>CATIUR010000006.1:63867841-65305683 GCA_949592205.1 Helichrysum umbraculigerum
AAAGCATTGTACAAAGGCTCGAGAGTTGCTGTATCTGTAAGTAGCTGCTTCGTTAATTAGTCTGTCAATTATTTAATGCAGCAATATAATTTTATGCAAAAAAATTTACTATAAATATTTTGATAATTTTGCAGATTTTGGATGATACATTTGCATCACAAATGCAAAAACTGCTTGGACATGCACTTCAAGTGAAAGACCTTGAACCACCACGATCAATCATTGAAGTCCGGTCAATGCTATGCAAAGACACTGGTAGTTCTAGCCACAAGAAGAACTCTTATTTTTATTAGAAAGGATATAATAACTTATGTAAATAAGAGAACCGATATGATGATCATCGTTCTTGGACTTCCTTCATCAATGGACGAGGGTGGCCACATTGTTCAAATCGGCTACACCTACTTCATCTTTTTGTCATTTGAGTTCAATTTATTCTTTTTTGTAGCTACAATTCACTGAGTATAGAAATCAATCATTTAATGATTTTATAATTATATTGTGATATAAAATAATTCATATCTCTGTGACTGTAAATTTTGTTTATTATGACACTATATGCTACAAGGGAAACTTGTAGCAATGAAGAAACCTGTTAGTTAAGGCAAACGTAGCCATATGAAACTAAGTTTCTATTTCTATTCATTTGAGTAATTCTAAAATTCGATATAATGTGTGTATCAGAAGTTTAATTTATGTTTCCTTTTGTTAGGAAAATCATTCCTCAATAGCAGCAGAAAGTTATTGTTCAGCTAACATCTTCAAGAATCTGTATATATATGCATTTAAAGAGTAATCCATGAGATACATCCGGCCATAAACACTTGGGCCATCATTAGCATTAAGAGATACAAAATGTTGACGACGATTACTTTCGTGTTACTTCTCACTTGCACCACCATTTTCAACGTCTTTCCTACCACAGCCGATAAACTCAGAACCTACATTGTTCACTTAAGTGCACCTGACGGGCGACGGCCAAGAGTCTTTGCAGCCACACGTGCTTGAAAAATGGTACAGCTCGTATTTGTCAAAAGTCACTTCTGACTCAAACAAGAAACCAAAGATGGTTCATGCATACCACCATGTAATTACAGGATTCGCTGCAAAGTTATCGGCCGAACAAGCAAACATGATAGAGAATTTGAGCGAAGAAGTCTTGTTTGTAATGCCCGGAAGTGTCTATCAGTTGCATACAACACGTTCACCGCAGTTTCTAGGCTTGCGCCAAAAGTCAGGCTTATGAAAAAATTCAAATTATGGGAAGGAAATTATAGTTGGAGTTCTTGACACCGGAATTAGTCCTGGACATCATTTGACGACAAAGGCATCCTACCTCCACCATCAAAATGGAATGGAAGATGTGAGGTGGCAGGGTGTAACAACAAACTCATCGGAATAAGAAGCTTTATTGATGGTAGTTTCTGATTGATGACATGCGGGCCACGGGACCCACAGTCCCACACGTCAGGTACTGGGGTAGGAAGTCTAGTTGATAATGCAAATGTATTAGGGTTTGCCAATGGCACTGCAACTGGAATGGCACCACTAGCATACTTGGCCATTTATAAAGTATGTACAATAGGGTATTGTGCTGATGGTGACATCTTAGCGGGGATGGATGCAGCTATTGGAGAAGGCGTTAACGTGCTTTCACTTTCGTTAGGTGTATCTTTCAAGACCTTTTATAATGATGTTGTGGCAATAGGTGCGTTTACAGCGATAAAGAAAGGGATTTTTGTGAGCTGTTCGGCAGGTAACGATGGGCCTACCAACACAACTTTGTCGAATGAGGCACCATGGATCCTTACAGTTGGGGCTAGTACCGTCGCTAGAAGAATAAGGACGAGCGTATATCTAGGTAACAGAAAGAAACTTGATGGAGAATCGTTATTCCAACCAAAGGATTTCAATGAGAAGTTTCGACATCTTTGTTTACCCTGGGAAAAACGGTGATCAAAATGCGGCATGGTGTATGGAAGGATCACCAAGTCACATTGACGTCAAGGAGAAGGTGGTATTGTGTGATTTCATGGGGATTTAGGGAATTGAAAAGGGTGAGGTAGTCAAGAAAGCAGGAGGGGCTGCTATGGTTCTCGCGAAGGTAGATGTTACTTGCGGCGAGGAAACAAAAACAGAAGCTCATGTTCTATACCTGCATCACAAGTCGGTTACAAGGAAGGAGTTGAGATAAAAAAAGTATTTAAATTCGTCTTCATTGCCAACTGCAAGTATCATTCAACGTGGAACTGTAGTAGGCGTAAAATCAGCTCCTGGGGTATGGTGTAGCTCTTCACGCGGGTCTAACTCAGTGAGTCCTCGAATCCTAAAACCGGATGTGATTGGGCCCGATGTCAGCAACTCAGCATTCTTGGTGTTTGGATTGTCGAAGAAAAGAGAAGAAGCAAACATGCGTTTGCCTTTCGTAGTGGCACATCAATGTCGTGTCCTCATCTTGCAGGAATTGCAGCATTACTGAAAAGCGCACATCCAGAATGGTCTCCTGCTGCTATCAAGTCTGCAATAATGACTACAGCAAGCCAAGTAAACCGAAATAATGATCTTATAATTGATTATAAAGTTGATCTCTCTGCAGACGTGTTTGCCATTGGTTCTGGTCACGTGAACCCTTCGAAAGCTAATAATCCGGGGCTATTTTTGACATCCAACCTGATGACTACATTCCGTATTTGTGTGGATTAAGCTATTCACTCAAGAACATTCAAATGATTGTTAATAAGAAAGTTTCTTGTTCAAAAACCATACCAGAGTCACAACTTAATTATCCTTCTTTTGCGATTGTACTAAAAAGAGGTGATAGGAAAACGTACACAAGGACAATGACTAATATTGGAAAGGAAAACTCAAGTTATACTATCAGGGATACTTCCGTGTCAGAGGGTGTACGAATTGTAGTTGACAGTCCTTCTCGAGAGCTCAGTTTCACAAAAATACACCAGAAGTTAACATATAAAATTATCTTTTTTTCGATATAGAATGGACGTAAGGCAAAAGGTTCATATGGTCAAGGACATTAACAGTGGCGAATCTATAACTGAAACTAAGGTGGGTCCATTTTTCCTTTAGATTTTTCTTTAGGCAAAAACAACTAGATCATATTAGTTGAATACCTGGTCAGGTCAAGTCGAATCAGATTAAATGTTATACCTAACATATTTATTAATTTATCTGCTAAAAATGTTTTTTAAGACTCATTTGGATTTATTAAAGGCACATAAATAAGTAATATGGTCCTAAATTAATAAGATTCTAAGGTAAAAGGTAAAATTCAAATTAAAATGTACTTATCTTACGAACTCTCTTTTAGTCAAAATGACCTTTTCAAAAGAACTATGCAAAAGAATCGGGAAGTACGAATTTTACTACTTGAATAATCATAGTGTATTATATATAAATTGAACTAAGGCCAAAGCAATAAAATATAACGGCTCATGTTTATTATTTATTTATTATCAAGCTCAAACTCTTTATAGTCCATCAAGTTAAAACATGAACTTCATCTTCTCCGATTGAATTAGGTCAAGTCTGCCATGAATGAACAAAAACAAACCTTACAGTGCTCATTTCATTAAAAATTGATCAAGTTCAAGAGGTCCAAGACTTACAAGGAGGGTCCAAACTCATTTGTAAGAAGGGTTCAAACTCATTTGTAAAGAGATTTCGTGAGAATTTTGTATAGTTTTGTAGTAATTTTTTTTCTAAGAGTGGTCCAATGACCCACCTTACATGTACGTAGATTCGCTGACATATGACTTGGATATCAGATGAGTATTCCGTTAGAACTCCATTTTCGTTCAAGTTCGAATGAAGAATTTCAAAAGTACTTAATATACCACATCATTTATATAAATAAATTAAAGAAATTCTTTTTTGATTGTCTCTCTAAAATTTGGATGATTATCAACTTTTGCAAATCCCTATACAAATGTGGTATACCATACAAAACTCCATCAATTAAAGACACATGTCCACCATCTACACATTATTATTATTATTATTATTATTATTATTATTATTATTATTTTGTGTCAATGTGGTTGTGGGACGGTCCTATACTCCTATACAACTTCAAAAACCTTCATTACCTATGCTCTAAAGTAATATGATCGGAAGCAATAAAGATAAAGATTAGTTAATTTAGATAGTTAGCTTAGTAAATAGGGTTTAGGTCCCCGAAATGCTACTAACTTTGACCAAATCTCTATTGTATGCACCCAACTTACGTATACTAATTTTAATGCAACCAACTTTCCAAAATGGTGTTTCTGATGTAACTTGATGACGTGTCGCGCGTATGGCATGCCACGTGGCGTATGGAGAGAGCGACATGTCACCAAGTTACATCAAAAACACCATTTTCGAAAGTTGGTTGCATTAAAATTAGCATACGTAAGTTGGGTGCATACAATAGAGATTTGGTCAAAGTTAGTAGCATTTCGGGGACCTAATCCCTAGTAAATAATGTCCCCTTAACACATTTAACTTCCATCTGTAACCTATAGATGTAATTCATATCGTAAAGAAGACAAAGAAGTCTTGGGCAATGGTAAGCTCAAAAGAGCAGATTCATATTGTTGTATTTGTATTATTGTATGCTCAGACCTCTAAAACCTCCGTGCAATCCAAAGTTCTGTATTATCTAACTTGGTGATAAGTATATGCAGTAACTTTCTTCTTGGAAATACATACAAATCAATATGTTAGCTATAGTGACAATTAAGGAAAAAGTATTATCCTTGGTTAGTTTCATACTTTCGACTACGCATGCACCTGTTACTTTAATCTGCGACTTACGTTTAAGTTCTGGTTTATAATATATCATCACTATCCTATATATCTAACAAGAGACCTTCGTATATCCCTGCTGATGAAGGTGAAGAAAGCAATGAAGCTAACTTAGTTTCCTAACGTACGTTGTAATCTCAAAATGGTGAGGATATCGATGAAGGTGTACCTTCTGCTTGAGTTTTGCTTGTTTCCTTGACACAATAGCAATCACTTGATATTACTCACAACATTTATTGATTTTAAAAACTTGCCATTCATTTGATAAGCTACCAAATCGACATATCAACATCCCAATACGCACGTGTATATGCCAACATGACTATGGCCTAACGGTATTTGGATAGCCCATTGATCAACCAAAAGGTTATGATTTCCAATCTCATCAAAATTTGATTCACAAGTTTATACATAACACAAAACAATTGAATAAGCATTTATATTAAAACAATGTGAATATAATAGAACGTGTGATGTGTACAATCCAAACTAAGACCACCCATAGAAACTGCAATCCAGTTAAATTTCTTATAAGCTGCCTTCTGCCATTTTTAATATGCAGTTATTACTTATATCTATATGAGCATTGCTATACTACTTATTCGTACTTGACTGAAAATGGAGTTCTAATGGAATATTGATGTAGTGTATAAATGGGATAATAGATTAAACATGTTGATTCCTATGAATACCAGGAAAAATCTCTTCCAAAAGCACGTTGATTCACAAAAGAATACCGTGAAATGGGTATGATTCACAAAATTGAGAGTGAAATCGAAATTCTTCAAATTGAAAACTAACTCCAAAACAATGTCAAATGAACCCTAATAAACAACCAGAAATTTAAATGGGCCAACAAAACATAACGGGCCAAACCATAAACCCAAAACAAAAGTCTAAATTGAACAGAAAATTATTAAAATGGCCCATATCTTCCAAACGGAGGCGTTTTTGGGCTTCGAGGGTGTGCCTAACCGCCTACGGCATTAGCGGCTTGATGGGCCTCGCTTCAAGCTTCGAATCGCCTGCTCATGGGCCTCAAACGGAGCCCGGTAGCCCAAGTTATGCCCTTTTTCGTGCAGCTCGTTTTGTTACATAGTCTTGGGCCTCTAGGAACATAAGGGCTTGATCTTCCACACTTGGGCCTCCATCAAATATTCATCGTATACCCAAGTCATATGTCCATGACCATATGAACCTTCCTCCGTAAGATCCATATTCAGCCGAAAAAATGTTATTTTGTATGATAACTTCTGGTGTACTGCTGTAAAATTGAGAAAAGCCTTTTCAACTTCGATCCCTACACCTTCTGGTACTGAAGTACTACCGGGCTTAATAGTGTAAGTCGAGTTTTCCTTTCCAACATTAGTCACTGTCCTTGTGTACGTTTTCTTCTCACCTCTTTTTAGTGCTACCGCAAAAGTAGGATAGTTGAGTTGTGCCTCTGGTATTGTTTATGAACATGAAACTTTATTTTTAACGATCATTTCAATGTTCTTGACTGAATAGCCTAATCCACACAAATACGGAATGTAGTCATCAGGTTCAATGTCAAAAATAAGCCCTGGATCATTGGCTTTCGAAGGGTTTACATGACCAGATTCAATGGCAAACACATCTGCGGAGAGACCAAGTTTAAAATCAATAATGGGATCATTGTTTCCGTTTACTTGGCTTGCAGTGGTCTTTATTGCGGACTTAATAGCAGCAGGAGACCATTCTGGGTGTGTGCTTTTCAGTAACGCTGCAATGCCTGCAAGATGAGGACACGACATCGACGTCCCACTGTCGAATTTAAACGTGTTTTTTGCTTTTGTATTGTCGTCGACAGTCGAAGCAGCGAGAATGTTGACACCGGGCCCAATAACGTCCGGTTTTAGGATTCCGGAACTCGCATAGTTCGGCCCTCGTGATGATTGACACCATACCTCTGGAGCTGACTTTACACCTACTACAGTTCCACGTTGAACAATACTTGCTGTCGGTGATGAAGTCGAATTTAAATACTCTTTTATCTCGATTCCTTCGTTGTAACCGACTTGTGACGCAGGAAGAACATGAGCTTCTAGCTCCGTTCCCTCGCCGCAAGTAATATCTACTTTAACGAGAATCATTGCAACTCCTCCAGCTTTCTTGACTACCTCACTCTTCAAAACTCCATCGAACCCCCCCCCCCCCCCCCCCCCCCCCCCCCCTGATAATCACACAATACCACCTTCCCCTTGACGTCAATGTGATTTAGAGATTCTTCCGTACAACCGTGTTCGCCAGGGTAAACAAGCGGTCGAAACTTCTCTTTGAAATCCTTTGGTTGGTATATTGTTTCTCCGTCAAGTTTCTTATTGTTACCTAAATAAACTGTCGTCATTATTCTTCTATCGATGGTAC
The DNA here is from genome assembly GCA_949592205.1 of Helichrysum umbraculigerum. Classification (NCBI taxonomy): domain Eukaryota; kingdom Viridiplantae; phylum Streptophyta; class Magnoliopsida; order Asterales; family Asteraceae; genus Helichrysum; species Helichrysum umbraculigerum. The sequence continues at coordinate 63,875,036 of CATIUR010000006.1, forward strand.
TAGCCCAACTGTAAGCATCCATGGGGCCCCATTCAACACAGTTGCGCTAGCAGGTCCAGTATTACCTGCCGAAGAGCTCACGAAAATCCCTTTCTTTATTGCAGTGAACGCACCAATTGCCCCAACATCGTTATAGAAGGGTTCGGGAGATCCACCTAATGAAAGGGAAAGCACGTTAACGCCTTCTTCAATAGCAGCATCCATGCCCGCTAAAATGTCACTGGTAGCACACCTATTCGGTGCACATACTTTATAGTGGGCCACATGTGCTAGCGGCGCCATTCCAGTTGCAGTGCCGTTGGCGTACCCTAATACGTTCGCGTTATCTACAGGGCTTCCTGCCGCAGTACTTGACGTGTGGGTCCCATGGCCGTCCTCATCGATCGGAGAACTACCGTTAACAAAGCTTCTCATTCCTATAAGTTTGTTATTACACCCTTCCACCTCACATTTTCCTGTCCATGTTGCTGGTGGAGGTGGGATGTCTTTGTCGTCAAACGAAGGATGTCCGGGTGTAATTCCAGTGTCTAAAACTCCAATTATAATCCCCTTCCCATACTCTGAATCTTTACATAATCCCGAGTTTTGGGTCAAGCCTAGAAACTGCGGTGAACGTGTTGTATGCAACTGATAGACACGTTCAGGCATTACAGATAAGACTTGTTTGCTCAAATTCTCCATCATATTCGCTTGCTCAGTCGATAACTTTGCAGCGTATCCTGTAATTACTTGGTGGTATACATGAACCATCTTTGGTTTCTCGTTTGAGTCAGAAGAGACTTTTGACAAAAACGAGCTATACCATTTTTCAAGCTTGTGTGGGTGAGAATACTCTTGGTCTTCAGGTGGACTTAAGTGAACAATGTAGGTTTTAACTTTTAAGTTCATCAGCTTTGGTAGGAAAGACATTGAAAATGGTTGTGCAAGTGAGAACTAACAATAATCGTTGTCAACATTTTGTATCTCTCACTTCTTAAGTTACTTCTAATGCGTATATATATATATATATATATATATATATATATATATATCATTGAGGAGATTAGATAGAAGATATCAGGGAAGTAAACTAACAGCTTTCCAAATCAAGTGAACACTAGTCTAATGTGATATTTCTCACTGGCACGATTTCTTGAGGAATAATTTCCTAACAAGGGGAAACATTTATATAACCTCTGATCGACACGAAACATCGAACATTAAGGATGCTTAATCAACTAGCTAGATATAGGAAACAAATCTTATTCATAGCGTTCGTGCAGACTCTAGCCGGTTAACCGTGCATATTGTATTAGCGTACAACTTACCATACTTGAGGTTTTCTTCATCTACAAGGTTGTTTAGCAGAAGACGAAATGTATTACTTGTCAAGAAGACCCTAATTGTTTATGATTGTATACAACGGAGAAGGTTATATATCATTATCTTGAACAATTTGCATCTATCTTTATGGAGATAACTGAGTAAGGGTAACATATATTTTTGGTCCCAAAAATCTGTTGAAGGAATATTTTCTATTTATTCATTTACCACAACTTTCTTGCTCAAGTCATGGAGAACTACATGATGACAAACTAATCAAGTACCCTTCTTTATAACAAAATGATATGATAGATAGTAAATTTTAAACTTAATTTTCTATGTTATGTCTTCTACTCTTCTATGGTATAACTAACAGTTCCTCAATATAGTCTTAAACGATTACATTTTCTATGTATTAAGGCAAAAAATGACAGATAATCCTCCATGGGTATTAGAAGTAATTTTGTTGACTAATGAAAACGGTGCAGGTTACAATTCATTACTAAGGAACTATTCATGGAGTATAATGGATCTCAGCCCATCTACATATCAAGAATGGTGAAGATTAATGAAAAGAAAAACAAATTGGATTTGATATATGAGATAGAGACTCGATTGTACCAAATCGAGACTCGTTTGCCTAAGATCGCGACTCTATTGTAGTGGATCATGACTCGATCCTAATGTCAGCTGGAATCCTATTTTTCTTGTTCAACAAGTTTTTGCTTCCTTATTTAAGCAAACTATATGTAATTATAAACCTTAAACTACAAATATAAAAGATCAATATGAATACATATTAACACTTAATATGAACACTTTCATTTTGCTTTTATTGGTAATTTACGATTCATGGTCTAGCAAATAAAGTTGTTGAAAGTATTTATCTTTTTTTGTTGTTGATTGTCAAGAAGAAGATAATGTTTTTTCATTTCGATTATGCACCCAATCTTGAAGATAATACACATATAAAACTGTAAAAAAATCAATATTAATTGTAAAAAAAAAAAAAACAATATTAACGGGCGTGGTGGCCGCCGGCGTTCTGGTGGCGTCGTGCGGCGAAACACGGGGCTAGAACAGGCGTCGTGCGGGTCCCACTCCTATTCCCTTTTTGTTTTCTCCTTTTCATTGTTTGGAGTTGCTGGAATCGGATGAAGTGTTGAAGAAAGAAAATGAAAAAAAAAAAAGTGGGTTGAACTTGTTGCAGGTTTTCATAAAGAAGAAGAAGAGAAAGTGATAGATTTAATATTTTTTATTTGTTTTTTATTTCCTTTTTGTTTGGTTATAGTGTTTGGTGGCCCCACCTACAAATTTAATTTCTTTTACTCTTTCTTTTCGTTTTTAATAAGGAAAATAATAATTTTTTGTATATTCCTAACGCTTTTATATTGTATTTTAATTTTATTTTATAGAATTTATTCAATTAAATGCATTTGTTTTGTTAAATAAATGAAAATTTAATTTAATTAGTGGGTCTCAGAAGGGAAAAAAATGGCGTTCTGGTGTTATGGGTTAGGAAGATGAAATGGACGTTATGGTATTATGCTGATATGCCACCTGAAAAATGGACGTTCTGGTGTTACGACTACGAATGGTCTTATTGTCAAAGTCAAAAGTCAAAGATTTAGAGATTTTTCATTCTTGTTAACATCATTTGGAATTGGAATGTTCTTAAAACACTTTTTATTTAATTTAAATTTTACTTTTTTACATCTATATTTTTCGAATAATAGTATTTTAATCTAAACCGTTAACCTTAGCGTTACGTTTGACTATAAAGTATCCCGGAGTCAATAATTTTCCTTATATGATTTGATTCCGATTAATTAATTTTATTCAATTCACTCTCAACATTCAATTCAAAATCCATATCAATTCTAATCCCTTTTTGTCATCAATTTCATAATCCCAAACAACTATAAAAACCCTAACTTTCAGAGTTTACTCCAATTGTTTCATTCTACTGCAAAATTCATGCGATTTCAGTAGATTAAACCAACAATCACAGATGAATGATAAATCAAAAAATCCTAAAAAAGGCTCAATTAGTGAAGAAGATGTTTTCTCCATCTTACAAAGGTGTGTGCTTTTTTTTAGTTTTTTAGGGTTTATAACTTCACTCAGTTGATGTTGTTTGCAAAATTACATACATACCTGCACATTTATGCTTTATACATGTAATATGATATAGATATATATGCTATTAAACGCAGATAATTTAATGAATTAGTGTTGATTTTTTGCGTGGTTGTGAAGGTATACAGCTACAACAGTGTTAGCTTTGCTGCAAGAAGTGGCTCAAGTGCAGGATGCAAAAATTGATTGGAATGCGTTGGTGAAACGAACGGCAACCGGTATAACGAATCCAAGGGAATACCAAATGTTATGGCGCCATTTAGCTTATCGTGACGAATTACAAGAGAAGTTAGAAGATGAGGTTAAACCTCTGGTAAGCCATATACTTTAAAAAGCCTTTTGATGATTTAGTTTATAGCAAATTATGCTGAATTTTACAGTGAATTGGATGCATGCTATAGTATTGACTAAATTGACCAACGAAACCGTAGTATATGGTTTTTATAAGAATTTACCCTAGATATGTTACCTTAGTTGTGGTGTTGGTGGATTTTTCGATTGAATATCGTTACTTCGTTAGTAATCGTACTTACAAGAAGTTTTCTTGTAGTTATTTGTATTCGTGTAACTTGTTCGGAAGTAAGTAATGTGAGAGAAAATATTTGTGATTACACGAGTATGCCTGTCTTTTGTTGATGTATGCATATCCTGCAAGTTATTGTACAACAGGTTTTATACTGTTTCATCATATTCATGATTATGAAATTTGCATTATAACTCTTGAATCCCTCTAGAAATTGATGACCCTAGTTACAAGATATCATGAATCTTTGTAGTTGCAACTAAGTCAGATATGTGTCACGGGGAGCTTTACAAAGTTGCTCTTTATTTGGTTACATATATATTACTCGAAAAGGTTGATTTTTAGATATTGAAAATTGCTCTATTTAAGCAAAACTCTTAGGGTTAGGGTTTTTGAGTGGCATAAATATTTAATATAATGAGGGACATTGAATGCCACTTAATGAAGTTCGTATATCTATCATTGACTTGTCAACCTAGATCGTGGTAACTTCTTGAATCTTGTTGACTTTGTGCTCGAGCTAGGCTTAATTATTTTTATTTATATCCAATCAACATATAAACTTTTCGTTTGCTAAATACCAACTGGCAGGATGATGATAGTGATTTAGAGTATGAGCTGGAAGCTTTTCCCCCTGTTAACAATGAGGCTTCAACGGAGGCTGCTGCATGTGTGAAGGTAAACAAGAATACTGAAGTTAATATCATGATAAAGGAAGTAGAAATATATTAATTAATTACAGTTTGCAGTTCTTAGTATTCGTTATGTTTTACATGTTGCTATAGTAGCTCGATACACTTACAACTTACTTGCCAAAAAGTATTGATTTGATCGTGTGTTGTTGGATTGTGAAATATCTAGAAAATTGAACTTATAATTATTATTTCAATTCTAAGGCTCTCTATAAATTCAACATTTAAAGCTAGGGTTTGATTACTACAAATGTGAGACTACATTGATAGACTCGAATGCTGTTACACGAATTGCATTCTTCAGGTACTCATAGCTTCTGGTTCAACATCTGACTCTGGCATAGAAAAGGGGTTGACCATTGAGGCTCCATTGACTATTAATATACCTGATGGCAAGTCAACCGGAAATCTATCAGAAAATCCACAAAACGTAAGAGGGACCAACATTACAGTTCCGGTTTCTGTTCAACGACAGCCACACCCAATAGTTGCAACATCTACAGAAGAATTAGATAAAAATGGTGCTGGAAGTGGCAACTTGCCGCCTCGCAGAAAAAGAAAGCCATGGTCTGCAGCTGAAGACATGGAATTGTTTGCCGCTGTTCAGAAATGTGGTGAAGGGAATTGGGCTAACATCTTAAAAGGCGATTTTAAGGGTGATAGAACTGCTTCACAGCTTTCTCAGGTTTGTTTTTCGTACTTGAATAAAATTATTATATCATGTTCTACGTCTGTAAGATCTATCAAATTGAGTTCAAGAGTGCTTGGTGCTTTTTTATTTCTATAATGTTTCCTAATATTAGTAATACTAGATTTAAACCCGTGTATATACACGGAGTCAAATCAAACCATCTTTTGTTTATCTGAAAGTTAAAACAGTTTATAGATGCAGATGTCGAATAAGATTTCTTTCATTTATTTAAATGCTAAACCCGTGAATACACACGGATGTAGAATAAAACTATATTTTATTTATTTGAATGTTAATTCCGTGAACACACATATGTAGAATAAAACTCTCTTTCATTTATCTGAATGTTAAACCCTTGTATACGATTGGATGTATAATTGTTTATATGTTGGTTATGATAATTTGATGTTCAAGTTGTTAAAAATATTGATTTCATTACAAAAACTCGTTATTAGTTACAACAACGAATTGCTCGTGATTTATTTAACTTATAGGGATGATCTTGTGAATTTGTTAATAATTTACTTTGACGTTTGTATTTAATCTTAATATAAATAAATGCATATTGTTTATTAAATCAATCAATCATTACATTAATAAAATTCTTCAATAATTAGTACTCTATATTACGTGATGTTATTATAAGTTAACATTATTTGATTAGAAATATTAACTTAGAGTGGAGTCAATCTTTAAAATAATAAATCGTATGCCTATTCCTATGTTGTGAGATAAAATGTGTTAGTTTTTTTATAGTATATGTGATGTGACTACATTATCCATCACATCATAAATTTAATTTAGAATTTAAGAAACTATCGTGTATGAGTAAATCAGTAAATTGTTAATTATTATCATTTTATTAGAGATTTTCTAGAAGAATAAATGAATTTGATTGGTTAGAAAGCTTAATGAAATCGAGTGATTTGATTGGTTAATAGGACTCAATTTTTCGAAAGATTTTATTTGTAAAGGTTTTCTCTTATTAATATAGCGATATTAAGTTGCATATTATAATGTTGGTCGGGACTTAATGAAATTCTTACATACAGTACTTTTTTGCAACTTGTAAACGATAACTCATATATAAGATACAATTTTTTTTAGAACTTTATATACCGAGACAAAAAGTGATCATTTATTTTGTGACTGAGAAATTATTGACTTTGCATATACTAGATTAGTAAAATACACGTTCAAACTCTTGATTATGTATTTGTGTACGCTTTTATTATACTAATAAAACTTTAAATGGGAATATTAATTAACATTTGCAGAGATGGAATATTATCAAGAAGCGTAATATCAACTCAAATGTGAAAACTGGATCACAGCTTTCTGAGGTACATTTGGCAGCTCGACGGGCACTTAACATGGCTCTTGATCCACTTGGAGTGGATAATTTGAAGCCGTCTTCATCACTTGGTACAATTTTTTCTGTTTCTTGAAACCATTTCTTATAAATTGCCCAAGTGATTAGTCCCATGAATTAGTAGTAATTTTTCTGCCCCATGTAAATTTAAATGGCCAAGTTATGACAAACTTTTCTTATCAGTCCATAAGATTTATTTAATTTGCTGTTTATTAGAAGGTACTTTAGATATTTGACACACGGTCGACTACTCTTCTTAAACTACATGTAACATGTCTAAGAAATTAAGAGATGGACAAGAAAGTGTTTTCAGGTCAATCCAATCAACCCATTGACCCAACCTGTTCCAACCCATAACCCAGCCTTCCCGACCTGCCCATCTTGCTATCTATATGTGCTGATATGATTTCTGATTGTAATATAAACAGGTAGGACAAAATCAAGCATCAATCCCATTGCTTCCATCCGTCCTATTACAGCCGATACTCCATCTGCTTCCACCCTTCCTCAAGATCCGCCCTGTGAAGAATCTGCCCTGACAAAAACATTTCCCAAAATTCGACCTAAAACATCACCAAAGTCTCTCACCATTGGTCCAGATCCAGTTAAAGCTGCTGCAGTTGCTGCTGGGGCCCGCATTGCTACACAATCGGCCGCTGCAGCTATATTGAAGCAACAGCTAAAGAGTGCCATCCACATTAAACCAGGTGTTACCAACTTCCGTGATCTCCATTCACCAAATGCCTCACGGCCCCACGATCATAATGCAAATTTGGGACCCGTGGGACCGTCAAATCCAGTCAGCACTGCCACCCAAGAAACAAATGGTATTGCAATTTCCAACTCAGCAAATTCACCAAAAAAAGTCCAGGGGGAGCAGACTGCTATTGCAGCAAAAGTCGAGACTTTTCAAGATACTTTGGGAAAGGAAGTTAAAGAAAATGCAGCTTTGCCTGTTGTTGAAAGTGTAATGATGGAAACCTGTGAGAATGAAAGTGCCAAACAAGAGCAATAGTGACCATGAAAACTTAGTTTTTGTTGTCTGTTATATTGTGTTCAGTTTTGGTAGAAATTGTAACGTTGTATCTTGTTTGTTGCCCTGTTGGGTGTTGTAAACAGTTTTGTTAGGAATTGGCAAGTAGCTTTACTTACGAAATTATGAAAGTGACAGCCAAATGGTTTCTCGGCGTGGTAATATCTTTTCTCAACTATTTTCCCATTCACCGTTTGTTGTTTCTCAGTCTACAATGTCAAAATGACCAATTTCCCCTTTAGTTTCAGAAATTTTCCTATTTATATCCTTCTATATTTAGATTGACTATTGACTATGCTGACTGAAAATTAGAGTGGTGCAAATAATGGCGGTAACAGCTCCATAAAACTAAAAACAAAAAGGGGACGACAACAGAACTTTGTGGTGGCAAGAGCTCCAGAAAATTGAAAACATATAAAAAGAGGCCAACTCTGAACTGGTAGGTGCACAAGAAGCAAGACACAAAACAAAACAACAGCGGCTGGATCCAAAGGGTCGGATGCATAAACGGAGTACACAACATGGGTGCTGGTGGATCAACAGTTGCAATGTGGCGGTAGCAGAAAGTGTGGCATCAAACCGTAAGTAAAATAAAATACAGAAACACAGCACTGAATAGATAGAAAAGGTCGATGATAAAAACGGCAAAACTCGACATAGGTACGACAAAAGGCGGCCATTGATGATGGTTTTATGGAGCAGCAAGCCAACAAATCAGATCAATGGATTATATCTATTAAATTCAGCATGCAGATAATGTCTTTAGATTGTTACTCTACTACTACCTTCAGTAGTGTGCACAAGAAGTGGTGATACTGATGAAGAGGTCTTTATGTGGTTACCTTCCATTTTCATTTATCAGTATATCTATCTTCATTGTTTCACGAAAACAATAATAGTATTATTGTTTTCGTGAAACAATGAAGATAGATATACTCGTATTATTATAATACGAGTAATACTAATAATAAACCAAAGGGGGCAACAAAAGGTTTTACAGCAATAAACCATCTATGAATACATTCAGTTTAGAATCCAATTTACAAGAACTATGATCATTTTTTTTTTCTTTTTTTCCAGGAAATTTCTGGTTTCACCCTCACTTGCAATGAATATTTACATCATACAAATTATATACAGTAGTAAAATTACCACTCAACAAATATTGATTTTCTTCAGTCTTGATTCTCAACAAGATCAATGCAAATCTGAAGACAACGATTGAATCATCAGTTTTTCCATGCAGCTTCAGTTTTCATGTTGTTATCACAAATCAGGATCATTTTAAACCCGAAACAATAAGCAGTACCCCCACCAGATTGACCACCAACAGATTTACATATAGATACATATTTACAGTTAATCGACTATGATAGATGCTCAGTCGTGCTGTAAAGATGACAGCCATTGTTCCATGTACACTGCGTTCTCTGCAAACCACGATCCCATTTATTTGTAAGACATCAAAATATATGACACGAAGCAAAGTACTTTCTAAAAATTGGGCTTGATTATATATTGCGAACAAACTATCATTCTTGTAAAAATACAAGGAGTACACATGCATATTGGAATAATAAATGAGTTTCTAAACAATCATATTTCAACCATATAAGTTTCAAAGAAGGTGAAAAAAGGGCGAGTTGGGTGACGGGTCAAGACAGAATCTGTAATGCAGTGCTGTAAGAACAATGGCTTGTTGCAAGAAAAAACCTATTACAATTTACGAGTACAATCTGTTAAATGACTCATTATTTGCGAACACCTTTTTCTTAAGGTGATTTTCACAAGATCGATGGAGAGTCAATGTAAAGCCACATACAACGATTCAAATGGTCATCACTTAAACTAACACCCTCACCTCTTCTCTCATTAAAAAAGAAAAGAAAAAACTGTAAATAACCTAAGTATATATCCCTAAACAAATAAAATATCAAACTAATTAACTTTTGATTTGTTTAGCTTTATGACTAGGACTCATGTGTTCACTAGTTAAGGGGTGATAAATCACATAATAACCTAAATTTCACTACTTTGTTGTGTTTGTCTATGAAAAGTCAAAATATTAACCTAACTAAAACTATGAACAGACATAGTGTTGGGATATTTCGGCTGATATAAATGATGATGCACAAGAAAAGTAAGCACTACAACACATATATCTAATTACCTAAACCAAAGTGGTTGTTACCAAGTAGTGGAACATCAGTATACTAGTTTATCAAGCGCGTAAACAATAAGTCATATTTTCTAGTATGGTTATAGATTTATATGTATATATGAACTCTCTATATTACTATATTCATTGGAATATTGCACACTTATGCACCTAAGTGTCATACCGATAGATAAATACTTTGCGACAAAACAAGAAGAATTACCAGCAGAATATATGTCTGGCACTTGTCCAATCGTATCTAAGAATTTGTCATTTGGCGTTTTCTGTGCATTAACAATATCATTACGTCCACGGCCATAGCAAGGCACCAACACAGCAAAACTATCATCTGAAGAATCATCATCATCATCGCTACAAAAGCCGGCACCGTGAGGTTCCAACCATCCAATCGACCAATCAGAATCATCAGATTCTGATCCTGATAAACAACCACCATCTGACGGAACCAACACAACGTCATATTCTTTATCCACTTCACGTTCCTTTCGACTATGCCATTTTCTCTTTACCCTTTTAGATGTTGATGGTGCCACATTTACTAATGGGAATTTCAAATTCTCAAATTCTAATTTATTTAAGTCGGATGTGGTTGAGGAATTCTTGGAAGACCCGTTGCGGATTTTTGCATCTTGATGCTTTCCGCTCCATGACCACCATGAGAACTGCGGAAATGCCACCGCCATTCTACCTATCAACACACTTGAACACCGAGAAAACTTATATATTCCATGTTATATGAAAGGATTAAACGTAACTAAAACCGATAATCCCTACTCCTCTACTATACTAAAATACACTAAAGACTTCTCTACATCTTAAAAAATGAAGATCAAGCTATATTATACATACACACAACACCAAACACTTTCACCTATTCAACAAAGTAAGTTCATTTCAATACTCTACATATTACTAGATACTAAAAATGCTATTAACCAAGTAATTTATGAATATATACCAAGAATAATGTAATCACAATATTCTATATTCTCTATATAATTTTGTATTTGCAACATAGCACGGGTAGACTGCTAGTAAAATTACGATTTTTCCTTTGTTTGGTTAAATGGGCAAGTAAATTAATATAAATCAAGAACACAACAGCTTCTGGGTCAAAATTAAAAAAAAAAATACAAAATTGGGCCAACAAAAACAAAAAACCATTTCAAGTTAAAAACAAAATCATCCAATGATCCAAATTTTGACCACCAACAATTATCGTCTAATTAAATCAGTAACAATTAATCATGAACAGAATTCTTGACTAATTCAAATGTATATTAACAAATTATATATATTATACTAATTTGTATCTTAAAATTAGAATATTAATTAACAAAAAGATTCAAACTTTACAACTGGGAATAAAATCAAATACCCGAATTTTCCAGAACAGTAAATCCGAACCCTGAATCAAGCTTTCGAATCGATAATAAACCCAATTGGATTTTAAGACGGTTTTTAGTTGTACGTTCGGAGCCGTGTGGTTGTATGATTGTTTTCTCTCCCTTAATAAAATAAATTTTAATATTTCGGTGGAACATGATAAGATATCAAATACTGTACTTTTATTTATAACCCTTGATGTTATCACTTAGTTTTACAATCACCCCCTGTACTATAGAGACTTGTTATTGTTCTAATCTTTATAGGGCAAATCGCAAATGTGATAAATACAACACAAGAAAACTAGTTTGCTTAAGAAATACTCTTCATACGTTTGAGTTTCAATTTTCTTCTTAATATACACATATAGAATGTATTTAAATTAAATGTTAAAACACATGTAGCAAGAGGTACTTGCTTTTTTCAACGTTGAGATTTACCTAAACTCGTTTGGAGTAAACTTGCAAGGACTAGCATTTTTGTTCAGTTTCTAAAAAGGAAGATGTTTTTTACAAGGAATAGTTTACTTCCTACAAGGAAATAAAAGGTTCCTTGTGAATATAAAAGTACATTGTTTCTTTGTAACAAGTATAAAATTACTTGTAAAAATCACCTCCCTTCTAAAAAAACTTAATGATTGGTGTGCTTAATCGAGCTTAGGACCATATCTGCCTTAAAGCGTACCGGTATAGGTAAAGTTGGATTTATAATACAAAGTATTATCTATGATAATCTCGTTTCGCAAAGAATGTATTTTTAGGACCAACAAATTTGTTTAAAAAGTTTGTGTTGGTGACTAAGGCTTACTTTTATTATGTATTTTATCATTATTTAATGTAAAATAAAGAAACTCAAAATAGATGCCTGCTTTTATTAAAAGGGTTTATGGACCAGATCGCCAACGTACTTTACTTTTTGTCCCAATGTCACCAATGAACTGGTTTTATTACCAAGGTCGACACCAAACTTTTTACTTTTGTCTCAATGTCACCAACGAACTAATTTTATTACCAATGTCGACAACAAACTTGTTAAATATGTTTTGAGGTCACCAAAATACCTTTTTTTTTTAACAAGCTACGTTGAATTTGTTGATGTGGTGTTGCCATGCATTTCATTTATGTGACAAGGCTTCCACGTAAGCTAAACTTGTACATGTATGGTTAATTCTTCTTCTCCTATCGAATAACATGTAATTTTTGATTGCGTTACGATAATCACCACTTTTCCAGTGAATCTAAACGCAATTACTACCTTTTTATTATCAAAAACGTAACCCAAAATTACATGTTAGTCGGTCGGAGAAGATGAAGTTAACCATACGTGTACATGTTTAGCTTACACGGAAGTCTGGTCACATAAATGAAATGCATGGCAACACCACATCAACAAATTCAAAACGTAGCTCATTAAAAAAAGTATTTTGGTGACCTCAAAACATATTTAACAAGTTCGTTGTCGACATTGGTTATAAATATAGTTCGTTGGTGACATTGAGACAAAAGTAAAAAGTTTGGTGTCGACCTTGGTAATAAAACTGGTTCATTGGTGACATTGGGACAAAAAGTAAAGTATGTTGGCGATCTGGTCCATAAACCCTTATTAAAAAAGTATAGATTTATTTAACTCCTAAGCTTTTAGTAGCCATTTACTAATGAAATATTGTTACTGCACTTGGTAACAATACTTTTAGCTTTAAAGTAATTCTTTTATATGAGTAATAATTAATTAACCAACTTAAATGTGTATGCTCTATAAAAGTGATATTCACCTATCTATGAAATTTTTCATTTAAAATTTGATAATTGATACTTAGGCCATTTTCTTAGTTTAGTTAGTCCTTCATTATTGTTGTCACCAGCGTTGCTGATTGGTTTCGTTATTAAATGTAGACATGGCATCCTTAAAGTCATATATACCATTAACTTTTTGGGCTCTTGTGACGTTATATAACATCAGGGGTGCATTTTGTATGTTGTAACATCAACGAGGGTATAAGTAAAATTTGTTGCTATCTGGAATCTCAGAAATGGAGACTTGTGCATCGTTTGCTTGTACGTCAATGAATTTTAACTTTATTGACAATTGTACATCTTTTTGTTACAAGTGGAGACTCTTTGTCTTTTTGATCAACTTGTCAGGTACAAATTGCACCCTTTGCAAATTTGCGGCTAGTTGTGTTACCTACGTGGCATGTGGACCCACCGTTATCTTTTGTGTTGCTAGCGTGGAACTACTTTGACCAATGATTTGCATAGGTGTAATGATGCATCAATAAAAACGAAGAGTAAATTTTTTAAATCGTTCACACTTCACATGCTTTTACGTTTTTTTCATCGGTTGTCCGTAAAGTCTAAAATACATTTTAGTTATCTATCTTTTAAAAATCTTAGTCATCGGTAATTCATTTTAAGACTATCGATAAACAAGGTTTTTTTAAAAATAGTCCATTTTAATAGTCTATTTGATATTGCTCATTTTATAGATATTATCACTAGTAATACCAGTTCCTTTTCATTGTAATTATTATTAACTTCAAGAACTTTCGGTACTTAATCGTGTGATATATGTTTCATGTTCAAATCAAAGAAGCTTTGCAAAGGAAAAGAAGCTTGTATTAAAAGTTGCAAATTTAGCGATGCATTACTACATAACTTCCTTATACGAAGTCAATTGAATTGATTCAAAAGTCCAAATTCATGGGTCACACAAGTTTCAACATATCATAAAATCATTGCATTTGGAAAAAGGGAAGATTGTGTCATAACTGTTATAAATCGCGACACAATTGTATGTCTGATCGGAAAAGTATATAAACAAATTTTAAACTCAATATTTAGGGTTTATCATATGTGTGACGACATGGGACGATTTGCAAAGGCTTTTGGAGGTATCCTAAGTGCTCCAACATAATCTCCTTCATTCCGGAACAAATGATCAATCCTAATCATCCGATTTCAGTTCTAATATTGGTTTAATCTCTGATGTGGGGTTTTCTATGAGTTTTTATTGTTTGATGTTCGTGTTCATCATACGCTTGATTCTTGTGTTTATTTAGGTTCATGAACCTTAGTATTTGGATGTATCGTACAAAATTAATTCCAGGTGTTAACCGAGAATATTTGGCTCGCGTATTGCAGCGGTTTTTTTTTGTTTTGTTGCATTTTTGGATGAATATTTTCTATAGAAAGATTAGTTTTTTCCTAACCACCAAAAAAAAAAACATTGACAGGATGCAACTTGCAGCAAACCTTAGCATTCATTAAGTTCGCAACACATAGCTAACATTACTAGAAACGTATAACTTGAGCGAATGAACTAACGAAGAAGACGAAAATACAAAAGCATAGTAGCATACATATTTATACACACACTTGGACGATATTAACATACTGTGGCTACTTTTTAAGTCTCGGATCATGTTTACCTTACACCACAAAGTAGCTTGAAAAGTCCCAATTTTTTTTTATCATTAAATACTCTTGACAATGTCCAGCGACTCCTACGTAAGTACGTTAGATCAACACTTAAGTTAAACAACTGAAATCAATCCTTAAAAAAAACTATACTTGCAAAACAGTCGGGTACCCGCCGGGAAAGCCCAGGTCCTCGCCGGGTAACGAACAAGGTCTCATGGGTTGTGATATCGCTCATTTTGTCTATATAAATCTATCGTGATATCATTGTTTTGCATTTGTATTTGAGTAAATTTTGAGAACTTTCGATACTTATTTTGTTTGGAAATTTATCTCAGGGTTTAAACACAGAAAGCATGCAAGTATGGAGTTTGGGCGGAATCTGGAGCTATTGTGGGTCTGAAGCTGGATGGCTTGAAAGAAGCCCATACCCATCCGGGTATGGAGGCACACCCGCCCGAGTGAGGTCATTAACCCGATCGGGTCAATTTACATGATCGGGTGGTTCAGTGCAAAAGCGAGTCAGCAATGGGCCTATGTTGAAGCTGAGAAGTTCATGATGATACCCGTCCGGGTACGGCTACCCACCCGATCGGGTATGGCAGCTCACCCGACCAGGTATGCTTGCTCACCCGATCGGGTAATTTGGCGGAACACTGTTTGTCTTCTCAGATCTGGATATTAAGCTCGGAGGTCTGAAGAATAAAAATGAGGTGTGCGATGATGAAGGGATGAGCAATTAATACCAACCAATTTTTGGTCCAAAAACACTCAAAAATCCATGGGATTAAAGCTTGTGAAGTGGGGGTTTTATATCCCAAAAATATTCTATCAGCGGGATCAATCAGGCATCAACCATCCACTTTCACTTTTCACTTACTAGGTTTTCTCTCGAGAAAACCCACGACCAAACATTTTTTCACCTCCATTTCACTTCACAAAAACTACAACTTACTTCACTTGTTTTACTTGGATTTGACTTGAAAATTTGTGGGAAACAAGCTAGCAACAATTTCATCAAGAACAATTACTTCAATTTGTGGTATAATCATTCGGGTACAATTTTATTCCATTTAAATTCAAGTTATTTATGATTCCACCAATTATTTATGATTGTTTGATGATTGTTGTGATCCTGAGTGGCTAGATTTTTCATATACTTGTTTGGATGATTTAGCTAGTTGATTAGGGGTGAAACATTTTGGTGTTTGATTATGCTTAGGTTTATGGTTCATCCTTAAGTTGTATGTGTTTAGCTCAACAAAATTTGTGAAACTAATTGATGATTTTAACTAAATAACTATGGCGAATGTTTGGTACTAAGTTAAAATGTTATCATTTGTATGTTCAAGTATACATGAACCTTTGTTCATGACTATGGAGATTGGTAATAGTTAAACAAGTGAGCTAAACACATATGAGCTTGTGATTTTGGCGAATGTCTTTCATTTGGATGAATTGTAAACTTGAGACTTTGATCCTATGTTTAATCAAGAACCTTGCGTGTTTGAGCTTGACTTAAATTATTTAACATATTTGGCAATTTACTAAATGATATAGCGAACGTTTTCTATTAGTGAAATGCTATCGATTGTTTGTCTAAAAATGATTGAACAATTATTGCGGATGTAATTTTGGAATAAGTTAGATTCCTTTTTTTTTGACAAATGGCGGATGTCCGTTACTTGATTAAATCATTGGGTCATGAATTGAAGTTGAACATTAGGTGATGGCGAATGTTAAGCCTTTGTTTAAATGGAAATTTACCTTTGCATAATTTAAACCGGTTTTTAAGTCTTCATCCCGAAATCACTAGTGACCTAGTCCAAACAAGTATCGTTTCTACTATAAGAAAGTTTCAATCAATTACTTTGACTCTTAAGAGTCCACTTGCCTAGTTTTAATTTAAAGATTGTAGTTTTAAGCGTCGTGACAACTCGGTCACAAAAACCACCACTTTTATTTTATTTTCTAAATTACTCACATTTAACTTGATCATCTAAAACTTAAGTTCCTTGTGTTCGAACCCGAACTTACCCAACTATACTACTACACGATAGGGTCCACTGCCCGGTTGTGTTTTGGTATAGCACGGTACTTTCTTGTTCACTTTTCAACGATAATTTTAAGACTAGATTTAACGCATCAGGTTGTGAACGTTTTCAAAGGGGATATCCGGTAAAAACAATATATCAGCCGGATAGACAGCCAGGTAAACACAATACCCGTCGGGTACGGATATTACCCTCCGGGTAGGACCCCTTGCACCAGCAAACTCAGATTTTTAAACGAACTTCGGTTGTGCATAACTTTTAACTCGTTAATAATTAGATCACCAAATTTTGCAGAAACCTTACATATGACATAATAAAAGTTTCCCAATTGGTACTTTTTCAAAATTCACATTAACACCAAAATTGAGCTTAAATCCAAAAATGACCATTTTGACAAATGTTTAAAATCACAACTCAACCCAATACTTCTCTACTTGCAAATCATCACTAATTAGTCACTTTTCTGCTCTGACTCAAAAGTCAACAACAAAACATGTCCAACTTCTATTACAATTCATTTTGACTTATCATACCATTGATGACCCATTTTGACACCAAATAGACCCGTTTACAATTTGACTCTTTCAACACCCAAATTCATTATCTTTTTCTCATTTTACTAACTACGTAAACTTTTCGACGAATGACCAATAATCGAGTTCACTTCTAACAAATTAATGACATTTCTTCAAAATCATATACATATTCCACTACCTAACCAAACATAACTCACAAGACATCTATTATTCACTTTGACCCCCAAAGTATTTGCAACAAACCCGCAATTCATCATTTACCCCTTTGACCTTACAAAATCAAAGATCCTATACCATCAACTATTAGAACTACACCACTAATCGACACGTGACATCATAGTGTATTAAGTTTGGGCGATTTACATAAGTGTCACCACAACGATAATTTAAAAGAAGGAAGAAGCTTGTCTAACCATGAAAGCAAGCTTCAATCCACGCTACCTTCTTGCAACCATAATCTACCCGTTATATACATTTGGTTCAATCGAACCATGCACCTACAACATAAAACAACTGAAGGGGTAAGCAAAACGCTTAGTGTGACACTCCTCCAATTTAGGTATTATTATACCACTAATTACATGCATTTCTTACGCTGATTCCCTACAAAAATCCAAACTATACTAATGATGTGAAATAAGTCTAGCGAGCCCAAAACTTTTGAACAAAAAGTATTACGAAAATTTATAATTATTTATAATTATAAATTAAACAATACGAAACAGTATCGGAATGAATCTGACAAAACAACTATAATCGTTGGTGATACAAAGTTCTGAAATGAACTCGAAAATATTTTTAAATATTTTTATTTGAAAATATTATGTGAACAGTCAAAAATGAAAATGAAATGAAAACATTTATATGTTTCTCTAAAACGTGTTGCATGCGAACATAAACAAATAAAAAACGTACCCAAAGGTCAAAAATAATAAAAATTTTATTTTTCCCATTCATAATAAAGTATTTGGAGAAATACTTCAAAACAGATTTGCAAATATCAAATGAAAATTGGCACATAATTGAACCCGTACACGAAATTAACGGGTTAAATACAAGCTTTTAACACAAATAAACAAATATATGGAGACATGCTCGTACAAACGCCATGCCCCCAGTTGACATTTAAACACTGAATTTCATTTTATATACTCCCTCCTTCACAAACCCACAACCACCTCCAATAATTTTTCACACCAACTTTCTTTCTCTCTTTCTCTGTGATTACCTATGGCAGCAGCACCAGGAGCAAGGTAGAAGCATTACAACAACAAAATTATCATCTTAAAAACTATAACAATAATCATCATCACCATCCGATCATCATCATCATCAGCTCATAAGCATCAACTGCTTCATCATCACTGCAAGGAGAAACATACCCACTTTCATACTCATTTTATGTTAATAAACTTAGAATAACTTGTTGGTAACATTGTTTGTGAAAGAGTTGAGACCAAAACATAGTATAAGAAATTGTTGGTGATGATGATTTGAGTAAAAATAAAACCTCTGTACAAATTTTTGGTATAAATAAACAAGTGTAATAATGTGTAAATCGATGGGACAAAGCTTGTATAATGTAACCATAACATTTGCAAGGAACATAACTCGAATCATGGAAAAAACTTGTGGTAATTTTTGGAATAAAAACTGGACTGAGATGAATGTTCGAACAGAGCCTCGGACTGAAAACAATCAAACCCGATCGGCTGGAAAAATGGAGCCGAACGGCTTGAGGAATACAGCCGATCGGCTGGGCATAAATAGCCGAATGGCTGGGATGCTGATAGCCAAATGGCTATGATGAGGAGATAACCGAACGGATGAAATAATTTGTTTGTCTCATACTTACTCATTATGGAAGTTACTCAGAATAGTAATTCATTAATGATTATTTTAAATAATTAACATTATTAATAATTATTATCTTTACAATTAAATATTTTTTTTTATATATCTATATGTATATACACCATGACAAATAATACGGGTATAAATGTATATATATTCGGATAAATAAAACTTATGCATTTGTACTTATACCCGACCCGAATGAAGAAACATTATTTTGACAACTTTTGAGTACAATATTTTATATAGATATAACGACTAACTTTATATATATATGTATGAAAATCGTGATTATATATCCTTATAACGAATGAAATACACGTTTTATAAACTTACGACGTATAATATACGACAAGTATATTTTATACATATGTATATGTAACAAATTTTACATATGTACAAAGGAAACAAAATGTCATATATGTGTACACAACTATACATATATATACATACTTACGCACAAACCAATATTTGTATAATATTTGCGTACGACATAAACATACTTGAAAAATATTAATTATTTTCAACATATCGTCACAAACAACTTGTACAAACTTAAGAAATTAATAATTTCTTCAAAACAATCAAAATGTTAACATAATTTGACAAACGGTCAAAGTACTTATGTTAATACATCATTGTGTATAGGTTGACTATTTTGGGCGACATCACCATCACTTGCTAGCTCTCACATCCACCGCAATTACCGTGAGTTCACAGCCCCTTTTTCACTGTTTTAATACTTTTAAAACCTGGGGTGAAAAACATAGCAATCGTTTGTACTACTGCATGCGATAACTGATTTAAATACTGTATGTATTTACTTAAACTGTTTATGAAATGATATTTCATACGATTATTTGAACTACTACTTATGAAAAGCTGTTTTCATACTATTTTGGGAATTAGACAACGAATCCTAGTATGGACCTAGGCTTACGATGTAGTGCATAAAAGTCCTTATGGCTACAGACTATAACCATTAGCTAGGTGACTCTAGCCACTGAGTATACGGATAGTACTATCGCCGTGACGACCCTCCCACAGTTTTGGAGCGTATACTTACAGGTCCTATTTGGCAAACAACTACTACTGGTCATGGTTTGGTTATAGGGTTAGGTCGCGTTACTTTAACTCGACAGGTTTAGCTCACCTTTCGCGGGATCACCGTCTAAGTATTCCCACAAAACTATTATTTAGGAAGTATCTTCCTACGACAACTAATTTGGAAATGTTAATCTTTAGTTAGGTTAACCTGTGTTTCCTAATAGCAACTAATTGGGAAATGTTATTCATACTTGAAATAACTTGTGTTTCCTACACAACAGATAACTACTATTATTTTGGGAAATGTTATTTTTCATTAAATAACCTGTGTTTCCTACAAACTATTACTTTAGGAAATGTTTCTCTTGATTGATAAACTTGTGTTTCCTACAGAGCGAACAACCACTATTGATTGGAAATGTTATTCTTAAATGATTAACCTGTGTTTCCTACACTACATACAAACCTGTGAATTCACTCAATAATTTTTGTTGACGATTTACTCTATGTTTTTCAGGGAATTAGCAGCGTAAGTAAGATCCGCATGTATATCAAGACGGACAACCCTGGACTTGTTAGGATGCTACTACTTTTGGAACACTTGGATTTCCTTTGTATAACTGCAATCACTGCAGTCATACCTATGAAATCTACTTTTGAAATTATGTATTTATATGATATATTATTTCAAACGCTACTACTACTACTGTTGCAACTTTCTAAGTTGTAACCCTTTTGTAAAACTTGATAATTAATGGCATCTTAATCTATTTCGTTCGGCAATAACCATATGCTCTGAGAATGTATGTACGTATATTCGTTTGATTACTGCTCGCGCCCCGCCACGTCATAAGCTTCCGCAATTACTTAACTTAATCGTAGATTACCGTTTGGCGGGGTGTGACACTTAGTGAGCATACGGGCAGTTAAATGAATAATCCACAAACTAATCAACACATAGCAAATATTAACAACACATATTTGCTTAGACAAATAACTACTAAGCAATTGTAGAGATTATATTGTTCACTATGCGGATCCGCGGCCAACTAATCATTTAGTACCATACTACAACAGTACACATACTAATAACATCACTTAGTACCATACCACAACAGTATGCATACTAAGGCATAATCACGTGCAATGTCAAACACGTATTAATCATTATATCATGTGCAACGCACATATTCATTAACGAATTTCTACAACTCTCATTCCACATAATTCCACATAATTTTCACATATCCACAATTTCTATTAACCAATCACTTAGCATCTATTCAACATCACATGCCACAACAACATCATAAATAATCAAAAAATATGGAATTCAACAAATAGCTTCCCTTGGTTATGTGAACCTCTTGCACGGATGCAATCCGGAACACACAACCATTACCTATTTAATCCCCATATCACTCACATTTGCCTCGATTATCCGAAAGCATGAGATATGTAACATCCTCTTATTGGGCCTAGGAGAAATACGGTAATTTCTTATTTTATTTGATTGTTTAATGTGTTAGAAATAATTTATAATATCTGTGTAATTGAAAATAAATCGGTCAATTGGTTAAATGACTTATTGTGGATAATAAAATATTGTTTCTTTTAAATTACTGTAGATGTCGGTAAAATAAAATATTTATTCTCGCAAATGGTTTTTAGGTTCTAGACAATAGGTTTAAAAAAGGGAATAAAATTTACACCACATATACTGGGTCGGTTAGTTAGACCCCACCTAACTTTCTCATTTTCTCAAACTTCCCTGTTCACTCACATGAACACTCATACACTCAAAAGAAATTCACAAATCTGATTCCATCTAAGTGAAGGCTGTGATTTTGGTTGTAACTACTGATTTCATCTTCATCATCATCATCATCATCTTGCTTATCTCATTACCCACTTTAATTGTAAGTTGCTTGCATTATCTCTATTAACTCACTTTATGATTTAGGTTAAACTTTGATGCATGAGCTGAATTTGATGTAAGAATGATCAATACTACTGAAATTGCTTGACCTTCTTCATCATCATTTTGTTTGCACCTAACTTGTAGGTTAATTGTGCTCCATTATCATGTTTAGGAATGAGTTTGGTCAATTTAGGTTGAATAGATAATGCATGTATGGAATTGAAGCTTGATGAAAATTGTTTGTTGTTATATTATGTTTATAGATGATATTTAAGGTTATTTGTTTGATAAAATCGTGTTTTGCAACTGCATTTTGTGAAATTGAGGTTTTGGGTTCACGCATATGTGTACAGGTCTGAGTAGTGTTGCTGCAAAACTTAGAAACGCGATCCCGCCCTTTAACCCGGATCGCGTTCCCTAGTGTTAGTTGGGGTCAGTCGGACTTTCTTCTTATGAACGCGATCCTAACCCCCTCACTCGGATCGCGTTACTAAGTGTGATTCTGTTGCAGTTGAGTTTTGTTCATAGGAACGCGATCCTGACCCCTAACCCGGATCGCGTTAATACATGTAATTTTGTCACAGCTTGATTTTGTTCTTTGGAACGCGATCCAGCTCCCTAACCCGGATCGCGTTTGCAAGTGAAAAACGGTAACAGAATGATTTGAACTGTTGAACGCGATCCAGCTCCCTCATGCCCGGATCACGTTTGCATGTTTTAATTTGACAAATTGGATAACTTATGACTTGTACACTTGGGATATTTAAATAGTAATTGAATGTATATTATGTGCATTTATTTGACACTAAATAATTGAGTAGTATACTATGAATCATAACATGAGAATCTAACTCGGGTTTTGGTTGTGTTCTCAGATAAAGCGATGACTCAGTAACATAAGACCACTGAGTGGAGATTGTGATCGTAAGAGTGAGTGGATCAATGACTCTCAGTCTAAATTGGTTGTAACAACTTGGTTACAACGGGTAAACATGGTTTAACTATTATACATTGTTATGTTAACATATTGCCATGATGATTATGGGTTATGTGCATTATTTCAGAGGTCAACATGGATTGGGTTTGGGTAATATTACTTGGACAACATAAGTGTTTTACACACGTGTTGTTTATTGAAATTGTGTTGTATGTAGTAATAGTACCAAACTATCGGTTAGACCACTGAATTGGCCTTCAGTCGGTTGTAAGTGTTACTTGGGGGCCACCACGGCAGTAGGGTACCTCAAGGACCACCGATCCTCTTTGAAGCTAGTTGTTTATGATGCTTAGCCGTAAACAATTGTTATTCTGAGTTAGGTTGATAGTTGAGGATCTATTCAATTAGCTTTGTGCTAATTCCCCCTCATTACTTCTTGCAAGTTATACTTTTGATTGTGGGTAGCAAGAAGTTTGGGTTTTGATGGATTGTTTGAAGGCTCCCACTCTGATTTAGATAATTATGTTATGGGTTTAACATTGTGTTTTGATATTGTACAACATTTAAACTTAATGTTTGTGGTTAATATCGTAACCTAGTTTAAAGGATCATGTTTATGTGGATTGCACTTTTGAAATGTAATTTATGCAATCTAAATGTATGAATTTAAATATACGCTTCCGATATATATATATATATATATATATATATATATATATATATATATATATATATATATATATATATATAAATATATATTAAAAAAATGGTCTTGAAATTGTAGGGTGTTATAAGATATATATATATATATATGCACCACTTCCTTTTGCACCTAAACAATCATAACATATCACATAAACGTTCACATATATAAGACTACTCATGCTTTTGATTAATTTAAATTGTTTATGATTTTTAACTCCAAACTTGTACACTTTTCTGTAGCCTCAACTAGCTGTTTTGGACCCCACTTTTAGACCTTCTAAACCTCTCTAAAATAAAGATATTCTATATCGTTACGAAGGTATTACAACACACTTTAATATACAACTTTCACTTTTTGGTAAAACGCAATACGTATTAAATTACAGCCTTCTAAAAACGACTAAAGTCATTTTGTGCTGCTAGAAATCTCAGCAACACTTTTGACCCATCTAGACATGTCCGTTTTCTGCAAACTTTATATCGAATTAAAGGTCTTCGACCATAACTTCATTCTCTATTTTCATATTTCTATACAATATTATACACACAAAGTTACATTCCTTCAAAGTTTGCCAAAACACTTTATTTCAACCTTTCACCCAAATTACCCAACGACCCCAAAGTTGCAATATAGTTACCGCACATATTGCAACCAACATACTAAAGATCATGATATCGCTCATTTTGTATAAGTTTATCTTTAGCGATATCATTAATTTTGTTATTGTTTTTGTGTATTTACTTGAACTTTTGGTACTTAATTGGTTGAAAAACTCATTTCAGGTAAAATCATAAAGATTGATAAAGAACAAGCAGAAATGGAGCAATGTGGAAGCAAAATCAGAAATAAGGCCAAACAAGCAGAATCCGCCGGATTCTTATTGAATCCGCCGGATTCAATCTCATTAAATGCCAGATCGGGTCGACTTGATCAACTGCCACGTGTGGGTCAAAATCCCATTGAATCCGCCGGATTCAATATGAATCCGCCGGATTCATCTCCCGTCCAGAAAAGTGAATTTTTCCTTTTAATATCTTGGACTCACGTAACTTTTTCTTATCTTCTACATCTCGACCTAACAGCCCCCAAGGGCGATTTTTATGGTTCTTGGAGCCATTTTTCATCATCTAAAAAGTTTCTCATCATTTTAACTCTTTTGGTCACAAGAATCATCATCCGAACATTGTAATCACTCGGTTTGCATCTTTATTCGATTATAATTATGTTTACTTTGATTTCTCTTATTTCATGTGTTTATCTTGTTGTTATGATGATTAGTGGCTAGATTATTGTGCTTGTTTGGATGAAATAGCTAGTTGATTAGGGGTGTATCTTTTGGTGTTAATTTATGCTTTGAGTTTGTGAATCATCCATGAATTCGTATGTATGTGGTTTGTTGTTGTTATGAAACTTGGGCATTTTCACTAAGCGATTATAGCGAACGTTTGTTGCTTATAAAAAATACCTAAATAGTTGTTTGTCATTTGTGGAACAAAGCATTTGATGATTGTAACAACAACTAGTTAAATACAAACAAGTTAGCGATTATAGCGAATGTGTGTCGTGTGGATGATTTGCAAACTCACAAATATCTAAATTTATGTTTAATCGGAGAACCTTGTGTGATTGAGCTTAATCTCTAGAATTTGGCCATTTGGTAATTTACTAATTGATATAGCGAACGTTTTCAACCAAGTAAATTGCTATTGATTATTTGTCTATAAATGATTGAACGAAATTGCGAATGTAATTTTGGAATGTGTCAAATGATTTAGCTAAATGGTGCAAGTTTGTAACCATGGCGAACGTCCGTTACTAGATTAAATCATAGGTTTGTTGATTGAAGTTGAACTATAGGTCTCAGCGAACGTTGAGCTTATGTTTGATGAATATTACCCTTGGCATATAGTATAACCGGCTATAACTATACACCTCGAAATCACTAGTGAAATAGTCCAAGCAAGCATTGTTTTTAATATCTGAAAATTTCCAATCAATCACTTTGACTCTTCAGAGTCCACCTGCCTAGATTAATTAAAGATTGTAGTTTTAAGCATCGTGACAAGTCGGTCACACAAAACCCCCACAGTTACTTTTCTGTATTAATTACTGGCACTTGGATATAATTTTTAAACTCACATTCCCTGTGTTCGAACCCGAACTTACCCAACTATACTACTATACGATAGGGTCCACTGCCCGGTTGTGTATTGGTCTAGCGAGGTACTTTTTGGTTTACTAAACAACGATAAATTTTAAGACTAGATTTAGCACATCAAGTTTTTGGCGCCGCTGCCGGGGAATGTGCCTATTTTGAAAATTTGATTTAAGTGTAGTTAATTGATCCTCTCTTGAAATTTATTTCAAGAAAGTTACTTGTATATATTTTTATTGTTTTGTTATTTTGTATTGAGTTGTTATGTTTAATAATTTTTAGTTTTCATGTTGTAGCAAATTTGCTTTAGCTCCAATGTCTAATCTTGAAAGGTTGTTGAGAGAAGCTATAGAGCAAACGGAGAGGCAAAGTAGAGAATGGGATGACATTTTTGATTGGAATATAAAGTTTGGTCAAGAAAGGTCATATGATACATACACCAATGCAACCGAGCATTTGGATAATGTTGAGGCTATTGAGTGCAATGATTATTATTCTAACGTTGATGTTCCATATTCTTCTAACTTTGTTTTTCAGGATGATAGTGAAGACGAAATGGATGAGGTGGAAGAAGAGAATGAAGTCACTAATTACCCTCATGAAACTTCACAAATTGTTTTGCAGGATTCATACATGCTAGAGCCTGAAGTGACTAAGGATGCAATTGTTGACTATGATGCCGATATAATGGAGTTACAAGAACTGCTTGGGATTAGTGATCATGAGTTAGATAAGCTAGTAGAGAAAGGAGTTGGAGATGATCTCTTCCTATATGCAGAATTTGGAAATTTATATCGAGTTAGTGGCACACATGTACAAACTGAAATAGGTGGTGGCGGGTTAGATGAACTCAAAAGCAATGGAGAGTCTATGGTCCAAATATCATCGCATTTGAATGGTGAATGTGAATTGTCAAAGGTTGATGATCAAATATGTACCATTTCTTCAATCAAGGAGGCACCCATAGGTTTGATATCTCATTCTTTGCTATGCAATTATGAGTGTGTTTTGTTGAAAGAACCGAAACCCCCCGATGAATTGGTGGTAGAATCAATTTTTAGTGGAGGAATGGTGAAGTCTAACATTGGGCATGGGCAAATAACTGAGTTGCAAGAGGTAGATGCTAGGTTGGATAGGGGTATTGAGTATGTGCATCTAAACTGTTTTGAAGAACCACCCGATTATTGTCGTATACTTGTTGAAGGTTTTTCAGAAGACGTGGGGAAAACTAGTCATTCTTACTTGAAAGTGGCGATCATTAAGTTTATCACAAGGCCACTCAACGAATGGAAAGTTTATATTCACGTTATAAGTTTTAGTCGGAGGATGTTCTACCGAAATGACAAAACAAAAGAACACATCCTCCTATGCGAGTATGATTGGAAAGGCGGAGAAGAGGTGATTACGAATCCACATGAAGGGGAGCTCAAACCCCACTAAAAACGATCACATTCGGGGTTGAGTCAAGCTTAAGACTCATTAATAAATAAGCATGTTTAGGGTTAGATATTTATTTTGCGTGCTTTTGTTAGTTATCTGTGATAAATGCGTATTATTTTTGTGTTAGAAGTTTGAGTTTTAAGTTTAAAAAAAAGAAAAAAAGAAAAAAAATACCCTGAAAAGGCTTGGAATCCGCCGGATTCACATTGAATCCGCCGGATTCAATGTTTTTGCACGAGCCCTTTTTTTCACCAGCACTCTCAAAATGAATCCGGTTGTCACTTTTTGCCGGATTTAAGTTGAATCCGCCGGATTTAAATATAATCCGCCGGATTGGTTTTGAATCCGCCGGATTCATCCGTTTAAACGGGTTGTGCAGCTGCAGCCCCTTTTTCACTCTCACACCCAATTCCCTTTTTCTCTCTCGGCGAAAAACGAACAAAAACCCCAAAAATCATCAAAACTCACGATTTTCACTCCTTTCAACTCGATTTCTTCAATATAATGGCATCTAGGGTATGTATAACATCTTAATCTTTCGATTTTACTCGTTTTCATGCTTTAATTCTTAATTTGGGTGAAATTGGGTTTTGCTCATTTTAAGTATGTAGGAGTTTTTGGATGATTCTTTTGCTATTATAATTGTATATTCATGCTCCTAGTACCATTCCTAACATGATTACATGCTTTAATTGCTCGATTTGATGATTTGCAAAATTAGGGTTCTTGAGACCAAATTTGGGGAAAATGTTCATACATGTTTGAATTAGCTTTCTGAGTATGATTTGTATGTTGAGATGTGATTACATGCTTAAACATAAACTAATTCAAGTATAAACATTGGTACATTCCCTATTGAGCAATTATATGTACATATGAAATTGGTGTTGATTATATGGCATTGTTGGTACGATTGTAATGGTTCTATAAACATGAGAATGTGTACATTGTAAGAGATACCTTAGAATCTTTGCCATAACTTGGTTCACTTGTGCTTCATGAATACAATTTGATGAATCATGCATGATGAGGAGTGAGCATTATGTGAATTTGTATAGTTGTTGCTAACTGTAAGATACTCATGGTTGTAATACCTTCTTGATAGAGAATTACATGAACGCTCGCATGTTTCAAGATTCATTTGATATTTGAGTATATGCTTTGAGTGCAATTCTCGGTTATGAGTGTTTTGAGCATAATGAATGATTTTTTTTATTTTTTTTTGAATGTGTCTAAAACATAGCAGACAAGATTGTGAGAATGGATTGAATGAGAATTCCCAAAGCGTGATTAGTCAAATTTCTTTTGATCCTTAGTTGTGCACCAATGTTGGTGTCTTGTTGAAAATAAAGTTTCTTTGATTGGATTGTTGTGAATTTGGATATCATGTGCATATTTGAACTGATTGAGATTGTTTTGTTGGTTGTTTGGTTGTAACTTGAATTGCATTGCTAACACTAACGTGAGAACAATTTCAGATTTTCGTTTATGTGTTATGTGTGTCGCAGGGAAGAGCAGCAAATGTTAGAAACAGACCGGAAGAAGATGTGGTTCAACAAGAACCAATGAATGCTTATGCTAAGATGATGCCCGCTAATCTTCACCAATGGCTGCAATTTCACCCCCGCTCTCCTCACTTCAACAAGCGTAGTGAGGTATTGTATAAGCTATTGGAGAAACAGTTCATTTGCCCAAGGACACCGGATTGGGGACCATTAGAGCAAGCTGGTGTAGCACCTGCCATCAAAGAAACATTAATTCAGCAATATCTAAACAATGATGGTAGTGTTAGGCATGAATACGGGGATTGGGAAAAGTTGTTCAACTTATGGGCGCCTATCTACAAGGAGCTTTGTTTTGAATTTTTGGCTACAATCAAGATCAAGGAAAAGATATCAACTGCTGATGACAACGAATTCCTTTCATTCCGTTTAGGAGGAGAAGAAAGACAAATGAACCTCCTAGATTTTGCCAACTCTTTGGGCATTTACACTGCAGCTGAAAGAAGAGCTCCTTACTTTCAGAATTATTTGATCACTGGATACAAGATCAAGGAGAGCATTTCAAAGAGCATATGGAGTGATCTTTCAGGGAAACCATACGGTACCAGTGCTAACCATGTGTCTGATATCACTAGGATGGAGTTTAGAGTGATCCAAAGATTTCTCTCCCACTCTATTACTGGTCGTGGAGAGAACACTGAGAGAGTTAGTCTGATGGACATGTGGTACTTGGATAAGATGAATGAAAGGGATGTTGTCTCTATACCTTACTGTTTAGCATGGTTTCTAGCTAAGAAGGCTGGTGGAAGAAAGACCCAATCTCCCATTTGTGGTGGTCATTACATCACTATTCTTGCCCGTTCTCTTAACATCAATTGTGCAGGTCTAACTTTGGTATATGATCCAAGAGAAAGAGTGGAGAGGCAAATGTACATGAAGGTGGAAGCAATCAGTCATAATGGGCAGAGATATGTGCCATTCCAAGCTGAAGGAAATGAGCCACCTCACCGGAGAAGACGGACCGACACGGGACCTTCTGGTACTCAGCAGGATGATGAGGAGAATGAGGAAGAAGCATACGACCAAGGTGGTTTTCAAATTCCACACCCACCACCTCAGCACACCTATGGCCCAACTCCTCCGAATTATTTGGATGTCATGCACCGCCTTGATGACTTTCAGCTTGGTAATGACTATAGGATGGGGCGGATGGAGTATAATTCAGATTGGCGTGATCACAATGCCGAGCTCTTTTATGCCAGTCCATCTAACTACCAACCCACACCATATCACCAGATTCCACATTGGGGTACTCCGGGTGCCAACTATCCTCCACCAGTTTATGATCGAGACGTTGCATTGGAAGAAGCTCAGAGACTCCATCAACAGCAATTTGAACAACGTCAACAGGAGGAAAGGTATCATGAGGAGCAGAGGAGAAGTGAGCAAGGTGGGACATGGTCCCCATTCGATTGGTTTCCATATTGAGGGGCCGAGTTCGGGGGGGTTGGGGATGACCCTTCTAGTTTGGTCATTGCCCCCTTTTCAGACATTATCATTACTATCTTTATGCTTTCGATTAAGAGTGCCTACGTGCCTCATTTGTTAGACACTTTATTTCATGTTTAGTACTTATCTTGGGTAGTATTTTGAACTTCTTGCCTCGAGTGACATTTGGGTACTGTTTTGTACAATGTCACTCATCGGCAATACCCTGTGTTTGATTTTATTTCTATTTAGGTAATGGATAAAAGTTCTTGCTTTTATGGATGTCGGAATCGTGCGCCGGCTGGCAATAAGTTCAGCAAATGCACTCGCCCGCAAACAAACCCCCGGGGAAGTTCTCGTTTCCTTTGCCCCTTCGCGCTCATTCTTATATACTATTTTTGCATTGGGGTCAATGCAAACCTTAAGTGTGGGGAGGTATTCACTTGAATCTTGCTCCTAGTATATTGTTGTTTTATAGCCACTTATTAGGTCTGTTATTGATCTTGGATTTTCCAATTGAACTTTACGAATTCTAATAACAGGTTATGGAATGGTAGTATGCTAGGAATTTGCTTGTCCTTACTAAATTAATTGCTGTGAAATGTGTTAGTTAAAATCTATTAAAAGCAATTAAATCTTTCCCTCTTGCAACTTAACCTTTTGAGATGTGTCATAAAAGCAACCTAATAGGGTGAATTGCATGACTAGCACACTTGTAGCCCCCACTATGATAAATTGTGAGAAATTTGAGCCTTATTGAGAAAAACACTTACCTTTAGTGTTTATATTGATTTATTGCTATGAGTGTGCCGGTGATTGTAGTTTGTTCTAGAACTTGCCTTAGTGATGCATTTTGAGACCGCTGTGGGATCACAGAAATGTGATATAGGTGGGGTCGAAGACGAGGAGGTATTCTTAGGAATTTTTGAATTTATTTTGCTTCAAAACCATTTATATCCAGTTTACACAGGTCGTTAGCACTCATTTTTAGTGCCAAGAAACCCCTAGAAAACTTCCACATTCTATCCACTAAATTTTAGCCTTATTTTTGTGTAGTCAATTCCCGAACCATCACTTTTCTAAGATGTTGCCTAGTTGGAACTTATGATGAATTTTACCAAAATGTGACTTAAATTGTTTTGAATTGGGATTCTAGTGTTAAATTCTATGAGTGAGGTTGGAAACAATTAAATGAATAGAAGTTAACCATTGAGCTTAAAGTTTATAGTTGGATGATTGTAGTCAACTAAATGGCCTTTGAATTCCTGAACAAGTAGTTCACTAGGGGTGTTTTACACCTAGCCACCGAAGGCCTTTTTCCGGTCTAGGATGGTTGGTCCGAAAGTTCGTTACACAGGATTCATAGAAAGTCATAGAATGCAATTATTCCAATCAAATGTGAAAAATCAATTTGAGTTATTTGTGTGTAATTGTTGAAGTATGAGTTATAAATGAGAACAAATAATAATTTGAATTGATTTAGCACGAGAATCCTAAGTTTCATGACTGTCACGTGTTTAAACCAATAGGTAACATCTCCGCATTTTTTCACGGGTCTTGACTACCACTTTTCACCAATTATTGTGTCTATCATACCCCTATTTCACAGTTAGCCTACATTGTTACAACACATGCTAGAATACCTCCTTTGAGATCTCACTTGGTGCTCACGCCAAGTCGGTGGAGATTTGATCCTCTTGCAAGCTTATGGTAACATCGCATCACGACTTGGCTTGATTGAGTGTTACATTACTTACTTCCCTACCTTGTAGTCTTATAGGTTGAGAGTGAGTGACTAAACACTTATCCTTATGTGAGGTGCTAGGTCGTGCATTCTGGCTTGACAAACTAAAACATCTCGAGTTTACATTGCTTATACATATGTTGCTAGCCTAATTGCCTTGGTAGTTAGTGTTGGCATTATTTTGGTAAACTTGGTCTCCATTTCAAAATGTTGCAAGAATGGGTAATGAAATGATGAATAACGGTTTGCTTGAGGACAAGCAAAGTTCAAGTGTGGGGATATTTGATATCGCTCATTTTGTATAAGTTTATCTTTAGCGATATCATTAATTTTGTTATTGTTTTTGTGTATTTACTTGAACTTTTGGTACTTAATTGGTTGAAAAACTCATTTCAGGTAAAATCATAAAGATTGAT
Organism: Helichrysum umbraculigerum; assembly: GCA_949592205.1. NCBI lineage: Eukaryota > Viridiplantae > Streptophyta > Magnoliopsida > Asterales > Asteraceae > Helichrysum > Helichrysum umbraculigerum. The sequence continues at coordinate 63,907,569 of CATIUR010000006.1, forward strand.
AAAGAACAAGCAGAAATGGAGCAATGTGGAAGCAAAATCAGAAATAAAGCCAAACAAGCAGAATCCGCCGGATTCTTATTGAATCCGCCGGATTCAATCTCATTTAATGCCAGATCAGGTCGACTTGATCAACTGCCACGTGTGGGTCAAAATCCCATTGAATCCGCCGGATTCAATATGAATCCGCCGGATTCATCTCCCGTCCAGAAAAGTAAATTTTTCCTTTTAATATCTTGGACTCACCTAACTTTTTCTTATCTTCTACATCTCGACCTAACAGCCCCCAAGGGCGATTTTTATGGTTCTTGGAGCCATTTTTCATCATCTAAAAAGTCTCTCATCATTTTAACTCTTTTGGTCACAAGAATCATCATCCGAACATTGTAATCACTCGGTTTGCATCTTTATTCGATTATAATTATGTTTACTTTGATTTCTCTTATTTCATGTGTTTATCTTGTTGTTATGATGATTAGTGGCTAGATTATTGTGCTTGTTTGGATGAAATAGCTAGTTGATTAGGGGTGTATCTTTTGGTGTTAATTTATGCTTTGAGTTTGTGAATCATCCATGAATTCGTATGTATGTGGTTTGTTGTTGTTATGAAACTTGGGCATTTTCACTAAGCGATTATAGCGAACGTTTGTTGCTTATAAAAAATACCTAAATAGTTGTTTGTCATTTGTGGAACAAAGCATTTGATGATTGTAACAACAACTAGTTAAATACAAACAAGTTAGCGATTATAGCGAATGTGTGTCGTGTGGATGATTTGCAAACTCACAAATATCTAAATTTATGTTTAATCGGAGAACCTTGTGTGATTGAGCTTAATCTCTAGAATTTGGCCATTTGGTAATTTACTAATTGATATAGCGAACGTTTTCAACCAAGTAAATTGCTATTGATTATTTGTCTATAAATGATTGAACGAAATTGCGAATGTAATTTTGGAATGTGTCAAATGATTTAGCTAAATGGTGCAAGTTTGTAACCATGGCGAACGTCCGTTACTAGATTAAATCATAGGTTTGTTGATTGAAGTTGAACTATAGGTCTCAGCGAACGTTGAGCTTATGTTTGATGAATATTACCCTTGGCATATAGTATAACCGGCTATAACTATACACCTCGAAATCACTAGTGAAATAGTCCAAGCAAGCATTGTTTTTAATATCTGAAAATTTCCAATCAATCACTTTGACTCTTCAGAGTCCACCTGCCTAGATTAATTAAAGATTGTAGTTTTAAGCATCGTGACAAGTCGGTCACACAAAACCCCCACAGTTACTTTTCTGTATTAATTACTGGCACTTGGATATAATTTTTAAACTCACATTCCCTGTGTTCGAACCCGAACTTACCCAACTATACTACTATACGATAGGGTCCACTGCCCGGTTGTGTATTGGTCTAGCGAGGTACTTTTTGGTTTACTAAACAACGATAAATTTTAAGACTAGATTTAGCACATCAGATCAAATAACATCATTTGCTTCATTTACCATGTTTAACTTTGTAAGATCAATTTGACTTCCAAAAATCAAACCGAACACAATTTCACCAAATTTAGCATACCTCGATTTATTGTTTAACTGATCTTAAAACACCACCCTAATACTTACTAATAACATCACAACAACTTATATAAGCTAATACTGGGGTGAATTATTACTAGTTTGCAAGAATTCACATTACCCACTTTAATCACTACATACACCAATCAAGATTCTAAACATCTAGTGTGAATTAAGTTTAACATAACAATTTCTAGGCTCAACTAACACTAATTAAGCTTAACCCACCCTTAATTTCGTTCTTCAATTTACCAAACCTTCAAACCCCCATAAATCCCACATCTAGGTCTAAATTGATAAAAAAATTCAAGATCATACCTAGGTTAGGGATTGTTAGAATGGCTTGAATTCAAATTCTCAAGCTTCAATTTCAAGGTTTATGGCTGTTTTCTCTTATCTCTTTCTTCCTAGCGACTTCCCTCTCTTTCTTCATGTTTCTGGAACTGTTTTTTTTTTTTTTTTTGTATGTGTATGTATGTACAAGTATAAATATTTTAATTGTTTTAATTATAATTACACTCCTAGTCTCTCTAGTCCCAACCACTTTAAAATACACCACTTAAAAGTTTCCCCCGACTTATTATTTAGACACCTTAAAATACTTCACGACAAATAATAACATACGTAAATTTATACAACAATTTATAAGAATAAACATTTACGTATATTATAATATTACTTGCGAATTTTGGGGTGCTACATAGCTGCAAGCTGTAGCTATCAGAAGAAAGTGGAATGAGTGATGTACATTATTTGTATAAGGGCATTATTGTAATATCTTGTTCTAAAAGCTCCATCCAAAACTCAACGCTTGTATTTGTAGCGTTTTGTTTTCAAGCTTTTTCTTTCAATTTAAAAGCTAAAGCTCATATGTTCATCCAAGGCTTTTATTTGGATGCGAGCTTTTCCTTTAAAACTAAGGGTATGTTTGGCGCTGAGCTTTTCGGAGCTTTTAGGAGCTTTAGCTTTTAAATTTGAAAGAAAAAGCTCCTACTAAATATAAAGCCTTGTTTGGTGAAGTGGAGCTTTAAGATTTATCTCAATTTTAAAAGCTCTAAACGAAACGCTAGTTGTAGGAGCGTTCAAAATTTAATGGAGCTTTTGAAGTTTAAAGTTACACAACTACCCTTAAACATAAAAGCCTCATCCTACTTCTTTATCTCAAGTTTCGTAAACTTCTATGTTTACTGAATTCCACTTTCTTTACAAATCATATGTATAAAAGTCGTGACATCATCTCTCTGATAATTCACCAACATGCACACGTGTTACTACTTCGTTCTCTTATATCTTTTAAATAATAATATTTGTAATTTGTAATTATAATGTGAAAAAAATAAAAAAAAATTATAGATGTAACCTAATTTGCTTTCTTAATAAAAAATAAATATTGCATAAAAATATATTCTGAAAATCCAAGCAATTATGCATACAAAAAATCAATTTAACTAAAATTCTTTTAAAACATGTGACTGTAAACTTTTAAAATTTACCATGATTGGAGGTTTTGAACGTACCGTGTAAGAATTGCATTTTATCAAATCGATCGATAAAGTATCATTTGTATAATGAAAATATTATTTGTTAAATTTATTATTTAATTATGTTTATCATTTAATTATATTGATGTCCTTATATGTCATTTTACAATTAAAAATTACAGCTACAGCTAGTTGCCAAACAATTCTATACAACTAAAGCTACAGCTTACAGACACTGGCTACAGCTACAGCCTACAGTTACAGCTTACAGCCTAAAGCTACAGCCTACAGCTACAGCTTACAGCTATTTTACCAAACATACCCTAAAAGCTTAAAGCTCCCAAAAGCTTCTAAAAGCTCCTTGCTAAACAGACCGTTAGTATGAAACTTAAACTTTCAAGCTTGAGGCTTTTATTTGGATGCGAGCTTTGTTGGAAAATTTTGACAATAACATGTAGTTTTTGTCAACTTTGGACATAAATAACTATATGTATATATTATATATATAGTTAACAATTTGTGGGTTTGTGTTCTCTTTGATGAGAGCTTCACAACGAGCTAAGCCATGTCCAAAACGGAGTTAAAATGAATGAGATATCGAGTCATAAAGTGAGCTACTTGAAACGAAAAATGGAAGTTAAAAAATGAGTGGGAAGTTGTCTCACATAGGAAATGAGATAAAACTTTGAGCTATTTATAAGTTCAAGTGTAGAGGTTAATATGTGATCTCTTATGATGTGTTTTACTCCCTTGCCTACGCGCGCGCAGGGGGGGTGCAAAACGTGAGAAATTTGGGTTCGAGCTTGTGAACCAATGCATGTACGCACGAATGCAGCTCCGAAATTCTCAAGCTTGTACATGCCTCGTTTTGCTCCAGCTCATAACATTTTGAACCTTCCAGAAATTTTATTTTTGGAATAGATTGATCGAAATCTGTTTCTAATTAATAAAATTAAATTTCGTATCTTTATTAAATAATAACGATTTACAAAATTGTTTTTTGTTTTGTGAAGATCTTGACTTGGTGAACAAGCCTTTGTTTCACTATAAATAAAGATTGTAGCTCTCTTCGTTTAACACACAGAAAACGAACACAAAATACTCATTCACGCATACACTCTACATTCGTTCCCTGCAAGTTACTACGTACGTTTGCTTCGTTAAATTTCAGGCAAGTTCATCTCCGGCTGTGCAATACGGCTTCAACCGTTGTACCCTGGGAAACATACGCTAATATGTTTTAAGGGAACCGTGTTCAACACGGGCCTCGGTTTTGATATCCTTTGCGTTATCTACTTATTATTGTTATACTTCTGTTTCGTTTACAATTCTCTACAGCTTAAAACATATTATAAACGAAACTGTTTTCAGACCCACTAAACGTTGTGTCTTCTGCTTGCTTGTTAAACAGAGATTTACTTTAAATTCGAACTGGTTTTGTTTCGATTTATTTTTTTTTCCTTTCTCAAATTCGTTTATTTACCGACTTCAACACAGCTTTAATTCGTGTGGCAACTTCTTGTTTAAACAGCTACTATAAGCATATTATTCAACAATTGCCATATTGAAGCTGTTTCTGGTCTTTTTTTTTTTTTTTTTTTGGTTTGTGTGTACGTTTGATTGGTAAAAACGGATTAAATCAATTTACAAGTTTCTTTACTTAACTACGTACAACAATTTTTGGTTTGTTTGTATTTTGGGAATTTTTTTTTTTAAAAAAACATATTATTAAGGCTATAGTCCAAACGCTTTATACGTTTGTTATTATATGCCTTATCAATCCACAATTTTGTATTGAAGATAAGAAACCAGGATTGAGTTTATTATCGTATCAAAGAAACCAAGATAGAGTTTCGAATTGTTTTAAGAAACCGGGCTAGAGTTTCTTGTTTATTGTAACCTGTTACGATTAATTACTTATTCGTTTCAGTTTGTTAAATTTCAGATTACTATGGCTGAAGTTCAATCTAGTGCTTCAAAGCAACCAGTGTCTGGTGCTAACACTGCTACTGTGACCGTTCCAACTATTGCTACTCATGCTGAGAGGCCGGAAAAGTTTTCTGGTTTGCACTTTAAGACATGGCAGCAGAAGATGCTCTTCTATCTCACTACTCTGAATTTGTCTCGGTTCTTGACCGAATCTGTACCCCAACTTGCTGAAGGGGAAACCGATGCACAAGCTTTGAGAGCTATTGAAGCTTGGAACCATTCTGACTTTATTTGTCGGAACTATGTACTGAATTGCTTGGTTGATGGATTGTACAATGTTTATTGTCAAATCAAGACTTCCAAAGAACTATGGGAATCATTGGATCGGAAGTATAAAACAGAGGATGCTGGAACCAAGAAATTTGTGGTAGCTCGGTTTTTGGATTATAAGATGGTTGATTCTAAGACTGTGATCAGTCAAGTACAAGAACTGCAAATCATACTTCATGATATTCACGCTGAAGGTATGACACTAAGTGAGACTTTTCAGGTTGCAGCTATGATTGAGAAGTTACCTCCCGGTTGGGTGGACTTCAAAAACTATCTCAAACATAAGCGTAAGGAGATGTCAGTAGAAGATCTTATTTTTTGTCTCAGGATTGAAGAGGACAATAAGTTGGCTCAAAAGAGTAGCTACACGCCTACTTCTGCTAAGGCAAACATTGTGGAACATGGTCAGTCATCCAAGGCAAATAAGAACTACAAAGGCAAAGGCAAAAGCGATAATGGAAAGAAGGGCAAAGGAAAAACTGTGAACCTTGGTCCGAAAGCTGGGAATGTGAAAAAGAAATTCCAAGGGACTTGTTACAATTGTGATCAACCGGGTCATAGGGCTGCTAATTGTAAGAAGCCAAAACGTGAATCCTCACGTCAAGCTAACATGGTGGATGATGATGTGATGGGACTTGTTGCTATGGTTTCCGATCTTAGTATGATGATTTCTGAAGTGAACCTTGTGGATATTGATTCCAAAGGGTGGTGGGTTGATACTGGGGCTACACGCCATGTTTGTTCTGATAAGAGTCTATTCCATACATTAAAGGAAGTTGAGAATGGTGAAAAGCTCTTCATGGGAAACTCGGCTACCGCTGAAATCAAGGGTGAAGGAAAAGTGATCTTGAAGATGACCTCTGAGAAAGAGCTCACATTGAACAATGTGTTGTATGTGCCCGAGATTCTCAAGAATCTTGTGTCCGGGTGGTTGCTTAATAAGTTTGGTTTTAGGCTTGTGTTTGAGTCTGATAAGGTCGTGTTGACCAAGAATGGTACTTATGTTGGTAAGGGCTATGCCCTGAATGGTATGTTTAAACTCAATGTAATTGTTATCAAAAGTGAAATGAATAAGACTACTACTAGTTCTACTTATATGCTTGAGTCTTCTTCTAATATGTGGCATGGTCGTCTTGGTCATGTTAATTTTAATTCTATTCGTCGTTTGATTAAATTGAATTGCATACCAACGTTTCATATTGACTCAAATTACAAATGTAAAACATGTGTTGAATCCAAACTTACTAGATCATCATTCCAATCGGTTGAAAGAAAAACCGAACCACTTGATATAATTCACACGGATATTTGTGATTTAAAATCAACTCCAACAAGAGGTGGTAACAAGTATTTCATCACATTTATTGATGATAGCACAAAATATTGTTATGTATATTTACTTAAAAGTAAAGATGAAGCAATTGATAAATTCGTGCTATACAAGAATGAAGTTGAGAATCAACTTAATAAGAAAATCAAGGTAGTTAGAAGTGATAGAGGAGGTGAATATGTATCACCATTTGCTGAATTTTGTGAGCAACATGGTATTAGACATGAATTCACCGCACCTTACTCACCTCAACAAAATGGTATTGCCGAGAGAAAGAACCGTACCTTGAAAGAAATGATGAATGCCATGTTAATAAGTTCTGGATTAGGTCAGAACATGTGGGGAGAAGCTATACTCTCGGCTAATTATCTTTTGAATAAGATACCTCGGAGAAAGAAGGATGAAACCCCATATGAATTATAGACGGGAAGGAAACCTTCCTACAAATACTTAAAAGTGTGGGGGTGTTTAGCCAAGGTGGTTGTTCCACCACCTAAAACGGTAAAGATTGGACCGAAGACTGTGGATTGCATATTCATTGGATATGCTCACCATAGTAGTGCCTATCGATTTCTTGTGCATGAATCTAAGATTCCCGATATACACAAGAATACGATTATGGAATCAAGGAATGCTTCGTTCTTTGAAAATGTGTTTCCTTGTCTAACTTCATATGAACAACCTAATATGGGTAATCATGATGAACAACCTAGTGTGGTTAATCATGATGAACAACCTAACGAGGTTAATCATGATGAAAGACTAGATAGTCAAGTTAGACAAGAACAATCCGAAGAAGAGGATGTTGAACCAAGAAGAAGTAAAAGGGCAAGGGTTGAGAAATCGTTTGGTCCCGATTTTGTCTCTTTCATGATAGAAAATGAACCCAACACCTATCGAGAAGCAGTTACTTCTTCTGAAGGATCCCAATGGAAAGAAGCCATTAAAAGTGAAATAGATTCTATTTTACAAAACCATACATGGGAACTAGTGGATCTTCCTCCGGGATGCAAACCACTAGGTTACCGATGGATCTTTAAGAAAAAGATGAATACGGATGGCTCGATTGATAAATACAAAGCAAGATTGGTGATTAAGGGTTATAGGCAACGAGAAGGTCTAGATTATTTTGATACCTACTCGCCGATGACCCGGATAACTTCCATAAGGATGGTACTTGCTATAGCCGCCATTAGGAATTTGGAAGTTCACCAAATGAATGTAAAAACGGCCTTTCTAAACGGGGATTTAGAGGAGGAGATTTACATGGAACAACCCGAGGGTTTTGTTGCCAAAGGACAAGAGAACAAAGTTTGCAAGCTTGTTAAATCACTGTATGGTTTAAAGCAAGCTCCAAAACAATGGCATCAAAAGTTTGATCATGTCATGATAGATAATGGTTTTAAGATCAATGAATGTGATAAGTGTGTCTACGTGAAAGACACACCTAATGGATACGTCATCTTATGTCTCTATGTGGATGATATGCTAATCATAGGTAGTGATGATAAGATGATAAGATCAACAAAGGATATGTTGAAAGCAAGGTTTGACATGAAAGATATGGGTTTGGCGGATGTGATTCTTGGTATCAAGATCACAAGGACCAAAGATGGTCTTATGTTACACCAAACTCATTATGTGGATAAGATTCTTGAGAAGTTTAATTCGGGTGATTCTAGTGTAGCTAGAACTCCAATTGATATAAGTCAACATCTATCTAAGAATAGAGGTCAAGGTGTTTCCCAAGTCGAATATTCAAGAATCATTGGTAGTCTAATGTATCTGATGAGTTGTACAAGACCTGACATAGCATATGCAGTGAGCAGGTTGAGTAGATATACTAGTAATCCGAGTACTGAACGTTGGAAAAGTATAACGAGATTATTAAGATATTTGAGATACACTCGTGAATATGGACTACATTACAAAAGATATCCAGCTGTAATTGAAGGATACACTGATGCAAATTGGATCTCTGACATAAAAGATTCAAGAGCAACTAGTGGATATGTTTTCACACTAGGAGGTGCAGCTGTATCTTGGAAATCGTCCAAACAAACGGTTATAGCTAGATCCACGATGGAATCTGAGTTTATCGCTTTGGACAAATGTGGGGAAGAGGCAGAGTGGTTACGTCAATTTACCGAGGATATACCTAGGTGGCCTAAGCCGGTAACGGCCATTAGTATACATTGTGATAGCCAATCGGCAATTGGTAGAGCTCATAGCATAATGTATAATGGTAAGTCTCGGCATATTCGACGTAGACATAACACTATACGACAACTACTCTCAACTGGAATTATCACGATTGACTACGTGAAGTCAGCTGATAATATTGCGGATCCGCTAACTAAAGGCTTAAGCAGAGAGGTAGTTTACAGGTCGTCAAGAGGAATGGGACTAAAGCCCTTGAATGAATAAGTTTGTACAAAGGAAAACCTCACCTAGTTGACTGGAGATCCCAAGATCTAGGTTCAAGAGGACAACCTAATTGTATGAACGAAGGGAGGTCACTGTGGGGGAAGTTATTTTATTAACTAAACCCATTTTAAAGGGAGTTTATTAAACTTCCTAGTCCATTCTTAAATTAACAGTGATAGTAAGGTTAAGCTTAATGCTTTTAATGATTTCGGAAAAATCACCTATGTGAGAGAGAAGTGGGGTCGCTTCGAAGGGAAATGTGGGGGGCGCATTTCCTAAGAGCTCTTGCAGAACCAGGCTAGTGTTCAGGACCATAAAGGACACGACTATGAGGAGTTGACATTGTCAGGAAGAGTCATGTGTGAACATGTATTGTCGTCTACATAAACAGCAGATCAGTTCAAAGACATCGCCGTCTACTGATCGCTAGGAGACTAAATACATTTCACAAGGGAAGGTTCAAAGGGTAACACCTACCTATCCTATGCAAGACTCAACTGTTGAAATTTTAAAGAGACTTTCGTATGTAATCTATCGATCTCCATTCATGTGGGGGATTGTTGGAAAATTTTGACAATAACATGTAGTTTTTGTCAACTTTGGACATAAATAACTATATGTATATATTATATATATATAGTTAACAATTTGTGGGTTTGTGTTCTCTTTGATGAGAGCTTCACAACGAGCTAAGCCATGTCCAAAACGGAGTTAAAATGAATGAGATATCGAATCGTAAAGTGAGCTACTTGAAACGAAAAATGGAAGTTAAAAAATGAGTGGGAAGTTGTCTCACATAGGAAATGAGATAAAACTTTGAGCTATTTATAAGTTCAAGTGTAGAGGTTAATATGTGATCTCTTATGATGTGTTTTACTCCCTTGCCTACGCGCGCGCAGGGGGGGTGCAAAACGTGAGAAATTTGGGTTCGAGCTTGTGAACCAATGCATGTACGCGCGACCTGCGGACACGAATGCAGCTCCGAAATTCTCAAGCTTGTACATGCCTCGTTTTGCTCCAGCTCATAACATTTTGAACCTTCCAGAAATTTTATTTTTGGAATAGATTGATCGAAATCTGTTTCTAATTAATAAAATTAAATTTCGTATCTTTATTAAATAATAACGATTTACAAAATCGTTTTTTGTTTTGTGAAGATCTTGACTTGGTGAACAAGCCTTTGTTTCACTATAAATAAAGATTGTAGCTCTCTTCGTTTAACACACAGAAAACGAACACAAAATACTCATTCACGCATACACTCTACATTCGTTCCCTGCAAGTTACTACGTACGTTTGCTTCGTTAAATTTCAGGCAAGTTCATCTCCGGCTGTGCAATACGGCTTCAACCGTTGTACCCTGGGAAACATACGCTAATATGTTTTAAGGGAACCGTGTTCAACACGGGCCTCGGTTTTGATATCCTTTGCGTTATCTACTTATTATTGTTATACTTCTGTTTCGTTTACGATTCCCTACAAGCTTTTCCTTTAAAACTAAAAGCTTAAAGCTCCCAAAAGCTTCTAAAAGCTCCTTGCTAAACAGACCCTTAGTATGAAACTTAAACTTTCAAGCTTGAGTCTCTGGTAGACCCTTTAAGGCTTTAACTTTTAACACATCAGTGACATGTTTGAACCTCCCAGTGAAATCTAGAAACATATTTATAATAGTCATGTACATGTAAAAACATAATTATTGAAAAGCCTATCATAGTCAAGGAAATTAAAGTAATAGGCATGAAAGCCATTATTGGTATATGTTGAAATGTTGAAACTTCCTTAAATTATCAATCAGGTAGAACGAAAAATAGGTACACAACAATATTAAAGTAAAGAACATTAATGTTATGTAGAAACAACTCACTTTTTTATCAATGAAATTAAAGCAACATTTACTTTTTGGCCCAAAGGATATCCACTTCCTAATGACTTTGATTTCAACATGTTCATCCCCATTGACTTTGATTTCAACATGTTCATCCCCATCTCTCAGGTTAAGGTTTGCTAGCATTGTGGGTAACATTTTGATGTATCTAAGCAATAAGTAGATTTGACTTACCAGTTTACTTAAATAATAATTCTTTGGGTTTATTATTTCGTTATGCATTAAACTTTACACTTTTTGCTATTGTATAAGTCGAAGTTTGAAAACTTCTATTGTATGTATTGAACTTGTAAATATGGTCTATTGTATATAAAATTTCCTTTTGGGTAAGGCCCAAATAGAAAATTTTCCTTTTTTGGCTTTACCCAAAAAGGAAATAATACATATAATAGACCATATTTACAAGTTCACTACATACAATAGAACAAATGAAAGTATGTCGCACACAATAGTAAAAAGTGTAAAGTTTAATACAATACGAAACAATAAACCCTAATTCTTTTACAAACAGTATACTCGTTACAACATTAAGAAACAAAGTTCTATGTTACTAAACAAACATGAGACATAAAATAGCTTATGTGATATAATGCACAAATATGAGTTAGATTCGAGATTTACCTATGAGTTTCTGAAAAAAATTTTAATAATAGGGTGTTCTTTGGAAGACCTTGTAGAAATGGTGTTTTCTCGGTTGGTGTTGTGGAAATGGGTCTCCAGCAGTACGGTTTTGCGGGACCTTCAATCAATGGTCCGCAAAATGGTAATGAGTACCATGACTTTACAACTTGACAATTATCTGATGGAAGGTTTTGTCCTAAGAGTGGTCCGCAAAATGGTTTTGCAAACCTTCGAGTAGTCAAATCATCTCTCACAATCCACGAACAACTTTTGCTTGGAATCAAACCCGTGAAGTACATTAAACATTTTGTGCATGTAAAGATAAGCAAGACACAACACTACTTGCATGCATATTATATAAAGCAATAACACTCCATGATATTATTATGTATTTCATATATTCTCCAAGAAAGAAAGTTAAACGATCTCTATTTCTTATCATCTACATCAACTTTTCTCTTCTATTTCCATCTTCAATATCAACCATTTAAAAATGAATACACAAGCTAATCTCCAACCCGGTCCTTTTAATTATGAATTGTTGTTTCTTCATGAAGAACATGGAGCAAATCATCTTTTTAATGGTATGTTACAAGAAGGTCAGTTACTTGCTAGGCGATGTGATACAATTTTTGGAAACTTGTTCCTTTTATCCCAGATAGGATACCGACACATATAGAAGCGGCGGGGTTCGGTGGTGTTATTCGTGTCGACCATATTCAACTTGACCATTCTCTAATCACCGCCCTTGTCGAACGATGGCGGTCGGAGACGCTGATGTATGTTGAGTAACGTTTAAAAAGTTTTATTATTTAAATTGGAAATACTAAAATAATACTATCACACAATACATGCAATAATAACCCGATCGAATAATAATATAGTTTCAATAAGTCCAAGTATCGAACCACAGGGAAACGTGTAAATTAAAATTATATATTACAATTATTAACAGTAAATTACAATCAAAAGGGGGGGCGTTTTAGTTCCGTATGAACAAGTTTTGAGAACGAATTAAAGATAAAAACTTTAAACAATTAAATAGATTAAAATAACTAGAAACAATCAGATAGAGAAGAATGTATTTACTTAGACTAGTAATTTATAGATTCAGGTTTTCAGATATATTTATTAATTTGTTGGTTAACTTTATTGTGAATTAACAAAAGTGGAAACCTATTAAGGTGGACTATTCCTATAAATTTCAGATTAAACATTAAGTTCTCTTGAAAACACTAGAATTTCTTCTACGTGCTGTTAACCTAAACTTTATTCAATTAACAATATCACAGATTATTGAGATTTATTTTAGTAACTTCGTGTTAACGAACGTTTATAATTATATGTCTCAATAATTATCACATCAATTATAGTCTTTGCTATTATTCTTAACCTATTATCGGTTACAGTCTCAAGCCACAATTAATTAATAACTTACTTAATTGAAAATAATCAATCAACCTAAACGAGCGTTAGCTATGGCAAAGGTCAATTAACCACGTTAAGTAACAACTAAAAACACATAATTAATATGGATCTTCAAATAAACTCAATAATCATACATACAATTAAATCAACATAAACATATCATTAAACCATCATCTAAAAATTATTCATCTAAGTAAATAGACTAGGAAAATTAGCTCATGTTTAAGATGACAGAAACCAGATCTATAATTAAATAAACAAACATTGTTTAAGAAAGAAAGATCGAGAATCAAACCAAAGAAACCGAACAAATTTTCGTTAGGGTTGAAAACCTTCAAACCCTAGATTTCTAGCCTCCAAATCGTTCTCCTAGTCGAAAACTTAACCCTAAAGTCGAATTAAGCTTCTCTGAAATCGTATGGTATAATGCCTGGCCGATGGTTCTATTTATAATTTTTCTGGGCCGACCTTCCAACCATCGGTTGGGCCTACCAACCGGCGATTGGGTTTGCTTTTGACCCAAGTATCCATCTCACGACTCGCGTCTTCAACCACCTTACAACATTCGACTCCAACCGTCGGCTGGCAAGTCCAACCAGCGGTTGGATTGGCTTCCAGAATCTTCTCTTCAACGATCCAGCCCATCATTCTTGGCCCACTTGAATTTAATCCGATTTTAAGCTACACTTTAGCCTGATTATTTTGAAGTTCGGGTTTTAGCTTCATTTTCTTCATTCTAGAGCCCATTTTCGTTCCTTTTTCAATTCAAGCGTCATTTATACCTATTTTGCAAATATGAACAAAATCAGTATCTAAATTCTCATAAATGCAATAAAAGTGTATAAAAATGAGGGAATATTACTATATAAATATGATATTATTTGATGCTATCAGACGCACACGTTTCACTTTCCAATCGGTGAAGGTATTGTTACACTACAAGACGTACAAGTGTTGTTGGGTCTAAATGTAGAAGGTAATGTAGTATCTGGCATTGATAAAATCTAGTTGAAGGTTGGCAACAATTATGTGAAAACATGATGGGTATCACATCGCCAAGGCTAAGAAAAGGTCAGATTTATTTGACTCAGTTACACGATATTTTGAGTAAAGGATTGCCTTATAATGCTTCCGAAGAAGATTGTAAGACTATGGCAAGAATGTACATTATGCATCTTATATGTGGATTGTTACTACCCGACTCTTCGAGTAGTTGTGTTTACTTATATCATCTTTACAATTTACAAGACTTGTCGAGGTGTGGGAGTCTTATTTGGGGAAGTGCCGCTTTAGCATTCCTTTATCGAAAGTTATGCAAAGCATCACATTATACATCAAAAGAGATTAGTGGACCACTTGAGTACACATACAACACGTGCATACCGTGATCAACTTGCAGTTTAAAATGAAGATGGGGTATTCAATAAACCTTAATCATTTTACATAAGTTTATACTTTTTAGTAGAAAAATGAGATTCTTCATTTTATCGTTACATTTTATATGGACACCATACTCTCGTGTGCTTGATGAACTTCCTGCATATTGTACAAATGGTCATGCTAGTTGGAGATCTGTGACATATTAATATGTTGGGAGATTGTTGAACCTCATTTACCTAATAGGGTTTTGAGACAGTTTGGGATGAGTCAACCTATCCCTGAAATTCGTTCGTTGAATAATCATTGAGAATTACATAAACTGGGACGTTCTAGTCACCGAGATTATGACTGGTATACAACACATTTAGAATACTACACACAGACAAACCCTATAAAAGGTTCGCAATTACGTATTGATCTCTAAATAATTTCCTTGAATCATGTGGTTTGCATAATGATTTTGCAGATCATGTTTTAAAATTGCAACCGAAAAGATGGTTAGTTTGTTGGATAGTTTGTGGACTGGAAGGGAAAGTCAAATATATACATGGTACTCATTACCATTTTGCGGACCATGGATTGAAGGTCCGCAAAATCATATTGCGGGAGACCCGTTTCTACAACACCAATAAAGAAAGGGTAGTGATAAATACAACATGGGATTTGATTCCTATACCAAAATTTTATGCTGTTAAAGCATACAGTTCAAATTCTATGTTGTATTTATCAACTCCCATAGAGAATACACCATTTCTACAAAGTCTTTCGAGAAACACGCTATTATAAAAAAAAATTAATAGAAAAGTCAATAGTTAGGTCTTTTAGCTTGAATAAAAATTGATTTATAAATGTATAGATGCACATATTAGGAAGGGTACAATAGAGATCTCTAAAAGTAATAATTAAGATAAATGACAATATGTTTCAACATACAATCATTTCCATGCAAAATGGGAGGGTATTGCATGAGTACGGAGGAAAGACCATTCCCATCCGTGACCAAAACTGACCGAAACCGACTGAGCCACGTCAGCTATTTCACAAACTGACTGAAACTGACGAATCCCTGCCATCCGTTATAACGCCAATTTAATTTTTGAGTCCCACATTTACCAATTTACCTTTATTTATACACACATACGAAAAAAAGGAAAAAAAGGTGACGAACATCGATTTTCCGACGGGAAAAACCAACGGACCAAACGATGGCGCGGTGTCATCGGTGTCGGTTCCGTCGGTTTTAACCGATGGTAATCGACCCTTATCAATGGGAGTGGTCTATGGGAGAATTATGTTCTCTAATAAAATGTAAGGTGTATGGATGGAGAAGAGCATGAGGTACTCCTAAAATCAAAGAGTAATGAGTGTAAAACATGAGAATTAGATCCCTAACCAATGTCACACGTTAAGAGTACGAGGAGTGGCGAAGGCATACTGCCACCGTTCACCACCTTAAATGTCGGGGACGGCGTTCAAGGCCGACGTTCTTGCCCAACGTGCGGGATTAAACGGTGAGGCAAGCGACGAGTTTGTAGTGTTTTTTGTTTTTTTTTTCTTTCGGGCCCAACGGCTAAATCAAAAAAAAAAAAAAACTTTTAAAAATTTTGAAAATAGTAGCCGTTTTTATATCCGTTTTTTTTTTACTTTTTAAATATTTTTCACTATTTCACACTATAAATATACCTCAATTCTCTTCATTTTTTCACACCTCAAAACACTTCTACTTCATATTATCTCAACAATTCTTCCAAACTAACATTCCAGCAATGTCTCAAAACCTGAATGATCCATACAACCTTCACTCGCAATGGAATCCATTTCCGCCAAACTACAACCCGCAAACACCACAATCTTCTTCATACAACCCGTATCCAACACAAGCTTCAAATTCCCAAATGTCGGGTTTTGGTCAAACTTACAATATACCGCATACACAAGTTCCATCTACTCAATATCCTCAATCATCATCACGATTCCCGCAAATGACACCCGAAACTTACCACGAATTTATGTTATGGAAGCAAAATCAAGCGCCGCCATTGGAGTATTCGGTTAAAGCCGAAACACGGACGTCGTCTCGGCCAAAAAAAACAAAATCCAAACAACCCGGCAAGCCGAAAAAGAAAAAATTAATAAACGTCCGCAATCTTTGGACGTCCAAGGAAGAGCTACTTGTAGCTCAATGTTGGATTTGTATTTCCGAATGCCCGAACCGAGGCATCGACCAAAAAGGAGATTCATTTTGGTACTTGGTGGTGGACGAGTACAACAAACGTGCAGATGTTGAAAAAGTCATCCAACTGGGCAAAGACGCGTTGTCGTCTAAGTGGAAATATTTGAACAATCGATGTCAAAAGTATCAAGGAATCCATGCTAGGTTAGGAAGAAAGAAACATAGTGGTGAAAAAGATGATGATTTTAGGTTGCGTTGTTTGAGACGTACAAGTTTAAGGCGAAAGCGCCTTTTCACCATGAAGTCGCTTGGGATTATTTTTAAGATAAACAAAAATGGTTGGTGCCCAACCCGGTTGTAGTCGGTCGTAGGAACACGCGGAGGGAGACGGTGGATTTGGAAGATTTAGATTTGGATTTGGGACATGACGAGGAGGATGAAGAAAACCCGAATGCCGCCCTTTTGGTGAAGATGTACACCCGCGGCCACCCGAAAAACCAAGGCGTTCTAAAAGTGCCAAAACGTCTTCCGACACTTCTACTAAAAGTAGCACGCCTTCTTTTGATGAGTCGATCACTACAAACTTTGAACAATTGACTCAATCCAAAGCGAGTGTTTATCGTATATGAGACATCGCCGAAACAATGCGGGTTTTGAAGATGTCAACGAATGGTTTGTCGAAAGATGACGCGTGGTTTCTTAACATGAAAAAAGAGAAGATTCGGCCGAAGTTCGGGTGGAAGCGGCCGGGTTGGAGTGGTGGATCGGGTTCGGAAGACGTTGGTGGATCGGGATCGGAAGACGTTTAAGCTTTAGTAGTTTTAATTATTGTCTTTAAAATTATTGTCTTTTAATTATTGTCTTTAATTTATTGTCTTTTAATTTTCGTATTTTAATTATGTATTTATAGGAACTTTAATTATTGTATGAAATTACTTATTTATTTAATGTTATTTGTTTTTATTTAGTGTTATTTGTATTTTATTTGTTATGTATTTAATTTGTATTTACAAAAAAAAAATGTATATGTAAAATAATCAAAATAATACTGAACTGAACATTGAACCTCAAGGTTAACCATTACCTCACTTTTCTGTTTCAGTGTTCAAGTCCAGTGTTCAAAAGAACACTGAACTGAACACTAAAACTCAGTCAACGACTCCTTGTGCTCTAAAGAAGGTTTTTTTTATTTCAAATAAGATGGATCAAAGCGGGAACCGGAGATTGAAAGGTATAGGCCCAACTATCAAACCAAATAAAAAGTCTAAATGTATACATGCACCACGTATATTTTATATAGACTAAGAAAATGCTACTCATCAACTATTCCTTTAAAAGTAGCATTTAGCTTTGCTAAATATTATTATAATGAATTTATGCTTGATTAAAAACCATGAGTGATTTAATTACATTTTGATTTTAATCAATTGATAAGTGATAATTGCATTAAGTAAAAACTTGTATTTATCAATTCTTTGTTTATTACGTAGTACAATATGTTGAAAAATTGATAATTGTATTTTTGTATTTGATCGAATAAAACGTTTTGATTTGAAATTGATAACTTTGATTTTTTGTGTATCATATTTAGGGACACACCGAGTGGTTTTAACTCTTACGATGGTAAGGTTAACTATCAAATCATGAAATTAATTACTTGTATTAACAATAGGTGGTTAATAACTAGTAGAGGTGGCAAAATGAATGGGTTGGGTCGGGTCACGGGTCTAGATGGGTTTGGGTTTAAATGGGTCCGGGTCTAGATGGGTCATTTAGAAGGATGGGTCTAAACGGGTCCGGGTCAAATGGGTCTCGGGTCGGGTCGGGTCATCGGGTTCACCAATTTTTTTTTTTTATTTGAGTGAAAAATGAAAAAAAATGAAATGAGGTGAAAAAAAAAAAAAATACCCGCTAGACCCGTCTAAACCCGTTGGTTAATTGTTACATAATTAGAGGTTATATTGAAAAACCCATTTAGACCCATCCAAAAAATGGGGAGGAGACCCAACAAACCCACCCCCTCCTAAAAATTAACCAAATTGACCCAAAATTAACCAATGGGTCTAAAATTACCACCTCTAATAACTAGTGATGTCAAGGACACTTGCACTAAGAAAGGTTAATTTATCAATTGGGGTCGTAATGAAAAATTGATTATTTTGTTAATTGCATATTATAGGTCACGTCTTGTAATCAATCTATACATTCATATATAGGGAGAGTAAATCTAAGTAAACTATCATTCCTACCACTAAGATCACAGTATCTTATTTGCTTGTTTAAATATTACTACCTTCGTTTCATTTGAAGTGTTTATTTTTGACTTTTTGAAGTTTTCATTTTTCAACTTTGACGTTAAATATTTTTATTTATGTTATATAATACCTAATGAAAATTATATTAATGAAAATATATTTAAACCACGATTCATTCATATATTTTGCATCAAGTATCATATAAAAAAATAAAAAATTTTAAAGTTAAAATTGTAAAAGAAAGACTTCAAAAATTAAACCCTAACAATTCTAGCAGTAAGGAGGGAGATTCTAAATAATTTTTTTTTTTTTTTTCAGTGCTCCTTTCTTTACTGACCTTTGACGCACAGAGTGACAACCAAATATTCTCATCTTCATACCGCCGCTATCATCATCATCATAATTATAATTTCATGGAATCAATTACATATACGTTCTCACAATCACCATCCAATTCATCGATTCCATCACAAACACCCTCCATTAGAAACCCTAATTCAACATTAACCAATTTCCGGTGTCCGTTAACTTCCCAAACAAAACGTCATCCGCCGCCACCGTCAATAGCTTGCTGCAGCTCAAAACAGTCCAACATGACGGCTCCGGCGAAGGAAGCGAAGCTATGGGGCGGCCGTTTTGAAGAAGGTGTTACTGATGCTGTTGAAAGGTTTACTGAATCGATCTCATTTGATAAAGCTCTTTATAAACATGATATTATGGGTAGCCGTGCTCATGCTTCTATGCTTGCTAATCAGGTACTACAAACAACTAATTACTCCGTATCATTTACTACTTTCTATCATTTATATATTTTATACTCTAATAGCTTATTATTTTCAATATTAGTCTGTAATAATACTTATAAAAATAGGCTAATGTCTTCAAAAACATAGTAGGTTTAACCATTCAAGTTTAGAATTTTTTGTTACAATGCTGCATTTTTATATTAATTTAAAAAAAGAATTTGTATCATAAGCTTTATTACATGTTGACTTGACCTGCCTATTGTGTAAAATAACTATCTGAAGTGAGGTTACACTTGTATGATGTGATGACACGGCGCACCATGTCATAGTCATATACGAGTATATTTTACCCCATAGGCATCCACGTCTTTATGCGGAATATTACGCAATTGGTATGTCATGTCAGCGTATGTACTGCTAATACAGTTTACAAGTCTCAACATTGTAAAAAATTGAAACTTGAATCGTAAAATCTGTTTTGAAAATAAAAAGTTAGCGACTTAGTTGGAACACTAGTGAAACTTGGTTACTTGGTATTAACATTTGCTCGTCTAAATTTGGAATTTCCTTCTGTTTATATGAATTTTGTGTGTTTATATTATATGTAGGGATTGATGAGTATCAGCGATAGGGATAGTATTCTAGAAGGGTTGGAACAGATAGAGAAACAAATTGAAAAAGGAGAGTTTGTATGGAGGACTGACAGAGAGGATGTACACATGAACATTGAAGCACACCTTACTGACTTGATTGGAGAACCTGCAAAGAAGCTTCACACAGCTAGAAGTCGAAATGATCAAGTTTCAACGGATTTTCGTCTGTGGTGTCGTGATGCTATTGATACAATTGTTGCACGCGTTAAATATCTTCAGGTTGTCCAACTTCCTTGATGACTTACGCCACTAGTAATATATAGATTATGTTTGAAACCACTAACAAAGATTCAATTTTTATCAATAAGTTATGCTTTAACTAGTACCCAGCTAATAAAGATTGCTTCTTCTTCTTTTCTTTTTTTTTTTTGTAATAAATTATCTTCTAACTACTATGAGCTAATAAAGATTTATTTTCTTTTAACCATCACCCAGCTAATAAAGATCAAAATATACCTTTTTCCTTTTTTTTTCTTTTTTCTTTTGGCTAAAGGGGAATTTCCCCGGCAATGGAAGTGGGTGTTCTTGTTTATGAGCAGATGGCATGAATATGGCGATATGATGGATATTAATGCAACTAACTATTCACCAACTTGATTGTTTGTGGTCTGAAGGTTTCTTTGGTGATGCTGGCTAAGAAGAATAGTGGTGTGATTGTTCCTGGTTATACTCATTTGCAGAGGGCACAGCCTGTTCTACTTCAGCATCATCTTCTGGCATATGTTGAACAGGTTTGGATATGTATTAAGTCATGAGAAGATGTATCCTTTTGCTGAACATGTATGAAAAGGTATAACCAAATTATTTCTGTGTAGCTTGAACGTGATGCTGGGCGTCTGCTAGATTGTAGAGTTAGGCTGAATTTCTGCCCTTTAGGTGCATGTGCATTGGCTGGCACTGGCCTTCCTATAGATCGGTTCATGACTTCTGATGCTCTTGGTTTTACTGCTCCAATGAGGAACAGGTATAACAACATGGAGTTCTGGTATTAGAACATCTGTTATTGAATGGTTGAATAGTTGCTGACATTTTTCTATGGGGAATAGCATGGATGCAGTTTCAGACCGTGATTTTGTTTTGGAACTTCTTTCGGCTAATTCCATAACGGCTATGCATCTTTCTCGGCTTGGTGAAGAATGGGTGTTGTGGGCATCAGAGGAGTTTGGATTCATCACGCCAAGTGATTCAGTTTCAACAGGCAGCAGTATAATGCCTCAGAAGAAAAACCCTGACCCTATGGAACTTGTTCGTGGCAAGTCTGCTAGAGTTATAGGAGACCTTGTCACACTTTTGGTTTTATGCAAGGGCCTTCCTCTAGCTTACAATCGTGATCTGCAGGTACAATGCATTCCCTCAAGAGTCATTATAACATTAACAATATATTAGCAAATATTTTTTGATGATTTTTTTATTACTTGCTTAATCATTAAGTATTTGTTAAACACTTAAACAGTTGATTGTCATCTTATTACAACTTCACACTAGAGAAGCATGTTCTTCCTTACAACTGATCATCAGATTTTGGTTAACCCAATATAACATAATCAGTTTAAAACACACGTTCAAACTCCCTTAAAGTATAATTCAGATTGATGACCGCAATGACAAAAAAAAAAGTATAAAAAAACAAATAAACTAGTAGTTTAGCTAACGGTGTTGGTTTTATCTCCTAATCTGAACGTCATGTTTTCAAAAAACATAGCTAGAGTGCATATCCATCATCGATCTGAATGAGTCACTTCGATCCAGATAGTCAAAGTGATACTAATTTCCACGGAAGAGAAATTGTGTCTTTGCATATTTTCAATCCTGTTTGGTCTCTTTGGCTGTGAATCTGAAAGTAATAGTTTTCTGGTTCATTTACAGGAAGACAAGGAACCTGTATTTGACAGTGTGAAAACGATGATAGGAATGCTAGAAGTGTCAGCAGAGTTTGCTCAGAACATCACCTATAATCAGGACAGGATACAGAAGGCTTTACCAGCTGGTCATCTTGATGCCACTACACTTGCAGATTATCTTGTTCACAAGGCAAGTAAAAAAAAACCTTCTATTTGTAATACACAAATATTCTGTGCAAAAATGTCCGATTTTGATAATTGTGTAAATCAGCACCATCTGCTTGTTTATAAGAACTGAGATTTATTCTCTCACAAAACATCTATTAAGACCAGAAGGCTTGTTTAGTAGGGGAAAAAAAGAAGCCTAAAAGGTATACCTATATAGATCCATTACATGCTTGCACACGTGTAAATGCATACATATATAGAACCATATGCCTATATATATAGCAAGTACAATTTTTTTCCTTGGTGTTAACAAATAATAATTTTGTGCAGGGCATACCTTTCAGAACTTCACATGACATAGTTGGTAGGGCAGTGGCTTTGTGTGTATACAAGAACTGTCAGCTTCAGGACCTGAGTCTTGATGAATTACGTAGTATTAATGGAGTGTTCGATGAGGGTGTGTATGATTATCTTGGGGTAGAAAATTCGATCAAGAAATTTAGCTCATATGGTTCAACTGGCTCGGACTGTGTAGCTACTCAACTAGACTTCTGGATTTCGAGGCTCAATCTAAACCAGTGACAAAGTCCATGAACAAAATATTTAGTTAAGTTGTTGCAGCTACTGAAATAATGTTACGGGTGTTAAGACTCCCAAGTTATTTTTGTTTAATGCAGTTAATTTTATGAATTTCATCAGAAGTGCCCAATATCCAGCAAAAAAATGCAGGACCATATTTTGTTGTGGATATACTCATTCTTCTTGTGGCGACTAGCCGTGTGTTCTATAATATTGAAGAATTGTGCTTGCAATTTGTGTCTGAACAACTTGCTTGGAAAATGCATGGAAAGTACTCTGGTCAGTAGGAAACAATGGACATAATGATATAATGTTTCATTACTTCCGTAAGAAATTAGATCAACTTCCGACGTTTGTGAGTTCTTACACCAAGTATGATGGTGTGGAATTTTAATCGTGCTTAAATTGGAAATCTGAAATGAAAACCATTTAGGGTATCAGAGTAGTTGGTCAATCCATATATGGTTTTCTACTGGGGTACTATTGCCTAAGCGTTTTTTTTTTTTAAAGCAAGGGCGTCTTGAGTGCTTCAAATTCATGAATCATGACGAGATGCAAGGTCCACACTAATGCACGATTTCGTGGTGCAATTACCCTACTGGGGACTCGAATGTGGTTAAGCTAAGACACCAATGATATCATGTTACCATTAGAATTTGGTAATTCACTTCACCTTTGGTGTATTCTTAATAAATTTAAGATAGTTCTTCAGTGAGAAGACGAAATATCCAACTTCAAATTCTCTTAAAACGGAATGGATAGATAGAGGTTTCATCATTGACCGGTTAATTTGATGACAATCTGGACATTAAATGTTCAAAATATACATCTTGTGTCTAACTAGACTTCACAAATCATTCAACAAGGTGTAATCCTGATACCATAGTAAAATGATAGTACATCTGTAAATCTACTACCTGTCACAAAAGAGAATTTCCTTCTTAAAATATTAGGCTGTTCTTTCTGGACCTTAAATCAGAACAAAACATAATATAAACTGAACAGCCATAGAGAATCGTTCTAAGATTTTCAATTAGTGTACATTTGTACACTCGTACTTAGATTATGAAAGCTTCCAAAAGACTTGATAGAACTAACTTTTAATGGATCATATCTCAAGTGAGGACATTTTAATTATATGAATAATCAAGTACAAACCCTAAATGATCCCAAAATGAAATGTATTAGTCTCATCCCTACTACTTACTGCAACACCATTCACTGTTAATCCATCAATACTATTCACAGAGCTTCTTGGCATCAATAAACTTCATAGTTCTGTCATCCGGATCTTTTTAGCGGGGTGCTGCACATCCAATTCCAAACCCGAAGAGTTTTCCGAACCAGTGGAACCATTGATTTGCATATCAGGAAAACTGAAAGATGATGTGGGATCAACATCTCCATTACCATCAACCATCTGAACAAATTCTGACAATGTGTCCAGTACCGGTGATCTTGGTTGATCTTCAACTATATTCTTCAAGCTGAATTCTAAATCGAGTTGAATATTTTCATTAACTATCTCAATAGAATCTTCACAACCAGATGTTGATGCCTCTCTTGATGATTCAAGATTGTTCACTGGAGCTTGCCACGGTTCCTGAGTTCTAAAATCCTGGGATAGATAAGGATCGTCGGGTATGATGTCATTGCCTTGTTGATTTCCAGATTCCGTTTGGGTATGAACGAACTGCCCTATGTCTTCCACATCTTCCTGCTTCAAAAATAAGTAAATGTAGGCTAATGATAGTGACAGGTGATTATGTATAATTATAGTGTGAATAGTGTCACAAGAAATGACGTAATATTCAAGAAAGATCTCAAAAATCACATCTAACAATTTTTTGTTTCTCTTTACAAATTAAAATTAATAAGTGGTAACACTAACATTTATTTATATGAGAACTGGGGAATTGATATTGGCCAGATGGGTTAAACGGGTAAAAACTTGTTGAAAGTGCATGCTTAGTTAACCATTAAATCACTTTTATTTATAAACATATATTAGTTTAATAAAATAATATGTAACTATATAATACATTATTATAAGAAAATAATACAGTCTTGGTGGGCCAACCCAACAGTCCTCTGACCCAAGTGTGGAGATGACCCATTTGACCTGAACGATATTTGACCCGTTAACTGACGTTTTGTTTCTCTTTACAAATTAAAGGTGGTAAGTGGTAACACTAACATATTTATATGAAAAACTAGGCAAATGGGTGCAACACTAACTGACACATCTTTCCACTGACCTGCCCATTTCTCCACCTCCATTACATTTTACATAGAAATAATAACTACATGAGAATATTCAAAAATATTAGAATTACCTCAATTGGGGTCAGAGAACCATCATACATATCAAAAGTAGTTGATTGGTTAAAAGCTGGAAAAGGTGTATCCAAAAATGATCCTGACTTGAAAGATGACTTTGAAACTATAGTAGGATCATCAGCACAATGTACAGATGTTGAAGGTATTAAAGAGATTCCGATTTCAGGAGAAGCATGAGAGTTTTGATGAGGCATTAAGGGGTTGCAACCATCTTGGGATAAATTTACAATACTACACTTGTGGACATTCGTTATTGGACGGCTGAGTTGGGGCTGTTCATCATTACCAGTAGTGGAAGAAGATTCAGGATAAGGATTCTTCAGCAAGTCACAGATTAATCTTTGTATAACTACCCTTTTGAGACATGCTTCAGCTGGGGGAAACCAATCCACATTTAGCTGAAAGATAAGCAATTGAGTAAATTTTTAATTATAATTACAAACAATTAAAATAATGATATGATCATATGATGATCCTCAAAGTTGAGAGTTACTTACAAAACTTGAGCTATTTGTGATCTTAAATGGGTTAAAATGTAAAGGAGCTTGCTCCAAAAAGAGTTCCACATAGTGGAGCAGGAATAGACCACAATCGTATAAGTTTGGCTGCTGCGGTAACTACATACATTACCCACACAACATAAGTAAGTTTAAACGGAACAAATGAATTACTCAAGCAACAAAAAAATTAAACTTCCCATTCCAAATTAAAAAAAAAAAAACTAATTCATACCTCTAGTGAAATAAATCTCAGATTATCAAAT
Organism: Helichrysum umbraculigerum; assembly: GCA_949592205.1. NCBI lineage: Eukaryota > Viridiplantae > Streptophyta > Magnoliopsida > Asterales > Asteraceae > Helichrysum > Helichrysum umbraculigerum. Next base: position 63,933,475 of record CATIUR010000006.1, read on the forward strand.
CTTGAACAGACATCTTTAGATGCAACCTGTTGCCTCTCTATCCACTCTTCCCTAAGGTAACTACATTGTCATATCAATAGATAAGCTTGATTGTTTAAATATTTCACATATTATTATATTGTTTCATTGAATTTAATCATCTAGAGAAGCATGAACAGTAGTAATCAATACCTTTGGACAACACCTTTGAGACCGGTATGACTGCCTCTAAAGGAATCCATATGCAAAACACAAGGCACTTTGATTGACTCGTTTGCATCTTCATCTGAGTTAAATCATAAAATTAGAGAAGCAAGAGCCCATATCCAATATATATGAAGAAAAAGAAAAATACCTTTGTATGTGGCCACTTCCGCAAGATGACAAATGACAATAAGACTCCAGTGATAACTATCAAAATTAAAAGCTCTCAATTGACAGTAAAAATTTGGTAAAAGCTATAAACATTACATATTACACACTTACTTATAATTTACAGGAATAAAAACAAAGTCTTTCTCAAAGAGGTTGACTTTTCTTGTCCACTTCTTCACACGTTGATAAGCGACTCTCCCTTGAGAAGCATCAAGTGGATCTTTATCTGGATCAGCCAGCTTCCGGAAGAAAAAACTGTTAAAGAAGTGGAACCTATGCCTCTCCTCAGGCTGAATTTTAGTTTTCAAGTGCCTGTCATAAATTAAAACAATATAACTTTATTCCCCAAGCACCATACGGGAAAAGAGGTAACTAGGTAAGTATGAGCATACTTGATATAAAAGTCAATGATGGTATCATTGACGAATGTGTCTGGTTGCAGTAAATCGAAGTCTCTCTTACTTATCAAAACAGCATCAGCATCCCCTTTTGGATACACAACCTCTTCAAAAGGTCGATCAAAGCTGCAAGCATTCAAAAAAAAAAAACAATACAGTCACCTTTTTCTCATGTGCGCTCTATTTGATATGGAATGAACATAATATTATGTCAATTTCAATAAAGACCATATTCAAGTGGTTTTGACATATGCAAGGTGAAACAAATTCAAGTATTACTTACTCAGGAAGATATTTTGAAACGGATACTCCAGTGTGTCCAACCACAGTGTCTCTGTAACAATCATAAATGTGTCATTTTTATAAGGTTCACACATAAGAAGCAGGATTCATCCTGAAAATCCTTAAAGGAACATAATTTTTGCACTTGTATAGTTGTATCTTCGGAAGTTTCTCATTTTTAGATCATCCCATTGAACATAATGGCAATATGCAGTAAACTAGAGACATTAGAGAACTCACTATTAGCATACTGCTTGATTAAGTAGAGAAACTTACTCTGACTCAAGCAAGCTGTTCCATAAAGCTTTGTATTCAACATTTAAAGATGCAATTTCTTCAAGTCTCCCATACCAGCTAGACCCAATAACTGGAAATTTCAATTGAATGCCTGAGCGATGAATAAAAGGCAAGACATAACAAACTATCAATAACATGATTGCTAGTTACATCAATGTATAATCCATTTTTAGACATATTATGCAGGAACTAAGAAGCCGTGTCACTGTATTAATTAGATATTTGAATAAATAGAAAGCATCTTCATAACGAGTTCCAAAAAGAGCAGCATTTTATACCAAAGAGGATAAAGTTATCTTGGATGCTGCAACAATTAGATGATGATAATTTGTTTACCCAACACACCTCCTAATACATGCAACAATTACTGCTTTCAGGATAACTAAAGTTATCCAAAAGACTAAGAATAAAAGCAATAATAGTTTCATTAGTATAACCTGAAGTGCATTCAACAGTTTCAATCTGTATTGTATCCTTTGTAAGTACATGAATCATCGCCATCTCAAGCTGAAAAGAATCCAAATAGTTTCAGCAATCTAAAGCCTCACAATAAGCACTGCAAAACAATAAATATAATACTTAATGTAGTGGACTTACCTGGTCATACCAATGAGATCTGATATGAACTATATCCTCAATTCCCCATTTGCATTTAAAGGTTTGGTCATCTCCATCTGCAGTTGAACCCTCCATTTCTATGAATTCGCTAGTAAAAGATATCACAGGATCTGTATAATAGCTATTACGATACACCACGTAATCCGGATAGAAGACAACTTTTGCTGTATCTTCACTATCCTGTCATTTAATAAAAAGTCCAATAAATACCAATGAATTATTATAAAAAAAGGTGCAAAAACTGAAGCTATTCATATGTAGCTGGAACATTACACTATGTTCAATGGACAAACTTTAGATATCTGGGAACTATTTAATGGTCACAACCATCACGTCTCACAATAATAAATAAACAAATAAAAAACCTAAAGAGCTAAAGACTTAAAGCACAAGACCCCTCTTTCACAGCCAATCAGCCAATCAGCCATTCAGTTCATAATCAGTTACTATGCACAGATTTACAGTTTCATGGACATTGAACAGATTAAGAGACAGTATCCTACGTTAACTTCTAGAAATGCTGTTTCATGTAGACAGAATGCTTGGTCAAAAAGCAGAACGAAAATATACTTCCCTTCACTATATGTGTGCCAAGCAAAAAACGCAAACATAACAATTAACCTAATAAAAACATAAAAGTGCTTACCGATTCCCACCCACCAATGCAGTGATCTGACGATGGTCCAGCAACTGAAAAGATAGAACAGCATTTCAATTAAAATATATTTACTTATTAAAATCACATATGATATGTGATAACTCAACAGAATGTTAACAAACCACAAGGCATGATTTTGATTTCTTTTTCCTCCATAAACTCACCGACGACAAGATAAAGCCTTACAAGACTGACAACCCTCAACGTTTCATGAGGTAAACATACAAGTTTGCTATCAAACAGATAATGGACTATAATCATGAAGCATTTGGGATAGGATGAAACTATAGAAAGCAAAAAAGAAGAAAAGGGTTCAGTGATTACCATCATCTTCCGTGGTATCACAAGAAGATGAAGATCTCTCACACGTGCTTCCATTTTCATCTGGGTCGATTTCAGCTGCCTCATCCTGCATCCGATTCAGCACATGTGAGCACTTCAAGTAAATACGGACATTGAATATAGATCATCATAGTTCAGACCATACAGGCTCATTTAAACTGGGCAACAAATCTAGGATGTTTGAATTTGCTTTGTCGTTGCTAGGTGAAGTTGACATAGCAGCCACATTGACCTCTGCGCCAGAAGGTGTACTGACCTCTGATTCAGATAAATTAGTTCTAAGTTCTGGACTAGATTCACGAGGGTGATCAGCAACTTTGAAAACATCGTTTGAATTTCCCATTATTGTAGCAGCTGGGTCTTCTACTAAGGTGGTAGAAATGCGATTAATGTTCATAACATCAACGTTTAAAGATGGAACATAGCGAACCTCCTCAGCTGAGATATTTTTTCCAGCAGCGACTACAAGAAATAACAGCAAACATAAGACCTTATATCATCATACTCAAAATGCAAGCTATTATTGAAGCTATCTGGGTCAAAAAGATGTTACTTAAAAGTCAATGACATGAAATACAAACAGATACTAAGTATAGCCTGAGTTTCATAGTCTCAAACGCTTATACAGCAGTCAACAAATTATTTGTGTTCCAGTCCGCAATATGTAAAAGTATCAAATATATATATACCTGTTTCATAGACCAAAAATGAAATGCTTGTGATACACTTTTTTTGTTGAGTATCAACAATATTTATGATTGATTACCTAACTTTTTTTTAAACAATTCCCCACAACCTCATAAAACTGAGCCCACCTCAGACAAATCTGCAGAAAGGTGCGCTAAACTAGTGCTCTGGAATTATCCACACTGTAGTAAACACAAATAGTAAACCACTTCTCCAATCTATGACAAGGCCTCCAATTAGCTTTCCCTCTAATACTTTTACAATCACATAACATAAAATGTCAAATCTTTTCCGTTATAACAACTCCCACTTCCATTCTTAGTTGAATTCATTACCTCTGCGTTTCTGGAACCTCTAATTGAGATTACCAACTCATATCCAGATACTTTAGCAAAACATATCTTGGCTCTTGCGACATGTTTACCAAATCTATTTTCTAATACTTTACAATCCCCCAAACTCATTTTTCTCTTGTTGACTTCGCCCATTACATTTATACAATCATCTTTGTGTACCATCTATCCCATACTCACTTAATAGCTAAATAATACCCCATCAAAACAAATAATCAGTGATCTTATTACAGCATTCCACTATAAGAAAAGCGTTAGTCAATATGACTTCAAAAGTCAAACTATTTACAGTATTTGTTACAAATAGTACGGCGGCAAGAATATATCACATTACCTACATATATACAATATATACGTATATTTATATTTATATTTATATTTATATCTATTATCATGAAATATATATGTGTATGTGGATACAACAGAATTTAACACTTACCGGTAGCGAGGAACGTGTACTTATCAACAGCATTCATAGCGTTTTTTCCAACCTTGCTCATAATCCTAAGAGTCAAATCAGAAGCATCAGTCTCATCTACAAAATCAAAACCACTGAGATTCGTATTACCAGCAGTCTTCATTTTCTTTCGTGGCATAAAAACTAGGGTTTTCGATGGGATCGTAGCGACGAAATGGCTGTAAAATTGAGCAATCAAAATTAGGGTTTTTTATGTTACAACGATAACGATAGAGTATTTACAGTAAATTAAAATGATTACCGTTTAAAGATTATGGCTTTAATGGAGTTTGTGGTTAGGGTTTATGAAATTCGATTTTGTAAAGAACAGGTGATCGGAAGAGAATGAAAAATAGAAAAGTCTAGCGCGTGGAGTTTGTGTTTTTCGTGTTGCGAGTGAGCAAGTAACGTATATAAACGGTCGTCTTCGGTGTCATATATACACGTTAAAATTAAAAAATTTGTTTATAGAAAAAATTATCTTTCCGTGGTTTTACTTTAAATGTCCATTTTTAACTATACACGTAATAATAATTTTATAAATTTTCCCTAGGTATACTTTATTATCTATCGTTTTTTTTAATTTGTTGTTACATAAAAATAAAAATAAACATTTATTTGAAACAACTAAAAATAGTAAAAAAAAAAAATTTTGAAGTGAAACAGAGTGATAATGTTAGCGTATTCTTTCTTATTATTAGGTTAAAGAAATAATATATCATATTACATTGGACTCCCCGATGTTCCAAACAAGGATTTTGCTTCGCGCTTCGCAGCGAAAATAAGTTATTGTGATTTATGATGAATCTTTTCCGATATATCTACAATGCTTATGATTAGTGTTAGCGTATTCTTTCTGTTAACTTTGGGCGTATAAAGTTGATTGGTTTGCTAATATAGTTGTTAATATAATTGTTATAATGTGATGGATTCAAATATAACCGTCTTATAAGCATAACCTACAACTTTTGGAGATCTACATCTACAAATCCAATGATAATAATTTGTTTAAAAAAAATGCAGTATGAGATAATGTATCTATATCATATAGAGTAACTATTATTAATAAAATCATAATAATGTTCATTTCGACATCGAAAACAATTTGAAATATTACAAAATTAATATGAGCATATGGCCCGGAAAGGTAATCAACTTGTCAAAATTTGACAATAAAGGGAATATCACTTAGACTGTTGTTTCCTCCATATAAACATACAAATGGAAGATACACCTTGGATTAAGATTTGATTTTGTGGATCAATTAATTTGATCTTTTCATTTCTCATTTTCTGTTTTTATTATACGGAGTATTAGGTAAAAAAATGTAAATAAGAAGCACCCATATGGTGTAACAACCGGCAAATTAGGACTAGAATTAGTGCCTAATTCTTTGTAAATACATGTAATTAGTTCTGTGTTAGGCTAATTTATGTATCGGATTATATATTGGTAAATATATACAACTTTGCGATTTGACTTAAATCGTACGCGACTTAAATAGAATGAAATTCTATTCGATTAATGCGGACGTTGGTGAACAAATGTTTATAAACTAAAATGACGCAATTATGACCAAAAATGCTATTTTATAATAACGAATAGTTATCTCGTATCACTCGATTAAAGTTACACGATTTAAAAACAAAAGTATTCAAACTTATTTAAACTAAATTGTATTTCAAACAGTTAAGGATTTAAAGAAAATAATTTAAGCAAAAATGTTTAACAACCTTCGTATTTTAAATGAATGATTAACGTGTAAAAATAAATAATTTACGTAAAACGACGGAGACAACGAACACCGCACGGAGCGCGAGGACGGAGGCCGAAAATGGGAGGTTAAAACCCCTCAACCTCCTTTTCTTTTCCTCATTCTCACTTTCTCCTTCTCTCTCTTCTTTCTCTCCCTTCCTTTTTCTCTCTAAATCACCACCACACCACCACCATCAAAAACCACCAAATACTACCACTAAACGCCCGCGGATTTACTCGGTCATTTAGAAGAAAACGTTCACCGTCACCCGATCTACATTCCTATCTTTTCGGATTTTCAATACGACACTTTGTAAGTTTCCGACAAATCCCGACATCTCTCGTTTTTGATCATTTTTACTAGTTTATGGTTTAAATAGGCTTAATATGTTCATATGAGGGTTGGGTAAAAGAATCGGACCAAACGGAAACCCGAAAACACGTTTTTGGCTCGAAATCCGTCGATCAGGCGATAGTGTCGCATAGACGAACCCAGATACGCGTCACTTATAGCGACACTTCCTTAGTGTCGCTATACCCTATAACCGACACTACATAAGTGTCGCCCTAAGTCCAATACCGACACTTCGTAAGTGTCGCCTACTACCACTTGTGATTTTTACCCGTCACTATGATAGTGACGCATGTACTTATATGACCGACACTTCGCGAGACACTTACTGAGTGCCGCATAAAACATTGTACCGACACTAGTTTAGTGACGCCCTCATCCTTATACCGACACTTCATTAGTGTCGCATGCTTATACTTACCGATACTTATACACGACACTTCCTTTGTGTCGCATGACTTTGTTACCCGACACTACCCTAGTGACGCTATCCTTTTAGATCCGACACTTCCTAAGTGTCGCATGACTTACTTTAGTGACGCTATTAAGTGTCGCATAAACCAGAATAGGAAAGTCAAAGTTACTGTATAAAAGTCAAATTTACTGTAGCAACACTGTAGCAAATTGGAGAATTTCACTATTCATATCCACACCTTAAAGATTTTATTACTATCGTTCACCAACGGGCCACGTTAAAATACAAACCTACGAACAAACGATAACGAACCAATATTTGGACACAACGGGTTGTATGAACAACTAGCCTAGATGATCTTGCGAGACATCTACTTACTTAACCTTACATGTTTAGGCATTTAAAGGTTACGGGTTCGGAGAACCTACGCGCTACTTACAGTTTACCACTGCTTACTACTAGGCTCAGGTGAGTCTTACGGCCCCACTTTTCCTGTTTTAACTTATTGGGGGAGATGCATGCTACTGATTTTTCTTGAACACAAGTACTAAACTATTTACTATACCAAACGGAATTGCATGAGTTACTTACTATTTACTGAAGTCTCTCCATCATATATCGTTAGTTATGGACTTAAGCGCGAACAGTAGTTAATGGATCCATTAGGGAAATGACCCTCCCTGCCCGGGGTAGTAGCGCTACCACGTACTGTTTTACACGTAGAAACGGGTGACTATTATTTCGTTACTGATGCTTGCTCACTTACGAGCATGTCACGGGAGCAACTGGTTATTTACGGGTTAAGCTTCGATTATGAGCCTCATGGCAACGGTATAACTTAATTACTTTACTTTTGCTGGATTTGCAAATACTTGATATACGCCTGCGGGCACTACTGATGAAATCTTGTGTTCAAACTGATTATTTATTTACTTACAAACCTGTGAGATTCACCAACCTTTTGGTTGACCCTTTTTAGCATGTATTCTCAGGTATACTCACGGAGTAGGATCACTCCAGGATTACTAGCTAGAGTCGCATGATTTCCAAACTGCATTTAACGGAGATTCTTTGGCATTATCTTTTGTAGCTATGGTTATGTAATAGAATCTCCCGCCACATACGCGGACTCTAGGCTTATATATTTTTGTAAAGAAAACTATATGTTTTCAAACGATTTAAATTATGAAATGTAACTATTTTATAAAACGTCTCATTTAGAGGTCGTTTGCTGTATATCTTGTGCTTTGTATATTGATTAGTAACACCCAAAGTATGCTTCCGCAAATCATTAAATTTGGGGGTGTTACATATGGTTTTTAGCACCTTCAATCTATTTTCATTTCTGTTATGTTTTGTTACCAAACACAGGATATGAATTCAGTACTTATTTCTTACTTTAATTCTCGGTCGACACCAAATTAACAATGGAATTCGATAAATTTCTCCTTCAATTTCATTTCTCTACTTCATAATGATTCCTCGATTTCTCTCTATCAAACGTGTCCCGAGTATTTTCAACCTTATAGAGTTATTTTACTGATCACGATCAAGTTGATTAAAACTTTAGCGGCTAAGATGGTTAAAAAATCAAATCACTTTTTAGAACTGTACTAAAGTACAAGTTTTGTAACATCCTCTTCGGTAGCCTGGTATTTTTCTATTTATAATTGCGTATTTAATAGTTTTAAATAATTTTGCGATATAATTGTTTAATTGTGAAAGTTGGCGAAATAGGTCTTAGGACTTATTGTGGATAATGAAATGTTGCTTGTTTTAATATATTAAAGTTGACGGTACAATAAAATGAATTTCTAGCATTTAGCAATTAGGTGCCAGACAATAGATTTAGAGCGGGTATTAAGTACCCAAAGTTGTAGGCCGGTTTTAATGAGGACCGACCTAACCTCTGGATCACTTTACCAATTCTCATTTCCTTTCCCAATTTCCTTTCAAATAAAACACATAAACCCTAAATTATATCTTGGATTAAATCATCAAATTAAGGTGTGATCTTCTACTTGTATCATCATCATCATCTAGCTTTATCATCTTGTTCTTCCTTGCTTTGTAAGTGATTTTAATGCATAACCTCAATTCTTAGAATAAATGATGAAATTGATAATTTGAGATGATTCTTGAGTTTTAGATGGTAACTACTTGTGACATGTAATCATATGTATGATTCTTAACTTGTTAGATGCATTAGAATTGAGTTTGAAGAGCTTGAATAATGAAAATGGAGTTAGGGTTCGTTCAGGTCTGTTCTTGAGCTGAAGAACAGATGAACGCGATCCCGGCTATGATTCCGGATCGCGTTCCCTTGTTATAAATGACTTAGTCGAGTTTTTGGCCTTAGAAACGCGATCCAGGCCTATTGTCCGGATCGCGTTTGCTAGTGTTTTTCGGTGACATAATTTTTCCTAAGGACGAACGCGATCCAGCCCTAACTAGTCAGGATCGCGTTTGCATGGTTAATCTTGATGGATTTTGCAAATTACACCAAAATGCATGTGTTTAGAAGGTGGTGTTTATAGTGGCACTTATTGAATGCTATTGTGGCATTTTATAAAAATGCTCATTTTGATATTTACAAATTATGAGGCAAAGTACTAACTTATGTTGATTATTGATTCTCAGATCCTCCGAAAGATAAGTGATCTCTGGAATCAGAGATTTTGAAGGCAAAGGTATCGGTGAGTGGATTCAAAACTTACCGTTTGGCTTAGTTGTAATCATTTGATTACAACGGGTAAACGTAGACTTGATTATTGAGTTGATTAGTTGTTATTGTTGATCATATGCCTATATGTGCTTTGTGTGGCCTTTGTGCATTGTTGTTAATGAGGTCAACGAGTTGATGAACTGTTGGTTGGGCTAGTGTGTTGTTGTGTGAATGGTACAGGGATGTACTTCATTTGTTGTGTGTGCTGAACTGTACCTAAGTATAATAAACACTAGCTATCGGTCTCGTCCGTTATGGCCATACGGATATGTTTGGATAAGTGATCTTGGGGAGCCGCCCGGGTACTAAGGTTATCCCCGGATCCGCCGATCCTCATTAAGTTGTTGTTAACTGTTGTGTTGCGAATATTCGTTGTAGTTAATTGGTTTAGCTAAGTTGAATGTTGGGTGTTGGATTTACTCACTTAGCTATGTGCTAATTCCTCGTTGTTACTTCCTACAGACTTTTGTTTAGTGCATGCGGGTGGGTAGCAGGAAGCTCAAACCTTGGAAACATGGAATGTTTGATATTCAAGCTACTCTGATCATTTTTGTAACAAACCAGTTTAGTTCATATAACACCCCGTCATGCTAGTCTTTTGAACAAGTTTAAAGTTGTAGTAACTTAACCATCTAAACTGTTTGGTACTTTGGAAAAATATGTAAGGAAGTACTGTGTTTTATTTACCTGCGCTTCCGTATTATCATTAATATTAATATTATGGAATGAGGGGTGTTATAAATTGGTATCAGAGCATAGTTTTGGGAAAATTGTTCATTGTTGAATGATCAATCCCAAAACTCGAGCGTGATATATCAAACATTCTTGGGTATGGGATTAGTATTGGTTGAAGGTAGTTAGTATTTAGGTGCTAACGATTAACAAAAGTTCAAGTGTTGTGTTGAATTTCAGAAATGGCAGATAACGAACCACCGACCACCAACCCCAACAATGCCTCCAGGATCGTCGCTCCTCAAATCGGGACTCATACCGAGCAACACGATCATAATGGTACTTCTCAACCAACCGGACAACAATCTAACCGAGATGAGTATATTCATGAGATGGAAGACGAGTTAGTATTCCTTAGGGAATTCAAGAGAAAAGCTGAGGAAGCTGCGACTAGACAGTTATTTCAGCAAGCCCCAGTTTTTGGTTCTGGTTCATCCTCTCAATCAGAAAAGAAGTGTTCATACAAGACTTTTATGGCTAGTCGACCCCCGGAATTTCAGGGAAGTAAAAATCCTACGGTAACGTTAAATTGGTTGAGGGATATGGAACGCAAATTTGATGTGACTTGCTGTGATGAGGAACTTAAAGTCAAGTATGCGGTTCAATGCATGAAGGATGATGCCATGGTTTGGTGGGATTCAATTACCGGTCATTTCACTCAACAACAGAAAGAAGCTATTAGTTGGTCTCAGTTTCATCAAGTTGTTCGTAATCAATATTGTTCGAATTTTGATATTGCTAGGATTCGAAGAGAGTTTGTGAATCTTCGATTAAATGATGACATGACTATTGATGAATTGATTGCGCAGTTTACGGATAAGCTTAGGTTCGTGCAACAATGGGTTCCGGATGAGAAAACTCAAATTGAACAATTTGTGGATGCTTTATCGGATAACTACCGTACAGTTATGAGATTGGCTAAGGATTTATCGCATGCTTTTAACCTCGCGCGGTCTGCCGATAGTGATTTGAGAGGTTTGCGATTATGGCAAGGAAGGGATACAAGTTTCTCTAAAGCAAGAACTGAATCGTCGGGTAAGAATAAATCCAAATGGCAAGGGAATAGGCCAGGTGGTAAGAAATTTGTTGGAAGAAGTAATTCTTCTGGAAGTTTTAATAGTTCCAACTGGTGTAGTTCGTGTAGGTCTCGGCATGATGGTCCGTGTACGGCTAAGACAAACAAATGTATGAAGTGTGGTGAATTAGGTCATGAGATAAAAAGTTGCCGTTATCCAAATTTTGTTTGTTGGACTTGTAAGAAAGAAGGGCATAGGGTTGGTCAATGTCCGGAGGCAAGGTCGGCGGGGTCGGGTTCGGTCGGGAGTTCGGGATCTTCCGGTCAGAAAAGAAAGAACCCTCCTCCAGCAACTAGTAGGGCTTTTCAGATGACTGTTGATGAGGCCGTGCGTACTGAAGATGTTATCACGGGTACATTTCTTATAAACTCTGTACCTGCACGTGTATTGTTTGATTCGGGTGCTAATTGTACTTTCATTTCTGTGCAATTTTGTGATAAGTTGAAATTAGCCCATACTGTGATAACAAAGCCTATATAAGTAGAAATAGTTAGTGGTAAGTTAGTTCCTGTTACCACCTCGGTGACTGGAGCTAATATTACTATTGATGATCACGTTTTTCCTATTTCCTTCTTGTTGATGTCAATCCCTAGTTTCGATGTAATAATTGGTATGGATTGGTTGAGTCAGAATAAGGCTAGTATTGATTGTCACCAGAAGTTGGTTAGGATCCCAATCTCCGAAGGGTCATATGTTGGGGCTCGAGGAGAACGGGATGGTGTAGCTATTCCTTTGATTTCTTTGATGAAAGCTAGGAAGTCATTGTCAAAAGGTTGTGAGTCATTCCTAGCCTATGTAGTCGATGCCAAATTAGAAAGGAAAACTGTTTCAGATGTTTCGGTTGTTAGTGAATACCCCGATGTGTTTCCTGATGAATTTCCTGGGTTACCACCAGTTAGGGAAGTAGAATTCGGAATTGATCTTGTTCCGGGATCGTCGCCGATTGCTAAAGCTCCCTATAGATTAGCTCCTTCGGAGATCCGTGAAATGATGAATCAGATTCAGGAATTGTTGGATAAAGGTTTTATCAGACCTAGTTCCTCGCCGTGGGGTGCACCAGTGTTATTCGTGAAAAAGAAAGACGGGTCGTTGCGCATGTGTATTGATTATAGAGAGTTGAACAAGAGAACGGTAAAGAATAAGTACCCTCTTCCCAGAATAGATGACTTATTTGATCAGTTACAGGGTTCTTCGGTATACTCCAAAATTGATTTGAGGTCGGGTTATCATCAAGTCCGTGTGCGTGAACAAGATATACCTAAAACTGCTTTCCGAACCAGGTATGGGCATTATGAATTTCTGGTTATGCCTTTTGGTTTAACAAATGCACCAGCGGTATTTATGGATTTGATGAATCGGGTGTGTCGACCATTCTTGGATCAATTTGTGATTGTTTTCATTGATGATATACTTATTTATTCGAAATCTGAAAATGAGCATGCTATGCATTTGATATTGGTTCTTGAAACATTGATGTAACACCCCGTAAATTTTAAACGCGATTAATTACGTTAATCACTTGCATTATTAGGCTAATTCCCTACTTGAGTGAATTCACAACACATTTTAGAGGTAAGTCTAGCATAGCCCAACTAGATAATACGCGTAGTATTACGTATTCGTAATTACGTAGTGAACAAATTGAAAACAAACGCGACAAAAACATACGACTGTTGGTGAACAAAATTATTTAATAAAACGAAATTATTAAATAACTTAGTAGCGAATAAATATTTTGTCAAAAATATTTACAAATCATTTTATAACGCAAAACGTTTAATTCGTACAATTTAAATAAACAAAGTTTAAAATTTTATAACTAAATTAATTTGGTTTCATAAAAGATCCGAATTAAAAACATAATGAAATATGTAATTAAAAATGCATTAGTTAAAATAATGTCACATTTAACGATCGGGTAAACAAACACGGAACGAAAACGCAGGAGATGAAAATGGGGAACCAAAACCCATTTCCACCTCCCAACTTTCTTTCATTTCATTTCTCCTTCTCTCTCTCTTCCTTTATTTTTCTCTCAACTCTCTCCCTCTCTAAACTCACAAAATCACACAAAAACCTCAAATACTACCACAAAAACGTCACGAATCGCCTCACTCCTTTGGAATAAAACGACCACGGCATCCCGATCTACACTTCTACCTTTTCGGATTTCAAATCCGACACTCGTAAGTTTCCGACAAATCCCGCAAATCTTTAGATTTCAAAGTTATAATTGCTATTTAGTGTTTAATATACTTAGATTTACATGTTTTAGTGTTTTATACAACCGAAAACGTCCGAAATCGACCCAAAATCCGACTTTTTCAAGCTGTTCGTCGAACAGGCGACTACGTCGCTTTTGGGCCAAAAATAGTAGTGCGACGTAGGCCTTTACGTCGCATTACCCTTTCTTACGTCGCACATAGCGACGCAACCCACTACGTCGCATTGAATTGCGAACGTCGCAAATTGCGACGCAGACCTTAACGTCGCAACACCCGTATGCGACGTAACCCGTTACGTCGCACAATTATTTAATTTCGCAACAACTGCGACGCAACACTTAACGTCGCACCCTACGTCGCACTTCGACCTTTACGTCGCACCCTACGTCGCATAACAACCCCGCGTCGCACCTTGCGTCGCTAAAAACAGGAAGTTTAAAAACTAGTTTTCACTAAGTGTCGAACTAACCGGAAACGCATATCTTTATACGATACGATTCACGAGCTTTACAAACATTACAAACATACTTGTTTTATCGAAATGTTGATTTCAAACTATCACCAACGAGTCGTATACATTTTCACAAACAACGAAATACAAACATAAACATTAAACAAACGATTTGGACGTGACTTGGTTGTACAAACACTAGCATGGATGATTAGTTTAGACATCCACTTACTTATTAAATCTCGTACGTTTAGGACGTTAGGAGATTTCAGACTGTACTTGGGCTTAGGTTTGCTAGCACTCGCACAACTACTTAAACTCAACAGGTGAGTTCACAGCCCCTACTTTTACTGTTTTAACTGCTTGAACAGGGGTGGAAAACATAGTCAAACTCTTTTATATACAAACATGATTGTATACCATTCTTACTCAAACAAGTAGAGTACTTTGAACTAGTAAACTGATAAACAAACCGACGATTTCGACTTAATATGTAATACTGCCCGTACGTGGTCCAGATACGGGTCTTAGGGGAAGTGTTACATATTACTTTCATACTACCAACGCTGTAAACACATGAACATGTTTTGAGAACGCTGGAGAACGACCAGCAACACTATTTACTTAACTGATTGAATTATTAGAAAGTCCCTACTGACATGGGCACAAGTAACTGAAAAGTCCCTACTGACATGGGCACAAACTATTAAAAAGTCCCTACTTGACATGGGCAACATTATTGAACAGTCCCTACTTGACATGGGCAACATTACTGAAAAGTCCCTACTTGACATGGGCAACACTATTGAAAAGTCCCTACTTGACATGGGCAACACTATTTAAAAGTCCCTACTTGACATGGGCAACACTACTGAAAGCAATGGGTTTCCTACTAACATGGACCCACCAAACGATTAGGATGGTAATACTGCCGTACGTGGTCCAGATACGGGTCTTAGGGGAGTGTTACACCTACAAACGACTAATAGGATACTTACATTCCTACTATAACTTGAACTATATTTTTGGGCAACATCCCAACGAAACATATCTACGATTAGGATACGTATAATCCTACAAAACTTACTTGAACACGGGATACTGATTTCCTACAACTACTAGGATACGAACATTCCTACAAACAACTAATTTGGAACATATCTGATTTCATGAACTATACTTTTGGGTGACATCCCAACGATACGTTACAAACAACAGTGGTTTATCACAACTGAACTTGTAAACATAAAACCTGTGAATTCACTCAACCTAGTTGTTGACTTTTACTATGTTTTTCAGGGAATTAGCTGCGCATGTAAGAATCGCCAACACATGGAGAATTAGGCGACCCGTGAAGCTTTAGGATGCCAACTTTTGGAAAAACATATGGATTTCTTTAGTATAACTGAATTGTTTTAGTCATATTTCAGAAATCTACTTTTGTAAACTTACTACTTTTAACTTATACGATTCGATGAATCTTAAACTTTGTAATTAACACTTTTGGCATCTTAATATATATTGTTCTGTTGTAATCATAAGCTCTGATACGTATGCATGCTCTGTCATTGTGACACCCCCGTACTCAAACTAAACGCTTCCGCTGAACAAATTTGGGGGTGTTACAATTGAGACGGGAACAGTTGTATGCAAAGTTTTCCAAATGTGAATTCTGGATTCGAGAAGTTCAGTTTTTGGGTCATATAATTTGTCGAGATGGTGTGAAAGTGGATCCATCAAAGGTTGCAGCTGTGATGAATTGGAATGCGCCGAAATCTGTTTCTGAGATAAGGAGTTTTCTTGGGTTAGCGGGATATTATCGAAAATTTATCAAGGACTTTTCTAAGATAGCCGGTCCGTTAACCAAACTAACCCGTAAAGATGAGAAGTATGGGTGGACTGATCAACAGGAGCAAGCTTTTCAGACATTGAAACAATTGTTGTGTCAGACACCGATTTTAGCATTACCAGAAGGTACTGATGATTTTGTGGTTTATTGCGACGCTTCATATTCGGGTTTGGGTTGTGTCTTAATGCAAAGGGATAGAGTTATCGCTTATGCTTCTAGACAGTTGAAACCACATGAGAAGAATTATCCTACGCATGATTTAGAACTCGCAGCAGTTGTATTTGCCCTAAAACTTTGGAGACATTATTTATATGGGACTAGATGTGTTGTTTGTACTGATCACAAGAGTTTGCAATATGTGTTTTCCCAGAAAGAATTGAATATGCGGCAGAGACGATGGTTGGAATTGATAAAAGATTATGATTGTGAAATTAGATACCATCCGGGCAAAGCTAATGTGGTCGCCGATGCGTTAAGTCGAAAGAATACTCCTGATCGAGCTTTCTATTTAAAAGTGAATGTTTCCTCGGATTTGATTGATCAAATTAAAGTTGTACAACTTGAAGCATTGAAATATCAGAATCTGAAATCTGAAATCATGTTAAAACGCAAGGACGAATTAGTTGATGATTCAAGGGGATAAAAGACGTATCAATCTCGTGTTTGGATTCCTTCTATTGGTGGTATTCGGGATTTGATTTTGAATGAAGCTCATAAGTCACGAATGTCTATTCATCCGGGTAGTACTCGAATGTATAATGATTTGAAACCGTTGTATTGGTGGCCAACGATGAAAACCGACATTGCAAAGTTTGTGGGATCTTGTCATATTTGTGCTTAGGTTAAGGCGGAACATCAAAAACCATATGGGTCGCTAAAACAGTTGGAAATACCCGAGTGGAAATGGGATCATATAACTATGGATTTTGTGACTAAGCTACCGCGTACTGCTCGAGGCAATGATATGATTTGGGTTATAGTGGATCGATTGACAAAGAGCGCCCATTTTCTTGCTACGAGTGAGACCGCTTCGTTGACTAAACTTGCTCAATTGTATGTTAACGAAATCGTTTCCAGACATGGTATTCCCTTATCGATTGTGTCAGATAGAGATACTCGTTTTGCTTCTCGTTTTTGGCAAAGTCTGCAACAAGAGTTGGGTACACGTGTAAATCTTAGCACAGCTTATCATCCTCAGACAGACGGTCAGTCAGAACGTACAATTCAAACTTTAGAGGATATGCTTCGTGCTTGCATTCTGGAATATGGAGGTTCATGGGATTCACATCTCCCATTGGTTGAGTTTACTTATAACAATTCGTACCATTCTAGTATTGGGATGCCTCCGTATGAAATGTTGTATGGTCGTCGTTGTCGTACACCTACTTGTTGGTTAGAAGCAGGTGAGAAACAGTTTGCTGGACCCGATATAGTACAAATAACCGCTGAAAAAGTAGCTATTGCACGTGAGAAATTGAAAGCCGCAAGAGATAGACAGAAACAGTATGCGGATCCTAAAAGACGACCGGTTGTGTTTACCGAAGGTGAATTAGTGTATCTTAAAGTTTCTCCGTGGAAAGGGGTGATTAGATTCGGAAAACGTGGAAAGTTGGCGCCTAGGTACATTGGTCCATTCAGAATTCGACAAGTTGTAAATGATCAGTCAATGGCTTTGGATCTTCCTCCAGAACTCTCTGGTATTCATGACACGTTTAACGTATGTTACTTGAGAAAGTGTAATATCGAGGATCAGTCGCAAATTCTCCAGTTGAAAGATTTAAAGGTTGATCAAACCCAGAAGTTAATAGAGGAACCCGTTGAAATTGTTGACCGAAAGATTACCAAACTTAGGAAGAAACAAATTCCTATGGTGCTAGTTAAATGGAGACATAGTTTAGGTTCCGATTTAACTTGGGAGACCGAAGAGTCGATGAAATCCAGATATCCTGGATTGTTGGATAGGGCTGAGATTTCGGGGACGAAATCTCCTTAAGGAGGGGAGATTTGTAACATCCTCTCCGGTAGCCTGGTATTTTTCTATTTATAATTGCGTATTTAATAGTTTTAAATAATTTTGCGATATAATTGTTTAATTGTGAAAGTTGGCGAAATAGGTCTTAGGACTTATTGTGGATAATGAAATGTTGCTTGTTTTAATATATTAAAGTTGACGGTACAATAAAATGAATTTCTAGCATTTAGCAATTAGGTGCCAGACAATAGATTTAGAGCGGGTATTAAGTACCCAAAGTTGTAGGCCGGTTTTAATGAGGACCGACCTAACCTCTGGATCACTTTACCAATTCTCATTTCCTTTCCCAATTTCCTTTCAAATAAAACACATAAACCCTAAATTATATCTTGGATTAAATCATCAAATTAAGGTGTGATCTTCTACTTGTATCATCATCATCATCTAGCTTTATCATCTTGTTCTTCCTTGCTTTGTAAGTGATTTTAATGCATAACCTCAATTCTTAGAATAAATGATGAAATTGATAATTTGAGATGATTCTTGAGTTTTAGATGGTAACTACTTGTTACATGTAATCATATGTATGATTCTTAACTTGTTAGATGCATTAGAATTGAGTTTGAAGAGCTTGAATAATGAAAATGGAGTTAGGGTTCGTTCAGGTCTGTTCTTGAGCTGAAGAACAGATGAACGCGATCCCGGCTATGATTCCGGATCGCGTTCCCTTGTTATAAATGACTTAGTCGAGTTTTTGGCCTTAGAAACGCGATCCAGGCCTATTGTCCGGATCGCGTTTGCTAGTGTTTTTCGGTGACATAATTTTTCCTAAGGACGAACGCGATCCAGCCCTAACTAGTCAGGATCGCGTTTGCATGGTTAATCTTGATGGATTTTGCAAATTACACCAAAATGCATGTGTTTAGAAGGTGGTGTTTATAGTGGCACTTATTGAATGCTATTGTGACATTTTATAAAAATGCTCATTTTGATATTTACAAATTATGAGGCAAAGTACTAACTTATGTTGATTATTGATTCTCAGATCCTCCGAAAGATAAGTGATCTCTGGAATCAGAGATTTTGAAGGCAAAGGTATCGGTGAGTGGATTCAAAACTTACCGTTTGGCTTAGTTGTAATCATTTGATTACAACGGGTAAACGTAGACTTGATTATTGAGTTGATTAGTTGTTATTGTTGATCATATGCCTATATGTGCTTTGTGTGGCCTTTGTGCATTGTTGTTAATGAGGTCAACGAGTTGATGAACTGTTGGTTGGGCTAGTGTGTTGTTGTGTGAATGGTACAGGGATGTACTTCATTTGTTGTGTGTGCTGAACTGTACCTAAGTATAATAAACACTAGCTATCGGTCTCGTCCGTTATGGCCATACGGATATGTTTGGATAAGTGATCTTGGGGAGCCGCCCGGGTACTAAGGTTATCCCCGGATCCGCCGATCCTCATTAAGTTGTTGTTAACTGTTGTGTTGCGAATATTCGTTGTAGTTAATTGGTTTAGCTAAGTTGAATGTTGGGTGTTGGATTTACTCACTTAGCTATGTGCTAATCCCTCGTTGTTACTTCCTACAGACTTTTGTTTAGTGCATGCGGGTGGGTAGCAGGAAGCTCAAACCTTGGAAACATGGAATGTTTGATATTCAAGCTACTCTGATCATTTTTGTAACAAACCAGTTTAGTTCATATAACACCCCGTCATGCTAGTCTTTTGAACAAGTTTAAAGTTGTAGTAACTTAACCATCTAAACTGTTTGGTACTTTGGAAAAATATGTAAGGAAGTACTGTGTTTTATTTACCTGCGCTTCCGTATTATCATTAATATTAATATTATGGAATGAGGGGTGTTATAAGTTTGATGTACACTATTTGTTGTGTCCGGATCACTAATTATTTTATCTACCTAATACGCTTAATAATTGACATTAGTATCTTGGTTTGCATTCAAAGACGGAGCTTAATGGAAACCAAGGGGGTTGTCCCCCCCCCCCCCCCCCCCCCCCCCCCCCCCCCCCCCGAGGCCCGGAGGTAGGGGTGTTAACGAACCGAGTACTTAACGAGCTACTCGAGTTCGCACTCGTTTATCTCGAATTCGCGCATAATACTATTCGAGCTCGAGTTCGAACATAAGAAAACTGCTCGATTAGTTTCACGAGTCGAGCTTCAAAACCATAAATTCGACTCGGCTCGTTCAAAAGCTCGTAAAATAATCTCGAACCGAACGAACTAGTCGAGCTTATCGAGTCGAACGAGCTAAATGAACATATCTATTATCATAATAATTACATATTTTAAAACTTAAAAGATATGATAGTAATAAGATTTTTATTTAATATTATATCTAGAAACACAAATATTATACTAATACTAACACCATATTTATAGTGTAAATAACACATATGTTGGTTTCACATTCTCATCTATGAGACTTTATTTTTATAGTACTCTCATTTTTTTAACTTTAGTCCTTTTCTCCTATATGGGACAACTCCTTTTTCTTTTTGCATCCCACATTGGAAGTGTGAAACATATAAGATGAGATGAGCACACTATAAATATCAACATCAAGAATCTAATTACATATTTACTTATTATTTGTGTTTGATGATAACTAATTAAACTTACATATTTTAAGTTTGATTAAGTGTAAGTGAATTTTACAAACTTTATTTCAAGTTTCATAAAATAGTTACTATACTTTTTATTGAGCTTGTTTAAGCTTGTAAACGATTTTATCAAGCTTGAGCTTCTAAACAAATATTTTGAGCTCAAATAACTAATTTTTTTGTAAATTGTCATAAACTAAAACGAGTATCGAGCTCGAGCTCGAACACTAAATTATTATCCGAGCTCGAACTCGAATATGGTTTTAAAAAGTTATTAGTTAATCATAGAGCTACTACTAGTCTACTATACTTGTTAGGAAATAAACTAAATATGTATAATCTGATCCTCCAAGAAAAATTTCAAGCTCCGTCCCTAGTTGCATTAAGACCGTGAGGCATAAAAAGTAAATATGTGTATTCAGATAATAATAAAACCCGTATAAGATGATGGGTACAAGATGATTACATTTTCATTTTACCTGTAAATCTCATACCAAAACAACCATTTCCTTGATCAAATCAAACCCCTCTTAATTCCACTTGTCAAATTTGGTACACAATTTTTTATACTTTTAACCGAAAATGGAGTAATGGTCAGGTTTTCTATTTAAAGCAATATATTATTATTTTAGTCTCTTGAAACACACACACACCCTACCACATCCCTTTCCCCTCTCCCTCTCTCTTCTACTGGTCAGCAGTTCACCACTCAGCAAGGTGTGATATATTAATATTACCACTCTTCTCTCTAAATATCTATCCATTTTCCTTTACCAAAAAGAGGTAAACACCAACCACCTACCCATCTGATCTCCTTGTATATATATACCTAATACCCACGCTTGCTTTAATTTTGTGGGATTTTTCTGGGTTAGATCTTAAGATTATCATGTCCATCTAGCAGCTAAAACCTATTCTAGCTGATATATATATTTGTCATGTGCTTTTAGGTGTATGAACCTAACCTAATTACCTAACACTTCTTTTCTTATGTAAACACTTATAATTACTAAGTATATTGCATGTTCATCAAGATTGGATCATGATGGATAAGGTTGCTTTATTATTTGTGGTTAGATCTAATAAATAAAATAGAGTAACAAAGATCTTTCTTTATGTAATCAGCAGTTCTTTATAATAAATTGCTTGTTTTTTTGTTTGGGTGGTTGTAGAAGTGAATCTAGAAGGATATTTTTTAATGGCGAGAGAGAAGATCAAGATAAAGAGAATCGATAATATAACAGCAAGACAAGTGACATTTTCAAAAAGAAGAAGAGGGCTTCTCAAGAAAGCCCAAGAACTCGCGGTTCTTTGCGATGCTGATGTTGCTCTCATTATCTTCTCCGCCACTGGAAAACTCTTTGAGTATTCGAATTCTAGGTAACTTTCTAATTTTGGAAATATATGAACTAAGCTCACTATATGTATATTATTATTACAGTAGCATATAAGCAATTTTGGGATTTAAATTAAATGAACCTGCACTCAAAATAGGCATTGAAATGAAGATATTTAAACATGAAATCATATATTTTGTTCTTGAAATCATGAACAAAACCAATGAAATGAATTGCTATATGCATTATTTGAAGAATTTATGAGAGATTTGATGTTAAACTTCTTTGAAGATGGAGGATTATATTGTTGATCTGTAGATTAAGATGATCAGTACACTTACTATTTCTAGTCAAAAGAATTTCCTCTTTTTAGTCTTGTAAAAGCAAAAAGCTTTATATAATAATAATTAATAAAAATAAAATGTAATAGTATTACTTATATATGGTGTATGTGCCATGTGGTATATTTTGGTCAAACATATATAGTAGTTTTGTCTGTCAATAACTTTTCCCAGTCGTCGGTGGGTAAGATCTACAGTAGGAAATAATACTAATACCCAAATATATCATAATTTGATCGAGTTTTAAGCAAATTAACGTACTTAAGCTGTTTAAACGGTGATCTGTGTTCTTCTAAAAGTTGTCTCTCAACCCTCGGATAGAAGTAAGCTAAGACTGTGTAAATCTTACATCTACATACTCCGCGTCAATAGCGAGATTATGTATTGTAGTTGTTAATTTTTTAAACCATCTGTATTAGAACTATATGGTTATATATTGAACCCTTAGGGACTGAGGAATTGAATGAACCCTAGAGATTGAGTTTTGAATTAGCTCTAGTTAATTGGACATATACAATTAAACATGAAGTAGTTTTGTTGGCGGCCAAAAAAAAAAGCCAAATCAAACCTCACGAGATATAGAGTTAATACGAAATTGATTATATTCTTGTTTTGAGCATACTACCACATGCGCATACTTGAACCGGGTAGGACACTCCCATATAGGCGCTATGGAAGTATCCAAAATGGAAAGTGGCATGACCCGGCCACGTACACAAATGAATGCTTGAATATGCTAGTTTTATGATCTGATACTGAATATATAGAAGTATATATACACATTACAGTTCTATTTTAGCAGTTGACCCGGTAGTACACTGGATATGGAAGTAAATTGCGTGTTTATAGACTCTTGGATTCATACATCATAATTCAATTAGTATAGTAGACAACACAATTTCTGATGAAATTAATATGAATTCTAAACCCTAAACCATCAAGTAGTTGTCAAATCTTTATTGTTTATTGGACTTGAAGCAGACTTTCTCTCTAGATCATTGAAATCATTTCCAATTTTCTTTCTATCAAATGCTTGCAGTTTGCATATGCATAATTTTGTTTCTGTAAGTCTGTAAAATTCAATATATTATATATATAATGAATTGGACTTAGAGTATTTTTGTGTGTTTTGAAGCATGCAGGAAATGCTAGGAAAGTATAAGCGCCATTCCAATAATAATATGCAGGATCAAGTAAATGAACCTTCTCTCAATTTGCAGGTTAATTTCGATTCCAATGATCTTATCTATATATTAGTTCAAAAAAGGAGATCGAAAAGTTACCACTTTGTTCAAGCACTAGAAATCAGTATGCTATTTCAAAACTGATTCTGAATCGAGTACATATATCATGAGCATGAATCAAATATATTGGCACAAGCATCTTTTTATGCTCTAACTTAAACTGAACATCATTTATCTTAAAGAAAAATTGATAACAACACTTGATAATTTAAGTTTGTTATGTACGTAGTTGGTTGAAAAAGATGAAGAAAGCTTACGGAAAGAGATCAACGATAAGGATCGTGAACTAAGGTATTAATTACAAAAATCATCTCCAACCATATCAACGCTCTAATTTCAGAGTTGGTGTTTCAATAATAATTAACTTTCTATGTATAATTAAGCAGGCAATTACGAGGCCAAGACCTTCAGGGATTGACCATAGATGAACTTGAACATTTGGAGACCTTACTTCATGGAGGCCTAAATCGTGTGCTTCAAACCAAAGTACCATCTATAAAGCATAATGACACTTACATACGTAAACACAACAACTCTTAATGTAGTTCTTCTATTTATATGTTTCAGGATGAAAGATTTGGAAATGAGATATCCATTCTTCAAGAGAAGGTTAGGGTTGCTTTTATTTTTTGATTACCTTTGTCTAGTCTATTATGCATATGTATTTAGAACAAAGTCTATTATTTAGCTTACAAGTTTACCGTTATCGATTTGTTTCCCATAAATGTTAGAGTTTTGTTAAGGACAACCATATATTAGGGTTGTCAATAAGAATTATATTCATATACGTGTCAGTGTATCGATCACATACAAGCAATTAATCTAGACATGCAATTTTACCTTAATTAATTAATAGAAAAAATGTGATGTTAAATTACTTACACATATATAATGTCTCAATTCTCCTTACACTTTTGTGTATTTTCCCTATGATCATCCAGGGTGCTAAGTTGATGGAAGAGAACAAGCTACTCAAACAACAAGCAAGACTCTATATAAGTTATTTTCCACTGACATATGTTCTCGTTATTATTTGTTCTAATTTCTTTTACATCTACACATAGATGATGATGATGGCTTCAAACGGAGATAGGCCACAAGCAATGCCTACAGAGATAGATAATATGATGAACAATCCTGAAGATCAAGGTCAATCATCAGAATCTGTAACTACTAATGTCTACAGTTGCAATAGCGGTCCTCCCACTGAGGACGATGGTTCAGATACTTCGCTAAGACTAGGGTAAGCTCGTTGCACTTTGTCTGGTTAATCATTTTTATCAGTATAAATTCATATTGCATCAAACCTCCTTTTCTTAACTGATTAAGTACTTGTAAACATTTAATAGAAACACAATTTTTGCATAAAAGAAAAAACTAAAGAGTTAGTTAATTTGGAGTGTTTCTGCTTCATTATTTTATGTTAACCAAGTGATCTATTTACATACATTTGGAATTTTTTAACTTGAGATCGGATAGTAAATTAGTAAATTATATAACTGCAAATATATAAGCATACAGATTATAGAATAAACAGACTGGTTCACCCAAAATTTCCAACTAAACACTTCACATTTTGATCACCCTTTGAGTGTCTTAATTTCAGGTTATGTCATTAATCTAAGTGCTCCGTTTTTGAGTTATTGTAAACCTCGAGGAACTTGTTTTAGGTGCCTGTGTGTTCGCATACATCTGTGGCGTAATGTGTTTATGAGTTAACAGAATAACTCGTTTGTACAATATATTGATTTGATTGATCGATGATATATGTATCAGGTTACCATTCAACTAATATCAGACAGCGCGCACACGTCGATTTCAATTCAAGAAGACAAGATATGTTGAAACTTGACAATGGTTTCAGGATTCGGGCATATGCTCCCAGTTGTTGGTGAGTTGTCTGTTTTGTTCAATAAGCTGTTGATTAAACTTGTATTGAGCCTATATAATTAATATCACCCTATCATTATGCCGATCGACCTCGATCTCCCTGACAATTATTTATGTGTATTGCTTTTATTTATCTAGCACAGAATGTTCAAAATACACTCGAATCGCTATATATATATATATTTTGATTACAGTTGAAAAAATCGCAGCAGATGTTTGTATATTACAGTTGATTTATGATTATTGATACGTTGAGTCATTTAAACTTACTACGAGAGTGTCCTTCGGAAAAAAAGATCTAGTAAATAAAAATACGTTTCCTAATTAGAACCTTGTGAATATATATCTGATGATCGAGACCAAGAATATTATAGCTGCAAAAAGTGGGATATGATCTGATGTATATGTCGCAACTCTGAAGCATTTATATTCTACATATATACATTTATGGGAGGTTTGGTGTCGTTTCGACTTTCGAAGGTTCGATTGTCGTATTGCTTCATGCATCTTGCCGACCCTCCATCCACTTCTTTGTGCTGAGGGGTGTTTTTGTAATTACCACTACCGGACCTCTATGCTTTTGTGTGCATACGACACTAATGCCGTAAATGTTGACCAAAAAGTATAAGTTAGCGTCAACCACATATTTATAATTTGTGCTAATATATATTCTTTTTATTTATTGTTCTTTTATTCTCAAAAGTAATATGAGAAAAATTAATATAACTTTACTACTATAGTCAACAATTAAATTTTGTAGAAGTAGAGTTGTGTAACAAATTATCTTCTTTGATGAACTATTATTATTTTAAATATATAGTACCAGATTACTATTTACAACTTTTATCAATAAAAGTATAGTACTTCGTATTTGTTTTGATTTTGGGTTAAAGTTGTAGATCGGCAACGAACTGTCACGTTTGTACCGAGTTAGCTAACAAACTTATTTTATTACTAATGTATAGTAGGTAGCGAACTTTCATATTTTGTGTCGATTTAGGTAACATGTATCACATGGCATCATAATGTAATGCCACGTAAAACAATATTAATAAAGCTATGTAATACATATTACCTAACTCGACATAAAATTTGAAAGCTTACTACCTACATAGTAATAAAAATGGGTTCATCACCTAACTCAATATAAAAGTAAAAGTTCGTTGACGATATGTAGGCTTAACCCTTTGAGTTTTACATTACAAAGATGTATTTTAATATTGTAGAATGTTTGTTTGTCATAATATCATCACTAATATTAGGGGTGTTTTTCGGATAAACAGTTCGGGTTTCGGGTTGTTCGGGTCGGATTATTCGAATTTTTCAAGTTTATAATTTATCCGTAATCCAAACCGAATAAGATTCGGATTATTCGATTTCGGGTTATTTGGATTAGGTTTAAATTGGTTCGGATTCGGATATTATGTTTTTATCCAAATAAGATAATATCTTAAACTATCACGTCTTTAACATAAACTAAACTTCACAAAATCATACTAAAAGCTTTATATAAAACATTATAAGTGATGTATATGTTAATTGTATATATATATACTTATATAAATCATAGATAACATATATATAAAATTATATTACTATATTTAGTTCGTTCGTCGGGTTGTTCGGATCAACCAAATTCAAAATTATTTATCCGTAATCCAATCCAGATAAGATTCGGATTACTCGGATTCGGGTTATATGTATTCGATTAACTGAATAGTCCAATCCGTTTTATCCGAATCTGATTAAAGTCGGATCGGATTTTCGGATTCAATCGGATTCGGACATTTTCGACACCCCTAACTAATATATATACAAACATTAATTACACCTTGATTCAACAAAATATAGTTATTTTATATTGAGCTTTTATAATAAATTGTTACCATCAAATCTTTACATTTAGTGGAGTCTAGATTTAAATGTGAATGTGTTACACGATTGAAAAGTAATTTGGAAGGTTAGTTTTGTTATGTTACATTGGCTAATGATCGCAGCGTAGCGCGGGGCACATCCCCTTGGTCAAACGTCATTTTGACCATGAAAATTGCCATTTTCTACTGTTCACAGGGGTAGAGTAGTCATTTTAACAAGAAAATCATTTTATATGTTTACAGATATTGATGAAAGGGTACATTCGTAATTTCAACTTTCTTTTTCACAGAAGTTTTTAGCTTGTCGTTATCTATTTCGTTGGTTACATATTGAAAATGTTTATATCTTCATAAATTTTTATAGCAAAATGGGAATATTATTATTAATACATATTATATTATATGATCAAAAGTTTAAAACATGAAGAGTTTTAATTAATCTTAAATTTCAGGTCTCATATTATTTTGCCGACCGTTTAAGTTGTCATTGTTTTTATAATTTTAATTAAATTGAGACAGGTACACCTTTGTACCATATACCTTTTTATAGAGAGTATCTTTTACTTTTGTTATGCCTTCCTATATCTTTTTTGTAATAATTTATTGAGGTACAAATGAACAATAATTATTAGTTTAACATGTTTATAGAAACTATATCATAGTAAATACATAGTAAATAGTTTAAATATACCTAGCAAAGCGGGTCAACAACCCTAGTTAGTAAACAAGATGACCCTCTGAAGCAACTTATAAAGTATTCAATAATCATCAGATTTTTACAGTAACAAGCAGTAATTGTAGAGTGGGATATCAGATATGATACCATTAAGTGGACGAAGGCTGGACTTCTGGAGTATCTAAAAACCAACATGTTCGATAGGAGAAGTCAAAAAGATTAAATCATATCGATTAAAACGATTAGTGATACATGAAGGGTATGTTTGGTTCGTGAAATGCTTTTGATGAAATTGAAATCTATCAAAGAAATAAGATTTTCAATAGAAGATATACAAGAGAGGCGGAAAAATGTAACACCCAAAATTTTGTAAGTTTGCGTTTATAAATGTTAAGAGTTAAATTATTAATATTATTTAATAATAGAGCATTTACACTACCATTTGAGCTAGGAATTTAAATTTAGAGAAAAACGAGTCTTATGATTTAAAAACTTTAATACCGAGACTAGAGGAGTCTAATAGGACAATAGTCCAAGTCGGATACACCTAATTAAACCCCCACCTCAAATAATTGAGGGGTATGGTCTGGGTTCTCACCCCAGAGCGTGAGAAACACAGAGAGAAAGAGAGAACGAGATAGAAGTGAAGAACAAGAAGAAATCACACAAAATTGAGGTTGAAGCCTAGTGTTCTAAGCTTCTAAACTCGTTTCTATCATCTCCAATGTAAGAATAACACCTCAACCCCTTCAATTTGATTATATGTTGAATTCTTGAGATGAACATCAAAATGGGTTTTTTTAGAAATTGTTGAGTTTTTTAGTGTAGAATTGTTAGATAGTGTTTATTGTGTATAAATGAGTTTGTTTATGTGTAAAGAGATGTGTGATGATGATACTCTTGAGTTTTGTTAATTTTTGGTTAACTAGAGAATCTAGATGATGAGGATAATTGGTGTTCATGAGTTATTGTTGTTAATCTTCAACAAAACTAGCTAAAAGCATGTCAAATTTCCATGAGAAGTGTGACTTTTGGCTAGTTGAGGAAAATAAAGGAACTTTGATGATGATTTGATGAACTTATGAGATTAATAGGATGTTAATGTATTGTTGTTGTTAGTATGTAGCTCACTAGTTAGTTACATGCTTGAGAACATGAGAAATGAGAGATTGAGTAATAATGAGAAATCACTTTGAGTAGTGATTGATAATATTATGTGATGATTTGTGTTTAGGTGACGCGAAGAGCGATTGAGAATGTGCTAGAGCTTGCATAATCGATACTTTTGCCAAGGTAAGTAATGGTTCCCTGAGCTTGATACTTATATCGGTGTTTTGTATGAGACTAAACGATGAATTAAGTTGATTAGTGTTTTTATATAACGAGATTGATGAGAAAGCAAATGAGTATAATTGAGTGATGGCATTGGGACACGAGAGTGCTCAATGTTTACATTTTAAACGGTGGAATTCAAGGGTGATATTGAGACTTGAGAAATCTTAGTGGTTATGCCTCGACACCGTGATGTTGGACTCCTTGAGTCAATAAAATGAGCGGATTAGCTAAGTAGTACCAAGAGAAATGGTGCATTAGCTCATTGATATTGAGGTTGGATTGAGTATTATAGAATTGTTATATATTTGTTGTTATTGAGTTGATATTAACCATGAGATAGTGTTATTGTTGAGAAATTGTTAATATTATCAATGAGTTGTCAATGCGGATAAATAGTGGATTTAAATTGTTGAATTGTGTATTGAAAGACGAAAATAACCATTTGAACCCTTGGGTGTCCAAATGGGTCAACGTGTCGTTTTGAGTCAAGTTAGAGGTGAGGTTACCTTATTGCTAAATTTTCAGTCACTATGAGTAAACGAGCTTAGTGGTAAGCGGTTGTAGACCTTAACCTTTGATTTGGGTCGTGAGTGTCCAAATGGGTCACGAAAGTGACTATGAGCTAGAACGAGTTGGACTAGTGACATGACCTCTGAGTTGCAAGCCTTAAACTCCATTTGAGTTGTTTAATATGTGGGAAAAAGGTCCGAGTCGGATTGTATATGGTTTGTGATTTGGGTCGTCACCAAAAATGGTCCAAAACGACCATTATTTAGTCACACGTCCATTCTCGCCATTTTTGATAAATTTGAAATAGTGCAAAATGGAAACCTTTATTTTGGCATTGTGGAGGTGTCCGCAAAGTTTCGTGTCATAACTCTAAACGAGTAAAAAGTTATGCGCATTTGAAATTCGTATTAAAAATTGAGTTGTGCAGGAGTTGACCAAAACTGGACCTGCAGACCCTGCAGGGGTACCCGGCGGGTACTTTTGTGTGTTTCGTGACAGAAAAGAGTCCAAAAGTGAGTCGGAGGGTACCCTTTATACCCGACGGGTAACCCTCCAAGGTTGAGTCATACCCGGTGGGTATCCGGTATACCCGACGGGTAACCCTTAGGGGTATGCAAAGTTTGTTTTTGGGTAGTCCATATACCCAGCCAATTCTAGTACACTTTACTTTGAGTCCGAGTTTGACTATATGAGGGATGTACGAAGCTAATAAAGTTATGAATGAGTTATATAACCTTGTTAAAGGTGTTTTAATCATGTTTGAGTTTTATTAATCGTCATACGAGTTGTACTAATACGAGTAGAGTATAACTTGGAATTAAGTAGAGTAATCGTGATTTGTCTTTAGAGAATATTGCCGAGATACAAGAACTTAAACCATAGATGAGTATCTAATGGTATCATATTGGGTCACTTGTGTGTGAACGGTAAATTGTTGTACTTAATCTTTTGAGTAAGATCAATATTTTATTATGAGAAATGATTGTTTGCTTATGATCAAGGTTTGTTATGCATTTATGGAATTGAGAGAGAGATTATATATTATAGATGAGGTTGTGTTAGAGACCACCATTACTTACTAAGCATTATGGCTTATTCTTTTATTATTGATGTTGTGGTGTAGGTGCATACGAGATAACAGTATCATTATGGGACAAGAAACCGATAACGATTTTTGGTGGGACTTACTATGGCGTCAGTAAGTCATTCCCTTCTATAATCATGCTCTATACAGTGAAAACCCCATTTAAATGTATGTGAACCATATGAGTATGGTTCATTTTCAAATGAAGAAATACCTTATATAATTTCTGAGAATTTTGAGTATAAAGAGAGTAATTATTTAGTAAAGAGTTTATGAAAAAAAAAAAAAATCGGGGCGTTTCAAAAAAAGAAAAACAAAATTGTGTTTCCAAGTTATTTTACTAACGGAGAGAACAAAATAGAAGTGACATGACGTCTTTTCTCTTCAAAATTTCTTTAAGCTATTGAAAGGAATGGTAGAAGAGAAGTTTAAATAAGTTATATGGTGTCATTTTCTTTCATTTCTCTCAAACTCGGGAACAAATAACGTATATATTTCAAAATCAAAAACACAAAACTTCTAAAAAGTAAGTACTCTCTTCATACATCAATTTTTTATATTCTTCTCATTTTTTCATTAAAAACTCAGAAGGTTCCAGAAAAAGAGTTGCAAATGTCGGTGCAAAGAGTACGATTTTTAACCAATAATTGCAGAGATAGATGTTTTTTGAGTCATGAAAGGTAGGGGTGTTCACGGATGGTTAACCGGAGTCGCGGTTCGACATATTTTTGAACCTAAACCGAAATCGAAAAATTCGGTTAACTGGTAATCGGTTAACCGGTTTTTCGGTTCGGTTAATCGGTTAACCAAATTAACCGTTTACTACTTAAAACTTAATAAAAAGTAATTAATAACACACAAATATACATTCATTATTAAGTGTTCACTATTTTTAAAATATTTTGACAATAAAAATTTCAAAGGATATCAATTTTACTCTTTATAATAATTGTGTATTTATGTTATATGTACGTAAATCGTTCGAATATAATTAGAACTAAGTAATAATAATTACCATATTAAGCCAAAACTAAGCTAGTAAATTACATTAAAATGAGTGAAAAATAAATATAAATAATTTTATCAAAATACAAGTGTAAATATCTATATAAAAATAATTATAAGTATAATATATTCGACTGATATCATATATTATGTTAGTATCAAACGACCCGTGTGCATACACGGGTCTAAAAGCTAGTATAATATATATATATATGTATATATATATATATATATATATATATATATATATATATATATATATATATATAAACTTTTCGGTTTTTTCGGTTAACCGTTTATCACTTCTCTCTCAAAATCATGAACCGAAACCGAAAAAATTACAGTTCGGTTAACCGAAACCGAAAAACGGAAAAATATCGGTTCGGTTAACCCAAAATTGGTTCCATTGAACCGGTTTTCGGTTCGGTTCTCCGGTTTCAGACTATTTTGAACACCCCTATATTGAAAGGTGGGGCTAGAGGTATTATTTCCTTATCTTGGTGTACTCACATAATCAGGTCTTTTGTATGATTACTGGATCGCATTTTACTCGACCTTTGCTCTTATTGATTCATATTAAAGGTTAGCCAGTAAACTACAATCTTAGATGTATCACTAATTACGATTTCAGTAATCATAAAGCTCTGTTAATAAGTTTTGTTAAGTAACATCAGGCATGCTCAATCATTATTACTACCACAGAAATTAAAGCCCCCCAACCAGTGTGTTCTGCTTACTATTTCATCGTTATCGTGAAGTAAAAAATTATTTAGCTTCGGACCAAGCTGCTATATACTCACAATCTACCCAGCATTGATGCAAATAATCAATACCGAACCAACTATTTCAACTCTACATCGACAAACTACAGAAAACCATGCTCGAAATACAAACGATTTGGTTGAAAATTTGAAATGCTATCCCCAAAGATGAAAATATCAAGTACCAAAAGCGACATTTACCTTAAATACTAACATAATAACAGAACCATACGTCTAGAAATTTACCATGAAATCAATCTACTGCAAATTACTACGGAGTACATGATAACTTAACATCTTGAAATCTCCAAAATACAGTCAGGCTTCTAGCTTCTATTTCTACAAAAGCAATATAAAAAAGACAACAGAAGTTTACATACCGAACCTACTTCACTGATTCAACAGGAGCCATTTCTTCAACCGAATTCCAATCCATTTCATCAATTTGGATTCCAAAACCCATTAAAACTTTCTAAAGGGGATTCTTCCTCGGCCTACCTCTTTTTCTAGGAACCGTAGCTCCTGCAGTCGGTGTAGAAATCGGGGTTGGAGTCTGCTTCTGCTGCACACTCGGTTGAGCAACCGGTTGTCTCGGCCTCATAACCGGCTGTGGCGGTGCGTAAGCAAATCCCGTCTCACCAGGTTTTGCCAACGGAACGCTACTACCATCCGGCAACGAATCAACCGAAGGCCATGCCTTCACATCAGTCGGAAACATCGGTGGCATCCAGTTCGGTATGGATAATGTTTTTGCCTTATCCGAATTCTCCAACGCGAATCCCATCGGAAAATACCCCCAACAACAATAATACGCTTCTTTCCCCGTAATAAACGGCGGCAACGATTCCGCAGGTATCGCAACCGCCTCAAAAGCACGCTTACATTTCATACATCTCAAACAACACCCTTCGTATTTATAAGGATACTCATACAGATTATAACAATACGGACACGTAGTCCAGATCGTCTTATTCCGATCCATTGCAACTGACTCGGATATATTCCGCCTCACAGGTATCTTATCCATCTTTTCTCTAACGAGATCCACCTTCGTAAACGCAAACGATTCCTTATCGTAAGCAGATTTCCGATTACTATCGGATAAAACAGCCCATGCGTCCGCAACTAATTTAAACGCAGCGTCCGAGAACGGAAACTTGTTCTTATCAGGATGCAATAATAAAGCTAAACGACGATACTGTTTCTTAATTAAATCATCATCGTTACGGTGAGTATTAGGATCAATATGAAGAATAGCATACCAGTTATGTTTATTGTTGACTCGTCTCTCAGATGCGATCAGAACATCAACAACGGCTAAGATCTGATCTGAACCGTCGAGTAAAGGTTCGGTTTCTTGAGCTAAAAGTGCGAAATCACGACAGCCGTTTAGATCTTTGGTTTGTAAAAGCTTTTCTGCGATTCCGAGTAAGCGTTCGGCTTCGGCTCTGCTCGTTGATTGCATTTTGGGGATAAAATTAGGGTTTTGAAATTTGATTTTCTTTGAATAACGAGGGTTGGTGGAGAGTGAGGTGTTGAATTTTTTATTTTATTTTTAGTGGCTGAAATGGAACAAAAATACCAATACATTAAATAATAAGACAATTATTGTTTATTAAATGTGATTAGCAAATACTATTTAATTAAATAAATTACATTACAATGTATATATTATACTAATTAATAAATACTGTAATAAATGTATTATGTAACTGATGATGTTGGTTCAAATAAGAATAAGAATATAAATTTCGTAGAAACGTGGAAATGACTTTAAAATCCTTTTTAAAAAGTTCAAAATATGTTATCTTACAAAATTTCTTCGTAGCTTTATATTCAAACTAGTGTTATCTTACAATATATTCAAACGGCTATGTAATTTTGTTGTCTTATGATCTAATTTGAAATAATTAATTAGTGATTCAAGTTGTAGTAATGTTTCAATTTAGATTATATTTTGGTTATTGAAATTGTAAAAAAAAATTTCTAAATGATTTGTTATAGATGTTACATATCTTGTTTATGAAACTTCAAATTTTTATTTCATTACTCCTTAAAAAAATAACTACAACAGTCAAAAGCCCTATAAGTCTTACTTCTATACCCATTCGTGTCACCTCCGTGCCATAGACTGAATCCTTAGCGTATATGTTGCAACAATTAATTTGATTATTATGAGTTGGTTTCTTTATTTTAAGGTTTCATTATACTTTATTTTCAGTTTAACCTTGTTTCATTCACCTCCCCTATCACAGAGTTGTACGTGGACGTTATCGTTCATACAACTCTATTTAATCTTCTTAAATCATTGGTCTTCTTTATGAAAAGGTTGTTTGAGCAATTTAACATATTGTATTAAACCTTTTATGGAGCAACAATGAAAGAATTATGAGTTTGCTGAATACGATACGAATCAACTATTTTGTTGATTGTTTTTTCGGAATAGTTAATTTGTCAAAGAGTAGCTTATAGAATATCTTGAGAGCACTTAAATCTTTTTGTACCAATTTAATAACTTTGTTTGAAGTAATGTGATGCGCTTGCTTATGCATTTTATTGGTTGATAATATTATGAGTATATAGTTTTGTTATTTTTAGAGTAGAGAATGTTATAGATATCGGATACTAATATGAAGTGTTGGTTTGTAACACCCCCAAATTCATTGATTTTGTTTAGCGGAAGCATTTTAGTTAAGTACGGGGGTGCCACAATAACGATGTACATGCATACATATCAGAGCTTATGATTACAACAGAACACATATATATAGATGCCAAAAGTAATAATTACATCGTTTTACGATTACTCGAATCGTACAAGTACAAAAGTAGTTGAGTTTTACAAAAGTAGATTTCGTAAATATGACTAAAAACCGATTAGTTATATAAAAGAAATCCATATGTCAAAAGTTGGCATCCTAAAGCTTCACGGGTCGCCTAAGTTCCATATGTGGAGGCGGTTCTTACGTGCGCAGCTAATTCCCTGAAAAACATAGTAAAAGTCAACAACGAGGTTGAGTGAATTCACAGGTTTTATGTTTACAATAATAGTTGGTAGTTCGAAATGTTTCACCAAATAGTTATCGTCATCACGATCAAGTAAGGTTTTGTAACGTTTTGCCATAGCAAATAAATAACGTCTCGTGGAATGTTGTCCAAAAGTTTGTTAAGTTGGGATGTTACCCAAAAGCATGTCTTAATGTGTCGTAGGAAAACAGTATCCTAGTAGTTTACCCAAGAAGTAGGGATTTAAATCGTTTATCCAAGAAGTAGGATCTAAAATGTTTGCCCAAGACGTAGGGGCTTATCAAGCGTGCCCAAGAAGTAGGGACTAAAACGTTTGTCCAAGAAGTAGGACCTAAAGCGTTGCCCAAGAAGCAGGGACTTTCTATGTGCCCAAGACGTAGGGACTTGTATAAGTTGTGTCCAAGAAGTAGGACTGGCATCCAAGACGTAGGACCCATCTGCTCAAGAAGTAGAACCTTCATCCAAGACGTAGGATGGCACCTTGCCCAAGAAGTAGGGACTTTCTGTTTGCCCAAGACGTAGGGACTTGTATAAATGTGCCCAAGAAGTAGGGACTTGCTGTGCGTGTGCCCAAGACGTAGGGACTTTCTGTGTGGGTGCCCAAGACGTAGGGACTTTCTGTGTGTGTGTGCCCAAGAAGTAGGGACTTTTCAAATACGTTTTGAAAATGTTGTTTCATAAAAACCAGTTTGTAAAAGCGTGCTTGGCTGGTCGTTCTCCAGTGTATTCCCAATTTCAGTTTTCGTTTGAAATGCCATTTCATAATTAACAGTTATAATCGTTTGACCGTAGTCACAAATAGTTAGCACAATGTATATCACAACAGTTGTAAAAAAGTTTGCTCACGTAGCAAAAGCGTTGACTATGTTTTCCACCCCTGTTCAAAAGCAGTTAAAACAGTAAAAGTAGGGGCTGTGAACTCACCTGTTGAGTTGAGTAAAATGCGAGTGCTAGCAAATCCTAAAACCCAAGTATAGTCCGAAATCTCCTAACGTCCTAAACGCATGAGATTTAATAAGTACGTGGATGTCTAAGTCGACCATCCATGTCAGTGTTCGTACAATTAAGTTATGTCCAAAGTGTTGGTTTATACGTTTGTGTTTTGGAAAATATGTACGGCTCGTTGGTCAGTTTTCGTAATAATAATTCAAAGTATTATTATTATATTTATCGTATTGTATACTACCCAAAGTATATGTGTTTCATGTGCGAGTTATATCATAAAGGTTTGGTTCTTGAAGATGTCTAATGATTAGCGTGAAAGTATCCTTAAATTTATAGTTATTTTATCCGAAAGTATACATATATATATGTACATATGTCCGAATGTGTCAAAATTCATCATTTAGGATCAAAAATGCACTTTTTCAAAAAGTCAACTCGCAGTCAAAAAGTCAACTCGCAAGTGGACTCGCAAGTCAAGTGGACCCGCAAGTCAAGTGGACCCGCAAGTCAAGTGGACTCGCAAGTCAAGTCGACTCGCAAGTCAAGTCGACTCGCAAGTCAAGTCGACTCGCCAGTCAAGTCGACTCGCAAGTCAAGTCGACTCGCCAGTCAAGTCGACCCGCAAGTCCAAATCTCGACTCGCGAAATTCGTCAGATTTGGATCTCAGCTCGCGAAACTGGCTGTTCAGCGATTTTTATGCAAATTTAGACTTTTAAAGCGTTTTTAATGATGTTTTTGGACATAATAAGTTAATGTAACACTGATACATGGTATATTAAGTATTTTAAACATGAAATATCAAAGAAAAACCGAAATCTAAGAGTTTCGAGAAGTGTCGGGATCTTACAAAGTTTATGCGAGAGAAATTCGAGAAGATGGTTGTGTAGCCCTCGTCGTGGTGATCGTTTTTCACTAAAGGAGCTCGGTGATTTATTACGTTTTTGTAGTAGTTTTGGGGGTTTTTGCTCGGTTTTTAGAGAGAGAAATAGAGATAAAGTATAAATAGAGAGAGAGAGTGAAAGAGATGAATGAGGTGGGAAAGGTGGTGGTGGAGCCGGTTTTGTAGTCCAAAAAGGAGGAGGGGACTTTGTCCCACTTTGTGGTATTTTACCCGTGTTTGTTTACTCGATCGTTAATTACTAAATTATTTTTAGTTGCTAAATTTTGTTAAATACCTTTTTAGAATATATTTTAGTTGAGATATTTTATTAAATAATTTAGTTAAGTTTATAAAATTATAACTTGTTTCATTTCAGTTTGCGCAATAAACGTTTTGCGTTATAAAATACTTTGTAAATATTATCGACATAATATTTAATATACGTTAACGTTATTTAATAATTTCGTTTTATTAAATAATTTTTGTTCACCAACAGTCGTATATCTTTGTCGCGTTTGTTCCAATTGTCTCGTACGTAATTACAACTAATTACGAATACGTAATACTACGCATATTTAACTAGTTGGGCTTTGCTAGGCTTACCTCTAAAAGTAGTTGTGAATTCACTCAAAGTAGGGAATTAGCCTAATAATGCATGAAATTTCGTTTATAATCGCGTTTAAATTTGCGGGGTATCACATGGTTGTTATTGATATTTCAATAAGTTATATAATTTAGTTCTTGAGTTTTTATTATATTTAAGTTGTTTTTTCTGCTTATGGTTACTAATTTACGCACGTTTTTTGTGCATAGTGTGAGTATTGTTAAAGAAATCTTGATTAATATAAATAATTAATGATATGGTTAAAATTTAAAAGCATAGATATAACAATTAAAAATAAAAATGATGAAAAGAATACTTTATTTTATTATCTATGGATATATTTAGAGGGATCTAATGTTTTGGTAAATAAGTTTGATAGAAATAATGGTTTAGTTATAAACTTCAATTTTATAAGGGATGATGATGTGGCGTATGAGCTAACCATTTATTGACATGGAGGATAAATCTTATGTGGCATGTATATTGGAGTCTCCTCCTTTAGTTATATAGATAGATAGATAATTTTTATATGCTATTTTTTAAATTTAAAGGTTTCAAATTTTTATTTTTTTATTTTTTTATTAAATTTTTGTAGTCATAATAATTACATATTATAACTTGATAATCACATGAAAAATATGTGATTATCACGTCGTATTGTCTCATTATCTTGAACATCTGATAATCACATTATATTGAACAATAATCAAGTGTGATTATTATGTTATATTTTGTAATTATATTGTATAATCACAACACTGACGACTTGTAAAAAATGTTCAAATAAAGTTAATATTTTTTTATTTATATTCTTTGTCATAGCTTACAAAAGCTATTTTTATAATAATCATTGAAAAGGTTTTGAAAAAAAAAAAAAAAAACGTGTTTCGGATAGTTAAAAAGTGTGTTTAAAGTCATTTCTACGTCCCTACGATATTTACCATTAATATTTGAAACCTCCTCGTAACTTACTACTTTATTAGCAATATACTATATATTATATAAGTAAAATTATTGTAATCACATATTATTTAAAATCTGGGTAATTAATTATCAAATTTATATATAAATTGAATACAGCATAAATTATATTTTGTTCAAAATTAACTTAAAATATGTTATTAATATCTCAATATGATGTTAACATATTATAAGTATATTACTATATATTTTGAAAGACAAGTTTATGCTATATATTATACAAAAGAAATTTTACTTTTTTGACGATAAACCAATATTTCAATGGTGAAAATTGAGTTGATAATTTGAAGATATTAATAATATTCTAACTTTAATGAACTTCAACCAATTTCGTTCCTTGATTAATTTTACGGGTCAAACAACCTAATCATTGTGTTTTTTCCCTCTTACATGTTTACGATTATGTGATCTTTCTTAGAGCACTCGGTGTGGGGAGGTTTTCGTCACCGTTTTCCGACGAGAACGCCGTCGGACGGCGTTTAGCCGCACCGGAACGGCGTCCTGGTCGGCGTTCTCATCGGCGTTCAGGTGTCGCCGTCCACTTCCAAACGCTGCTTCGTTCACCGTTTTCTTTCTTTTCTTTGTTTTTTTCGTTTTCTTTTTGAAGCTATGGAGAAAAAAAATACAGAAGCTACGGAGAAGAAGAAACCAAAGGAGGAGATAAATGAGTGGTTCATGGCTCTTATTATTTGTATATCATTATTATTATTATATTATTTTTATTATTAAAATGAAAAATGAAAGGATGGAAAAAAAGTTGATAGGGACATTGAATTTGTTTTGTGTTAGGTTAGAAAAAATTAAAATGGGTCCAGAATACTATAACATTAAAATGTTGTTTTATTTCATTTATTTGTTCTTAAATATATCAATATATACAATTATCATTATTAAAAAAACAAATAAAACAAATAATAAAAAACTCCAGAACACTGTGAATTTAGTTTCACCACACCACAGAATCCTCACTTTCAACATTCTCCAGAACACTGTCCAGAACACCGTGTACCACACCCTGTGCTCTTAGAGCACTCGGAGTGGTGACGGCCTAAACACAGTGTTCTGAGTGAGAATTTTGTGGTGAGGATTTTTGTGGAGTGGTAAACAGTATTCTGGACAGTGTTCTCAAAGCTTATTTTTGTTTTTATATTAATTCTTTGTGTGGGGCAGTGGCAAAAAAAGATGAGAACATTGATCAAAACAACTTCTCATTTGGGATGCTGAACGAAAAACACTGATGAGAACACCGTGGAGAACACTGATGCGGAATGGCAGAACACTGTATTACAGTGTTCTGGATGGAGGATTTTGTTAGAACACTGTCCACTCCGAGTGCTCTTATGATCTAAACAACTGAAATGATTTTTTTAAAAGATTATAGTTGTACAAATGTCTACATTTATGTATGTAAATTTAGGCTTTGAGTAAAATTTCTTTTTTTCTACTTCTCCAATGCTAGGGTGTACAACTTTTTCATGTACAACGCAATTTTGATATGTTGTTATTGTGACATACATCATATATTTATACCAATATAGTATGTATTTTATTATATGTATGAATTTCAAAATGAGTATCATATTATCAAATTATGATATTTTTTTAGCAAAGCCATCACAAAAAACGACTTGAAATTCATTCTAATTTTCATTATTGTTTTCAATAAACCTGTCGATCAAACGTGAAACGTCTTGTATATACATCTATTATCTATACTATCTATAAAACACCTCTTCATAAATTTTATAAATAAAACTAAACAACTAAATATGTATAAATTACTCTTGACTCAATTAAAACATCAATAAAATTATATTTCATATTAATAATCTATATCTATTACTAAATGCTAAATGGGGCTATTAATAAATCCAACATCACTTTACTATATTAATAACATTATGAGAATGTGTTTTGGTTGCTTAAGTCAAGTGAATGGGGGACAAGATCCACAAACAAGGGGAGGGAATTAGGGAGCTGAATTTCAGTTGGAGTGGGGCCCAAGGGGTGTGGGTTTTGTCAATTTTTGTTCCCCTAATTTTACGCTCCGTGCGGTGCTCGTTTCCCCGGTCGTTTCATCGCCCGTTTAAACGTTAAACGTTTTATATTATACGTTTAGTTACCGATTTAAAACTCGATATTTTTGGTAAAAGTTTTACTCCAAAATAATATGTTTCATGATACAAAATATTGGTTGGTTCCATTTGATTGTCGGTTGAAGTTTTTGCATTTGTTTGATTCGGTTAACGTTTCAAATAAACGTATATTTTTGTTTTATATTATCAACATAATATAAATAACGTTATTAAATAATTTCGTATTATTTAATAATTGTTTCACCAACGTCCGTATTTTGATTTGTGTGTTCTTTCAGATTGATTTATCATGTGATTATTAAATAATCATTTAATGTTATATATATATATATATATATATATAATATATATATATATATATATATATATATATATATATATATATATATATTTATATATATAATATCCGAATACTTTCGTTTTAACACGTACCGAGTACGAATAATTAAATTTTAAATTGGGACCCAATTTTGGGTTATTTTGACCAGGTGTCACATTCTCCCCTTGTTAGGAGAATTTCGTCCCGAAATTCATTTGTAACTTATGCTCGCGTGTTACTAAGGCCGACTATGTGTTATGTCTAATACTAAGACATCCAATTTATCCATGTCCCCTCCCCTTGTTAGGCTTTGACCTACCGATTACTTAAGAAACAGAGAGGTCCGAATTCTACCCGACCGTTATGTCAACATGACCAGGTCGTCCCGTATTAGCGAGTATTACTTTGTTTTGGATGACTAATCCATCGAATTCAGTGAGTCCTTACGTGTTCTTAGAGTTTAGAGTAACTACCGATCTATTATTCCGAACTAAACTCTACTGATCATTTAGGAGAATTGATAGTAAGATTTCCGATATTCACACGACCATTGTCTTCACGACAGGGTTGGTCTGTGTTGCTGAGGTTAACAATGAATTGAACTTATAGTTCACCGAACTTTGTAAATCTTACTGTCTCCTACCATACAACATGCATAACCTAGACCCTATCAGTCTCATATGGAAACGAGATAGTTTAGCACGAATTTGTTTTATATGAGATGTTACCCAAAGCTTAGTTTAACGTGGAAGGTTATCCAAAATTTAGTTTAACGTGGGATGTTACCCACGATATAAAGATTTAACTGGAACGTCTTCCGGTACAAAACAGCGTAGGATGTGTTATTCCTATACATATGTGCTAAACCTCGTCTCGCATAGAAACTTTTAGAAACTAAGCTATTGCTTTTCCCTAATTCTATCGAGCACTCAGAATCTAGGGAAATCATAAAGTACACCAAACAAGTATTATTTATCCGATCATGTGTGTATCTCGATGTCTATTAGTGATGATACCTGTAACATCCTCAAATTGGGCCTAGGAGTAATAGGTATTTCCTGTAAATTTAAATGCTATTTAAATTTGTTATATGTATTGTGATAATTGAAAATAATAGGTCAAACAGTTATATGACTTTTTGTGAATAATAAAATATTACTCGTTTTAAACTTATTTAGTTGACGGTAAAATAAAATTGTATTTCCCCGCAAATGGTTTTTAAGTTCCAGACAATAATAAATACGGGGAATGAAAATTAGCATTTATATGGTATATTATTTGTTTGGGTCGGTTTTATCTCCCACAAATACATACATATGTACGTATGAACAAATGCACACACACATATGATCCAATCCACAAAATTATGAAGAAATCATCAAATTGAAGGTCACAAATTCGGATTCAAGCTTCTAGCATGAAGATTATCATCTTCTAATCCTTCTTTTCAACTTGTAAGTTCTTAATCTTTGAGTTATAAACCCTAGAAATTGGGGGTTTGATGTTCTTGAGTAAAAATCCGAATTTAGGGTTTGATTATGTGATATTTATGTTAGTTAAGCTTCAATAACAAGTATTAATCATTCTATTATCATTATAAACATGTTATAATTGTTAATTCATGATTTTCATGTTAACCTAGAAATGGGGTTTTGGATAATTGATTTTATTGGCATGATTAATCTTGTATCTAGGCTTGTAATGATCATATTATTGTTAATTGATAAGTAATTCTTGATTGTAAGTGAAACACTAACTTAGAAATGATGGACATTATATATGATCATTAATGGAGTTCATGTGTTTAGTTGATAATTCAAGAATTTGAGATTCTATGCTTAGAATAATGATGTATGATTTATAAGTATTGATTAAAGATGATGATTTACATTGGTTATGTTAAGAGTTGTGAAATTGATTAAGTGTTCGTGAGAATTTTGATAATCATGATGAGTTTGATGGTTTATATGAAGAAAGTAGTATGATTTGCTAATAAGAACCTTTAATTGATAATTAAAGAGGACGGTGTGAAATTAGTTGGTTAAGTATTCATTAGATCAAATATTGACGTTTTGATGAATAATTGATGTGGAAAGTTAGTAATCTTGTTAATGGTTTCATTATATTAGTTAACAATGATGGAGATGAATGTTGGATTAATACAAGATTAATGATAAATGGTTTGATGTAATTACAATTGTATGATGTTATATCAATATTGAGGCAAGTGCCAAATGACTAACTTGTGTTGTGTTATTGTATTCTCAGATGTGGAGAAGACTCAGTGACATTAGACTACTGAGTGGACGACTATGATTGTCGGTGAGTGGATCTTGGACTTTCTGTCTAAGTTAGTTGTAACAACATGGTTACAACGGGTAAATTTGGTTTATTGCAATGATTGCATTAATATTAGATTGGCATGTTGGCTAAACCTTTGATTGATTATTGGCGTCCATTGTGCTATGATAGTTGTGGACTATTTGATTTGGTGGGGGTCAACT
Organism: Helichrysum umbraculigerum; assembly: GCA_949592205.1. Lineage (NCBI taxonomy): Eukaryota > Viridiplantae > Streptophyta > Magnoliopsida > Asterales > Asteraceae > Helichrysum > Helichrysum umbraculigerum. Next base: position 63,977,511 of record CATIUR010000006.1, read on the forward strand.
AATGTGTTGGGTTTGGATACTATTACTAGGACTTCGCAAGTGCCTTGTACATGTGTTGGACACTGAAATTGCGTCGTGTGTAGTAATAGTACCAAACTATCGGTTTAACCTCTGATTTGGCCGTCAGTTGGTTTTAAGTGTTACTTGGGGAACCATCCGCGGCATGAGGGTACCTCAAGGACCACCGATCCTTCTATGTTGCTTGTGCATTGCTTGGTTATAGGCATGTGTTAAGCTGAGTTAGATTGATAGCTTGGGATCTATTCACTTAGCTTCGTGCTAACCCCTCATTACTTCTTGCAGGTTTACTTCTGTATGTGGGTGGGCAAGAAGTACATATGGAATGGAATGTTTGACAGGCTCACTCTGAAATGGATAATACGTTAATGATTTAACAACACATTGGGATTTCTATAACACCTAAACTTAATGTGTGTAATGATTAGAATAATCTAGTTTTAAAGGTTTGTATATAAGTGGATTGCTATTTGAAATGTATGTATGCAATCCACTGGTTTCTATTAATCATGCGCTTCCGATATGTTTAAAAAAAAAAAAAAAAAAAAAAAAATGTCCTTGTATTTAGCGGGTGTTATAATACCCAAGTTCACAATCTCAATGATGGATGTAATTATGTATTACAGTGCTTAATCCGAATAACCACCATTTGCAAAACCGACTGTACCCCTACTGTATATGGCAAGTAACAATTTAGATTCAATAAAGTAAGAAATCACAAGGATAGTTAGGCCGTCTAAGAATGAGAACACCCGCGTCCTCACTCAAGTTTTGGTAAATTGTCTTACAGGAGCAAAGATGTCATTGTATACTGAGAAATTTTGTTGACCATTTGGAGTTTGAGATTTTTATAAAGTTGGGTGCTATAAACAAGTTTACACGGTTTTGAAACTTTGAGATTCTCGAATTTTTTTTTTTTTTTTTATATACATTCGTTAGAAAAACTATGATGGCGAAAATCTGTTGAAAATTCGAAGTCCATTGAAAACTTGAATCGATAAAAGCTCGGTTGAAACTCTTGTTGGCAAAAAGGCCTTAAAAATTTTGTTTGCAAAATTTCTTAAGAAGAAGTCTAGTTTGAATTTCTTCCATTTGTTAACAGTTTGGGATTACTCAAAATATGTTGGAATTTGTATCATTCGCAAAACGTTGAAAATTACCCATTTACTGAAAATTTGCTGAAAACCTGATCTTTGAAACGTGTTAGAGTTTTGCTTCGTCAAAATGTATGAAAGTATCCTTTAACGAGTAGGTTCAGAAGATTACAGGAGTTAAAGTTTGATAAGAAAATATTTTAATCTGTTTGGGGAATACTAATCCCAAATGAGCAATAAGACAAGTGAACTATGATTTTTCAAAAATTGATGTGCCGACTATGATGTCGAAACTTTTCTAACTCTACCGGGGTAAGTCTACATTGAAAAGATGACCCTCTAAAACTAGGGTGCATACCGGTACTATTTTCCTGATTCAATCCACTTACAACCGGTAAGTCCTATAGTGTATTTGGTTACCTTAAACGATTTAGTCTCTAATAGTGGTTTAAACTGGGTAAACACGAAACCTAAATCAACATCCGAACGGTGACTGTTTCCGAGTATCCGAGGCCTACAATTATACATACAATAACCTATAGTATATCCTGTGTCCGAGGCCTATTAACATGTATACCAGGTATATTTCCAATTACCCGAGTTTTATATATTATATATATATACCGATCATATTACTGAATTATATCTCCAAAGTGTTAACCGAATTAGATCACCTAAGTGTTAACCAAACAAGATCATTTACGTGATAACCGAACCAAAATTATCTAAGTGATAACAGATCAATATGTATATCAAGTATTTTATCCAACAGTGATGGCCTACTCATATATATATAGCCAATTTGTATATGTATATACCATATATACGTACATATATCCACCTAGTTGTGTCTAGCACAAAACAATTATGAGTCCCGGTTCTCTCGTAATCAGAGTCTACTAATGCATTCCTTTTCAATATAATCCCTTTCAGATCTTACATCATCTTTGTTTAATTGTACATAGTTAGCTACGCTATGTTAAATTAAACTCGTATGATGTAATCTCTGAACCAGTTATACCTAATGAGGAATACTGCCTAACGGTCATAGTCTAGGCCCACTACATGCAACCTAGTTCACTATAACCTTAGGCTCTGATACCAATCTGTGACACCCCCAATTTCGGGTTGCGGAAGCGGTCGGGTCGGGGCGTCACTAATCAAATATCAAAACACCAAGATTACAACAAACGACTCTAAATGAGACGTTTTGAAAATACATAACATTTCAAAAGTAATACAAGTTTTAGTTCATAAGTTTACAATATCAATGAGTTCGCAAAATGATTTCAGAAGATTTTAACACATAATCATTATACAAAATATAATGCAAGAAAATCTTCATGTCTAAATGGATGCATGCGACTCGTGATAGTTAGCTTATCCTGTATGCCATTCCTACTGTTGATGAGCACCTGAGAATACAACACTAAAAAGGTCAGCTATAAAGCTGGTGAATCTCACAGGTTTAACATGAACATTGATGTGATCAATATGATTATCTGACGATAATAAAATGTTATAAATGAACAATGATTTAAGCAATTTACTCAAACAATGATTTTTAACCAAATAAGGTCACTAAACAATGATTTAAACCAACGCAGGTTTTTGAACAACATGAAATTTAACAAAGGTGAAACCAACGCAGGTTTCGTAACATTGAACAAACCAATGCAGGTTTTTGAACAATGTTCTATTATGATTTTGCATTGCACTAAGCTATGGTTCAAGGCCTAACCCGATTTTCTGCCTCCCGAACGGTGTCAACACCCATAACAATTACTAAAATGCCCGTTTTTAACTTGGTTGTAGCTAGCAACCCGGACGGGGACGTCACTCCCATGATAGATCTATCTTTTAGCAACCGCGCCTTATTAAGTTAATGAACCATACATGATGAGGACTTTCCCGAATTAAAACACTTGTGCAATACTCGAACAAGGAAAAATCAAGACCAAATAATGGTAGCCAAACAATGTAACTAATATAGTTAACTGAATTAAATAATCATTTAATTCCATGAGTTAATAATCAAAATTAACTAATCAAATAACATATGATCACGAAAACAAATAAGCATTGTATCTCACCCCAATATTTAAAAACAGTAAAAATGGGGCTGTGAGACTCACCTGGTGAGCTAAACGCGTGCGAGTGCTAGCAAAGCCTAAGCCCAATGTATTCTTAGTTGATAATCCCCTATTACCCTAAACGTTAGAGATTATACGTATAAGTAGTTGGCCCATGCCAAAACATGTTATTCGTTTTCATTTAAGTGTCGAGATCATGAATCGTTAATAGTAAATGTCATAAACTTCATTTTTGTTTTTGTTTCGTAATAAAACATTTAAACATTCGTTTCGAGCCAAATCTAACGTTTTATATTTTTGGTTCACGTTTTTCGTACCGAGGCTCGTATTCGGTTGACTTGGTCAAACGTGTTCGGTTTGACCCGAAACTTTTAGGAACACCTTAAATATGTTTATAGAGCTCGGGAAAATTGTCGTTATGTTTTATAGTTGACTCGAAAGTATCGTTATATAAAATGTATCAAATCAGTCCCGTAGCTCAGTTTTCGGTTTAGTCGGTTTGCTTCGCCATTTATTTTGGCTCGTTTCTGTTCCGATTTGGGTTCCGCAAAAATTACCGCATATTCTATTAGGTCTCTAGTACTTTACTTAATTTTACCAAGAACCATGGAAGTCTCTAAGTTAGTTAAATAAAATCGAGAAGGTGTCGGGTCTAAAATCCGGCCAAAAACAGTAACAGTCGTACAAATCGCATTTTCTGTAAAAATGGGTGTATTTCTGGAGAAAGTGTAAAACATGAAAGTTGTAGTCCTCTTTCATACGAAAATTTCGGTATGTGGTTCGTTGTCTAATTCAAAGTACACGATTTTATATGATTTAATTCGTGGACTGTTTTTCAGGAACCGAAATCAGAAATTACATAAGTGTGTAAAACGAGTTTTGATCATTATTTTGGACATTTTTGAGTTGAGTGAGCTTATAAACATGATAATAAACTTAATCCAAGATAATCTACTGGAAAATTTAGAAATTATACCAAAGAAAACGTGATATAGAGCCGAGATGAGTGAGACGAGTTCGGTTTTGCTTCCTCTTCGTTTCCTTCCTTTTCCTTTGGTTTTTCTTCAAACTTTTGTGCTAGATTTAAAGTAGTTTGTTAGGTTGATGATGGATGATGATGGTGGTTGAGAGAATGCCGTGAGAAAGAGAGAAAAGAGATTGATGATTATGAATGAGAATGTGTTTTGGTTGCTTAAGTCAAGTGAATGGGGGACAAGATCCACAAACAAGGGGAGGGAATTAGGGAGCTGAATTTCAGTTGGAGTGGGGCCCAAGGGGTGTGGGTTTTGTCAATTTTTGTTCCTCTAATTTTACGCTCCGTGCGGTGCTCGTTTCCCCGGTCGTTTCGTCGCCCGTTTAAACGTTAAACGTTTTATATTATACGTTTAGTTACCGATTTAAAACTCGATATTTTTGGTAAAAGTTTTACTCCAAAATAATATGTTTCATGATACAAAATATTGGTTGGTTCCATTTGATTGTCGGTTGAAGTTTTTGCATTTGTTTGATTCGGTTAACGTTTCAAATAAACGTATATTTTTGTTTTATATTATCAACATAATATAAATAACGTTATTAAATAATTTCGTATTATTTAATAATTGTTTCACCAACGTCCGTATTTTGATTTGTGTGTTCTTTCAGATTGATTTATCATGTGATTATTAAATAATCATTTAATGTTATATATATATATATATATATATATATATATATATATATATATATTTATATATATAATATCCGAATACTTTCGTTTTAACACGTACCGAGTACGAATAATTAAATTTTAAATTGGGACCCAATTTTGGGTTATTTTGACCAGGTGTCACATTCTCCCCTTGTTAGGAGAATTTCGTCCCGAAATTCATTTGTAACTTATGCTCGCGTGTTACTAAGGCCGACTATGTGTTATGTCTAATACTAAGACATCCAATTTATCCATGTCCCCTCCCCTTGTTAGGCTTTGACCTACCGATTACTTAAGAAACAGAGAGGTCCGAATTCTACCCGACCGTTATGTCAACATGACCAGGTCGTCCCGTATTAGCGAGTATTACTTTGTTTTGGATGACTAATCCATCGAATTCAGTGAGTCCTTACGTGTTCTTAGAGTTTAGAGTAACTACCGATCTATTATTCCGAACTAAACTCTACTGATCATTTAGGAGAATTGATAGTAAGATTTCCGATATTCACACGACCATTGTCTTCACGACAGGGTTGGTCTGTGTTGCTGAGGTTAACAATGAATTGAACTTATAGTTCACCGAACTTTGTAAATCTTACTGTCTCCTACCATACAACATGCATAACCTAGACCCTATCAGTCTCATATGGAAACGAGATAGTTTAGCACGAATTTGTTTTATATGAGATGTTACCCAAAGCTTAGTTTAACGTGGAAGGTTATCCAAAATTTAGTTTAACGTGGGATGTTACCCACGATATAAAGATTTAACTGGAACGTCTTCCGGTACAAAACATCGTAGGATGTGTTATTCCTATACATATGTGCTAAACCTCGTCTCGCATAGAAACTTTTAGAAACTAAGCTATTGCTTTTCCCTAATTCTATCGAGCACTCAGAATCTAGGGAAATCATAAAGTACACCAAACAAGTATTATTTATCCGATCATGTGTGTATCTCGATGTCTATCAGTGATGATACCCAAGTTCACAATCTCAATGATGGATGTAATTATGTATTACAGTGCTTAATCCGAATAACCACCATTTGCAAAACCGACTGTACCCCTACTGTATATGGCAAGTAACAATTTAGATTCAATAAAGTAAGAAATCACAAGGATAGTTAGGCCGTCTAAGAATGAGAACACCCGCGTCCTCACTCAAGTTTTGGTAAATTGTCTTACAGGAGCAAAGATGTCATTGTATACTGAGAAATTTTGTTGACCATTTGGAGTTTGAGATTTTTATAAAGTTGGGTGCTATAAACAAGTTTACACGGTTTTGAAACTTTGAGATTCTCGAAATTTTTTTTTTTTTTTATATACATTCGTTAGAAAAACTATGATGGCGAAAATCTGTTGAAAATTCGAAGTCCATTGAAAACTTGAATCGATAAAAGCTCGGTTGAAACTCTTGTTGGCAAAAAGACCTTAAAAATTTTGTTTGCAAAATTTCTTAAGAAGAAGTCTAGTTTGAATTTCTTCCATTTGTTAACAGTTTGGGATTACTCAAAATATGTTGGAATTTGTATCATTCGCAAAACGTTGAAAATTACCCATTTACTGAAAATTTGCTGAAAACCTGATCTTTGAAACGTGTTAGAGTTTTGCTTCGTCAAAATGTATGAAAGTATCCTTTAACGAGTAGGTTCAGAAGATTACAGGAGTTAAAGTTTGATAAGAAAATATTTTAATCTGTTTGGGGAATACTAATCCCAAATGAGCAATAAGACAAGTGAACTATGATTTTTCAAAAATTGATGTGCTGACTATGATGTCGAAACTTTTCTAACTCTACCGGGGTAAGTCTACATTGAAAAGATGACCCTCTAAAACTAGGGTGCATACCGGTACTATTTTCCTGATTCAATCCACTTACAACCGGTAAGTCCTATAGTGTATTTGGTTACCTTAAACGATTTAGTCTCTAATAGTGGTTTAAACTGGGTAAACACGAAACCTAAATCAACATCCGAACGGTGACTGTTTCCGAGTATCCGAGGCCTACAATTATACATACAATAACCTATAGTATATCCTGTGTCCGAGGCCTATTAACATGTATACCAGGTATATTTCCAATTACCCGAGTTTTATATATTATATATATATACCGATCATATTACTGAATTATATCTCCAAAGTGTTAACCGAATTAGATCACCTAAGTGTTAACCAAACAAGATCATTTACGTGATAACCGAACCAAAATTATCTAAGTGATAACAGATCAATATGTATATCAAGTATTTTATCCAACAGTGATGGCCTACTCATATATATATAGCCAATTTGTATATGTATATACCATATATACGTACATATATCCACCTAGTTGTGTCTAGCACAAAACAATTATGAGTCCCGGTTCTCTCGTAATCAGAGTCTACTAATGCATTCCTTTTCAATATAATCCCTTTCAGATCTTACATCATCTTTGTTTAATTGTACATAGTTAGCTACGCTATGTTAAATTAAACTCGTATGATGTAATCTCTGAACCAGTTATACCTAATGAGGAATACTGCCTAACGGTCATAGTCTAGGCCCACTACATGCAACCTAGTTCACTATAACCTTAGGCTCTGATACCAATCTGTGACACCCCCAATTTCGGGTTGCGGAAGCGGTCGGGTCGGGGCATCACTAATCAAATATCAAAACACCAAGATTACAACAAACGACTCTAAATGAGACGTTTTGAAAATACATAACATTTCAAAAGTAATACAAGTTTTAGTTCATAAGTTTACAATATCAATGAGTTCGCAAAATGATTTCAGAAGATTTTAACACATAATCATTATACAAAATATAATGCAAGAAAATCTTCATGTCTAAATGGATGCATGCGACTCGTGATAGTTAGCTTATCCCGTATGCCATTCCTACTGTTGATGAGCACCTGAGAATACAACACTAAAAAGGTCAGCTATAAAGCTGGTGAATCTCACAGGTTTAACATGAACATTGATGTGATCAATATGATTATCTGACGATAATAAAATGTTATAAATGAACAATGATTTAAGCAATTTACTCAAACAATGATTTTTAACCAAATAAGGTCACTAAACAATGATTTAAACCAACGCAGGTTTTTGAACAACATGAAATTTAACAAAGGTGAAACCAACGCAGGTTTCGTAACATTGAACAAACCAATGCAGATTTTTGAACAATGTTCTATTATGGTTTTGCATTGCACTAAGCTATGGTTCAAGGCCTAACCCGATTTTCTGCCTCCCGAACGGTGTCAACACCCATAACAATTACTAAAATGCCCGTTTTTAACTTGGTTGTAGCTAGCAACCCGGACGGGGACGTCACTCCCATGATAGATCTATCTTTTAGCAACCGCGCCTTATTAAGTTAATGAACCATACATGATGAGGACTTTCCCGAATTAAAACACTTGTGCAATACTCGAACAAGGAAAAATCAAGACCAAATAATGGTAGCCAAACAATGTAACTAATATAGTTAACTGAATTAAATAATCATTTAATTCCATGAGTTAATAATCAAAATTAACTAATCAAATAACATATGATCACGAAAACAAATAAGCATTGTATCTCACCCCAATATTTAAAAACAGTAAAAATGGGGCTGTGAGACTCACCTGGTGAGCTAAACGCGTGCGAGTGCTAGCAAAGCCTAAGCCCAATGTATTCTTAGTTGATAATCCCCTATTACCCTAAACGTTAGAGATTATACGTATAAGTAGTTGGCCCATGCCAAAACATGTTATTCGTTTTCATTTAAGTGTCGAGATCATGAATCGTTAATAGTAAATGTCATAAACTTCATTTTTGTTTTTGTTTCGTAATAAAACATTTAAACATTCGTTTCGAGCCAAATCTAACGTTTTATATTTTTGGTTCACGTTTTTCGTACCGAGGCCCGTATTCGGTTGACTTGGTCAAACGTGTTCGGTTTGACCCGAAACTTTTAGGAACACCTTAAATATGTTTATAGAGCTCGGGAAAATTGTCGTTATGTTTTATAGTTGACTCGAAAGTATCGTTATATAAAATGTATCAAATCAGTCTCGTAGCTCAGTTTTCGGTTTAGTCGGTTTGCTTCGCCATTTATTTTGGCTCGTTTCTGTTCCAATTTGGGTTCCGCAAAAATTACCGCATATTCTATTAGGTCTCTAGTAGTTTACTTAATTTTACCAAGAACCATGGAAGTCTCTAAGTTAGTTAAATAAAATCGAGAAGGTGTCGGGTCTAAAATCCGGCCAAAAACAGTAACAGTCGTACAAATCGCATTTTCTGTAAAAATGGGTGTATTTCTGGAGAAAGTGTAAAACATGAAAGTTGTAGTCCTCTTTCATACGAAAATTTCGGTATGTGGTTCGTTGTCTAATTCAAAGTACACGATTTTATATGATTTAATTCGTGGACTGTTTTTCAGGAACCGAAATCAGAAATTACATAAGTGTGTAAAACGAGTTTTGATCATTATTTTGGACATTTTTGAGTTGAGTGAGCTTATAAACATGATAATAAACTTAATCCAAGATAATCTACTGGAAAATTTAGAAATTATACCAAAGAAAACGTGATATAGAGCCGAGATGAGTGAGACGAGTTCGGTTTTGCTTCCTCTTCGTTTCCTTCCTTTTCCTTTGGTTTTTCTTCAAACTTTTGTGCTAGATTTAAAGTAGTTTGTGAGGTTGATGATGGTGGTTGAGAGAATGCCGTGAGAAAGAGAGAAAAGAGATTGATGATTATGAATGAGAATGTGTTTTGGTTGCTTAAGTCAAGTGAATGGGGGACAAGATCCACAAACAAGGGGAGGGAATTAGGGAGCTGAATTTCAGTTGGAGTGGGGCCCAAGGGGTGTGGGTTTTGTCAATTTTTGTTCCCCTAATTTTACGCTCCGTGCGGTGCTCGTTTCCCCGGTCGTTTCGTCGCCCGTTTAAACGTTAAACGTTTTATATTATACGTTTAGTTACCGATTTAAAACTCGATATTTTTGGTAAAAGTTTTACTCCAAAATAATATGTTTCATGATACAAAATATTGATTGGTTCCATTTGATTGTCGGTTGAAGTTTTTGCATTTGTTTGATTCGGTTAACGTTTCAAATAAACGTATATTTTTGTTTTATATTATCAACATAATATAAATAACGTTATTAAATAATTTCGTATTATTTAATAATTGTTTCACCAACGTCCGTATTTTGATTTGTGTGTTCTTTCAGATTGATTTATCATGTGATTATTAAATAATCATTTAATGTTATATATATATATATATATATATATATATATATATATATATATATATATATATATATATATATATATATATATATATATTTATATATATAATATCCGAATACTTTCGTTTTAATACGTACCGAGTACGAATAATTAAATTTTAAATTGGGACCCAATTTTGGGTTATTTTGACCAGGTGTCACATATAGGCTTTTAAGTTTATACATTGATGCACGGGTTGCTCGCAATAGAGATGAGCAAAGACTGATTAAAATCAGTTTTCAGTGTAGTTCAATGGCCCGAGAGTCTAGTTTCGAACCAATTTCACTCCATTCCAATTTTTTCCCTCTCCGACTGATCTATTCTATGGCCAAAAACTTCAAAAATTTAATCACGTAAATCATATTTTAACTTTATAGTACATGAAGTGTTTTAATGCTAAATTGTAAAACATAAAGAAAATGATGATGAATATATATGAATGGCTTCGAGCCAAATATATAAAGTTCGAACTTAACTCATTTGACATTTACAAGCTCGGTCGAGTTTGGCATGTTTATAATAATATATGATTTATTTTATTATTATATAAATAAATTTTAATGTATATATACGATAGAATCAATTAGGATCATGACCTTGTGCGAGCTCGACATAAGAAGCTTGATTGAGCTCAAACTCATTTAAGCTCTACTTAAGTTGAGCTTTTCACGAGTCGAGCTCGAGCAACTCAGGAGTAGCTACCCTCATTTACACCTCTACAAATACATAAGTGCATATAATTATAAGATTAGATTAGAAAACTTCAAATTTCTACAAAATTAATTTAGGAATGATTTTGGTCTTTCACCAATTTTGGACTGATTTCAGTCTTTTTAAGATCGATTTCAGTTTTTAACCAGTTTTGGACTTAAATCAGTTTCGGCCTGGACTTATTTAAGTCTAGTTGTTAACCGGTCTTTCGACTAAAAGTAAGACTGCTGAGCATAATTATGACCGGTCTTTTTTCGGTCCACCTTTTTTAAGACTGGTTTCAGTCCGGTTCAAAACTAATTACACTTATTGGACTGTTTTATTCGTCTCTAGCTCACAACATCAAACTGTACGGATAATTTTCTTATTTATTAGAATTAAAACAAAATTAATTTAAAATTAAAAAAACAGAATAAATTATAAATTATATTTTTATTCCCTTTTACATTACTTTTCTTATTTAAATATCAGGAGCTGAAAATCGACCAGTGTTCTCCTTTGCCCAGCTGCCCTCACTCCTCATTATCAATTTCTGCTCGTTCGTCTGTAAGTCAAAATTTCCTTGCTTTATTATGCTTTTCAAAATTGATTATTCATCGGTACTTCTGAGTAAATTAGGGCACATTTTGCGTGCTTGATGAATGTACTAAATAAAATGTTTGATTCGAACACAAATTGCTCATCTGCAACTTCCTCGAATCACATATTTTGGTTCTAACGGAATATATGAGCTAAAAAACCTAATTACTTCAGTACCTTATAATGTGAGTATATTATGTTAAAAGCTGTGTGCTAAATGTATCATAAGATTTCATCATCATTTTTCGAAGTTTCTTAAGAAAATGTAATTTTAGGGCTAAAATGAGGGTTGTGACTTGTGAATCCTTATTAAAGTTTTTTATTTTTTTTAGAAAATTAGAAAACTTAACATTTCAGCCTCTTAGCCTAGCTGTTTATATGATAATACGGACTTGTTTATGGAAAGTTAATTATATTTATGAATCCTACACACAAGTAAAATACAACAAATCTAAATTAAGATTAATGAGGGAAATTTATGATCCGATATAACATTGCATGACACGAATTGTAACATTTGCAGAGTTTTCTTTACATCTTAGAAGAAAATTTTGTTCATTTCGTTATTTATATAGAAATAATGACCGTCTTCTTGAACTTCAACTCGTATTCTAACATGCTTTATTGATGGATTGAAATTTTTAAAGTGCAGTGATAATGGGAGGTGTAACAGGCGAAACCAATGGAAGTGTGTTTGAGAAGGAAACTGTAAATGGTCAACTAAGCAAGGAGGTTGTCTTAGGGGAGATACTATGGGTGAAGCTACGTGAAGCTTCATGGTGGCCTGCACAGGTTTGTGAAATTGTGAAACACAAGCTTGAAGTTAAAAATAGTTTATTGACCTTATAGGTCAAAATGCGTTTTCTTTTGTTTCAGGTCGTTGATGAGAATTCAGTAAGTTCAGCCAATAAACCTAGCAGTAAAAGATCAAGCAGTGATGTTCTTGTTCGGTTGTATGGAAGTTATATATTGTGAGTCGTCCTGCTTTATATTTTATACTCTTTTCGTTTTCATTTATTTTGCATTTTGTATTGGTGTGACTTGTTCCTTTGTATCTACAGCAAGTATGTAGACGCTCATGGTTCTTGTGCTGAGTTTAAGAAAGTAAGTAAACATCTTATGGACCTTTAGACCTTAGTGTTGTCTTCTGGTTCAATTGTTGCTTGTGGTGAACTCATTGAGTTTTATGGAACTTACAGATCCAAATAGAAAACAATTTCAATTACAATGACATTTTGAGGAAATCTCTGGAGCAGGTATATATTTATTCTAGTACTTTGTCATTTTTAAGACTTCGTGTACTTGGGTTCTTTGCTCATATTTGGATGTGCTTTAGGATCTTCCTAGCTTGAAATCTAGCAAATCAAAGAAGCGACAACAGTCTAAATCCAGAGGTTAGACTTTCACCAAGTACCCAAATCTATTAAGTATTCATATGTATCTTTTATCACTTTTATGTCTATAGTCTATGGTACTAGAACAATACACTCGTATGAATATTTGCCTTTCCTTACATTTCACATCTCCCAAATCTTTTTCCATGTGTAAGCCATTGAGGCAGCTCTGTAGCTACGCTCTTATTAAAATTTGTTAACTCGAATGCGACATTAGGGAAAGTTCAACTCATTTGATGTTTATATATGAGCCGATGCATATCCTCATTTGCATTAGACATATTAACGATTTAACTGTCAATAAGCAAGATATGCGTCTTATACCTAAGTGGAAAGGAATTTTTATAGTAATATAACTCATATATCATATATAGTAGCTGATGCAAAGTTGAAACCAAAGTTACTGAAATCTACAAGAGACTGCACAATTTTAAGTTTAGGACATTAACAGTTAGCATTTCTATATGAAAATGATAATCCAATATGAGATGATCTGTACACCATACGAATTACATCCCGAACCACAGGGTACAGTGGCACAGTATCAACACACAACAGTATCTGTAGTGAGCAAAGTAATATGTGTGGTGTACAAATCACCTCCCATTGTGAATACAAATGAAAATAACACAAATGCTATAAATCCAGTCATATGACCTCATCAAATCATCTGCCGAAGAAACCTCATTAGATCGTAATGTGCTGTATCACACTATTGTCCAAGAGGTCTTCAGTTAGTCATGTGCTTATTCGTTATCCTTTAAATTGCATTATTCATTATGACATGCCACGTAATGACATTTTTAGGTCTCGTAATGTGCTGCTATTACAGTACAGATTACGAAGTAGATATGCATCTTGACTTCTATGGCCATTCTTGCGTCTTTGACTTTCTTTTTGAAAATGAAATGATTTTCTTTTTATCTTGGAAGTTAGATATCTTTATTATGGCAGACAAAAACATTTTGGACAATAAGTGAATATAGTGGAGGATGTACTGATGACGTGTTCTACTTATCTCGCAGGATCAAAGGATGTATCAGATAAGTCCCAGGTAATTGATTTAGCGGTTATTGTCTGATCATAATGCACCATGGTTGAATTGTAATTTAATTTTCTGAAGTTCAAGTTGTTTGGCAATGGGACCTCTGTAATTCTTGCTGTTATTTATCTCATCCTTGCACGACTATGTTTCCAGACAAAGGTTTCAAGCAAAAAGCAGAAGCAAGGAAAAGCAAAAACTGCTGATTCTCATCCTCAAACTCCAAACAGGGTCCACCATGGCACTGAGCCATCTACTCCAAACAATGTGAGTGACTTCTATTTCTCATTTCACTTGGTAAAGAAATGAAATCTCGGTCTTTGAAATATTGCAAATCTAGAGGCGGCAATCTCGACTCATATTTTATGAGTGGGTCGATTCTTATGGGTCAAAGGGTAAAATAATAGATTAAAAGATAACATCATAATTATTTAAAATGAAATTGGGTCAATTGGGTCAAATGTTGCCTAAAGTATATATTTAATGCACAAGTCCTCTTACTACGTATCTAAACCATCTATTCTGTGTCACAAAGGTCTCTTATGATATGAATCCGATTATTATGGAGATTATCAGGGTACCTGAATTTGAGTTGATACACGTTAAAAATATTTTGAACTTTTAAGTTTCTAAGAAATAACAACATTGCACACACAAGTTTTCAAAGAGACTCAAACTCGTAACTTATAGCGGGTGTCTTGATTAGATAAAGAAGAAAAGACATAGTAACTCGTGGTACGTAGCTATATATATAGATGTTTGATTCGAGACAGTATAGAGTGGCTCTAAATATTATGTTCTTTTTTTGAACTCTCTGCAGGCAACTTCGAGAACTGTAGAATTAAGTGCTCGTCGAATGAAGGTGATGCAAAATCTTGGTTTAGTTGCTCCCTCAGGGTCACCCTTCCCTCGTAGCCCAACTTTGTTGAAATAACTCCTCATCATCTTGGATTCAATATCCCATTCTCTACTAACCTTTTGATTGGTCCAACTCCTTTTTGATAACTAAAAATGATGATTGCCAATGAATGATATCAGATGTAGAAGTCTAATAGATGGTTGGCAATTAAGGTGAATCGTGTAGTGGCTTTAAGGCAAGCTTTTTTCTTCTAAACTAGTCTTGTTAAGTATTTAGTTATTAGTTAAAAAAAAAAACTATTAGTATGTGTTTAGAGAGTGAATCAGTTCACTTAATTTAAATCTTTTTATTCAAGTATCAATTTATTCTCAGAAGACAATTTGGAAATTCTTGGCTATGAATGATGATGACCAGTTTTACTGTTAATTAGTCAACTAATAATTATTAAGGTCATTTTCTGCTAGTCTCGATCAAGAAAATTTTTAAAGCAACCAAATGTTTGGTTGAATTAATAAGATTAGAATAAGAAAATATCTTAATTATATTCTCCGCATTCGCCAGCTTGTTCACAATTTAGAATTCGTACTTGCATGGTATATACAAACCTCGCGTATATACATATAGCCTCTCACGAGACTTGAACCTATAATATTATAATTGAAGTAATTTTGATTTGTCATTTATACGTTAACAATTTCTTGTACAATTATAATATTTAATCCCATTCTTATGTGATATGATTTGTAAAAATAATAAAATTCGACTACAATAACTTAAAGAGTAAATTACATTCCCCATCCTTGGTATGTCATATATTTCATTCCTAGTCTATGAGTTGGTTTTTTTGTGGGTTTAGTCATTTGACACGGATGTTCATTTCGCTTTCAGTCCCTCATCCTTCATGAAATGACTAAAACACCCTTAAAATTTTAAGACTTTTTTACCCTTTAAAGAACTAGAAGTGAAACAAAAATTCAATTCAAGGGACTAAACTCGTAAAAAACCGCCCTAAAAACTACAAGTGAAATATACTCCGTACTACATAGCACATGAAATGGTAACGTAATTTACTCCAACTTAAATAAAGGAGTTGTCAATCAAACATAATACTCCTACCAAAGGATGAGGAACAATTATGACAATTGGATAACGATTTTGATAGATGTGTTTTTTTTGGGTCCACAATTTTCAACCTTCAAATTTTGACAAAATATTAAATAAATAGTGGCTCCCTCAATAAATACGCTCCTTTCAACCCTATCCTATCCTTTTTCCCATCCCTTGCAGTTGCTTGCATATGACAAAGATGAAGGATAAAAGTGACCCCTTCAAACTCCAATGATCACATGCTTGCTACTCCACCATACCAAATCCATCCAAACATCTTCATCACAATTTTGACTCATAAAAGTAAAAGCAGACAACAGAATTACTTGTAATACTAGTGACAACGTAATTGAACGCATATATTTATTTAATGTATAAACATGTTCCTTTGTACTAGTGTTTATAGACGGGATTGAGAACAACGTTATCAAAATTGCGACCTTGCACGCATGATCGACGACACAGTTACATACACATCTAAAACCGTGGTGTATGCGCAATTTTATTTGTTTGATGAAATTAAACTTACCATGAGATGTTTTGAATGCTTCTTATTGGTAATTTTGGTGTAATTTTACTTGCTTGGAATCAAAGAGTTTCACAAATTATGTTATTTAACGTGTTAATAGGTATGTAACCCACACTCAAATCAAATTATCTTGAACTATCAAAAAAAGTTGCATTGAGTTAAGACCAACCCCCACCCCGCTATAGGAATGCTCATTAGTCAAACCGGAATTTTTAACAGTGAGGAACACCACTCTCCTTTAGTGTTGAAG
The DNA here is from genome assembly GCA_949592205.1 of Helichrysum umbraculigerum. NCBI lineage: Eukaryota > Viridiplantae > Streptophyta > Magnoliopsida > Asterales > Asteraceae > Helichrysum > Helichrysum umbraculigerum. The sequence continues at coordinate 63,994,157 of CATIUR010000006.1, forward strand.
TCGTTGCTGAAGGCTAAGTAATAGATGAAAGAGTTGCGGTACGTCCTAACTTTTTAATTATGATTCTTTTGTTTCCTTTCTATATCGCAGGTGCAAAATTATTATTTGAGTCTATTTGCACACCATATTTCACTTAGTCTTTTTAAATTTGGAATTTGGTATCATTTACAATGCTGTTGTCTTCTTCTTCTTTTGTTAGATAAGCCAAAGCTACGTACATTAGAACTCAAAAGGCTACAAAGAGAGAAGAAAGAAGAGGGACTTCAAGATGGGCACCCATCAAACTCAACAAGAGTGACAAAAAAGCAAAGAAATACAAATAGTCTCATCTAAATACAAAAGCTAACACTCATTATCTCTAAGAAAAATCCTTGCACGAGTACCAACTTAAATTCAAAAAAGAAAATTGTTGCAATCTTTGTTCAAACGCTCTATAATCTTAGATCACCCCTCATGCTCGAGGCCGGGGATCTAAATAGAGGCCTCGCTCTCATGAACGGGCCGGGAGGGAATAGAGAGTATCATCAATGCTTATTCGCATGCTCTATGTAAACATTAAAGTTATAAACAACTGATCGATTTAGCAACTAAAATGCTTAGCCGTTAAAAGTTTAAATTCAGTTACTATTTTGCTCAAATATAATATTTTTGTATTCTGTTCACGTCAGCATCTTCGAATTCATCCAATCATTAACTTGCTACTACTTGATATTCTATTTTATTGCATTTCTATGATAATATATATTTGAGTAATAATCAATTTGGCATTGCCCAAATGCTACCACCATCTCAAACGTGAAGACCCCTCGTATGTGAACCATAGATCAAGGTTCAAATCCGTACCTCAATATATGTGGGTAATTTGTAAAAAGTTAATTTAACCATATTCCCTCCAAATTACTAATTTTTTTTATATATATCTGAGCAAAATAAAATCTCCATGAAATTTGAGTAAAAGAAAGTTGGCGATATCACCAAAAACTTCCATTTTCTTCTCTGTTTCACACATACACTTGTTGCACATAGTGGGCCCACTTTACCTTTCAACCAGCGGCGCAATCTTTACTTGAATTCCAAGCTCACCCACCGCCCCCTTCTTTTTCACACTCCTTTTATTTTATAAAAACCTCCCAACTTCAAATATTAAAATTAATATTTTCCACAAATCCTAAAAACCCCAACAAAAAAAACTAAAAAAAAACAAAAATAGTTTAAAAATGAAAGGAGAATACCGAGATGACAAAAATAACCCCCACCCTTCCACCACCATGTTCTCAAAATTCAACCACCACCACCACCACCAACCAACGCAACAAACACCACCACCGCCACCGTCACAACATTTCGCAATCACTACCCACCATTTCAGCAACACCTCAGAAGAAGCCGACAGCCGCAACAACCATAACAGTCCCAACAACCTTACGATCACACCCACTAAAGATATGCACACAACCATAAACGATGGAGCATCTATTGAAGTTGTTAGACGCCCTAGAGGTCGTCCACCCGGATCCAAAAACAAACCCAAACCACCCGTTATCATTACCCGAGAACCCGACCCATCTATGTCTCCTTATGTACTCGAACTCCCTGGTGGCACAGATATCGTTGATGCCGTAGTTCGGTACTGTCGGAAACGGAATATGGGACTTTGCGTATTAACCGGTTCCGGAACGGTTACGAATGTTTCGCTTCGACAACCGTCAACCACCGCCTCCGCCACCGTCACGTTTCACGGCCGGTTCGATATTTTATCGATTTCTGCGACCGTGATACCGTCGTTAACGGAGTCGGCTAGCGCAACTCCGTTTGCAAACGGGTTTACGATATCGCTAGCTGGACCTCAGGGCCAGATAGTGGGTGGAGCAGTAGCCGGGCCACTTATGTCGGGTGGGCCGGTTTATATTATTGCTGCTTCTTTTAATAACCCGATGTACCACCGGTTATCGTCCGATGAAGACGAAACAGGTGGTGGGACCGGGTCAGCCGCAGCTAGTGAACAGTCTCTACCAGCTGAACGTTCAGCTGGCGGAGATAGTGGTAGCGGACATCATCCACCGCAAGCAACGGCAGCTGATACGATGTCGATGTACAGCTCGCACTTGCCGTCTGATGTCATCTGGGCACCTACGGCACGGCAAGGTCCGCTTCATCCGCCGCGATATTGAGAAAAAAGAAGGCTTTTTTGTTTAGTGATCTCGTTTGAATAGGGTTTTTGAGTAAGTTCTGATCTTTATTGTTAATCAAGATTATTCTGCTTTCATTGTTATATAATATGTAGCTAAATCCCACATTTTGATTTCTTCATCTATGTTTACTGACATGATCGAAAGTGTGACTATGATTAATTTTGTGGTAAAAGTGCAAAAAATTTCACTGATTAGCGTAATTTTGACAAGTTAAAAAATATGTTCATATACAAATATAGTTTGTTTTAAATATTTCATTAGGGTTTCCAAGTAACTTATTGTATGTCACATTACATTTCATGATTTCATCACATTGTAAGCTAACAAATGATGTTTAGAGAAAAGATTGTCTGTGATTGACTTATTAAGTTGGCTATTTTACCCCAATATATTCACAGTATTTACCAATCTAGTAATTAGTTCATTTTCCATTAGATTCAGGTTAGGCAGATTTGCATCATGAACTCTTGACCAAGAAAATGGTAATGCCAAAAATAGACACAAAACTTACAGGGAGTAAATGGGGTAAAAGTTAAAGAAAGATGAAGACCTTGAAGAGTGTGACATTGACAATGAACGGGAAAAAGGATAGATTTTTTGCAGTCTTTTTATCTGTAAGCAGGCAGGCAGGCTTCTGATACAATGCAGTCTGAATGAAGAAGACATGTAATGCTATGCTTTTATTAAATTCATGGTTTTAATTCATTGGATGGCTTAGCTTGTTGCACACATTATATATATATGTTCACACTTCACACACACAAGTTGGGCAAAGGGGTTGCATGGGGGTTAGGATTAAAGTGGGGTGGTGCTACCTATTTCAGGGTTTTTTGACAGTTTCCTTTTTCAGTTTCATTTCATATGCTGGTACTTTTTTGTTTATTGCTAGCTTAACCTATACCAGCACCCTCGCTAGTGTGTGAAGATGGTGAAAGAACATGTATAGTTGACATTTGTCTTTTATCATGGTTAGCGACGTGTAAAATTTGTTACTACATGTATGAGCTTTTGGTAATATACTCATTTCGTTTCAAAATATGTGTTCATAATAAGATTTTACAAAGTTTAAAAATTACATTGTTAGGTAGTGAAGATACACTATTGCTTTTATTTTTTGCAAAGATTCTCGTGTATCAGTTTTGATAAAAAATTTATTAAAGGTAAAATGATAAAATTAATAAAGTGGATACTTATTTTGAGACAAATTAAAATATAAAGGTAGACATTGATTTTGGAACTAAGACTCCTCCCAATGGTGACGCAAACTGACGCATTAGTTGCCTGCCAGCTCAGCGACATGTCAGCTTTTCCCCAAACTGACACAAACTGATACTCCACTGCCAACAGCAACATCACATCCCTTATTTTCAGGGCCCCACACACTATTTAATCTATTTATTTAATACAAAAACTTAAATAACACATTTTAATTAAAACTAAAAACATTACATTAATTAAAAATTAAACATTACAATTCCTAAAAAAATAAAATATTACAATTCCTAAAAAAAGAAAAAAATTACAATTCCTAAAAAAATAAAATGTTACAAATCCTAAAAAAGAAAAATGTTACAAATCCTAAAAAAGAAAAAAAAATACATTTATTGAAATTTAAAAATACAACTAGTAGTCTACTCGGATTCGTTGTCGTCTTCATTGTCGTCCTCGTCTTCATCCGAATCTAGCACTTGGGTTGAACCCGAACCCGCGTCGTGACCAAATAACGTTTTGTAGTCCGACTCATAGTTATTAACCAAGGTTTTTCTTACTTCATTGATCATTTTTTTCCTCCTTGCCTTTGAGAAACGACGGGATCGGTTGAAGAAGCATTTTCCACGATTTAATGATCGTTTTTTTGGCCGCGGCTTTTCCGATTTGCGCCATTGTACGTTCTGACATTTCCGTGGCTCGTATGTTGGCCAAACGTTCTTGTTCTTTCAAAGAACGTGAAGAAGTAGCGGCATCACTTGAACCCGAGCTTTTTTGGCTTTTCCTAGAATATGTACGATCGGGCGGGCGACGAATGTGGTCGTCGGTGAACAAGTGTTGCATGTTAGCCGTAAGAGGATCGGAATAAGGCATGTCGTCACTAAGATTGATGGGTTCGAGCTCGGGTTGGGATGGCATTTCTCGGTTGCTCATAACACCAAACGATGCCAGAAACTTTGGATGATCCTTGACTACGTACCAACAACTTTCATATATGAAATCTCTTGTTAGTTGGTCCTTGAACCTCTTATGACATGCTTTCACAATGTCATCTTCTTTGGCACCGCTCGGACGAGGATTTGTAACCTCTTTGTAAATTCCAATGAAGATCTTGCAATCCGAACGAATCTTGTTCCATTTGCCTTGAAGTTGGCTCACGGAATGGGATTGGGGAGCCACCTTGTTGTAGTCCTCATAAACTTTTCTCCAAAAAACTTCTCCAGCTTGTGAAGCGCCTTTTTTGTCTTTTTCAGACCGGTGGATCCATCGTTGGGCCAACAAAACCGCCTCCTCGTCGGACCATCTTACTTGCACCCGGGTTGGGGCAGTGGCCACGGCTTTTCCTCTAGATCTTCCTCTCTTTGGAGCCGGCTCGGGTTCGGTTTGGGGTTCGGATTCGGGTTCGGGTTGGATTTCGGGTTCGGGTCGGGGTGGAGTGTTGATGTTTTCGAATTGTGGGTGGCTAATTGGTGTTGGTGGATATTTGTAGAAAGCCGAAGGATGAGGTTGGTGCATGTAGTGTGGGTTTCCGAACGCCGCGGGAGATTGGTGATATGGGATTGTAGGTGAAAAATGATGATACGTTGGGTAGGTTTGATAAGTTTGGTATGGTGCGGATGGACTTTGGTATGGTGTGGTTGGGCTTGCGTATCTTGCAAAATCGGGGGGTTGGCTAGGTGATGAGTTGCTCGATTGAGCCGAAAAAGTGGATGTTGGTGAAGTTGGATTCGGAGGCGAGTTGTTGATAAAGTTGTTCCACATATCGTCGGCGGTAGATTGTTGGGTTGGACGACTCATTTTTTGGTATATAAAAGTGGTAGAAGTTGAAAGTGGTGAATTGAAGAAGTTGAAAGTTGTGAAATATTTAAGAAGTTGGAGAGTGAATGTTGTGAAAAATTGGTTTGATTTTGTTTGAATTTATAGCGTGTAAAAAAGTAAAAAATATATAAAAATTAAATTATTTTTTTTTTACCGTTCCCCACACCCTTTTCAAATTTTTTTAAATATATTTTTTTTTATGTTAAACGGCTCAAAATCAGATATGGGTCCCACCTCACACCCTCTCTCTTCCGTCGGGAAACCGAAGTCCCCAACCGACACGGAGCCACCGACGGTCCGTGCCTATGGCGTCGGTCCCGTCGGTGGTAACCGATGCCCACAAACTGACGCCATTGGAAGCCGTCTAAGTGATTACATTTTAAGAGTATGGGTAAAACTGTAGATTTCCTTATTTAGGAGAAATTGTCACAAAAGTATACGCTAACTCTTTGTATAATTTCCTCGAATAGCATTCTTGATTACTTGTTCATATTATTTCATGTGTAGATGAGGTATAAAACACTTGAATCTTACTGTATTTTTAGTGACACTTCCATTTTAATTTAGTGACGTTGTACTTTAAAAAGATGTTATATGTGTTTATAGAGAGAATACATAGATTGTATTCATTACCTCTTTTTATTATTGTTATATTTATTATTTACAAATCGTTTTGCCATGTATACTCATCTAGCTTTTAAACACAAATTTATATAAGTATACATTTTTATGCACGTACGTGAATCATTTTCACTTCCAAAAGTTATACTTATGTATTGTTTGGTTTAGCTAACTTGTGCCCTAAGAACATCTAATGTGTGTATATCATTTTAGTCTAACAAATTACACAAAAATATTCATCGCAAACTTATAATTAATACATCATATTAATACATTTAAAATGTTATACTCCCTCCGTCCCATTTAAAATGTCCACATTACTATTTTGAGATGTCTCATTATCAGTGTTCATTTTTTTTTTGTTTTTGTAAAGGGTAATGTTTACCCGGTAAATATTGATATTTAACCAATCAAAAAATATTTTAGTAGGTAGATTTTATATTTGATTGGTGAAAAGTGTAGTTAGTGAAGAATTCTAAAACTACGTGCAAAATCAAAGTGGACATTTTAAATGAGACGGATGTAGTATATATCATTATTTAATGTGAATAGTGTTTAGTGTAGTATTTAATGCTACACTAAATTTAGTGTTGCACTAAATACTATATGCCTCTGCACTAAAATATTTCAATGTTTAGTGCTCACATCGGAGTCAGTTTTTTACATTTTTGTACTATCTTAGTGCAAAAAGGTACATATAGTGCATACACTGGATATGTTTTTAAGAAACAAACTAAGCTTCATTAAATACACTTCAACTTACAAATATATGACAAAATTTATTTTTTTAACTCACTAATTTTCAATTATACATCTTTATTAATACAATTTATATTATTTATAGCAAATTTAACTTCATCAAATGTCTTTTAACTTCTACGATCAGGGCACAAGCTAGATTTCCCCAATATAGTTTTAGAATTATTTTGAAGAACGTTATTTCATGAAAATCTATAAGTTTATCAATTACGGAGTACTTAATAATAAACTTTATAATATACTAACATAGAGCCAAATCGTGAGGATAAGAAAAAGAATCTGGCAACTATCTAAAATGATGGCAGGTATGGGAGTATATATGGGCATGGCATCATGATGGTATTCATGTTTCTTTTTTGACAATTTTTTTATTTACAACATACAACTTTTTCAGATTGTCAAATTGTTGATAACGACGTATTTAACTTTTGAAACTATTTTATTTGTATGTATATAACTTTTTAGTAGAGTATTCAGAAAGAAATTCATTATAAAATAAATTCAACATTTTCTTTTATACAATACAATGTAAACAATATATAATTAATCTGTAAGAGCACAATTTGTGGTTGTCTTGTGCTTGGTATTCAACACGACATTCAATTGTACACTGAAGTTTAACACGGGTGTAGAAGTAGTGGTTCTATGTTCAACTTGTAGTTGAAACAATCAAATAAAAAGGAGAAGGGGAAAAAAGAAGAAAAAAAATTAGAACTCTTGATACGCAGCGTTTTGTTTCACATGCCGGCTTTGAGTGCTGCCAAGAGTAGTGAACGCTGGATCTTGATGTTTAAATGCTTGAACAATGACGATTTGCCTTTCCCACTACTATACTTTTGCTATAAGTTTCATATTTTGTAGAAGCTCAAGTGTTGGTTTTGCTACAAGTATTGTTGATTTCGTGCTTGAAGTTGTAACAATTAAAAAAAGGATTTAGTGCGCACAAATATAACAAACTATAGTCTGACATTCGTAGTGTGTAGCGAACTATTCAAAGTTACGTTGTATGTAACGAACTTGTAAGTTATATACATTGTATGTATTTTCGTCAGATTAACGGTTCTAAAGGATGCCACGTGGCAGCGTATAAAGTCGACACGTGGAAAAAGTATCATGAATTACATATAATGTAAATAAATTACAAGTTCGTTACATACAATGGAAGCCCGAGTAGTTCATTACATACTATAGATGTCAGACTATAGTTTATTACATTTGAGCGCATTATACCCTTAAAAAAAACTGCAAATACCTTACTACTAAAAAAAATAAAGGAACACGTAAGTTCTTTTCGGTGTGAGGTGAAAACATTTACATAAGCTAAAAACAATATACTTAATCATATACTCCGTACTAATCAATCCATTAACTTAGGATTAATTTATTTTGAGATCATCTTGTCTTGCAATAAAATCTTATCTGATCGTAATGGTAACCTACTTTTTCTTCCCATGCAACGTCTTTCTAAGTTGATAGAAAGATCTTAAAAATTCTTACCTTTTGAAACCATTTTATCATTTTAATTGCTAATTCCTCCGTCTCTTTTTTATTGTACATCAGGGGCGGAGCCACGTTGAAGGTAGATGTAACAGTCGCTACGGGTCCATTCGCTATACACAGTGTAATTTCTTATAAACAATTGCATTTTTTGATGTATTTTGTGTTTATGCTACGGGTTCACAAAAATTGAGATACCTTGCTACCGGTCACCTCAAATCCTAGATCCGTCACTGTTGTACATGTTACTACTTATCTATCTCAGAAAGATTGTCATTATTCTGTGAAAAAATAACTATGAAAATCGCACAAATTATATACTCGTCACTTGAAAGGTCTGATTTTTGCTTGAGTTTAAAGTTTTATAAGTTTTTAATGATCTCGGGATGAGTAGCTAACATTTAATAAAAGCATGTACGTTAAGTTAGACCAACAACAAGTTGATCAGTAAATGTCATGGATGGTTGTTGATTATTATTGGTGCGTCAACTAAACCTCCAAAAGTCAGGCTATGATAAAGACGAAGAAATTTAACAAGAAGACCAAGTCCAAATAGATACGATCAAATGGTCGTAGTACTTAGCTATACATACATGCATGCACCATTAATTAATAGGATATATACATAATTCGTACAATTCCTTAATTCATTATTTTAGTCATCATATTGGTATGTTTTAATGAATATTTCATAATTCTTCTTTTCATGGCCAGGGACGGAGTTAGGATTTTCGTATAGGGGGGCAATTTTTTTTTTCCCCTATCATTTTGGGGGGTAAAACTCCAAAACTATCACTAATAACCTTAAAAAAATTATTCTTTTCCACAATTCTATATTTTTAGGGGGGGGCGACTGCCCCCCATGCCCCCTCTAGCTCCGCCCCTGTTCATGGCATATGAATCGATAGTTCGATATCATATTCGATGTTATGTACTATGATTATCCAACAATCGCCCCAACGAATAAAGTAGTAAACATTTAAGTTTTCTCTTCTTCTACAAGGTTTCAATCAACTACACACATCACGTATGTGTCCAAAAACAGATGGAAACAAAAGAATAGGAGTTGGGTGATTGGATTGTAAAAGCATCTATTATTATTATGATGATTATGTGTCTAGTGTCTAGAGAAGATGAATGATATTTGATGTTTTGTAATTGTAACCTTACTTTTCCTTTTAACTCCTAATTTGGTCCCACCCATTTTCTTAGTGTTCATGATACTATTATAGTCAATTATTAATGTTAATCAAACCTAAAGGCCAAATAGCAAATTCGTAAAACAATCGTATCGGATCATCAATTAAGAAGATTTGTTGATAACTCCACCAATATTATAACCATGTATACTCCATATATCAGTATATGTGATGGAGGTGATTTGCCTGACGATGTTGAACCTTGCGGGGAGTTTGGTTGTGCTCCATTTTGAAATATGAAGCGGTTCCAGTAGGTGGCCCAAATACCCATTTTTTTTTTATATATATTCTTGCTTTTAAAAACGATGATGACAATCTTAAAAGCTATTTTTATATATTTTTATGCTAAAAGTTGTCGTATATAATCGTTAGAAAATTTCCAAGCAATGATGTCCGGTTAATAAATTATAAAGATTACATATTCGGAATTAGCGTATTTTTCTCTTCAATTAGAGATCTCACAAACTATATCTTCAACGATTTTTTTTTTCTTTTTTTTGCCACGTTTTACAATATAATCACATGTAACTTATGATAAAAAGTTAAAATTTGTTCATGATTTTCATGGTATATGTTAATTAACACGTGATTATAGCTTAATAATCATATACATTAATAATTGTAAATAGAATTTAAAAATTGCATTTGTTTTCATTAAAAATCACATGTGATTGCTAACTGTACATTTAATCACATGTGATTTGTTATATAACCACATATGATTTTGTATATAATTACATATGATTTTTATTTAAAAATTGATATTTGATGAGCAAATTACTGATATATGATAATTCATGTATGATTTCAACTTGATTTTCACTTAATTGTATAATTATAGTCAATGATTTGAAAATCCGTATTTAATTACTCTTTAATTACATGTGATTGATACTATGATGTTCAATCGCATGTGATTACAACTTAGTTTTTCATGTTTAAATCTTTTTAAATTATCAATAATTTGAATTTAAAGTTTAATTGGAGAGATAAGCGTGTGTGATTATTTTATAGTGTTAAATCGCATGTGATTTCACATTACAAAATTGAAATCAATTAAAAATGAAAAAAAAAACTTTATCGAAAGTATAGCTTGTGAGATCTATAATCGAATAGAAAGAAACGTTGATTCCGAATATGTAATTTTTATAATTTTTAGACATACGGTTTGTGAGATATTTAGTTTTAAAAAAATGTATAAATGGTTTTTTAAAAATGGAGCAATCATATTAGTTTCTCCATTCTTCATTTTTTTGACATACTTGTTTGAACTTTTCTCGGTGCGTTAATACATTTTTCATCTGAAAGAGGGCTGCTTTTTCCTCTTTTTTAGAAAGGCAAATACTCACACACCCCACTACTACGAATATTTACATTAATCCATGTATATACACAATTATCCCATCCTCAAAACTCGAATTCCCAACCTGTTAATTGTACGGGTCACCACGATACTGTTAGACGAAATACCTTTTTGATGTTTTTTTCTTGTTCTTCAAGTGTGGAAGCAAATCATGCATGTTGATAACTTTGAATAAAGAAGACAAAAAGATTGTGACCTAATTTTAAGTTAAAAAAATGTTGGGCTATCAAGTTCTTGCATGCCTAATAAAGTTGGGGGGCAAAACAACAATACCTAAAAGCTTGGGAGTATTTTAAGAAGAGAATGTGAGAAATAACCAAATTTTAAAGCAAATAGAAAAGGTCAAAATGAGTTGATTTTTAAAACAACGAAATTTAGCTAAAGATGCTGCTATTTCACTTTTTTGAAAGAAAAAATTGCCCGTTTCATCATTGTGTCCAAAAAATCACAATTCGTCCCTTATTTGAAGAAATATCACCAGGCATCCCTATATTCGTTCTTTTCGCTCACTAATTGTCCTTTGCCCCAACGACGTTAAATATTTATGTTAAAACCTGTCATGTGCAAAGCATACGGAGGGTAATTTTGTCATTTCTTCTTGTTCCCACTTTTCCTCATTTATTTCCTCATTTACACACATCAGATCAGATACCCCAATATTCTTCAACCTAAAAAACAATAACTGACCAAAATTCATAAAGAAAGATTGCTAACACCACATCCGATCAAATTTGCAGGTTGCCAGTTGTTAAATTATTGTTAACCTGCAAGTTGCTAACCCATCAATTATTGTCAAAAAACATAAATAAAAATCATAGATTATACAAATTGGTCAATTGTATGCATCTCATCAGATACATCATTTCTTTCTATTTTCACGTTTAATGTCATCTCCATAACTTCGATTGAATAAATGTCTAGCCTGAAGGTTTGTCTCAAAATTTCATATCCAGATTATCGAGACCTAGATCTAAGTGGACAAAGCCATTGAAGAAAACGGCCACTAACGATTGAGATTTCCGACCACCTGCAAACCAAATCCGTCGTTATCTCAGTTGTGATTTTGATGGTGTCACACTTGCGGTTTAAGGAAGATGGAGATCTATATTCATTGAGAATAATAGAAGGTAATGTTGCTGCCATTGTCTTCCCCGGCGATGTTCGAATCGCAACATTTCTCCGGTGACGGAACTGGAATCACGAGGTCAGTGGTGATTGTTGTTGATTTTGGGGTTCTCGAAATAATTTGGAGTTCTCGAGTTAATAACCCCTGTCCTCACTCACGAATACAAAAACCCCTTTCAACAATAGCGGCGAGATTCAGAACGACGGTGGCAAAATCTTGTTCGAAAAACCGACTAACAACAAGTGGTGATGAGTTTACAGATTCCGGTGAGGGATTTGTAGAAATTTTTCAAGGTGCTTTGTTGATTCCGGCCAGGGTCCGAGTTCCGATTGGTTTTTTTGTTTTTGGATTTGAGTTCCAATTTGTGGTTTGTTTCATATCTCAGATCTAAGAAAATGGGTTTTCAAGCTTTACACGTTTTTATTGTTGTTATGGTGATGATATGATACATTTGTTGTTGTTGGTATATGATGACGATGAATTGATACGTTGTTGTTATCGATTTGTTGAGATGAAAGTATGAGTATGTTGAATTTTTTATTTTATTTTTTATGGATTAAGAAAAACTAATAATTATAAACCAAAAGGGAAATAGATTAATAATAAGAGTGAGGGTATCTTAGTCATTTTACACTAGATTACTGTCATGTGCTACGTATGTGATCAAATTTAACGGATGAAACTAATGGAGTTAGGCTAAGGGATGACTGGTGAGTCAAAACAACAAATACAGGGATGCCTAGTGACATTTATTGAAATAAGGGATGAAACGTGATTTTTTGAACAAACACAGGGATGATTCCGGCAATTTTCTCTTTTTGAAAAGATGAGAAAAACTTAATTCTTCGTCTGATGGGCTTGATGGACCCACTTGTGTTGACATGATTATTCAATGTACTTTCAACTTTGTTTTTGTCAGCCCATTTGTGGTGAAACTGAGCAGCCTTTTAACCCTCTTTGGTGAAAGCTCAAATGTTAAGCTGAAAAAAAAAAAAATTGGTGATGTGAGATCAGCGGTGTGTAAATTCATTCGTGAATCAAACACATTTGTGGATTAAAATTAAGATTTCAATTCTATTGAATTACGTTGATTTCCGATAACCAAACGCAACCTTAAATTTTTAAATAAAATGACACAAGCTATTTTGATTCTAAATAACCAAATTATTTCTATATGAAAGTTCACTTTATCTTTTTACATATGTATGGTTAGTATCACCATTACATTGGCAGTGATGAGACAATAATAATATGTATATCTAAACAGCCTCTAATGTTTTTTTTATTCAACGATTAGAGGTTTGGTCCGGTTTCGACTGTAAATTAACATAATTTATCGTGAAAAGTATTTCTTATAATGGTTGCACATTATCAACCTCATAAAAGTTGCTCCGATTATACGTATGATGACATTATAAACTATAAATATTAACATTTTTAACCAGGCCATGCGATTTACTAGTATATTATATATAGAAGGGAAGAGAGTGACAAAATGTTTAAGGCTCGCTCTAAGTGTTTTTAACAGAGCCAACAGCAGCCAAAAGTACTACAATACATACAGCCACCCCCTAACCCCACCACCCCAAAAAAACTCCCTCCACAACCCTTGGAAATCTTCCAAATTTTGGTTTATCAGTCTGATCTTCCTCGAGTTGTTGATCTTCTCAATGACGGTTTTGAGGTTTCCGAAAGGTTAATAGGCCGCCCACCTAATCTATCAACGTTAGCCTCCCTATAGCTATTACTAAAACTTAACTTTCTACCCTCATCATCCTCATGGTACAAGTGAGAACGCCTAGAGTACAAGGGAGAAGGGAAGGAAGATGAGGATGATGTGTCGGAATCTGATGAATTCACGTGCATATTCCTCCATTGAGGGCTACTACTGTTTTCCCAGTCCCATGAAATATGGTCTTCTATGCTGCTTATATCCCTGTGGCTACTCTCTGTGCTGCAAGAACATGATTCTGAGAAGATCCCAGAACTGTCACTCGAGGACGAGGATTCCTCTTCAAGAGTCCGGTGACGGATTGCTAGATGATCATGGTTAATGTTCCATGATCCAGTGAAGCGAGATCTTGATGTGAATGATGGTGCCACTTTGTGTTTCCTTGGATCATGCTGCTGGTGTGATAATAAGCTACGCATTAATCGTGGAGCGCGTGGGGAACACCTGATGGTAATACAAATAACTGTGTTAGTCTATTAAGTCAATTTCAAACTTACACTATTATTATTTGGTGTACTGCAGTGATGTTTCATCTCTAAAGCGTGAAACAGGCAAGAATTGATCTTAAGAAAATAGGGTAAATCAGATGTTTAATTTAAGAGTAAATTGAAAGAAAAAAAAAATGCAAGAACGGTTCAAAATTCAAACAAGTCACAGTTTTCAATAGTGTATATAGATGACACATATCAATATATCATCACTGTCATAACGTATTTTTTTTTTATCATAGTCGTCACAACATATACAAAAACTAGTACAACAGGTTCTCTGGGTAAAACAAGCCCAACCCGTTTCGACCAGTAGAGATGAACACATTATGACTGGTCTATTGTACCACCTCTAGTTGCAATACACTAACAATCAGATTTGACATAGTACTTAAATAGAATGTAAGAAATTAGCAAGATAGAGATATACCTTGCATAGAGAAGCATGTATGCTCCTTTTGTCAAGACACTCTGAACATCCACCTCTTTTACCTAGATAATTAAAAAGAGTTAGTAAAAGTTTGACAGACGTCTTCTTCAGTAAGACAAACCATGAAACTAAGGATGAAATTTATAAGTGGTCTAAACATACCCTTATGTCATCCATCTTGAACCACCGATTCTCGAAGTTTTTAACATAACATACATAATGACCAGAAAATGCAGCGTTCATTATGTCCACATGAACCACCACTCCATACAGCCTGTAAACTGGGGACTTGTCACTTGTCCCACTCACATAAGGAGCCATGTCTAAAATCTCGGGAAAGTGAATTGATTTGTTGAGCTTTCCAAATTTACCTGACTGAAGTCAATAACAGAAAACAAGTCAGAGAAATTTCATCAAAAGCACGAGGCTAGAAGCATCATCGGCAAGAAAGATTACCTGAAACCGTTTCAACGCAATAGTAAGCACGTTTGGAGCCTCCAACAGTGTCAACTTCTTTTTAGCTTTTTCGTAGGATTTGCACCTGAAAAACATTATAGTAACCAAAACAATACAAACTGCTCAAGCAAACAAGAACATAATATTTAGAAGTAAGAATTTCGACCGATTTACTTATATAGGAGTAAGTTGGGTGGTGCTTTACCTCAACAAATAAAAAGGGACAAAATGAAAACATAATAGCTAAAAGTGAAACAGGTCACTCTTGAAAGTCACCAAAAGTTTAATCTTAACACGAGTGACCTGTTATCTTTGAATTAATATTATCACTGTTATTATGTTGCGTGTTTAAACAAGCAAAACGCATAAACTATTCATTATAGACCTTAAAAAATCAAAAGAACATAAAAAAAGTAAAGGAAAAAAAAAGGTGTTTGTAGGTCAACCAGATGAAAACAGTACTAACAGATAAGCTGTTTGAGCCCATTTTGACCCGTTATGCAACCTACCCATGCATTTTGTCATCTCTAATAACACTCAGCATGTATAAAGAGCAAGGTAAGATCATATGTTGTGAACTAACCTGCTGCATTTGTACTTGTTTTCACCGTCCAGTATCTCGGTAGATGTAAATTTATCCAAAGCTTCTTCTAGAGTCGCTATATCACCTTCTATTTCAACAGTGAGATCCATCATCCGCTCATGTCGCTCTGATTTGCCTCCGCACTTCATGCACTTTATCTGCAAATCAAGCCACCAACTTAAGCCGCTTACCTAATAAGATGCACTTATTTTAGACTAAGACTCTTCTACTGACGACATTGTTACCTTAGATCTTAAATAACCCCCAAAGGTCAGCCCAATCAGAGTTGTCTCTTCTTCCAGAGAGTTGGAAGCCTTTGTCCCCGCTTCCTTTAGGCAAACGGATTGCAAAGTATCAATTGCATACCTGTAACAACACTCAATAACTCACTAAGACTACACTAATCAAAGATAGTTGAAACATAAATAATTATAAAAATATAATCAAGTCAGCACACCTTAAAAATTCGTGTGCATCTTCTTCTCTACCATGGCCAAAAGTGCTTCCGATGTTCTCTAGTTGAGAGAGTATGCGAATGGGAGAAAGTGGAGAATTTCCATTCTTGGCCTTCAAAACAAGGCCTTCAAACTCGCATGTAAAACACCAGTCTCTCTTATTGCCTAAATGAAAAACAAATCATTAAATTTCAAAATCGTGTGCTTATATGTAAGGCATTTTCTATAAGTTTATTAAATTAACCATTAATAATAACTTACATGCTTTCGAGTGGAGTCCTTGAATGAGGTAAGCATTTAAAGGCGGAGTATAGGTCAAACACTGAAGGACGGCATTGGCATAGCAGCTGCAGAATATTCGGCATTATTATAAAATTCGTTAAAATAATAAAAAGGAGATATGAAGGGGGGGAAGGTGACAAACTCTACCTGCTTCCACAATTTACGAGGCCAAAAGGCCGCAATTCAACCTGTTTCCAGTTGTAGAGCTTGACAAACATCTCATAAGAGAAGAGGCCCTGTCAAAAAATAATTAGAAGTATTAGGGTATTATTTATAGATCTCATTGACTGCGTGTAATAAGATGGTAAAGATTAAAAGTGAGACCTTGCAACGGTATTTATGTGCTGTCTCACTCTCTGCCCTTGGTGTGCACTGACGAGTCAATTTAGAGGGCTTAAGCTGGTCAACAACTTTAAGCATTGGCGTCTTCAATCCAGTTCTAGCAGTTTCATAAACCATTACAGGCTCTGTAGATTGAGAGGTAAGTCTGCTGGTGGATGACGTTAAATGGGTATCAGAAGCTTTAAATGACGACGAAACTGATCTCGTAGATTTAGATGCAGGTGAAGTAATGTCCTTGTAAACCACATGATTTAACTTTTCTGGAATTATAGAACCTTTAGTTGCTGAGTGATCTCCATCACCAGATGAAGAGATCTTAGTTTCCTTTGATATGGGTTGGGGCATTTTACCGTCAGCAACTACATCCCCATGCTTTAACATATCTGAAGTATACTTTGGTGGCTTTGTGGACTTCAACGCATCGATTAATATTTTGTTTGACGAAGAAATTTCATCATTTGACATCTTACTATCCACTCCATTTAAAGCAGAATTATCCAAAATGGTTGAAGCCACATTAACACCTTTCATCATAGAGCTATTATGATCACTTTTGGTCACTTTGAAAGAATCAGTAACGTTTCTACTGGTATTCCCATTGGAAGGAGATGGTTCAAACCCATCTAGCTCATCACTTGGGGATTTCTTGGAATAGATTGTCCCACCCCAGAAACCAGAAGCACTTGAAGAAGGTTCAAAAAAAGAAGATCCATTAGCCCCATCACCAGCCCGAGAAGATGATCTTGAAAACCTGGGCTGGATATCTTCACCATTAGAAAATGAGTTGTTATGACTGATCTTTCCAGAACTTCTAGATTTCCTAGCAGGACTGACCACGGTTTGTTGCTCTGATTTAACATCAGCAAACTGATGGGGATCCACCCTATCAGAATCCTCTGAGCTGCCAGAGTTGGTCTCAGTGGAAGGTCTAGTAGGTGTAGAGAAGGTAGAAGATTCCTCAGACGACAATTCAAAAGTTGATTGAAAGACGGATCCAGTTTCAGGTTGATAAGAATGAGATTCGACTTTTGCATTAAGCTTGTGACTCGAACCGTCACGGTTATGTTCATCTTGTAAGGTGTCACTGAAATCTTTATCATCCCCTTGTGTAAAAGAATTTCCCGAAATATCTTTGACAGGTTTCACAGCCACGTAAGGGCGACATTCATCCTTATGACCTTGTCTCCAGTGAACAATTTGACATCTGCCGGAGCTGCAATTAGATTGTTGTAAAGTGATCAACATACATCATATTACAAGATAAAAGCAACAGGGATACTATACTTTCCACTAACACGATGGTAAGGACATAGCTGTTAGGTGAAAATTTTGAACAGTTTGCTGGTTAGCATGTATGTAATATAATAATGCTTCATATGCTTAACAGCATCTCTTCTTACTGAGTAAGAAATAGTGAATCACATCATATCTAAAACTTTTGAGCTTCATTTGAACAATTAATAACACACATGCCATAAAAGAGGAACAGGACAATCATGCACTTATAATGGTCGGATATCAACCGCAAGGCAAAACATGTAGGTTCAAGTCCCACATTGAAATAAAAGAGTGTATGTTTGTCGTCTTTGTCAGCAAATATATATCTGGCTGGGTTTTGTTGTATTATAATGATGCTAAAATAAACTCAGTGTCCGATTTTCTATTTGGCTAAAAAGGATTCTAACATACTTTCTTATCTTTGCTTTAGGAATTGAATAGAATATCACGAAGAGCATCATGACGCACAAATCATACCACTTTGTTCGTTAGAAGGTAAGAGTAGTAGCGTGTAATAGAAGTATAAAACATAATTCATGTTATTGCACTTACCTATTGTATGACTATATGGAATCAGTTACGGTAGCTTTTCATAACGAAATCTCTCAATTGAATTGTAAAGGACATAATCTACCAGACGATCATCTTTTTAGTTTCTTGACATTGAAAAAGCACAATCAAATCTTATGCAAACTTCATGTGTCAAAAAAAAAAAAAAGATACACATAAGGCCTCCTAAAGATAGACAACCTCACAAAACCTATATTAAGCCATGCAATTGCCACATATAACTATATTACTTTGTACATCTTTCAGTTAAAAATCAGAACATCCAGCATTCATGTATATACAACTTTACTTCTGATCTTCCTATAAAGCGTTTCTCCATATCACATCATTCCATGATTTTGCATTCAAGAGAAAACACAAATATTTCTAAAACTGGGAATATGACTTGAAATCAAGTACCAACACGCATGCTATTTTATCAACATTTAACGCACAGCTGTCTGAGTTCTATCTTATGTAAGAAGAGAAGTCCTGTTGTGAGTTGAGTCTTTTATGTATGTCGAAAGATAAAAATCAGTCTACAACCGTGTAAGAGAAAGAACAACACTGTCTTCTCTATATCACTAAAGAAACTCCCAAATAACTATTATACTTCAAACAAATTCTAGATTAAATTAAATGAACAAAAAGGATCATTTATGCCCTCACATGACTGGTGACACAAGTACTGGTATCATCTACAAGCATGGATCAGATATAGTATTCGTACTCGCTAGCTTCACTTGCTCATACAAAGCCATATAGGCATATACAAATTAAAATTTTGTACGTCTTAGCAACTACCACTATTATACATTTAATTATATGTTAAAGCACCTTGAATTCATAAGGTTAACAAACTAAGCTCGTCTTTTCTTTTTGATTGGTCTGGCACTTCACTAATAAAACATCACCCAAATAACCTTCTATAAGTAGGTAATGGTATTACTTGCCTAACAGAGTTATATGTCATCTGATCTCTATAAGGGGCTAAGCATAAACATAAGCACAAATAGCGGAAGCACAAATCAGATCAGGGAATAAAAACATTAACTTTATAGTCTAGGGTTCCGAATTTAGGCATTACCAGTAACGAACAGCTTTACACTTGGCACAACGCGTACTAGTTGGAGAAAAACAAACAGCACATTGATACGTTGGAGGCTTCAACACCGATAGAGCTGGAACCGAAACCGGAACAGGAGCAGGTACCCAAGCCGATTCTGCAGCCGGTATCCACCCCGAATCTAATCCCGAAACCGACCGACTACCACTAGCTGTATAAAAGTAACCTTCATTAGCTTCAATCTCAGCCCTAGCAGCTTCTTCAGATGCTAAAACCAACAACCTCTTTACCTCCTCCGCCCTCTCCGCCGCATGCCGCCATTTACTCCGAATTACAAATCCGATCACCGGCAGAATCACAAACATAACCACCAGGACAACCAGGTTTGGAAGCCCTAGATCCTTATCAATTAGCATTTATACAATACGGCGACGCATCCAGCAACACAATAATGAAACTCTAAAATCTAGTTACAAAATAGTTATAAATTAATCGTTAATTGATTAAACTTCTTCTTATCCCACACAATCGATGCTTCCGATGATGATGCCGGTTCATAAACATAATATAATTAATATTCCGAGTTATTATAAATCACCAAATTGGAAAGTGAAAATCGAGGAATTAAGAAGAATAGATGGATATGACTACTTTCCTAATCAGTAATTGGTAGATTTTGCAGTTAATTTTGGAGATTTTGTAGATCAGGAATTTAGGGCTTTTTGTGTGTGAAAAAAAGGAGAGAAAATAAGAAAGAAACGAATTTTTTTTTTGGGAGAGAGACGTGAAATCTTCGGTCATCTAATATTCCGACCCGAAATCCACGAGGGGAATCGGATCTTTCCATGCATTTTATGTAATAAATTCGGTATTTAATATAGTACTTGTTATACACGGTTTCCATAAGTTATTGTTTAATTATACGAGTACAAGGAATCAGACTACGTAATTATTTTGTTATACGTAATTGGTTTCTTATTATTAATTTTTTATTTTAAAAATTCTATTAATCTATCTATATCTATATATAACTAAAGGAGGAGACCTCCAATGATTTGTCAACTTTTCATCCATGCCACATCATCAAAATCCTATGTGTCATAATTATATTACACAAAGTGATGAGGTGGATTCTCCTACACATGCTAAATAAGGTAATATACTATTTAAAATCAAATTATAATTAATTAATTATTTTTCATTTTTGGACGGTAAATAATGCATTAAATAATTAAATTATAACCAATTTAATCCAAACTAACGTGTCATGTGATAACATTTGAAATATAATTTTTTCGCTATAGTCAAAAATCATGAATTTCTTTATCAACTTTTCCCCTTGTATTTTTTAGTTATATAATTTTTTTATTCATTCGTCGTCTAAATCTCCATCCATCTTTCTCTCATGAAATATAACTTATAGTGAATTAGAATAGCTTACTTTCAATACCGTTATAGCTTTCATCATAGTTTTGTAATTTGACAAACATTTTATCATCTTGCAAACTCAGGGATCTCAATTTCGTTTATTTTGTAATCTGCGTACAAACTTTGTGGATAGGTCGATCAACATCATCGTCTTTACATGTTGTTAAAAGGTTTTATCAGTTTTAATCACAAAACTTAAAATATTTTTGTATGCCATATTACTTTCAAATCTGTATAACATACATTTATATATTTGATCGTTATAGAATGATTTATGTTTTATATATATATATATATATATATATATATATATATATATATATATATATATATATATATATATATACTAGCATAAAACCCGGGCGATGCAGCGAAAATCGATAATGAAATTTTGTAAACTTTTAGTTCGGTAATGTCGCTTTTTCAAAAAATATCGTGGAATTGTTTTGAATTTTTTTTGAATTAGCATCGTAACTCATTATATGTCAATCTATGATAAAGGTATGAAATATATAATTGGTGAAATTTGATTATATAGAAATTAAATTGGAAGGTATTACCATTGTATGTATTAATGTTATAGTGTGAGAGTTGACAAACACTAAAAACAGGGGCAATTAAGTAATTTCGGATCTCCCTTTTTGTAACATCCTCCCCCTGAGCCCACTGGGCTCACGCGGTCCACAGCTGGGCCTGAGGAGCAATGTCAGGTCTGCAGCCCAATACACCCCAACCACATCACCTGAGGAATTCACCTCCCAGGTAGGTTGTTGGATTCGAACTTGAATCCCTTTAATACTAAGTCTTACCACTTAGTATCGCCAATTGAGCTGCAGCCCTAAGGAACTTGAATCCCTTTAATCCCTTTAATACTCTCCTCCGTTTCCCAAGTGAGATCCGCACCCAAACTATGTTTCCACTTAACCAAAACCATAGGAATTTCTTTTCTACGTAATTTGGTCACTTTCCTATCTAAAAGCTCGACAGGTTCTTCTACCAATTTCTTACTTGGGTCAACTCGAAGATCTTGCAAAGGAAGGATTTGAGATTGATCCTCCACATTGCACTTTCTTAAATAGCAAACATTAAATGTATCGTGAATACCAGCTAATTCGGGCGGAAGATCTAAAGAAACCGATTGTTCATTAATCACCTGACGGATTCTAAATGGGCCAATATACCGGGGAGCTAACTTACCCCGTTTACCAAATCTAATAACACCCTTCCACGGTGAAACTTTTAAATAAACTAATTCACCTTCAACAAATACAACAGGTCGTCTACGTGGGTCCGCATACTGTTTATGTCTATCACGAGCCGCTCTCAGTTTCTCACGAGCAATCTTAACTTTGTCAGCTGTAATTTGAACTATATCGGGACCCGCAAACTGTTTTTCTCCCGCTTCTAACCAACATGTAGGTGTTCGACAACGGCGCCCATACAACATCTCATACGGCGGCATACCAATGCTAGAATGATAAGAATTATTATAAGCAAACTCTATCAATGGTAAGTGTGAATCCCAAGAACCGCCATACTCAAGTACACAAGCTCTCAACATATCCTCAAGTGTCTGAATAGTACGCTCTGACTGCCCGTCTGTCTGAGGATGATACGCTGTGCTAAGATTAACTCTGGTACCTAATTCACGTTGCAAACTCTGCCAAAAACCAGAAACAAACCTAGAATCTCTATCGGAAACAATGGATAAAGGAATACCATGTCTAACAACAATCTCATGAATGTACAATTGAGCAAGTCGAGTCAATGATGCCGTCTCACTGGTGGCTAGAAAAATGTGCACTCTTGGTTAATCTATCAACTATCACCCATATCATATCATTACCTTTCTGAGTGCGGGGAAACTTGGTAACGAAATCCATAGTAATGTGCTCCCATTTCCATTCCGGAATATCTAACTGTTTCAATGAACCATAGGGCTTCTGATGTTCTGCTTTAACCTGGGAACATATATGACAAGTCTCCACCATTCGAGCAACATCGGTTTTCATAGTTGGCCACCAATACAATGGTTTCAAATCATTGTACATTTTCGTACTCCCTGGATGAACAGATAACCTCGATTTGTGTGCTTCCGACAATATCAAATCCCGAAGTCCCCCAATCAATGGAACCTAAACCCGAGACTGGAAAGTTTTCAATCCTCGAGAATCATCAATCAATAAATCTTTCCGTTTCAACAAAATCTCAGATTTTAAATTTTGATCCAACAATGCCTCTAACTGTGCAGCTTTCAACTGAGAAATCAAATCAGAAGATATTTCCAAACGCATAAAATAAATTCGGTCGGAAGGTACATTTCGGCTTAAAGCATCGGCAACCACATTAGCTTTACCCGGATGATATCGGATTTCACAGTCATAATCCTTAATCAACTCCAACCATCGGCGCTGTCTCATATTGAGTTCTTTCTGAGAAAACATGTACTGGAGGCTTTTATGATCCGTGCATACGACACATTTAGTTCCGTACAAATAGTGTCTCCAGATTTTCAACGCAAATACCACAGCTGCAAGCTCTAAATCGTGTGTGGGGTAATTTCTTTCATGAGTTTTAAGCTGACGATAAGCGTAAGCAATATCACGATCATGTTGCATTAAGACAGCACCCAAACCAGCATGAGAAGCATCACAATAAACCACAAAACCCTCGGAACCATCAGGTAATGCTAACACTGGCGCCTGACATAACAACTGTTTAAGAGTCTGAAAAGATGTTTCTTGTTGATCTCCCCACTGAAATTTAATATCCTTCCTAGTTAGCTTGGTTAACGGGCCAGCAATTTTGGAGAAATCCTTGATAAATTTTCGATAATATCCCGCTAAACCAAGGAAACTTTTAATCTCAGAAGGTGATTTAGGAACGTTCCAATTCATGACGGCGTCCACTTTGGAAGGATCCACTTTGACACCATCCTTACAAATAATATGCCAAAGAAACTGTACCTCTCGGAGTCAAAATTCGCATTTGGAAAATTTAGCAAAAAGATGCTCTCTTTTCAAAATCTCAAGAATCAATCTTAAATGATGTTCATGTTCAGCCTCAGACTTAGAATAAATCAAGATATCGTCAATAAATACAATCACAAACTTGTCTAGAAAAGGTCGACATACACGATTCATTAAGTCCATAAAAATAGCAGGAGCATTAGTCAATCCAAAAGGCATAACTAAGAACTCGTAATGACCATACCGGGTACGAAAAGCAGTCTTAGGAACATCTTCCTCACGAACTCGTACCTGATGATAACCGGATCTCAAATCGATCTTAGAAAAATAGGATGATCCCTGTAACTGATCAAATAACTCATCAATTCTGGGCAATGGATATTTGTTTTTCACTGTTCTTTTATTGAGCTCTCTATAATCAATACACATTCGAAGAGTACCATCATTTTTCTTAACAAACAATACCGGAGCACCCCACGGGGAAGAACTCGGTCGAATAAACCCTTTATCTAACAGTTCCTGAATTTGACCCATCATCTCACGGATTTCAGAAGGAGCTAATCTATAAGGAGACTTAGCTACAGGAGTCGAACCAGGAATCAAATCGATCTGAAATTCTACATCTCTTACAGGGGGTAAACCAGGCAATTCATCCGGAAAAACTTCCGGGTATTCAGAAACCACCGGAAAATTTGTCAAAGATTTCTTTTCTAACTTGCTATCTATCACATATGCCAAATAAGAATCACATCCCTTAGATAGAGATTTCCTAGCTTTCAACAAGGAAATCAATGGTAGACTACCCTTTACTCGTTCTCCTCGAGCCATGACGTATGACCCATCAGAAATCGGAATTCTTATAATCTTTTTATGACAATCAATGTTGGCCTTATTCAAACTTAACCAATCCATACCAATAACTACATCGAAACTAGGAATTGACATTAACAAAAAGGAGACTAAGAAATTATGACCCTCAATAAGTATACTAGCTCCAGCTACCGATGTGGTAACAGGAACTAATTTACCGTCAGCAATTTCAACTTCTAAAGGTTTAACAATCAAAGAGGTGATCAATTTCAGTCTATCACAAAAGTTCACAGATATAAACGAACAATTGGCACCAGAATCAAACAATACACGAGCTGGTATAGAATTTATGAGAAATGTACCAGTGATGACATCTTCAGTGGTGACAGCATCATCAACTGTCATTCGGAAAGCTCGGCTAGCAGCTACTGGTGGATTTTTCCTCTTTTGACCAGAGGATGGCGAACCTTTACCCGTACCCATACTCTGTCTCTTCGCCTCAGGACAATCCCCTGCACGATGCCCTTCTTTATGGCAATTCCAACACACGCTATTTGGGTAGGTACAATCCTTTGCAGCGTGATCAGAAATTCCACACTTAACACATCTAGATGTCTGGGGAGTACAAGGACCATTATGTCTAGCTCGACATCTATTACAATAGTTACTATCCGTTGGAATACCAGAATTCGATCTCCTGTTTTGTTGACTACCTTGTCCTTTCTGTTTACTCGAAGAATCTCCTTTGTTTTTCTGTGAATACCTTTCTTTATTCAACACTCTTTTAGCCATAATATCCCCATCAACCGAACGAGCTAAATCATAAGCTTGAGGAAGTGAACCTGCTAGTCTCACTGTGGTACGGTAATCAGGAGGTAATGTTTTCACAAAGTGATCAATTTTGGTCCGGTCAGTTGGAACCCACTGTTGCACAAACCGCAATTTATCTGAAAACTGCTTAATTAATTCATCAATCGTCATTTGATCAGTCTTTTGTAAGTCAAGAAACTCTTGTCTAATCCGTGAAAGATTATACTCCGAGCAAAATTGCTTACAAATTTCAGCATGAAAATCTGGCCATCTTATAGCATTCAACTGTTGTGGAGTTAATGGAGCGGTTATCGAATCCCACCATGACATGGCTTGACCCTTTAACAACTGAACCGCATAAGGTACCTTATCCTCCTCCTCACAATGACATACATTTAGTTTTCTCTCTACATCTCGAAGCCAGTCAAGAGTGACCGTAGGATCGGTACTTCCAGAATAAGTTGAAGGATTGCAAGACATAAAGGTTTTAAGAGAACAACCTTTCTTCAACTGTTGAAAAGGTGGAATAGGTATTTGATAAGTAGTATAACCAGACGAAGGAAAAGGACCCGAGGCCTGATAAGTATAACCCTGTTGCTGCTGTTGTGAAATAAAAGGATTAGATACCGGAATCCGTGTAGAAGATACAATAGGTGGTACATTAGTCACAATGTGGGGACGAGTAGAAACTGGATGTTGAGAAGATCCAGCTCGTTCTCTCTGAAGTTCCAACACTCTATTCTCCAATCTCATAATATACTCCTGATCAGTTTCAGTTTCTCCACCGGCTAAATTAGATGTACCATTATGACCTTGGTTCTCTGGTGGTGCATCTGTCCGCGTAGTATCATTGAGAGTATGGGAAGGTGGCTCATTATCCGCCATACCTGTCATCACATCACATCTCAACATTCGTTAATTGTTAGTACTAGCAACTAACCAAATCAACTATCATAACTAATCCCCACCACAAGAAATGTTTGACCAACATGACTAAGTTTAGGATTGAACACTTTAAATATTCAATTCACCTAAACTTACGCTCTGATACCAACTTATAACACCCCACGATTTAAGACACATTTTTTTTTTTTATTATTATTCGGAAGCGTAAATCCCATTCATACCAATATAGATATAACATTATATATACGACATTTAGTCATACCAAAACATTACACGTTTATAAGTATTAAGTATAATTACAACGCTAATACAATAACTGGGTGTTATGTTAACAAAACATGATTTATCCGAAACGATCAGAGTTTCCATTGTCAAACATTTCTTCAAAACAACACCATTGCCTAATCATATCCCAAAAGTTAACCTGCAAGAGTAGGTGGGGAATTAGCACAAAGCTAAGTGAATGAACTAAATCTAACAATCTAACTTTGTATAACAATCAATTCACAACAATCATCTAAACAAACAATCAAACAGAGGATCGGTGGTTCTTGAGATACCCTCAGTCCGCGGTGGCACTCCAAGAACACTTAATAATCAACTGCGGGCCAATACAGAGATTTTTACCGATAGTTTATTGCTATCTTTAACCAATATGGATTAAATCACAACGAATGTTCATCCGACCCATAAAGATTAACCTATAGCAACTAAACCCAAAATTGACCTCTATCATTCCAACCTATCATGGAATTATTCACAAGAAATCAATCCATCCATCAAACCACAAGTTTAATCAATAATCCTATCATTAACGCAACGATAAATCACTCATCACAAGCAACTTAAAATTGATGCAACTAACTGTTAACACCAAGATTAAATTGTGAGAATCAGTCCACTCACCTGTCAGTTTCGGTCTCCAAACTCAAAAGTCTTATTTTATTGAGTCTTCGGTGTCTCTGTAAACACAATAAAAAGACAAGTTAATAACTTGTCTCAAAATTTAATTATGACTATACTTAATTACATACATTGATAATCAAGAAATATCGATAACTAAACAATATAAGTGTTAGATTCACATAAGTTCACAAAATATCAAATTCTTCAAAATTACAAGGACAAACGCGATCCAGCTAAAGGTGGTGGGATCGCGTTCCCAAGAAGAAAACTTTCGGTTACCAAATAACACTGAGAAACGCGATCCGGTTAGGGGTTTGGGATCGCGTTCCATAGTTCAAAATTTGCTGAGCCAAAATAACACTGATGAACGCGATCCGGGTTCGAGGCTAGGATCGCGTTTAATAGTCTAAATTGCGAAGAACCCAGTTTATAACTGAGGAACGCGATCCAGGTCAAGTTGTGGGATCGCGTTTGTATGCTTTCCAGCTCCAATCAGACCTGCAACTTTTCAGCTCGAACCAAAACCCAATTTTCTACCAAATGCCATTGAAATGTATGGTTTTTTACCAGCAAATAACCTCACATAACATGTAATAATATGTATTAACAACAAACAAACATCATCCAAATTATAATTACTAACATGCATCAATCTTTCAATCTAATTTAAACCAAAACCCACTTTTATACTAGAAACCTAAGAAATTTGCATTTAAGTCAAGAACAAGAAGATGATGATGTTAATTTCAGTAACTACAATCCATTCCAGCACCATTGATCATACATGCATAAGTTTTCTACTTAATTTCACCAATTGAGTTTAAGAACACAAAACAAATACTTACAATGGAAATGGAGAAAACTAGATGAACATGAAGAAGAAGAAGAAGATGAATTCAGTGGCTTTAACAAATTCACAGCTCCAATTTTAATCACATTCAGATTTGCAATTTGTTTATGAGTGTGTGTGTGTTCATGGAGGTTTCTAACCAAAAATCAGGAAATGAAGGAAATAAAGGTCGACCAATATTACAACCTAACTCAAATACAGTGAAATATTATACTCGTCCTAAACCTATTGTCTGGAACCTAAATTTCAATTGCGCGAAAATTATTTTATTTTACCGTCACCTAAAATTATCTAAAAAAGCTAACATTTCAATAGTCACAATATTTCCTGAGGCTCATTTACCTATTAAATTTAAAATCAAATACAGGTAAAAACTTTAAATCGCATAAATAATTTAAAGAAAATACCTTTTTCTTCTAGGCCCGATTTGGGGATGTTACACTTTTTATAAGGTTTTTAAGTCAACATCTCAAATGCTTTATAAGTGGTTATGATTATGATATATATATATATATATATATATATATATATATATATATATATATATATATATATATATATATGCACATTAGTTGTTTAATTAATATCGGTAAATAAAAAAATTAATTTTGCAAGATTTGAAAGTTTTTAACCGTTTAGTCGTTCTCAATCCTCTTATACTTACTCAATATTAGTTATGTATTTTTTAAATGTATCAAAAAGGATTATATAAAGGTAAGTGATTTGTACATCATTTTATGTTTTACAGTATTGTATAGCACAACACGTTAAATCATAACTTATAGTGTACAAATAAAAAATTGATGATGTACAAAACATCACCTTTATATGATGTGTACATAACACGAACTTGAATATAATCATAATAACATTGCATATAGCGTTTTAAATTATAGCCGATGTATTATAGCATTATATTTTTCTAGCCGTGCATCGCACGGGTTTAACACTAGTTAGTACTATGACAACATTCTTAATGGTACGCTTTAGACGCCTCGAGAGTTATGATGCAATCAAAATTAAAGGTAAAATATAGTATTGTTAACGTTTATAATGTAGTGTTTATAATGTAGTGTACTTATGATGGAGTAAATTTAGTCCATATATAAAAAGAAAAATAAAGCCTAAGATTGTATGTCTCTCATGCCCTCTCTAAACCACCATCGCTTCTGATCTCACATGTCTTAACTTCACTCACATATTATAAATCATCGATTGATGTATTTTGTATTAAGTGCATAAGAATCAAAATTATCGCATGTCTTTGAAACGAAATGAAAACATCGACTTATCTTCTTATGATGATGATATATTATTTGATTCATATTTTGGAAAATTTTAGATGTATCATGTATGTACACTTGATTTCAATGTAATTACGCATTAAATCATCAAGGATATTTGTCCACATGTGTTGGTTGATTTGAAGCAGCTAGGTCGATACCAAAACACGTTTTTAGGCTTGAACTTTAATATCACATTGTGAGTTGACTCCTTCCAATTGGCGTGTATCAATTGCCTTTTCATTTCGATGAAGAATTAACCATCAAAATAAAAAATTTCAATATATGATTTTTATGATTTAAGCATTTAATTTATGAGCAATCATTTGTCTCTATAAATTATAGTGTAAAAAGTAAAATACATATGTATATAAAATGTTCTCTAAGTAATTAAATAATTGCTCTCTGATTATGAAGACTTTGAAGGAATCTAGAGGGGGACAGATCCCTACAAAAACTAAAATTACGAAGAAAAAAAATGATTATATATATATATATATATATATATTGAATTTCCTTAGATATATGAAGTTACAGGAAAAAAATAATTATATCACATTTTACAACTTACACGTTTTAATGTTACAGCTTGTGGGTCATATGACATTCTTGAAATTGTAAGGTTTTCTTACCTAAGCCGCTAAGTAGCCTAATATGAACCGGATTGTTTTACAGAATTTTGAGTCGTTGTAACAAGCTCACTCTCGATTAGATTAGATGGCTTGAGTGTGCATCTTCCTGTTGTACTCCCGTTTAATTCGGGTTGTATGTATTTTCTCATTATGGGATAATACTATAATATTAGTTGCTAATGGGATAATGTCTATTCACTGTAGCTTCTAATGTCCCTTTTGTATGTGATTTCGCTGTTTAATTATCTATAGATATTATAGCCAAAAAGTAAAAATAAAAAAAGAAACGTTTATCCATATACTAGATTCTAAACCCGTGTATATACACGGAGTATTGATTTGATTATATAATTAAAATAAATGTTGTAATTTTTAATGTAACAAAAACAGAGATACCCAATTGGTTATTCACTTATTTGAATTCAATTTATTTTACGATATCATAATCTCGCTCCATATAATACCTTTAAGATTTATTGCTTAAAAAAGTTACATGTGAATTTTAAACAAATAAAAAGTCGGATGGTTATTATGGAAAACAAAGAATGACACTATTTTTATCTAAGTCAAGTTGATGGACTAAATTGAAAGATGAAATCTTTTAATTGAATTCGTACATGACGTCATAAACATGAGTCGTATATATAATTTAAGATTATTAGAAGCTAATAATACGAGTAATATGTATTAAGTGGAACTTCTTAAGTTTATCCAGACAACTATTAAATAATAGGAAGAGTCCAACTAGACTAGAAACCAAATTCTTTGAAGTGTATAATGGTTATGGATTTTTACCAATGATATGAAATATGATTGTGACTTTATCAAACTCGTAATGATCTTAATCTTGAATCAATTAAATTCAAAACTCTTCATCATTACGTTGCGAAAACAACGAACCATCGATATAAACAGCTAACAAATAATTATGATCTTGAATTGACACTTATATACTATACGAAAAATACCATAATTACAAATATGTATGTAGTTGATATCACTATTATTATCGTCACTTCATGTACACCCATAGCTCAATCTGCACTCTGCAGCTTACAAAAGAGGTTAATTCAAATCACTCTGTTGTTTGATTAGTATATTTTTATTCTAATTTAATACTAGTTGTGATTTTATATTCTGCAATTAATATAGTAACATTATTTAAATATTTTAGTGAAATATTATAATATTATTATTAAACCCCAACATATCTTAGCTACTAATCCCCTGATATTAGTTGGCTAAGATTAGCTGATGCCTACTTAAGAAAATATTTCCCAATTAATTTTGTGTAATAATATAAATAAAGAAATTACGTACAGAAAGAAAAAGTTAACATACTTTTTCTATAAAATCAAAACCAAACCAATCGAGATGCTAAACAAGGTTTAGATCAAAGAAATTAATCTGACGAGGTAAGGAAAACAAAAGTTCGCTTGTATAATTTCATGCAAATGACAAAAAATAAAGAAATGGTATATAGATATAATTGCGTAGACATTACATAATTAACCTTGTTAGGATATATCGAACGAATACAATGACATACAAATATACAAAAATCTTAATACTAATTATTCCAATTTATAGAATAAAATTAATGGTATCCTAATACTACTAAATAATCTCAAATTAGTTATCCTAATTTAACTAGTAAACATACTAAACTAATATATATTCAAAATCAAATAACCCAAACAAACCGTAAAGTTTAAGTCACTTATTTCACACCTATTGATTGATATATTCGTCATTTTACTTAGATAACAGACACATTCGTTGAAAAAAATAATGTAATTGTTTAATGACCGTATCAACCATTAAAATAAACGAACATGTAAAGTTGAAGGACTATAAGAATTATACTAGTCAAAAATATGTTTACTCCCCTAGATAATTTTATGTATTTTTGTGAAGAGCTCATTAATTACGAGTATTATATAATATTTTCGTACGTACCAAATGAAATACAATGCAAGTTTAAGATAGTACTGTAATTGACTTATTGACCAAATAATCTGCAGGGTGGTGGGTGATGTAAGATAAAACATGTATAGAAGACAAAATGGGGAAATAACCAAAAAAAAAAAAAGGTTGCTTAAGATTGGATGTGATGGAGACCACCGGAGGGATAAAAAGAAGTGGACGTCGTTGAGATAAGAAACTTATGATCAGATCCATCCCGTTGGACGGTGTAGATTCTCTGTTTTGCTAAAAGTCCGGCATCACTGATTTTGACATCTTATTTACTCTCCAACTTACGCTATATTTTGACTCTATAGGTCAAATGTCTTTTATATACATACGCGTACATCTTTTTCTCTCTCAATATTTTTTTTTAAAAAAAATATTTTATATAATTAATACTTCGTTCGTTCAGATCAAAGTGTCCACTGCACTTCAACTAAACATACGATTCTTCACTAAGTACACTAGTAACTAATCAAATAACATATCTACCAATTAAATTTTTTTAAGTGATTGACCATGAAAGTGAACATTTATTTGTGACAATCCAAAATAGTAATATGTACACTTGTAATATGACGAATGGAGTATTTAATTGGTGGAAAAAATGATAAAAATTAAATGGATTTCATGTACTATATCAATCAATAATATATACACATATATTAAACACATTTAACATTCCTCTTTTTAATAAATGCACTCTTAAAAGTGCAGCTAAAGTGGTTGAAAGTTTTGAGTGTCTTGTGGTCTTTATAGCATATTTTGTTAGGACTAGTTTATAAAATGCATTTTTTATGATTTTTAAATGAATTGAACGATTCATTTGTTTGTAAAGGTTATTGAAGTTTGTATATGGATATTTAAAGAGCAAGACGATTCGTTGTTAGGAAAGGTTATTTGGGCGTATGGGTCACATTAGCCATTATATGATATTTGATTATGACATTAATTAATTAATTAAATAATTATTAATCAGTTTATATGATAATAATAACATGCAAAACATTATACGGATT
Organism: Helichrysum umbraculigerum; assembly: GCA_949592205.1. Taxonomy (NCBI): domain Eukaryota; kingdom Viridiplantae; phylum Streptophyta; class Magnoliopsida; order Asterales; family Asteraceae; genus Helichrysum; species Helichrysum umbraculigerum. The sequence continues at coordinate 64,027,183 of CATIUR010000006.1, forward strand.
ATATTAATTAAGTTTAATAACTTTGAATAATATTTTTGACAAAGAAAAATTGAGTCAAACAACGTTGTTCAAATTCAAATAAATTTCTAATAATTCCCATGATTTAATTGGCCGATCGAATTCCAAGTAATTACTTATTACTATATGTTCCTGGCAATACCTTTTTATTTTTTGTGCGGTGTAGCATGTCGTTTTAGTATGATGACTAAATTAGATGCTTAGACTGCATATATATCACACAAATAATAAATTAATTAAATATAGTATTTTAATTAATCGGATCGGTTGAATTTATTTCAACAATATGTTCTAAGACTGCTCCCGTCAATTGTCGTCGGCTCCCGTCAGTTAAAACCGACGGATCCAACACCGATGGCATGTCGGTTCGATCCGTCGGTTTTTCCTATCGGAAATCCGACATTTGCTTTTCTTTCATGTGTGTATTATAACAACCTTGATTTTTCCGTTATAATATATATATATATATATATATATATATATATATATATATATATATAGGGTTGGGTTCTGGTGAGAACAAGGGGATTCCATGAGAATGGTGAGAACACATCTTAGCTATCCATTTTTTGATCAAAAATTCTGATTTTGAATGTGGCAATTTTGTAAATACTTTGAAGTTTGATTTTGGAAGGTTCACATCACCTTTGTTCATGTGAAGCTTTTTTTTTTAACTTCACATCATTTTACTCATGTGAAGTTTTTTTTTTTAATCTTCACATCATTTTGCTCATGTGAATCTTTTTTTTTTTTATTTAGCTTCACATCATTTTGCTAATGTGAAACTTTTTTTTTAGCTTCACATCATTTTGGTGAGGTTAAATCTAATATATTTTTTTTAACATAAGGTTACGATGCTATGAATTGTTATTTTTATAGATTCACATAGTTTTAATGAGATTAAGTAAATATTTTTTTGTTAACATTAGTTTTTGAAAAGATTAATTTTTATACTTATCAATTCACTACTTCAAATATGTTGATTAACAAAAATTAAATAAAACTTTACCATGTTAAAACTATTGTGAAGCAAAAAAAATTAAACTTCACATAGCAATCCTTATGTGAACCCTTCAAAATCAAACTTCAAAGTATTTACAAAAATGACACCTCCAAAATCAGGTTTTTTGATCAAAAAAATGGATGGCTAAGATGTGTTCTCACCGTTCTCACGGAATCTTCTTGTTCTCACAGGATCCCAAGCATATATATATATATATATATATATATATATATATATATATATATATATATATATATATATTCTTGGAGTCTAATTACAAAGGAAGCATAACTATTTGAAACTAAATATACAACGTGTCTAAATCAAACTAGCTCTTCGAGTATGTCAGCTAAGTCGTCATAACATCATTCTTCTTCTAACGAGTTTAAGTAGTCTTGACCTGAGATATACACGTACATGCATAAACCTAAAGGCTTAGTGAATTCGTGTGTTTGTGTACAAAATATCACACACAATATGCAAATGATGACGTGTAAAATATGAAATGTAAAATATATAAAATATGTTGAGATCTCCGTGTCGGGGATAAATAAGGTAATCCAAGTCGTTATCTGACATCGATAAGCATGTGTGTCATCTATGTCACGGCTATCTATACAAGCCTAAACATTATAGGCAAATATTTGCTAGTATCAACTTAGTATCAACAAGATGTCTCCTGTGTACTAATCGTACTTTATATAAGCCAACGACCATTACGTTTCAGTATCTGATTTAACCAACGACGACGTGACATAATATATATCCAAATTAAAAATCAACGGTAATCAAGTAAACAAGTAATCACGTGGTATATCATATATATCTCAGTTTTGAAAATAACACGGAACTCACCTCGATTGTTTAGGCAATATTATCTGCGAATTGTCGTTTCAACCTTTCAAATGTGAGGTGATGATGGCTACGTAGTACGTACGTACTGTGAATTGAGTATGTATGTATGAGATTTAAGAAGGTGAGAGTGTGAGTTTTAATGCATAATCAATCGTTGTATTTATAGCATGAGATAACTAGGTTATTCATCAAAGTTTTGACATTAAGATATACCAGCTCGTGTAGGTGTCACTTTTATGGAAAAACTTAGCAAGCAAGTAGTTGAATTAGTAGATAAAATTGCTTAAGTCAAATTTTGTGGAATGAATGATATCAACAGTTTGAATTACAATGATATAAAAGAAGTATTTGGTGATTAAGTTATAATTGGTTAAAATTATTAATAACGTAGTTGTTATTCGTAAAATATGGTATTAGCTTGGATCTTTTAAATGTTCGAAAAACATTATTTGTATACGTATATATATTTATTTTCTATAACTTTATAATTTACAAATCGTTAACAATACCAAATGACTTTCCTATTTAGTCGTGTTATTGAATCTAAACTAAACTTTATATCATTTATATTTCTTAAAAAATGAGATATCCTAATATTAAAATTCGAAAGTTGGGATGTTACATGTATAAATAAAAGGTAAATTGGTAAATGTTGGACCTAAAAATGAAAGTGACGGTTCACTGATGGCAGAGGTCCGTCAGTTTCAGTCAGTTTTTGAAAAAAGCTGACATGGCGCTGACGTTGCTTAGTCAGTTTTAGTCACCATTGTGAGTGGTCTAACATGCTCATAAACAGAAGCGGCTAAACATATGTAAGAGTATAAGACTGGTCCCAATGGAGTCAGTCGGCTTCCATCGGTTCCAACCGACGGAACCGACACCGATGGCACCAAGCCGTCGTTTCGGCCGTCGGATATCCGACGCTCGTCTTTTTTTTTTTTTTTTCTTTTTTCGCATGTGTGTATAAGTAAAGGTAAATTGGTAAATGTGATACCCAAAAATTAAAGTGACAGTGTCACTGATGGCAGGGATCCGTCAGTTTCAGTAAGTTTTTGAAAAGGCTGACGTGGCGCTGACGTGACTCAATTGATTTCAGTAAGTTTTTTTTTGACCATTGGGAGTGGTCTAAGTATGACTAATTAATTAGTTGATACGGAGCATCTCTTATCTCTTCATCTTCAAATTTTACACATCCTACGGAGTATTTGTCAATTGTCATGCGTGTGTCATTGTAGAAACGGATGTAGAAGCCTAGAAAGGGGTCAGTTTCAGTTTCGGTACATATGCACTCCTTTGAACAACTTGACTAAACATTCGTGATTTAAAGACCATTGTAGAAGCAGATGTAGAATGAGTAATGCTATATATGCCTAATAAATACATGAGTCTAAAAATAGACTAATTTTCTCATTGGTTGATTATTTTCTCTCTCTTAATCTCATTCAATAAATTTTTCATATCTACCAATTACATTTGTAGGTATAGATTTAGGTCTACTAATCATTTTTATGTAGATACCTAGAAAAGGGTCAAGGATGGCCTTTCAAGAACCTTCTAATTATAAAAAATGATTTTTTTTAAGGATATCAATTATACTTCATATTTTATACTTTTATGGAAAAACAAATTTTTTTTTTTTTTTTTTGTACATCAACAATTATACTCCGGCTCCACCACGGGATCATTGGCATGGTACATCCTTGATTTTAGTGCAAAACAAAGAATATGTTACGGAGTAATGATTTTACAGTGCAAACACAACCAACAAGAAGGTTGGAGACTGGAGAGAAGTACATAAGGTAACGTTAAGTTTAATAATTTAAGATTACGTACCAATTATAATTGAGTAATAATTTAAATACAAAAAGTTATGACATTTAGTCAATAATTTGAATCGTGACATAAACGTCACATAACTAAAAAAAATTGTGGCGTACTAGTTATTTAAAGTACTTCTGATGCAAACAGAAATATATTTATAGTTACTTTATAAATTTACTTGAATAAAATGAAAGAGTGGTTGGGTTCTTGAAAGAGAATTGAACCTCATGAGTCATGCCAAAGGACTACTGTAATGCTAAGACAAGGAGGGGTCAAATTAAACAAAATGAAAATTACTTATTAGCCATGGTTAAGTTTCTACATTATGTGCCGTAATTTACTTTTTTTTACCCTTTTCGTCGTGCGATATTAGTTACACTCGATCTGCATACAAATGGAACATGATCAAGTCTAGTAAACGTAGAGAGCTTTTCATATATAACATTGGAAAAAGGAAATGTTCTTGTCGCATTGGGTTTTTTTTTTTTTTTTTTCCTTGGCAACTCAACTGAAGATAAAGAAAACTTGCATGGTTTCGGCTAGTCTTCCGATTGATCATGTAAGATATCACCCAAATCTATACATTTAGCTATAAGACTTGTATTGCTAAAGGCTTTAAAATGAGACATCAAAAAATAGTACCCGACCCGGTTTCTAGTCAACGAAGGAAAACCGATTTTTTGACCAACCCGAACCCGACCCGGGTTTTTGACCGGGTTTTCAACCGGTTTCCGGGTTTTTTCCGGGTTATTGACCGGTTTTTCAACCCGACCCGATTTCAACCCGGGTTCAACCCGATTTCGAATTCGAAAATCCCAAACCGGTTTAGTACCCGCCGGGTACTCACAAAACCCGAACCGGGTAGAGTCAACCCGGGTTTGACCGGGTCGGGTTTTCGGGTTTGACTCGGGTCGGATTTTGAAAACCGGGTTTTTGGTTCACCACTAGTTACATGGGTGGAATAATTTGTGTAAATGTGGTCCATATTCAAGCAAAAACATGGGCCAGTTTCAACAAAAAGGCCTCCACGACAATTTGTACATCCATTTATGGTTGTCTTTGTCGCAATCCCATCCAAAAATGACATTGTGAAATTCTCTCTATTATTTTTATGAAAGTGTGCAACAACTGAATCACCAAGAGGGTATGGAGAGGTACGACGTATACAGTCGTACATCTTTCCTAAGGTAGAGTAACTACTTTCATAAAGAACTCCGACATATGAGTAGTTCTTTGGATAGTGCGCATTATTATCAAAATTTCTAACATAACGATCATTAGATGACCAAACTCACAAACAAATTTAGTTATTTAAAGAATGAATGACATTTGCATTTAAAAGAACTACAATATGATCGTGTAACGCACACTGCTGGTGTGTTTCCAGCTAACGAGGAAAAAAACAATAGGGACAAAATTAAAGTTATATTTGACTATAACTAACATGAGAACAAATTAACCAAACACCATCTATGTATATCAATCTCTTACTGCAACTAAATTGCATCCTTTGAACGAAGTCCTGATCAACCTCCATGTTACAATTCTCGAATTCTTTTCGTGTGTAAAAAGGAATTATCTTTACCCTTCTTGAAAAATCATTCCTCAACACATAATTTGAAACAGTTTGTTAGAAATCGTGTGTGGATTTTGAAGTGTCACATATAAACTAATTAACGGAATAACGGAAATGCTACACTTGCCAAAAAATATACATTAACTCGTATTACAAATCATGTGTACCAATTATTTAAAGACAGAAAAATAAGATGAAAACAATGAAATGATACATCTCTAACTACACAATTTTCCTTATATGCATAAATTTATATTTAAACCCATTTTTTTTAACTATAACATTTTCTGAAATTAGATAAGAGAGATGTGTTAAGCTATCCGATTGGTTCAAGTTGCTATAAAAGGACATAAATATTCTTCAAAGTTCAAATGTCACATGCTGTATGGGACTGAAACTGATAAACTCGTGAGTTTTGGGGCCCAAACTGGAAACTCAATTATTTGTGGTTTTGTTCCTTTGCGTCTTTATAATTTAAGGTTTTTACCCCTCCACTTTTTTGTTAATTTTCAAGCATGTCGTCCTTGATGTTTCATTTCATTCGATGCTTTTGGTCAGCCAATACCATATCATGTACAATAAGGCATCGACTATTCACATCAATCGCCTGTGGACTGTGGCGTGGCATTTTTTTTTTTATATGTATACTTGAAAAAAATCACTCGTATACGGATCGAGTCGGAAATGTAGCAAAAAATTGACAATGCGATATGGGTATCGGCCTTTAAGTCGCACATTGCGATATATGAAAGTTTTATTCAAGTAGTTTACTCACGTTTTTGGTTCTTATAAATGATAAGTGACTGAAGATCACTACTTTGCTAGTTATTTCATTCAATAACCTTTTGTTTATTTTAATGATGTTCTATTTTTTTTTTTGAAAGGCAGTTGTGGAATCACTGACGGACCTTTGGTCCACCCGTTCATCTTCCACTAGCGGTTACTCCCCGATATGAGAACCGCTCCATAGTTCGAAATCTCGGCGACGCTCTAAAGGGGTTGCTTTCCCATGTCTTAGATGGGTATCGCGCCGCGGAGTCTCCCCCTCCCCCAGGCGAAGTGCCATAGGCGAGATTCGAACTCTTCACCTCCAGGAAGAAACCACCATTTTAAAAATTTCTCAAGTTCCGTAAAAATACAAAAAAATGTAATGAATAATCTTGGTATTTTGGAGTAATTCAAAAAGGAAAGGATGAGTCTAAATGTTTGTGGGTCGTGTAAGTGGGCCGGGCCATTATGAACCCGTGACCGACCGAGCCCCGTGCTTTAATTTGACCCATATATTATCAAAAATAATATATATTCCTCAAGTGCTTGAAAATGAAAATTTTAAAACTTTTAAAAAATACATTTTCATAACACATAGTACTAGTTAAAATTTACTCAATTAGATTAATATACATATATAAAAGTTATATAATGCTTTTTATAAAGTCGGGTTTTAACCGTGTGTAGCAAGCCGATTTACATTTTTAGTTTAGTACAAATTTATCAAAAATTTATAAAAATTTTATATAGCCTTAGCAATAGCTAACGACCCACCAAGTTGACAATGCACTTACATCTATATACGATAAGAAATGATCACAAGAGCGTTACATTTGGCCCACGGGGGTATTTTAGAATATCTAAGATTAATAGGTCGTGTCTTCGGGTTTCATAAGAAACAGATCAGAGTATATGTGTGAAAGTGGCGAAAGATCGTAAGATATATACTATGTAATATAGTGTTATCACTTATCAACATTCTATAATACGTACTAGAGAGTACAAATGATGATTCCAGATCAAAACTTTACCAAAAAAAAAAAAAAATGATCATGAAACAAAATGTGAATTGATTCACTAATTTTAATGCCATTAGTATATCATCGATCATCTAATATAAAGATATTTGAAGTATCACGGGATGCAATGCAATACAGGAGGACAAAATTAATATCATTATGAGAAATTTGTCCTTTATGACCTTCCCTTCCAAACAATCATCTAACTTCTTCCAATTAAAGAAACCAAGAATTCAGGAAGACATATAAGAAGGACAAAGGGTATTATTGTCAATTCACATGCCTAAGGGTCTCTTATATATACACTAGATAGAATGTTGTGTTTTTTACATATCAACCCAAAGTTATGGACTCAACAATTTTTGCTTTCTTCTTAATTGCATTGCTTACTACCGCAAGAGCCTTTGATCCATGTCCATCTTTGAAACCCAAATCAGACAGCTCAGATCTTTCCATTATTCATATTTATGGTAAATGTTCACCATTCGACTCACCAAAACCAGCCTCTTCATGGGCCACTACGGTCCTCGACATGGCATCCAAAGACTCGCAAAGGCTAGCCTACTTGTCGAGTCTAGCTGCTACGAAGCCCATATCGTCAGTGCCAATTGCACCGGGCCAAGTCATAAGTATTGGTAATTATGTGGCCCGTGTGAAAGTTGGCACACCGGGCCAACTCATGTTTATGGTGTTGGATACCAGTGCAGACACTACGTATGTTCCATGCAGTGGTTGTACGGGTTGCAAGTCTACGATGTTTTCCCAAAACACGTCAACGTCTTATGGGGCACTAGATTGTGCCACTTCCGAGTGTTCTCAAGCTCGTGGGCTTACATGTCCAACGGCTGGACCCACAATCGGTAATTGTTTGTTCAACCGTTCATACGGGGGCGATTCTTCATTTTCGGCTACGTTATCGCGTGATTCTCTACAATTAGCCAATGACATAATCCCTAACTATATGTTTGGATGCATTGGTGAGGTCTCGGGTAAGTCAATCCCTCCTCAAGGGTTATTGGGCTTGAGCCGTGGACCAATGTCACTACTATCTCAATCCGACCCGCTTTACTCTGGTGTGTTCTCGTATTGTTTGCCTAGTTTTAGATCCTACTACTTTTCAGGGTCACTTAGACTCGGTCCAAATGGCCAGCCCAAAACAATTAAATACACACCCCTTCTAAAAAACCCACACCGCCCTTCATTATACTATGTGAACCTCACGGGCATAAGTGTGGGCCGAGTCAAGGTCCCCATAGCTCCAGAGCTACTAGATTTCAACCCAAACACGGGCGCAGGAACCATAATCGATTCGGGCACAGTTATATCTCAGTTTGTGCCAGCTGCTTATGACGCAATCAAGGAGGCATTTAGGAACCAAACACAAGGCCCATTTACTTCATTAGGGGCATTCGACACATGTTTTTCGGTTACACATGAAGATGTAGCCCCCAAAATGAAATTGCATTTTACAGGGTTGGACCTTGTTCTACCTATGGAGAACACATTGATACATAGTAGTGCGGGGACACTCGCTTGTTTGGCGATGGCATCGGCCCCAAATAACGTGAACTCGGTGTTGAATGTTATCGCGAATTTGCAACAACAAAATTTAAGGATTTTGTTTGATGTTCCCAACTCTCGTGTTGGTATTGCTCGTGAAATTTGCAACTAGGAGTCTAGAACCACATCCTCTCCAAGTTGTTTTTTGGAATTATAGCAAGAAATTAATCCCAAGTTGTATTGAACCAAGATATTTGACGAATAAAATTTATCTCGTTAAAGTGCTTGTTTTCTCGTTATATATTATGGGTTTTCAATTTAGGCTGCGTTTGATAAAAATGAATGATTTAGCGCTGAAAGTTTTTAAGGCTTTTCATATCTATTTCAAATTTCGGATGAGTGAAAGTAAACTAATCAGTACTTTTGTAAGTATTTGAGATTCTTTGTTATGTAATGTTTTATGACATATTTAACGTAACGAAATATTTGTTATGTATATATCATTTGTTGAAAAAAATGAAAATAAAAAACATTAATTAATACCAATGGAATAAATGTAGTAATGCTGATACAGAATATTAATAAAACAAATGAAATAAATAACAAGTCGACGCTTTGGCCGAGTGGTTAAGGCGTGTGCCTGCTAAGTACATGGGGTTTCCCCGCGAGAGTTCGAATCTCTCAGGCAGTCAGGCGTCGAACCCTTTTTTTTTTTATATAATTTAGAGTAAAAGTGCCTTTGTCGCTTAGAAAACTTCTGTCCGTTTTTTGTTCTTCATACTAATATAAAACTATTTTCAATAAATTATTTTACAACTTGCAATTGATGGCTAGCTAGGTCTAAGCCTCTAATACAGTAATACCAAACAATAAAAATTAAACCAGAAGAATAGGTGGAATAACGTTAATAACGAGTCGAACATTTAACGAGCTACTCGAGTTCGAGCTCGAGCTCGTTTAACTCGAATTCGAGTTTGACAATATTTGAACACGAGTCGAGCTCGAACGAAAAATACTACTCGATTAATTTCACGAGCCGAGTATAAAAATTTGATGTTTGACTCGGCTCGTTCGAAAGCTCGTTTAGTTTCGAGTCAAACGGGCTATTCGAGTCGAACGAGTCGACTTTATATAAGAATTTGTATATTTGGAACTTTAAATGTAAGTAACTAATAAATTTAAACCTAAGACATTAAGTATAAATGAGCTTATTCGAGCTTGATATCGAGTAATGGAATGAATTTATCGATCCCGAGCTCATAAACAAGCAAATTGCGCTTGAAATTTTGGTTCACAAAGACACTTTCCAATTAACTAAATGAGCATCAAATTCGAGCTCGAACAACAACAAATAATTCGAACTCGAGCTCGAACACAATTTTTAAAAGTTACTCGAATTCGAGTCGAGCTCTAACCGGATTAGGGGTGTACATAAATGGTCCGGAACCGCTAGAACCGGTAACCGAACCAGGACCGGACCAGAACCGAACCGGACCGTAGCACAATGGTCCGGTTCTCGGTTCTGTATTTTAGCCTTAATGGTTCACGGTGCGGTTCGGTTCTAGAACCGGTAAAATGATTCGAACCGCCAGAACCGGTTTAATAGGAAAAGAGAGATATATACTTGATATATATATCTTTTAATATCGATAGAAATTGAGTTATATAATTAGATTTTATAAATTGTTATATTAATTATAAGTATATATGTTTTTTTAGATTTTTATCTTCTATATTCCATGCACCGAAAAAATTCAACTTACATTTTTTTTATGTTATTTGTCGTCTGGATACTTCCCCGATGACGTTTTTTTGATAGATTGTTAACGATTGATCCATTTAATAAATCTTTTTGAGAACTTAATCAACCATATTATTTTTTATTCGACATACATGTATGTTTTGTTTGAAAAAAACATAGATGTATCCAAGGGCAGAGCCATGTACATGGTAGGGGTAATAGTTGCTACGGGTCCATTCGCTACATATAATATAAATTTCTTATAAAAAATTACACTTTTTGTTACATTCTTTGTTTGTGCTACGGGTTCAAAAAAACTAAGATACTAATGTTACGGGTCACTATAAATCCTAGATCCGCCACTAGATGTATCCATATTATGTAGAATTACAACGTTTCAATATTGATTATTAGACGATTTTAAGTTTTTTCTGATTCCTTAATTATTTTATTTAATTTGATAACTATATGCTTTTACATATCTTCTTCTTTATAAAATACACCGTATATTATTTGGTTCGCGGTTTTGAACCAAAACCGCAAGAACCGAACCGGACCAGAACCGAATTATATGGTGCGGTTCATGGTTCTTGATTTTTCATTTAATGGTTCGCGGTCCGGTGCAGTTTTGGTCCGGTTCGGTGCGGTGCGGTTTTTGGACCACGTACACCCCTAAACCGGATAATTAGTAAACGAGTCGAACTCGAGCATCCTGATATTCGACTCGATTCGGTTGGTTAACGGCCCTAAACGTTATGATACAAGTCCTCTAAAGCAAATGCTAAAACACTCGAAACGTTCGAAATAAGGGGGATTCAATTGTTATTTTCGGGTCAATCACATCTTTTCCCATAACGATTAACAAATATTAAATATTCAAAAATGCATTAAAATCATTGTACCTCTATGCATTAAAAACTTTTATTTGGGTACATGTATAATATTTTGATAAGTTTTAAAGGGAAAATATATCATTTTTCCCGTTACTTTTTTATGACGTCTTCTTTAGACTCGGGACATAGATCCTTTTACTTTAATAACGGTTTAACAAACAAGAGAGGAGGCTGATTATTTTTGTTGTGTATTTTTACTTTAATTTGTGAAGTGATTCACAACACTAGGATTTTTTTTTTTTTTTTTTTTTTTTACATTTTGTAGTTGTTAAACGGTAGATATTAAAAGTGGGCGCTTAATTTATATACATATAAAACTTCTAATGTTTAACATTAAGGGGTTAATTAAGAGTTTGATCAAAATTTGCATTATAATGTAGTTATTAAGATATATGTGAATCTAAAATAAACCACAATACTATTCTAGAAGATTAAGGAAATTAAAAAAAATATAAAACAAATAAAATATTGTCCTCTTTCTTTTCCATTCAAATCGAGGAGACAAAGAACATTACATTTGCGACATACAATATTGAATTTTCAAGAGCCTCACATGGGATCGTCCAAAAAATATTATTCCCCCACACCCCTTTACATATATAAATATATAAATAATAAATATTTGTATAAAAACTAATTAAATCAAATTAGTAAAAAATGAATGTCAGTAAATGTTTCTTCAATTTGAAGAATCATTAAAAGAATCATGTATCAATAATCAAGAAAATAAAAAATTTATCTGCAGAAGCTCCAAAGGTAGATATCACCACCTTCTTCATCATAAAGATCTTCATTAGTGATTGTAGAAGAAGATTGATCAAAGCCGAAAAGCGTTGTATGATCAAACATCCCATTGTTGAAACTTAGTGTATTGATGTTGTACCATGGTGCAACCATTGACATTAAAGTTCCATCAAGAGGATCATTTGTTGAGAATAATGTTTCAATATCATCTTCTATTGCATTTGGTGGTGGTGTTGATGATGTGGAAGAAGATATCGACGACGAAGATGATGGTGATGGTGATGTTGGTGTAGTGGTTACAACATTCATGGTGTCGTTGTTGTTGTTGATGTCATTGGCGGCTGCAGCCGCGATTTTTTGGATTGATTTAGGAGACATGGTTGTGGTTGAATATAAATATTGGTCATATTGGCTAGGTGAAAAGTTGAGATTTGCAGTTGGACCCTTGAGGCAAAGTAAGGCTGCATCGTAAGCTCTTGCTGCGGCTTCAGGAGTTGAATAAGATCCTAACCATATACGTGTTTTTTGATTAGGTGCTCGAATCTCTGAGACGTATGAACCCCAACTCCTCATTCGCACTCCTTTGTATTTCTTCTTGTTAATGGTTGATGTTGATGTTCTTAATGACTTTGTTTGAATCTTGCTAAGCTCTTTTTTCATCATTTCCTAATTGATCGAATTAACACGAACGAATAACTTAACACACAATCGACGCGAATGTTGAACGCCTTTTGAACTAATTTGGCAACAAAATGAGACCAAGGCTATGAGAGGATAATAAAATAAATGAGTAGAAATCAAATTTGGTGTGTAGGTGTGTATGATTGATGTAGAAGAGTGATGGTGAAGATGAAATGAAGGATAGTTGTTATTATATATATAGTCTTCAAGTGAGCAAGAGCTAGCTAGTGAAATATTGGGTGACAGGTGTTTTTTTTAGTGTTTTTAACTATGAATTCCATTATAAAAATAAGGAAACTTTGAGTTCATATTTGTTACATAAACACCCCATAGCTTTGACTATGAGTTTTTGTTAGCTTGCATAGATAATAACAAAATATATGAGTAATAAATAGTAAATAGTATATTTATAGCCATAATGTGTTTACATTGACATAGGTGTAACACCCCCAAATTTAATGATTTGCGGAAGCTTGATTTGGGTGTTACTAATCAATAACAAAGCACAAAGATATATAGTAAACGACTCTATATGCGTTGTTTTAACAAAATATATTGATAACTGAAATGTTTACAACATTTAAAGCTTTACATAGCTCGAGTTTAAATAAAATGAGATTTCAGTACATAAGTACTTGAACAAAATATACTAATGCAAGGAAATCTCGATCGTCTGTATGCTGACTCGAGCTAAAATCATGAAGCAGAAACATCCTACTGCTTGGTACCTGCGATATATGCTAAAAGGTCAGCTAGAAGCTGGTGAGCTCACAGGTTTGAAATCAGTTAATATAGTGTGAACCGCAAGATTTAAATAATGAATTGCATCCAGCAATTAAATAATGAATTGCATCCAGCAATTAAATAATAGTCATCGTGTATACAGCCATGAGCACATAGTTGAGCTTAACTCGAGGGCCGGGTCCCCTATAGAGAATTCCGGGCGAGGTGCCTCCACGAATGCCTAATCCACATTCGTCTTCCCAAATATTAGTACGTCCGTTTACCCGGTTAGTGCTTGCTAACCCGGACGAGGTGGGTCAATCCTATATGGTACCATATACTAATATTCACGCTACAACGTATTAACAACTATGCTGACGGAGGACTTTAAAATGATTAGTTTCGAAAAACTCATGTAGTATATGAAAAGTTGGTACTTGCGTTCACATGTTAAAAGTTGAGCAATATATCACACCCCTGAGTAAAACAGTAAAAAGATGGGCTATGAGACTCACCTGAGTCTGAGTGCGTTTAAAACAAACGTAAGTTGATTAGCCGAGTATGAAGTCCAAAGACTTGTAACCTGAGGGTGTCCACGACACGCGATGGTTATAATCATGATTGGGTATCTCAACAGATCACCCTTGTAGTTGTTCGTTCAACTATAATGTCCAAATTTCCACTATTTGGTTGATAAGTTTAAGTATTTGAAAAGTGTACGGCCCGTTGGTGACGGATTTGTAATAATAATCTCAACTATTATTATTTTGATTTCGTGTCGTTTTACTTGAAAAATGTGTTTTGATTGTGTTTTAGAAGCCGTTACGGAATCTAAGTACGGGGGTCCGGGGCAGCGCCCCTGGTAGCGGGGTCCAAGGGGCGGCAGCCCCTGGCGGGGTCCAAGGGGCAGAGCCCCTGGCTGGGGTCGAGCTGCCAGGTCAGCTTGGAAAATTTTTATTTCTACTATATTGCTTTGACGAAAAACGCATGTGGATCCGGATTTGGGTAAAATCAGGTGTTAAAATTTTAGGTTTCGACACTTAGTAAAAATCTGAGTTTTCTGGTTTGTGTGACGTTGGGTGTGACGTCGCAGGTAAGGATTGCGACGTTGAGCATGACGTCGCTAAAGGCGACGTTTCGCAATTTAATGCGACGTAGGGCGTTGCGTCGCTAATGTGACGTAAATTTGGTCTGCGACGTTACGGTCTGCGTCGCTATTGGCGACTTCGCAAATCAATGCGACGTAAGAAGCTGCGTCGCTATATGCGACGTCGAGGATTCGTGCGACGTAAGTCGCTGCGTCGCATTTGCTCCAGGCCAAATGCGACGTACGGGATCTGATCGGAGTTTCAACTTCAAAAACGCATTTTCCGGCCATCGATCAGCCTAATATTTTTACCCAACCCATTTTAGGACATTACAAGGTTATACAAACAACTAGCAAGTGATAATACTTAGAAACGAGAGTTTTCGGAGTTGTGTCGGAAACTTACAAATCGCCGAAATGAAATTTCGGAAAGATAGAAAGATAGATCGTTGCGTGGTGGTCGTGAATCTCTAAAAATCTTGAAGATCCGAAGTCGTTTGATATGTTTATTTGTCGATTTTTGATGGATGGTGGAGGTGGTGGTTTTTGGTAAGTTGAGAGAAAAAGAGAGGGAGAGAGAGAAAAAGAAAGAGAGAATGAGAAAGAAAGGTGGGGAAATGGGAGGTTAAACTCCCATTTTTCGCCCCGCGTTCCCGCTCCATGTGGTGTTCGTTTGCTCCGTCGTTTAAACGTTAAATAATTATTTTACATATTAATTGGTACGTTTTAAAATACAAATTATTACGCGATATTTTATTTAAATATTTTACAATTCCATTTATTTTTGAGTTATAAAATGTAAGTTTGTTTATTTAGTTTGCGCGTTTTAAATCTTTTAAATTGTGCAAGTTTTGTTTGTATGATTCGAATGATTACGAAATATTATCCTAATAATATTTTTGATATAAAAGCGTTATTTAATAAAATTGGTCACCAACGTCCGTATTAAATTGAATCGAAATACATTCGATTTAAGTTGCGTACGATTTAACCAAATCGCATTTTCGTATATATTCAACAATATATATAATTCGATACATTAATTAGCCTAACACAGAACTAATTACATGTATTAACGTATGATCATGCACTAATTACTAGTCCTAATTTAGCGGGTGTTACAATAGGGGTGTTAACGAACCGAGCCGCTCACGAGCTACTCGATTTCGAACTCGTTTATTTCGAGTTCGAGCATCAGCTACTTCGAACTCGAGTCGAGTTCGAGCAAAAATTATTGTTCGATTAATTTCACGAGCAGAGTCATAAAAATTAATATTCGACTCGACTCGCTCGAAAACTCGTATAATACTCCGAGTCGAACGAGTTAATCGAGCATACTCGGCTCAAATAGTTCAACAAGCTCATATATATATCTCGAGTCGAGCCACCCGAGCCTCAGATGAGAACGAAATGAACAATAACGATCGAGTTAAACTTGAATATTCATGCAAATAAGAAAAGTTTAAGTTACTAAACGAGTTTCGAACTCGAACTCGAACAATGAAAAAAATATCGATCTCGAGTTCGAGCCCAATTTAAAAAACTTATTCGAGTTCGAGTCGAGTTCGAGCATACTAAAAATATTCCGAGTCGAGTTCGAGCATCATGATACTCGGTTCAGCTCGGTTCGTTAACACCCCACATACATTTTTATATCCAGAGTCTTCTCTAATGGTCAACATAAAAGTTGAGTTTTCAACATTTTGATTGATGGTTATAACTTGTAACTTATAAGAAACTAAAAACATTGATGGTTAAAAAAGTAGAGTATAAGGACTTTTGGGACAATTGTTAAATATGAAGGGGTGTATGTGAAACTTGAATTATCAACTACATATATGAATTGACTGGTTAATTTGTCTATAATAGTTATAGCAATTAGAAGGATTCGAGGACGTAAGTAATTGCACAGAGTTTTGAATATTATATATGTCGATAGAGAAATTTTATATTATATTTAGTAGCAATAAACAAATTTTACTACTACAAAAATGCAAATTTTTACAGGCGGTGAACGGTCCGCCATCTATGTGAACGATGTTTAAAAGATAGACCTACTTGGAGGTAGGGGTGTCAAAAAAAACCCGAACCCGAATAGATAACCCGAACCCGACCCGACTCAACCCGAATTCGAAGCTTATTTGGCCACCCGAACCCGAATAACCCGAACCCGAATAACCCGCATCTTATTTGAGTCGGGTTTCGGATAAATTTTTTTCAATTCGGGTAACCCGAATAACCTAATAAATTATTTAATTTACAAATATAACTATATATATAAGTTATATATTTATGGTTTATCCATATATAAGTTACTCATTATGATTTATATAAACTATTAGTGTCATTTTGTAAGTTCAAATTTTATTCAAAATACGAAAATTTGAAATATCATCTTATTCGAGTTTAAATGAATAACCCGAACCCAACCTGAAATCGAATAACCCGAACCCGAATAACCCGACCTTATTTGAATTGAGTTTCGGGTTAGATTATAAACTTGAAAAACCGAATAACCCGAAACCCAAATAACCCGACCCGTTGACACCCCTACTTGGAGGCGGTGAAAACACCGCCTTAAAGAAACATATGTAAGGCGGTTTAAAATTTTAAGGGCAGTATAACTTTGACACTGTTCCGTCATTTAAGGGCGGAGATTTTATTTAAAATAAGGCGGTGCGCCATGAGTGTTTGGCGCCAGATGTTAACATATATAAAGGCGGTTTTCTCATTATATTATGGCCTTTAATTAATCTTTTTGATTTATTAATTGTTTATGATTAAATTTTAAGTCGGTATTTAGGAACCGTTGTTTTTATTATCGATGGCGCCAAAAAAAAAAAAAACTACCGGATATTTAATATTATTCAATATTAGGCAGTTCAAATAACTGTTTTTAACGGTCTGTATTTGATTCCCGTTAAAATTTTTAGTAGCCGCTATCATGCAATTACCAAATTTCAGTAGCAAAATACTGACCATATCGATTTCTAGAAAGCCAAATAAAAAAATTTATATGGTACAAATATCAACCAAATTAAATATCGTATAAACATATAATTACAAAACATCTTGATATCAAGTTCATCTAAATATACGAGTAATAAATAGTAAATAGTATATTTATAACCATAATGTGTTTACATTGACATACATTTTTATATTCATAGTCTTCTCTAATAGTCAAAATAAAGTTGAGTTTTCAACATTTTGATTGATGGTTATAACTAGAAACTAAAAACATTGATGGTTATAAAAGTCGAGTATATGGATTTTCGGGACAATTGTTAAATATGAAGGGGGTGTATGTGAAACTTCAATTATCAACTGCTATATGAATTGACTGGTTAGTTTGTCTATAAGTTTATGGCAATCAGAGGAATTCGAGGACGTAAGTAATTGCACAAGAGTTTTTAATATTATATATGTCGACAGAGAAATTTTATACTCCGTATTATATTTAGTACTCCCTCCGTCCCAAATTAAGTGTCCTGTATCAGATTTGGAAGTATTTCCTTTTCAACTTTGACCTTAAATATTTTTGTTTGTGTTACATATTAGTTTATGAAAATTATACCAATGAAAATATATTTAAAATCCAATCCATACATATATTTTGCATCAAATATTATATAACACAAACAAATATATTTAAGGTCAAAGTTAAAAAGGGAAGACTCAAAAAGTCAAACCATGACACTTAATTTGGGACGGAGGGAGTAGTAATAAACAAATTTCACTACTATAAAAATGCACGTTACGGGCGGTGAAAAAGCACATTACGGGCGGTAAACGGCCCGCCATCTATGCGAACGATGTTTAAAAGATAAACCTACTTGGAGGCGGTGAAAACACCGCCTTAAAGAAACATATGTAAGTCGGTTTTAAAATTTTAAGGGCGGTTTATCTATGACATTGTTTCGTCATTTAAGGGCGGAGATTTTATTTAAAATAAGGCGGTGCGCCTTGGGTGTTTGGCGCCAATGTTAACGTATATAAAGGCGGTTTTCCTCATTATATTATGCCTTTAATTAATCTTTTTGCTTTATTAATTGTTTATAATTAAATTTTAAGGCGGTGTTTAGAAACCGTTGTTTTTATTATCGATGGCGCCAAAAAAATATAAACTACCGGATATTTAATATATTCAATATTAGGCGGTTCAAATAACCGCTTTTAACGGTCTTTATTTGATTCCCGCCAAAAATTTTAGTAGCCGCTATCATTTAATTACCAATTTCCAGTAGCTAAATACTGACCATGTCGATTTCCAGAAAGTCAAATAACCAAATTCACAACATATATACATGGTACAAATATCAACCAAATATCGTATAAACATATAATTATTACAAAACATCTTGATATCAAGTTCATCTAAATATATGAGTAATAAATAGTAAATAGTATATTTATAACCATAATGTGTTTACATTGACATACATTTTTATATCCATAGTCTTCTCAAATATTGTCAAATTAAAAGTTGAGTTTTCAACATTTTGATTGATGGTTATAACTTATAACTTATAAGAAACTAAAAACATTGATGGTTATAAAAGTCGAGTATATGGACTTTCGGGACAATTGTTAAATATGAAGGGGTGTATGTGAAACTTGAATTATCAAGTGCATATATGAACTGACTGGTTAATTTGTCTACAATAGTTGATGACAATCAAAGGAATTCGAGGACGTAAGTAATTGCACAGAGTTTTGAATATTATATATGTCGATAGAGAGATTTTATATTATATCTAGTAGCAATAAACAAATTTGTGACATACTAACTTGACCTAAAGACATTGTATGTAACATCCGATTTAATAGGCAATTATAATAACAATAAGGAGAACTTTTATGTCAGTAAACTGTACAAAGGTTAAATAATCTGTGCATTAGAAGTGTAGAACTCCACAAATGATTTGTGATGTTAGGTTTAAATAAAGGGTCATTTGTGTACAAATGAAAAAACTGAAGGTTATATATTTAAATTATAGAATTTTATGAGGTTGTTGATTGGTCAACGGCACAATTTTTTGGTGCTTGTACAAATTGTATATAGAGACATAGAGTTATATATGCATCAATTATATATTGAGAGACTAAGGGTGTGTTTGGCGTGAGACTTTTGAGGGGCTTTTACGAACTTGAGCTTCTACTTTTAATAAATCTCAGTCATAATCCTTATTTTACAACACAATGAAAATGAGACTTCTTAAAAAAATAAGCCTCAAGAAGCCCTTAAATAAGAAGCTTTTTAAAGTGGTTTTTTTAGAGAAAGTTTTAAAGTGGCTTCTGAAAAAAAGTCTAAGCCCTAACTCTAACCACAAGCTCCAATTCCAATCCCAGTTCCAGTCCGTTATTGCCAAACACACTCTAAACATGTGCTAGATATATGGTTGGAGAATTAATAGTGTAAAATGAGGAATGATTCTTGTCTCTACTTAACACAACTTATGTGCAACTAGCAAATATTTATTAACAGGATCTTTCATAGATCGATAGGATTAGTAACTTGGAGCAATGACATGAGTTTGAGTTCTCAAATTATATACCCAAATAACTATTGGAAAAATGATTGTAGTAGTTAATAGCATATAACTTAGATGCTCTTAGTTTAAAAGAAGATATACTGAATGTGTATTTATTTATAATTCGAAGGAAAATGTGTAAAATATCATATTTGTATATTTGTGATTGGTCAACAACACCTAATTCGTGTGCTTTTGATAGTAAAATATGTTTTTCCCATAACTATTTGGGGAATAATCCGAGCTGTTGAACTGGACGGATCTTCTATGCTATGAAAGTAAATTGAAGGACCAGTCTTGTAGATATAAATAAAGTTCAACGGTTGAAAATTTAACTTTTTCATCTAAAAGCTTTCAACTGCACTAAACAATTCCCGTAACTATTTAATGATAATTAATTACTGTAGTAGAATAAAAAGGAAAGCCATTCTTTTTCATATGATAGAATGATTATAAAGGGAAGAAAAGCTCATGTTATTGTTAACAAGGTTTTTTAATTAACAATGATAAAGTAATGTTGCATGGTAATATGGCATTTGACTTAGAGAGCAAGTCACCCTGCACAATCCACATGATATGATAGGAAAGAAAAGTAATAAAAGGAACAAAAGAAAATAATATATAGTAATATTTATATAATAGAGAAGAGTTCAATTGAGACCATTTATTTTGTGTGAGAATGGGGGAACCAACTACAATATGTCATGTGTCACTTTTTTCTCTCTCATCCACGTTTTTAAAAATTAAATATCTCACAAACGACAAGTCGAAAAATCATGAAAATTGCACCATATTTTTCAGCGTTTTATCCTCTTCGATTTGCCGTCCATCAAGGCATATTTCCGACGAACTTTTTTTTTTCTTCATTTTTTTGGTGGGTTTTACATATTAGTAACACATGTGTTAGTGATTGATTATACATTTGATTTAGGGTTTAGGGTTAGGGTTTAGCAAGGTTTAGTGTTAGGGTTTAGCAGCGTTTAGTGTTAGGGTTTAACAAAGTTTATGGTTTAGGGTTTAGTATGATTTAGGGTTTAGAGTTTTATAAAGCGTTTAGGGTTTAGGGTTTGGGGTTTAGGGGTTAGGGTTTAGGGTTTAGGGTTGGGAGTTTGGGGTTCCCGGAATCCCAAACTCCCAACCCTAAACCCTAACCTCTAACCCCTAAACCCCAAACCCTAAACCCTAAACGCAACACTGTAACACACGTGTTAGTAATGTGAAACCCACTAAAAATAATGAAAAAAAAAACTCGTCGAAAGTATGCCTTAATGGACGGCAAATCGAAGAGGATCAAACGCTGAATCTAGTGGTGCAATTTTCATAATTTTTCGATTTGTCATTTGTGAGATATTTAACTTAAGGGGTAAATGGGTTTTGTATTCTCTTTGTACACATGACACCATATCATTGGTTACTCTATTCTCACAAAAAATTTTAGTTTCATTTGAACGTTACCCTTATATAATAATCAAACAATAATTAAGAAATATGGGGGCAAATTGGTAATTTAGCTAGAACACATGGTCGTACGTCGATCATATTATTTAAGGAAGATGAGAAAACATTTGACATAGGATTCTCTAGTCGTACGTAGCTTCCTGGATTTTGCATCAACTTGTAGCCAGAAAATTATATAATAATATTTCTATTGTTAAAAGAAAAATATAATATTGAAATCGACATTTAGTTCTATTTTTTGCACACATATATATGGACGGGTTAATCTTTCCATACCATATAAATATACTTACCATACCATTTATGTAATAAAAAAAAGAAAAAGTACAGAATAATAAGAAAAGGTGATTGGAAAAATACAGAAAAAGTACAGTTTAAAATAAAATATAAAGAAAAATGGTATGGTTAGTACATCCCATATGGACTGAAATAGGATAATGATATATCCATGTTCCATTATAATAAATCCATCAAAAATATGTATTAACATGTTGTAAGTTGTACTTTATAACCTGTTAAATACACATTTTTGATGGATTTATCAAAATGGATGAATAGTGTATTTATCACAAGTAACAACCACGAGAGATATCATTATTTGTGTATATGTATCAAAATGACACAAAATTTAAGATGTTTGAGCTTCGGATTCATGTGTTGTATTGATTATTTTTTTATTATTTTTTCTTTTTGACTTTGAATACGTTTTAGTTTTATGAAAATGTAAGAAAATATCTAACATATGAGATCTTCATTAAAATAGAATTATTATTATGGATATTTAATTAGAATATTACGAAATGCATAGAGCCATAGACAACAAAATTGGGGCGAGGAGTATTAAGATCTGACCTACGACGAGAAATTTTATCAAATACTCATACTAGTTATCAAAGTGAAATTAGTTAATTTCTCGTAGTATATAAGAGCATTGGGAGTGGAGGCTCTTTTACCTTGTGGAAAGCTCGTTCGGTGTTGATAAAGCCCAAATGTCAACGGGCCAACACCGAATATATGACGATTTTATTTTTATTTTTGGTTTTGAGTGAAAACTAATAAATCACTCTCTTAAATATAGTTATAGAAAGTGATGTCGAAGTCTGTATGAAAACCTACACTGATTTTACATTATGGTTTTCACTCCTTGTATTCTAACGATAGAAAATTAAACTTTGTAATCCAATTTTATACATTATGTTATTTAAAGCGAGATAACTTCCCAAGGTATATGAATCTATTCTCAAATATAAATCATCATGCGAGTTACATTTATGAATGGATCTAAAACAATATAAAAACATGAATCTATTTAAATGAGATGTTACTCTGTTTACTTTAATTAAAAAAAAAAAAAAGAATTATCATCCACCAAGCATTGTACAACCGAATATTACGGAGTACTCCATACGTCCCAATTTTATTGTCCCCAGATAAAAAAACACGCAGTTTTAGAAAACATAATCATCTCTCTTACTTTTTTGGTAAGATGACAGTTTTACGCTCTAATTTTTACCTTTTTTTTGTTTTACATATATACACTAGGGGTAAAAAAACATTTTATCTCATTATTCTTATCTATTTATGAAAGCGGACAATAAAATTGAAACATTTATAAAAAGAATACCGGAATATATAATTGGGACGATTATCTATTTATGAAAGTAGACAATAAGATTGAAACAACTATAAAAAACCGGACTACAAAATTGGGACGGAGGGAGTAGTATGTTCAAATATTTAAGCAACAGATACAAACGTAATAACACTATGAATTATTAAACGTCAAGACTCTAGAAATTGTGACCTTTTTGTTTTATTAAATTAATAAAAACATGTTATGTCACTATCAAATCCTAGCCATAGCAGTGCAGTGATTCTTCGTTGTTAACTGGTTACTAACCTCGTATATACTTAAATTTCATGTTTATTAAATGGGGCCACAAAAAAAAAAAAAAAAAAAAAAAGAAAAAAAAAGGAAAGAAAAAGGAAAAAGGTGAAGGACGCGCAATGTAACAGTAAACCCCTGTGTCTCGTAAAAATAAACCAACCCAGCTGTTGCTCTTCTGTCTCACATCGCCCTCCAAAAACCGCGTTCAAATATTTTTAATTTTTATTTATATTTATATTTATGATTAAAACAACCCTCCATTTTTCATCATATTTAACTATCGCCATTACTAGTTTGGGGTAATCTAACATAAACTCTTATGGTAAATAATAAATTTTACCATTATAAGTTTGGGGTAATTAAATATTTATAAATTCATCATAATGATGTTGTCTATCGTTTAATGTGGTTTTGGTGATCTTTTTTCTTTTATTTTAATGTGCTTTCATATTCATATTGAAAAATCTATATGATTCGCAATGTTATATGCGATATACTTCATACATAATATCTTGATAGATTTATCTTAAGATATTCTAAAAACGAGAGTTATGTTAACGACAATCATAAAAACAGTCATCAAAATATTTCACGAGGTATAAAGTTTATTATATGTTAGACACAAATATATTAAGCATGTTCGGTCGCCTTAATGATAACTCTAAGTGATTTTACTATCATTGATCTAACAATTAATAATATAATGAACATATTAATCGGATAAGTTAGCAAAATTCATTTGAGTAAGTGTAATCCCTCTCTTTTATTTTCTATTCTTGATCTTACCATATTTTGGTTTAACAACTTAACACAAATTATATGACTATAACTTTGTACTTTTGTACCACTTAATTCCGTAAGTTCATCTATATGTATTATCTATAACGACTGTTAGTACTTTCTCTTAAAATTAAGACTCAACATATTCTATTTGGTTTCTCTAATTCTCATTGTATATAACTTTATCAATTTCACATTTTTTGCTTTATTTAGATGTATGCTACCGTTATCAACTTATCATCACGGATCATCATATAACTATAATTGAATTTCTATTCACAATAAAATAAAACATTTCGTTGCATAACACGGTATATCTATATTTTTTACTATTTTTGTAACATTTGAAATGAGAACATATATATCCAGCCAAAAAAGGGAATGACAATTTTCGGTAATTTTTTTTTATGGGGGAGTGATAAATACTTCATGATTTTTGTTTCATACAATAAAATTGTACATTAGAGAGTTGTACTGTATGCATTAATATTGAAATTTTTGGTGTATACATCACAATTTTTTAGTGTATTTACCAACACCCTTTTTATGAGACAAAGTGAACTTTTCCCATGTGTCCCCAAGCTTTCATACTTTTAACTTCTATATAAAAATAAATAATAAATAATAAACATTTGGGTTCATATTGGCAATTCCTACTTATATTTGGGTTCATATTGGTAGTATTAAGTTAGTAACATAGCACACAAAATGAGTATAATGCTATTAAAATAAAGTAAATTAAGTTTTTTTGTTTCCACATTGCCCAAGTTTATATACGTTGTTGTATATCAATTTTATTCTATATATATTAAGGGGATAGTTGGACAATGTACGTAGATATATTGTATAATTGTCTTCTTATGAGCATAATATATAACAATTTACCCTTAAATACACACTACAACAATCATAAATGCAATTAATTTGCATATATTTGTTGCACAACTAGAAAACTATGTAAAATATGTCAGGTTGTTAATACTTAAAAAGGCAAGCGGAATAATAAGAAGCCATATGCCAACGACACAGTTGATAATAGGTGGCGACTTTGCTACAAAAAGCAAAAGGTGAGGCCGTCAAGGATTCAAGCCTTGACACCGCCACATTATGGATAAGCAGATGATTGTAGGTCTGTCTGAGTTACCGATTTACCGGTTATCAATATTTTGCCAAAAAAAGTCATAGGATCTTTTGCGCTTACATATGGTTACACAAATATATCGGCAATTATAAACATTATTGATTTACTTTCAATCGCACATAGCTAGTTTATTACACAAAATTTACTCATGCGACAACATAATATGGCAAAACATTTGATTTTTATTTTTCACATAACACGCAAAAACATCTAAAAATTTTATGCGATCACGAGATACTATGCCGCCTAACCAAGACCTGAAAAAAAAAAACGATATTTTTAGGATTTAAAATATTGAAAATAGAATTATTTGGTGGGGTTGGTAGTTAATATATAACACCTAGATGCAAGTCATGTAGCCTAAATAAGTCAACATCAAAAACCTCATCTTAGAAAAAAGATTATGCTGTCTACTCGTGTAATGTTGTACTTGATTGTACACATATTACTTTCTATGAACCTTCACTCTTGCTACTCTATAATCTATATGCCCATACTTCCTCAACTACCATCTAATCTTATCTTATTTATTTATATCTAAAGAAAATTACTTATATGTACCTAGTATGTACCGTGAACGCACACCTTTTCATTAAATGCACACCTTTTCATTAAATGTACCGTGTCAGAATTTTTTTTTCAAAATTAGACTCAGAAGTCGCCAAAATTGAATTACTCATTGGCGACTTGGCGATTTTCTTGTTAGCCAACAGATTGTCGCCACGTGTTACCAAAAAGTCGACAGTCAAAGCATTCTTGTCGGTCAACACAAAAGTCACCAACCACCAAAACTCACCACGTGTTACAAAAAGTCGCCAAAAATCACTTTCTTGTTGACGACTTGGTGACTTTTAAAAAACTCGAGAATCGTGCCAAGACTCTTTTTTTAAAACAACCCACTTGACCAAATCAAAAGCCATGTCAAAAACTTAAGAAAAGTAAACAAAACACCATTTACTTGAAATTTTCATCCCAAGATTCAAACTTTTTAACAACCCACAATGCAATAACGAAAACTCACATCATAACTACAGAAAAATGAACAAAACACCATTATACTTGAATTAAAGTTTCAGTCTTTATAACAACCCACATGCAAAAGAGAAGACCCAAATGAATCGTACACGAATCCCTAATTTTTAAAAAAGTCGCCAAGTCACCAACAAGAAAATGATTTGTGGCGACTTTTTTGTAACACATGGCGAGTTTTGGTTGTTGGCGACTTTTGTGTTGACTGGCGAGAATGTTTTGACTGGCAACTTTTTGGTAACACGTGGCGACAATCTATTGGCTAACAAGAAAATCGCCAAGTCGTCAATGAGTAATTCAATTTTGGCGATTTTTGGGTCTAATTTTGAAAAAAAATTATGACAAGGTACATTTAATGAAAAGGTGTACGTTGACGGTACATATGACACTACAACAAATTAGGCCTTATAGGACACTCAAAATGGTCATAATATGGTATTTAATAGGACCTTTTACTTTTTAGGACCAATAACTAATGTGTCCTATATAAAGGCGTTGTAATAAATAGAGCGTCCTAATAAGTACTATTTTGTAACACTTTATATAGTCCTATAAACCATATTAGCGTCCTAACAAACCTTAATATAGGACACTTTATGGAGTTGTAATATATATACATTTTCCTACAGTCACATTATAAGACACATGTAGGCGTCCTAATAATAAAGGACTTCAGTGTGTCCTATTAAGTTACAATATAGGACACTCCTTTTAGTTGCAATGTAAATAAGATGTTGTGACAACTACCGGCATCCTAAAAAGGGTTATTTTGCACTAGCAGAGAATGGCTTTAGTGACACCTAAATTTGGTCATTAGTAGGGTCACGGGAGGAGTTTTAGTGACAGAAGCATAGCGTTGTATACAATTATAATTCTTATAGTTTTATAGTATGATTATACACAAAAAATGAAAGACATAAAGAAATATTATTAATCCATTGCTTCAAACATGAGTCATTGATCATCAAATAGAATATGATACTACACATAATTTATATCTTACACAATATTGGTTGACATTAATTTTGGTGCTACTAAAATAAAAACAACTAATCTCCGATCTTGATCTTCTATTCGCCATAGTCTCTCAATCTCAACCATTGCCTGTGGGGAAAGAAAAAAAAACATAAATATAATAAAAAAAAGAGGATATACTACTCACTATAAGAATCATAATCACCTTAATCAATTTGTTCATCAATTAAGATATCCTTATTGACCGTGCACATACTTAGACTTGGCAAATGCACATGCTACGACTTAATATATAAAAAGCTCCAACCAAACTTATGCTTGAATGATGACATTAGATTACTATGACATTGACTTTCAACGAAGTCTTGGTAACCTAGATTACGAGCTTTGAGAAAATTGCAGTTTGCAAAACTAAGCCTAGAAAACATTGTTGACCAATGATGTACCGTTATTCAAACTACGCATTTTAACAACCTAACTAGACTTGTAATAGCATATTGCAATCAACCTATACGAACTGCACAAATGTATAATCAATAACAGATAAACAAAATATATCTAAATAACTCTACCTTACCAATAAAGATAAGTAATTTGAATTGGTGGCCACTAATCTCAATTTCTGTTTAATCATATCATACAAACTCCTGCAAGATAGACACTCTTATGGAGGGTTCCATAATTTGTGAAGTTTTACATACACTTGCTATGTCATTGCTATTAGCAAGACTAATTTGTCTGTTATGAAGTAAGAAATAAAATAAGATCAACAAACATAATCAAAGAAAAAACTCATCACAAAATGCAAATACCACAAAGTCAAGCAACAGACTGCAGCTATATGTGCATACCAGAAAAAAGCTAATGTTTTGGGCATTTAAATTGAACTAGCGAGGGTGCACCTGTTAAAACAAGTGTTGATGAATGGATGAATGAGTTGGAGCGAACTGTATATGTACTTCGCTCTATCCAAATTATCAGTTGTACTAGTCGAAGCCCCAAAGACAGCGTCTTATTTCTAGTGAAAGAATTAAGAAAATCACAAAAGTCAGCAAGTATCATAAACAGGAGTGCTTTTAGCAAATTTAGAAATCCATGCTTCTTAATTTATTTCATTCTTTCCTAACATCATTTGTTTACTTACTTCTGTTCAGAGAAACATAAAACTTTCATCTTCTTCATCATCCAAACTTAAGCCATGCATTCTACACAAGAGATACACGATACAAGCTGAACATTTAAAAAGATTCTTTTTATTGCATTAGTGTGTTTTAAATACAAATATGTTGAGTACTATCTTCTGAGAAATACATAACATGTTATAATATATACTTCGATAATCTAGTATGCCTTTGAGTAGTCATTTTTAAGAGTATTCAATTGCAGAGAAGTACACTGAGGTCCAATAATTACTACACCTGATAATTAAGAACACTAAACTAAAAGAATGATAGCAATTGAAAAATTAATTTTTTTTTTGTAATAGGAATACCGAGCAACAATCAAAGATGTAAAAAGTCAAGAACAATGAAGAAACCTTATTACCCTTATGGCATATCAACTTGAATCTTGATGAAGACTAAATTACATGACCAAAATGGTCACTCCTTTTAACCCGTGATCGTATTGCTGGTGATTGTTTATACAAGAAGACCTAACTACATAATATAAGAGAAGCATGTAATGATGTAAATAAGTAGGAATATAAGAAACATCAATAGAAAAGAAAGGCAAATTGTAATTGTGAATACAACCTGATTCGCACCCAAACAATTTCTTTTAAACATTACATCAAACACCTGGTGGGCTTTTCTCAAGATCAAATTAAATTCCTGCACGGAACAAAATATATATGTAGGTCTGAATTATACCCAGTGTTGCAACTTTAAACAAACACATCGTTATTGATTCCACCTTCATTAATGGATCAAACCTAAGCAACTGACAAAACAAAAGACAATAAATCTGGAACAACCTATAACGTGTACTCTCAATCGGGTGACAAGTGACTTGATCATGTGTTTCCCGATGATAAGCAACGAAAATCTTCCATAAAATAGAAATCACACCGGATGATGAGAATGGGAAGGGTTGAAAAGCAGATGTGGTAGAAATAAAAATGAGATTTTTAGAATTTCATATAGCGCCTAATTAATGGTATTTCAATTTTATTAAATTTTTAGATCGCGCCAAACTTGTCCGCCTAATGAGATGGGGATATTATGATTAAAAAAACAAAACAAAAAACATATAAATTTGATATATTAAAAGAACATAATTTAAAGCTACTTACAAAAGGAGACTTAATTTAGAAGTTATGTAAAAAAAATTAATCATAAAAACTGATTACCATTATCTTATACGTAAGATATTAGGAGGACATGAGGAACTTTAATATTTGTTTAAGATATTTTTCATTATATAATTATCTAGAGTTATATAAAATCGTAGTTGTATTCAGGGGTGTAAATGATACAACACAACTCGTGAGCTACTCAAGATCGACCCGAGAAATATTTGAGATTAACTCGATACAAGTCGCGTCGAGCTTGAGCTACTCGAGTAGAGCCTAATCGAGCTTGCATTATATTACATTTTACCCTTCTTATATATATTTACTAGATTTTAAACCCGTGTATACACACGGGGCGATGAATGTGTATTTAATATTCATTATTATAGCAAGTATTGCATATATTAAAAATTATAAGAGAAATACAAAAGAAGATATCATAGTTTACCCAATTTCCTAATTAAGGTATAAATTTTTATTTTATTTTCAATTTAAGACATCAAATTTATCAATTTGATGAATTATTTCACCAATTATCTTATAAACTACCCTGTATAAATTTACCAATAGGCATTCAAAACTTATAAGTATCTTATAACACATTTCAAAACTTATAAACCCTTTAAATTTTTCAATTTTAATAGTATAAAACAATATTAGGTTTCAATTAAATTATCACAATAAGTTATGTATTCCTTTTATCATTTACCTTACTTATTCAAATTCTATCGTTATATTTTATGAAAGAAAATATTCTTTTTATATCTTTCTTTAGTTATCTCTACAAAAACCTTTGTACAAATAAATTCGATGTTATAGCAAAAATCAGGACATGCCTTTATTTTCTTGAAACTTCCACTACGTATTGATAGCTTTGTATGGATTTTCGTACTCTTAATTTATTCTTTCATGTATTTAATCTAAAATTAATTTTAATTGATTAAGTTGATTTAATAAGCTTGAAATGAAAAATACTCAATATATCATTGTAACTATAAAACTTTAAGAACTTAATTTCTAAAATGTTAGGACTCTATTTGGGTTGATTGATTTAACAATGATAATAAAAATCTATTTAATCCTTTTAATATACCTTATATCCAAATATTTTATACTAAAGTTTTTTTAGGCCATATAATTGATTGTTTGATAAAAAAAAGTTTCACTCATTTTAAGGGACTACAACTTACATTTTAACTTTATTGATAATTTTTATACTAATGTTATTACAATAACTATATGTTCTACTCCCGTCCCACTCAAGTGTCATGTTTTGACTATTTAAAGTCTTTTTTTTTCAACTTTGATCTTAAATATTTTTGTTTATATTATATAATACTTGATGCAAAATATATGAATGGGTTGAGTTTTAAATGTATTTTCATTGGTATAATTTTCTTCAGATATTATATAACACAAATAAAAATATTTAAGGTCAAAGTTGAAAAAAAAAAGACTTCAAAAAGTCAACATATGACACTTTAGGTGTGACGGATAGAGTATTTAATATCTTTTATATAAATCTCAAAAGGTTAATCATATCATCTTTTGAATGTTATTCGACGTTTATGGTTGTGTTTGTTACTACTATTTTAAATTGCAAGATTATAGTACATGTATAAATTAAATATAGTCAATCCCTCTGTGTATTAACTTTTTATATATGCATGTCCATCCCTCTAATTGTTAATGTTATTTTTTTTTCCTTTGAGTTGCAATAGTACTAAATGAGTTTGAATAGGTTAGAAATAGTAACAATTATTGTAATAATTATATGTGCTAAAATTGGTTAGAAATAGTAACAATTACTTTGGTAATTATATGTGCTAAAATAGGAGTATTAGTAAATTATCATTAAAAATAGTTTTACTTGAAACTTGAAAGTAAATGCTTCTCAACTTACGAATTTTAGCCAACCAACAAATGTATATATGTTAATTATGTGTCTTTCATGAAGAAAGTTTAGAGAAAAAGTTTTGAAGATACAATATAAATAAATCATGAATTTAAAGGTTGTGATTATCGATAGATTTTTTTTCCAGGTAATTAAGAGTTTTTATTATTTAACTCCTATAGGTAAAACAATTAAGAATTGGGTAATAAAGTTTACGGAGTATTGGATTATTAATAGATTTCAATTACCTTTTGATAATTTGATTTGAAGTAAGGATTTTTATTTAAATAAGTAAAATTGAGGGATTAAATTGAATAATCAAAAGTTTTTAATTGATGACATCATAAAGGTTAATCGTATATTATATTTAAGATGATAAAATATTTACCGTATTTTGAAAAAAATTCGAGTTGAGTCGAGCATGAAGTATCGAGTCGAGTTGAGCTTGAAAGTATATTTAGTCGATTAAAAAAATTCTAAATTATTTAATATTAGTATTTTACTACTAATAACTGAATCAAGTCGAACCGAGCTCGAGAGTATCGATTAATTAGTCGATTCGAGCTTGAGCTTGAAATTACAATTAACTCGATCGAGCTCGAGTCGAGCGAGCTTCGAGTTTTCTAATCGAGCTCGAGCTTGGCAGTGTATTTGATGCACGAAGTTAGTATAATGTAGATTTGTGTTAGCATAATGTTTATATTTGCAAACTATAATGTAATATCATAAAATAGTTGATTAATCCAAAAAATTATTTATATTTAACGGATTCTACTTAACCCGATTGATATGAAGACTAAACTAAAATTAAAAGGATATGGCTTGAATTTTATGGGTTCCACTTGATCGATATTCGATTTTCATCCTTTGCTTGAACTTATTAAAAGCTCAAATTTAGGGGTAATATAGTGTTAGGGGGTGTGTACAATTCGGTTAACCGAATCCTATCGAATATTTAAATTTTTAAGGTTCAAAACCGTTCAGTTTTGATTTCTCTATGAATCGAACCAGATAATTTCGATATTTTTTAATAATCAAAACTTTTGTATATATAAAGTATTTTGTAACATACTAGGCAATTTTATGGCTATGCAAAAACCCGTATTATTAATTTTAGTATATATATATATATATATATATATATACTAAAAATCAACTTAAACAAATTAAATAATAATAATGTAGACCTTGAAAAGATATTTTGGAAAAAGGAAGATTAATTTTGGGGTTTTGATTTATCTCAAAGTTGAAGTTTTTTTTATCTAAACAAAAAAACAAAAAAAAACCCAAATAATAGTTTTTATTTTATTTTATTTTTTATCTAAACGTCATCTTTTTGCTACTTTGTGGTGCTTGAATTATGAGTCTATGACTCGAAACTAGCGAAACTGTAATATTATAGCAAAAAATGTGCTTATATTATCAACTAATATTATCTTTTTACGTACATATCATAAATTTGTATACATAAAAATGTTTGATCGTGACTCTTACGAGTCGAGTCACGATACGATACGCGAGTCAAAAATCGGAGAAAACGAGACACGGTACGAGTCACGAGTCGCAACTATGTTATAGACCATTATGAGGTTCAATTCGACAAGGGTTATTTAAAAAAAATAATACAGTAATAATTTATCGTCATATAATCGAAAAATTACATGTAGTATTTTGGAGAAAGAATAATAATAAAAAAAGAAAAATGTTGCTGCCAAGGATCGAACCAAAGCGCTCGTACTAAAAGCTAATTAACAAACCACCACAACTGCGATGATATATGTTATATCGTTCATTACTATTTCTATAGAAACCAAAACTATTGACTTTTCAATAAATACCTTTTAGATTGGATAAGGTTGTTTGCGGACCAAATTGTATTTATCTTAGTGTAGACTTTGGATATAGATATATACGGACTTCAACAAGCATCCACAACTTACTAAACCTCAAAAATTAAAAAAATTAAAATAAAAAAAGCTGGGGTTCGAACATGGGTGGATGCAATGAGAAACACAATTGTTAACAATCTAAGCTGTAACATAAAATGTATTATAAACTTTTCCTTCAAAATATGTATATTAGCTAAAATTATAGAACTTACAAGTTTAGTGGGCTATTGAATTTTGATAATTTTAATAAATCAACAAATAAACGTCCAATAAGCGTCCCTAAACAGTATGTAATAGGACTTGAAAATCAAGTGTCCTATTACATTTTATTAAAAAGCAATGCCAATCGATAAATGTCGTATGCGTTATGCTGACATTTCGTTTGGTCGTATATAATGACATATTTATAAACTTTGAATTTTGATGTAATAGGACTGAGATGGAAGGTGTCCTATTATGTAATCACGTAATATGACATCGGATAAATAACAGCCTATAAAATTTATGTATTAGGACATATATAGCAAATGTCCTTTTATATGTTTTCATAATACGACTACTACCAATAATTGTCCTATTAAATATTAGATTATAGGACATACGCACTAAGATATCCTATTAGGCGTCACATGTTAGGACTCAAAAATCAACCGTCCTATTAAATATTTATTACGACACCGATCGAGGAGTGTCCTAACAAAAAGGTCCTAAAAGCCTCATTTTGTTATAGTGTGAGTAATTTTTTTATATGAAATGTTAAAATTGGTATATAAATTATATATGGCAAATGATATTTTCACCGTTCAATCTGATAAATTCACAACTATTATGCATTAATAGGTTGTACAATAGTGGTGGATTTATCATCACCCATTATGTATATGTATTTTTAACTTGTAGGCTTTATATGTAGGTTTGTACATTAACTTTCTTAATAAAAATAAAGTACGGATAAGTTTGTTTAGAATGTGATACTTGTCTTAAACTAGCATGATACTTACGCAAAACGGGAGAATAATAATGAAAATGTATCACATCATTTATATTTATGAAGCTGTGTATTTTCTAGTTGAGATTTCTTTGGAACCTAGAAAAAACTAGGGATTACAAACTCGAGTTCGGCTCGGGTTCTCGCGGATAGTATTTAAAAATATTTGTAGAATGTTTAATGAAACTGTACATATATGACATGGTTTTTTTTATGTAATAACATGAGATACTATTATGATTAAACAAAGTACTCCCTCCGTCCAAATTTTATTGTCCTTAGACAAAAAATACGCAGTTTAAGAAAACATCACCATCTCTCTTACTTTTTGGTAAGAAGACTACTTTTTACCTACCTTTTTGTCTTACATATATAAATTAGAGGCAAAAATGAACTTTATTTCATTATTCTTATCAATTTATGAAAGTGGACAATTAAATTGGGACATTTCAAAAAGGAATACTGGACAATAGAATCGGAACGGAGGGAGTAGTATTAATGTGTGTGAAAGAGGAAGGTGAAGAAAGAAGAGGGCGGTTTAGTACGGATTGACCCAAAATTGAATGGTGCACATGCTGCTGCATCGATCGGGTACCGCATTGTACGTACACATTTGCCACTCACAACTCACGTACATATCGAGGGAATATACGCAATTCCCCTCGTTAATTTTTCCATAAATATATAAATTTATTTTTATTCTTTATTTTAACTTTTAATAATACCTAACATATATATTTCACATAGCAATGATGTAGAACTGTAGAAGTCTAATGATTTAGATACATGATTGGTATGTCCTAAGTCCTAACAAGTTCATTTTCACTTGACTAAATCCACAACTTCCAATTACTTTTTCTCCCGCAATTATTAGATTTAACAATACATTCTTTACCCGATTGGCATTGCGTCGACGTTTCAAGCAAAATGTAAATCCTACCAATCGAAAAAAATCCATCTAGAGTTAAGCTTCTTATGAAACGATTTATTCTTGAAAGCGCATCGGAAAGAATCTTTAGCAACTCCCCTTTTACCCAATTGTTAGTGTAAAGTTATATGAACTTAAAGCGGTCTACAACGCAACTCTCTGTATGAGCTCGTAATCAACTTGTTAAACTTGCATTCATTTCCTTTTAGCTTGAAAACAAGTTTCGTAGTTAGACACTTAGACATCAGGTACCTTCCATAATGAGGATTTATTTGTTACTCCGTATTTATTGTTAAGTTATACCCTATAGTAGTATATTTACTCCGACAATGTGATAGATTAATTACCATATACTTTGTTCCATAAAATATAACTATATATATTCAAATACCATGTTCTCTTATGGTCCACATGGTTTATCAAATAACATGAGTGTGGATTTGGAGAAAGGGACACATC
This sequence comes from Helichrysum umbraculigerum, assembly GCA_949592205.1. Taxonomy (NCBI): domain Eukaryota; kingdom Viridiplantae; phylum Streptophyta; class Magnoliopsida; order Asterales; family Asteraceae; genus Helichrysum; species Helichrysum umbraculigerum. The sequence goes on from CATIUR010000006.1 coordinate 64,062,868, forward strand.
TCAAATGCATTGGTTATAAACAGATATACATATATCCTAGTGGGCTTAGTCCTTATGGCCCATGAATAAGGCCCAATAGAGGTCTTACTGGATCCATAATCTGCCTGCCATGTTTTCAATTATTCTATATTTTGATTTTTGGTTGGTCTAATCTTATTAGGTTTTGTTAGTGACAAATTTTGTGTTTTCATTAAAAAATGTAGTCATATATAAATTATAGAGTATATATCATTATACTTTAACTAATTTAGAAAAAAGATAAAAAAATCATACACATGACAGAAATGCACACGTGTTTTTTTGTTAAGGATCAATAATCATGAAGAAAGAAACCTAAGAGATATGAAGAGTCAATAGGCTGCGAACTCAGAGGTGGTTACTCGTATCAGGGGAGTAACCGTTAGTGGAGATGATTGGGTGGGTCCGATGGATCCGTCAGTTATTACACAACTGTCTTTAAAAAAAAACTAGATTATAACCCGCAAGTTTTGCAGGCTAATTCATAATGTTGATACAAATATTTATATTATAATTTATTTTAGTGAGTAACTTTAAGTCGACATATTCTTACTGATGACACTACACAATTTTTTTTGAATTGAAATAGATATGTTTATCTATTGATGGTAGCTTTGAAGATACATTATTAAAAACGATTTGTAACATTGAAAATATTAATTAAAAAACTAAACAACAAATAAGCAACACATAAAGATAAATGTTTAACATGATCAACTTAATGTGCAATATTCAAACAATCAAAATATAGAAATTATAAAGTTTGCAAGTCATCGTCATCTTCAATAATAATAAGTGTTTCATATTGATCGTCATACCATCTAAATATCGTACAAAACCAATGCATACAATTACACGTACATATGATATAACAATTCAAAAAACTTAGCAAGTAGAACATATTAAATTAATTGACCGACAATTATATGACGATCAAGAAGTTTGGTGCCATCAAAGTACTCAAATCTATTTGTTATTCTTTCAGTCCAACCATAATAGTGGAAACATACATTGATTATCATAGTAGGTGGAACCAAATTCCTTGTTAAAAATATTATTAGTTAATGATTAAGAAGAAAAAATACATCTATGTTTTTAAATGATGCAATATACTAAAAAAGTGTCCATCTTACATAATAATCATGTGAATGATCATCAACAACTCTTTTCCTTCAATACCATTAAGCATTAAACGTTTTGAATATTGTAATGCATATATCATGCCATTTTAGTGATATATTAACGGTTCCCCTATATTTGCTTGACATCTATCATGGACAATCATCTACAATTACACCCTTTGAATAGTTTTAAAAAATAAAAATATATATAATTACCTCACGAATAGAAATAAACAAAAAATAACATGTCCACAGTAATAATAATTACGGTAAAATGTTCTAAAGCATCCTTCACCAATCTTATTAGTAGGATCAAAATATGAGTATCAATTTGATTTGTCGAAGACCAAATAAATCGTCTGAAGTTCAAGTGTACACAATAATGAAAACATACAATTACGGGCTAATCAAGTTGGATTATATTTATACGAATTAAAAAAATTTAGCTGAAAAGGCGATGCAAATTATAAAGAATTTTGATTTGTTGAAGACCAAATAACCCGTATGTAGTTCAAGTGTGCACAATACCGTTGAAAATTAAAACATACAATAGATTGAGATGACACTTTCAACCCATTTAATTACGAACTAATCAAGTTGGATTAAATTTATGCAAAAAATTCAGCTGAAAAGGATATGCGTCCCCAAATTCTTTATAAACCCACATCTTAAATCGTTTTTTTATAATTATGTATAATTTTATTTTTTGTTATGCTAAATTATGTGTAGATTTATGCACATAAATATAAATTACATATTTTGGTGGGTTTTACAAATTAATAACACATGTAAAAACCCCAAACCTCTAAACCATTTATCATACTAAACCCTGTGAAAACATAAATTCTACTAAACACTAAACCCTAAATTCTAACTGTAACCCTAAATTAAATATACAAGCAAATAATAACACATGTGTTAATAATTTGTAAAACTTACCAAAAAGTGAAAAAAAAAAACTCGTCGAAAATATACCTTGTGAGATCTTAAATCGAGGAGAAAAAAACAATGAATTTTATAGTACAATTTTAATAATTTTTCGATTTGCCGTTTGTGAGATAATTAATTTAAAAAAAAAAAATTCAATATTCAATATTGCCATTAATATATCACCAATCAACAAATAGCTTACCAAACATATAATATAAGGTTATTATAGTCTTTTTGTCATATTCTCTTCACTATTTAGGTAGTCATGTTTTTAAAGACTAAATCAATGGTTCACATTCAATTTAATAACTCATTTAGGGGTTGAGATTAACTTAGACTACTTAATTTACACTCTATTATAATATATAGTGTAGATGTAGATGTAGAGTAGATGTAGATGTAGATGTAGATAGAGGATTATATGGGGATGCATGTAATGTGTAAAATCAACGTGGGAAAAGGAACAAGTAACCCTGAAAATTGGGAAATATATATTTTTCCTTACTGATTACAAGATCTGAAGATCATATTTTTTTGCCTAACCATCAACTTTCCATTTTTTCACAATTTTCTTCATTCTTTTCCCTTTGTAAATCCATCCTGTTTTCCTGATTAAACTAAAGGTAAGTATTTTAATTGATTTGATTAATAATTACCACAGTTTCTTATTTTTAGTTTCATCTTTTTTGTGATTGTATTTATCAAGATTGTGTTCATGTGGTTGAATTTCAGGTTCTTTATTTGGATTCTATATTGAAATTGTTGTATATATGCAACATTGATTAACATGCATAATGCCTAATACCAAAACTCATAACAACATTGATTTGAATAACAACGCGTGTGAGTTGAGAATCAATCATGGTCATTCAAAAAACAATAGTGCTGCTGATTCGATAATGAACCGAGCAGAATCGAAAAAAAACAAGTTTGAATGGAAGAGTAGCCATTCTGATTTGAAATATAATCCCGATCATTCTAAAACTCATGCTGATGTATCTTTCCAGGTATGAATATCCTCACTAATCAGCATTAAAAGAATTTTTGTTTATTGTAATATAATATGATAATAATTAATTATTTTCATTGTTTGATTATTGTTAGGGAGATGGTGGTGGTGATCATATATCACATTCTTCTGCTCAACCTCTAGAGAGACAATATTCACATAATGGAAACAAGGTATCTTTACCTATTTCATACAAATTGGGAATGAAGTATGTAATATGTTCATTGATCATCCGATATCGTATTTTTGGATTATGGTTTAACTTGACTCTTCATTTACATATTTTTGATATGTAACTTTGGGTTTGGGTTTGGGTTAATTATACTTTGATTCTATTTTGAATTATATCCTTGCATGCAGTTTCTGTAAGTAGAATATATGATGATAATACCATTATACCAATGCAATTATATACTTTATTAATTTTGGATTAATGTATCACGCTCGGATGTTATTTTGATGGTATTTGTTAAGGCTTGTTGCAATTTGTTCTGAACTTATGTTATTCCTTAATCTGGATTGCATCTTAATCATTGGTTCGTAATGTTGTAAAATACTTACAATCTCTGTAATCTATAATCGATGGTTTGCAGGTTTACAAGAGCGGTCCACTATTTTTGTCATCAAAAGGTATGTTATATTTGTCTCTTATATTGTTCCTCTAAAATTAGTTTAACTGTAGACCACTTAGTTTCTACAGTGTTGAAAAAGAGAGAAGTTATTAGTATACTGACCAATGTACTTTCTTATGATTGATCTTTTAACAATCTAAATCTTTTGTAGGGATTGGATGGACTTCTTGGAAGAAAAGGTGGTTTATTTTAACAGACACCTCATTGGTCTTCTTTCGAAGTGATCCTGTAAGCTGTCTGAATCTTTAATACTTAACGGTTTAGCTATATACATGGTAGATCTTTTATATAATATAATAAGATTGTAAACTTGTTTGGTATGTTGCTGTTCAGAATGCAGCACCTCAAAAGGGCGGCGAGGCGAATCTGACCCTTGGTGGCATAGACCTCAACAGTTCAGGCAGGTTGGCTTGCATCTATTTGACTCATCTCCATGAAATTAGCTTTTCTGGAACCAATAGTTTTATGCTAAGGGTTTTTGTTTAGTAATGATCTCTTTCTCTGTGTTTCAGTGTTGTTGTGAAAGCGGATAAAAAACTCTTGACTGTGCTGTTCCCTGATGGTCGTGATGGAAGAGCTTTTACTCTTAAGGTGTTCGTTTTCCATAAAGTCGTTCATCTTTTTCTTACTTTTGTTTTAGCATAAACAATTGCATCACTGATTGTAACGGTTTAAGTGCTATTGAAGAACATACACTTGTGTGCTATGTTACTGAATGGTTTTCATTTTATCAGGCTGAAACATCAGAGGATCTATTCGAGTGGAAGGATGCACTGGAATCAGCTCTGTCAAATGCACCAAGTGTAGCGCAAAACGGGCTATCAAATCATGACAAGGATGATGATGCTGATGGTTCTCAGGAACAATGTAAGAATCTCTTTATTCGGTATCCACTTTTGCTATCATTGGACAACTAAGAGCCATGTTTACACACACTTATGTAACTATTTTGAATTATTTTTTAATTTTTGTATTTGATAGCAAAAGACCAATCGCCAAAAAAATCAACTGTACTTGGTCGACCTATCTTACTTGCATTGGAAGATATAGATGGAACTCCATCTTTCTTAGAGAAAGCCCTTTGTTATGTAGAAGACTTCGGTGAGATTCTGACTATTATTAAAATTATCATTATTATGATTTTAAAATGTTAGAATTGCAAGTTAAAGATCATCAGTTTTCACTACTGATGTCAGAAATGGTCTCGGTGTTTGTTTAATGTTAAGTTACTTGATGTCAAGTATAAATACTGTTTCTAAAACAACATAAATGTTCTAGGTATTGATGTTGAAGGAATCTTGCGGCAGGCTGCAGATGTTGATGATGTTGAGCGCCGCATTAGAGAATATGAACAGGGTGAGTAGTTTTTTTGCTGGATAAGACAGAAAAATGTCTTTGATTTTGAAATTTGTACAATCATGTTTGTAATCTTGAATAAGGGAAGCCTGTTCCATTTGAAACATAAGGTAGAAGTTGAACATTTAACTGTTACAGGAAAGACGGAATTTACTGAAGATGAGGATGGACATGTTATAGGAGACTGTATCAAGGTATATTAATGAAGTAAACTAAGTTATATTTTCGACGTGTCATGTTCTTATGACCAATGTTTGTTACCATATTGTTTCAGTATGTTCTCCGTGAGATGCCGTCACCCCCAGTTCCAGCATCTTGCTGCGCTGCTTTACTTGAAGCATACCGTATGTTTATCGTAGAAATTATTACAATATAGTGCTTACATGCCTCTATTTGGAAGCGTACTATAATGACACCAAGTATACATTTCTGTGATCATGATTAGGATCTGATCGGGCCACAAGAGTTGGTGCAATGCGTGCAGCTATTGGTGACACTTTCCCAGAACCAAATCGCCGTTTATTACAGAGGTAGTTGATAGCACGATTGTTGACTTTCTACACAACATTTTTTCTCAGTCTTTTTATGCAAATTAAGAAACAACTAGGAAATATTCACTTAAGTAGCTTCATTTATATATACCCTTAAACATTGAATATCTGGTATACCCTTTTGTAATTTGTGATTTTGTATGCAACATTTGCAGGATATTGATAATGATGGAAGCTGTTGCTGAGAACAAAAATGTGAACCGAATGAGTGTTTCAGCCGTTGCAGCTTGCATGTCCCCACTACTTCTACGACCCCTTTTGGCCGGTGAAGTTGAGCTGGAACAGGGACCAGATATGGGTGGCGATGGGTCTGCACAGCTTCTACAAGCAGCTGCAGCCGCTAATCATGCTCAAGCAATCATCATCACTCTAGTAGAGGAATATGATAAAATATTTGGGGTAAACTCCAAAGTTCTCTCTCTCTCTCTCTCTCTCTCTCTTTTTCAATAATATTTTGGGTGCTTACATGAATTAAAGGTAAGTTCTTGAAGTTTTCAAAATTTTAGTTTCAAGTATGTGTTGAAATGCGCCATTATAAATATATCTTTATAAAAAGTAAATGTGTCAATCTCGATTACAATAACAACAGTCATTTGGTATTAATGTAGTTTCTTTGATTTAAAAGTATTAGGACATTGTATGCATCTAACATAAACTTACTGCGTTGGTCATTAGTTTCTATTTGACCTGTTTAAGATAAAGAACAACCCAAATCGACCCAATTATATTTAAATGGGTCAACATTGCTACCTCTACTTTTGAGATGAATAATATAATAAGATTTTTGCAGGAAGAAGACATGTTAAGTGATTTATACTCGGACTCAGATGAGTATGGAAGTGAGAGTGAAGAGCTCAGTGATGAGTATTATGAAGAGGATGAGTCCAATGAAGACGATGAGGATGCCGAAAATGAGGGTTCATGCTCATGTGAAGATTCAGATCATGGATCAAGCAGTAGTTATAGTGATCACAGCAAGGTTGTATCTGTGCACTTCTTGAAATCAGTCTTGAAAATTTGTTGATAGTATTTTATCAGCTTATTCTTGTTTTATACACTTTGTTTTGTATGTGCAGGGTTCTCTTAGTTCAAAATCCAATTCCAATGAAGGTAGTAATGACAATCGAAAAGACACTACTAAACGACGTATTGTAAGTACACAATTGTTTTTAGGGAAATCACTTTTGAGTTTTTCATCTTTCTTATGTTTAAAGCTTTATTTTCTATAAAAGCAGGCAAAGAAGGGATCACCGTTTGAAGACATTGAATTAGTAGCCGAACAACAGTAAGAAACTTAAGTATTCTTTGTTGTTTCACACACCAACTGTGGAATATTGACAGTAATGTTTTCTGATCTTTGTTTCTTATTAGGGCTGAAATTTTGAGACTTGAGGCTAATAGAATTAAACTTAAAGAGAGAATTGAGGCAGAGGTACTGACTTAATACTCTTCTTTTTTCTTTTATTTAAAAAAATAAAAATTTAAAAAGTGACATTTTATTTATTCTTTTTCTTATTCCTGTAAAAGTAATATATTTTGAATTGATTTACTTCTCCACTGGATTTGTTTTTACTACAGGCCAGAAGAAATGAAATTCTGAAAGAAGATTTGGTCAACAAGAAGAAAACTTTAGAGAAGCGTCGTGTAGCTCTTTTGGAAGAGGTATGGTTGCCTCCTTTTTGTTATCTGTTACTCCGTATCTGTGAATGTTGGCATCTAATAACACAACCTTAATTGTATTTGTAGGTGTCAAGATTAGAAGAGGCACTGCAGAAGGTTCCATTATCAACCTCTACCGATGAAAAAGTCTGTTATCTTAATACTCTCTATTCATTATTTAAAAGTACGCATTAAATCGTTAACTTCTAGATGTTCTAAAGACAAATGCAGAACCAGGCGATATAGACCAATCAGGGGGCAATGATCATGAATTACCACACGATCAACCTGGTGAACAGAATTCTGATGATCCTGGACTACAGCATAAAGACAAGGAACATGAATCTGCTACTACCTCACATAGGACTAAGGTAACAACATACTTGCAGCATCATTAATATTTTACAAAAATTAAAAGACAGCAACAATTATTGCGTGATTTTAGATTTTAGTAAGAGGAATGTTGGTTCTTTTTTTGTAACAGGATACACACTCCAGCAAAGAACACAGTGATAAACATCATTTTCATTCATTTCCGAGCAAACATCATGAACGGGGTATGAGCAAGTCTAGCTCTAGAAGGCACCATTCAAAGGGCGAGGTAAATACATTCGTTTTATATCAAGATTTCTAGGTGCTAAGAAGTATTAGTATATAAAGCTACCTATATTGGGCCTACTTTGTAATTTGGGTAACTGACTCCTTTTTTAATAGAAAGAAAAAGCTATCAAATTCCTTCAAATTATATTACTAATCAAATATAAACAAGATACAAGGAATTCAAGAATTAGTACAGGGCATGCCCTGCCCAACAATACTAACAACTAACAACATAACCTATCAATACACCACGTGAAAGGACCCTGTCTGACCCGTTAACCGGTCAAAAAGATGATGTGCCAACTGACTTGTCAAAAATAGTGATATAGGTAAATACCTTGTTCTCTAGTTTAAGCAAATAATCTTAGGAAATTTGTGTTTATGTGTTCTTGGCAGGCAGCTAACACAACATCAGCGCTTTCAAAAATAACAAACAGACTTAACTTTTTGAAAGAACGGCGCAACCAAATAGCAGACGAGCTGCAGGACAATGATAAAGATCATAAAAGTCATAAACATAGAGGCAGTAAAAAATGGTCAGATACTACTCAACCACCAGATGAATCTCACACACAATCATCTGATAAAGGAAAAGGGTCCGAGACTCAAAGGGACCCTGCTATGGATAAGGGAAGATCAGAAGATCAATCTATGAACCAGAGTCAAGGAAGAACCGTCACAAGATGATTCGTAAATACTCAACTTTTCTCTATTATTTAGATGGGGAATGTAAGCAAGTTTCTTGAACGACCGATGGCTTATGGCTCTTGAGATCGAAAGCTGTGGCTGAAGGTCTTAATGCTTGCAAGATGAAGGAAACATGAAATCTGGTTAAGTTTTGACGACAGTCTTCTTTTTTAGTTACTTGAATGATGAATTTTTTGTTATTAGGCATGTTTTATGTAAGTAGTAAGGTATTTTGTTTTGTAAATGCAAATGATTATTGCAAAAATATTTATCTACTAGTTTGATGATTATAATCAATTTCTTGTATCAAGAATAATAATTCTGTTACATAGTTTTGGTTTAATCAAGTTATGCAAACTTCTGTGTAGGAATCACCACCATCTTTTTGTAATTTGTAACACCCCGCGATTTCGACAAAATTATAAACGTAATTAACACGCATGTCTAGGCTAATTCCCTACTTGAGTGAATTCACAACACATTTTAGAGATAAGTCTAGCAAAGCCCAACTAGTTAGTACGCGTAGTAGTATACGATTCGTAATTTTTATAATTGCGCGCAGAACGATTGGAACAAACGCGACAAAAATATACGACTGTTGATGAACAAATTTATTTAATAAAACGAAAGTTATTAAATAACGTTAACGTGCAATAAATATTATGTCGATAATATTTACAAATATTTCGTAACGAAAAACATTTATTTAATACCCTGAAACAAAACAAAGTTTAAAAATTTTGAACTCAACTAAATTAATTTTTTTATAAAATGACTCGATTAAAAATATAATAAAATGCGTAATTAAAAATTCATTATTTAAAATATTGTAATATTTAACGATCGGGTACACGAACACGGGCTAAATACCACAAAATTGGGGCAAAATTTTCTCCCCTTTGGTTCCCAAAAATCTGCCCAAACCCCCACCCAAACCCCATTTTCATTTCACTTTCATCTCCACCAAAACACACATATTCTCTCATCTCTCTCTCTCTCTAAACTCTCTCTCTCTCTAAAACTCGTCACAAAATCAACAAAAACAACAAAAACAACTACAAATCGGACACACAACAACAACAACTCGTCATCATCATCATCTACACAAGGATTCAAGCTCAAAATCACCATTTTCATCATCATCTTCATCACTCACCTAATTTTCAGATTCACCTCAAATTGGTAATAAATATTACTTAAAATACTTGTATTTACATGTTTATAGGTTCACCTAACAAGATTATATCCAAAAACACCATTAAAAACGTTTTAGAAATCGAAATTTGCATAAAAATCGCGAACAGCGAGTTTCGCGAGTTGAGATTCAATCTCAACTCGCCTTGCGAAACTCAACTTGCGAACTCAACTCGCCTTGCGAAACTCAACTCGCCTTGCGAAACTCAACTCGCCTTGCGAAACTCAACTTGCGAAACTCAACTCGCCTTGCGAAACTCAACTTGCGAAACTCAACTTGCGAACTCAACTCGCCTTGCGAAACTCAACTTGCGAAACTCAACTCGCCTTGCGAAACTCAACTTGCAAAACTCAACTTGCGAACTCAACTCGCCTTGCGAAACTCAACTTGCGAAACTCAACTTGCAGAACTCAACTTGCAGAACTCAACTTGCAGAACTCAACTTGCAGAACTCAACTTGCAGAACTCAACTTGCAGAACTCAACTTGCAGAACTCAACTTGCGGAACTCAACTTACAAATCATTTTTCCACTAAGTGTCGAACTTAACCGGAAACGAATACCTACACACGATACGATATACGAATTGTACAGACATTTCAAACAAATTTATTTTATTGAAATCGTGATTTCAAACTAGTACCAACGTGTAACACCCTGTTTCTGGGTCTAGTAGTATGTTAATATGTTCAGACTGTGAGGTATTATTTAATGTGTCAGAAAATAGGTTCGGTAGTTTATTTGAAAATAAATGGGTAAAAGAGCCTAATAATTTATTGTGACTAATAAATTATTAACCGATTTAAATTAATTTAGTTGACGGTAGAATAAAATAGTGTTTCTCCGTAGATGATTTTAAGTTCCAGACAATGATAATTACGGGTATTGAAACTAGACTAATATATACCTAATATTTACACCCACACACGTATTATGCTTCCATAATATTCCAGAGAAATCGAGAGAGGAAGCAAGAGAGATTGAAACCTAAAATCATCATCAATCACCAAATTCTTGTGAAATCATCTCTTCTTCTTCTTGATTTTTGGTACGGTTGAACTAAGAACACCATAGGGATGATTCTAAATTCTTGGAACAAGGTTTTTGGTGAAATTGAGGCTAGAGAATTGTGAATTAAGCTTCAAAAACGTGATTTGATCCTTCTATCATCATCATAAACAACTTGTAAGTGTTGATTTCTTGATTTCTTATAAACTTGAAAATGGGTTCTTGAGTATTTGAAGAAATTAGCTTGATTAATCTTGAATTTGTGTTTGTAGTGATTATATAATGGTTAGTTGATGCTTATTCCATGATTATAACATATCCCTTAGCTTAGAATTGAAGAAATTGATTAAGTGTTCTTGAGGGCTATAGTGCTTACGATGAGTTAGATGAATTAGATGATGAAGTTAGTATTGTTTATGATTGGGAACACTTAATTGATAAGTAGAAAGTAAAATTATAACTTAGTTGGTTAATTACTCATAAAACTTAATATTTGTGATTGGGAGAATTAGTGATATTGGAGGTTGATAATCTTGTTATATGATCTCATGATGTTAATTAACAATGATTAAGGTGTACTAATATGATAAGGTGATCATGGGAATCATAAACTTGTTAAATGATTATGAATTAATGATGTTAATTGGTTATTCATAATCTAGAGATGAAGTATGTTGAATTGTTGTAAATAAGTAACAATTTATGTGAATTGTGGTAGAAAGGGATTATCATGATTGAATGATGGTATTATATTGGATATTAAATATGTTGTTTGATGAAGATGAATTAATATGATGTCATATATAGATTTTAAAACAAGTAACTAACTTGTTCTATTTTGTTGTAATTCCAGTTGAGCAGAAGACTCAGTGATATTAGACTACTGAGTGGATGCCTGAGGTGGTCGGTGAGTGGATCTCTAATCCTAGCGTAACTTGGTTGTAACAAGTTTGGTTACAACAAGTAACGTATTATTACTTTATTAGTTGTATTGATGATTATGTTGATAGTAATAATACTGTTGATATGTTGACTAGTTGAATATGTGACTTGTTGATTACGTGATCACTTGAATTAATTGGCCTTCGGGCATCAGTTGTTAATGAGGCAACGAGTTGTTGAACTGTTGGTTGGGCTAGTTGGTTATCCAAAGTTTAACACATCTCCTGTGTTGGTTGAAGATAATCACTAGCTATCGGTCTCGTCCGTATGGCCATACGGATATGGTTGGGTAAGTGTTCTTGGGGAGCCACCCGGGTTTATGGTTATCCCCAGAGCCGCCGATCCTCATTATGGTGTTGTTGATTAGTTGAATTGTTGCATTGTTGAACTGATGCATTGTTGATGTGTTGTATTGGGTACTTGCTTGTTAGTGCTAATTGTTGTACACAAAGTTGTTGAGCTAAGTTAGGTTGTTGATTAGTTATCTGCTCACTTAGCGTTATGCTAATCCCCCACATTATCCCTTCTTGCAGGTTTTGGCTATTATATTGGGTGGGCAAGAAGTTGGACTAGAAGGAATGTTTGACCTTGAGGCATTACTCTGATAGTGGAATTGTATAAAATAATGTTTTAACATGTTTTTATATAACACCTATGTCGAGAAGTTATGTTTTTAAAAGGTTGAATTTTATATGTTGATAAAATGGTGTAAACTATCACTAGTTATTTGGACTTACGCTTCCGATTTACTATATTAAATTGAGTATAAATGAGGGGTGTTATAAGCTGGTATCAGAGCGTGGTTTGGGTGAATTGGATATTTTAAGATGTTCAATCCCAAACTTAGATTTGTGTCAAGTCAAACATTCCATGGGTGGGGATTAGTGGTTGTATGAGAAAGTTGTTATTGAATGTGTACTAACCTATAATTAGTTGCAAGATTGTTGTTTTGGTTGCAGAGACGGAGGAACATGAGGAACCGTCTGGTATTCTCAATGATTCCTCAATACTTGTGGGCCTAGATATATCAGGTATTTTCTATTAAGCTTGGTGTATTTAATAAGCTTGAATTGTTTGATTTGGCATGATATGATTATTAGTAGAGTAAATTGGATCAAACTGCTATGATTTCTCCGTGATGAATCCTTGATAATAGTTGTTTGTAAATATGATGATGAGATACTAAATAAGATGTTTAACGTCGTAGGAAGGTGTAATATATTGTTGAATTGAGTAGACACAATGTTGAATAAGGTGTAATAGTTATATTATGTGGAATTAATTATGTCTACAATATGAAATTGGTTGTATGAATGATGTATGTGGAAATACTTGCTATTGTGAGATAATAATGTTGAAAGTAATATGAATAAGGGTAGTAGTAAATAGTTATAGTCTTAAGTCATATGACTCCATGAAGTGAAATGAGAGGTTATTATATCTCAATTGAGGTGATTTGGAGTCGTGTTGTTGTTTAATTGAGAAATGGTCAATTTGTTGTAATAGGTGCATTTGACTTTAAAAAGTCAATATGGAAGGTGGTAGAATCAAATTTGATAATAGCTATGTTATAAAATGATGAAAGTTGTTAGATGTGTAAGTGTTTTTGTAACACCCCCAAATTTAATGATTTGCGGAAGCTTGATTTGGGTGTTACTAATCAATAACAAAGCACAAAGATAAATAGCAAACGACTCTATATGCGTTGTTTTTACAAAATATATTGATAACTGAAATGTTTACAACCTTTAAAGCTTTACATAGCTCGAGTTTAATAAAATGAGATTTCAGTACATAAGTACTTGTACAAAATATACTAATGCAAGAAAATCTCAATCGTCTGTATGCTGACTCGAGCTAAGTCCTGAGCAGAAACATCCTACTGCTGGGTACCTGCGATATATGCTAAAAGGTCAGCTATAAAGCTGGTGAGCTCACAGGTTTGAAATCAAGTAATATCGTATGAACCGCAAGATTTAAATAATGAATTTCATCCAGCAATTAAATAATGAATTGCATCAAGCAATTAAATAATGAATTGCATCCAGCAATTAAATGATAATCATCGTGTATACAGCCATGAGCACATAGTTGAGCTTAACTCGAGGGCCGGGTCCCCTATAGAGAATTCCGGGCGAGGTGCCTCCACGAATGCCTAATCCACATTCGTCTTCCCAAATATTAGTACGTCCGTTTACCCGGTTAGTGCTTGCTAACCCGGACGAGGTGGGTCAATCCTATATGGTACCATATACTAATATTCACGCTACAACGTATTAACAACTATGCTGACGGAGGACTTTAAAATGATTAGTTTCGAAAAACTCATGTAGTATATGAAATGTTTGTACTTGCGTTCACATGTTAAAAGTTGAGCAATATATCACACCCCTGAGTAAAACAGTAAAAGAGGGGCTATGAGACTCACCTGAGTCTGAGAGCGTTTAAACAAACGTAAGTTGATTAGCGAGTAATGAAGTCCAACGACTTGTAACCTGAGGGTGTCCACGACACGCGATGGTTATAATCATGATTGGGTATCTCAAAAGATCACCCTTGTAGTTGTTACACAACTATATATATGTCCAATTTACTTCAATTTGGTTGATTTGTTCAGCGTTTGAAAACGTGTACGGCCCGTTGGTGATGGGTTTGGAATAATAAACTTTAAGTATTATTATTTTGTAATTTGCGTTTTGCACTTAAAAGTGTGTCCCAATGTGTTTTATAAGTCGTATCGTATAAGGGTTTGAGGTTATATAGTTCCGACACTTAGTGAAATTGAGATTTGAAAACCTGCTGTTTTATGCGACACAATCATGCGACATTAAATGGGTTATGCGACACAAGGGTTGTGTCGCATAGAAGTGCGACACAATGTCCATACGACACAAGAGTTGTGTCGCATGGGTGCGAAATGCTGATTCAACAGCGACATAGTGATTGTGTCGTATGGGGTATGCGACATAGTGGTTGTGTCGCAAGATTTGCGACACTAATTATCTGGTACGACATAAGGTACGATACAAGGGATTTTATGCGACATAAAGGCCAAAATACGACACAACATGCGACACAATGCTTGTGTCGCATGGATGAACACCAGCCCAGAAAGTCCGGCTGTTAACGTTTTTCCGGCGAAAAATCCATTTTAAACTCGTTTTTAAGCTATGAAATCGTGTTCTATACATTGTAATGGACATATACTAGTTATAAAAACAACCACAAATGAAAAATACTAAGAATCAAGAGATTTCGGGATTTTGTCGGAAACTTACAATTTGCCGAAATGAAAATCCGGAAAGGTAGAAATGTAGATCGTTGCGAGGTGGTCGTGAATCTCTAAAAATATTGGTGATTCGGTTGCGTTTCGTGACGTTATTTTGCGGTTTTGGGGGTTTTTGGTGATTTGGTGATTTTGGAGGAAATAAGAGAAGAGAGAGAGAATTGATAGAAGAATGAGAAAGAAAAGGAGTGGGAGGTGGGGTTATCCCCACTTTTCAGTTTCTCGCCCCGCGTTCCGCGTGGTGTTCGTTTGCTCCGTCGTTTAAACGTTAAATAATTATTTACATTTTGATTATAAGTTTTAAAATACGATTTATTACGCGATATATTGTTTAAATATTTTACAAATCAATTTATATTTGTGTTATAAGATGTAAGTTAGTTTGTTTATTTAGTTTACGCATTTTATTGTTTTAAATTGTTTAAGTTCGGTTTGTACGATACGAATTGAATACAAAATATTATCAAAATAATATTTTTGACATAAAAGCGTTATTTAATAAAATTGGTCACCAACGTCCGTATTAAATTGAATCGAAATACATTCGATTTAAATTGCGTACGATTTAATCAAATCGCATTTTCGTTTATATATTCAACAATATATATATAATTCGATACATTAATTAGCCTAACACAGAACTAATTACATGTATTAACATATGATTAGGCACTAATTACTAGTCCTAATTTGGCGGGTGTTACATTCTCCCCCTGTTAGAAGAATTTCGTCCCGAAATTTAGCTCGAAGTCGTGTTTGATGTAGAATCAGTGAAAAGTTGAGGATATTTGAGTCGCATTCGGTCTTCCCATTCCCAGGTGAATTCCGGACCATGCCGCGAATTCCATCTGACCTTGACGATGGGAATACGACTTTGTTTCAGTTGTTTGACCTCACGGTCCATAATTTCAGCAGGTTCCTCAACGAAGTGAAGTTTATCGTCAACACGAATTTCATCGAGTGGAATGATAAGTGTCTCATCAGACAGACACTTCTTCAAATTTGAAATATGAAAAGTAGGGTGCACGCTGCTGAGTTTGGATGGCAGCTGCAATCGATAAGCTACGGGGCCAATCCGTTCGAGGATCTCAAAAGGCCCGATGTACCTGGGATTCAACTTCCCGCGTTTACCAAAACGGATGACGCCTTTCCAAGGCGATACTTTTAAGAGTACTCGATCCCCAACTTGGAACTCGAGTGGTTTGCGTCTCACATCAGCATAACTTTTCTGACGATCACGTGCGGCTTTGAGTCGGTTTTGGATTTCCACTATTTTCTCAGTGGTGGCGTGAATGAGTTCAGGACCAGTGAGTTGACTATCTCCCACCTCAGTCCAACAGATCGGTGATCGGCACTTACGACCGTACAGTGCCTCAAAAGGTGCAGCCTTAATGCTGGCGTGATAACTGTTATTGTACGAAAATTCGCACAACGGTAGATATCTTTCCCAGTTTGTACCGAAATCAACTACGCAGGCTCGTAGCATGTCTTCCAGTGTTTGAATGGTTCGTTCACTTTAGCCATCGGTTTGAGGATGGTACGCGGTACTCATATCGAGACGAGTACCCACAGCTTTTTGAAGTGATTGCCAAAAACGAGAAGTGAAACGGGCATCCCTGTCAGAGATGATCGAGATTGGAACACCGTGATGAGAAACGATTTCCTTGATGTAGATTTGTGTAAGGCGTTCCATTTTATTGCTTTCTTTGATTGCCAGGAAGTGAGCAGATTTGGTGAGACGATCGACGATCACCCAAATGGTATCGCAACCGCTCGCCGACTTGGGTAGTTTGGTTATGAAATCCATGGCAATTTGTTCCCATTTCCATTCAGGGATTTCAGGTTGTTGGAGTAAACCATGTGGTTTCTGATGTTCGGTTTTGACTTTCGAGCAAGTAAGACACTTGCTGACATAAGTGGCGATTTCGGCTTTCATGTTTGGCCACCAATAAAATTCCTTGATACCGTGGTACATATTATCGGATCCCGGATGAATAGAATATTTAGACTTGTGAGCCTCGTCCATCACCAAGTCTCTTAAGTTCCCAAAACTAGGCAACCAGATTCGGTTTGAGAAATACCTAATCCCGTTAGGTCTGATTTCGAATTGTTTGTCAATACCCCGCAAGGCTTCATTTTTGATGTTTTCAGATTTCAGGGCTTCGATCTGAGCGGTATGAATTTGAATGGTAAGATCGTTATGAATGGTCATACTGAGGGCTCGGACTCGAAGTGGTCTTGATCGTTCCTTTCGACTGAGGGCATCGGCTACAACATTAGCCTTCCCTGGATGGTACTTGATCTCGCAATCGTAATCGGTAAGCAACTCGACCCATCGACGTTGCCTCATATTGAGATCCTTCTGATCGAAGATATGTTGGAGACTTTTGTGATCGGTAAAAATGGTGCACTTAGTGCCGTAGAGATAATGTCTCCAGATTTTGAGAGCAAAAACGATAGCTCCAAGTTCGAGATCATGAGTGGTGTAGTTCTTTTCGTGAATTTTCAGCTGTCGTGAGGCATAGGCAATAACTTTGTCTCGTTGCATCAACACGCAACCAAGACCTTGGTGAGAAGCATCGCAGTATACCACGAAGTCATCGGTGCCTTCGGGTAGTGATAGAATTGGAGCACTGCAAAGCTTTTGTTTCAGAAGTTGGAACGCTGACTCTTGTTTATCGGTCCAATCGAACCTTTTGTCCTTCTGAGTCAGTACCGTAAGTGGTTGAGCTATTTTAGAGAAATTTTCGATAAATCGTCGATAATACCCAGCAAGACCCAAGAATTGTCGTACTTCAGTTGCAGAGGTAGGTGCTTGCCAGTCTTTGATAGCCTCGATCTTTGATGGGTCAACGTGAATTCCCTGACTGTCGATCACGTGACCAAGAAATTGAACAGTTTGGATCCAGAACTTACACTTAGAGAATTTAGCATAAAGCTCCTCGTGTCTAAGTAGTTCAAGGATGGTTTTGAGGTGTTGCGCATGTTCTTGCTCGTTGCGCGAGTAAATGAGTATGTCATCGATAAAGACAATGACAAACTTGTCGAGGTAAGGTTTGCACACCCGGTTCATGAGGTCCATGAATACAGCCGGTGCGTTGGTTAGACCAAAGGGCATCACTTGGAATTCGTAGTGCCCGTAACGAGTTCTGAAAGCAGTTTTTGGAATATCGGTGTCGCAAACTCGTAATTGATGATAACCTGATCGCAGATCGATTTTTGAGTAAAAACTTGAACCCTGAAGTTGGTCGAATAGATCATCAATGCGAGGAAGTGGGTATCGGTTTTTGACGGTCAATTTGTTCAATTCTCGGTAGTCGATGCACATTCGGAATGAACCGTCCTTCTTTTTGACAAATAAGACCGGAGCTCCCCAAGGTGAAGAACTCGGTCTAATGAATCCTCGATCCAGAAGTTCCTGTAACTGAGAGGACAACTCCTGAAGTTCAGATGGGGCTAAACGGTATGGTGCGCGGGCCACCGGTGCGGCACCCGGCACGAGATCAATCGAGAACTCAACCTGTCTAAGCGGAGGTAGACCAGGTAATTCTTCTGGAAAGACTTCGGGAAAGTCTCTAACAATTGGCACATCCTCAAGTCGCTTCTCCTCCGACTTCTTCTCTGTGATGTGTACAAGTATTGCGGGGTAACCCTTTCTCAGAAATTTTCGGGTTTTTAAACAGGAGATTATATTGAGTCCCGTCCCACCGGTCTCCCCCTGTATGATCAAGGTTCCACCAACGGCGAGTGGGATACAGACGATTTTATCATGACAAACGATTTCAGCTCGATGCTTGGACAACCAGTCCATTCCGATAATGACGTCGAAACTTCCGATTTCAATGGGTATAAGGTCGATCGAAAAGGTTTCGTCAGCTAGGTTTAAAGTGCAATTAGGTATCACACTGGTGGTTTCTACAAGTTTTCCATTTGCTAGCTCTACAGTGTACTTAACATCTAAGGCAACAGGAGTGATGTCAAGTAATGGGCAAAAATCATCGGAGATAAAGCTTCTATCAGCACCAGTATCAAATAGAACGGAAGCAGTTAAGTTGTTGAGGAGGAACATACCCGAGACCACATTCGGGTCTTGGCGGGCGTCCCCAGATTTGATGACGAAGGCTCTGCTTCGGGTGTTATTGTTGTTGCTGTTGCGGTTGTTGTTGTTATTCTTCAGCTTTGGGCACGTGTCCCTGAAGTGCCCAGGTTTCCCACACTCAAAGCATACTTTGGGTGGTCTGGTGTTGTTGTTGGAATTGTTGTTGGTAGGAGAGCGGCAATCTTTTGTGAGGTGGCCGTACCTCTTGCAGTTGTTGCAAAAGGGACCACAGGAACCTTCATGGTGGCGACTGCACTTGGAACAATAAGGTTTGTTCCCAGTGTAGCCCCGGATGATGTCAGTGGTGGTGTTGTAAGCTTTGATGGTGTCGGGTTTCTTGTTTTGTTGGTTGGAGGGGTTGTTGTGGTAGTCAGACCACTTGCGTTTGTTGTTATGGGAGGATGAAGTGGGTGGTTCAGAATCTTGGCTCATGGACATTAGGTCTTGGGCCAATAGGATCGCACCGTCAATGGTGGTTGGTTTTGAAGAGATGACATGTCCCCGAACAGGATCAGGGAGACCAAGGGTGTACTTCCTGATTTTATCAGGTTCAGTGCTAACCATAGCTGGGCGGAGGGCAGCTAGTTGTTGAAACCTGGTGGTATAACCATCGATATCGCCACCCTGAACCTTTAAGTTCCAGAACTCCTCATCTAGCTTTTGAAGTTTGGCGATAGAGCAGTATTTGGCAGTGAGTTTTGCCTTCAATTCCTCCCAAGTGAGTTGGTAGGCAATGTCAGCACCCACTGATTGGGTATATGAATTCCACCAAGAGTGGGCATCATCTTCAAGAGAGCAGGTGGCGAAGTTTACTTTGTCGTTCTCCGCGCATTTACTAACACGGAAAACAGTTTCCATTTTCTCGAACCATCTGATCAGTCCGATGGCTCCTTCAGAACCCTTGAAGCTCGAGGGTTTGCAGCTTTGGAAGTCCTTGTAAGAACAAGGTTTGACGGCAGAGGTTCTAGCGGTATCGCTGTTTCTTGTGGAGTTGGGTGGGGTATTCCGAGCCAAGGCTTCAGTAACAGCCTGGGTTATGAGTGACGTGATCTGAGCATCTGTGTAAGGTCGTGTCTTTGGCGGCATGATTCTTCAATAAAAGAAATGAAGATACATGAGATTTTGTAAGAAAATTGTATTTATTTCAGATGTACATGTATAAAGGTGGTAATACATAACATCAATATGAAAAAGAATTATGGCAATTAATATGAGTTGAACAACAAGAAATATTTGATAGCTAATACGAGTTCAAAGGTTACATCCTACAGATGTATTACAAAAGATGTCGGGAATTGTTACATCCGACTGAATTATAGAGTAGCGCGTAGATAGTTACTAGATTACAGAATAGATTACAAGGCAAAGACTACACTAGTCTTAACGTAGGTTAATTTGTTCCATCATCGTGACAAGACGATCCACAGTGTTTGCAAGTCTGCTAGCTTGTCGGGCGTTATCTTCTGCTAGCGCAAGTCGTTGTGTTATTCCGCGCGCATACTCTTCTGCTTCACGTGAGCGTTGCTCACATTCTTCCATCCTTTGTTGTAGAAGGGCATTTTCCACCCTTATTTCTATAATTTGGTTGCGAAGGACATCCATGTTGTTGTTTGTGGTTTCAAGGTCGTCGGAGACCTGTTCTATGCGTTCAAGAGACGTAAGTCGCCAGTTTTCATTTGTTTCCTGCAACACGACATCCATGGTGCGAAGTCGCTGCTCGTGTTGATTTACCCTAGCAGTTAAAGCCGGTAAGGCGATGTGAGTGGGATACGGGCCAGCTCGAGGCAACCTGTTGTTCCTCCTTGCTACCCTTGGGTTCTGCGACCCGGATGGAGAACGAGATGAATTTGATGGGATGTTTGCCATTTCTGAGACAAAGCGTTAGTAAGATTGAGGCCTATATTCATATAGCTCCTATATAATATAGCCTATTGAGTGTCTAGCATAAACATGTTTGAGTCTCGGTTCTCTCGAGGTCAGAGTCTTCTATTGTATCCTGTTCAGTCATAACTACTTTCAGATCTTACATCATCTTTGCTTAATTGTACATAGTTGATCAGGCTATGTTAAATTAAACTCGTATGGTGTAATCCCTGAACCAGTCATACCTAATAAGGAATACTGCCTAATGGTCATAGTCTAGGCTCACTAAATGCAACCTAGTTCACTATAACCTTAGGCTCTGATACCAATCTGTAACACCCCCAAATTTAATGATTTGCGGAAGCTTGATTTGGGTGTTACTAATCAATAACAAAGCACAAAGATAAATAGCAAACGACTCTATATGCGTCGTTTTTACAAAATATATTGATAACTGAAATGTTTACAACCTTTAAAGCTTTACATAGCTCGAGTTTAATAAAATGAGATTTCAGTACATAAGTACTTGTACAAAATATACTAATGCAAGAAAATCTCAATCGTCTGTATGCTGACTCGAGCTAAGTCCTGAGCAGAAACATCCTACTGCTGGGTACCTGCGATATATGCTAAAAGGTCAGCTATAAAGCTGGTGAGCTCACAGGTTTGAAATCAAGTAATATCGTATGAACCGCAAGATTTAAATAATGAATTTCATCCAGCAATTAAATAATGAATTGCATCAAGCAATTAAATAATGAATTGCATCCAGCAATTAAATGATAATCATCGTGTATACAGCCATGAGCACATAGTTGAGCTTAACTCGAGGGCCGGGTCCCCTATAGAGAATTCCGGGCGAGGTGCCTCCACGAATGCCTAATCCACATTCGTCTTCCCAAATATTAGTACGTCCGTTTACCCGGTTAGTGCTTTCTAACCCGGACGAGGTGGGTCAATCCTATATGGTACCATATACTAATATTCACGCTACAACGTATTAACAACTATGCTGACGGAGGACTTTAAAATGATTAGTTTCGAAAAACTCATGTAGTATATGAAATGTTTGTACTTGCGTTCACATGTTAAAAGTTGAGCAATATATCACACCCCTGAGTAAAACAGTAAAAGAGGGGCTATGAGACTCACCTGAGTCTGAGAGCGTTTAAACAAACGTAAGTTGATTAGCGAGTAATGAAGTCCAACGACTTGTAACCTGAGGGTGTCCACGACATGCGATGGTTATAATCATGATTGGGTATCTCAAAAGATCACCCTTGTAGTTGTTACACAACTATATATATGTCCAATTTACTTCAATTTGGTTGATTTGTTCAGCGTTTGAAAACGTGTACGGCCCGTTGGTGATGGGTTTGGAATAATAAACTTTAAGTATTATTATTTTGTAATTTGCGTTTTGCACTTAAAAGTGTGTCCCAATGTGTTTTATAAGTCGTATCGTATAAGGGTTTGAGGTTATATAGTTCCGACACTTAGTGAAATTGAGATTTGAAAACCTGCTGTTTTATGCGACACAATCATGCGACATTAAATGGGTTATGCGACACAAGGGTTGTGTCGCATAGAAGTGCGACACAATGTCCATACGACACAAGAGTTGTGTCGCATGGGTGCGAAATGCTGATTCAACAGCGACATAGTGATTGTGTCGTATGGGGTATGCGACATAGTGGTTGTGTCGCAAGATTTGCGACACTAATTATCTGGTACGACATAAGGTACGACACAAGGGATTTTATGCGACATAAAGGCCAAAATACGACACAACATGCGACACAATGCTTGTGTCGCATGGATGAACACCAGCCCAGAAAGTCCGGCTGTTAACGTTTTTCCGGCGAAAAATCCATTTTAAACTCGTTTTTAAGCTATGAAATCGTGTTCTATACATTGTAATGGACATATACTAGTTATAAAAACAACCACAAATGAAAAATACTAAGAATCAAGAGATTTCGGGATTTTGTCGGAAACTTACAATTTGCCGAAATGAAAATCCGGAAAGGTAGAAATGTAGATCGTTGCGAGGTGGTCGTGAATCTCTAAAAATATTGGTGATTCGGTTGCGTTTCGTGACGTTATTTTGCGGTTTTGGGGGTTTTTGGTGATTTGGTGATTTTGGAGGAAATAAGAGAAGAGAGAGAGAATTGATAGAAGAATGAGAAAGAAAAGGAGTGGGAGGTGGGGTTATCCCCACTTTTCAGTTTCTCGCCCCGCGTTCCGCGTGGTGTTCGTTTGCTCCGTCGTTTAAACGTTAAATAATTATTTACATTTTGATTATAAGTTTTAAAATACGATTTATTACGCGATATATTGTTTAAATATTTTACAAATCAATTTATATTTGTGTTATAAGATGTAAGTTAGTTTGTTTATTTAGTTTACGCATTTTATTGTTTTAAATTGTGTAAGTTCGGTTTGTACGATACGAATTGAATACAAAATATTATCAAAATAATATTTTTGACATAAAAGCGTTATTTAATAAAATTGGTCACCAACGTCCGTATTAAATTGAATCGAAATACATTCGATTTAAATTGCATACGATTTAATCAAATCGCATTTTCGTATATATATTCAACAATATATATATAATTCGATACATTAATTAGCCTAACACAGAACTAATTACATGTATTAACATATGATTAGGCACTAATTACTAGTCCTAATTTGGCGGGTGTTACAGTTTTGCCTTAATCATGATTGTGGTTGAATTATGATCCAGGTGTTAAAAATGGTAAAGTAGAAAGTCAAAGTGGTCAACAAGGTTTTATATGCGTTGACAAGTTTGGAAAAAGTAAAGTTGAAACTTTGTTATAATTGTTATAAACATGATGATTTTAATGTGAATTGGTATTTTGAAAGTTAAAATAGTACACCAATTGTGAAAATGGTCTTGTTTGACTTGAAATAGTCAAGAAAGTGTGAAATAGTTGTTTGAATAGTGGTTATATGGGTGGAAACCCACACGGATTGTTAAAGTGCCCAAATGGGTCACTTGAAGGTGAAACGGTTAAAATGAGTAGTTGATTGGTTATAACCAATGTAACAATGACTTTAAGTTCTACATACAGTAGGTTTATGTGTTGAAAGTGTTTTGGGTAATCAATGTGGTTGTTTTGTTAAGAATGCTCATTTGGACCCCTAAACGGGTCGATTAGTTAAAACATGATATAGCGAGTATATGAAAGTGATGAAAGTGCTCACACGTCATAATTATATGTATAAACATGTTGTTAAAAGGTTAAAGTCAGAAACCATGTGGATTGGATTTTGACGTGTCCACCAAAATGGCTCAAAATGGCCTAAAATGAGTTACACGTCCGTTTTCGCGTAAAATGTGAAAATTGAAAAATTGTAAAAAGGGAAAGTTTTATTTTGGCATAGTAAAGGTGCCTGCAAAATTTCAGACCTTAATTCTTTACGGTTTGTGAGATATGCGCGTTTGAATTTCGCATTTTTGCACTAAGTTGTGCAGGCTGCTGTGCAGACAAGGGAACCGGCGGGTCTGATGGTGGACCCGGCGGCTAGTGGTACAAAACCGGCGGCTGGTCACCCAACCCGGCGGCTGCTATAGCTTTTATACGGCAAAATGTCTCTGTTTGGCCAAAATTTAATTTACCCGGCGGTTAGGGTGTAGGACCCGGCGGCTTGGGGTCTGAAGCCGGCGGCTTGACCCTATAGCCGGCGGCTTGTGGTTTTTTTTTTTTTGTGAAAAATAAAAATTTTAAGTTTTTCGACGTTCGTAGTTACGTTTGGCGTATAAATTTCCGCTAGAAAATTTCGGTGTCCGATTAAGACGAAATTTACATGTCCACTCAAAAACGGCCCAACGGTCAAAGCTCATAGCTTCGCCATGAGCCCTGTCAGTTTTCGGCACTTCGGGGTCGTTTGGGGCAAAAAAAAAATCGCGTTTTACTGTTTTTCGGACCTTATTTGAAACTTTTGACTTACGTTTTATATTGGGCTTTTGTTTCTTTGAGCCCAGAGATCTTTTCTGTGACTATAAACAATATGAAAATTTGTTTTAAGAGGTCCACACATTTTATAGTGTATGAGCTGTTTGTAGGCGGTTTATGTAACTGTAAAAAAATATACCAGTAAATGGTAATGTTGATTGTGGTTAACCAGGATTAGTAAACCTTGATTATAAAAATTATGTGGACTATAAGATGTGAATTAGTTGAACATGATGAAGTAACTGAATTATGCAAAAGTATTAAAAATGTATTAAATTGAGCATTTTAAGAAGTAGAGGATAAGTGCATGAGCTTATAATTATGTGATGATCGAATATGAAATGCTCAATTATAAATTAACAAAAGGTTTAAAGATTGATGAATATGTGTTAAATATTACACCTCGTATTGATGAAATGTTGGTACTGAAGGTACTAGAAGTATTAATTGTCATACTAGTAGTTTAATTGGAAATCGGGTAATAAAGAGGTTGACTGATGTACATGTATTAGACATTACCCTATGTTAATAATATATATTGAAAATGGTGTTGAATGTCTATGTTGAAGATACCTACCTGATGATACAAGTAATGTATATTAAAAGTGATAGGTTGAAAATAATAGCAAATTAATAATTGGGGATATACCTGCTATTACAGGTTGTAAAAGTGTGTAAACTGTTGATATCAGTGTTATGATATATGTTAGAGTAAAGATTAATGACTTGAAGAGGAATGGTATGAAGTTGCCTGAGAATGAAGTGTGACTGACATAATATGACGACGTCTGACCAACGTATTTATATTATGCCATTTCACATGAAGTTGTTGAGGCTACTAAGTACCAGATAAAGTTAAGTGGTTTTAAAATATCCGGTAAGATATGTTGATCTGTAATTGATAAATAGTCAATGATGGACTAATATAAAAGAGTAATAAACCACTAAGTTGTTATTGCTAATGTGATATCTATGGCACCTTTGATGTGTATGTGTGATGCATTGTCAATAGTAAGAGTTAAAAGTTGATTTAAGCAAAGTAGAGGTAAGTTGAATATGAATAATATTGTGTTAATATTGTTGAATAGATGACTAATGTCAGCACCTTGTGTTGTTGAGATACCAATGATGATGTTTGGTATTAACAGGTGTTGAGTTAGCATCCAAGTTGTTGTGAAAGGGTGCTAGTTGATTATATGAAATTGGTTGTAACAATCAAATAAATTGACCTCTACTTATTGCTTACTGATTTTCTTACTTGTTGATGGTTATATGGTTGTGGATTCTTGTTAAGTAAAGGATTTCATATAATCAAGTTGTAATTATATTTGCAAGTTGTAAAGTAGTAATTAACTAGTTGCTAACATTGGAAAATCTAACAATGTGATGACTAAAGAAGTATATGATTATTAGTTAAATTACTGGTGACGAATCGAGTTACAACTTGTTGCTATGATGCATGTAGTAGTGTTCGTTACCCCTTATTGTTACTATGATTATTGTTGTCGTCATAGTTGTATTTGTTGCTATAGTTGTTGTTGTAATAAAGATGACACGGTAAGTGACTATAAGTTAAGATTGACATAGTGGGTATGAATGATCATGTAAGCAATCAGTTAATTATCAGAGATAGGATATATGTTGAATAGTGGCATAGTAAAATGTATCAATATATGCACAGGTGGATATGTGCTTGTAGAAAGGATGTTAAATGTATACATAATTAAGGAGTTACTCTAGGGGGTGACATGGAATATGTATAACGATTATTGTGATTAGATAGTTGATGTGTTTGGTGTTAACAAATTTAGTGGAGAACAATACACAACTTATGTGTATATAAAAAGTAAATTGAAGTATATCTCGATGATGTGTAAGCTAATAAGATGTATATACATTCTGTGTTTAAGGGAATAAGTATGTGTAAATACATGTGGTATTTAGAGGGAATTAAGATGTGTATAAGTGAATAAGTATGTGGTTAAAAGTGTGTAAGAAAAAGATTATTAGTAAATTGAAATGAGAATAATTGGTGGTTGTGTTAATCTATATTGATTAAGTAGGATTAGATTTCGAGGACGAAATCTCTTAAAGGGGGGAAGATTTGTAACACCCTGTTTCTGGGTCTAGTAGTATGTTAATATGTTCAGACTGTGAGGTATTATTTAATGTGTCAGAAAATAGGTTCGGTAGTTTATTTGAAAATAAATGGGTAAAAGAGCCTAATAATTTATTGTGACTAATAAATTATTAACCGATTTAAATTAATTTAGTTGACGGTAGAATAAAATAGTGTTTCTCTGTAGATGATTTTAAGTTCCAGACAATGATAATTACGAGTATTGAAACTAGACTAATATATACCTAATATTTACACCCACACACGTATTATGCTTCCATAATATTCCAGAGAAATCGAGAGAGGAAGCAAGAGAGATTGAAACCTAAAATCATCATCAATCACCAAATTCTTGTGAAATCATCTCTTCTTCTTCTTGATTTTTGGTACGGTTGAACTAAGAACACCATAGGGATGATTCTAAATTCTTGGAACAAGGTTTTTGGTGAAATTGAGGCTAGAGAATTGTGAATTAAGCTTCAAAAACGTGATTTGATCCTTCTATCATCATCATAAACAACTTGTAAGTGTTGATTTTTTGATTTCTTATAAACTTGAAAATGGGTTCTTGAGTATTTGAAGAAATTAGCTTGATTAATCTTGAATTTGTGTTTGTAGTGATTATATAATGGTTAGTTGATGCTTATTCCATGATTATAACATATCCCTTAGCTTAGAATTGAAGAAATTGATTAAGTGTTCTTGAGGGCTATAGTGCTTACGATGAGTTAGATGAATTAGATGATGAAGTTAGTATTGTTTATGATTGGGAACACTTAATTGATAAGTAGAAAGTAAAATTATAACTTAGTTGGTTAATTACTCATAAAACTTAATATTTGTGATTGGGAGAATTAGTGATATTGGAGGTTGATAATCTTGTTATATGATCTCATGATGTTAATTAACAATGATTAAGGTGTACTAATATGATAAGGTGATCATGGGAATCATAAACTTGTTAAATGATTATGAATTAATGATGTTAATTGGTTATTCATAATCTAAAGATGAAGTATGTTGAATTGTTGTAAATAAGTAACAATTTATGTGAATTGTTGTAGAAAGGGATTATCATGATTGAATGATGGTATTATATTGGATATTAAATATGTTGTTTGATGAAGATGAATTAATATGATGTCATATATAGATTTTAAAACAAGTAACTAACTTGTTCTATTTTGTTGTAATTCCAGTTGAGTAGAAGACTCAGTGATATTAGACTACTGAGTGGATGCCTGAGGTGGTCGGTGAGTGGATCTCTAATCCTAGCGTAACTTGGTTGTAACAAGTTTGGTTACAACAAGTAACGTATTATTACTTTATTAGTTGTATTGATGATTATGTTGATAGTAATAATTCTGTTGATATGTTGACTAGTTGAATATGTGACTTGTTGATTACGTGATCACTTGAATTAATTGGCCTTCGGGCATCAGTTGTTAATGAGGCAACGAGTTGTTGAACTGTTGGTTGGGCTAGTTGGTTATCCAAAGTTTAACACATCTCCTGTGTTGGTTGAAGATAATCACTAGCTATCGGTCTCGTCCGTATGGCCATACGGATATGGTTGGGTAAGTGTTCTTGGGGAGCCACCCGGGTTTATGGTTATCCCCAGAGCCGCCGATCCTCATTATGGTGTTGTTGATTAGTTGAATTGTTGCATTGTTAAACTGATGCATTGTTGATGTGTTGTATTGGGTACTTGCTTGTTAGTGCTAATTGTTGTACACAAAGTTGTTGAGCTAAGTTAGGTTGTTGATTAGTTATCTGCTCACTTAGCGTTATGCTAATCCCCCACATTATCCCTTCTTGCAGGTTTTGGCTATTATATTGGGTGGGCAAGAAGTTGGACTAGAAGGAATGTTTGACCTTGAGGCATTACTCTGATAGTGGAATTGTATAAAATAATGTGTTAACATGTTTTTATATAACACCTATGTCGAGAAGTTATGTTTTTAAAAGGTTGAATTTTATATGTTGATAAAATGGTGTAAACTATCACTAGTTATTTGGACTTACGCTTCCGATTTACTATATTAAATTGAGTATAAATGAGGGGTGTTATACAACGAGTCGTATACATTTTCACAACTGCGAAATACAAACGTAAACGTTAAACAAACACTTTGGACATAATTTAGTTGCGTGAACACTACCATGGATGGTCAAACTTAGACATCCACGTACTTATTTAATCTCATACGTTTAGGGCGTTAGGAGATTCTGGACCATACTTGGGCTTAGGTTTGCTAGCACTCGCACGTTACTTAGCTCAACAGGTGAGTTCACAGCCCCTACTTTTACTGTTTTAACTGCTTTTGAAAAGGGGTGGAAAACATAATCAAACTGCTTTACTGATTGCCATAACTGTTTTTGCTTATATGATTATTTATCATACTTGTTTACTCACACGATTTGAGTACTTTGTACGATTGAACATTTACAACTAAACTAATTTTTATGAAATAACATTTTCATACTGTAAACGTGGTAAAACTTGATTGTTAGACCGGAGAACGACCGGTACTTTTTATGTAAACGCTGGAGAACGACCAGCAACGTATTTTAGTGCCAGAGAACGACTGGCCACTGGACGGGAGAACGACCCGTGCGTTTTGGATGGGAGAACGACCCATGCGTCTTTAGACCGGAGAACGACCGGTACTGTGTTTCGCTGGAGAACGACCAGCAGTGTTTGGACGGGAGAATGACCCGTGCGTATCCAGACCGGAGAACGACCGGCAAACTGTTTTGTTGGACGGGAGAACGACTCGTGCGTTAAACTGTGTTTTGGGTAACATCCCACGTAAACTGTAATTTGGGTAACATCCCACGTAAACTGTGTTTTGGGTAACATCCCAACCGAACTATACTTGGATAACATTCCACTAAACGCTTATTCAACCATTATGGCAATACTTTTTTGTGAACGTATTTGGTTTATCAACTGTGCTTACAAACTTGATTCAACTATTGCAAACATAAAACCTGTGAATTCACTCAACCTCGTTGTTGACTTTTTACTATGTTTTTCAGGGAATTAGCTGCGCATGTAAGGACCACCTGCACATATGGAAACTAGGCGACCCATGAAGCTTAGGATGCCAACTTTTTGAAACATATGGATTTCTTTAGTATAACTAAAGCTGTCTTAGTCATATTTCAGAAATCTACTTTTGTATAACATTAATTACACTTATACGATTCGATGAATCGTCAACTTTTGTAAATTATTAACTTTGGCATCTTAATATATGATATTCTGTTGTAATCATATGCTCTGATACGTATGCATGTACATTGTTATTGTGGCACCCCCAGCTTATACCAATGCTTCCGCTAATCAAAATCAACGAATTTGAGGGTGTTACATAATTTGATAGATAGTTTAAAACCATAAAAAAGAAAACAAAAAAATTCACTAGTACAATAACAACTAATTCTTTCATCATCATCATTATATATTATATAACTTCATAAACCATTTGATCCCTTTCAAAAATCCTTGAGCAATTTACGAACTTGTTCAAGTGTCACAAAAAGCACCACAGTAAACGGACCCTGTCTCGAAATAGTTGGTATAAACCCTTTATATAAGGCCATAGGCCCTTCCGCCCTAACCGTTTTAACAGCACAATCAACCGCCCCTTTGTAAGGTGGCTCAACCCCTGCCTCAACCTTCATGTTCATCACTCTTGTCTTAATCACATCCACCGGGTTTGAAGCCACGGAGGCCACAAACCCCGCTGCAAAACTCGCTGTCACATGTGTCCCCAACCCGTCTCTCATCACCCCATTTGCTAATATTGTTTCCTTGATTTGATCGTATGATGCGAGCTGAGAAGCGGTCACAATCATAGCACGGTTCACCGTTAAGGACGACCCTCTCCAGAGGCTCGTGACGCCTTCTTGCTTGACCATCCTCGTGATAGCGTCTATTACGCCTTTGTAGTTTCTACGTTCAGCCGCCGGAAGCCTTCCGTCTGCTTGCATTCTGACCATTGCAACGTCAGCTGGGTTCCCGACAGCTGCACCGATCCCACCAGCTAATAACCCGGAACCGATCTTCCGGGTTAGTGAAAGGTTACCGGTGGTGGGGTCAGACCACTTTTCCTTAAAAATTTCGTAAAGACCCATTCGGGTGGTGGAGTATAATGTTTGGCGAAGGACAGTGGCTGATACGCCCGAAAATAAAGCAGCAACCCCTTCGGTCTGAAAGATTTTAATTCCGACCGATATGGGTCCAACTGTTTGCGGTCGCGGCAGTGCACATGTTGCACTACCGGTGCCGTTTAAAGCAAGGACACGAGGGTTTTCGCCCTGCAGTTGCATACGAACTTTGATGAGATCAAGAGGGTGAGTAGAACACCCTGCAATGATGGAAGCTATGCCACCTTCAACAAATCCTTTAGCACCCATTTTTTTTTTTTTTTAAACTAAATGGACAGATTAGGATTTAAACTATGAAGATTCAAGGGTCAATGAGACATAAAATTCAGGAATTATGCTGAAAAATAAGAAGTAAATTTTAGTGAATACGGGTATGGGTTTGAAGGTGGTATATGTATATATATAGATGGAAATCTAATAATTAAGGATGGTAATGATGAAATCAAGAAAGTGGGACGAAAAAGAGGTATGCAAATATGGGATTGTAAATCTTTACTGGACAGGTTGTTTATGACTCATTATTTGTACGTGGAAAATAGTTGGGTATGATTTTAGTTGACTTGTTTAGCGCGTCCTTCCAAAATTAAAAAAATATCTATTACTAATAATTTTGAAAACGACCACAAATGTTTGTTAATCATCATCATCGTATAATAGTTAAACATATTGCATTTATATATATTTTTATTTTTATATAATAGTTAAAAACATATATAATTGAAGATATCATCCAAGAAAGAGAATATAGTGTTAAAATTGCAAATATATTATTAATATAGAAAGTGAATCGTTTAGTAACGTGGAATGATAACTTAGCCATAACATGAGCTTAAAGAATGAAGATTGTCCTAAACACACGACATAAATTAATCCATGAATTTTTTTTTGAAAGGCAGTTGTGGAATCACTGACGGACCTTTGGCCCACCCGATCATCTCCACAAACGGTTTAAATCGCTAATCAAAACTGACTAAACTGAAAGTTTTACACATGTTAAACAAACTCATCATATATAAGTTAAGCTCAAATTAAGCCAGTCAAAAACATTCTCTCACAGAACTGGCATGTCGGACCAGTTTGATAAATCGATTAGTAGTTGGTTTTGCATGACTAAACCGTATGTTAGTGAGTCGTTGTTCAAAGTGAACCGCTTAAATCGCTAATCAAAAATTTTGTTGGTATATAAATCACCACATTTTTCAAAGTAAGCATTTTTAATTAACAAATTATACAAATTAAACGAAGGTGGGACTCTCCCATGAAGATGGAAAATGGAAATCATAGAATTTGTTTTTTATTATTATTAATTTGATTATTATTATTATAATTACGTTAGTTATTTGACTACTACGTCTGTTTGTGAATTATTAAAGTAAAGCTATATGAATACGGAGTAGTAAAATTGACAGTTTTGTGACCTTTTCATATCTAGAGACTTGAAATTTGAAAGAAAGAAATGGTCATAAAAACATAAGATATGTTGCTAGCATATCCAAATTTATCAACAAAAACGAAAAGTTAAACATATATTTACATTCACGAACAACGGACTGAATCTGAATTCCTTTGTCCAAAGGAATTAGAAGAACTCCGGTTACTTTCTTTTTCGAACCAAACATGCTTAAAGAATGAAATTCAAATTCAAATTCGGGTGAATTCCTTCTAATTTCGCGAGATAAAAATCACAAGCGTAACAAATTGGGCTTTGACATATAAAAAATATTATAACTAATAACTAATTATTAACCATGTATTAGGAAACTAGGTCATATAATTGCAGTTAAACAACTTCGATTGATACGTCTAATTTTTTAAAATATATAGATAGTCTAATGAAGAATAGTAGAATACAATATATAGACTTGCTATGTATACGACACGTACTTCATAAATTGATTTTATTATTACTTTTTTAAATTATGTATTGGTTGATTGATTGTGTCATTATTTGACATCCTTACATACATTTTCAAGAAGTTTTTAGATGAAAAAATGGATGAAATGTCAAACCAATGCAAACATCATTCAAGTAGCAAAATCTTAAGGATTAATAAGAAACAAATTATCACTTGAAGATTTAGTTTGAAATGAAATGGGTCGTCAAAATTATCTATACCCGTAACGGGAGCTCTTAGGGTTAGGGCTGTCAATAAAAACTAATTTACATTAACGGTTGTGATGCAACCACCAAACTATCTATAAAAATGGCATATAATCGTAAAGTGCAATAATTTTATGCCTACAAATAACTTTTTCGTCCAAGTAAAATGTGAGGACGACATCCCTTTTCATAGACCGTAGATTTAATCACACGGATAGATATATGTATCTAGATTTTCAAAATCATTTACTAGGCTAATCAAGCAAGGTAGTTGAGGAGGTCCATCATCAAAATCAACTTGTCCATTTGAACTTGTTTGAACAAGTCTATGAATCAAGACTAATACCCTACTTTGTAAAAACATTTACCCACAAACTACAAGCCATGAACAAAAACCATAAAAGGTGTCATGAACTAGCTTCTTGTGACAATACGAAATCAAAATCAAGATGATAATTATACGTTGAAACTCGTTAATAACGTACGTCCATGAATTATGGGAGCCTTCAGCCTCGACAACTTGTTAAATTTAGATAAGATAATCATCCTAAACACACGGACTTGGAACTTGAACCATTCACCTTCTTGACCGTTAAGTTGTTAGTCGAATGAATATGATGAAAAGAGGTCTACTGAGAACATGAAATAGCTTCATTTTAGTACGTACGTACGTACATACATACATACATACATACATACATACATACATACATACATACAATTACTAGTATTGTCCAAGGGATAAACATGTATGAAATTAAAGTATAAAAGAAAGATGGGAATGAAAAATTGGAATAATATCATCTTTATGGACATGGGGCATGTGAGTATTTGATCCAATAATTAGGATGAAGGATTCCACATATTTTGGCAACCTATTATGGATCTTGTGCCCCACCTAAATTGGATAGGATCCTTGCCCTGTAACATCCTCCACGTTAGCCTACATTTTTTTACGCTATATAATACTCCGTAGCAAAACAAATAACCTAAAAAATCCCTGATTGATAGAGCCTTGATGTATATAGATGTACGTATGTAGGATACAATAAATAATTTTTTTCACGTTCTAATACCTTGGTAACAAAGTGTGTATCGCTTTATATTCCCCTATTAAACATCTTTAGAATTTCTAAAATAATAAAATAATATTATAATGGCTATAAAAGGTCTACAATGCAAAAATTCTCTCTATGTGATCACCAAACATCCCTCAGATACCGTCCATCCATCTGTAGTTTCTTCACAAACGCCTCTGCTTTTGACCCCTCCAACTTATCCTGAAAAAGTTTCAAAAATACTTGTTAAAATTAATCTATCGTAGTCGCAATTCAAGAATTTATAGATATGTAACACTTGTCCCTTACAATCAATAGTAAAAAAGGTGTCCTACACATCCCTAATTAGTTAGGCAGCTTAATCACTTTGAATCTTTGATTTGTACATGCATTTTGAAAATTTTGGTATAGTTCACTGATTATTATCAAGCAGGAAGCCGTCTCTGATCCTTGCTAAATGGTTAGCATAAAAAAATAATAGAAACTAAGAAAAGATTAAAGTTAATGCATTATAAACTAAGTAATAAAAGCTACTCCCGTTTAAGAGATTGAATGCTAGTGGTTTGATATACACTTTGGACGATTTCAGCCATTATTTTTAATAACCCATTTGACATGTTTCCGTTTAGGCTAAGTTTTTTTTAATTGATCAAAACAGAAAGATAAAACATAAATGCATTACCCTGAACGACTCATTCATAAGAGAGAGAGAGAGAGAGAGAGAGAGAGAGAGAGAGAGAGAGAGAGTATCCATGCCTGTTCTTGGACAATAGTATGCAATGTGCGATGAACATCTTTTGCCATACCCTTTGCATCACCACATACATAAAGATATCCACCCTGAGATATCAAATTCCAAATATCGACAGCCTGCACAAAAACAATATTAGTACATCAATAAACCAAAATCCAGAGGGGCCTGGGCTATATACATTGCTTTATATGTGCACTAACTTTTTCCATCATCTTATGTTGGACATATTCCTTCTGTTGACCCTCCCTCGAGAATGCAACAATCAACTCTGATATCACTCCTTGATCCACATAACTATTGAGCTCATCCTCATAGATGAAATCCTTCATTCCAGTAGAAGGAGAAAGTAATTAAAGAAAACAGAGGTTTCATAAACAGAAGGATTGAAATAAATCATGTACTTGTACAGACCGGAACAGGTTCAGTTGACCCGACACATTTGCGGTCCATGATGTTGAGTTTTTAGTGATAACAATCAGTGTGTCAAATAAGATTAACCAAATTATATCAATTCAGCAATAATCTAATTTAAATAAAATGATTTAGGAGGTCGGGGACTTCCAACCCAGTTAATCTCTTATAGGTAAAACATGACCCAGATCGAGCCATTATAAGTAAAAGGGTCAGAATTTCCGCCTCTAAAAATAGCGAAAAAAATCTTACCATTAGGCGATTTCTACATCCGAAGAACAGTAAAGTGGGACCAAGTTGAGCACCATCTTCTTTCATGGCATATCTTTCCTGTTTAGTTTTATACACGATAGTTATACAGTATGTTGTTTGAAAAGGGTAGATAAAACATTTTCTCTGAACTCAAACCTGTAGGAATCCTCTAAAAGGTGCCAAGCCCGTTCCTGGCCCAACCATAATAATTGGAATTGAAGTATCTTCTGGCAACTTGAAATTAGATGACCTGATAAACACAGGAGCCGAGCTACACTGTAGACTTTTCTCTAGAGGAACTGCATTCTGATAATGTGACCAAATGTTGATATAAAGAAAGCAACATATGTCGAAAAAAGAACAAACTTATATTAAGTACCCAACTTTTTGAACCATCATCCATGTGAAAATCTTCAAAGAAAAATCAGAAGGGTTTGCAGGAATTATCAGGAATTATAAATGACATAAAAAAAACCATTGTGTTTGCCACTTGATGTTCCAAATCACACATTCTAGTAAAGCCGAGTTCGTGTATTAATTTTAGATTTTGCATTTTGGGAGTAATGATCGTCTGTGCAATGAAAAGGTGAATTTAATGGTTCAATGAGTCGATCAATCAAAAGAAATCATTAATAACTAAAAGATAAGTAAATTCTCTAAGAGTGCACCTTCATCCATGTAGAACAAACACCTTTGTGAATTCGGCCTGTGGGACTTGGACCATGGACTAAAGCACAGGTCACATGAACCCTATTAGAAGCAAACCTGCACGAATGAAAAATAGCATGTCATCCAGAATTTCATCCAGCTATCTCTCATGATCTGTGCAGATTTGTTTATAACAGACATCAACTGTCGCTATGATATGTAGGGTACTGAGATTACCGTGGTGATGATGAAATAGAATAGTAGCGTGGTTGTAAACGAGGGGCTACAGCAGCAAAAAATACACCAAGTGGAGGTTTAGCAGAAGGAAACTCTGCCATTATCTCTAAAAGACTTCGTTGTTTTCCTACAACCCATTGAGAATAATCATCCTGCATATAACAGAAGAGAAATTAGTTGAGGTGACAACATGGGCAGAGTGGGTAATGAGTCAAAACAATTAAATAACGGATCAGGTTGGGTTGACGCAAAACATTTATTGTCCAAAATTTCTTAGTTATTTAATGAATTGTAATAATTAAAACTAAAATATTATTTATAATAAAGATCTAATGTCTTCAAAAAACCAATATAAGAGGTGTATGCATCAAAATTCAACCCGTGCGACCTTTGACACGTTTCCTTTTTAGCTAATTTTTATTATACCCACTTGACTCACTGGAGATAAACATAACCAGAATCGACCCATTCAATAAATGAATAACTTGAACTGCCACCTCTAAGGATAGGCATACTAAAAAGCATCATTCAAATATTTCCAGAAACAAACTAGATAGAGTATTTCAGTAAAAGAAACTTAGTATTTATGTGATAGAAATTTGTTAACCTTCCCCTGAGGAGACGCTAAGAATTTCAGCCTTTCAGCTTGACTAGGTTCACTTGCATGAGCAGCCAACGCAATCAAAGCAGCCTGCACCAATCATATGTATTGAACTGATCGTGTAATAAGGGAGACCAGACGTATTTTAAGAAAATTATTGTGAAGCTCAATTATATTACCTTTCGAGGGGGACTTAGCAGATCTGCGTAACATGCCAAGGCAGTGCGAACAGTACAAGGACCAGGGAATGGAGGCAGCAATGAACCGCCAAGGGCTGTACCATCCTCGTTATCGGTATGGATAGAGAAAAGCAAATCCAAAGGTTGACCCAGCAGTGTAGCAGCTTCTTCAACAGTTTCATCACAATTTTCAGCAAAAACACCCACATGATCCCCAGTTTCGTATCTGGGAAAGAAGAAAGAAGGCTCAGTTGCATCAAACTGGTTTATCTTTTCAAAGATGATAACGATTAGAAGTGGCAACTTCAACCAATTCATGTATGAATAAGTCCATTCATATTGCGT
This sequence comes from Helichrysum umbraculigerum, assembly GCA_949592205.1. Lineage (NCBI taxonomy): Eukaryota > Viridiplantae > Streptophyta > Magnoliopsida > Asterales > Asteraceae > Helichrysum > Helichrysum umbraculigerum. The sequence continues at coordinate 64,100,693 of CATIUR010000006.1, forward strand.
TTGATCTTTAATGTGTCAAACGTGTAAGCTAATAAAGAATTATAAGAATAATAAATCAGCTTAAAGAAAACACGTCAAATGAGTGAAAAGTCGATCCAGTGCAAGTTTTATTCATATAACCTCTCAACTCATCATCCATAATATTATATTCTTAAAAGGATATAGATTTTGTAATCATGTTTGACACTAAAGATATAACTTTAAATATTTTGGACATATGTGTTTCAGGTCGACTCAACCCGTAGGCCGTAGCTAAACGTGACTTTCCAAACATAACATGTTTCAACCAGTTACTCAACCCTCCTGAGCCAACATGAGCAACAAGAACAAGAACCTTACGTTATGCTGGTGCCAGATATGTCAAACTCAAGATGAATGCAAGATCTATCAGACGCAGGCTTGTGAAGTTCTTTCTGGACAGCAACATTCACTCTACACCAGAGAAAAAAACTATAGGTGTTAGTCAAAGTTAAGGAAACCACATATTTAACAAATTTATATAAGCATGCACCTGCATGGATGGTGGATATCATATGAAATATTCCCATTAGCACCATTCATATATTTATCCTCAGACGATAAACTAGCAGGATCATGAACCACCACTCTATATTCATGTATAACAGCTGTATATGGAGTAGACACAGTATTTGCTTCATCCTCTCTGTGAAGCAGGCGATCTAACTCAGGCCATAACAGTTCTCGCCTAAAGCATGAATGTAATTAAGTTACTTGTATGTTGCAGACATACTTATTTAACACCAAATATCTAGTTGGTTCATCTGGCTAGATAGAGTGCTTTAATTACTGCATAAATAACCGCATACCAAGCAGTGAAGTCATCCTCAATGCATTGATCATCATCTCCAAGACCAGTAGTAACGAGGCGCTTTGCACCTTGTTCCGAAAACTTCTCATCTATAACCACTGCAATCTGTTTGAAGACTAGACTCAGAAAATGATAAACGGGAAAATAGATAACATATGATGTGGCGAATTTTACCTTGTTAAAATGTTCATATTGCCTGTTACCCAGACCAAAAACACCATATGTAAGATGTTGAAGCCAGACACCTCGCTCATTTTCCTACAGAGTAACCATAGCACAACACAAAAACCGATGAATAGTTTGTACTTTTTGTAACTCATAACAAAGAAGCTAACAGATTCACCTACCTCGGTAAACCATTTGTAAAATCTTGCAGCATTATCAGTAGGCTCTCCATCTCCATACCTGTGAGGTCACAAGAACATAGTCTGAGATGCTTCCAACATTCAATGAACCAAAAACATAGAAAACAAATCCAGGAAACATAAGACTTACGTTGCAACCATGAAAAATGCCAGTGTTTCCTTTTTGAGTTTTTCTTCGTATTTGTCTTCATCAGCTGCATAATCATCCTAATGAAAATCACATACATGATTAGAAAGTTTTCTTTTAGTTGGTAACCCTCACAGTAATGGCAATTTTCATTATAGAACATACCAAGTCAACAACTTTTACGACGGCCTTTTCATATCTAGCCTTGATTTCTTCTGCTAATGCCTGCAACATTACAAAGGATTATGTTGGTGAGAAGGCGATCAACACCAATCAAACTACATGATTTTCAGACCAGAGTTGCTTTTCAGTGATCAGATTTAGAAATCATATTTCCATTATAATGGGTAGTGATTTTTGTGTTGAAACACCCTGCGCTGATGTGCTATTAGTGTGGGCTTTGAACTACGATGAAGGCCAGAAATCAATGTGTAGAAGGAAGAATATCTATATACATGGGAACATCTTATGACTTTATTTTAAAGAAAATATATAGAGGTAATTTTACATGGCCTGAAAATCCATCAGCTCTTGTATGCTAAAATGATCAATCAGTGGCTTTATTTCAATACGCAGATATGGCAACACTTCTCTTTCAACATATTTTCAGATGGGACCCACCAATCCAAAATAATAGCAGCACCTTTGCACTCTGTTCGTGTCCAAAAAAAACTACACTTATAGAGAATGATACTTCTTTAATATAATAAAGATTTTGATATTATATAGACGGAGAATCTGAATGGGCGTGTAAATTCATCTATAGTCTTGCCAGCATCTTACAAGTGCCACTAGATTGCGGAAATACGGTAATATTGTCACTCGGGCTGTCTAATGAGCTTTTTTCCTTCTTTTTTGACAAATAAACTATATTAGCAGTGATAGGTCTGAGTAAATGTGACTAAGCATGCCTAACAACACGGTACAATAGCAAGCATTGTAGTGACACTGGTTATTCCTAGTATTTACAGTGTCATCCAAAAGTGGAACAGGTGTTAGAAGTGTGTTCGATTGATTCAATATAGATGAAGCAAATCTTAATCGACCTATATTTGCTCAAAGGATACAATCTGCTCATGGTAAAACTCAAATCATCCAGATTTAACTGACAAGATGTAAACACACAAATCTTTGTTTGTAACTTATTTCAACAAAGTACAGATCACGCTACTGTCAAAGCTAAAGATACGTCTAACAGTAACTTGTCTTCACCACTCATATCTATAACATCTGTATATATCAATTTATCATTATAAAACCAATCAATAACTGTTCTAGACAATCTGAAATGGTGGGAGAACCATCAATACATTAAGCTTCTATATCCCTCTAAAGTAGAGCAACGAGATTTATAGATTTTATAACCGAAAAATCAATGGTTGGCATTGTCCTTACCTCAAATTCAATCCAATCTCCAATAAAGTTAGTAAACTTTAATCAGTAACATACACAAAAGCACCACTATTTATGATAACTTTCTGAATATTTCATTCATAATATTCATTCATGAAAACAGAAAACTTAACTTCTCATTCACTCAATTCTCATTGAAAACCAACAGTTATCAACATTGTAATTCAAGCTTCCCAAAGCTACTAACTTTTAAGCTAATCATTTGCACATACTTTATCACTCACCTAAAACCCCCAAATATCACAAAAAATACAGTAACAAAAAAAAGTATATATAGTACAAGTATATATAAAAGTATCATTTACCTTTGCAAAACCTTCAGCAGTGCCAGTTTGAGTACCGAAAAATATAGTCAGCTTAGTCTTACCAGATCCAACATCAATCTCCTCTTCTTCATCATCAAGTACAGCTGAATCAGGTTTAGGTACAACTATAGGTTTGGATTCGTTACTCGATTTTTTCCATACGAAATACGAAAACCCTAAAATTAGGGCAACTGAAGTAGTAATTATAATGATCAATCCATCAGAAGAAGATACCGTTACTCCAATTAATGATTCGATTGAAGACCTTACAAATTCAACAAAATTTGAATCCATTTTGTTTCCCTCTGTCAATAATTTATATATTTATAAGATAGTTTTGTAATTGTAATTGCACTCTATATATATGATATGTATATATAAATCTCAATTTCTCTCTCTAGGTTTCCGAGTGCAACCACGGTGGTGGTGACGGTGGAGAGAGAGAGGCGGTGCAGCAGCGGGACGGTGGTGATTTGGAGTTTACCTATTTTGACTCTCGATCAATGTCAACTGCTTCGGTGATTGTGGGGCCCGTTTGGGGGAAATTAAAAAAAAAAAATGAAATATAAAAAGGAGGATACCCTCGATATTCAAATTAGGGGTTAAATTTTCATACCCATGGATTATACTTGTTCGTATCAGAAATTCAGATACGTTTGAATTGAACTTTAGTACTAATTCAATTTTTTCTCAATGCACATAATATATATAAATCGGAAAAATAAAAGACAATTTTATATAAATTACTAGAGAAAGGATGGACTCGAACTTGATAATTATGTAGAATTTTTTTATTTTTATTTTTTATCTTCTACTCCGTAAATGTTTTCTCTAATCAATCGGTTAAAAGTGGGGTGAGAAAGACATAGATGTCTAGTCTCATTGAATGTTTCTAGGTAAATTACATTGAACCTATGTACACATAACTATATAGAAAAAACTTTAAATACTATTGGCATAGAGTTTATATACGATTTTTTTTGGACATTATATGTCATTGATGACTATTTATTTATGAAAAATAATATGTGATGATACAAGGATCTACAAGTTTAGTAAGCTAGGCTTTCATCTTCATAACACTAAAGAATTATACGGTGTTAAGTAGAGTAAAAACGGGATGATGGAAAGTTTGATAATTTAGTGGTGATTTCCTATATGGTAACTCGTGTTGTATCACGGTTTTACGCCGTTAACTCCATGGTTGGAGCCAAAGTTATTAGGTATACAAACCATATCATGATGTTTAGTATATAAGATCATTTATTAGGTACCTGAGTAGAATGGTTGTTTAAAGGAAAACATTGAGCTGGTTATAACTCATGTTATTGAAGGTTTAATAGGAGGTAGAGTTGGTTATAAGTCAGATTATTGAAGTGTAAGAGGATGGATTTTTCATTAGGTAAAGTGTCTTACTTATAAGGGGAGTTTACGTTGTAGTATGTGTTCATGAACCCCTCATTATGTTTGTGTACTTGAATAACCTACATGTGTGCTTCAGCAACTTGGTTATGTGTTTGTGCAGGTTGCTTGTGTGCTTGAACAACCTGTCTATGTACTTTTCAATCACAAGCGTAGTGTACAAGGCTATCGAAATTACTGAGCTATCATAAGACCATTCCCAACCCAGAAACCAACTGACAGAGCCACGTCAGCGCCACGTCAGCTTTTCCACAAAACTGACTGAAACTGACAGACCACTCCCATCCCTGCTCCGTCACTTCCATTTTCTGGGCCCCGCGACTAATTAAAAAATCAACTAAAACACAACAACTTAAATAAAAACAATAATTTAAATTAAACACATTCCATTAAAATTAAAAATTACACCAATCCTAAAAATTAAAATTACTACAATTCCTAAAAATTAAAATTACAACAATTCCTAAAAATTAAAATTACGAGAAATCCTAAAAATTAAAAAGTACGATAATTTAAAAAATACTAGAATTATAAAGAAATCTAATCGGAGCTCGACTCGTCGGTTTCGTTTGCGTTTTCTTGCTCGTCCTCGTCCGATTCGTCGTTGCCATATTTGTCTTGGTAAAGTGTCACGACTTCTTTCCTCGCGTTTTTTAGCATTTTTATTTCTTTTTTGGACGCCTTTTTCGGAAGTTTTTTACACAAAAAACTCAAAGCTTTGTAGGCGGCTTTTTTCATTGCGTTTTCCTTGATCAGTTTAATTGCTTCTTGTTGTGCGAGAGCGGTTTGCCTGAATGCTTCCAAAGTTTCCACTTTTTCAGATTGAACACTTCGTGAGGATGAACCGGCGGAGCTTGAGGTGGTAGTTTTCGACGCCTTTCGGCCTGGAGGACGACGGATATAGTCATTTTGGAACAACCGCTTCATGTTCGTATCAAGAGCCGTTGCTGTCGGTTGTTCATCCGCGTCCAGATCGGTGACAACGTGTCGGAAAGAATCTTCATTGGCCATAACGCCCGGCTTAGCAAAGAATTTTGGAAAATGTCTAATAACATTCCAAGATGACTCATAAATGAACGCACGCCCAACTTGGTGCCGGAATGCATTTCGGGTGGCAATCATGACGTCGTTTTCGTCGGCACCGCTTTGTGGGCAAATTTCTTTGTAGTTTTTGTAGAGAGCTTGGAATGCTTTTGAGTCGTGAGAAATCTTGTTCCATTTGCCAGTAAGTTGATTAAGGTTATGTTTTGTTGAGACACAACTGTTGTAAGCTTCATTAACTTTAGCCCAAAATGACTCGTTTGTTTGATTTTTGCCCACCACACCGTTTTCGGAACAGTGTATCCACCGCTCCGCTAAAATCCTCACCTCCTCGTCCGTCCAACGTGTTTGAGCCCGTTTGGGCCTTTTTTCCTTTTGAACCCGTTTACCCTTTTTCTTGTTTTTTTGGGTATCGGGTTCGGGTTCAGATTCGGGTTCGGGTTCGGGATCCGGGTTCGCCTCGTCGGAGCTTTCTTCCAAAGTTTGTGGTACGGTGAAATTCATTTGTTGGTGACTGGGGTTGGATGAGCTTGGAGAAAAGTGTGGTTGTTGTGGTGACCATTGTGTGTTTTGGAACCACTGTGGTTGTGACCATTGTGTGAAATGTGGTTGTGGTGGTGAGGATTGTGTGTTTGTGTACCACCCTTGAAATGCATAATTATTCCTCGCGTCGTGCGGATCAAGGTTGAACGGGCTTGCAATTGGTGGAAAGTTGGCGTACCCGGTAGGTTGACTGTTTGGTTGAGATGAAGAACCGGAAGCTTGAGTGTTTGGTGAGTTCGGGTTTGGTAACGGGTTATTCAACAAATTTTGCCACATATCTTTGGCAATATTTTGTTGATCTTTTTTTTTTTTTATTTTTGGAAGTTGATTTGTTGTTTTTGGACATTTTTTGAGAGTGGTTTGGAGGTAAAAAGAGTGGTGTTTGAAGAGTTGTGTGGAAGAATTGGTGAAATAGATAGTGTGTTGTGTGAAAATGAGTAAGTATGTAGGTATTTTTATAGGTAAAAATGGAGAGTTTAAAAATAATTTGAATTTTTAAATTTTTTGAAATGTTTTTGAAAAATTTGAATTTTTTTAAAAATTTGAATTTTTTGAAAATTTTGAATTTTTTGAACCCACTCCACGGATCTCTTTTTTAAATTTTTTGATTTTTTTTTTTATGTTAAATGGTAACAAACAAAAAAAAATGAAATGGGCCCCACTCTCACCGACGGATCCCTTCGGTTTACCGACTGACGCCTACCGACGGACGAAACCGACGAGGCGGTGCCAACCCCGTCGGTTCGTCGGTTTGAAGCCGACGCAAAGCGACGGTTCGGGTTGGGAACGGTCTAAGTATGTATGGCAGTGGAACGGATATGAATTTGATAGACCTATCTCCACATCCATACCTATTTATAATTCTTCATCCATATCCATATCTATATCCATCAATTTTCAAAATCATCCGTCCACATCTATATCCACTTGATGATGTGGTTTGATGGATATCCAGTGGATATTTATTTTTTTTGTAAAACTTCACATTTCATTGACATAAACAAATTATTGTAACAAATAAAATTGTATTAGTTCACTAATATAGCTATAATGATATGTAAGCATTGTAACTATAACTTATTTTGTTACGAATGCAAACAATATAATTTTTGAAAATTTGAAACACATGTTGATTTCTTGCTTAAAAAGACACCTTTTGATCAATGATCCTCACATGTAAGAGACTTTCTTAGTAAAAGAGGAATAAAAAAGTAACTAAATTGGTAATTCTAATATGTATAAGGGTGTAGAGATTTTGATTTTATAAAACTATCTACTTATATTATAATAACAAAGTTTAAATGTTCAAAAATCTTTGACCAAATTTAAAATAGGTAAATCTGGACCCTTCAATGCAAAAGTCAACATGTAAATCCATCCATTAGTTTATTTGCTGACATCGTAATGTTTTCAAGAAAAAGACACTAATGCCCCCTACAAAATCAACGTCAATAGCCGCCAAAGGTATGATAGTCAATTTTGGGAGATGACGAGGGGATACCCTTATTAAAACTTTCACCGGCTTAATTTTTATCCCGTACTCAATTCCTTTTGTTATTTGTTTTGCGGTGATTCCATTTATATTATCCGATGATCATTGTTGACGATGTATCAATTGATCTAAACTTTGTTGTGTGTGATTGTTTGGATTAGATCATTTTTATATAATAACAAAAGGGAATTACTTTGTTGATCATCCTCCATGTAAAATCATAGATCGAACAAAGTAAAGCAATTATTCAAGGCTTCAATCGATGGCTCGCGGCTAACGATATCAATGCGATGTGAATTCGGTAAGTGGTTTGGTTCGATTCGATTACGGTCTCGATTTCAGTCAGTCATATGAGAATGAAAGTTCTAACGATTATGTAAGTGATTTCGTTAGATTCGACGATTTCACAAATCAGTAATCGATCTAATGATGATGTTTGGTGATTAGCAGTTCATAAATAATTAAGGCTGAAAGGAAGAAATCGTTGTCAAGGAAAACATTAGGAGCTTTAATTTTCATTTTTCTTCTTTTATTCCCTTCAATCCTAATATAATTTCTAACTGATTTCTTAAAAATATATCAAAAAATCTGTAGCGGTTTATTAGGGTTTATATCATATCTACTGACTTTGATGTATGTGCAGGCTTCAGCAATACAAAGTGGTTGAGATGAAACTTCTTGCTCAACAAAGAGAGGTTTAGGTACTATTCAGTACTATCCAATATTCCAATTAACTTTACATTCATGTGAACAAATAATGATATTAAGATGACCAATAGTAATGAACTGAGCATTGAGATTAGTGAAGTGCGTGTTAATTAGATTAGTATATCAATTTATTTGTCTTTCTGAATCAATGCAAGTGTTAAAGCAAGTCATTTTCAAGGAATGATTATTTATAACCTCAATGAAGGCCTTACCCTTTCCTCTGTGTGAGGTCAGGTTTGATTTTTAAAATTTTGAAGCATTAGTTGGAAACAAAGTTTTTTTTTTTTACTCTTGATTAATTCCATAAGCAACTCGACATTTTCTGTATCTTACATCAATATGTGGGTATGTGGAAGATGACATCGAAAGAAACCTTAAGATTTCACATTAATGTTTCGCTTCTTATACAATTTGGACCTAAAATTTGTGCTTTGTATTCTGCTTACCAGGCGAAGATTCCTGATATCGAGAACTGCTTAGATGTAGTTGCCACTTTACAAGCTACGAAGGACAGTAATGAGGTTGGTTTCCTGTTTTTTCCTTCTAGAACTGATTAGTTAATGGCTTTAAGAAATGATTATATCCCTGGCTTGTGAATAGTTTGATGTCACTTGCCAGTTTTTACATATTGTAGTTATCTGCTTGCTTGGTCAAGTAGGTTATGTTTCAAATATTGATGTTGGTTCTTGAACAAATATTTGATATTGACTCATGAAGAAGAGTTCAGATGTTTACTATTATTGGTGTATAATCCCAATCTGTTTTTGCATATAAAGATGGTTGATTTTTTTTTTATTTGGTAAAGTTTTTTTCCTTTGAAGTATGAGTTTCAATATTAGCAACGAGGTTACATAGTTTTTGGTGCAGGTAAAATAGGATCACTATCATAAGTTTTAATTCTTAATTATTCCGCTACATTTTACGATTTTTAAATTCAAAAACATCCTTATCCAATCTGTGGTTACTCATAAATTCAAAATTTGAATTTAGCTCATAAAATGTAGCATGAGTTTGTTATCAATTTCAATTATATATACATATCTAACCACGGCTTCTCTTCTGCAGCCATTTAGGGATTCCAATCACTTTCAACTCAGAATCAAACCAATCAATGGCAACCCATGTTGATGATTTTTACACTCTTTTGGCAAGGACTCTTGGAAGATTTGTGTCAAGGTGTTTCTGATGTGGAGCCAGAATTACATGAACAACCCCAAGCAAATTGCCAGCCACGAGTTGATACTCATGGATGTTGAGGTATTCGGTTGTAGACTTTATTTATTTTAATTTTTATTTTCATCTCATGCCTTTTGTGTTATGTTGTTGTTCGATCTTCGTATTCATGCTACTATATTTATGCCTTTTTCCTATGAACTCATGGATGTTAACATAAATGGTTCTAATTTTTTTTTTTTTGTTTACCTGTCATACCAGTTGTGTTATGTTATTGTCTGATCTTTATTATATGTCATTATCGATTAGATGTTTGATATTTATCTCTCATAACACTCTGATTGGTCAAATGGGATCATAAATCCAACAGAAATAATTCTGATCTAATTTGGTGCATTTTTAGGATCAAACAATAACATATCTAATTTGGTGCATTTTGTTTATCTGTCATACCAAATTCTGATCTAATTTGGTTATCCGATCAATTATTATTTATTAAGAGCCCTTAACAGAATCACAATGATTTTTTTGGGTGTTTTTTTTTCCCAAACTGATTATGGTTTATCAAACCCATGTTTATTTGTTGATCGAAAATAGATGTTTGACTTTGTATGACAAGCTGATGAGATTAACTGTTTGACTTTGTATGACAAGCTGATGAGATTAACTCTATTCATCCATAAGACAAGAATCCAAATTTAAATGCTTTCATTTGTAGCAACCAGTTACCGAAGATCTGCTAAGCGATTTGCGGTAATTAGGACCATCATGACATGAACTATTTTATCTTTAATCTTCATATATTTTGATATACGACATATCAATAAACTAGATCAGTTCGGTTTTGGTTGTTATGCCTATTAGCAATAATCCCTTGCCTTCATCTGATTGATGGCATGATGATTTCATTTATCGTTTTAGGGAATCATTTGATTTCATTTATCATTTTTCTTATAAAGTAATGGACAGTAAATGACAACAATATTGTACTAACAGACTCTTGTGCAGTTTCTATCCGCTATTTGTTTTCTGCACAGGAAACAATTGTTGTAACACCCTAAACGCTCAATACTGAAAAATATTATTTGGACTGCACTGCTTTGCTACTGTTTACTTATTGGGTTTTTAGGCGCGAAATTGACTTAATTTTTTAAATGTTACACTTCGTTTCAGACTTCAGTGTAAAATTGATACTGTAATGAATAGAATTGCGTAGAGGTGGTGAAATTGGCAGTCGGGTGAATTGAGTAAAAGGTCGTAATAGGCTTCACTCAAAACTGTTAATATAATGTATGGGTCAAAATGGGTCTGGTAGTGTGGGCGGTATAATTTTTTTTTGGTGAATCTGTTCCATAAATAAGTAATATGTTACTATAGGAATATACATTATATTATTACAATAAGAATCTATTATCTTAAACAGTAAAATTGATTAATAAGGTCTTATGCATTAAAAATGCATTTTGGTTGACTTTCAAACTGAGTCCTTTGTGATGTCTTATTGGCTTTGGTGGCGATAATGTTTTAGTTTTTGACCTTTATTCCAATAGGTTTATGATTCCAGACCTTAAATGTGTGCCTGTAGCTTTTAATACTAATATTAGTTTTTGACCTTCACTTAATTTTTTCAGTTACAGTTAGATCCATTACATAGATTTCATGTAATATTGATAAATTGCAGCATATTTTTACGAGTAATAGATACTCAAGGTATAACCTTATATTTGTTTATTGGTCCCTTTCTTGATTTAATACTCAAGTTGATGCTTATGGCGAAGACTTGGACTAATGATGAGTTCAGAAGAGTTAATGAAGAGACTGATAGTCCAGGTTCAAAAGTCACTGATGATGCAGGTTGTGTCTAACAGGAGGGAGGGAAATCCATGATGTAGTTGTTAAAAAATACAGGATGTTGCCAAAGCATTCTCAATTTACAATGGTGAAATGTTGGTATATCATCACTTTTGAGATAATGGTGAAACAATTCCGACCCATTTACTTATTAATATTTCGAGTTGGATATATGTTTGCAAATGTATAAACTTTAGTTTCATAACCTTTTTTCGAGCTCATATGTATTGTACCATGATTACCTAAATTTACTTTAATAAGAATGAAATATGTATTAATTAAATCAAAACAATGATATAAAAGGTTTTGTATCTTTTTTGTTATGTGTCATGTAACTCTTTAATTTAAATGAGTTTTGAAAATAGTGTACTTGTTTATGTTTAGATAGAATCCAGTTAGTACCATGTAGCATATTGTGAACTTATTTGTGTGTGTATGTTTTAAAAAGTCTGAAAGATTCTTTTGCTGCTATATAGTTTTACTAATACCAACTAATTTTGTATATTTTAGACTTTTAGTTTATCTTACAGAAATGTACGGTATCAGGATTTCTAAAGCTCACAAAAAGGTTTTACGGATGCTCTGTTGAAGTGGTTTGTCACAACAATATTAAGGTATGATCAAATTCTGTTCTGAATATTTACGCAATTTAATATGTCAGTGTATCATCTATTCACTCTTATGGTAATTTCTCCTGATCTGTTTATAAAGGGGTCGATTTGTTTTTCACTTATCTCAAATGGGTCTAATGGGCAAAAAAATCAGCTAAACGAAAACTGATCAGATGGGTCTAAAGTCCGTGAAAGTGCTTCTTAATGCTTGCAAAAGATTCGTTTGTAACATGTGTTAAACATCATTAAAAAAAAACTTTTTTCACCCAAACAGCGCATTTAGTCATGAACACTGATTATGTCTCTTGAAACTCACAAATAGTAAGGGTTGATTATGAAACTTTTCTAAACTCCCAACACTTGTGTTCATGGTTGAACATGAATAAAAATATATCATGCACCACCAGCTGTTTCAAGGCATGTTGAGCAAGCATCAATGACCCACATTGAATTGGAAGAGGGATGCTTTGAGATACCCAACTGGACACCCATCTGTTTAGGTCATGATGGTATGAAAATGAGCAGAATGTAGAAAGCCTCAGTACGGTACATCTTCTATAAACTTACATTGAGATTTGCAATTTCATTAAATTTGTTACCTATCCATGATTTGATTACAGGATTATGTGCAACCAGATGGTACATGGCTCCATAATGGTGCGGAAAAATTTACTAATCTAAGGTAAAACACTTGTGAAGTTATGCTTTGAGCTAATTTGATAGTAATACTTTTGGTTCAAATGTACCAAACAAGTTTTAGCTCTAAGCCTCTAATTAGTAAAAAGTGTTACCAGGTAGAAGTCTTTGATTTTATTGATTCGACCAAATGATGGAAAAATAATATGCAAGCGTTCCCTAAGGGTTTAAGTTCTTTGCAATGATGTACAGCTGCCTTGGTTGGGGTTGGCTTAAATTCTTGATTTGCTTTTACAAATGCTATGATTAACATAGGGTAAATAGGTGTTTTATGGTTTGATGACGTAGATATGGACCCACCAGATTAATTCATAAATAGACTTGACCTGAAGAAATATCTAACGTTAGGAAACTACTTGGGGTAAAAATAAATCTGGCCAGGGACTTACTACAACTGATTTCTCTTATGCCATTGTTATCACACAGGCATGGTGACTTTTCTGGACTATTTCGTTGTTGTTTCTTTTAGCAATGCGTAATTTTGTTTTCTTGCTTTTTGTAATATGATTAACAACTTCAAAATTGAATCATATAGGAAACAATTTCCCTCGAGGAAGTTAACAAAATTTTGAGATGTTCCAAAGATGTGCTAACATCTCTGGGTGCTTGGAAGAGATTAGAGATTTTGAGTCACACAAAGCTTGAATCGAAAGTGTGGGGTGTATTTTATTTACATAGAGCAATAAGTGTATTCAGGTATTGCATCATCTATATATTAGTGCTAGAAGTGGCAACGTAGCCGGGCTGGGTGCCTGGGTAAAAAGATGTGTCAAAATGGGTCACTTTTTGTACGGGCTGAGTTATGTTGCATTTACTTGCTAACGTTTTAGTTTTTCTAAAAACTAAAAACTAATGTGTTTGTTAGGATTACAAAACAAAGTCATTGCAATTTTAATCTTATTTTGTATAAATAATTTCAGGATAAAGGTAGACTTTCGGCTTCTTACGAACAATCTGATCAGTTCCTCTTTTAGCTATATGTTATTTTACCAGTTTAAGATTAAACACTACCCACTTTGAGCCATATTAAATAATTAATTAATGCAAAAATTTGGTACAGATTTCAACATCATGGGCTGCCATTTCTTTAATTGGCCAAGGTTTTCACTTAACGACGCCCAATATACGAGCTCTGGATGATTTCACATGCTTGAAGTTCCTTCAATATCACATGATAGGCAATATCAGCTGATAAAGGGTAAGCTGCTTTTGGTGATGAGCTGAGATTATTGTGATACTGATTATACTCTCTTCGTGATACCTGATATAGCCTTTTGTCTAGCAAATAGTAGTTGTTAAAATTACGATACAACACTATGTAGTACAATATCATCTTTGACTTTTATTTGTATTTTTTTAAATTCTTTATAACATTTTGCAGATACTTTGGGTACGTCAACTAACTAATCCTTACATTTATTTATTTTTCCGTGACACATAAAATTAATAATCATCAATTTTGTACTTTTTCCCTATATTACCAAAGAGGTCGTGTAATATGATGCGATTTGTTGATTTTGTGGAAAAATACAATGATGATATTGCAGCTATGAAACATGGGAACAATGGGAAGCCTTACGAACAGGGTTCCAAAATATATGCACATGTGTTTTCCTATTATGCAGGTCAAAATTATGCAATTCTACATATCTATAATTCAATAAATTTAGTAGGATTAAACAACTTGTGGTGCGTAAGGTAAATATCAATGTATGTGATTATGTCTATGAAACTTCTAGGTAAGGCAATAAGATCAATGTTTAAATTTTGTATTTATAAGACCTCCATGGTTCTTTAAATGAATTTAGATTTAGATGTATACCAGTTTCTTAAATCACACGAACCAAGACTATATGATGTAATAAGCAAAAACTAGCTAATTCTATATTCGCTTTTCATAAGTATCCATATACAGACGTATGTTCTACAATATTATACTTAGGACCACGCAGAGGAGTGGTTGGTGCTAGAAGAAATATTAAAAGAAGAAGCTAAAGAAAAGAAAGCGGTTCAACGACTTCATAAATCTCATGTTTTAGATGGTGACGTTGTCGAAGAAGACTATGAATGGGACTTCTAAATTGAAGAGCAATTATCTATGTCACACTTTATCAACAGCTTTATTAGTTTTTTTTTCAAATGTTTAAAGATTAATGATTCATGCTAATATGAATCTTATACTATTTAAATAAGTTTGAACTATTGATTTACATAAGGGATTTAAACTATTCACGTGGAGTAGTCATATTAGCTACTAACGGCCTTATTGTAGTATACTATTTCTATTAGAGTAATGCTATTTCAAAGTTATCAAATTTACAGTCTGACTACATAATACCCTAAAAATAAAACCCAAACACACGTATATCTACTTACAAACAATTGAAAGTTATCAAACTTTATAAGTAGTTGTCCAAGTCATTTTAACAAACCTCAAACCCAAACACACGTATATAAACTACTTACAAACATTGTACACGCTTTATCTTTACATACCGTTTTCTTTTGGTGTTTAATCGTTCCTACATATCTACGTTATGCATGGTGCCCGTGTTAGTCACCAACTACCAACAAAATTAAAAGCTACATACGATTGAAGAAAGTTTATTTGCAGAAATTACTTTTTACAAAAAATACATTGTCTGTATCAAGTGGTCAATCCCGCAAATTTTGCGGGTTATGAAAATCGAAACTAATCATACACGTCAATGTATTCATTTACATTCCTAACTAATCATTACGTATGATTCTTACGAATATCTATTATGCATCCCGCGAAGCCGCGGGTCTTAAGCTAGTATAATTAAAAATAATGAGAAAAAGTTAAATATCTAATAGGGGACTTAAATATATTCTACGACCTATCTAAATAATTACAATAGTTTAAAATCTGTATACCTTTCCCTAATATATAACATTAGTATATATATTTAGGGTGAGGTTCAAATGAGACTAAAAATTTGTGTGAGACTAAGAGAACCAATGATATCATGCCACATATATAAATAGAATGTTCCATACTACAAAACCCATTTACCCCAAACATCAATTATCTCACAAACGACAAATCGAAAAATCATGAAAGTTGCACCATAATTTTCAGCGTTTTATCCTCTTCGATTAGCCGTCCCCCAAGGCATACTTCCGACGAATTTTGTATTTTTTATTTTTTTGGTGGGTTTCATATGTTACTAACATATGTGTTAGAGTGTTGCGTTTAGGGTTTAGGGTTTGGGTTTTAGGGGTTAGGGTTTAGGGTTTGGGTTTTGGGGTTTCTCCCCGAAACCCCTAAACCCAAACCCTAACCCCTAAACCCCAAACCCTAAACGCTTTATAAAACTCTAAACCCTAAATCATACTAAACCCTAAACCCTACTAAAACATAAAATCTAAACCCTAAACCATGAACCCTGCTAAATCCTAACCCTAAACTCTAACCCTAAATCCTAACCATAACCGTAAATAAAATGTACAATCAATCACTAACACATGTGTTACTAATTTATAAAACCCACCAAAAAACCAAATTTTTTTTATCGAAAGTATGCCTTGAGGGACAGCAAATCGAAGAGGATAAAACGCTGAAAAATATGGTGCAAGTTTCATGATTTTTCGATTTGTCGTTTGTGAGATAATTGATGTTTGGGGTAAATGGGTTTTGTAGTATGGAACATTCTCTTTATACACGTGGCATGATATTATTGGTTCTCTTAGTCTCACTCAAAAATCATGGACTCATTTGAACCTTACTCTATATATTTATATATATAATTTTTGAGTTGAGTTCAAATGAGTATAAAGATTTGAGTGAGAATGAAAGAACCAATGAGGAAGCTCCATTTGTAAGGGTACAATAGTCATTTAGTTAACAAACCCACTTTCCCCCAACGTTTTTAAAAATTAGATATCTCAAAAATGGTTAATCGAAAAATTATAAAATTTGCACCATAAAATTCAGCGTTTTTTTCTCCAATTAGACATCTCAAATGATATATTTTCGACGAATTTTTTTTTTCTTCATTTTTTGTTGGGTTTCGAAAACTGCATAATATAGTATCACATGTGGTACCAACGATTATCACATGTGGTACCAACGGGTACCACATGTGTTACCAACAACTATTAGATGTGGTACCAATGACTATCACATGTGGTACCAATGACTATCACATGTAGTAACAACGACTATCACATGTGTTACCAACAACTATCATATGTGGTACCAACGGGTAACACATGTGATACCGACGAGTAAAATCATAAAAAAAAATCATGGTACCATAACCTATTACATACAATTTCTTAAAAGTGAGAATGTACCTTGATTTTTTTTATTAGTCAAATGAGTAGATTGTACATGATTTAATCCAAAACTAAACTAAACAATTTGAAAACAAAATCTTTTAGTAGAAGCAATTTCCTTCTTATGAGAACGTGATATAATTCTAGCTATTTACATGAGTATGTCCTATTAATTGACCATCCAATATCTCATCTTCAAATTCTCAAAATAATCGCACAATTGAAGTTCATAATTGACACAATTTACACAGTATTATTTTGTATCTACCACACACACCCACCTCCGATGAACTCACATTTCAGATCGACGGATTCCGATTTAAGCATCACTTCATCTCCGTTACAAGCACATACAAGCCGAAATCGTCAAACAAAATTCAAAATCGACATCCCAATCTGATATCAAAACTTCAGATCCACATGTCATCGATTTAAAAAAGCAAATCCAACATAATAAGATTGGATTTAGACTCACTTCAACAACAAGGTATACGATTACGACGACACTGGACCAACAGCGGCGGCGATTCACGATGGTGATGATGGACGATGTTTATGACGGTGATGAAATCGGAGCTTCTTGACCTTGACGATAACGACGGAAATTCAAGTCGATGCAATCGGAGGTTAAATCGAAACGATTGACACAATGATGAATTGAATCGATGATATAATGACTAAAATTGTAAACAAATCTAAGAAACTATGAACTTGAATCGCTGTATCTGTAATAGTTTTAGTCTCATGAAATTGAATATTGTCATCGTTGATTATTGGAAGGGAAGATGTGGTTTTAATTTTTTACGAAAATACCCTCAACAATGTAATGGATATGTCAGCTGGGCAATAAATGAAAAAATATACGTTTTAATATTGTCCATTGATTTATCTAATTTAAGGGTGGAGAATGGTTCTCCCATTCTCACAATAATTAAGTATACTCATTTGAACTTTAGTCTATAATTTTATACACGTATATATATATATATTGCATGGTAATTAGTGAACTTATAGATGGTCGTTTGTTATTTACATCTATATTCATCCACATTCACTATATGTCCATTTATATTATTTATATTCACCATTGGTAGATGCATCAGGTAGATATCCATTGGATTGTACGTCGATTGTTATGACACCCGTCAAATTAGGACTAGTATTAGTGCCTAATCACTTTGTAATAACATGTAATTAGTTTAATGCTAGGCTAATTATATGCATCATCATGTATATTTGTATATATACACATACGTAATTAATGAGAATTACGCGATTTATTCGGATGGACTCCGAATCACACGGCCGTTGGTGAAACAATTCATAAGTAACGTAAACCTATTTTTTTATATTAAAATAGTCGTTAATCACCTTGTATGATTATTTTATAATAATATACTTGAAAAACTATTATGTTTGATATAAAACGTAACAAATACGAGAAAACGCGCGAATCGAACCCGACACTCGAACGAAATCCAAAATATATTTTGGTAACTCTAAATAAGTGTCTTATAAATATTTAGTCAATCCATATGTCATCCACATATTGAATATATACGCGAGAAAATCAAACGATAACAATACGTTCTAAAAACACACGTTTAACACTAAACCGACTAACGAACCTACCCGTATTGAGGAACGAGATTCACGAGCCCAACGCTCACTTGGGCTGACCCAAACCCACGACCCAAAGGCCCATATTTGGCCCAAGAACCCAAAGAAACCCAGCCCTAAACCTCTCCATACTTAAACCACATTTTCTTCCTTTGTTTTTCTTTTTCACAACACCAACACCTACCTTATCTACTTCCTCCCTTTCTCCCTTCTGCTCCTCGACTTCCAGCAGCCAAAAAGTAACTAAAAACCTCTCAAAAACGTTCTCCAAGGAAAACCAACTAAAGCCCTCATCATCTAGCACCTCCTTTAATCGTTTCTAGCAAAGAAGAACAAGGAAGGACAGCAGCAGCATACTCCTACCCATTTCTGCTCTAAATCAGCTTATACTTGGTATAAATCCTTCACTCTTCTTTAGATTTCTTTGGATAAACTTAATAAACATGCTTGTTGTTCGTTTCTACTCGTTCATGTCCAAGATCTATGTTAAAAACCGAAAAACAAAGCTAATAACCATCGGGTAAAGCTATTAACCACTGGATAATAAAATAGATCGGGTTAGATCGGCTATAACCAAGCCCTTTCTTGATTAAATCTAACGTTTCTTGAGCCTAAAATCAAGTTTAAGAAGTATAATTTTCAAATCTATAAGCCTCACAAAAATTGAATTCATTTGCTATTTTTAATTACTGAAATAAAAGTACATAGCAGATCTGATGAATCTGACCAGAATCTTGACCAAATCAAAATGGGTATATCTTGGGCTATGGAATGAATTGGAACTTGAAACCAGTGGGAGAAGATCACAAATTTTGTTAGTTTTCCAAATCCTACTGGCACTTTTTGTGAAGTTTTGTAAAACTCAACTTATGACCAGATTATTGAACATATGTCACGAAAACGGGCTGCTTGACCCTTGTCCCTTTATAAATTAATATCACGAGTTTCGTTTGGCTAAAGATCATGTAAGAATATGAAAATTAAATATGATACATGTAGGAACAATATATAATTTTTCCAGATTCCATCTCGACCTAAAACTTAGTTAAAACGAGGCCCGAACGGGACCAAAATCTGTCATATATAAACAAAAGGGGCTGTTTTCGTTTTCATATTAAAAACGACACTTGCAAATGGCCAATGGTCATGGAACTCATTTTTTATAAGTTTTATAACATAATAGAAGTCGTGTAAAAGTTTCGGGTCAAACCGAGCATTTTTGACCAAATTCACAAAATTGAAACTCATCACAGCCCGACATAGCGACACTCGATGAGTGTCGCCACCCACACACTAGCGACACTAATTCAAGTGCCGCTACTCACCGATTTATCAAATCTAGCGACACTTACCCAAGTGCCGCTACTTGTTCGAATATCGCCTCTAGCGACACTACTCAAGTGTCGCCAAAATACTATAAAACTGCAACTAGCGACACTTCCCTAGTGCCGCCATACAGTCGAGTGTCGCCATAGCGACACTAACCTGAGTGTCGCCTAAAACAGAAAGTTCAAAATACATTTTTCTCTCTAAGTCTCGATTCCGCGCAACGTTTACTAAACTATTATACAATACTAATTGTACTTACAAAACACATACTTATGGGAGTATACAATCAAACAACACAAAACTTAATAATAATGTCTTCGGGAATTATTATCACACAACGTCACCAACGGGCCACACTTGATTTCTAAACACAACGATAACAAAACATTGGACATAACTAGTTAAATGAACAACTAGCATGGGTGATCCTTCGAGATACCTACTCATTATTATAACCTTGCGCATCTTGGACGCCCGGCAGGTTACAGTCTGCGGACTCATTTGCTCATATCACTATCGCTTGCTTGTTAACAACACGCTCAGACTCAGGTGAGTCTCATAGCCCCGCTTTTACTTTTTTTCCTCGGGGTGATGATACATGCTCAGTTTTCATTTACATGTGAACACAAGTACAAAACTCGATATATTGTCCGCATGAGTTGTTTTACTAATCATGAAGCCCTCCACATCATAGTTTGTTAGTATAGATTTAGCGCGAGTGTTAGTGTATGGTACCATATGGGATTGACAATCCCCGTTCGGGGTAGTAGCGCTACCACGACTGCGGTCGAACGGACGCATTATCATTTGTTCATACGTGTGTTGATTAGGCACAGATCAGGCACTTGATTGTGATCCTGACACCTCAGTTAAGCTCAAACTATGAGCTCATGGTAGAAATATACACATTTATTTGATTGATTTCAAACATGATTAAATCTTGTGGTTCATACGATATTGTTACATCATTATACCTGTGAGCTCACCAGCTTTTAGCTGACCTTTTAGCGTGTATTCTCAGGTACTCAGCAGTAGTAGGACTGCTCAGGATATCAGTAGCTCGAGTCGCAAGCAACTCAAATATATAAAGAGATTTTCCTGCATTTCTACCTTTTGTATTGATTAGATATGTATTAGAATCTCTCAGAGAATTCATGTGAACTCGATATTTTGTAAACACTATGTAAGCTGTTATCTATAACACCCCTCATTTATAATCATTTAAATATAGTAAATCGGAAGCGTAAGTCCAAATAGATAGTCATAATTTACTTGATTGTGTCAACATATAAAATTCAACCTTTTCAAAACTATAATTTCTTCAACCGAGGTGTTATATAAAAACATGATGAAACATTATTTTATACAAATCAACTATCAGAGTAGAGCATCGTAGTCAAACATTCCTTCTAGTCCAACTTCTTGCCCACCCAATATTAAAGCCAAAACCTGCAAGAAGTGTTAATGTGGGGGATTAGCATAACGCTAAGTGAGCAGATAATTAATCAACAGTCTAACTTAGCTCAACAACTTTGTTTACACCAATAACCTTAACCACATTTTAGGCGATATAACAATTTGATAATTACAACTTTTTAGCAATTCAACTGGGCAACAAATCAACAAGGCAACAATTCAACTTTTCAACAAACAACAAGTCAACTATCAACAATGAGGATCGGCGGCTCTGGAGACACCATAAACCCGGGCGGCTCTCCAAGAACACTTACCCAACCATACCCGTATGGCCATAACGGACGAGACCGATAGCTAGTGGTTATCATCCTCAAACACCGGTTCTTAGCACACAACAAATGAAGCCAAAAACCATGAGTAATTCACACAATCACTAACTAGCCCAACCAACAGTTCAACAACTCGTTGACCTCATTAACAACTGATGCCCGAAGGCCAAATAAATCAAATGATCACGTAATCAACAAGTCATATATTCAATTAGTCAACCTATCAACAGTATTATTATTAACAACCTAATCATCAATGCAACTAATAAAGTAATAATACGTTTCTTGTTGTAACCAAACTCGTTACAACCAAGTTACGCTGAGGATTAAAAATCCACTCACCGACCACCTCAGGCATCCACTCAGTCGTCTAATATCACTGAGCCTTCCGCACATCTGACAATACAG
The DNA here is from genome assembly GCA_949592205.1 of Helichrysum umbraculigerum. Lineage (NCBI taxonomy): Eukaryota > Viridiplantae > Streptophyta > Magnoliopsida > Asterales > Asteraceae > Helichrysum > Helichrysum umbraculigerum. The sequence goes on from CATIUR010000006.1 coordinate 64,122,673, forward strand.
TAGAATAATACAAGTTAGTTACTTGTCTCAAAATATATACAACATTATTCCAATATCACAAGCAACATCTTAACAACATAATTCAAACTTACTTATCAAGTTTATGCTCATTAAAATCACAACCTCATTTAATCAACTTTTACCATCACAATTTAACATGATTACACCTTCAACAAAGTTATTATCATCAAATATCATTAATTCATTCAAAACCCCAACACAAGGTTTCATAAACTCTTATCCACATAAGTGCTAACTTTACCCTTTGATTATTAATTAAGTGTTCTTAATCACAACTAATATCAAGTTCCTCAAATAACCCATCAATTCATCACAATCATCAATTTTCCAAGAACACTTTATGAACATTTAATCAAATTCTACAATTTCAAGTTAGGGCTTAGATTATAATCACAATTTAAGCACTAACAAACAATTCTACTCATAACTACAAGCTTTAATTCCATATAAATCATCCTAATTCCATCAAGTGCTCAAAACCCATTTCTAGGTTTACATGAAAATCAAGAATCAATACTTATAACATGTTTATGATGATGATGGAATGATTAATACATGTTATTAAAGCTTAACTCATATCAATTCAACTATTTGAAATCCTAATTTCGGATTTCAATCAAGAACACCAAAACCCCCAATTTCTAGGGTTTATATAATTCAAGAGATAGAGACTTACAAGATGCTTAGAATGATTAGAGGAGGATAATCCTTGTTTTTTGAAGCTTGAATTCGAATTTAACACCTTCAATTTGATATAGAGAAGTGATTTGATCTAGGATTTCATATTATGTATGTATATATGTCGATATATGATGAAAATTATAAACCGACTCAAAGTTTGGATGTGTACTAGAAGTGTTTAATTTCATTCCCCGTACTTTTCATTGTCTGGAACTTAAAAACCATTTACGGGGAACCATTATTTTATTTTACCGTCAACTAAATAAAATTAAAACCATTAATAATTTATTAGTCACAATAAATTATTTGACTATTTTACCCATTTATTTTCAACTAGCACAACAAAATTATTTTCTGACACATTTAAATAATCATTTGCAGTCAGAAAATATTTAATACTACTAGACCCGAAAACTGGGTGTTACAACTCTCCCCTCCTTAAAGAGATTTTGTCCTCGAAATCTGATCACACTCAATCAATTTATTGAAATAAGATCACTTACGCATATCCTTAACCATCTAAACACAAAATGCACCTATACGTCAACATATACTTATATTAATTCATCAACTTACATACTACCAGTGGGTATTTCAACTGAACTCACATAAACACCTAGATTGTGTTTTACCTCTACTTATTTTATTAGAACAAGAAGTTATTTTCAACACGCAGTGTAATATCATCATCTGTTTAATTATAATATATACACACATCATATATTACTCCCTTTGAGTAACTCATAATATATATACACTTGTTTTCAATTCTTTCCACATGCACATATCCAAATGTACATGATCTTTCCTATATATTCCAATGCACAAGCATTACTCCTACATCCTGTCTCTGATAAGTTTAAATGACCACTTGCATGACCAGTCATACTTAGTCATGTAACAATTTAAAACACGTAATCACCAGTAATCAAAGTAACACATATCCATGTGAACATTTCAACTTTACACTATTCACAACAAGTGGTATTGCATACCGCAACATGCACATTAACAATAAAAGTTCAGCTCTATTTACAACTAGCAATTTAGCTAACAACTTGCTAGAAATTTTCACTTTTGCAACTAGCTAATTATAACTTTACAACTTGTAATTATAAATACAACTTGATTTTATGAAACTCTTATTCAAAAAGCATCACTATTCATATAATCATAATCACATATAGAATAAACAATAAGCAGTATGTAGAGGTCAATTCTTATGGTTAAACCACTATTATATAATCAACTAGCATCATATTACACCAATTTGGATGCTAAGACAACACCTGTTAATACCATGTATCATCATCAATGGTATTTCAACAACACAAGGTGTAGTCATTAATCATCTTTTCAACAATATTAACACAGTATTATTCATAATAAACCGACCTCTACTTTGCTTAAATCATCTTTTTAATTCATGCTATTAGCAATACATCACCTATACATATCACTTGTACAATACAACATTAACAACAACAACAACTTAGTGGGTTACCACTCTTTCATTTTAGTCTATCCTTGACTATTTCTCAACTACAGGTCAACATATCTTACCTGTTATTTTAAAACCGCTTAACTTTACCTGGTACTTAGTGACCTCAACAACTCCATGTGAAATGACATAATATAAATACGTTGGCCAGACGTCGTCATATTATGTCAGTCACACCTCATTCTCAGGCCACTTCGTACCACAAATCTTCGAAGTTATTAATGATTACTCTTATACCTTATAACCCCGGTATCAACAATTTACACTGTTTACACAACCTGTGGTAGCAAGTATATCACCGCATATTAACTCACTACCATTTTTTCAACTTATCATTCTAATTACAAACTACTTATATCATTAGGTATGTATAGTCGACATAGACATTCAACACCATTTTCAATATATTATTAACATAGGCACAATGTCTAATACACATACATCAATCAACCTCTTTATTGCCTGATTCCATATTAAGTCACTATTTACATCTCTTACTACTTATGGTACATTGAGTACCAAACACTTCGTCAATGCTAAGTGTCTTATTCAACCTATTTTCATCAATTTATACACCTTTAGTTGATTTACAAATAAGCATTTCATGTTCAACTATCTCATATATATACCAGTTCATGCACTTGTATCACAATTTTCTTAAAATACTCAATTCAAAACTTTATAATACCCTAAGTGATTCAATTTCTTTATCACATCTCAATTTATCCACATAATATAGTTCACATAATTCCATAATCAATGTTTACTAACCCTTGTTAGTAACAATCAACAATACCATTTACTGGTATACTTTGCAGTTAAATAAACCGTCTACAACCGACTCATACACAATGAACCATATAGACCTCTTAAAACAAGTTTTAATATTGCATATAGTCACAGGAATGATCTCTAGGCTCAATGAAACAAAAGCCCAATACAAAACGTAAGCTAAAAGTTCGAAATAAGATTCGAAAAACAATAAAACGCGATTTTCGGGCCCCAAACGGCCCCGAAGTGCCGAATACTGACAGGGCTCATGGCAACGCGATGAGCTTTGACCGTTGGGCCGTTTTTGAGTGGACATGTAAATTTCGTCTTAATCTGACACCGAAATTTCTAACGGAAATTCTACATCAAACGTTACGTCGAACGTCAAAAAACTTAAAAATTTAATTTATCACATAAACCAGCCACCAGCCGCCGGCTACATTATCAAGCCGCTGGCTACAAGGTCAAGCTGCCGGCTACAAGGTCAAGCCGCCGGCTACAAGGTCAAGCCGCCGGCTACAGACCCCAAACAGCCGGGTCCTACACCCTAACCGCCGTGTATAGTAACTTTTTGTGTAACAGAACTAAAGTCACGTTTTAAGCCAAAAGAAGCCGCCGGATTGGGGCATCCAGCCGCCGGTTTGGACCTCCAGCCGCCTGCTATAACCTCCAGCCGCCGGGTCCCATGTCTGCACAGCAGACTGAACATCTTAGTGCAAAAATGCTAATTTCAAACGCGCATATCTCACAAACCGTAAAGAGATAGGTCATGAAATTTTGCAGGCACCTACACTATGCCAAAATAAAACTTTCCCTTTTTACACTTTTTCAATTTTCACATTTTACGAGCAAACGAACGTGTGACTTATTTTAGGCCATTTCCGACCATTTTAGTGGACACGCCATACTCCAAATGGCTTGGTTTCAGACTTCCACTCTTTGCCAACATGTTTCTACATATAATTAAGACGTGTGGGTATATTCATCACCTTCATACACTCGTTTTATCATGTTTTAACTAGTCGACCCATTTAGGTGTCCAATTGGACACTTTCACCAAATGTCAACCATTTTGATTACCCCAAAGTTGTCAACACTCACTTTCACTATATGTGAAACTAAAAATCACTTTAACATTCAACATATACGAATTAATACTCGTTTTAACAGTTTAACCTTTAAGTGACCCATTTGGGCACTTCAACAACCCGTTTGGGTTTCAACCTATGTATCAACCATTTCATTACCCATACCACATTCGTTTGACTATTCCAAGTTAAACAAAACCATTTTCACTATTGGTGTTACACTATAACTCTAAAATACCAATTCACATAAAAATCATCATATTCACAGCAATTACAACAAGTATTCAACCATGACTTTTTTCACAACTTGTCAACGCATATATAGACTAGTTGACCACTTAACTGTAACATCCTCAAATTGGACTTAGAAGTAATAGGTATTTTCTGTGAATTTTAAATGCGATTTAAAATTGTTATTGTGTTTGATTGTATAATTAATAGGTCGATAAGCCTCAGGAAATATTGTGGCTAGTGAAATATTGATTGTTTTAATTAAATCAAGGTGACGGTAAAATAAAATAGTTTTCCCGTAAATAATTTTTAAGTTTCAGACAATAATAAATACGGGGAATGAAAACTAACACTTATATGATATATATTATATGATGGATCGGGTTTTTCTCCAAACACACATACATACATACGTACATATACATACACACACATTAAACCTAAATCATTATCAAGATCATGAAGAATCATCAAATACAAGCTTCCAAGATCAAATTCAAGTCTTGTTAATCATCTTAAACAAGGTAAAATCAAGTGTTCTTCATGTTCTTCATCCTAGAAATTGGGGGTTTTGGGATTTTTGCTAATTAGTGAGTTTAATCCGAAAATAGGGTTTGATTTTGTGCAATAGTTGTTAGTTATGATTTGTTAACATAGATTAATCATTTCATTATCATTCAAAGCAAGTTATAAGTGTTAATTTAGTGATTTCTTTAACCCTAGAAATTGGGGTTTTGAATATTTGATTTAGTTGGTATGATTAATCTTGAATTTAAGTTAGTAATGATCATATTATTACTAGTTGATAAGAAATAAGTTGATTATAATTAAAATCCTAACTTAGAGATAAAAGATTTTAGAGTATTCATGATAAAAGTTGTGATTTAGTTGATAATTCATGAAGTAAAGATTTTGGTTATGTTATAATTGTTAATTAGTGCCTAATCCATGATTATGACATGAGCCCTAACTTAAAATGGAAGAATTTGATTAAGTGTTCATGAAGTGTTTTAGTGGATTGTTAATTTGGAAACTATTAATCTTGTTATTGGTGTGATCATGTTAGTTAACAATGATTAATGTGAACTAAGGTGATAAGTTGATTATAATTATCATAAATTTGATAGTGATGATGAACTAATGAAGTTAATAGTGATAATTCATATTAGTGGAATGAATTATGTGAAGTTACTACAAGTGACAACTAAATTGATATATAGTTGAAAAGTGGTTAACATGATATCTAATCATGATTAAGAAACAATTCAAGAAGTATGAATTGGATGTATGTGATGATTATGTTAATACATATGAATTGAGATTTGTTGGTATAAATCTATTGGAGTAATGTTATGTAGATTTGATACAAGTAACTGACTTGTGTATTTTGTTGTATTTCCAGATATGGAGAAGACTCAGTGATATTAGACTACTGAGTGGACGACTATGGTAGTCGGTGAGTGGACTTTGATCTCTCACTATAATTTAGTGATCACTATTGTGGTTACTTCAAGTGTTAAGTGTTATTCCTGTGTTAAGTTGAATTGTGTTAAAGTGTTAAAGTGTTAAGTGTTAAGTGACCTATATGGTAACAGTGTTAATAGAGGTCAACTATGTTGGACTGTGTTGTTACAGGTTAGTCAACACAAGGGTTGTGAACATTCGTTGTGAGTAAGGCTTGTGTTGACTAAAGGTAACAAACGGTTATCGGTTAACCACTGTATTGGCCTGCAGTTGGTGTAAGTGTCGCTTGGTGGGCCACCGCGGCTGAGGGCGCCACAAGGGCCACCGATCCTCTGGTGATGTTGAGTCAAAGTGTTAAATGTGGTGAACTCATTGTGTTAAACTAAGTTGTATTGTTAGTGATGAGTTAACTCACTTAGCTTCGTGCTAATCCCTCGTTGTTTACTCCTTGCAGGTTAATATCTTTTGTTATGGGCGGGTCAAGGAGTAACTGAAGAATGTTTGACTAGGATTACTCTGATTATTATTTAATACAGTTTAAAATGTTTGATTATATAATGCCCAGGATATAAAGGATTGTTTTGTAAATGGTAATAATCAATACTTAGAACTTAGGTAATGGAAAATGACGTCATGTCATTTTATGTATATATATGTTTTGGGACTTGAACTTCCGCATTGTAAAAAAAAAAAAAAAAAAAACAGTTGTAAATTTTGGGGCGTTATAAGTTGGTATCAGAGCATAGGTTTGGGCGAATTGAATAAGGGTTAAATTGTTCAATCCCAAGCCTAGTGATAGTGGTCAAACATTCCGAGGTGTGGGATTAGTGTTGGTATGAGCAAGTTGTTGTTAAAAGTGAACTAATCTATAACAAGATGTTAGATTGTTGTTTTGAGTGCAGAGACGGAGGATAGTGAGGAACCGATTGGTATTCTCAATCCTCAACACTTGTGGGCCTAGATGTGCCAGGTAATTTCTGATAAACTGGGTGAATTTCAATTGTTTTACTTTACTGTGATATGATTGTTAGTAAAGTAAATTGAAATTTTGATGATTATTACGTGTTAATAAGGTGATAGAGATATTACTATGTAATTAAGACGGAAATAGTAATTTCAGAAAAGTGTTGAAATTGTATGTAAATACATTGGTGATTAAAGTGTAACTGTTGTGTTATGTGGAATTAAGTGTATGTGTAATATGAAAATACAGTGTGTGAATGTAAGTCGATAAAGGCAAGGTGTGACTATAGGTCCTTGCTAGGGAATTAATTGATAAATGATAAGCAAATTTGATGTGACACACTATGATGAAATCAATGGGTTGCGGGTGTATCCATTTATAAGTTTGGAGTTGTGTTATTGTGTGACTTAGAGTGTGTCTAGTTGTTGAAATATATGCTATTGACTTGGAAAGGTCAATGTTGAATGTAATTGTGTCAAACTCGATAATTGCCATGCTATGCTATGTTATGAAATGAGGAATGTGACTAGAAGTCTAAATGTTTAGCATTGATCATGATTAGGGTGAATTATGATCTTTGTATTACTAATAGTGTAGTAAGAAAGTCAAAGCGGTCGATGAGTCTAAACAGGCGATGACAAGTTGTGAAAAGTCAAATTTGAAATTATATGTTGAAATTGGTTTATATATGATGGAATTTTGTGAACTTGGTGTTTTAGGGTGATAATATGAAACTAATGATGAAAGTGGGTTAGTTTGATTTGGAGTAGTCAAAGAAGTGTGGGTTGGGTGTTGGAATGGTGATTATATGGTCGTAAACCCAAACGGGTCATTTAAGTGTCCAAATGGGTCACTTAGTGTTAAAATGTATATAATTTGATGTGGTATGTGTATGATAACTTTTAAAGTGACTTAAAGTCATAAGTATAGATAAAAAGTGGATTGAAAATGTTAATGTTGTCATTTTGAATGAAATTGGTGAAATTGTCCATTTTGACCCCTAAACGGGTCAACGTGTTAAAATAATGTAGAATGAGTGTTTGTATAAGATGAATGTGCCTACACGTCATAAATATATGTAGAAACATGTTGGCAAAGGGTGGAACCCTGAATGTATGCCGTTTGGAATATAACGTGTCAACTAAAACGGTCGAAAATGGTCTAAATTGACTCATATGTCCGTTTTCTCGTAAAACGTGTAATTTGAAAAAGTGGAAAAATAGAAAGTTGCATTTTGATTATATGAGAGTGCCTGCAAAATTTCAGAGTCTAACTCTTTACGGTTTAGGAGATATGCGCATTTGAATTTCGTGTTTTTGCACTAAAATTTCTGAGTTGCTGCAGCATACTGAATCCGGACGTATTCCCCTGAATCCGTACGGATTCCCATGAATCCGGGCGGATTCCTTGACCGGATTCCTTAAAAATGGTTCTGTCCCAAAACTTGGCCTTGAATACGGCGGATTCCCCGGAATCCGGGCGTATTCCCTTCAATCCGGGCGGATTCCCTTGAATCCGGCGGATTCCCCTTTTTTTGAGACATTTCTTGCATTATGTGTTATATTAAGTGAATTTAATATGAAAATTCGTAAATTTCGACGTTCGTCGTAACGTTCAACGTAGAATTCCGCTAGAAAATTTCGGTGTCCGATTAAGATGAAATTTACATGTCAACTCAAAAACGGCCCAACGGTCAAAGCTCATTGCTTTGCTATGAGCCCTGTCAGTTTTTGGCACTTCGGGGTCGTTTGGGGCCCGAAAATCGCGTTTTATTGTTTTTCGGACATTATTTCGGACTTTTAGCTTATGATTTGTATTGGGCTTTTGTTTCTTTGAGCCTATGGATCATTCCTGTGACTATATGCAATATTAAAAGTTGTTTTAAGAGGTCTATATGGTTTTTGTGTAGGAGTCGTTTGTAAGCGGTTTAACTAACTGCATAGTATCCCAGTAAGGGTATTGTTGATTGTTGTTGGTTAGGGTAAATAAATATCGATTATGTAATCATGTTAATTACATTATGTGAAATACTTAATATGATTTAATAAGTATTTGTAAGAGTTGAAGAGTATTGTAGGAGCTTACTTTTGCTTGATAACTAGAAATTGAAGGTTATTTAATAATCAACTTAGAAATTATATATTGATGAATACATGTGGAATATGGCCTGGTATTTTAACAAGGTACTTAGTGTTAAATGTTATATAGAGTATTATACTTGATAATTAAAGTGTTAAGTGATTGATATTGAATCGTGTAGAGATGATGTTAAATTGATTTAGTTGTGTTAAAACTTACACATGTGTTAGACGATTGAATCGTGTAGAGATGATGTTAAATTGATAATGAGGAATGTGTTAGACGATTGAATTGTTATGTTTACTTAATTTGTGAGTAGTTTCACATTCAAGTGATAAAGGAAAAATAGTAACCAGCTAACACTTGGTCATAAATCTATTCTGAGTGCTATTAAAGGTGTGATAATTGTTGATTTTAGCATTGTGATATATGTGAGAGTAAAAGTTAATCATTTTAGAGATTGATGGTATGAAGTGGCCTGAGAATTAAGTGTGACTGACATAATATGACGACGTCTGGCCAACGTATTTATATTATGCCATTTCACATGGATATGTTGAGGCTACCAAGTACCATAGAAATTGATGAGACTTAAAAAAAAAATGGTAGGTTTGCAATGTTGATATATGAGAGAGAGAGAGAGAGAGTCAATGATTGACTAAATCGAAATGGTAGTAAAAGATTAAGTTATTGTATTAATGAGTTACTATTAATAACAGAAATATATAAATATTTATATATAGAGAGCCTTTTGATTGATAGTTATATTATTATTAATTGAGAATTGTGTGAAATTTGATTGTTATTATATGCTTAATATCAAGGTGAAGTGATAAGTTGCATATAGAAGAAAATAAAACATGAAATAATCTTCCGTGGAGATTAAAGAGATAAAATTGATTGATGAAATGTTGTTGAAAAATGTGTGTGTGGTTATCACATTTTGATGGAGTGGTACTTGCGCTTGAATGACAATGTACCTGTTGATGGAAAAACTTGGTAATTATTCAATTTGAATTGGTATTAAGTGACTTGGTGATTAAGTGGTGATAGTGTTAACTATGAAGAATTGACTTGTATTTTGCTTGTTAAAATGTGAATAGTGTTATATGAGTTTGAGATACTTTTAAATAAAAGATTATCAAATACAGTAGTGATATGTGGTACTAGCACAAATGTTAGTTACGAATTGAAATTTAAATTTCATGGTTGTTGAGTGTATTGTGATTTTCATAATCATTGTTTTGCTGTTAAAAAGGGGTATAAATCATATATCTATTTTAAAAGATTCTAGCACGTCGTTAGTTTCTAGTGTTAAAAGTATGTTATGTACATGATGATGTTATCCACTTACGTCAAGTGATTACTTGTTTAAAGTGATTAATTGGAAATAATTTCCTTAAGTGATCATAGTATGCATGAAAATATGATTTAGATACATATCATATGTTAAGGTAAGAAATAGAAACATGTACATGTGGATATGTATATGTAGATAGAATTTAAATTGTGTGCATTTAATTAAGAGTTACTCAAAGGAGTAATTATTATAAGTGATAAATATTACATTGTTGTATAGTATTGCAAGTTAAATTGAGTATAAGACACAATGTATGTGTTTGGGTGAATTTAATTGAGATACACACTGGTGATGTGTAAATTGATAAAATAACATATATCTATATAAATATATGTAAGTATATGATGTGTGTGGTGAAGTGTAATGGCGTGCACATTTTATGTGTATATAGCGATAAAAAAATTGCGTTGTCAGAGTAGTATGAAGAGTGCAATATTAATAAACTGGAAATATGGTGTTAGTAGAATCTCATATACGGGATGAGTGATGTTGCATGATTGAGTTCTTTAGAATAATCAAGGTTGATTAGATTTCGAGGACGAAATCTCTTTAAGGGGGAGAGATTTGTAACATCCTCAAATTGGACTTAGAAGTAATAGGTATTTTCTGTGAATTTTAAATGCGATTTAAAATTGTTATTGTGTTTGATTGTATAATTAATAGGTCGATAAGCCTCAGGAAATATTGTGGCTAGTGAAATATTGATTGTTTTAATTAAATCAAGGTGACGGTAAAATAAAATAGTTTTCCCGTAAATAATTTTTAAGTTCCAGACAATAATAAATACGGGGAATGAAAACTAACACTTATATGATATATATTATATGATGGATCGGGTTTTTCTCCAAACACACATACATACATACGTACATATACATACACACACATTAAACCTAAATCATTATCAAGATCATGAAGAATCATCAAATACAAGCTTCCAAGATCAAATTCAAGTCTTGTTAATCATCTTAAACAAGGTAAAATCAAGTGTTCTTCATGTTCTTCATCCTAGAAATTGGGGGTTTTGGGATTTTTGCTAATTAGTGAGTTTAATCCGAAAATAGGGTTTGATTTTGTGCAATAGTTGTTAGTTATGATTTGTTAACATAGATTAATCATTTCATTATCATTCAAAGCAAGTTATAAGTGTTAATTTAGTGATTTCTTTAACCCTAGAAATTGGGGTTTTGAATATTTGATTTAGTTGGTATGATTAATCTTGAATTTAAGTTAGTAATGATCATATTATTACTAGTTGATAAGAAATAAGTTGATTATAATTAAAATCATAACTTAGAGATAAAAGATTTTAGAGTATTCATGATAAAAGTTGTGATTTAGTTGATAATTCATGAAGTAAAGATTTTGGTTATGTTATAATTGTTAATTAGTGCCTAATCCATGATTATGACATGAGCCCTAACTTAAAATGGAAGAATTTGATTAAGTGTTCATGAAGTGTTTTAGTGGATTGTTAATTTGGAAACTATTAATCTTGTTATTGGTGTGATCATGTTAGTTAACAATGATTAATGTGAACTAAGGTGATAAGTTGATTATAATTATCATAAATTTGATAGTGATGATGAACTAATGAAGTTAATAGTGATAATTCATATTAGTGGAATGAATTATGTGAAGTTACTACAAGTGACAACTAAATTGATATATAGTTGAAAAGTGGTTAACATGATATCTAATCATGATTAAGAAACAATTCAAGAAGTATGAATTGGATGTATGTGATGATTATGTTAATACATATGAATTGAGATTTGTTGGTATAAATCTATTGGAGTAATGTTATGTAGATTTGATACAAGTAACTGACTTGTGTATTTTGTTGTATTTCCAAATATGGAGAAGACTCAGTGATATTAGACTACTGAGTGGACGACTATGGTAGTCGGTGAGTGGACTTTGATCTCTCACTATAATTTAGTGATCACTATTGTGGTTACTTCAAGTGTTAAGTGTTATTCCTGTGTTAAGTTGAATTGTGTTAAAGTGTTAAAGTGTTAAGTGTTAAGTGACCTATATGGTAACAGTGTTAATAGAGGTCAACTATGTTGGACTGTGTTGTTACAGGTTAGTCAACACAAGGGTTGTGAACATTCGTTGTGAGTAAGGCTTGTGTTGACTAAAGGTAACAAACGGTTATCGGTTAACCACTGTATTGGCCTGCAGTTGGTGTAAGTGTCGCTTGGTGGGCCACTGCGGCTGAGGGCGCCACAAGGGCCACCGATCCTCTGGTGATGTTGAGTCAAAGTGTTAAATGTGGTGAACTCATTGTGTTAAACTAAGTTGTATTGTTAGTGATGAGTTAACTCACTTAGCTTCGTGCTAATCCCTCGTTGTTTACTCCTTGCAGGTTAATATCTTTTGTTATGGGCGGGTCAAGGAGTAACTGAAGAATGTTTGACTAGGATTACTCTGATTATTATTTAATACAGTTTAAAATGTTTGATTATATAATGCCCAGGATATAAAGGATTGTTTTGTAAATGGTAATAATCAATACTTAGAACTTAGGTAATGGAAAATGACGTCATGTCATTTTATGTATATATATGTTTTGGGACTTGAACTTCCGCATTGTAAAAAAAAAAAAAAAAACAGTTGTAAATTTTGGGGCGTTATATTAACTCTATTTACTACACCACTTTTGGTATCTAGATCATAATTCAACCATAATCATGATCAATGTTAAACACGTAGACCTTTAGCCATATTTATTACTATATAACAAAGCTATTGTCAAATTGACATGACCACATTCAATTTTGACTTTTCCAAGTCAACACCACATATTTCGACCAATAGACACTTTCTAATTTGCACAACAATACGACTCCAAATCACCTCGATTGAGATATAATAACATCTCATTTAGTATCTCCTCATCACATTTACAAACAACTAACATCAAGGATTCCTCACTGAGGAATCATAGCAGTTTGATCCAATTTACTCTACTAATAATCATATCATGGCAAATCAAACAATTCAAGCTAATTAATTACACCAAGCTTATTGGAAAGTACCTGATATATTTAGGCCCACGAGTATTGAGGAATCATTGAGAATACCAGACGGTTCCTCATGTTCCTCCGTCTCTGCAACCAAAACAACATTCTAGCATCTTGTTATAGGTTAGTACACATTAAATAGCAACTTTCCCATGCAACCACTAATCCCCACCCCTGGAATGTTTGACTTGACACAAATCTAAGTTTGGGATTGAACATCTTACAATGTACAATTCACCCAAACTTATGCTCTGATACCAACTTATAACACCCCTCATTTATAATCATTTAAATATAGTAAATCGGAAGCGTAAGTCCAAATAGATAGTCATAATTTACTTCATTGTATCAACATATAAAATTCAACCTTTTCAAAACTATAATTTCTTCAACCGAGGTGTTATATAAAAACATGATGAAACATTATTTTATACAAATCAACTTTCAGAGTAGAACCTCGTAGTCAAACATTCCTTCTAGTCCAACTTCTTGCCCACCCAATATTAAAGCCAAAACCTGCAAGAAGTGCTAAATTTGGGGGATTAGCATAACGCTAAGTGAGCAGATAATTAATCAACAGTCTAACTTAGCTCAACAACTTTGTTTACCCCAATAACCTTAACCACATTTTAGGCGATATAACAATTTGATAATTACAACTTTTTAGCAATTCAACTGGGCAACAAATCAACAAGGCAACAATTCAACTTTTCAACAAACAACAAGTCAACTATCAACAATGAGGATCGGCGGCTCTAGAGACACCATAAACCCGGGCGGCTCTCCAAGAACACTTACCCAACCATATCCGTATGGCCATAACGGACGAGACCGATAGCTAGTGGTTATCATCCTCAAACACCGGTTCTTAGCACACAACAAATGAAGCCAAAAACCATGAGTAATTCACACAATAACCAACTAGCCCAACCAACAGTTCAACAACTCGTTGACCTCATTAACAACTGATGCCCGAAGGCCAAATAAATCAAATGATCACGTAATCAACAAGTCATATATTCAATTAGTCAACCTATCAACAGTATTATTATTAACAACCTAATCATCAATGCAACTAATAAAGTAATAATACGTTACTTGTTGTAACCAAACTAGTTACAACCAAGTTACGATGAGGATTAAAAATCCACTCACCGACCACCTCAGGCATCCACTCAGTCGTCTAATATCACTGAGCCTTCTGCACATCTGACAATACAGTAGAATAATACAAGTTAGTTACTTGTCTCAAAATATATACAACATTATTCCAATATCCCAAGTGTAACACCCGCCAATTTAGGACTTTAATTAGTGCCTAAACTACTTGTAATTACGTGTATTTAGTTTTGTAATATTCTAAGTATATGTAACATTTTGGTGTAATTACGTACACGCTTACGCGATTTGATTTGAATCGTTCACTTATGAACCGGACGAAGTCCGACATTATATAATACGGACGTTGGTGACAAAACTTTTAAATAATGTGGAATTATACAAACAAACATTATTTGCATTAATATATCATGAAAATATATTACACGAAATTGTATCACCTAGAACACTCTGTACATGATGAAAACGCGCGGAACGCACCCGACAGACAAATAAATCCAAGTTATAATTTTTATAACTTAAAATACGTCGTTTTGATTAAAATCTTCATTTAAAGTGAAACGTAAAACGAACGGTTAAATAAACGAGACACAAAACGGAATTAAGAAATGAGAAACACAAAACTCGGAGCGGGTCGGCCCTGATCCACGGACTCAACTCGCCAACCCACAACCCAACCACCTATAAAACCCCTTTAATTTCCTTTTATTCCTCATTTCACCAAACACACCCACACCCTTTTTCTCTCAAAACCGGCGAACCCAAACCAACCCTAAATCACCATAAAAACGCCCCATTTCGCGAAGTTACTTCAAGAAGAAACGATCACCACCTCACGAGCTTCATCTTCATCTTCTTCGTTTTTGATTTCGAGGTATAAAACGCTAAAACTCTTTTAGATTACTTGTAACACTTTTATTTACATGCTTGAACATTTCCCCAACGAGTTTATGTCCAAAAACCGACTTGAAAATCCAATTTTTAAAGTTTTGGTGTGAACAGCCCGTTTCGCGAGCCGAGATCTGTTCGTCCAACGAGTCGAACCGAAATCTCGACTCGCGAAGCCATCCTGCGAATCGGAGTCTCCTACGAACCGAACTGACCCGCGAGTTGACCTGCGAGTCAAGTTGACTTGCGAGTCGAGTTGCCCTGTGAACCGAACTGACCCGCGAGTCGAGTTGACCTGCGAGTCGAGTTGGCCTGCGAGTCAAATTCTATGCTGCGAACCCAACTCGGTTCGCAGCCCACTTTGTCTTTCGAACCCGAATTCAGTAATAAAAGCACTAATATGAACTAAGATTTACCACTTGATTTTACACCGAAATTGGATTTCAAATGCGTTTTTGATAAAGCAATATAGTAGAAATAAAAATTTTCCAAGCTGACTTGGCAGCTCGACCCCAACCAGGGGCTCTGCCCCTTGGACCCCGCCAGGGGCTGTCGCCCCTTGGACCCCGCTACCAGGGGCGCTGCCCCCGGACCCCCGTCATTAGATGTTGTATATAATTTTCGCACTAAGTGTCAAACACTTACAAATAACGAAACCCGATTCAACGATACACATAATAATAGGACTTTTGGATTATTGTTACAAACCGTCACCAACGGTGCATACTTGTTTCCAAACTATAAACGAATTTCTAACAAACACTTGGACATTACCTAGTTGAGTGGACAACTAGCATGGGTGGTCTTTTAAGACACCAACTTATTTACTTGTTTACTTACAACCTTGCGCGTTTCGGACGCCAGAAGGTTGTAGGGTTCGGAGAACCACTTACGGATTTACATCCGCGTTACTTGTTTGATTTCCCATACGTACTTACTGGACTCAGGTGAGTCTTACAGCCCCACTTTTACTGTTTTTATACTTTGGGGTGAGATACTTAGCAACTGTTTTACATATGAACACAATGTACTGAACTGATTACATTACTGTTTACACACAACGCATGAGTTACTTTTTATCCACTGAAAGCCTCCTATTCGTAAGTTGTTAGTTATGGACTTAAGCGCGATTACTAGTAGATGGATCCATTTGGGACTGACAATCCCTGCCTGGGGTGGTAGCGCCACCACGTACTGATTTACACGTAGAAACAGGCATATTAGTATTTGTTACATATGAGTGTGCGGATAGCACTCACGGGGGTACGTGATATATTCACACTACACGGTTAAGCTTCAACTTATGAGCTCATGGCACTGTGCTAATTTACTGATTTACTTACTTACTTTGCTTGATAGCAATACTGGTACATACTTGTGGTTCATAACAATTATTTACTGTTAAACCTGTGAGATTCACCAACATTTTTGGTTGACACTTTTTAGCTTTGTATCTCAGGTACACAGACGGAGTAGGATCACCCCTGAACACCAGCTAGAGTCGCATGATTTATACTTTGCATTTAACGGAGATTCTTAGCATTATCTTTTGTATATTATGATTATGTAATAGAATCTCCCGCTATACGTGTGGACTCTAGGGAACTACATTTTTGTAACTGAAAACACTATGTTTTCAAACATTTACATATATTGGAAATATAACTGTTTTATAAACGTCGCATATAGATGTCATTTGCTTTACTTTGTGCTGTGATATTTGATTAGTAACATCCCAAAGCTTACTTCCGCCAACAGTGAAATTTGGGGGTGTTACAACAAGCAACATCTTAACAACATAATTCAAACTTACTTATCAAGTTTATGCTCATTAAAATCACAACCTCATTTAATCAACTTTTACCATCACAATTTAACATGATTACACCTTCAACAAAGTTATTATCATCAAATATCATTAATTCATTCAAAACCCCAACACAAGGTTTCATAAACTCTTATCCACATAAGTGCTAACTTTACCCTTTGATTATTAATTAAGTGTTCTTAATCACAACTAATATCAAGTTCCTCAAATAACCCATCAATTCATCACAATCATCAATTTTCCAAGAACACTTTATGAACATTTAATCAAATTCTACAATTTCAAGTTAGGGCTTAGATTATAATCACAATTTAAGCACTAACTAACAATTCTACTCATAACTACAAGCTTTAATTCCATATAAATCATCCTAATTCCATCAAGTGCTCAAAACCCATTTCTAGGTTTACATGAAAATCAAGAATCAATACTTATAACATGTTTATGATGATGATGAAATGATTAATACATGTTATTAAAGCTTAACTCATATCAATTCAACTATTTGAAACCCTAATTTCGGATTTTAATCAAGAACACCCCCAATTTCTAGGGTTTATATAATTCAAGAGATAGAGACTTACAAGATGCTTAGAATGATTAGATGAGGATAATCCTTGTTTTTTGAAGCTTGAATTCGAATTTAACACCTTCAATTTGATATAGAGAAGTGATTTGATCTAGGATTTCATATTATGTATGTATATATGTCGATATATGATGAAAATTATAAACCGACTCAAAGTTTGGATGTGTACTAGAAGTGTTTAATTTTATTCCCCGTACTTTTCATTGTCTGGAACTTAAAAACCATTTACGGGGAACCATTATTTTATTTTACCTTCAACTAAATAAAATTAAAACCATTAATAATTTATTAGTCACAATAAATTATTTGACTATTTTACCCATTTATTTTCAACTAGCACAACAAAATTATTTTCTGACACATTTAAATAATCATTTGCAGTCAGAAAATATTTAATACTACTAGACTCGAAAACTGGGTGTTACATTATCACATCAATGTAATTTGTTAAAATGACGCATATAGAGTCGTTCATTATACCTAGTGTGCTTGATTATTGATTAGTAGCACCCCAAAGTATGCTTCCGCTAACAGTAAATTTGGGGGTGTTAAAGATTGGTATCAGAGCCTAAGGTTATAGTGAACTAGGTTGCATTGGTGGGCCTAGACTATGACCGTTAGGCAGTATTTCCTTATTAGGTATGACTGGTTCAGGAATAACATCGTTCGAGTTTAATTTAACATAGCCTGATCAACTATGTACAATTAAATAAGAATCGATGTAAGGTCTGAAACGGTTATGTTGAACAGGAATACACTAGTTGACTCTGACCACGAGAGAAACCGAACCTATACATGTCTGTGCTAGACACACTAGGCTATTATGTGATATACGTGTATATATACATGAATAGGCCTCATCCACGTACTGCTCTCTAGGCTATTATATATTGTACATATATACATAGGCCTAACACGTTAACCTACTCGCTATTGGAATAGCTAACTCTCCTCTCGTAAAACATACGAAATTTCTCGCCAGTATGCACCAAACAAACGATAGACTCGAACACCGCTGCATCACCTTAGGGTGAACTCAAATAATCACACAAACATCATACTTGGCACACGAAATCGACATACTTCCAAGGACTAAAATCCTTTCTATGTCATTTCTATAGAACTCACTCGTGGAAAAACTGAAAACTTCCGAATGGACGATTACACGTCAGATAGCGACCAAGTCCACGAGGAACAAATTTAGTACACTTATCTCGATGGGGATATCATACCAGAAGGAGGAATCGTATTGGAGGAAAACGAAAATCAAAATTTCGGAATGGTTGGCATCGACATTGAGGAATATGAAAGAGTGCGAGATCAGGCCGAGGAACTAGAAGGTCGAAATTGGGCACTTAAGCGTAAGTGCATGGCCTATGAACTGAGGTTGAGAATCTTAAACCGATCTGTCCCCGCGCGAATCAAGGAAAAGATCCGTTACTGGAAGAAAGTAGCTACCAACCTAACCCGTAGGACTAAAACGTGGATCAAACGATTCGGCAGGAAGTCAACGGAGGAAATCAGGTATCACCCTACGACCCAACGATACAGAGACATGCTAGAGACACGCTACTATCCACATGACTTGAATCTGGAGTCAGAAGACATGCCTGAAGGGCAGGGAGCCTAACTAATATTGACCCAACAACCACCAGAACCAAATTTCGATAAACCCATGTAAAGCGGATTGGTAATTACGACGTATTGTACTAGAAACCTCTATTCTGATGGCTATATAGAAATACCATCACATTTTGTATTAGACTCCTTATATTCGTTCGGATGTAACGAGTCCTGGCACATTTTGTAAACTCTAACTCTTGTAATTTTTTGAACCCGTATGTAAAATGATTACAATCTATTAGGTTATCATCTATCTATACGTCATGCTTTGACATACTTCCTCAGCATTTATGCAATTGCGATAGTCATATCTTTCTTACGTCCCATCACACTATTATCAATGGCGTATAAAATCACGTGTGTTATACACAACTAGATGAACTGACGTATCATCACAAACAAAATTCAATGCTAGCTGTATTACAGCTGATGCACCATCCGCTTTGACACGTCGTCGCATTGACATCCACCAATGATAATTGTCAACCACAACCATGACGCATTGGAAATGTTTTTCCAACAATTGGATGAAATCCAACAATTTACACCTGAATCAATTCGCGATTCTGATC
This sequence comes from Helichrysum umbraculigerum, assembly GCA_949592205.1. NCBI lineage: Eukaryota > Viridiplantae > Streptophyta > Magnoliopsida > Asterales > Asteraceae > Helichrysum > Helichrysum umbraculigerum. The sequence continues at coordinate 64,142,481 of CATIUR010000006.1, forward strand.
GCTCAGATTTTGACTGAATTAGTATTGTGAGGAGTACTCACAATGATTAAGCCTACAAACTGTGACACCCGGTCAAAAATGACCCAAAATTTGGTCAAAATTTAAACTTTTATTTCAAGTATTATATACTCAAACTACTGAAGTGTACAATTATTATACATATAAATATATATAATAACGTTAAACGATTGTTTAATAATCGTGTATATACGAATCTGACAGAACGCAGAAACTTAAAATGGAAATTGGTGAAACTATTATTAAATGATATGGAAGTATTTAATAACGTCAATTATTACTTTATATTATGTTTATAATATAACGAACACGTACGTTTTGCTTAAAACGTAACCGAACGCGACGAAAATGCACGAAACGCACCCTACCGACGAAATAAACTAAAGGTATATTTTTATAACTTATTATTAAGTATTTTGATAAAATACTTCAAGTAAAAATAACGCGATTACACGCGTATAATCATAACGTTTAAAAACGTTACACAATTTGAATAAACACACGATTCGAGACCGGCGACCAAACGAAAACTCGAAAATTATTTTAGTAACTTAATTACACTACTTTGAGTAAAACTTTTACTAAAAATATCGTGCTTTAAACCGAGAACAAAACGTATCCTATAAAACGTTATACGATTAAACGAACGACGAAACGACCGGGTAAACGAACACCTTACGGAGCGCAAATTTGAGGAAACGAAAATGGAGACAACCACACCCTAGTGGGCCCCACAAGGGCTGATTTTTCCAGCCCCAAAACACATTCCATAATTTTAGGATCTTGCTTTTTTTTGTTGTTGACAATTAAACCCCAACATAATTCCATCAATTCCTCATTCATTTCCCCATTCCTCTCTCACTACACTCTCTCTACCCTCCTTCTCTCTCTCTTGAGGCTGTCAACAGCCCTCCACTACACCACCATCAACCACCATAAGCACCACTATCATCCGCCATCCATTTTTGAAGATAAGCGCAAGGAAACGGAGCTCTTGGTATTCTCACTTCATTTCCGGTTCTAGATCTTCATACTCATTGTAAGGACCTTATATCTTTACTATATTTACTTGGAACATATTCCTTTTCATGTTAGTATGATCCACCAACAAGATAATGTCCAAAACTTAAACCGAAACATGTTTTTAAACTCCAAATCATGAGATATACTTGCTGTCCTGAAAAATAACCCATTTCAACGAATTATATAAAAATGATATCAACATAAAAATAAACGAATCTTAAGCCTAAAATGTAGTTCGTGATGTTAGCTTTCCAACGACACCAATTTCGTAACATTTCGACTTCGTTTGCTATTTTAAAATAATATTTCCGTTAAGGTGCACGTTACTGTTCCGGCGGACAGGAACATCCGCCTCCTTCTCGAGACCATATCTTGAGTTCTAGGAAGAATCAACTTACGAAGTCTAAATGAAAAATGACCGTTAAGATGTTGGCTACAACTTTTATGTTTACACTTTGACCAGATCCCCATGGAATTTTGTGTAGGAACCGATCTATGGACTGAGCTCACTGTCGGACCAAACCGACCACTCTTCATATTTATTTTTGTTAAAAATAGTAAATTAACATATAAAAATACCATAAAGTGCAGAAATAAACTAGACATATATGAGCATATGTGTGATTTTTGGTTAGGCTTGATTCGGATTAGAAGTTGGTTAAATCGAGAGACTTATCGAGTCAAAAATCTGAAAATATAAAGACTAGGGACTGTTTTAGTCATTTTACCAAACCGACAATTCGAGTTAACCATAAAACGTAACGACAACTTTATAAAGCTCCTTTAACATATTTAATACTTCCCTAAAAGTTTCGGGTCAAACCAAACACATTTGACCAAGTCAATGAAGATGAACACTTAGACGAAAACGAAAAACTTATTAATGCGACAATACCTCTTTGAAACCTATGCGACAATGACATTGTCGCAACACCGTTGTCGCGTAAGTCTTTTCTGCCTACAACAATATCATTGACGCATGAACAGTACTCCGAAAGGCAATTGTCGCATGATTACATATCGTTGCACAAAACAGAAACTGTAAAATACTTTTTACACTAAGTATTGGATACATACAACAACTATACCTTATCCGACACTACACTTAAATGAAAACTACTATACTTTGGGAAGTATACGCTATAACTTAAATACGAGATTACACTCGAAACCACTATGAGATTACACTCATACATGCACGAGATTACACTTGAAATTACATGTGAGATTACACTCACACTTAAATGGGATTACACCCACACTACTACGAGCTTACACTCGAATAATACTTTCACGTCGCGGTACCATAAACAGACTTACAAATATACTTTACAAGTATACGATACAATGAAATACATAATAATAATACTTGAATTATTATTATACACCGTCACCAACGGGCCATATATACACAACGATAGACTACAAATACGAACAATTACAAATAACAGACTAATGGACATTAACTAGTTGAGTGGACAACTAGCATGGATAAACTTAATGATATCCATTTACTTACTTAACCTTACGCGTTTAGGACGCTAGAGGTTATTGGTTCGGAGAACCTCATTGCTTGATTTACTGCTTGATACTACTAGACTCAGGTGAGTCTCACGGCCCCTTTTTACTGTTTTACTATTTTGGGGGAGATGCATTACTTGTTTTACTCGAACACATGTACTTACTTACTTGATTACTTACTGATTTACTGGTATATCGATTGCATGGGTTTTACTTAAACCAATGAAGTTCCTTTAATCATAGTTGTTAGTTATCGACTTAAGCGCGAGTTTTAGTAAATGGATCCATTTGGAACTGACAATCCCTGCCCAGGGTAGCACGCACTACCACGAACATACAGGTATAAATGGGCGTTTCTTACTCGTTTCATATGAATGTTTTTGGATTAGCATTCACGAGGGCAATTACTAGGTACTTGATTGTACCCTTACTTACTGTTAAGCTTCAACTATGGTGCTCATGGCAATGTATATCGAAACTATTGCATATGTGCAATCATTACTTACTTTTACTACTTGATGTGTTCAAAACTGTTATGTGGTGATGGAAAGTCCAAGGCACATTTAAGAAAATACCATTTCGTTCAAAGGAAGGTACAAAAGAGACACCTGATTGTGATGGACACACGATCAGTAAACATGCTAGGAGCATAGGTTTACGAGATAAAGTTTTAGTTGTTTGATTTTGAAACATTACAAACAATGATGGGAACTAGAATAGACTTGGTGATAAATGATGGAGATTATTTATTGGAAGGAGTTCTACCAATTACTATCGTTTATCATTGTGTTTCAGTTTAGCATGTTTAGACACCACTTCCAGAGTAATTAGATCCACTCAAACCTCCTTAGTCGATCACACTATAGGAAGTGTGTGGTTAATTAAGACTGTCATGGAGTGTTAGTAGATTGTCTATGGAGATTAGACATTGCATGGAGATTGCTGCAACACTCATGGGTACTTAATGGGGATTTAAGTATAGAAGAAACCCGCACTCATGTAAGTTACTTCATGGATTGAAATCACGAGTAACTCTGAGATGATAATATCTTATATTCTTAAAATGGAGATACATGAGTTTCGAGTTTTCAAGTCTGTTATACTTTAGTTTATTCAAACGATGTGCGTAAATACCAGTTATAAAGGATACGCTAAGGTATGACATGATGAGTTGACTAGTACTATGTATGCGAAATTTATTTGTTCCTTTTGCCTAAATGGAAAAGCGATATCCCTGGGCCCTCTGATGATTAAATGTTGACTCATAAAGTGCTTGGCCAAGCGAGGACTAAATTGATATGTACAATTCTGTAGTCCCATATAGTCAAATTGATCGGAAATCAGAAAACATAATCTTGAATCTGAAGATTGATTAAATCCATGTCCCAGTTTCATACGATATCAGAAACAAAGGAATATATGATCACTTATCTAAAAGGATTGTCACTGGATATGATCAGAGTTCGGCAGATGCATTGGATGGCACCTCTACTTAGGATAGAGACGGACCAATAGTAGTTGCAAGCCCAGGTTCGAATCCAACAACCTACCTGAGATGTTCAGGAAATAGGTTGGGGTGCATTGGGCTGCAGACCTGGCCCAATGGCTTATATTAACATTCCTCCTTGGGCCTGCGGGCGATGGAGGGGGATGTTACATAAAAAAGTGCACTTTTTATGTAACACCCTCGCTCAGAGCCCATCCGCAGATGCAGGCCTGCATCGAGCAGTGTTAATATAAACCCATTGGGCCAGGTCTGCAGCCCAATGCACCCCAACCTATCTCCTGAACATCTCAGGTAGGTTGTTGGATTCGAACATGAATCCCTTTAATACTAAGTCTTACCACTTAGTATCACCAATTGAGCTGCAGCTCAATTGGTGATACTAAGTGGTAAGACTTAGTATTAAAGGGATTCATGTTCGAATCCAACAACCTACCTGAGATGTTCAGGAGATAGGTTGGGGTGCATTGGGTTGCAGACCTGGCCCAATGGGTTTATATTAACACTGCTCGATGCAGGCCTGCATCTGCGGATGGGCTCTGAGCGAGGGTGTTACAAGATACATTGGGCCTTTTGAGATCCTTGAAAGGATTGATCCAATGGCATATCGACTGCAGCTACCACCCGAGCTTAGTAGCGTGCATCCCACATTTCACATTTCTAACCTTAAGAAATGCCTGTCTGATGAGACACTCATTATTCCCTTCGACGAAATCCACATCAATGATAAACTTCATTTTGTCGAGACACCAGCAGAAATCATGGACCGTGAGGTCAAACAGTTAAAACAAAGTCATATTCCCATCGTCAAAGTCCGGTGGAATTCGCGGCGTGGTCCGGAATTCACTTGGGAATGGGAAAACCAAATGCGACTCAAGTATCCACATCTTTTCACAGACTCCACTCAAAACCCGACTCAGAGCTAAATTTCGGGACGAAATTCTCTTAACAAGGGAAAAATGTGACACCCGCCAAATTAGGACTAGTATTAGTGCCTAATCACTTTGTAATAACATGTAATTAGTTTAATGTTAGGCTAATTATATGCATCATCATGTATATTTGTATATATACACATACGTAATTAATGAGAATTACGCAATTTATTCGGATGGACTCCGAATCACACGGCCGTTGGTGAAACAATTCATAAGTAACGTAAACCTATTTTTTTATATTAAAATAGTCGTTAATCACCTTGTATGATTATTTTATAATAATATACTTGAAAAACTATTACGTTTGATATAAAACGTAACAAATACGAGAAAATGCGCGAATCGAACCCGACACTCGAACGAAATCCAAAATATATTTTGGTAACTCTAAATTAGTGTCTTATAAATATTTAGTCAATCCATATGTCATCCACATATTGAACATATACGCGAGAAAATCAAACGATAACAATACGTTCTAAAAACACACGTTTAACACTAAACCGACTAACGAACCTAACCCGTATTGAGGAACGAGATTCACGAGCCCAACCCTCACTTGGGCTGACCCAAACCCACGACCCAAAGGCCCATATTTGGCCAAGAACCCAAAGAAACCCAGCCCTAAACCTCTCCATACTTAAACCACATTTTCTTCCTTTGTTTTTCTTTTTCACAACACCAACACCTACCTTATCTACTTCCTCCTTTTCTCCCTTCTGCTCCACGACTTCCAGCAGCCAAAAAGTAAATAAAAACCTCTCAAAAACGTTCTCCAAGGAAAACCAACTAAAGCCCTCATCATCTAGCACCTCCTTTAATCGTTTCTAGCAAAGAAGAACAAGGAAGGACAACAACAGCATACTCCTACCCATTTCTGCTCTAAATCAGCTTATACTTGGTATAAATCCTTCACTCTTCTTTAGATTTCTTTGGATAAACTTAATAAACATGCTTGTTGTTCGTTTCTACTCGTTCATGTCCAAGATCTATGTTAAAAACCGAAATACAAAGCTAATAACCATCGAGTAAAGCTATTAACCACTGGATAATAAAATAGATCGGGTTAGATCGGCTATAACCAAACCATTTCTTGATTAAATCTAACGTTTATTGAGCCTAAAATCAATTTTAAGAAGTCTAATTTTCAAATCTATAAGCCTCACGAAAATTGAAGTTCATTTGCTATTTTTAATTACTGAAATAAAAGTACATAGCAGATCTGATGAATCTGACCAGAATCTTGACCAAATCAAAATGGGTATATCTTGGGCTATGGAATCAATTGGAACTTGAAACCAGTGGGAGAAGATCACAAATTTTGTTAGTTTTCCAAATCCTACTGGCACTTTTTGTGAAGTTTTGTAAAACTCAACTTATGACCAGATTATTGAACATATGTCACGAAAATGGGCTGCTTGACCCTTGTCCCTTTATAAATTAATATCACGAGTTTCGTTTGGCTAAAGATCATGTAAGAATATGGAAATTAAAGATGAGACATGTAGGAACAATATATAATTTTTCCAGATTCCATCTCGACCTAAAACTTAGTTAAAACGAGGCCCGAACGGGACCAAAATCTGTCATATATAAACAAAAGGGGCTGTTTTCGTTTTCGTATTAAAAACGACAATTGCAAATGGCCAATGGTCATGGAACTCATTTTATATAAGTTTTATAACATAATAGAAGTCGTGTAAAAGTTTCGGGTCAAACCGAGAATTTTTGACCAAATTCACAAAATCGAAACTCATCACAGCCCGACATAGCGACACTCGATGAGTGTCGCCACCCACACACTAGCGACACTAATTCAATTGCCGCTACTCACCGATTTATCAAATCTAGCGACACTTATTTATGTGCCGCTACTTGTTCGAATATCGCCTCTAGCGACACTACTCAAGTGTCGCGAAAATACTATAAAACTGCAACTAGCGACACTTGCCCTAGTGCCGCCATACAGTCGAGTGTCCCATAGCGACACTAACCTGAGTGTCGCCTAAAACAGAAAGTTCAAAATACATTTTTCTCTCTAAGTCTCGATTCCGCGCAACGTTTACTAAACTATTATACAATACTAATTGTACTTACAAAACACATACTTATGGGAGTATACAATCAAACAACACAAAACTTAATAATAATGTCTTCGGGAATTATTATCACACAACGTCACCAACGGGCCACACTTGATTTCTAAACACAACGATAACAAAACATTGGACATAACTAGTTGAATGAACAACTAGCATGGGTGATCCTTCGAGATACCTACTCATTATTATAACCTTGCGCGTTTAGGACGCCCAGTAGGTTACAGTCTGCGGACTCATTTGCTCATATCACTATCGCTTGCTTGTTAGCAACACGCTCAGACTCAGGTGAGTCTCATAGCCCCGCTTTTACTTTTTTTCCTCGGGGTGAGGATACATGCTCAGTTTTCATTTACATGTGAACACAAGTACAAAACTCGATATATTGTCTGCATGAGTTATTTTACTAATCATGAAGCCCTCCACATCATAGTTTGTTAGTATGGATTTAGCGCGAGTGTTAGTGTATGGTACCATATGGGATTGACAATCCCCGTCCGGGGTAGTCGCGCTACCACGACTGCGGTCGAACGGACGCATTATCATTTTTCATACGTGTGTTGATTAGGCACATGCAGGAGGCAACCTCGATCAGGCACTTGATTGTGATCCTGACACCTCAGTTAAGCTCAAACTATGAGCTCATGGCAGAAATATACACATTTATTTGATTGATTTCAAACTTGATTAAATCTTGTGGTTCATACGCTATTGTTACATCATTACACCTGTGAGCTCATCAGCTTTTAGCTGACCTTTTAGCTGACCTTTTAGCGTGTATTCTCAGATACTCAGCAGTAGTAGAACTGCTCAGGATATCAGTAGCTCGAGTCGCATGCAACTCAAATATATAAAGAGATTTTCCTGCATTTCTACCTTTTGTATTAATTAGATATGTATTAGAATCTCTCAGAGAATTCATGTGAACTCGATATTTTGTAAACACTATGTAAGCTGTTATCACATCAATGTAATTTGTTAAAACGACGCATATAGAGTCGTTCATTATATACCTGATGTGCTTGATTATTGATTAGTAGCACCTCAAAGTATGCTTCCGCTAACAGTAAATTTTGGGGTGTTAAAATTGTCATCCTTGATCATAATATAGTTATTTGGGTCATGGACTTTAGTAACCATTTGTGTGTTGAAGTTAGGATTTTAGTTAATATTCGTGGGCTGAAATAATTATAAGATGGTATACCCATTAATATGCAAGTGTAAATTTATAGACTTAAATCTAGACTTCAAAATGCGATTATTAGATGTAAAAAATTGATTTGATAAGATTAAGAGAGAAAAGAAATTCATCAACATTTAGCCTACTTCGTATATCTACTATGTTATAAAAGGGTTTAGTGCGTGAAAATGTATCAAACTGTAGTCTTACATTCATTGTATGTAGTGAACTATTCGGACTCCCATTGTATATTTATATGTAATGAACTTGTGATAATTTTACATTTTATGTAATTTATGGTATTTTTTCCGCGTATCGACTATATAAGCTGACATGTGACGTCCATTACAACCGTTAATATGACCAAAATACATATAATGTAAAAAAATTACAAGTTCATTACATACAACAAAACCCGAGTAGTTCGCAATATAGAATGAATGTCATGCTATATTTTAATGAGAAAAGTATAATAAAAGGTACAATACTTATCACCTATTCCTATTTAAGGTACACAACTTTAAATTTTTTAATTTAAGATATTGAACTTTCAATTTGTAATCAAGTTAGACGCGCGAAATTCACAAATGACGTTGTCACCAAATTTCCTTTTTATAAGTAAAATATCTATTAAATCGATTAATATTTCTCAATCAATTTATGAAATATTGAGTGAGGAAAAAGAATTTAACAAAAACTTATTACCATTTTCAACTTTAATATCTCCCATTATACTCAATATTTTTTAAAATTGATCGAGGAATATTAATCGATTAAATAGATATGTTACTTATAAAAAAAGAAATTCGGTGATAACTCGTTATTTGTAAAATTCGCGTCCCTACCTTGATTACAAATTGAAAGTTCGATACCTTAAAATTAAAAATTTAAAATTGTATACTTTAAATAGGAATAAGTGATAAGTATAATACATTTTATTGTAATTTTCCTATTTTAATACATTTGCACGCGTAGCCCGTTATAAAATTCACTTCAAATTAAGACCACCTATAAAATGACAAATGACGAGTACATACATAATTTTAAACTAGCATAATATCCGCGCTATGCGGCGGAGTATATTATTTTAATGTAAATAGTGATTTTATGATAGTCGTATGATTACCTATAATGATGAATTGTTAACGATAATTTGTTTGTACATAGAGTTTGAGATTCAAAATATAATTGGTAAATAGTTAGACCAATTAAATAAAGAATGTTGAGTCAAATTTTAAAACTTTCTAGCAACAAAATAATAATATACATTATAGATCGAGACTTGTGAATAATTTTTCTAAATGATATAATGATAGAGATTTTTTAAGTTAGTGATTTGGTTTCTTTTTAGAAAGTCAATGAGATTAAATGGATGCTTAATGTAATTGTATAGGGGTAATTTAGACATTTTGATTTTTTTAAGAGGTGTAAGACTCAACATAAGACATACTTTAGTAGTAGATAGTAGATAGTAGCAATGTTGTAAAAGACGGCCGACCTGGCCGACTAGTCGGTTCCAGGAAGTCTCCCGACTCGCCTAGGTGAAAAACGCTCGAAAAAGTCGGTCAACGCCGGTCAAATACTCAAAATCGTTCGATCTAGGGATTTATGCGTTTATCCATTACTTTTTGTTGTTAGAAATAAAAGAAAATAGAGGAAAGAGTGTTGGAATAGAGTAAAGAAGACGAAGATGATAAAGTAGAAAAAGAAGAAGATGATGAAGATCTAAAATTAGATCCGGAACTAAATGGGACCAAGGAGAGAAAGTGTGATATTAAAAGAAAAAGTTAAAAAAAGTTACATTTTGGTCCTTTGTCTTTAAAATATATTCATATTTACACATAATATTGAAATTTATTATTTAGTTGTAAAAAAGTCAACAAAAGTCAAAATCCGACTAGTCCCCGACTAGTCCAGACTAGTCCTTCCGAGGTCCCAACCGACTCGCCCCCGACTTCCGACTTTTCAACCTTTGATAGTAGATAGTAGATAACACCTCAAAAATATAAATTTAATTACTACGTGAAGCTGATATTGCATCACAAACCAATATTAACACCATTTAATATTACCAAAAACATTTGATATAATAATTGTATTTAATTAGTTAATTTATTTTAATCACCATATTTTTTGTATTTTATCAGAGGAGTATCTAGGCATCTAGCATTAACATCAGAGTCACACTCTCCTCTTCTTTATTTTCCTCTCTCACGCGCACACACAATTCCACACACTCTCTCTTCCTATATTTTCTTGGTTTTTTGGGAAAAAAAAATTGAATCTTTTTTATAAAAAGATTGGTACTTTAAGATTCTTTTGAATGTATGATGAGAAATCCTGAATGTGGGTCTTCTGGAATGGAATCTGTGTTTTCAGGTTTGTAATTTCTATTTTTTTCTTTTTAATTTTATTTTTGCATTTTTATAATAAGGTTAATGCCTCATATTTGCTACTGCTACTGCTACTGCTAATGCATGATTTCAATACCACTCCATTCTTTGATTTTTAGTTCTTTACTATGCATGTAACCTGCTTTCCCCTTGGTTTCCAACATTTTTTTTTGTTGTTGTTGTAATGTAGGTTACTTACAAATAAAGTATTTTTGTATTCTTTATGTACTTTTACTATTTTTGTGTATCATCAATGCTCTTTGTTTGTTGTTGATGCATGCCTAAAAAGTTCTTTGTGCTGTGTTTTTCAATTATTATTATTATTATTATTATTATTTTCTGTTACTTTTTGAAAATGTAGGCAATAAATAGCAGCTGTGATTGTTGATTAAATGTGTTTTCACCTCTAGGGTTCATCTATGATGTATGAGTTCAGTTCTATTGACATTTAGAACTTTTTATTTCTAGCATTGGATTCTCTACAGACAATAAGTTGAGTGTATCATTTTTTACTATTTTATCACTGAAACTTCCAATTTTGTTTAATATAAAATGCAAAGGGGTTGTTGAGTACAGAGGTAAGGAAGTATGCTACAATTGTTAATTACAAAATTTCATTGTCTTAAAGAACAGACAAATGGTAGAAATCATTGCTCACAAGATATATAGTTTGACTTAAGTGGATGCCTTAAAATCATAAATACTGTTTGGTACTGATGAAGTAAAGAAGTCTTGTGGACCCTAATGAGCTATGGATATTAGATAAATTCATAGTAATGATGTGGGTAATTTGGTAATTTCTTAAAGAAAATTTATTGAAGAAAGGCATTGTAAGCTGTTATCTGGGGACATGAAGAAAAACTATAACTTTTATCTTTTTATTGGTAGTGGGAATGGGAATACTCTCTCAATTTTTCCATGATCATTGCATTCATAAGTTCATGAATTAATTGATTGAATGTTGTGTAGTTTGTTTGGCTATTTGATCTATAAGATTTTGTACAATTTGTCTATTGTAATGTTATGAGTCATCGATTTGGTCAACAAATTTTCGTATTTTGTCATATCTGGTTAGTATTAATGATATACAACTAGCTGATCAATTTCATAACACTATGTGTCAAGTTAGGAACTGTAATTTCTATTGAATAGTATATAGAATCATTTATAGAAAGTTTTAAATGATTGATGATGGTAAAGTTAGTAACTTAGTATGACCAGTGTTTCGGGATTCTGGCATGAAGAATGCTCCTGGTGGTTTTCCTTTCCTTCCAGCTATTCGAGTTTTTAGGCTGTGAAGAAGCAAAATTATATTTATTTGAAAGAAACAGACTTTGATATTGTAGGTCAAATCTTTAATGTTTCAAATCTAAGATTATGTTGTGAGAAGCACAAGACAGTGAGGATATATATAAATTTTTTTTTTTTTTTTTTGCCTTTTTTCTACCAAATAATAATAATAATAATAATTTATTTTGTGTATATTACATCTACCACCAAATCTTTCAAGTTGTGTAAGCATTATTTATCAACCAAACTTTTACAGAATTTATGTGTATTATTTGCTTAAATAATTTGTTTGTTTGAACTGAAAAGCTAAAGTTTTTGTCTTTATGCTGAACATGACTAATATATTGTTAACTATGCCAATCCTACAAGATCAAGATGGTGCATATAACCCATTAGTTTTCTTATTCTTTCTGTTCTTTTTTGCACATGTTATTAGGTTTCAAAGTGTAATTTCTTTTCCCCATTTGATATTATTCTTTTGTGGGTCATATAAATGGTGTCACATGAAATAGTTATGTGACAGGAGGTACTGTCAAAGGTGTAAATAATCGAACTTTTATGTATATTACTTATTTTAAATTGAGGTGTAAAAGATTGAACATTTATGATATATCTTACATGTAAATCAAATTAGGTGCAAAAGATTTAACCTTTATTTTAATACTTATACTTACATGCAAATCTTTGATTTGACAGGGTTTGTGCTTGACCCTGAAAAATGTAATCAAATGAGCTTGGAAGAAAAAAGAAAACTTGTTCACCGAATTGCTCATTGGTCAGAAGATGCTCCAAAGATTCTTAGTTCGTTGACCCGTAAAGAGCTTCTTGAAATCATATGCGCCGAAATGGGTAAAGAACGAAAGTATAGTGGATTCACAAAACTTAGAATGATAGAACACCTTCTTATATTAGTCTCCAAGAACACGAAAAAACCAACAACCGAAAACTTACTTGATTTTTCACCACTAAAGAAGCATAAACACGAGGGCCCACTTGAACTACCTAGTACCACATTTGAGAATGCCAGGAAAAACGACCAAATTAAGACTCAAGTTTGTCAAAATCTAGCATGCAAAGCGGCTATGTCGCCCAAGGACGCTTTTTGTAAGAGATGTTCTTGCTGTATATGTCATCAGTTTGATGATAATAAGGATCCTAGTTTATGGTTAACATGTGACTGGGATTCGGATTCTTGTAATGAAGGTGATGAGCCGTGTGGCATGTCATGTCACTTGAAGTGTGCTACTACTCACAATAGGGCTGGGATATCAATTACTGGTTACTACCCAAAGCTGGATGGCGGTTTCTATTGTGTTTCTTGCGGAAAATTAAATGAAATAATGAGGTAATTACTCTTTCTTTCTAATAACTATAGGTAGAAAAATGGCTAGTCCCATGTTTTGGGTAACGGGTCAATATGGTTTTCGCAGAAATGGTCATATTTTGCAATTGCTCAGAATGGGTTAGATCTGCATGGATCAAATTTGTACAAGCAACTAAGTTGTTCAGCTTATTAAATTATGTTATGCTAACTTATGCCAATATGAATCCAACCTTTTGGTATTAAATGATTTAGGAGCTTTTATGTAAATAAAACCGTTTGACCTGTTTCCTTTCCAGTTATTCTTTTTTATACGTGTAAACTCGGCCATTTATAAGTAAATGGGTCAAAATTGCCACCTCCACCAAAAAAGAATTACCAACTTTAGTTTTAGAGGCCAAAACTGTTACTTTCCAAGTTCATAATTTGTATGGATGTTTTTGAAAATTCAATAAATATATTTGTAACCTTCAATATACATTGCAAAAGGCCAAAAGGGGGTTTCAGTTTTCTCAAAAATAAATAGAATTCACATTGATCTTGAAGATCAAAATATATCAGATTGACCTGAAAAGGGGTTTCAGTTTTCAGCGCACAAGGTCACCTGCTATATACTCCATATATTCTTAGTTTAGTTTATAATTGGTATTAATGTTGTGGAGTTTGCTTCCTTTACTGATTCTATTGATAATTCAACATACAACTTCTGTTTGTGACCTTTGATAATATTCGAACATGATCAAAAGCTATCTATTTAACCTCAAAAGTCAACTGTTCTCAGGACCTGGAGAAAGCAATTGGTTTTTGCTAATGAAGCCAGAAGAGTTGATGCGTTGTGTCTCCGTGTTTATCTAAGTCACAAGATCCTTGAAGGGACTGTGAAATATCAGAAGCTCTTAAATATTGTTGAATCTGCAGCAAAGATACTTGAAAGTGAAGTGGGACCCATTGGTTTAGCGTCGGTAAAGATGGATCGTCGCCTTGTTAACCGGCTCCCGTGTAGCACCGAGGTTCAGAAACTGTGTACTTCTGCAATTGAAGCTTTTGATTCATCATGTTCCAATTCAAGCGTAAACCAATTTCAACCAAACAGATTCCCCAGCAAGTGTTTCTTTCATTTCTTTTTCTATTTTTTTCTTGTTAACAGTTGTCTCATTTTTACAAAGAACAATGCACCAAGTAAGTCATGAGTTTGATTAATATTTTTCCTTTGGCAGCGTGTCGGATATCATTCGAAGAATCTACTCCAACTTCGGTAACGATCGTACTGGATTACGAACCACATTTATTTGAAGATTTCTTCGGATGCAGAATTTGGCACCGAAAGTCGACCCTCAAAACATATCCAAAAGAAGCAACATACATTGTCCTGAACCCTGAAAAAAGATTCAAGCTCACGAATCTTGACCCATCGACTGAGTATTCTTGCATGGTGTCTTTCTTCAGCAACCAAAAAGTCCTCGGATTTTGGGAGTCAGAATGGTCAACAAGCAAGTACCCAGAAGTCAACGCTAACACACAAACAGATTCAACAACTGATATTCCTTGTACCCCATGCAAATCTGACGGTACAACAAAAGCAGGACCCAGAGGTGAACCGAAGAAGAACGAGTATGAATATGCAGTGGGCGTGATCAGAAGTTTGGAACATGATGGACACTTGAGTAAAGATTTTAGAGTGAAGTTTCTTACCTGGTTTAGCTTGAAAGCGACAATGCAGCAACGAAGAATTGTGAGTGTTTTTGTGGATACTTTGATTGATGATCCCCCGAGTTTGGCTGAGCAACTTCTTGATACTTTTGCTGATGAAATTTGTGGTCGCTAGAACCCGAGTGAAGGTAAGGTTTAAGAACCATGGTTTTCGGGTTTGAATCAGTTTTTGGTGCATCTTTTTGGAAAAAAAAAACTGTCAACTATGTTTCCCTTTTGGGACTTAAATAAGATCTGGATAATGTATAGCTAACTATTGGGATCTCTTCGTTTGTCCTTTCATGATTTTCTGTATTTTTATATAGGTCAGTTGCATTTGGTCCATGTAGTAATCAAACGGGTTTTCAGGTCGATGATTGAAAATCAGTAACTAAATTTTGATGTTTTTAGAATTGTACGTATATGAAATGAAGACTTTGTAGAATGGTATAAAGCAAAGTATGTAGCTGCAATATGCTTCGATTTATACAAAATTGAAACCACGAAATATCGCACTCATAAATGCTACACTTACATAAAGTTTACAAAAGCATTCATACAAATGAGGTGAAATGTGAGATGTACCAATAACAATATACAAGTACTTTTTTTCGATCTCTCTCGTAGACTTCTCTTATATTTTGATTGGTTCACAAAAGAATTCCAGTTTCGACTACTCCTTTAATAAGGTATAATCATATCTAATCCGTTCAAGATCTTGACAACACGACGATATTAAACGAATGTGATAAAATGAATATTTAAGGATTCTCCATACATGGGACTAAGTGGATATACTATTTTATGGGTTCATGCTCATTCATGTATCCATTACATTAGAAATGCACACCCGTTAATCCATGATGATTGTTTTACTCATTTTTCAGTTTTGTTAATTTTGTGGACTTGGTCATGATTTGCAACAACCAAAATCACATTCAATTTCTTTTGACTTGAACGTCTTTTCTGACCACTTATTTGGTGGTATGAAAGATAGTCACGGATCAATATCGTAGGATAGTTTTACAATACGAATCTTGAAAATGGGCTACTATATATATATAGTAGGATCTCAAGATCTTTAATGGATCTTACTAGGGATGCAATTCGGGTTGGCGGGTCCGATCGAATTGGTCAATTACTCGAACTCAACCTTATTTGGTAAAACAACTTGTGTATTTCAAATTTTCAATTCTATCTAAAACCGCCAAACCCTTAGGGTATAATTATTTGTAATTCACCTATACAAAGCGATTGGCATGTAAAACCTAGTTTATATTCATTTATACAATGAAATGACCATAAATATATTTTTGTACAATGGGTGTTCAATTTAATATGAAAGTAAAAAATGATTGGTAGGCCGTAGAACTAAATATAACCTTAATATATGATTGCTTGGTTTGAAAAATTGATTGAATGAGATAAAAATTGACTTGAATTTTTTTTTAATCAATCAGAAAATTAGACCATATAAACACGACCCAAGTAATTCATTTACTCCGTATTTAATTAGGTCAATAGGTTCGGGCCATTTCAAGTCGAATGGGTCATTTCGGGTCACACGGGTTATTATATACTTATAGTACATCTAAATGCTTACAAAATCCTTAAAATACATAATACGTATTACATCCATCTAAATTCAATCAGAGAACATCTTTAATTCAAATTCAATCAAGAATATCACTATATTAAATAAAAAACATTACATAATAAATCACCTATTAATATTAACTAGATCAAAACCCGCGAAATCGCGGGCTACATCATAAAATTTACACCAAAGGTAATCATAGTATGTAGTAGTAGACATTGAATATACAATCGAAGAACCGTAAAATTTGGTGGATTTCACTTATTAGTTGTACGTTATTATATTTTGACATACAATGATAATGATTCTGCACACTTTATTGAGTCTAATATCAACAAATTCATTGAGTTTAATGCTATATATGAGACGTGCGAGGATGTTATTGTGAAACACTTTGTTGAGTCTAATATCACCAAATTCATTGAGTTTAAGTTATTATATTTTTGTTTATCTTAATTATAGACATAGTGGTAAAGTTAAAATACTTGTACATAAGGCATTGTGGATATGTTTGGAATGGATGTATCATATATAATGGTGCAAGTACACCAGGTTCTTATCTATTAGAAGCGCATACAAAAAATAAAGGTTATGCTAAGAACGTAGTAAAAGTGGTACTGCTAATAGCAAACCATAAATAAAAATAAAATTTCTTTTAACCATTAACCAACAGTTACATCTCAAAAGTTAAACGGTAAAAAATAGTTTTAGTAGCATGAATGATTAAGTAGTGACTAATTCTTCATATTTTCATAGTGGTCCTGTGGTTATAGATAAATTAAATTTATTTATTTATTTATTGGAGGTAGACAAGATATCATATATCACGTTTAAAAAATATATTTGAGAATAAATATGTATAAAACCTTTTACGGAACAAAGCGGTGGTAGCATTTATGTATCGATGTAGTCGTCTAAAAATAAAGTTTCTGTACGAAAGTTAGTAATATACATATAATAAAAAATAAAAAAGTAAATATTAAATATGTTAAATATTATATATTGAAAATAGATATGGATATGATAAAGAAGTTTGTTGCATGTGAATATGTGATAGAGATGTTTAAGGAACAATCTCCCTTTTTATAGAAGGGTGTCAATGAGAGTACCCCCTCATCATTTGCCATAGGCTGGATAGTAGGCTGTGTACTTATAGAACAAAATCGTTAGTCACGTGAATTTATGTATATTACAAACTTCTTTATATATCCTTTCTATATCCTTAACAATCTCCCTTTTTAACTTCTTAAAAGTAATGTATTATCATTTACATCGGTAGAGTATAAGAATTTTCTTAAATTTATATATCCTTTCTATATCACAGATTGTAGAACCGCATTTTCAAATGAATGAATGATCTTTGTAAGACCTCTGGTTTGGCGCAAAAGAGAAAGAATCGTAAAACTAATAACAATGATAAGCGAATAAGAAGAAGGTGTTGTTCTTTGCAGAATAATGTGGAACGCACAGTGTCAGGTAACGCTGTTTTATTTTTGTATAATCAGTAGCCATGGTATGTTATTTTTTTAAGTGAAACACAATTATTATAAATTTTGAGAATGTTGTTGGATGGATTTTATTATTAAATTTCAGTTAGAGGCAACAAAGTGGTGCTTCTTCATGACCTAAATCCGCTTTCGAAGTCAATAACCGTGTTGGTCCGAATAATCCGAGTGTGGAGTATTTACCGAGACTATAACCTACCTGCGGTTGGATTGGTTACGATGGTTGTAATGGATGAAATAGTAAAATTCTCTCCTAGTCAAAAAATTCATGGTGTAAATTATAAATTGAAAAAATATATTCGAATGTATAAAAACACTGTTTTTATGTTATGAAACAGGGCAATCACATTGTTGTTTGTATTGAGAATGCATTCATATCAAAGATTGAAAATCATTTTCCAGAAGGAAGTGTTGCTATGATATCGAATTTTCGTGTTGTGGAGGATCGTGATGAAGTATCCATTGTAAATCACAAATACAAACTAACGATTAATAGCAATTCTACTTTGAAGAAGGTTACTACATTTGCAGGTCCATTACATAGTTTCCGGTTTGCGAATTTTACGGACATTCTGTCTCAGAATGGGTCACTGAAATTCACTTTTGGTAAGAGTAATTAGTTACATTAAAATTGAAATATACTATTCAAGTGGAAACATGAATTTGGAAAAAATAAATGCAAAAAAAAAAATTCGCATATATGTATGATGCCGAGTGTGTTAGAAAACTGCTTTTAATTCAAATTCCTCTAACATGAATTTGGAAAAAATAAATGCAATTAAAATTGAGATACATGTTTCATAACCCGCGAATTCGCGGGCTATCACAAAATTTTAATACAATAAATGTATGATGGAAAAAAAAATAATGGAAACATGTATAATGTAACTAATGATAATTAATTGAATAAACTACACTGCATAGCAAGTTAAATGAGATTTAACATAAGGTTATTACTATCTTTAAGAAAAAAATAATAATTGAAACATGTATAATGTAGCTAATGATAATTAATTGAATAAACTACACTGCATAGCGAGTTAAATGAGATTTAACATAAGGTTATTACTATCTTTAAGTTGTATAAGATATAGTTTTGACTTTCTAAAACTTAAAGTGGGCAGGTAAAATCTAATCAATTGAACAGGTAAAACTTTTATTAATACATGTGCTAAGAAATGCCATTAGTGAAATCAATACAACTAAGAAGTCTTAGCCCATCGGTGCTAAGAAGTGCCATTAGTGAAATCAATACAGGTCATTTCGATTCAAATTCTGATTTGGCCTCTTTTGGTTGATCTTTGAGCTGCACCATAATAATTGTTATAGAACTAAATTTTAACTGTATAAGTTTGATATTTTTTATGGGGAATTGATATATACAACACAAAAGTTGTTTCATCCAACACACAGTACAACAGTTACAGCATACTGTACAAGTACGTAAATGCATAATTGTGTTGCATGAAACAAAAGTGGTGTTGTATTTATCAACAACCTTTTTTATGTGCTCTTTCTGATATCTTCCTCTCCTCAAATATGAAAGTATTTTTCATTATAATGTGGTCAATAGAATGGATACTTTATTGAATTTTGTATCAAAATTAAAGAATGGTATAAGGGGTAAATGATACGGATTATGGGGAGTAATAATTTGTTTATGGAGAATGGGTCGAATATGCAGATTTAGACTGTTATCCAATTTAAAATGAGGGTTTTCGGCTGTAGCAGTCCCAGACTATTAAAAAACTATTACCACATATAAATAACATATAAATATGAGTCACGAAACACGATGATCAATGTTGGGATCCATTTTTTGAATACAATAAGAAACTATTCTATGGTGAAGAAATAGAGATATAGAAACAGTAATGTATTATGAAAAATAAAATTTTAATGGTACTCATGGAGATCTGTAGCAATACATCAATTGTTCAAAACCAAGCAGACCATACTTAAGAGTTAAGATATAATATGTAAGTCTTTAAGAAAAAGAAATAAGATGTTGCAAACATGAAACATTCGCGCAGAATCAGTTTGCACGTTCTTATTGAACAAAAAAACAAACCAGTAGCATAGTTGGACCAGACACACGCCAAAAAAAGAGCAGTCAAACGTCTTCCATCCAGGTATCTTCAAAGAAGCTATAGCATCAGCCGCTTTAAAAGAAGTTTGGCCACCACTGTGAACATCTGGAGGTGATTCGCTCTTCCGTTTAAGTGAAAAGGCAATGGGGGTGACGATTGATCCAGCTGAAGGTGAGGTATCATCAATAGGTTTCTTACCGAAAGACTGTACAATTTAATCACAACAATTAGGATCCACTAATATCCAGACTTAGTTAAGGGATATGAAATATATATGAAAATATAAGTATTGATTCATATCTAACTACCTTGCCATCTGGAGTAGAAGATTCGAATTCATCCACGTCAACAATGTGTTCTGGAACACCATTCAACTCACTTATAACATACTCAAACACCTTTGCATCATCAGTAGCATGATGAACCGTATAAGCAGAGTAATGATGCTTGGTATTGATATCAGTAATTGCAACCTTGAAGACCAATTCCCTATTGACAAGCCTAGACCTCCTCCGGGAGAACACAAGGATCATCAATCTGTATAACAATATGCAAAGGTTACAAACATTATTTGAGAATAATAGTAGATGAATGTATAGTCAGCAACAGTTACATAAGTAAAACTGTAATAAGAGGTTCTTGAAACCTTTGCAATTCTACTATTGAGCATGCGACACGCCTATTCAGTAACTTTGAAAGTTGACAGTCAAACAATATAAGTGTCATGGAACCAGTTACATCTTGGACACGGATAGCTGTATGAACTCTGTAGCCAAGTTGTGATCAGATATTTATTGAATTTCAACATATTTTTGGTTAACTTCAAACATAAAGGAAGGAAATAAAAAACTATAGTACAACAAAACTTACTTTCAAGTAACATCAGTAACCGTACCACATTGGCTATAGTCGAATTCCCTGTTCATATGTCCTTCACCCAGTTTTCGCTGTGCATTTGTGTTACAACGATTACATAATATTAAAAAACGTATGGCCCAACAACGTTGGCTGTATTAAATGCAGAATTATCAGATTTCCTAAGTAGTGATAGGGATCATAAGTGGCCAGTTCATTTTGGCAAAAAACGTTCGGAGGGTCTCATTTCTACTTATAAAAAAGGTTTCAAACTTGCAATTACTTTTCAAGAGTGTAATATTGTTGTAAAGTAGAAGAAATTTTGAGAAAGTTTATATTGACCATAGAAGTAGCTCCAATTAGTTTCTTCTTGTATATATTCTTCTTCATATTTAACAATTAACTCTTTATCTTCCACAAAATTGTTTTTGGTCATAACTGGATTATCAGAAAAAAGTTGAAACTGTAAGTATCCAATGTCTATTGATTCAACCATCAAGATTTTACCATAGAAAGAATCTCATACCTCATCAAGAGATCTCATTTTCTGAGCTATGTAGAGTTTCTTTGGTTCACCAAAGTACCCAATTATGTTAACCAAAATTCTTTTTTACCATTCATTGCCACAACTACCCAACTGATCTCATACGTGTTGACTTTTTGACCCAAATCATTTTTCTCTAACAATTTTGATTTTTACCCATGTGAACTAAAATACAATCACGGGGCAAAATTGCCACCTTCTACGATATCGGTTCCGCCCAAAATCACTATAACTATGGGGTCGTAATCTTACAGTGAGTAGCGCGTCGCTTTCTGAAAATGTTAGTCCGAAGGTCGCCTAATTTCCTTGTAGTCATAACCTGTTCACATTAACAGTTAGCCCTTTTAAGCACTTCAGTCTATGGGGTCTTAATCTTAAAGTGAGCAGCGTACTGCTTTCTGTAAGAAAGAATGTTCGTCTGAAGGCCGCTTAATTTCATGGTAGTCATAACATTAAATGAATTAACATAATTTCGTGGGTTACATGAATTAACATAATAACTATTGATTCACCTGGCATTGAGGTGACCTTCTCATCTGGCTTCAACATTATCTGGCATACACAATCACAATCAAACATCGGCGAATTAGAGGTTAAGTCATTATATGAAGTTGACAGTATTTTTAGCATACATGAATACATCGAATACCTGAACTATCTGAGCCTCACCAACTAAAATCTGAAAAGGCACAACATCTGAAAATAGTCCAAGGCCTTTATTCAAGGTTATGAATTATGCTTACTTAGCACCTACAAGAGAAGTCATTTTGACCAAAGTGTCCGGTTCTTCTTGTTGTTACTGACCACAAGAGTCGACTTACTAAAATAGGACCATAGAGGGTGCTTAAAGTGGATTTGTCTGAGACTACAAGAATTTCTTAAACGTCAAATTATAAGCTGCATAACAGGTGGAAAAATCTGTTAAAATTGTGGAATGTTATATGCAAAAAAAAAAAAAAAAAAACATTACTGCTACCTTATTCTCATCAAAATGGAAATCGTTATAAAGCTTGGACACAATTAGAGTGTAACCAAATTGGAGGTTCAATACGAATTCTTAGAGGTCCAATATGAATTCTCAGCTGTAACTTTATATGGGATTGTTTATGTATTCAAAAAGAGAAAAAGTTACACCACAATTACAACATCATCTCCAGAAACATAATGATGCATTAGAACCTGTATGAGGTACCCGCATATGTAGCAAACAATTTAAGAAGACTCTCCAATATAAATTCAAAGGCAGATGCTGCAAAACATAGAATGCATTCTTTGTGTGAAGCAACAAAGGGGAACCACGAATTCAGAAAGCTCCAACCCATATCAAAATTTTATCCATTAATTGTAATTGTACCTCGAGCAGGTTTAATGCAGTTCTGAGTGTAAGAAGAGTCTGTATTATTTGGCGCAACTTTGCATATTCTTTCACCTACGCAAGCAGTGGCTCGTTATTGCATTGAGTACTTTTATTTGGCATCATTTAATCAGTAACGAATATTAAGCAAAATTTGATCAGAATGTTGAAAATCAAACACAAAAACTTGACCTGAATATATATAGGTCACAGAGTACCTTTGCAGTTGCTCACAGCTCAAATTCGGAAAAGGAAAATTAATATAAATAAAGAATAGCTTTGGCCAAAAGCTGTGGATCAAATAACCTGTCAGAAAGAAAATCGAATTAGCTATATGATGGATCTTAGAACATTTAAGAAAGCTTCCGCACAACTTAAATCAGCTTCAAACCACATGTAATCAGCTTTGAACATCATTATTTATAATAATTAAAATCGGCTTTATAATAAGTCAATTAATTATCTTTTGAGAACATGAGGTACGAAACCACTATAGGTCTATAAATTCATAATCGTTGTGAAACATCAACAAATCCAAATCTTTCATGTCTATGAATATAATCACCTGCAAAAAACACTACAAAAACATCACAACATTACAATAAACAATCGGTTATTCAAAACGGAAAATTAACAACATTACAATAACATTTGGTATTCAAACCTGCACAAATCTAAACTCAAATCTAACCATTGACCTCTGAACCAAACATAAAAAAATCTTAAACAGTAAACCACAAACACAAACGTAAATCGACATGGGTACTAAAAGTACTAAAGGGCATTGATAACAAAACATCATACTACACATAAAGACACAAAAGAAGAGATTAATTTATTTTACCCATTAGTAGTATTAGCAGCACAATATTGCATAAGGATATGCTGGTGTAGCTCTGATGATGTTCTTGTTTATCTCACTTAGCGCCCTTCTGTTATTACCGATTGGAGCACCCGATTTCACAATGTGTCATAATTAAGGACATTCAATACATTTTAATGTCGAAAGTGAAAATTAAGTTGTATTCTAAATAAAGAATGTTATAGACATCACATTATTTAGTATTTTACAACAAAGAATCTGAACATGTACAACTAAATTCATTACCGTAATTAAAAAACCATACTTCAGTGCAAGACAGAAGTGAGAGGTCCCATCAAATTTTCATCAAACTTGGTGCTTATGGGTGTAACTCAACCAATGCACTTGCAACGGATACCACCAAGAAGCCAACGACCATTCCAAAACTTTCCAATAAAGCCAAAAATCAAATAATAATACCATCAGTTTATCAGAAGTTTATGACAAGTTTCTTATAACCTCACAGGCCAAACAAATTCTAATTTTAGTGATACCCAAATGGAAATGTGTAGGAGTGTACCTTCATATGCTTTGAGGATGTTATCAATGATTCATTAAGGATCTTGGATGCATATTTTCTTTCAGTAGCCTACAAACATAGCAGATTTAGGTAAAATGTGTCTATTAAAAAATTAGGGAGGAAAAAATGAAGGTAATTTCTTAAACACAAATGGGTTACTTTGATTCTTCTCAAACGCTAATGTGTTAAATAGTTAACCTTAAAGGCTTAACAAATGGTAAAGATACATGCTATTGAAACAAAAGCGAGAAAACTATTCGAGTTAAAAAGGGATAACAGTTAGCACTTAGCATGTACATTGAAAGGGGATTCGTAATCTACTGATCTACAAACTGAGATACGGTATAAACTTTTCAATTCGACGTCAAAATTGAAAGTGGCTTAACTTCTGCAACTGTTGATACTCGAACAAACTTAGATCTCAAACTTCTTATTTTCTATCTTTTGCATTTTAAGCTCTTTCAATTGGTGACTTCTCAACTTTGGCAACCTTCTTATTGACACATAAGTAAAAACAAAGCATAAGTAAGTTAATATCTTTAGATTCTTTTTCACAGAAAGTTCACAAGACCAAAAAAAAGGGTCAACTTAAAATCTTTATAACTGAAGTCCTTCTAGCCTAATAAAAGAATATCGCAGCTTATAATAAGAATTCATAACGATTCTTTGATTGGTTTACCTTACATCTTCACATAAGTCATCACATCTCCTGACATACTTGCTCGAGAATTCATAACTAAGGTCTTCAAATTCATAAGCTCTTTTTCTTCCTAGCTTCAGCAAGTTCCTGCAAACCCCTGTATAAACTACATATAAAATTTTGTTAAATATGTAAGCGTCATACTATTGGCATCACAATCAAACCTTCTACCTATATAGATACACATATATAGATATATTGATATGTATAATGTGTGTACAAAATAAAATCAGCAAAGTAATAGGCTTCACTAAGTAAATGGTTACAAATGCAATGCATGAAAGAGTATATACATGTGATCTTAGTTTAGTAGGAGCGAGGTAACCTGCTTGAACTTTGAAGTGCATGCCACCATGGGTCAGATTGGCCTCACCACCCTTATGAGGTTTTGCACTCAATATTAACATACGACACAATTATAAAGTCTTAAGTATATAAGATCTCATTATATCTAAACCGATAAATACATAAAATAAAGGCAACATACTGGATCACTTCAAAAGAAGACTAATAAAGTTTCTGCAAAAAAAATTATCATAGCCGGACACACAATAATCATGCATAATCTAAAAACCTTGAAAATAAGGGTGTGAATGTTGTATTCTAAGAGCAATAATTTGATTTATACCTTGTAAATGATGACTGGAGTCATGGAAGATAATGGCCTCTTGTTTGGACTGATAAAATTTGTTGGTGAAGGAGGAAAGGTGTTAGGGGATATTTCTGTAGATACCGAGAAGTGTGCCATTTCATTATTTAGCACAATCCCAGTCACTTGAGATGGAATACCGGCACCAAATGGATAGTTCACGATAGTTATCATCGATACTGCATTCCTGTCTGGATCTACTATGCAAAAATGACTAATACCACCGTCTTGAATCTGACACCACCTATAAACATGAACATTTATAAGTGAATCATGCTTTTAGTTCAAACAAACTTTCAATCAGTGCATGGATGTATGTGAATGTACCCAGGGATGTAATACTAAGAGGGGGAAAGTAGTGTTATCTAAAATCCAGTCTTGAATTTTCTTTGCGATGAAGGAGAAAGCACTTCTGATGCAGTCTTACTTATGTCAACAATATCTGGGTCGCCCAAGTTCATTCGAAGAGAAAACATATGTTTTAATTCTTCGATAAATCACTGTAAATCCAGTTGTTGCAAGTGGAGTATGCATAAATATATAACTTACCTAATGGAACAGTCAGTAAAATCTATGATCGACCTCAAAACAATATTGCAATCTGGAAAAAATAAATGCAATTAAAAAACAAAGAAAGGAAGGAGAAGGCATTAAACAACTCAACTAATGATAGAGAAATTTGAATTAAAAGCAGTTTTCTAACATACTCGGCATCAAGGAATGGGCCAGCTGATACATATATGTTCTTGGAAATGAATTCATTCAGTTGAACGGCATGATCACCCCACACGTTGCAACTCACCTTGCTTCCGCTGCATAGTAATAAAAGTGTACATTAAGAATTCATGGAGAGCAGCAAAAGGTTAAACAGTTTGAGTTTTTTTTTCCGTAGATACAGATTGATGAACATACGTTGAATTTTGTAGATCAAATTCAATGAATTTCTTTTCGTGCCCGTTTTCTCTGATAATACGTAGTGGGTTTATTGCCACCAGGAGACCAACGATATCTGGAATATAAAAAGTTAGTACTCAGACATTAAAGTGGTACACGCGACAATGCAGTAAGAAAACATGATAATGAGTAATATGTAATTATACAAAGGCAACATTACAGTAAAGAATGTATACAATGGAACGTACCAAAACCAAATATGGTCGATAACCTCTTAGTGTTGACATCATCGTAGGCAGCCAGGTTGAAACCATATGAAACTCCCACAAAGGAATCACATCTCCTTACTTTTGATGTCCGAAACAAATTGATCTTCCAGGTATGGTAAAGAATTATGTAATCTCCATCGTATTTCTCAACGCCAAATTGGGAGAAATCCAGATAGTTGCCTTCTTTTATTGTGTCCTCAAAATCAGGGATGAGCCAACGCCTAATTGAAGCAATGATCTTGTTCCCCTATGTATCAATAAAATGCATAACCATGGTTGCATCAAAAGAGCAATGAAAATTAATACGGGCATAAGTGAAAGCATGAACCGATACAATATTATTTTTGGGTTCACTGTTATACCTATGTCACTTGCATTTACATGGACAACTCACGAAGTATAAACCCAAAAAAAAAAATTCGATCATTCAATTAGTTTTAGAAGTAGTAATCTGGTGAAATAGTGAGACTATATTCCTTCAATCTACAAACATCAGCATTACAGTAATCAGTCAAGGGCAAGTGTCTGAAGGGTGGACCAATGTAACATCGATCATTCAATTAGTTTTAGAAGTATTAATCTGGTGAAATAGTGAGACTATATTCCTTCAATCTACAAACATCAGCATAACAGTAATCAGTCAAGGGCAAGTGTCTGAAGGGTGGACCAATGTCAATTGAAAGGGCTGAGGTCAGTCTATTTGATTAAAAAAGCAACCATTATCAACCATTAGCAATTTCCATTAACAATAATCTGTGAAGGGATGCTGTGGAACAGGGTTGCTGGAAGCAGGACCTATATGCACCCCAATCACTCCATTGTGTCATAAGTCTTATGAATACTTGTTTTTTGATAACATTCATCCTAGTGAAAAAGATTATCGTTATGTTACCGAATGCCTCGCGAAACAAATTGTTGACAAGATGTAGAAAGTAGACAAAATTATTTACTCATCTCCAGCACATACAATTAATATGTTTTACTAAACTTATTTAGGTGACTAATTTTAGGCTCCTGGGCTCCTAGGAAGTGCATATATGCGGGGATAGGATCTGTTTATCCAAAATCTCATATATCAGTTAAAAAACACACATCCAAACATCCCCAAAAAGTGATACAGAAGGTATAAGAATGATGCTAGACCTTCAAACTTATCTCGAATATGATGAACTTCATTTAGTTGTTTGTTGCAAAGAAGCTTTCAAGAAGAAACAGCAAAAAAGTTACCATTAACATTTAAATATTTGGGCATCAATAGATCAATGGTAACCACATTCAAATGGACAAAATTAAACAAATGTTACATGGCATACAATAATATCCGTAACCTAATTCAGTTATCAAGTGAGGTGTATACCTCCTGATCCATAAGGATCATCTCCATGGATGCCGGTTGAGTCGGATTGTTGGTGTACGACTGCTTCCACAACAGCAACACTTTGACACGGATTTTCCAATCGTGCCGCTCACCATGGATGAGATTGAGGGGTGTAAATCCTTCCGGTTCCATCTTCGTCTGGTTCGCTAAGTTAGTGTATATGGTGCTTACGAAATTAGGGTACCATATATGTGCATATATATATATATACAGAAGAATTGAGCGCCGGAATTCATCTGGATTTTGAAATTTGAGAGCCGAACCATCCGAGATAAACTCCATTTTGTTAGGCGGAGGGAGGAACGGATGTGGGTTGTGCGGTGATATTTTATCTTCATCCCTAAATGAGATGGTTTACTTATTTAATTAAGTAATATATTAATAAATTAATAATTAATAAAATAAATAATTATGAAATGCACATTTCAAATTTTGAACTTCGTTTCTGTATTTGAACTTCAGAATTTAAAATTTAAATTTAAAATTTAGGTTAGTTAAGTCCCTATAATTTAGCAAAAGAAAATTCGCTTAGGGGTAATCTAGTAAAATTAAACGATGAAGGATGAGATATTACGTAAACAATTCTGTTGATCTAAATCAGCGGTTCAGATTGATTAATCAAAATCATTTAACGGACAAGATCAGTTCAAACGAATCTAGATTAAATATGTATACGTATTAAACTGCGTCCAATAAATATAAAAGGAGATTGTTTTCAGGTTGGCGGGTCTACCTGAATACTTATTGGGTGACTCGAACCCGACATAAAGAATAGCAGATTTGCGGGTCAAAAGTCCACACACAAATTAAACCTGCTTTCTTTAGGGTAAAGTTTTGTGTTGAGTTTTAGGTCGCGTCGAAAATTATCAGCCTTGGATCTTATGATTACGTATTGTAAAAACAAGAACATCCGGGTAGGATCGATCCTGATTTTAACAGCCATGATTATACAAACAGTTTAGATTATATACAATAATCAACATATCCAAAAATTAATTAAGACTGAATATAATGAGTTAATTACACCAACTTAATTGAAGCAAATAAAACCAAGTAAACCTCTACAGCTAATTACACACCTTCAAACCTCCATTTCTATTTCATCTTCATCCATCTTACTATCTTACTCATTGACTTCGTCTTTGATCACGACTCCGGCAACTCCGGCAACTCCAGAAACTACAGCAACAACAATCTTACATAAAACCGTAACTACTTTCTTCCCCATCTTTTTTGCTTTGCCATCTTTCTTCTTTTCTGACAAATCATCATCGCCTCCGTTGCTGTTGGTGTTGTTGCTGTTGGTGTTGCTGTTGCTTGCGCCTGTGTCTTCGTCGGATCTCGCGACCACATCTGTAAAGCTACGTGAAAGTACAATTTCCCCCTGCGTTTTATCAGCTTTTGTCATAACTCGGTAACTAATTTTATCACCTGAAGCATCTCCTGAAATAAGATCTTTAAAAGGCACTTTAACTTTTCCTACTTTTCGGTCAAACAACGTGCCGGCATGTTTGATCTTGATGACTAGATTGTAATCATCGCTCATGGGAACATTGCTGAAAACTATGGAACAGTCCCAAACAGGATCCGAATCACCCTTCTTTGCGATATTTGTGATGTGTGTAGTCTCTGCCGTTCCGTCTGCTGTCGCAATATAAATTATTGCGTAGGGGCTCATGATACCAAAATTTTTGACATCTTTTAGACCCTTTCCTGAATGAAGTTGGATCTTTAACTTGCCAATGAGCGCCATTACACAATCAATGACTATTAGGAGTTGAATTCTACTATAATTAATATTTAATACTGATTAATTAAGGTTCGAGTTGAATGAGTTTTTCCCAGTAGGGGCCAATGTATCACATAAATCATGGAGAAAATTTACCCAGGTACAC
The DNA here is from genome assembly GCA_949592205.1 of Helichrysum umbraculigerum. Lineage (NCBI taxonomy): Eukaryota > Viridiplantae > Streptophyta > Magnoliopsida > Asterales > Asteraceae > Helichrysum > Helichrysum umbraculigerum. The sequence goes on from CATIUR010000006.1 coordinate 64,172,569, forward strand.
AGGTTTGCTTAAACTACTTGATGTGTGGATTGAATGCATGATAACGACACTATTGAAAGAGTCGTTGATAAGTTATTACATGCATAAATATTCTTACACGGTCTGTTTTGTGAACAGCTTGATATGTAATGCAACATGTAACTAATCAAAGTCCCTCTATCAATAGATTCCACTTCCTCTTCACATCTTGGGCATATCACACTATATATGTCTCTCATAGAATTCTCTTATAATTTGATTGGTTCACAAAAGAATTCCAGTTTCGACTACTCCTTTAATAAGGTTTAATCATATCTAATCCTTTCAAGATCTTGACAACACGACGATATTAAACGAATGTGATAAATAAAATGAATATAAATGAGTTGATGATAGACAAGATAATAATCGGAGGGATTGGATGATATATTTAATATAGAACTTTTTTTTTGAAAATATATATTTAATATAGAGAGTAAGGTTCAAATGAGTACATCAATTTTGAGTGAGAATGAGGGAACCAGCAGATTTATGTCATGTGTCACTTTATTATCTCTCCTCCACATTTTTTAAAATTAAATATCTCACAAACGGTAAGTCGGAAAATTATGAAAATTGCACCATAAAATTCAGCGTTTTCTCCTCTTCGATTTGCCGTCCCTCAAGGCATACTTTCGACAACTTTTTTTTTTCTTCCATTTTTTGGTGGGTTTTACAAATTAGTAACACATGTGTTAGTGATTGGTTATACATTTAATTTGTGGTTAACGTTAGGGTTCAGGGTTAGGGTTTATTAGGGTTTAGTAGGGTTTAAGGTTTAGGGTTTAGTATAATTTAGGGTTTAGAGTTTTGTAAAGTGTTTAGGGTTTGGGATTTAGAGGTTACGGTTTAGGGTTTGAGGTTTGGGGTTTCGGTGTTTAGGGTTTGGGGCATAAACCCTAACCCCAAACCCTAAACCCTAAACGCAACACTGTAACACATGTGTTAGTAAATGAGAAACCTACCAAAAAAATGAAAAAAAAAAAATTTCGTCGAAAATTTGCCTTGAGGGACGACAAATCGAAGAGGAGAAAACGCTGAATTTAATGGTGCAATTTTCATAATTTGTGGATTTGTCGTTTGTGAGATAATTGATGTTGGGGTAAATGGGTTTTGTACATGTGGAACATTCTCTTTGTACACATGTCATGATATCATTGATTCTCTCATTCTCACACAAATTCCTATTCTCATTTGAACCCTACCCTTAATATAGAACTTAAAAAATGGAATAACAGGATTCTTTATACATGGGACTTAAGTGGAAATACTATTTTATGGGTTCATTCATCATTCATGTATCCATTAAAAATAGAAATGCACACCCGTTAATCCATGATGATTGTTTTACTCATTTTTCTGTTTTGTTGATTTTGTGGACTTGGTCATGATTGGCAACAACCAAAATCACATTCAATTTCTTTTGACTTGAACGACTTTTCTTCTCGTACACGACCACTTATTTGGTGGTATGAAAGATCGTCACGGATCAATATCGTACGATAGTTTTACACAATGTTTTTAAAACCGGAATTCGAATCGGACCGGTGAGGGGTCCGGTTCCAGTCGAACCGGACCGGCCCAACTGCCGGAAAACCGGCCCAAAACTCGTTTAAAAAAATAATAATCAAAAACCGGTCCAACTGGTCCGGTTCCAAGTTGAACTGTCCGGTTTTGACCGAACCGCCAGGTTCATTGAATGGTCAAACCTAGATCAAAACCGGTTTTCAACCGGCCGGATTTTACAATACGAATCTTGAAAATGGGCTACTATATATATAGTAGGATCTCAAGATCTTTAATGGATCTTATTAGGGATGCAATTCGGGTTGGTCAATTACTCGAACTCAACCTTATTGGGTAAACAACTTGAGTATTTCAATTCTATCTAAAACCTGTTAACCACGACACGACCCAAGTAATTCATTTGTTTAATTAGGTCAATAGGTTCGGGTCATTTCAAGTCCAATGGGTCATCATTTCGGGTCACACGGGTTATTATTATATAGTACTTATAGTACATCTAAATGCTTACGAAATCCTAAAAATAATCATAATACGTATTACATCCATCTAAATTCAATCAGAGAACATCATTAATTCAGATCCAATCAAGAATATCACTATATTAAATAAAAAAAATTATATAATACTTCCTCCGTCCCAAATTGTTTGTCACATAGTTGAAAACACACATATCAAGAAAATCACATTTAATGCAGGTTTGACCTTGGTATAATGACAACTTTAACCCTCAATCATTAATTAAATTGTTTTCTTTAAAGTATGTGTAGTTTTAAAGTTGAGGGTAATATGAGAAATCTAATCATTAATGCATATTTATTTTTAGAAGTGGGCAATAATTTTGGAACAAACATAAATAGTATAGTGGACAAACAATTTGGGACGGAGGGAGTAAATCACCTATTAATATTAATTGTTTTCGGGTTGGCGGCATACTTATTGGGTGACTCGAACTCGACATGAAAAATAGAAGGTTTGTGGGTCATAAGTCCACACACAAATTAAACCTGCTTTCTTTCGGGTCAGTTTCGTGTTGAGTTTTAGGTCGCGTCGAAAATTATCAGCCTTGGATCTTATGATTATGTATTGTAAAAACAAGAACATCCGGGTAGGATTGATCCTGATTTTAACAGCCATGATTATACAAACAGTTTAGATTATATACAATAATCAACATATCCAAAAATTAATTAAGACTGTATATAATTAGTTAATTACCATGCACCAACTTAATTGAAGCAAATAAAACCAAGTAAACCTCTACAGCTAATTACACACCTTCAAACCTCCATTTCTATTTCATCTTCATCCATCTTACTATCTTACTAATTGACTTCGTCTTGGATCACGACTCCAGCAACTCCAGCAACTACAGCAACAGCAATCTCACTTAAAACCGTAACCACTTTCTTCCCCATCTTTTTTGCTTTGCCATCTTTCTTCTTTTCTGACAAATCATCATCGCCCCCGTTGCTGTTGGTGTTGCTGTTGTTGCTGTTGGTGTTGTTGCTGTTGGTGTTGCTGTTGCTTGCGCCTGTGTCTTCGTCGGATCTCGCGACCACATCTGTAAAGCTATGTGAAAGTACAATTTCCCCCTGCGTTTTATCAGCTTTTGTCATAACTCGGTAACTAATTTTATCACCTGAAGCATCTCCTGAAATAAGATCTTTAAAAGGCACTTTAACTTTTCCTACTTTTCGGTCAAATAACGTGCCGCCATGTTTGATCTTGATGACTAGATTGTAATCATCGCTCACGGGAACATTGGTGAAAACTATGGAACAGTCCCAAACAGGATCCAAATCACCCTTCTTTGCGATATTTGTGATGTGTTTAGTCTCTGCCGTTCCGTCTGTCGTCGCAATATAAATTATTGCGTAGGGGCTCATGATACCAAAATTTTTGACATCTTTTAGACCCTTTCCTGCATGAAGTTGGATCTTTAACTTGCCAATGAGCGCCATTACACAATCAATGACTATTAGGAGTTGAATTCTACTATATTTAATATTTAATACTGATTAATTAAGGTTCGAGTTGAATGAGTTTTTCTCGGTAGGGCCAATATATCACATAATTCATGGAGAAAATTGACCCAGTACGTACACAGGTTTGCTTAAACGACTTAATAATGTGTGATTGAATTTTTTTTTTCTTTTAAAATTCGAAGATAAATGCATGATAACGACACTATTGAAATAGTCGTTGATAAGTTATTACATGCATAAATATTCTTACACGGTCTGTTTTGTGAACAGCTTGATATGTAATGCAACATGTAACTAATCAAAGTCCCTCTATCAATAGATTCCACTTCCTCTTCACATCTTGGGCATATCACACTATATATGTCAATACCCAAAATATCTAAAACCTCTCAAACCGATACCCTACCATTTATAAGCCTCCATATTAAGATACAAACTTTCTTTGGAACAACCTTGCACCGGACCGTCTCCACTTGATCTCCTCCCATTTTCAACACGGAACTTTCCATCCACTAATTTTCTTAGCTCCCTAGAAGAGAAGCTACCATAGTACCATCAATACTCAACTTGTATTCCCCTCTTAACATCATGTAAGGTTACGTTTGGTTCGCAAAATTCAACGGAATTCGATGGAAAAGGAATCTCAATTCCATATCACAAGGGTATTTGGTTCACAAATAAATTGATTTGGAAGTCATCAATTCCTTCACTTAGTGGAATTCATATTCCTTGAAATTCAAATTCCTTTAATGAATTCCAATTCTATCAAAAATATTCCGCGAATCAAATGCAACGTCACTGCTTTTAGTGGCTCTAGTCACTTGATAGTGACATTTTAATAAAACTATGATATATATGATGTTCAAAAAAATATAAATATATATAATATAAACTACATCTTCTGCATCTAAAACCGTTCGCTGGAAAAAAAAATTATTTTTTTTATTTTTATTATTTTTTAAACGTTAAACCTATTATTGATTTTACATAATATATACACTTAAGTTACGTACAAATTATATATATGGTCGGTCTCAAATAATATTTGAATCCCCCAATTTTAGCTTATAAGATCGTCTTGTGATACGAACCTAGCCCATACTAGGCCCACATCATGTCATAAGTGTAAAATTCACTCCCAAAACACCACTCCGAGACCTCGTTGGTCACGGCTATGTTGGTCACGGTTGGCACCCTCTTTCGGGTCTAAGCCACTACTCCATAGGCCACCACTCCAAGGTGTTGGAAACCTCGAAAGATGGGGCTGACTCTGATACCAATTGATACGAACCTAACCCATACTAGGCCCACATCAAGCCATAAACCCAAGTGTAGAACTCACTCCCAAAAGCTAGCTTGAAGGAGGAGGGGACACCTAGACTTATAAGCAATTAACCAATCTCATACTTAGCCAATGTAGGATCATAACATCTTGTACTCCTAATTAATCCAGTTTAATATTGATAACGTCGAGTTTTTACATGTCAAGTAATGGAAGTTTGGATGGCCCGACTTGAGACCGAAGTGGTGGATATTAGTAATTGAACCCATATGATCTTTTCTCGAATTTACTAGTAATTTTCCAAACTATTTCCATGTTTCTTCTTGAATATCATGGGAAGCAGGGAAGGTTAATCTGTTGTGTGTTATAGTTGTTTGCGTATGTAATTTGGTTTCTATCCTCCTTTTAGAGACTTTTCTTTTATATTGAGTTGACTTGTTTATTGGAAGATTTTATAATAATATCTAGATTTTAGCAAAAAAAATATGGGAAGGTTAATGTCGTAGCTAGTGTAGCAAATATTTAGACTACATGCAGTTAGGGGTGTTCACAGTTCGGATAAAACCGGATTATCCAAATGGTTTAATTGGATTGGACCGTTCGGATTGGACAATTTGGTTTTTTGGATCGGATCGGGCAAAAACCAAATTAGTAATTTGGTTTTTGGATTGGTTTTGGTTACTAGTATTAGAACTGGATTATCCGAATAAACCAAATAGTTATAATTGTATATGTAATGCTCACATGTAATACTCTTGTTTATCTATCAAAGTGAATGTTAAATATTTGTTTAGTTATTTTTTTATACATGAAACCTTATTATATGATTGGTATTGTTAATATATATTATTAAATATAACTTAATCTTAAGTTTGAATATAAAACACCAACTCCACATTTATATAAACCCTCTACACAACATGAAAATCGGTAACCATTAATATCGCTCATGAAATTACCCTTTCACAAGTCAAAACGATACACTCATACAATCCACGAAAAAACCAAACGGTTTTAAACCGATCCATCCAAATAGTATTTTGGTTTGGTTTAGTTCGGATTTGATATTCATTTGGATGGATTGAATTCATATTTTGAGAACCAAAATCCAAATGGATTTATATATGTGGATCGGATCATCCAAACGAACACCCCTACATGCAGTAATAACATCATATTGTCCCTTTTTAAAGCGCAAAGTCCGTATAACACTACAACATCATTTTCAGCACTAACAATGGTTATACCAGACCGCATCTTTTTTGCTCCATGAATCCCACTAACTAAATTTGGTTTTCATTTATTTAACAAAACAAATACATTTAATTAATTAATTAAAATACAATGCAATAATTAAATAAAATACACTTGATAAAATTAAGAGTACTTATTTAAAAAAAAATACAATACTTAAAAATAAAACATTACAATTAATTATGTATTTAAGGTGCGAAAGTTTGGTGGAATCGTCCAAATGTGCTCGGTGAAATTGTCCCGTAGTTGGTCGTGCACATCTTTATCACGTATTTCTTTTATTCTTGATTCTCTGTCTTTTCCGTGATCACCCCTGGTGTATTGGCCTTTCCATGCGTTCAGGCAGTTCTTCTATTGTCAATAGATACAGTCAATGCTCCCAAGCATTCCTTTAAAGCCACGTTTATGCTCATGTACTGTATATAGCTGAGCAATATCTGTAGCCGTCGGCTTTCTCAAATACTCTGCCGAGTATAGATCGAATACACAATTACAAAAATTGTTTAGACAATCGGATGACGTTCTTTCACCCATTTGTAAGTATTCATCGAGCATATCAGCAGACGTTCCATACGATAATTGACGCATATGGTGGACGTGCACTTTAAAGACCGATTCAAGATAGTCACTCTCCTTTAACAAACTACTATATTAAGTTATTAAATTAACGAAACACTAAAGACTTGCTGCAATTTTCTCTTTTCATTCATATGCAAACGTTACACTTTAAATACTAGAAAACAAAACACCTACTCCTAAACTTTGGAGAAATACTAGGAACGTGGGAAGTATGTGAAAACATGGACCGAAAGTAAATGTGAATGCATCTAATTAAGTGGTTTGATAGTCCACGTATTCTTCCTAAATATATGCATGACACTACCGTTTAAACTTGCATGAGAAAATAGTGAAATACTTATTAAGTTCAACGTGCATGATAAAACATGAGGATAATGAGACTTGGATTTCAAGCACGTGAAGACTTGGTTATGGATCAACCCGTATCAATCTATAGATATTTTGCTCCAAATTTGTAATTTCTAATTATTGGATTACAGGGTCGTTTTTGAAGGTGAGCGAGGTGGTCGACCACAAGGGCCTCTAAATTTCGAGGGCCTCCAATTTTTTTTTCCAAGTAATGTGATATGTAATATATATGATGATTACATAAGAGATTGACACATCTTTTATTTTGAACTAAGAGATCTTTGTTAGTAACTTTATTTTGACTAAATATATATTTGAAAAAATATATAGGTCGACTGAATGGTCCAAAATTGAAAACTTTATTGACGTGTTAGAGTTTGACTAAAAGAGTTAATAACTAACAACTGGGATTTGAGAGAATAAATATCACGGAAATAAAAATGTATCAGAGAAATAAATAAATTATTTGAAAATCGGATCATTAAGAATCAGTTTCATCGAACCTTTATCTTACTTGACATCTAATTATAGAGTCTCATTCCGGTAACACGACTACTTTGTCCAGGGCCTCTAAAAGTTCAGAGACGGCCCTATTGGATTAATTAACGGAATTCAAGAATATGAAGTCCATTATTGGCTACAATATTTGTTAATGTATTTATTGTATTTTAGGCTTTTAAATTGATGGTACAAAATAACTAATTCCATTTCATGTGTCTAATTGTCTTCTTTATTTGATTTTTAAAATTTAGTAGCAAGAAACCCTCGCAATTTTAGTGGAGCCTAGTTTTTAGTAACTTAGTTGGGCATGCATTCCACATATCCCGTGTCTACTAATCCGCCAATGCACTAAAATATACAACATTCCTTCCCAATTTTAGTGCAATGCCTTTTGCATAACATAATCAAACAAACTTATGCATAAATAAAATTTCACGCAAATTGAATTTTCACCTTCTATTACACATTTCAAATATTCGAAAATCGGGTTGTTCTAAGAATCGAACCTATCAACCCTTGCGTTCAATTTTAGTATTTTACACATATATTCTAACACAATACATGTTGTGTGTCTATATCCATTCATGAATGTATCAAAGATAAAGTCCTAATAAATTAAGTTTGAGTAATGATATATATGCTTAAATACATGGACCTAAAAATATATCTAATTCTCTAATTGGTTGATCATTTTCTCTCTCTTAATCTCATCCAATCATTTTTTCACATCTTCCAATCACATTTGTAGGTCTGGATTTATGTTTGTTTATTTAGGTCTACCAATTATTTTCCATTAAGTCTCCTTAGTATTCAGTCAAATAATCAGTTATGCAAGTTGAAACTCAATTAATCATTCGGTCACCGTCAAAAAAAAGTTATACGGAGTAAGTTTACAATTTGGAGACCTTCCTAGATGTTACGGTAGTCAACCCCGATTCATCCCAAGTCCCAACTGAAGGAAATGGTAGTTTTCGGCCATTATGGGCCTGGAGAAGATACCCGCAATTTGGGCTTGAGCAGGCCCAACTATTGAAACTTGAAGTTTCAGGAAATATGGGCCGAAGAATCTTAAATTATATATAAGAAACAGTTGATGGTGTCATCTGTAACATCCTCATTACCGGCCTAGGAGAAATTTGGTAAATTACTTAATTCATTTGATTATTTAATTGAGTTTAGAAATAATTCGTATTATTTGCCTAATTGAAATTAATAGGGTAAATGGTCAAACGATTTATTGTGATACATAAATTATTACTTGTTTTAAATTATTATAGTTATCGGTAAGATAAAATGTAATTTCTCGCAATTAGTTTTTAGGTTCCAGACAATAGAATTAGAGCGGGTATAATTTGTACACTATGAAGTGTGGAGGTGGAAGTTAGGCCGACACCTAACTTCCCACCTTCCCTTTCTTTATTTCATTTGGTTTCCTCATTTCTTCCAAGTAAAAGAAAACACACACACATCTCATATACTTGAAATTAGAGAAATCAAAGGAGGAGAAACCTTGCAAGTGATTTAAGCTCGGGTACTTGGTTAACTATGAAGCATCTTCATCATTCACCTTGTTAGCACCTTGATTGTAAGTGTAAATTGCTTTTTATTATGTGTTTATGAGTTAGGGTTTGAAGAAATAGGTTTAAGGTGTGATCATGTTTAGATTGATGATTTAGGAAGTTAGTTGTTGTTAGAACTTGATATATGATGATGCTTTAAGTTGTTTTCATGTATAAATCGTGTAGTGTATCTTTAATTTGTGGTATTTGGGGTTTTGGTTCGGATTGAGTTTTGCAGAAACTGGGCGTGGCTGATGATCTTGGGGATCCGGCGGATTCACGGGAATCCGGTCGGATTCCCCCTTTTAATGCCAGTCTGAGTCAATCGGGAATCCGGTCGTATTCTTTGGAATACGGCGGATTCAGGCCAATATGGGAACCGGATTCGTGGGAATCCGGCGTATTCACAGGGCGTATTCCTTAAGTCCAGGTCTGATAAAAAAGTGGAGCTGGAACGTGTGTGGAATACGGCGGATTCATGGGAATCCGGCCGTATTCGTATGAATCCGGCGGATTCCCATGGAATCCGGCGGATTCCCACTGTTTGCAGGACTTGTTGTTTTAGCTTGCTAGGACTTGAGTTGATCTATTAGTATACTAGCTTTATGGTACTTAATGCTTGCTGAACTGATAATAAGTGTCTAATGAAAGTTAGATATCATATGAAATGAGTATTAACTTGTAATCCTCTTGTGTTCTCAGATAAACCGAAGACTCAATAATATTAGATCTTTGAGTGAAGACGGTGACTGTGAAGGGTGAGTGGATCATTGACTCTCAGTCTAAATTAGTTGTAACAATCTGGTTACAACGGGTAAACATGTTCTACTGCTATACCTTGTATAAGTTGCATATTGCCATGATGATTATGGAATGTGCTATTTTGTCAGGGGTCAATATGATATTGGGTTTGGATACTATTACTTTGGACGACATGATGACTTTGTACATGTGTTGTTTATTGAAATCATGTCGTATGTAGTAATGGTACTAAACTATCGGTAAGACCACTGTTTGGCCTTCAGTGGTTATAAGAGTTACTTGGGGAACCACCGCGGCATGAGGGTACCTCAAGGACCACCGATCCTCTTTGATGTATTTGTTGTAATGCTTTGTGGTGATCAATTGCTATGATAGTTTAAATTGATAGTTGTGATCTATTCACTTAGCTTCGTGCTAACCCTTCTCCTCACTTTTTGCAGATTACTTTTGATGTGGGTGGGCAAGAAGTTGGTTTGAAGAATGTTTGACTGCCTACTCTGACTATATGACATGTCGTCATTTCTAAACTTATGTTTTGAATTTAAATAACACCTAACCTAATGTTTGTAGTTAATGTGGTTATTGTATCAACTCATCATGCATGCATAGATTGTGTTTTGGGAACTATGTTATCCGCAATCTATAATGCATGATTTGTATTAATCGCTTCCGAAGAATATATATATTTAATAATAATAAAAAATGTCTCTTCAAATCTTGTGGTGTTATAAATTGGTATCAGAGCCTAGGTTTGGGTGAATTGAGCATGGGTTAAGTATTCAATCCCAAATCTATGTGTGTCAGTCAAACATTCCTGTGAGTGGGATTTTGTTAGCATGTGAAGTTGGTTAGTATATAGGTACTAACAACTAACGTGTTATGAGATGTTGTTTTGGTACAGATATGGCAGATAATGAACCTCCAGCCGACACACCCAATGATGCCTCTCGAACTAATGTATCCCCTACTGAAACCCAAAATGTTAGCCAGGGTCAAACTGGTACTTCCTTTTCTGCAGGGGACTTTGATCATGATGACTATATGATTCATCTAGAGATAGAAAATCTGAGACTTAAGGCAATTGAACAACAGTTTTTGCAACAACAACAAACCCGGTCTTCTCAACAAATATTGCAATCTTTGCCACCTATGGTTAGCGCTGTACCACCACCTTTGGTGTCCTCGCAGATTCCATTATCTCAGCCTTATTATCATCATCCACAACACCATGGTATCTATCAGACTTCGACTCCGTTCTCTTCCGGACCTACGGGTTATCAGACTCCGATATTTCAAGCTCAGGGTCAACCTAAGCTATGCTCTTTTAAGACTTTCAAGTCTTGTGAGCCATCCGATTATTCGGGTAGTTCAAACCCATCGGTTACCTTGGATTGGCTGAAAGATGTGGAGAGAAAGTTTGAGGTTTGTCGATGTGAATAGGAAGTCAAAGTTCCTTTTGCGGTGCAAGTTCTTAAGGGTCCAGCAATGGTTTGGCGGGATTCCATTACATCACATTTTACCCCACAGCAGAGAGCATCAATTTGTTGGTCTGATTTCCACAATGAGGTTTGTAAGAAATATTGTTCTGGATTTGACATGACTCGGATTCGACGTGAGTTTTTGGATTTGCAATTAACGGATAAGATGATGATGGATGATCTCATTTCCCAATTCACTGACAAGCTGAGATTCGTGCAACAATGGGTACCGGATAAACGTATGAAGATTGACCATTTTGTGGGAATGTTAACCGCATACTTATCGGACGACCGCGAGACTAGCGGGTACTCTTTCCCAAGCTTTTGATCTTGCCCGTTCTGTGGATGGAGATGTTAGGGCCCAGGGCTTGGAAGTTAAGGAAAAATCTCCATTTAAACCCAAAGGTGATTCTTCGGGTAGTCCTGGAAAGAAGAAATGGCAGGGATTCCATCAACCTAAGAAGCCCAGTTCGGATAGTAAATCATTGGATAGAACCAATTGGTGCCACAATTGTAAATCGAGACACACGGGTCCTTGCACTCTGCAAACTGCTAGGTGTATCAAATGTGGACAACTTAGTCATGACATCAAGGATTGTGCGTTTCCTAGGCATGTATGTTGGAATTGCCAAAAGGAAGGTCATCGTTCGGGTTTGTGTCCGAAGGTTGGAAAACAAAAGATGGGTGTGGTCGGAGGGTCTTCATCTTCTGGCCAGAAAAGAAAGAATCCCCCAACGGCAATCGGCAGGGCATTCCAAATGACAGCTGATGATGCTGTCAGGACTGAAGATGTTATAACTGGTACATTTCTAATCAACTCTGTACCAGCTACTGTTCTTTTTGATTCGGGAGCCAATTAAATATCTATGCTTTTCTGCGATAAACTGAAATTGACGCCGACTTGTATTATAAATCCTATTGAGGTTGAGGTAGCAAATGGCAAGATAGTCCCAGTTACCACATCGGTAACTGGAGCTAGCATATTGATTGAGGATCATAGTTTCCCAATTTCTTTTCTATTGATGCCTATCCCCAGTTTTGATGCGGTTTTAGGCATGGATTTGTTAAGTAAGAATAAGGCAAGTATAGAGTGCCATAAGAAACTAATTAGGATTCCAATCTCGGATGAGTCATATGTTGTGGCTCGAGAGGAACGGGAAAGAGGTAGTGTCCCTATGATTTCTATGATGAAAGCTAGTAAATCTCTAGCTAAGGGGTGTGTATCCTACCTGGCCTATATAATTGATGCAAAATTAGAAAAGAAAATCGTTTCCAATGTCCGGGTGGTTTCTGATTACCCCGACGTCTTTCCTGATGAATTGCATGGGTTGCCTCCCATTAGAGAGGTGGAATATAAAATTGACCTGATTCCGGGTTCTACTCCTGTAGCTAAGGCTCCTTATAGACTAGCCCCCTCCGAAATTCGTGAAATGATGACCCAAATCCAAGAGCTATTAGATAAGGGTTTCGTCAGACCTAGTTCGTCTCCTTGGGGTGCACCTGTGTTGTTTGTTAAAAAGAAGGATGGCACCCTTCGGATGTGTATTGATTATAGAGAGTTAAATAAGCGAACCATAAAGAATAAGTACCCTTTGCCCCGAATAGATGAATTGTTTGATCAATTACAAGGGTCTTCCTATTTCTCTAAGATTGACTTGAGGTCGGGTTATCATCAAGTGCGGGTTGCGGGGAGGATATTCCTAAGACGGCTTTTCGCACTAGATATGGTCATTACGAATTTCTTGTTATGCCTTTTGGGTTGACTAATGCTCCGGCGGTCTTTATGGATTTGATGAATAGAGTTTGTCGACCCTACCTTGATAAGTTCGTTATTGTATTTATTGATGATATATTGATTTATTCTAAGACTGAGTCCGATCATGAAGTACACTTGCGTTTAGTACTTGACACTTTAAGGCAGGAGAAGTTATATGCTAAGTTCTCCAAATGCGAGTTTTGGTTGCGTGAGGTCCAGTTTTTGGGGCATATTATTTGTGAGGATGGAGTTAAGGTAGATCCATCTAAGGTTGAGGCTGTTATGAATTGGCAAGCACCTAAGTCTGCTTCAGAGATTAAGAGTTTTCTTGGTCTGGCGGGTTACTATAGAAAGTTCATCAAGGATTTCTCTAAGCTCGCGGGTCCTTTGACGAAATTGACTCGAAAAGATGTTAAGTTTCAATGGAATGATCAGCAGGAGTCGGCTTTCCAGACTTTGAAACAGTTATTGTGTCAGGCTCCAATTTTAGCTCTGCCTGACGGGTCCGATGATTTCATTGTGTATTGTGATGCTTCACATGCGGTTTTGGGCGGTGTTCTGATGCAATGTGGTCAAGTCATTGCATATGCGTCTCGACAGCTTAAGCCCAATGAAAAGAATTATCCTACCCATGACTTGGAGCTCGCGGCTGTAGTTTTTGCTTTGAAAATTTGGAGACACTACTTGTACGGTACTAAATGTGTTATTTGTACGGATCACAGGAGTCTTCAGTACATGTTTTCTCAGAAGGAACTGAATATGCGTCAGAGGCGATGGTTGGAGTTGATAGAAGATTATGATTGTGAAATTCGTTACCATCCGGGTAAGGCGAATGTAGTCGCCGATGCGTTGAGTAGAAAAGGGAAATTTGAGAAATTTTGCTTTATGCGATTAGAAGTTTCCTCGGATTTGATTGACAAATTGAGAATGGCACAAATGGAAGCATTGTTGGATCAGAATTTGAAAGCCGAGATTCTATTGAAAAGAAAAGAACTGTTATGTGACGATTCTCTTGGATTAAAGACTTTCCAATCGCGTGTTTGGGTTCCTTTGCTTGGTGGGCTTCGTGATGTAATATTGATGGAAGCTCATAAGTCCAGATTGTCGGTTCATCCCGGGAGCACAAAAATGTATAATGATTTGAAACCTTTGTATTGGTGGCCTACTTCGAAAACGGATATTGCTCGTTTGGTGGAATCGTGCCATATATGCTCTCAAGTGAAAGCCGAACACCAGAAACCGTATGGGTCGTTGAAACAACTTGAGATCCCCGAGTGGAAATGGGAACACATTACGATGGATTTTGTAACAAAATTTCCGCGAACCATTAGAGGAAATGACATGATTTGGGTGATTGTAGACCGCTTGACTAAGAGTGCCCACTTCCTTGCTACTAGTGAGACGGCGTCCTTGAGTAAATTATCCCAATTGTACGTCAATGAGATTGTTTCGCGACATGGAATTCCATTATCCATCGTGTCGGATAGAGATCCACGATTAGTGTCCGGGTTTTGGCAGGGTTTGCAGAAGGAATTGGGTACCAGAATTAATTTGAGTACAGCTTATCACCCTCAGACGGACGGTCAATCAGAGCGCACCATTCAAACTTTGGAGGACATGTTGCATGCTTGTGTGTTAGAATATGGTGGGTCTTGGGATTCACACCTGCCATTGATTGAGTTTACGTATAATAATTCTTATCACTCGAGTATAGGTATGCCTCCGTATGAAATGCTTTATGGGAGACGTTGTAGAACACCCACATGTTGGTTGGAAGCGGGTGAGAAACAATTTGCAGGTCCAGATATTGTTCAGATTACTGCGGATAAAGTAACTATAGCTCGTGAGAAGTTGAAAGCTGCTCGGGATAGACAGAAACAATATGCCGATCCGCGGCGCCGTCCGGTTTCGTTTGTAGTGGGTGAATTGGTATATTTAAAGGTTTCCCCTTGGAAAGGAGTGATTCGGTTTGGTAAGCGTGGTAAACTTGCTCCTAGGTTTATTGGGCCATTTAGGATTCGCCAAGTAGTTAATGATCAAACGGTATCACTAGATCTTCCTCCTGAATTAGCGGGTATTCATGACACCTTTAATGTTTGTTACTTAAGGAAGTGTAAGGTGGAGGACCAATCTCAAGTCCTTCTGTTACAAGACTTGCGTGTCGACTTAAGCCAGAAACTGGTAGAGGAGCCCATAGAGCTTGTAGATAGAAAAGTGACTAAACTTCGAAAGAAGGAGATACCCATGGTTTTGGTTAAGTGGCGACATAGTTTGGGTGCTAATCTTACGTGGGAAATGGAGGAAGGCATGAGATTGCGTTATCCTAATCTCTTTGAGCGTGGCGAGATTTCGGGGACGAAATCTTCTTAAGGAGGGAAGATTTGTAACATCCTCATTACCGGCCTAGGAGAAATTTGTTAAATTACTTAATTCATTTGATTATTTAATTGAGTTTAGAAATAATTCGTATTATTTGCCTAATTGAAATTAATAGGGTAAATGGTCAAACGATTTATTATGATACATAAATTATTACTTGTTTTAAATTATTATAGTTATCGGTAAGATAAAATGTAATTTCTCGCAATTAGTTTTTAGGTTCCAGACAATAGAATTAGAGCGGGTATAATTTGTACACTGTGAAGTGTGGAGGTGGAAGTTAGGCCGACACCTAACTTCCCACCTTCCCTTTCTTTATTTCATTTGGTTTCCTCATTTCTTCCAAGTAAAAGAAAACACACACACATCTCATATACTTGAAATTAGAGAAATCAAAGGAGGAGAAACCTTGCAAGTGATTTAAGCTCGGGTACTTGGTTAACTACGAAGCATCTTCATCATTCACCTTGTTAGCACCTTGATTGTAAGTGTAAATTGCTTTTTATTATGTGTTTATGAGTTAGGGTTTGAAGAAATAGGTTTAAGGTGTGATCATGTTTAGATTGATGATTTAGGAAGTTAGTTGTTGTTAGAACTTGATATATGATGATGCTTTAAGTTGTTTTCATGTATAAATCGTGTAGTGTATCTTTAATTTGTGGTATTTGGGGTTTTGGTTCGGATTGAGTTTTGCGGAAACTGGGCGTGGCTGATGATCTTGGGAATCCGGCGGATTCACGGGAATCCAGTCGGATTCCCCCTTTTAATGCCAGTCTGAGTCAATCGGGAATCCGGTCGTATTCTTTGGAATACGGCGGATTCAGGCCAATATGGGAACCGGATTCGTGGGAATCCGGCGTATTCACAGGGCGTATTCCTTAAGCCCAGGTCTGATCAAAAAGTGGAGCTGGAACGTGTGTGGAATACGGCGGATTCATGGGAATCCGGCCGTATTCGTATGAATCCGGCGGATTCCCATGGAATCCGGCGGATTCCCACTGTTTGCAGGACTTGTTGTTTTAGCTTGCTAGGACTTGAGTTGATCTATTAGTATACTAGCTTTATGGTACTTAATGCTTGCTGAACTGATAATAAGTGTCTAATGAAAGTTAGATATCATATGAAATGAGTATTAACTTGTAATCCTCTTGTGTTCTCAGATAAACCGAAGACTCAATAATATTAGATCTTTGAGTGAAGACGGTGACTGTGAAGGGTGAGTGGATCATTGACTCTCAGTCTAAATTAGTTGTAACAATCTGGTTACAACGGGTAAACATGTTCTACTGCTATACCTTGTATAAGTTGCATATTGCCATGATGATTATGGAATGTGCTATTTTGTCAGGGGTCAATATGATATTGGGTTTGGATACTATTACTTTGGACGACATGATGACTTTGTACATGTGTTGTTTATTGAAATCATGTCGTATGTAGTAATGGTACTAAACTATCGGTAAGACCACTGTTTGGCCTTCAGTGGTTATAAGAGTTACTTGGGGAACCACCGCGGCATGAGGGTACCTCAAGGACCACCGATCCTCTTTGATGTATTTGTTGTAATGCTTTGTGGTGATCAATTGCTATGATAGTTTAGATTGATAGTTGTGATCTATTCACTTAGCTTCGTGCTAACCCTTCTCCTCACTTCTTGCAGATTACTTTTGATGTGGGTGGGCAAGAAGTTGGTTTGAAGAATGTTTGACTGCCTACTCTGACTATATGACATGTCGTCGTTTCTAAACTTATGTTTTGAATTTAAATAACAGCTAACCTAATGTTTGTAGTTAATGTGGTTATTGTATCAACTCATCATGCATGCATAGATTGTGTTTTGGGAACTATGTTATCCGCAATCTATAATGCATGATTTGTATTAATCACTTCCGAAGAATATATATATTTAATAAAAAAAAAATGTCTCTTCAAATCTTGTGGTGTTATATCATCAAAAATCTAATCAACCAATATAATTACTCAATTTTGTCCAATTAGCTAAATTATACTCCGTAGGATTTTTTTTTTTTTTTTGGGTAAAGGGGACGGTACCCCGGCAAAAGCTATATTAATAAAATAAACTATTTACAAATGTACGCTAGGCATACCTAACGGGGATTTTTAATGGACATCCCAAACCAATACATATAAAACTAAAGCAAATACTATAACTAATGCAACTACGACTTTGTTTTTACTATCTATATATTTCAAAAAAACAAATTGATCTCTTATAATAACAAACGCCTCCATCTTCCTATCTTCAATTTGATACCACAAAACTTTTGATTTTGAATACTTCTGCTCCCTCTTAATCTGCTGCTCCTGTAATCCATATAGTAACCCACTAACTACATGGCCCATTCGCCATCTTGCTCCAAAAATATTAGCCCATCCCACTTCAAGCATCATACCAACACAGGTATATAAGCCATAATCCTCAATTTCAATTTCTATACCTTGATGCAGCTGCCTATAATTCACTTTTCTCAACTTATCAACATGATCCCTTCCCAAAAAATTTTCCAGCCCATTCTTGCAACCAAAATCCCAAAACAAATCAATCAATACTCTTAATAAATTAAGACCATGTAAACTGTATTCCACATCCAGCCTTTCAATCAGTTTCATTGCATCAACCCATTTATCATGACTACTATTAAATTGACCTAAAAAAGTCAAAACAACAGCATATAAACCATTACCCTTAATGTAATGAACCAATTTATCCCAAAATTGATTAATCAGACCATACCACAAACCCAACAATAATACCAAGTCAATCTGACCACTCACTATTTGACCTAAAAAAGTCAAACTACAAACATAAGGACATTCCCACTTTGAACTTAACAAATCCACACTTATACCAACTGCACTTAACCTCTTTTTACAGCAGCAAATATGAATCCAATACACTAATGAATTCATCAGCAAGTATCTATTAATTTTAAACCACTGCATTTCAGAAAACCAAATGCACTGTTGACCTGCCTGACAATTATAACAGCAATACCAATAATGATCCAACAATCTGCAATAATCAATCATTCCATTAACAAATCCAAACCCAACTCTATCTGTACCACAAGAAGACCATTTAACACATCTCAATGCTAATAGTTGACCATACACATTCCTAGCAGCATAATACATGTTACTCTTCAAGCACCACTAGTAAGCTTTAATCCAACAATGATCAAGTATCAAGACATAGACATCAAACTCTATACCTATACAAGAAGAACTGCAAAATTGACATACAGTTCTGTTACCATTCCAAAAATGAGAATGGCCAAGACACAAATGGTAGCCTGGCACATGTATATGGTTCATAGTTCCCTGCTCATCACCAAATATAAAAAAGCATCTCCAAACACTGCTTTAAACAGAAAAACTCACCATATACATCACCATCTCACCTCCAAAAGAAAGCTTAAGCACAACAGTCTTCCAAAGGAAAAAGTGAACCATTTTCATCCTTATAACACCTTTAAAAAAGAGTAGAATGCCATACCCCTGCATTATCCCATCATCTCCAATCCTATACATCTCTTGCCATGTAATTTTGACACAAAACTTACAATTAAGCTTGTGAAAAGATACAAACTTAAAGGTTTTAACAGAAACATGAGTATAATGAATAGAAAACCATGAATCAAGAGAAATGAAACCTACCCAGCTCCACCTTATATCACCTATAGACCCACCAACCCAAAAACACTCCTCACCAGCAAGCCAATAGATCAAGTCCATGCCATGCATCATCAACCCTTGTCTGCATTTCAGCCATAAGGCACTACATCTACGCCTTACTTCAAGCAGTTTTAGCAAGGCACAACTTATCTCATTAGCAATCCTAACTAATCCTATGAAGCAAGTTTTAGGGGATTTAAAAAGGGTAAAATAAATATGAAAACAAAAGCACACATCACACCTTATAACACCCAAGGTA
Organism: Helichrysum umbraculigerum; assembly: GCA_949592205.1. NCBI lineage: Eukaryota > Viridiplantae > Streptophyta > Magnoliopsida > Asterales > Asteraceae > Helichrysum > Helichrysum umbraculigerum. The sequence goes on from CATIUR010000006.1 coordinate 64,191,952, forward strand.
AATTCTAATATGCTAAACTCCAGCATAATAACAGAACTCAACACCCAAATTCCTATAAGTGTTACCCTGTGATTGTGATAAACATATATATAAGAAAATTTAAAACATCTAACCACCCTCACCTTTTTAACTCTCATGGACAATATAACAGAATTATAACATGGTAACACTACTACCCAACTCCCCCTTATATCACCATCCCAACCCTGCCACCCATTGAGATTATAGAATTGTATCATTTATTCAGGATTAATAGACATACCATCATCATTCCCCTGCTTTCCATCATTCAACTTCAAATCCCAGATTAAAGCAGCAGCCATGGTCTGATTAGAACTTCTGATCTTCAACCCCATTAACCTCCATCTAATCACATTCTTGATGATCTCCAATAACTGCTCCTTTGATCTTGCTTTAAATTGATATAACCTGAGATTCCTTTCTTGCCAAATAAAGTAAACAAGAGCCCCCATCACTAGCCTTTGAACAATACTCCATACAGATTTATTAATTGGTCTATCTTGAAGGAATTCAATGATTTCATTCCAACTATTTGGAGCATGCTCAAGCTTAGACATTTCCTTCAATTTTATCCACAACCATCTGGGCCATTCACATTCAAAGAATAAATGAGAATGACTATCTTTTTCATTCTTACAGAAAACACATTGCACCTCATTCTGACCAGCTTCACCCATAAATCTGTCTTGTGTTCTCAACTTATGATTAATGGCAACCCAAGTAATGAAAGAATGCCTAGGGATACATTGGGAGAACCAAACAAGCTTTGCCCATTTGACATCATCATATTGAGTCACCAAATCATTCCATACAACACTAACAGAAAAAGGTACAGATTTACCTTTACATGTTCTCCATAACAATCTATCTCTTCTTCCAGGAATCAACAATGGTGGAGGTAAATCAAAATAATCAGAATATCTAACTCTCAATTCATCAGGAATATTCCATTCCCCATTCACAACAAGTTCAGAAACTTTTGATTTAAGATTTAGCTCAGATCTGTATATATCCATACTGGTTATGTCATTCCCAAGAGGTCCCAAAGGATGCCAATTATCATACCATGCAGAAGCAATCTCACCATTACCAAGCCAATATACAATAAAGTTTTTAATCTCCTTCCTGCATTCCATAATGCATCTCCAACTCCAACATTCATTACTAGGGGATTTATAATTCCAAAAATTCTTACCCTTTAACCTAACAGATTCTACCCACTTCACCCAGATGGAATTTTTACCATTGACAAGGTTCCATACATGTTTGGAAATTAGAGCAACATTCCAAACATGTAAAGATTTAATACCCAAACCCCCTTGCCTTCTCAACTTACAAACATCAGACCATTTAACCTTGGACTGACCTCTTTTATACTCCCCTTGAGACCACAAAAAACCCCTAATTATCCTTTCAATGTCATCAGAAATGCTTTTAGGCAATATGAACATAGAAGACCAGTAGACTTGAAGGGATGTCAAAACAGAATTTATCAATTGTAATCTCCCAGCAAAAGACAATGAATTTGTCTTCCAGTTAACCAATCTCTTTTTGACTTTATTAATCAAAGCACAACAATCCTTTTGCTTTAACCTAGTAGACAACAGAGGAACTCCTAAATATCTCACAGGCAACTCTCCAACATTAAAAGGCATAATCTGTAATATCTGGTTTTGAACACTTCTCTTAACATTGCCAAACAATGTTGTACTTTTCTCCAAACTAGCCACTAGCCCAGACACACTACTAAACTCATCTAATGCCCTTTTCAACACCGCCATAGATTTGACATCAGCATTACAAAAGAGAAGAAGGTCATCAGCAAAACAGAGGTGTGTAAGCTCAATATCCTCACATCTCCAATGATATACAAAATCATCATCTACATCTACTTGCCTTTTAATCATAAGGGTTAATACCTCCATGACCAAAGTAAACAAATAAGGGGACATAGGATCCCCTTGTCTAAGTCCTCTAGCCCCTTGAAAATAACCCACATGATCTCCATTAACATTTACAGTGAATGAAGTAGATGTTACACAGTTCATTATCCACATGACCATACAAGGATGAAAACCAAACCTAATCAAACATTCTTTCAAAAAACTCCACTCAACTGTATCATAAGCTTTTTGAACATCTATTTTAAAAGCACATTTGGCAGGCCCCCTAACCTTTTTCCTATGATAATTCCTTAACAACTCTTGAGTTAAAAGGATATTATCACTGATCTGTCTTTCAGGAATAAAAGCACTCTGGTTCATATCCACAATCTCATTCAATACACTCTTTATCCTATTTGCTATCACTTTACTAATGCATTTAAGTAACACATTACAGCAAGCAATAGGTCTAAATTCAGTAACTTTTTGAGGATCACTTACTTTTGTCACAAGTGCTATGATAGTAGCATTAACTTCTTTTAATAGCTTGCCATTTTGAAAATAATCCCTCACTGCTTTGCAAACATCATCACCCAAAATACTCCAAGATGCTTTAAAAAACTTGGAAGAATAACCATCAGGACCTGGAGCTTTATCATCTGCAATATCAAACAAAGCAAACTTAATTTCCTCATTAGTTACATACCTCACCATGTTATTAGCCTCAGCAAAAGAAATCTTCTTTGTAAATAACATCTCAGAATCCATGATTGGTTGAACATCCTTGCTACAACCCAACACATTCTTAAAATGTTTCACAAATTGATCAGCCACCTGTTTACCAAAAAATCTTACACCATTCATATCTTCAACAGAATCAATTCTCCTCTTATTCAACCTCTCCTTAACAGTTCTATGAAAAAATTTAGTATTATGATCACCCTCCTTTAACCACTCAATCTTTGCTTTCTGTTTCAAAAATAACTCTTCATCAATAACAGCTTCATTATAAACCTTCACAGCAACAGCTTCTTCAGATCTCAGATCTTTGTTAGTAGGGTCCTTTTCCACTTCAATTTGAATTCTTTCTAACTCAGCCTTAAGCCTCTTAACTTTCAAAAACAGGTTACCTTGTTCATAGTTAAGCTTCCTAATAGGCTTCTTCAACTTTTTCAACTTAGTCACAAGCTTAAACATTGCATAACCATACACCTCATCCTTCCACAACCCACTAACTAATGGTAAAAATCCAGGCTTACCAACCAAATAATTAGCAAACTTGAAAGGTTTAGGTGCAACCTTCTTTACCCCATTAACAAAAAGAATAATGGGAGTATGATCTGAATGCAAAAAAGGATGAAAATTAGCTTGAGAGTTTGGAAACAATGACATAAAATGCTCATTTCCCATAGCTCTATCTAACTTTTTCAAAATTCCCACAACTTTACCAGGAGTTTGGTTCCAAGTTAACCTTAACCCTGATATGCTCAAATCACTTATTTCAACTTCACTAACACAATCCATAAACTCACTCATACTTCTAGTAATAATAGAAGATCCAGCAGAGTGTTCACTTGGGTCTAATGTCTCATTAAAATCTCCAAGAACAACCCAAGGCAAGTCCTTAACAGATTTATAATGGTACACTAAACTTTGCCACAACTTCCTTCTAGGAATTCTAGTATGATGTCCATAAACAAAAGAACAATAGAAACCTTTCTGAGAATTAACAGGTTCTATATAACAATGCAATGCCTGGATATGCTGCTCCATAACCATAATATTAACAGATCTAGAATCCCACCCAAGCATTATCCTAGTACCTCCATCACATAGCATACTATTTGATACCCAATCCCATTGCCCAAACATTTTGTTACCTATTCTACTCAAATTCTTTTTACTAACATGTGTTTCAATAAGACAACAAACACTAAAATGACCCTCATCCATAAACTTTTTAACCTGATTTTGATTAGAAGTATTGGTAATACCTCTAACATTCCAAGTTAAAATTTTAATATCCATTAACACATTTTGGTAGAATTACTACCTTCAATTCCCTGTTGTGAGGTAGTAACATCAGGTCCCTCCACTTTCATGAACATAGCAGCACCATTGGATTCTGAAGCCACATCATCATCCTCTTCAAAATTTGAATTCATTCCATATTCTTGGCATTTCTCAGACCAATACTCCATTTGAGCAGATGTCCAATCATCCCTAACAGCTTTATCAGGGTACTTTTTTAACTCAAGATAAGCATCAACAGCTCTCTGTTGAAAGATATACATACCAAGTTCTGTGTCCCAATCAGCCTCAGAGTCTGATTCATTCATCTCATTAGCATTACTCTCATCACCCAAAGCACTAAACATATTCTTTGTAGTTATCCCATCCAACCCTTCACCAACATTCTGCACAGTACCTTTATTTGTCTCCAAATGATCAATCTTCATGGCTGTTGATGCACCTAAATTAGAAGGATTATCATCATTAAATTTTTTTTTTACAACCTTTATTTAACTCTTTATTACCCTCTGCTCTAACCCATACTTTTTTTGAATTAAATCTGTCCCCACCACCTGCACTTTGCTGCACCTTATTCTGTAGTTGCTCTGCTGTTTTAAGAATATTCTCACTCACCTTCCCAATTGTAACAGGATTCACATTGGTTTGACCATTCCTCCTTATCCTATCAAACACACTTCCCTTATTGGGAATAACACCTTTTGCTTGAAATTGCCTGCTAGTCTGGCCCTGATTCATCTGCTGTCCACTTCTTCTTTGGGTACCATTCACACCACTTCTAATACTCTGATTCCATTGCATATTCATTCTGTCCACAACTTTGTTCTTTTTTCCCACAGTTTGAAATCCATCTGCATCTTCATCATTAACTGCTTTAGTACCATCCACATTCTGCTTAACTTTTAAAGCTTCTTTAATAACCTTTTCAGCTCTTTCCTCCTCACTCAATGGCCTATTCTTACAACTCTTAAACATATGCCCAAACACCTTACAATGCATACATAATGGAGGTTTCCACTGGTAAGTCACCTCTAGTTTACCAATTTTAGAAGGTAAATGACCTATCTCAGGATACTCAAACTCAATTGCACTAGGTAATTCCTCTTCTGCAGTAACCTCAACTAGAATCCTTGCATAACGCAGTCTACCAGTTTTATTCAAGCACCTTTCCATTGTTACTCTATCCATTAACAATGGTTTACCAACACTACTAGCAAGCTTCCTAATACCATTACCATTCCATAATTCAATTGGAGGGTTGTGAATACATATCCAAATAGGTACCTTAACAGGTTCAATTTTCTCAAGCCATACACCAGGTTCCCATTGGTTAATAAAAAGTGGGACATTATTGACCAACCATGGTCCATTCTCCAAAACGTCCCTCATACCCTTCTCACTCTTGAACTTGCATAGATAAAAACCAGCTGCAGTTTTTACTACTTCCTTTAAATCATAATTCCTCCACATACGTCTCAAATTACTGTTTACAATCTGGTAATCCATAGAGGTACCTATGAAGTAACCATACAATTGTAAAGCAAAATGCCTCCCACCCTTTTTAACCTCATCAACAGTAAATGTCACTCTCTTCTGTCCATTAGCCATTCTCATAGGTGGAGTATACTCCATTTTAAGCTCATCATCTTCATTACCTTTCTTCACTAAGTCTGCAAAAGATACATTAGAAGCAGCCCACACACCTTGCCTTGGCATATTTGACTTACCATTACTATCCACAACTTTTGGCTTATCCCATGTCTTACCAACAACATTAACATTACTACCATTGACCTTACCAATTGCCTCTGTATTACCCATGTTAGCCATTTCTGAATCATTCCCAACTGTACCATTATTCCCCTGTTTCAAACCATTTACTCCAGCTTGACTATGCACAAATTCACTTCTCTTAAGAATTTTAACAACTGATTCAGTAGTATGCTGCAAAGTTTTAGCATAAACCTTTCCATCTTTTTTACCCTCATTACTCACATCAGTTGTCTCCTTACCCATCTCACATTCAACTACTTTATCAAGTGTACCAGATGCCTTAAATTCAAACTGATTACTCATCATATTCATAGCGGAAATAGAATTATCAGGCAAAATATCATTTCTAGCATCTAACCTCACCATTCCAATAGGATTCTCATTCATTTGATCAATAGAAATAGATATACCTTCTTTTGGTAATTCTGCCAAAGACACAGGGGTATTATTAACCTTGGAAGCACCATGAGTAAACTGCAACTTAGGAATAGAAGACGACGGCTGTGTTTTCTTCATAACATGCATAGAGTTACCATAACCTTGCACAACAACACCCTTACCCATCTTCTGCTTGCGTTTTTTTTGGTCTACCAGCTTTCTTCTTAATTGACAATGGAAAACCCTCAACAGATGAAGTAATAGCTTCATCCTTCTCAATCGATTCATGCTTAGCAGCACGAAGCTTAGCACGAGTTTGTGCAGGACTCAAACAAGACAGAGGATCTGTTCGTGTAAATCGTTGACTAGGTGTATGAAATTGCTCAGATTGCATTGAATCTGGTGGATCTGGTGGTTTGTTTCTGGAATCACCGTGATTAGGGTTTTGATTCATGAAGAAATCAGTAAAAAACAAAGAGGATTGGCTAATTAATTGGTCGGAATACAAGGAATTAATTGGTCGGAATGCTCTGTCAGAAATCGCCTCTTTCAGAGAGAAAACTAATGTTTTTCATCAGACTCCGTAGGATTTAGTGACATCATAAATCATTAAATATTTATTATATAGAGAAAAATAATTATGATAACTTTATCCAAATAGGTATCCGTAATACATTAGGACTATTATCATATAACAATAGGTATTCGTAATATATTAAGACTATTATCATATCACAATTTGATTTGATGATGCGTTAATGAGATTTAATCCTTCATATCAACAACTTTTAAAATCTACGGAGTATTTGTTTTCGTCCAAGCCCGTGTAATACACGGGTATAAAGTCTAGTGGTTATGTATACAGTTGACCCTTCTCTACATTTGGCATTATACTAAGACCTCAACCCTTTAAAAAATTACATATATTGTACCAAGCTAGAACTTTTTTCATCTTAAGCTAGTTGTACACTAATAAATACAAAACTATATGTTTAACATTAGTGAGAGTAAAGCTTCAAAGACTTGTACCTTGAGGTTCTGTTATATCAATATTCAATAGTACAATACAAAAACACTTCTACATAGCACAATCCAAAACATCAATTTCCCCAAAAATGGTGGTGCCAACAATGGTGATACATAACTGAACTGAACACATTTGGCGATGAAGAAATTGAGAAGCTTGATTAGAAGTGTGATGCAACCCTCTTGTTGGTACCGTGTCCCGATAGTTGGCAATTGACTGATATTTTCGTACCTGAAATCGACGTCTATAATAATGACGAATAAAAGATAGATAAACAACCACATGTCCAACATTTTTGTTGAGTTTTTTGAGCTCTCTTGCGTTCTGAACTTCATTTTCATACACGAAAGAACTTGAAAGTTAGAAACTTAAGCTTATGATCAATGAAGAACAAGAAGTATTATTAATAATAATGATGATTTGTATTTTGCTTTGATGAGAGAATTGAGGTTCTAAGAAATGTATTTATAAGGGTTGTGCTGTGGTTAACATACCAACCAATGAATATGAAGCTGGAAACTTGCTGAGCAAACATCTAGATTCTAGAATTGGTCTTGACCTAAATTAATTAGGGGAATCTTATAACATGTTGAGACTACATTTAAATATTTTATACAACGAACTGTCCACTAGCAACGTAGCAAGTTTACTTGAATATACTTGTCTCTCAAGCAAATTATTTGTGTACAATAATAAATAAGTGTACCCTATATACATGTTGCAATTAAACTAATTAAATCATCTTGATTAAATGGATACATAATAACATAAACAAGAGTAAATAAAGCTTTAGCACATAGCTAGCACAATAAAAAATATAGTTGTCAAAGACATACATAAACACTTTAAGATAATCAAATGTTAATTGTATATATATTCAACTAGTCCTAAACTCCGTGTATACACACGGGCCAATAAATTTGTAATTCATTTTCATAAATATAAATACAGTCTATTATATCTTTTTAATAAGTATTTGTATTTGTTTATAGTCTCTTAGTGAATAAACGTAGTACATGTATAGAATTTCTAGCCTAGATGGTTTCTGCCTTATAGTTCATCAAGCAACCCTCTTGAGTGTTGGCTTAGGGTACCAGCTGGTCTGACTTGCCACGTTAGATCCCTTCATTGTTAAAACCGAAGGTTAAAATCAACGAGAAAAAGTGTATGATGATGCATATAAACGGGTAAATGAAAAGAGATCCTTGTTTAAACAATTCAAAGAAAGTTGAACTGGTATTTTTCATGGATGTTTCCCGACCTATTAATTTTTAAAATGTAAGGAGGTCAGTAGTACCCTCCAAATTATCACTATTATTTTTCTGGATCCGTGTGTGTTATTTCTAGGATTTTTCATTTTTATTTAGTTTACTATTATTCTTTTTTTTAAAAAAAATATATATTATTAATGTAGAGCGCATGATTTACATGTTGAGATTAATTTAATCATTTTATACAGCAAACACTATCAACTTGCTGTGTTAATACTTGTCCCTCAAGTTAATAATTATTTTTGTACGATGACTAATTGTTTGTACCCCGTATATATTTTCTTAGGGGTGAGGTTCAGAGGAGAATGTATCATTTGAGGAGAAGGAGGAGAAGAATTATAAAGTTTTCATTTTTACCCCCTCCACCTTTTTAATAGTGTACACTACTCCCTCCTACTTTCTTCCTACCCACCCTCCCCTCCACCACCCACCACTAGCTGCTGCCACTCGCCGCCACCCGCCGCCGGTCGTCGGAAAAAAAATTTTTCAATTAAAAATATTTTTTCATAATTTTTTTTTCCAATTTTTTTTTACATATTATCACTTTGTACTGCATTTTATTATTTTTATTTCATTTTGTATATATGTTTAGTAGATATTGTTCGTTTTTACTGCATTTTTGTATTTTAAACGTAATTCTTTTGATTTGATTTGTTTACTGCATTTTATTTATACACCTCAATCTTATATATATTGTTTGATTTTTACTGCATTTTAAGTTATACATAATATATTTTTTACTGCATTTTGTTAAAATTACATGCATTTTGCATATATTTCATATATTACATATTATTTTATTTTTTACTGCATTTTATATTATACATATGATCCATTTTTACTGCATTTTGTATGAAAGTATAATACATACTACTGTTTTTACTATATTTTGCATATATTTATTTAGTATACATTGTTCGCTTTTTACTGCATTTTATATTATATATAATCTATTTGTACCGCATTTTGTTATTTTTACTGCATTTTGTTATTTTCACTGCATTTTATATTATACATAATCTATTTGTACTGCATTTTATTATTTTCACTGCATTTTTTTATTTTTGCTGCATTTTTCATATATTTTATTCATTATATATTATTTGTTATTCACTGCATTTTGTATTCTACATATTATCGATTTGTACTGCATTTTGTATTTTACATATTATCTATTTGTATTACATTTTGTATTTTACATATTATCTATTTGTATTGCATTTTGTATTAAAATATAATACATATTGTTGTTTTTATTGCATTTTGCATACATCATTTATGACATATTGTTATCTTTTTACTGCATTTTAGATTATATATATTATCCATTTGTACGGTATTTTATTGACGTCGGGTATAGAAGATGCAGTAAAATATATAAAAGTTTTAGTTAATTAACAATAATATACAAAACGCATTAAAAAAACATATAGTTTTATTAAAAATGCAGTACGAAAAGAAATACTATATCTAATAAAAGATTTATGGGAAAAAAATTTTGGAAAAAAATTTTTTTAAAAAATTTTTTTTTTTTGAAAAAAAAAAAATTTGAAAAAAAAATTCCGGCGGCGGTCGACGGCGGCTGGCGGCAGTCAGGTGGTGGCAGCAAGTGGTGGGGTGGTGGTAGGTGGGGGTTGGAGGAAGAAGAAGGTAGGAGGGGGAAGAAAATAAAGTGAAAGGGTTAAAATGTAAAAGTCTAAATAGTGGAAGAGGTGGAAGGGGTGTGGAGTGAAAATTAATGTTATGTTTTTTTTTTTGTTAACTAATACCCTTATTTTTGAAAGTAATTACAACATTGCCACCCTTTTTAACCATTGATCAAACCCAAAACATCATCCAATGGCCATAAATAAAACTTCTCATCCTTCTCCTCATATGACCCCTTCCCCTATGATCCCCAATCTTTTCTTTTTATATTATGTATTCTTTTAGTTTTTAATTACACGAACTAGGATGCATAACTTATAACATACAAATACGTTATGTATATTTACATGTTATCAAACTAAATCTTTCAAGATGATTTCTTAATTTTTGAAACTTATATGATGTTAAGTTGTAATAGAAGCACAGCTATTTATGTCCGACACATATACATCAAAATAAAATTTCAAGGACTTGTATTTTGAGGTTCTTATTGCTAATAGATAGATAAAGTAATAATAATAATAATATGATAACAAAATTTCATAATGTAAAGAGAAATGATAAGTTCACATAAATTTTACAAAGAAAAGCTCACAAACTGATCTGGACCAATAATTATACATGGAGAGAGAAGCATGAGAGAGAAACAAAACTTGAATCTCATTGGACCATCTCATGATCCACATCAGTTTGTGAACTTTTCTTTGTAAAATTTGTGTGATTCTAGTATTTCTCGAATTTGTTACTCAAGTAGTAATTAACATTCTTACGTTATTACAAAAGACTCAGAAAGTGTATATATGAGGATAGGGTTCAGAGGAGAAGACATGTTATGAGGAGAAGTGAATTAGCGAATAAAAACGTGATATGTGTCACTATAATATTTATTTTATACCCCCGCCTTTTTAATATTATATATCCACCCCTCCTACTTTCCTCATTCACATTTTTCATCTCCACCATCACCCACCACATTTTGCCACTTCCGGCCGCCGTCAGTCACCGACCGATCGTCGCATTCCGGCGACATAACGTAAAATGCAGCTGCGTAAAATGCAGTAACGTAAAATACATTAATTTTTTTTTTGCTTTAACATTTTTTTTAATATCTGAATGTAAAATGCAGTAACTTTTTTTTTTTTGCTTTGACTTTCTTTATTCAATGTGAATGTAAAATGCAGTAAAATTCATATGAATTGCACTTAAAATGCAGTAGAGTTTTTTTTGTTTTCAATTTTTTTTAATATATGAATGTAAAATGTAACATAGTTCACATGAATTGAAATTAAAATGTACTAGTGTAAAAATGCAGTGGAATTAACTACAAAAACATTTGTTATAATGTGAAAAAAGCAAAATGCAGTAAACTAACTGCATCTTATACTACACTGCATTTTACATTACTGCATTTTGTAAAATGCATTAGATTTTTTCCAGATCTACTTTTTGTAGATCTAGATCTGGATTTTCAGATCTAACTTTTCATATCAACATTTTCAGATCTTTATCCTTTTAGAACAACATGATGAGGTGATAGTATAGATGTTGAAGTAAGTGGTGGTGGTTGTGGTGGCGGTGGTGGTTGTGGTGGCGGTGGTGGTTGTGGCGACGGTGGTGTATCAGCGGAAGAAGGATACGGAGTAGAGAGGAAGAAGACGGTTGGTGTTGATTACATCCGGTGGAGACCGGTTCACCAACGGTGGTGGTTCAAGGTGACGATGGTGGTCACTTGTGGTGGTTGAATGGTGGTAGAGATGGTGGTGGTGGTGGTGGTTAGTTTTTGTAGAGAGAAGGTAGAGGAATGTTGTAAGAGAGAGGATCTGTTAGTTGTAAAATGAGGAGATGATGAAATATGAAAAGTAAGAGGATGGATGTATAATATTAGAAAAAAGGATGGGGTATAAATGAAATATTATGATGATTTGTGGTGCGTTTTTATTGGCCAAATTCCTTCTCCTCACTTCTCCTCATAATATACATTCTCCTATGATCCTCGATCTATATATATAACCTAATGATAACCCTAAGCTCATATATATAATTGGATCGGGCTCATATGTACTAAACATAACATAATATTATTATAGCAATTTTTAAACCTTTTTATAATTTAATTGCAAATACTTATTATTATTGGGGAAAATCACAAATTTGATCCATTTACCAAAGCAATTTAAACAAAATAATCCGTTGACTTTCATTTTTAACAAACTAATCCACCGATTGGTGCCGCACTGGCGCCCCGGCGCCCCTGACACAACCAACCGCACAAAAAATGACACGTGTACGAGGTTTGCGCCAACAAAAAACCAAATCGGCGCCCCATGATTTTTTTTGGCGCCCAACAAAAAACCAAACCTTCTATTTGGCGCCCCACTCCTTTTTTTTTGGCCTTCTTTGGCGCCCCTCATTTATTACATCGGCGCCCATCATTTTTTGTTGGCGCAATCCTCGTACACGTGTCATTTTTTGTGCGGTTTGGTGTGTCAGGGGCGCCGGGGCGCCAGTGCGGCGCCAATCGATGGATTAGTTTGTTAAAAACGAAAGTCAACGGATTATTTTGTTAAATTGCTTTGGTAAATGGATCAAATTTATGATTTTCCCTTATTATTGGATGGATGGAGTATTTAATTAGTGGACTTTACATAAAGACAAAGTGTAGATATCAATTTAACACAACGGAGTCAAACCTAGCTAAAACCATACATAGAACAAGAAGAACAATTGCACATGTAAACTTTAAAGGGAATAATGCCAAGGTGTATCAGGAGAAGATAAATGGCCGGCCCCACATAAATAAATCCACCCGCGTTGATTTGTCAATCACCGTCCTTCCGGTGCACATTGGGTGTGTTTGACAGAGTTTATAGGAATTTTTAGAAGCTTTAAGCTTCTATTTTTAAGAAATATTAGCTCATAAGTCTTATGTGACAACATAATAGATAATTGTTGAAAAAATAAACCCCTAAACAAAAAACTCTTTGAATTAGCTTCTGAATAGAAATTCAAGTCACAGCTTCAGCACAAGCTACAACCCGAGCTCCAACCCTTTGTTAACAAACAAACATCCTCTTCCACACTTGCCTCGAGTTGTGTTTCCGATGTGACAGAACAATTCACGTTGCTTTGTGATATCCACTCTCCATTAACGGTTAATTGGTAATATATGCAACTACTCTTTAAAGATTATTTGATTTTTGTTTGCTAACATATAGATATCAATAACACATAAACTCGAAGGCCCCAAAAGCTCGAGGGTCTCATACCGTCGCACCACTTGCATAAGGTATAAGACGGCCCCGGGTAGTACAATATAAAAACACTTCTACAAAGCACAATCCAAAACATCAATTTCCCTGAAAATGATGGTGGCAAAATTGGTGATACGTATCTGAATTGAAAAGACTTGGCAATGAAGAAATTTAGAAGCTTAATTGAAAGAGTAATGCAACCGTCTTGTAGGGACCTTGCCACAATGAATGGCAATTGACTGATATACACGTACTCGAAATACACACCAACGATAGCGGTGAATAAGATATAGAACCACCATTGTGTCGTTGACGGCATATTTGAATTGAATAGGCACGAGAGAAGCACGCAGAATATAATTTTAAGCTTATGATATGATCAATATGATTTAGAATCAACAGAAAGTGCTTTTGCTTTGATAAGAGAAATCAAGGTTTCAAGAGAAGTATTTATAAGGGTTGTCATTGACCTAAGCAACCATGAGAATGAAGCAAACTTGTGAAGCAAATTTCTAATGATTCAGTCTTTGAGTAATATGGTATCTTATAATTAAAATTATGTTAAATTACAATTAATTAGTATTGTGGGTCACTAAACAATATTTGTAACATGGTGAGACTTTTTATTTTAGTTTTTTAATTCTAACAGCGTACAAACACTATCCTAGGAGTGAATAATTGGTTTGGTAGCGGGGCGAAGCTGGAAAATACAAATGGAGGTGGCGAAAAAAGTATTTTATTTTTTAGATATACACAATGAAGCCATCCAATGTATCTTTTGGCTTAGCTGTATATTGTATAAAATTTGGAGATGGATAAGATAATTAATTATTCCGTCCCAATAGTATAAGTGTCTCCATTATCTCAAGATAATTAAATGTCAACTCTCTATTTTGAATAATTAAAAGGAATTTAGGAGGTAGAGATGATTATTTATTGGTAAAGTTAACTATTCTTGTGGGCTTGGAGGAGATACCCACAATTTGGGCTTGTGTAGGCCCAACTGTTGGAAGTTGATGAACTTTTAAGATGCATGAGTTTAATATGTAGTCGATGATTTACTATTGACGCTTCTCTAAATTTGGCATTATAATAACTAAGACCTTCACAATTAATTAAATAATTTTCCTTGCTAGAACTTTGCTCATCTTAAACTGTGGAGTAATACAAATTCAACCAAAAATAACATCAACCAGAGTTAAGGGTTCAAAGACTTGTATGTTGAGATTCTTATATATCAATAGTACAATATGTAAACATCAACTTTCCTGAAAATGGTGGTGCCAACATTGGTGATACGTAACTGAACTGAAAACATTTGGCAATGAAGAAATTGAGAAGCTTTATTAGAAGTGTGATGCAACCCTCTTGTAGGTACCGAGCCCCGTTAGATGGTAATTGATTGATATTTTCGTACCTGAAATCGACGTCTATAACAATAACGAATAAGAGATAAATAAACAACCACATATCCAACATTTTTGTTGATTTTTTTGAGCTATCTTGCGTTCTCAACTTCATTTTTATACACGGAAGAACTCGAAGGCTAGAAACTTAAGCTTATGATCAATGAAGAACAAGTAGTATTATTAATAATGATTTGTATCAATGAAGAACAAGAAGTATTATTAATAATGATTTGTATTTTGCTTTGATAAGGGAATTAAGGTCTAAGATATGTATTTATATGAAACGCCTCAAATTTGTGAACATTTTTTTTTTTTTTAGAAAAGTCCCACGTTTAAAATATGACATTATAGACTCGTTATATCATTCCCTCAATCAAATAAGGGCTCAAATAAGAAAATGTTGAATTTACAAGTGATTCCCCAGGAATGACTCTCATTCCCCAGGAATCAGGCTTGCTGTTAACATTTAGATACGGATTCCCCAGGAATGACTCCCATTCCCCGGGAATCAGGGCTGCACAAACTAATACCCAAATACGAATTTCAAACGCGCATAACTTTTTACTCGTTACGAGTTAGACCACCAAATTTTGCAGGCCAATATGCCAAAATGAAACTTTCCCTTTTTACACTTTTTCAAAATTCGCGTTTATCGAGAAAACGAACGTATGATCAATTTTGACAATAAAATGACCATTTTAATGCACTAACCAAATCTCAAACCATGAAGGCTGAGATGTTGAGCATTTGACCACATACCATATATACCAAGACAAAGTTGTAAGACTCTTTACCACACCCTTTACCTTTCTCTAACCCGTTTCAGACCGTAGGTGCATTTAAAGACCCAATTTGACCCTTTTTGACCCGTTAGCCCACAATGACTATTTTGACTCATTGACTAGCCAATCACAACCCATAATTGACCAATGGAATGTTTGACTACATGTCAACACTCTATATCCAATGAAAACACAATTTGACTATTTTCAACCATACACTCATTTCATAAACACTAGTTATATTCAAACACTAACTTTGAAACTCTATGACCATAATGTACATCATTTAGATGAGTCGTTGACTTTCAAAGTCAACCTATTTTAAAAATGCATAAGTCATGGCTCACCATGACTCACTTTTAAAACATGTCTAGAAGGGCGATTTTACACAAGTCTTATCCAAAACGATACTTCAAAGAGAAAACTTGCCATACTCTAATATCATGCAATCAACGCTATCCCCTTAAACCGCATTCCCCTTTCCTTGTCCACTTTCACCTAAAACATAAAACACTTAAACAATAAGCACTTTTGCTTAGTGAGCATATAAGCAATTTAACCACATAATACACAACATGGCTACATAAACACTATGCTAGTAAAACTAGCAACTCTATATCATAAACTTCATAAACTTCATATCACTAACTTATGATTGTACCCACCTCTACCTCGGAACCCTATCCGGTAACATGTACAATCACAATTCATATCACTATAATCATATGCAAATAATATAATAACCTTCACTTGATTGTACCCACCTCTAGCTCGGAAGCTATCCGGTAACATGTACAATCAATTCATGTCATAACACTTCACAAATAACAATTTAAACAAATAAATCACAATTAACTTCACATGGTTGTATGATCCTCTTACTCGGAAGTAATCCGGAAACACGCACAACCATTTACTTGATTAAATCCTTATGTAACTCACCTTAGTCTCGAATTGATGATTCACAACGTACAGCCAAAAGTAACAATTCCAACTTCTTATCACCTATACATACATCACATAACAACATATTCAACTTCAAGGAAATCATAAATTCTAAACTAATAACCTCTATATGATAACTCCCCCACTTTGATTCAACTAATTCCAATTATTAATCACTAACATATTCATTAGTTCTACCATCATGATCATAATCACTTCAATTTCACTTGACCAACATATTACACTTAAATCCTTATACAAACATGTTATTCATACTATATTAACATCACTAATAACATAATTGAACTTATTAACATCATTACACAAGATTTATCAAAACTCTAGAACTTCATTCAAGAACACTATCATTAAATTCATCACTTTTAACTCGTTATTTGATTACCACTAAGCTTATAATCACTAACAAACAACAATTCTAACAATTATAAACCCTAATTTCGTGTTTGATTTCACTAATTTCACTAAACCCACTAAAACCCCAAATACTAGGTTTGAATGGAGAAAATAACACTTACAATGGTTAGAGGAAGGAAGAAGATGATTACTTGAAGATTTCTAGCTTAATTTAGGGTTTAATTTGAAGATTAGATGAAGAAGAAAAGTTCCTGCGTGTTTTCTAGTTTCTCTGTGTTGGTTCTGGAGCTTACAGGAAAGAAATGAGATAAACATAAGCATCTCACGTATTTCTCTATTAAAACCTTACTTCATTTAACTCCACAGTCTGGAACTGAGAAACCGTTTTACGTTTTTCACTATATCTTATTATTTATATCATATTACTTCATTATAAAATTATATCCATGTACGAATTTAAATTCCTGAAATCTGGGACGTTACAACTCTCCCTCACTTAAACTGTTCGTGTCCTCACGAACACTCTTAAACACACATAACAATATAAATACTAGAGATTCAACGGCGTCAGAGTCAAGAATGTATGCAGGTATAGAATTGGAAAAAATAGGTACCCGACGTCACATCAGTTGACTCTTTCACCTCTCCAGCAGTTATCTGATAAGCACGAGTTTTTGGCTTTGGAACCGTCATAGCTACTTTTTCCTCCATTCTCTTACGTCTATCTCTAGCTTTATCCGGACAGTCAGCCTGAAGATGATCTTCCTTAAAACAATAATAACACAAACGAAGAGGGTTTGGGCAATTCGATGCCATATGCCCCGGTCTACCACACTTAAAACATTTGCACTCCCCTGTATGCTTCCTACCATATTTCTCACATGGCGGTATCTCTTTTGGTTGGGTTTGGGAACTAACTTGTTGTAATGGTTGTGGTTGTGGTAACGTCTCCTCAAAACGTGTTTTCTTAGACACAGAAAATGGTGAAGTAGTGTGTTCTACTTTTCTCTTACTCACTGTTTCAGCAACTCTAGCTTGCAAATCCTTCTCACGCACTAATGCT
Source organism: Helichrysum umbraculigerum (assembly GCA_949592205.1). NCBI lineage: Eukaryota > Viridiplantae > Streptophyta > Magnoliopsida > Asterales > Asteraceae > Helichrysum > Helichrysum umbraculigerum. Next base: position 64,209,808 of record CATIUR010000006.1, read on the forward strand.
CTATTCAAGATTTTGGCAATGGTATTATAAACAAGTGGGTCAATGGATTCACGAATCTCAAGGTTAAGATGACGATAGAAGTGGTCGGTCAACAACTTAGGATTTGAAGTGTACTCAGGACAGAACCTAGCTTTCTCATGAAATACCTTAGAATATTCGGCAACTGACTTACTTCCATGCTCAATCGCTAAAAACTCTCCCTTTAACTTCTCTAACTCTGCAGGTGGTGAAAATTCCTCCCTAAATATCTCCTTAAACTTATCCCAATTAAACTTTGAAGCTACCGCAAAACCATACATCTCTAACTGTGAATTCCCCCACTCATGAGCATCTGCCTTAAGTTGATGGGCTGCAAATATCACTTTCGACTCATCCGGACACTTACACAATAAAAACGTTTCCTCGAGCTCACTAATCCAACGATTACTAATGACTGGGTTTAACTCTCCACGAAATTCAGCCGGGTTACACGTGGCAAAACTCTTATACTCAAACTTCTCTTTCTCTTTATTCGTCTCTACATGGGTTGAGGAAGTTCCAATATTTCGTAAGGGAGCCACATGCTATCTCTCAAACTCATTAAATCTCTCTGTCAAAATGTTCTCCACTCTAGTAATCAAAGTTGGGGTAAAAGCTTCTAAAGATTGTCCAACTATCCTCCTTATCATTACTTCTTCCTCATGAGTCAAATTTTGATTCTCCTCACGCGGGGGAGAACGTTCACTGGTATTCTTAGTAGCATCCATCTAACACAACATCAACAATTCAGTTAATACATTAAATCTCTACATAATATAGGCAACAATTCAAGCTTCATACATTGATTATCATAACATTTCTTCCCCTAATCTGCATTATGTTTAAGTATTATGAATCACCCATGTGCAATAGTAGAATATTAATTTCGTTGGCCAGACGAAATCATATTAGACTTACCACACACTTCTATTTATTACTCTTAAACACAATCAGTCATAACAACAAATCTTGTAATCATATAAAAACATAATCATGCATTCATAATAGTTTAAGACTATGCAATCCTACAGTGGATTACATAATTCTCTTAAACTATCGCTCTGATACCAACTTCAAACGCCCCAAATTTGTGAACATTTTTTTTTTTAGTAAAGTCCCACGTTTAAGATATGACATTATAGACTAGTTATATCATTCCCTCAATCAAATAAGGATTCAAATAAGAAAATGTTGAATTTACAAGTGATTCCCCAGGAATGACTCCCATTCCCCAGGAATCAGGCTTGCTGTTAACATTTAGATACGGATTCCCCAGGAATGACTCCCATTCCCCGGGAATCAGGGCTGCACAAACTAATACCCAAATACGAATTTTAAACGCGCATAACTTTTTACTCGTTACGAGTTAGACCACCAAATTTTGCAGCCACCTCCAATATGCCAAAATGAAACTTTCCCTTTTTACACTTTTTCAAAATACGCGTTTATCGAGAAAACGGACGTATGACCAATTTTGACAATAAAATGACCATTTTAGTGCACTAACCAAATCTCAAACCATGAAGGCTGAGATGTTGAGCTTTTGACCACATACCATATATACCAAGACAAAGTTGTAAGACTCTTTACCACACCCTTTACCTTTCTCTTACCCGTTTCAGACCGTAGGTGCATTTAAAGACCCAATTTGACCTTTTTGACCCGTTAGCCCACAATGACTATTTTGACTCATTGACTAGCCAATCACAACCCATAATTGACCAATGGAATGTTTGACTACATGTCAACACTCTATATCCAATGAAAACACAATTTGACTATTTTCAACCATACACTCATTTCATAAACACTAGTTATATTCAAACACTAACTTTAAAACTCCGTGACCATAATGTACATCATTTACATGAGTTGTTGACTTTCAAAGTCAACCTATTTTTAAAATGCATAAGTCATGGCTCACCATGACTCACTTTTAAAACATGTCTAGAAGGGCGATTTTACACAAGTCTTATCCAAAACGATACTTCAAAGAGAAAACTTGTCATACTCTAATATCATGCAATCAACGCTATCCCCTTAAACCGCCTTCCCCTTTCCTTGTCCACTTTCACCTAAAACATAAAACACTTAAACAATAAGCACTTTTGCTTAGTGAGCATATAAGCAATTTAACCACATAATACACAACATGGCTACATAAACACTATGCTAGTAAAACTAGCAACTATATATCATAAACTTCATATCACTAACTTATGATTGTACCCACCTCTACCTCGGAAGCTATCCGGTAACATGTACAATCACAATTCATATCACTATAATCATATGCGAATAATATAATAACCTTCACTTGATTGTACCCACCTCTAGCTCGGAAGATATCCGGTAACATGTACAATCAATTCATGTCATAACACTTCACAAATAACAATTTAAACAAATAAATCACAATTAACTTCACATGGTTGTATGATCCTCTTACTCGGAAGTAATCCGGAAACACGCACAACCATTTACTTGATTAAATCCTTATGTAACTCACCTTAGTCTTGAATTGATGATTCACAACGTACAGCCAAAAGTAACAATTCCAACTTCTTATCACCTATACATACATCACATAACAACATATTCAACTTCAAGGAAATCATAAATTCTAAACTAATAACCTCTATATGATAACTCCCCCACTTTGATTCAACTAATTCCAATTATTAATCACTAACATATTCATTAGTTCTACCATCATGATCATAATCACTTCAATTTCACTTGACCAACATATTACACTTAAATCCTTATACAAACATGTTATTCATACTATATTAACATCACTAATAACATAATTGAACTTATTAACATCATTACACAAGATTTATCAAAACTCTAGAACTTCATTCAAGAACACTATCATTAAATTCATCACTTTTAACTCGTTATTTGATTACCACTAAGCTTATAATCACTAACAAACAACAATTCTAACAATTATAAACCCTAATTTCGTGTTTGATTTCACTAATTTCACTAAACCCACTAAAACCCCAAATACTAGGTTTGAATGGAGAAAATAACACTTACAATGGTTAGAGGAAGGAAGAAGATGATTACTTGAAGATTTCTAGCTTGATTTAGGGTTTAATTTGAAGATTAGATGAAGAAGAAAAGTTCCTGCGTGTTTTCTAGTTTCTCTGTGTTGGTTCTGGAGCTTACAGGAAAGAAATGAGATAAACATAAGCATCTCACGTATTTCTCTATTAAAACCTTACTTCATTTAACTCCACAGTCTGGAACTGAGAAACCGTTTTACGTTTTTCACTATATCTTATTATTTATATCATATTACTTCATTATAAAATTATATCCATGTACGAATTTAAATTCCTGAAATCTGGGATGTTACATTATAAGGGTTGTGTTGTGGTTAACATACCAACCAATGAATATGAAGCTGGAAACTTGTTAAGCAAACATCTAGAATTGGTCTTGACCCAAGTTAATTTCAATTAAGGGGGAATCTTATAATGTCATCTCAATTATAGTATTATATAACATGTTGAGACTACATTTAAATATTTCATACAACGATCACTGTCCACTAGCAAGTAGTTGAATATACTTGTCTCTCAAGCAAATTATTTGTGTACAATAATAAATAAGTGTACCATAATTACATGTTGCAATTAAACTAATTAAATGGATACATAAACAGAAGTAAATTAGGCTTTAGGCACATAACACAATAAAAAATATCAATTTGTTGTTAAAGACATACATAAACACTTCAAGATAATTAAATGTAAATTGTATATACTCAACGGTTGATGCTTTGACTGTCAACATGAACAGTTTTTTTTTTAGTGAATAAACGTAATACATATACATATATTATATAAAAATTATATAAAATATATGCAGGATAATATAACAAAATCTTTTCTAGCCTAGATGGTTTCTGCCTTATAGTTCATTAAGCAACCCTCTTGAGTTGGCCTAGGGTACCTGGTCTGACACTCTGACTTGCCATGTTAGATCCCTTCACTGTGAAAACCTAAGGGTAAGATCGACTAGGAAATTGTATGATGATGTAAGACCATTTGCAATGGTGATGGTCATTCTGGGGCGTTCTGGGCGCCACATCAACGTCAACACCACGTCAGCACATGCAGTGGTAAATCCAGAACTGTAACATCCTCTCCAATAGCCTGGTAATTTTCTATTATAATTGAGTATTTAATAGTTTTAAATAATTTTGTGATATAATTGTTTAATTATTAAAGTTGGTGAAATAGGTCTCAGGTTTTATTGTGGATAATGAAATGTTGCTTGTTTTAATATATTAAAGTTGACGGAACAATAAATTGAATTTCTCGCATTTAGCAATTAGGTGCCAGACAATAGATTTAGAGCGGGTATTATGTACCCAAAGTTGTAGGTCGGTTTTAAGAAAGATCGACCTAACTTTTGGATCATTTTACCAATTCCCTTTCATTCCATTTCCTTATAGAACCAAACCCTAGCTAGTAAATCCAATAAAATCATCAAACTACAAAGTGATTGGAGATTGTAATCTACTAGCTATCATCATCATCACCTTCTTCTTCTTCTTCTATTCATCATCATCTCCATTTTTAAAGGTAATGAAGTTTATAAGTTCAAATGTTAGATATAAATGAAATTGATGAATTGAATGATTCTTGTACGTTATATAGTGATTGTTTGTGCTATATGATGTTATGTGATGATTTGTAACTAGTTAAATGCATTAGAATCGAGTTTGATAAGTTTGAATATTGAAAATGGAGTTAAAGTTCGTTCAGGTCTGTTCTTGAGCTGAAGAACAGATGAACGCGATCCCGGCTATGGTTCCGGATCGCGTTCCATTGTTGTAAACGAACTATTCGAGTTTTTGGCCTTAGAAACGCGATCCAGGCCAAGCATCCGGATCGCGTTTGCTAGTGTTTTTCGGTGACAGAATTTTTGACTAAGGACGAACGCGATCCAGCCCTGACTAGTCAGGATCGCGTTTGCATGTGTAATCTTGATGGATTTTTCAAATTTCACCAAAATGCATGTGTTTAGAAGGTGGTGTTTATAGTGGCACTTATTGAATGCTATTGTGGCATTTTATATAAATGCTCATTTTGATATTTACAAATTATGAGACAAAGTACTAACTTATGTTGATTTTTTATTATCAGATTCTCCGAAAGATAAGTGATCTCTGGAATCAGAGATTTTGGAGGCAACGGTATCGGTGAGTGGATTCAGAGCTCACCATTTAATTTAGTTGTGATCATTTGATTGCAACGAATAAACGTGAATATGTTTTGTTGATTAGTTGATATACTTTGTTGACTGTGAACCTATGTGCTATGTGTTTGGCCTTCGGGCATCAGTTGTTAACGAGGTCAACGAGTTGTTAAATGGTTGGTTGAACTAGGCAGGGGTTGAATGAATGATACAGAGTCGTACTTCATTTGTTGTGTGTTTGATTCTGTATTTGAGTTCAACTACCACTGGTTATCGGTCTCGTCCGTAAGGCCATACGGATATGGTTGGGTAAGTGTTCTTGGGGAGCCACCCGGGCATTACGGTTATCCCCAGAGCCACCGATCCTCGTTAAGTTGTTGTTGATTTGTTGAATATTGTATTGCGGTTGTTTGAAGCAATTGTATGATTATGCTAAGTTAGATGTTGGGTTATGAACTCACTCACTTAGCTTTGTGCTAATCCCTCGCATTTATTTTCTGCAGATTATATTTTGAATAGGTGAGTAGCAGAAAGTAGATGCTCTAGGAGCTGGGGAATGTTTTGACAGCTTGCTACTCTGATTATGTTTTGTAACAATTAATGTTAAGTTTTATATAATACCCCGTATTATGTGTTTGTTAAACCTGTTTAACTCGACATGACTTAACTTATAATCGGTTTATGATTTTTGTTCTAACGTATATTAATTAATTATGTTTTAATTTTCTTCGCTTCCGTGTTTTCAATATAATATTATTATGGGGAAAATGAGGGGTGTTATAAGTTGGTATCAGAGCATGGTTTTGGGGTAATTGAGCATTGTAGAATGTTCAATCCCAAAACTGTAGCGTGGTATGTCAAACATTCCTGGGTATGGGATTTAGCATTGGTTGTGAAATTGTTAGTAGATAGGTACTAACGATTAACAAGTTTCAAGTGTTGTGTTGATTTCAGAAATGGCAGATGACGAACAACCGATCCCCAACCCTAATAATGCCTCTCGGTATGTTGTTCCTCCTGTTGTGACTAATAATCGTGAAGGTACATCTCATCAAGGCGGTGAAGAAACCAATAGGGATGAGTATATACATGAGATAGAAGATGAATTGATATTTCTGAGAGAGTTTAAAAGGAAAGCTGAGGAAGCTGCAGCTAGGCAACTTTTGCAACAACAATCTTCGGTGTTTGGTGTTAGTCCATCTTCTCAGACCAATAAGATGTGTACTTTTAAAACTTTTATGTCTTGCAAACCACCGGAGTTCCATGGAAGTACCAACCCAACTGTGGCTTTAAATTGGTTAAGAGATATGGAACGCAAGTTTGATGTGATTAGCTGTGAGGAAGAATCTAAAGTCAAGTTTGCTGTGCAGTGCCTGAAGGACGATGCCATGGTTTGGTGGGATTCAATTACTGGGCATTTTAATCCACAACAAAAGGAATCTATACGATGGAATGAATTTCATCAAGTAGTGCGTAATCAATATTGTTCTGATTTCCATATGGCACAAATTAGGAGGGATTTTGTGAATCTTCAATTAACGGATAATATGACCATGGAGGAGTTGATAGCTCAATTTACAGAGAAACTTCGATTTGTATAACAATGGGTTCCGGAGGAGAAGACGAAGATAGAGCAGTTTGTGGATACTTTACCCCATAACTATCGTACTACCGTGAGACTAGCCACTAGTTTATCTCAGGCTTTTAATCTTGCTCGATCCGTGGATAGTGACATTAGAGGGTCTCGTGAAACACGATCTAGAGATAATTCTTCAAAGTCTAGAGCGGATTCCTCTAGTAAAGGGAAATCAAATTGGCAAGGGAATCGTCAGACAAAGAAGTATGTTAGTAAGAGTAGTTCGTCGGGAAGTTCGAACTGGTGTAGTACATGCAAATCTAGACATTCAGGGCCGTGTACTCCGCAAACAAACAAGTGTCTGAAATGTGGTGATCTTGGTCATGAGATAAGAAATTGTCGTTATCCGAACTTTGTGTGTTGGACTTGTAAAAAGGAGGGACATCGTGTGGGTCAATGTCCAGAGGCGGGGAAATCGGGGCTTGGTTCAGTCGGGAGTTCGGCATCTTCCGGTCAGAAAAGGAAGAATCCTCCACCAGCAACCAGTCGGGCTTTTCAAATGACAGTCAATGAGGCTGTACATACAGAAGATGTTATAAATGGTACATTCTTTATAAACTCTGTACCGGCTCGTGTTTTATTTGACTCTCAGCTCAATTGGTGATACTAAGTGGTAACACTTAGTATTAAAGGTGAGGTCTTGAGTTCAAACCTCACAACAACCTACTATTGGCTAATAGAGGGGTGGGCCTCAGCAATAGTGATGGGTTGGGGTGCATTGGGCTGCAGACCTAGGGCCCAATAAGCCTCAGCTGGTGGCAGGCTCACCGCCTCCCTCGAGCCCATAGGGCCATCGCGAGGGGTGGGGTGTCACAGAAAAAGTCTTTTTCTGTGACACCCCACCCCTCGCGATGGCCCTATGGGCTCGAGGGAGGCGGTGAGCCTGCCACCAGCTGAGGCTTATTGGGCCCTAGGTCTGCAGCCCAATGCACCCCAACCCATCACTATTGCTGAGGCCCACCCCTCTATTAGCCAATAGTAGGTTGTTGTGAGGTTTGAACTCAAGACCTCACCTTTAATACTAAGTGTTACCACTTAGTATCACCAATTGAGCTGCAGCTCAATTGGTGATACTAAGTGGTAACACTTAGTATTAAAGGTGAGGTCTTGAGTTCAAACCTCACAACAACCTACTATTGGCTAATAGAGGGGTGGGCCTCAGCAATAGTGATGGGTTGGGGTGCATTGGGCTGCAGACCTAGGGCCCAATAAGCCTCAGCTGGTGGCAGGCTCACCGCCTCCCTCGAGCCCATAGGGCCATCGCGAGGGGTGGGGTGTCACAGAATCTGTCGCACCCCCAAAACACGTGGCAGCGGAAACATGAGGTGTCATGGGGGCGCCGACCAAATCAAATATCATTACACAAAGATTAAAGCAAACGACCTCTATATGAGACGTTTGAAAATATTACATTCCATAATTCAAATTTGTTTACAATAGTTGTACAAAACATTTGGAGTTCGCATAATATAAGTTGAATTACAAAGTTACTAAATATAGTAAAATGCAATCTAGATCCTGAGATGTTGAAAAATATGCGACTCGAGTTAAGCTATCCATAGCTTCCTACTGCGGCGGGTTACCTGAGAAATACATACTAAAAGGTCAACATAAAGTTGGTGAGTTCATAGAGTTGTTTAAATGTTGGTATAAAACCCAATAGTATGAAACACGAGTTATGAAACACAAGATTTTAATCGTTGTATCATTCAACAATGATAAGTAAATGTATCGTTAACAAACGATAGGTAAATGTGTTGAGTAAATGTATCGTTAACAAACGATAGGTAAATATGTCATGTAAATGTATCGTTAACAAACGATAAGTAAATATGTAGTTGCACGAATGCAAAAATATGTATACCATTTGCCATGAGCTCATAGTCCGAAGCTTAACAATGTGTGCCGTGCCTCTTTCGAGTACACGATCGTGGGTGCCCCAATGCAAGTGTCTAATCCGGTACACTCGTTATGAACAAATATTAATACGTCCGTTTGACTGGTTAGCGCGACTAACCCGGACGGGGATTGTCAGTCCCAAATAGATCTATTTACTAATATTCACGCTTTAGCAAAACTAACAAACTATGATGTGTAGGGCCTTTGTGGATTAGTGTGTAACTCATGCAATCCGTATAGCGTTGTTTATGGTACTTGTGTTCATAAAAGCAGTTGTGTAATTCAAATGTATACAAAGCAGTTGCAAAGCAATTGTATAAAACAGTTGTAGTATGTATTCTCCCCCAAAATAGTTATAAAACTGTAAAAAGAGGGGCTATGAAACTCACCTGAGTTCTAGCAAATAGCAAGCAAGCAATATCAATTAGCAAGCAAAGTGTGATCCAATGTGTAGCCTTTTAACGTCCTAAACGTATAAGGTTGTATGAGTAGATGTCTTAAAAGATCATCTATGTAAGTGGATGGTTAATGTCCACTTAATTCACAATGTAGGTGGAGGGTTAATGTCCACCTAGAGCTAGTTCATCTAACTAGTATGTCCATATAAGTTGTTCAAGTTCGTTTACTAAAAATGTGTACGACCCGTTGGTGAAAGTTTGTAATAATAATTCAAAGTATTATTATTGTTAAGTTCATCGTGTTGTATACTTTTCGAAGCACCTGTGTTTCATATATGAATCTACATCATAAAGGTTTGATCTTTGTAGGTGTTTATTGCTTTTATATATGTCCGAATGTGTTAAGGCTCGGGATTTAGAGTCCAAAATGTGATTTTATGAGAATTAACTAAGGGTTAAAAAGTCAACTCTCAAGGTCAAAAAGTCAACTGAAAAAGGTCAACTCCTAAGTCAAAGTCAACTCGGAAGTCTTCAGTTCGCAAGTCAAACTGAACTCGCAAGTCTTCAGTTCGCAAGTCAAACTGAACTCGCAAGTCAAACTGAACTCGCAAGTCAAACTGAACTCGCAAAGTCAAACTGAACTCGCAAGTCAAACTGAACTCGCAAAGTCAAACTGAACTCGCAAGTCAAACTGAACTCGCAAGTTAAACTGAACTCGCAAGTCAAACTGAACTCGCAAGTCAACTGAACTCGCAAGTCAAACTGAACTCGCAAGTCAACTGAACTCGCAAGTCAAACTGAACTCGCAAGTCAAAGTCAACTCGCAAAGTCAAACTGTTGTGTTTTTGCTTTGTAAACATGGTCAAACGGGCTCGGTTTGACCCGAAATTTTTAGGGAAGCCTTAGATATGTTCAAAGAGTCTCCAGAAATTTTGGTTCGAGTCGGGGTCGTTTCGAGATGTCGGTTTTTAAGTTTACACCTTAAACTTCAAGATTTAATGTTTTCGGTTTATGTCGGGTCATTACGCCAACTGATTTCACCTATCTATAGTCCAAATCAAACTTCCAAATTTTTACCAACTGATTTACTAAGTGTCTTGACTAACATATCAAATTTTCAGCTTCTAACAAGTCCATTAACATAGTTAAATAAAGCCGCGTAACAACCGAACACATTTTATCGAAAAACTTCCTGGTCAGTCTTATAAATCGGATCGTAGAGAAAAATGAGTACGTTTCTGGAAAAAGTGTAAAACATGAAAGTTGTAGATCTTTTCAATACGCAAATTTTAAAAAAAAATGCATCTTCTAACTCTCAGTATTTGATTTTATACGAATATTTTTGTGAACTGTCGATTTCTAGGCAGATTTCATGCATGTTCTTGTTTGCTTTATAAAAACGATTTTCAACACCAAGTTTGGACATAATCATGATAGATGAACACTATAACATCATAATCAGTAGATTAAAAGTAAGATAAGTAAAAGGTTTGATGATTTATACCAAGCAAATGATGAAGAAAAAATGGTGGTGATGAAATGGAGCTTGATTCTTGTTTCTTCTTCTTCCTTGTTCTTGATTAATGGTGGTGATCAATGGTGGTTTATGGAGGTGTTTGGGCTGTGTTTTTCTCCAGAAAATGAGAGAGAGTTTTGAGAGAAACTTGGGGAAAGGAGTTGAGTGTGAAATGAAAATGGGAGTGAAGTGTGTGTAAGTGGTGATGAACATCATCATGACTTTGCATGTAATAAGAGAGGAGGAAGAAGGGTGGTGGCACATGGGGTGGCCGGCCCCCATGTGGTCCCACAAGGGGTATTTTGGTCATTTCACATTTCAAGCTTAAATCGTTGCGTTTTACGTTCGTTTACCCGATTGTTTAAACGTTTATTTATATGTTAAACGTTTTATACGCGTTTTTAAGTGACGACATAAATTTCGATATTTTTGATTGAGACGTTTATTGAAATACTTGAAAACATTTATAAAAATGTCCCGTTAATTCGTCGGCCTCGATTTGCGTGTTTGTTCTACGGCGGTTTAATCGCGTAACGTTATTTTGAGTCGTTTAGGTTAACGATATAATTTGGATAAATTTCCATTGAAGTATTATTTAAAATACTTAATTTAGGTTGTCAATTTAATTATTGACGTTCGTTTGGTTGTCGAAATAAATTCGCGCGTTATCGTTGCGTTTGAGACGTTTTAACCGAAACGTCTAGGTTTTTCGAGTATTATTTTAGCAAAATAATAGATAATGATAAACAACTTCTAAAAATAGATTAAAGTTATTTATAGAAATGTTTTCACCAACGTCGTATTTAAACTGTGTCGGACTCCATCCGATAATAAAGTGTACGATTTAAACAAATCGCAAATGTGTGCAAATATAATAACATATATTAATACACATAATGATACACATAATTCACCCTAATTACATGTATTAGCACAATGATTAGGAACTAACAGTAGCCCTAATTGGTCGGGTGTCACATACTTGTACTTTTATATCTGTATGCTTCTGCGACAAGTTGAAATTAGTGCCTACTGTGATAACCAAACCCGTAGAAGTAGAAATTGTTAGCGGTAAATTAGTTCCTGTTACCACCTCGGTGACTGGAGCTAATATTGTGATTGATGACCGAACTTTCCCTATTTCATTCTTGTTGATGCCAATCCCTAGTTTTGACGTAATAGTTGGTATGGATTGGTTAAGTCAGAATAGGGCTAGCATTGATTGCCACCAAAAGTTGATTAGGATCCCAATCTCCGACGGGTCATACGTTGTGGCTCGAGGAGAACGGGATGGTATGTCTATTCCCCTGATTTCGATGATGAAGGCTAGGAAGTCATTATCCAAAGGTTGCGAGTCCTACTTAGCTTATGTAGTTGATGCTAAACTTGAAAGAAAAGTTATTTCCGATGTACCGGTTGTGTGTGAATACTCTGAGGTATTTCCTGATGAGTTACCTGGGTTGCCACCAGTTAGGGAAGTTGAGTACCGTATTGATCTTGTGCCGGGTTCGTCGCCTGTAGCTAAAGCTCCTTATAGGTTAGCGCCTTCTGAGATTCGCGAAATGATGAATCAGATACAGGAAATGTTAGATAAGGATTTTATTAGACCTAGTTCTTCGCCGTGGGGTGCACCAGTATTATTTGTGAAAAAGAAAGACGGGTCTATGCGCATGTGTATTGATTATAGAGAGTTGAACAAGAGAACGGTAAAGAATAAGTACCCTCTTCCTAGAATAGATGACTTATTTGATCAGTTGCAGGGTTCTTCAGTGTATTCTAAGATTGATCTGAGATCGGGTTATCATCAGGTCCGTGTTCGTGAGGAGGATATTCCAAAGACTGCATTTCGTACTAGGTATGGTCATTATGAATTTTTGGTTATGCCTTTTGGTTTGACGAATGCTCCAGCTGTATTTATGGATTTAATGAATCGGGTTTGTCGACCTTTCTTGGATAAATTTGTTATTGTTTTCATTGACGATATTCTCGTGTATTCGAAATCCGAAGATGAGCATGCTCTGCATTTAAGATTGGTTCTTGATACGTTGAAACGAGAACAGTTGTATGCCAAGTTCTCTAAGTGCGAATTTTGGATTCGGGAGGTTCAGTTTTTGGGTCACGTAATTTGTAAGGATGGTGTGAAAGTGGATCCAACTAAAGTCGAGGCTGTGATGAAATGGAACGCCCCAAAATCTGCTTCGGAAATAAAGAGCTTTCTTGGATTAGCGGGTTATTACCGGAAGTTTATAAAAGATTTTTCTAAGATTGCGGGTCCGTTAACCAAATTAACCCATAAGGATGAGAAATTCGTATGGACTGATCGTCAGGAGCATGCATTCCAAACGTTAAGACAAATGTTGTGTCAGGCACCGGTGTTAGCATTACCGGAGGGTTCAGATGATTTCATTGTTTATTGTGATGCTTCTTTTTCGGGCTTGGGCTGTGTTCTTATGCAAAGGGATAAAGTTATTGCCTATGCTTCTCGTCAGTTGAAACCGCATGAAAAGAATTATCCCACTCACGATTTAGAACTTGCAGCGGTTGTATTTGCCTTAAAACTTTGGAGACATTACTTGTACGGAACTCGATGTGTTGTTTGTACTGACCATAAAAGTCTGCAGTATGTGTTTTCCCAAAAAGAGTTGAACATGCGTCAGAGACGATGGCTTGAATTAATCAAAGACTATGATTGTGAAATTAGATATCACCCAGGCAGAGCTAATGTGGTTGCGGATGCTCTAAGCCGAAAGGGTGCTTCTGATCTAATCTTTTATCTGAAGGTAAATGTTTCCTCTGACTTGGTTGATCGAATCATAATTGTACAATTAGAAGCTTTGTTGGATCACAACTTAAAGTCCGAAATTATGTTGAAAAGAAAAGATGAATTAGTGGACGATTCTAGAGGATTGAAAACTTTTAAGTCTCGGGTGTGGATTCCTTTAATTGGCGGAATTCGGGATACGATTTTGAATGAAGCTCATAAGTCTAAGTTAACTGTTCATCCCGGTAGTACTCGAATGTATAACGACTTAAAACCTTTGTATTGGTGGCCCACGATGAAAACTGACATTGCACGGTTTGTTGGTAATTGTCATATCTGCGCGCAAGTTAAAGCTGAACATCAAAAGCCGTACGGATCACTGAAACAGTTGGAAATTCCCGAGTGGAAATGGGAACATATAACCATGGATTTTGTAACTAAACTGCCGCGTACCATTCGAGGTAATGATATGGTTTGGGTTATTGTAGATCGGTTGACAAAAAGTGCGCATTTTCTTGCTGCGAGTGAGACCACCTCTTTGACTAAGCTCGCCCAGTTGTATCTTAATGAAATTGTATCAAGACATGGTATTCCAGTGTCAATTGTGTCAGACCGAGATTCCCGTTTTGTTTCGCATTTTTGGCAGAGTCTTCAACAAGAATTGGGTACCCGTGTAAATCTAAGTACAGCGTATCATCCTCAAACAGATGGTCAATCAGAACGAACGATTCAAACATTAGAGGACATGCTTCGTGCCTGTGTGTTGGAATATGGAGGTTCATGGGATTCACATCTTCCGTTGGTCGAATTTGCTTATAACAATTCGTATCACTCGAGTATCGGTATGCCTCCGTATGAAATGTTATATGGTCGTCGTTGTAGAACACCGACATGTTGGTTGGAAGTCGGTGAGAAACAGTTTGCTGGACCCGACATAGTACAAATGACCGCGGATAAGGTAACAATTGCACGTGAAAAGTTGAAAGCCGCGCGCGATAGACAGAAAAAGTATGCGGATCCGAAAAGGCGACCGGTTGTATTTTCTGAAGGTGAACTAGTCTACCTTAAAGTTTCCCCATGGAAAGGTGTAATTCGTTTTGGAAAACGGGGAAAGTTGGCACCTAGATACATTGGTCCATTTAAGATTCGACATGTGGTTAACGACCAGTCAGTGACGTTGGATCTTCCTCCTGAGCTTTCGGGTATTCATAGTACGTTTAACGTGTGTTATTTGAGGAGGTGTAACATTGAGGACCAGTCACAAATACTTCCTTTGAGGGATTTAAAAGTTGATAGAACTCAAAAGTTAGTTGAAGAACCGGTAGAAATCCTAGATAGGAAGGTTACCAAACTTAGGAAGAAACAAATTCCTATGGTGCTTGTAAAGTGGAAACATAGTTTAGGGTCCAACTTGACTTGGGAGTCCGAGGAGTCGATGAAGTCCAGATATCCTGGATTGTTTGATGGTGTTGAGATTTCGGGGACGAAATCTCCTTAAGGAGGGGAGATTTGTAACATCCTCTCCAATAGCCTGGTAATTTTCTATTATAATTGAGTATTTAATAGTTTTAAATAATTTTGTGATATAATTGTTTAATTATTAAAGTTGGTGAAATAGGTCTCAGGTTTTATTGTGGATAATGAAATGTTGCTTGTTTTAATATATTAAAGTTGACGGAACAATAAATTGAATTTCTCGCATTTAGCAATTAGGTGCCAGACAATAGATTTAGAGCGGGTATTAAGTACCCAAAGTTGTAGGTCGGTTTTAAGAAAGATCGACCTAACTTTTGGATCATTTTACCAATTCCCTTTCATTCCATTTCCTTATAGAACCAAACCCTAGCTAGTAAATCCAATAAAATCATCAAACTACAAAGTGATTGGAGATTGTAATCTACTAGCTATCATCATCATCACCTTCTTCTTCTTCTTCTATTCATCATCATCTCCATTTTTAAAGGTAATAAAGTTTATAAGTTCAAATGTTATATATAAATGAAATTGATGAATTGAATGATTCTTGTACGTTATATAGTGATTGTTTGTGCTATATGATGTTATGTGATGATTTGTAACTAGTTAAATGCATTAGAATCGAGTTTGATAAGTTTGAATATTGAAAATGGAGTTAAAGTTCGTTCAGGTCTGTTCTTGAGCTGAAGAACAGATGAACGCGATCCCGGCTATGGTTCCGGATCGCGTTCCATTGTTGTAAACGAACTATTCGAGTTTTTGGCCTTAGAAACGCGATCCAGGCCAAGCATCCGGATCGCGTTTGCTAGTGTTTTTCGGTGACAGAATTTTTGACTAAGGACGAACGCGATCCAGCCCTGACTAGTCAGGATCGCGTTTGCATGTGTAATCTTGATGGATTTTTCAAATTTCACCAAAATGCATGTGTTTAGAAGGTGGTGTTTATAGTGGCACTTATTGAATGCTATTGTGGCATTTTATATAAATGCTCATTTTGATATTTACAAATTATGAGACAAAGTACTAACTTATGTTGATTTTTGATTATCAGATTCTCCGAAAGATAAGTGATCTCTGGAATCAGAGATTTTGGAGGCAACGGTATCGGTGAGTGGATTCAGAGCTCACCATTTAATTTAGTTGTGATCATTTGATTGCAACGAATAAACGTGAATATGTTTTGTTGATTAGTTGATATACTTTGTTGACTGTGAACCTATGTGCTATGTGTTTGGCCTTCGGGCATCAGTTGTTAACGAGGTCAACGAGTTGTTAAATGGTTGGTTGAACTAGGCAGGGGTTGAATGAATGATACAGAGTCGTACTTCATTTGTTGTGTGTTTGATTCTGTATTTGAGTTCAACTACCACTGGTTATCGGTCTCGTCCGTAAGGCCATACGGATATGGTTGGGTAAGTGTTCTTGGGGAGCCACCCGGGCATTACGGTTATCCCCAGAGCCACCGATCCTCGTTAAGTTGTTGTTGATTTGTTGAATATTGTATTGCGGTTGTTTGAAGCAATTGTATGATTATGCTAAGTTAGATGTTGGGTTATGAACTCACTCACTTAGCTTTGTGCTAATCCCTCGCATTTATTTTCTGCAGATTATATTTTGAATAGGTGAGTAGCAGAAAGTAGATGCTCTAGGAGCTGGGGAATGTTTTGACAGCTTGCTACTCTGATTATGTTTTGTAACAATTAATGTTAAGTTTTATATAATACCCCGTATTATGTGTTTGTTAAACCTGTTTAACTCGACATGACTTAACTTATAATCGGTTTATGATTTTTGTTCTAACGTATATTAATTAATTATGTTTTAATTTTCTTCGCTTCCGTGTTTTCAATATAATATTATTATGGGGAAAATGAGGGGTGTTATAAGAACGCTCATCATGCCCCTAGGCCCCACCATTTTAATTTAATTTTCATTTATTTGAAAATACTAAATAAAATTTCATTTTAATTAAACTAAACTACAATCTCCTTATCTCCTTATATATTTAAAAGAAACCACTAATTAGGTAGTCCTTCCTTAATTATATCCTTTTAACTTAATCTCCACCCTTTATTGGTGAAGGTCAATTTTTTTAAGCCATTGATGATCCTTTTTCCTAATGACTACCTAATTAGCTTTTCCTAATTAAGATTAAATGACAATTATAACCCCATGCTTTTACCCTTTAATGGCTGTATTTTTTTTAATTACGTTTTAATTAAGGTATACATTAATTACGTTTTAATTAAGCAATAAATTTGATATTTAAACCACTAGATAAAACACGGTCGTTTTGGCGTCCCCTATCCAATTTAACATCGGGTCATCGACACAAAACCCACAAACCCAATCGGGTCACACACCCAACCGTTCATGTGAGCAAACGCTTCAAACCCTTATGCGAATCATCATCACAATCGCTTCAAACCCTTATGACCAAATATTTTCGGAGGCACATCCATCTGTAAGTCCCATGATCGGTATGCGAAGCATCATCAAAAAAGCTTCAATTGATAATGCGAAGATTTTCACCCGACCAAATATTACCGGCAGCACACAGCAATCTGTAAGTTGCATAATCGGTTTTGTGTCACAATTACTCCGGCGCTGTTCGTATCCTTGCCAAGTTGTGTGATTTTGCACCAGGTATTCAATCTACAACACACTTAAAGTTTCTTTAACTGTGTGCTTACAGGATCATATTCTATTGAAATTGACATTAAAACTCATAAGTGTATAATACTGAGGTTGAAATCATATTACAGAAAGTTTATATAATTTATATAATTCTTTTGTTAGATTGTTAGAAGTTTATATTATTGTTTGGTTTCAGCTTCGTGTATTATTGAAATTGAAATTATCTGTACTAATCAAAATTTAGAGGTTATATTCATCTATCAAAACCAATTCTTTTTGTGTTCTTTCATCCATTGATTTCTCAAGCAGGTACGTTTTCTGTTTCAATTTTCATACCTCTTTAATATTGTCTGTGGTTTTGACCCTCTTGATCTTCCTCTCTTGAAATCAGGGTTTAGTTTTTTCTTTCAAATAAACCCTACATCGTGAATGATTTGGTGAACCCAAAATCACAATCAAATATGTAGTAACACTGATCATCTTGGTAGAACTCTATTTGATCTTCAAGTGATTAGTGCTGAAATCAGAGAAAAAAAATCACACTTGCCTGGTGTTTCGGTAATCACCATGACCTTCTGACATGCTTATATTGAATGCCATGGAGCAGCACCTTTGTTCTATTTTACAAATTAATATAACTTATTAGATGTCTTTTTGTTATGGTAGATTGCGATTATAGGTTGCATAGTTAATGGACTAGGGGAGATGGATGATGCTGATTTTGGGTATGTTGGTGGTGCTCCAGGAAAGATTGATCTTTATGTTGGAAAGGTATACAAATTCTTTCTTGCTTTCTTTCTTTTTTTTTTTTTTTAATTATGGAAACTGGTCAAAAGCAAACGTGTATTCAAATGCATAGAATCTTCTAAAACTTGTACCGTATATATGATAGCTTCTATAATCATATTAATACAATAATCATTAATAAAATTTATAAAAATTGGACAAGAAAGTGCTGGTGTGTCAACCCTTACCCACAGACGCTGGGTTGAATTAAGGAGATTTGATCTGTTTCGGTAAAAATTTTGTTGTTACAGTAAGTGAAAAAAGGAGAGTACTAAAAATACCTAGCGATTGTGTTGGAGGTGATCTTGAGCCTGGTTAAAGTGATATGCATGTTTTTAATTCTATTTTTTCTTTTAGATGATATTGTTGTGTTTTGAATGATGTCATGAAGTGCATTTGGAATCTAGAACCCATTTGATGGTTGTTAACAGCAGCTGCATTAGAGAATCAAACATCTTAATTCATGGAGCAACAACTTGGACTTTAAAATTGGTTAAGATCCGATTTTGTGCAATTTTAAGGTCCGCGGCTCAATACAATACCTTTGAATATATTTACTATGCTGACTTCTATATTTAAAGCGTATACCGAGAAAAGTACAATACCTTTGAATATATTTACTATGCTTTTCCTACTTCGGTTTTGCTTAGCTTCTCAAGAGCATATTCGCCTTTCATATGTAAAACTTTAGGGATACTGATTTTCTCTTGGCACTCTTTAGAATTTGTGTGTAAATAAGTATTTGGTTCTTACTAATGGTTTATTATAGCAGAGTATATCAACATGGAAACTTTAAGTGGAAAACAAAAGGGTTACAAAATGTCTCAAAATTGCCTATAATTTATAAAGTGTTATTTAGAGCTAAGGTTTGACATGCTTAACCTCAGGTTTCATATGTATGAGAGGAGAAGGATGCAAGCTTTCCTATAAATATTATAATCTTTAAAATATCATAAGTAATGACCAAATGGGCGGGTCATGTTCTATGGGTCAATTTGAGTTTGGAGGTATCAACCACAAATTGGCTGTTTGCTATGAATCAATAAGCAAGTCAACAATCCACTCAAATGCCCAAATAATTTGTAACGTTTACTGCATAACTTTTACTACATATCATTGAATGTTATTCACTTATTTGTACTTAATTAATCTGTTTGTTATTGATTTTGTGACATTTATAAGTTGTAATTGTAATTATTTTTGAACAGACTCGGTAACAAGCAATGAGGAATAGAACTACCAAAGGTATATATATGAATAAATAAACTGGTGGGACTGATTTGGGTGGAATGGGTGCACAAGATTCTGTTATATGGCTTGAGTTATGTACCAATACTTAAAAACCTGGATGGTCTGCTCATTGATCTGAAGGTTATCAGGCAGATGAATTTAGTCCATCATGGACTTCATGGTTGAAAAATTATAGTCATATGATGTAAAAAGTATGTACTACGTGTATTATTGGTTAAATGTTGGATATACCAATATAAGTTTTAAAATTAATACACCAACATAAATGTTGCACACATATATTAATTCCAGTTAGTAAGTTCATTAAAATCCATCTATATGCAGGTTAGGAATACGAGAACTGTGAATAGGACGGGGCAATTGACAGGGTACAAGTTGGTACCTGGTTCGAACTGCTTGACTTTAACAGGTTCGGAAGAAGAGAAAAAAGCAAAGACCTTTTTGGCACTAGATGCTTCATTACTGAAAAGGTGGTTGCTCAAAAATCTCTATATTAGCAACTTGAGTAGTAAGCATATTTGTACAGTGATATTTTTTCTTATACAAAATACATGGAAATATGGAATCATGAAAATGTTTGTATAAGGCTAGAAGTACATAACAAAGTTTGCAAGATTTTTAATTTGAAAAATGTATGTTGGTTGTTACAAACTGTTGCTTGACAAATATTTTTCAATAAAGTTTAATGATTTATTTGTCAATTAACTCTTACATACGTGTATCGCTAAAATGCCTACTTGATGCACTAAGCTAAAAAATTTAATACATTAAACTTATTCCACATTTGTTACAGTTGAAAAATATACAAATTACTTTAATCATTTACTTTTCAACAAAATGTTGATTACATTCAATACATTATTTTATTTCGATAAAATGAACAAGAAAAATTTAAAGGAGCCCCGCAAATTTTGCGGGCTATAAACTAGTTTAATACTCCCTCCGTCCCAAATCTATTGTCCCCTTGTTGACTTTGGAGTCTTTCTCTTCCAACTTTGACCTTCAATATTTTTGTTTGTGTTATATAATATTTGATGCAAAATATATGAATTGATTGGATTTTGAATGTATTTTCATTGGTATAATTTGCATCAAATATTATATAACACAAACAAGTATATTGAAGGTCAAAGTTGGAAGAGAAAGACTCCAAAGTCAACAAGGGGACAATAGATTTGGGACGGAGGGAGTAATTGAAAAGGTAATTCATTAATAATTAAAAATAAACGTTACATTGCGATTAAAAATAAAGTTACGATCCTAGAAAGTAAAGTTACAATAATAAAAAGCTTATGTTCCTAGAAAATAAAAATACAACGATTACTAGTCCTACAGTAATTCCTTAGGTTAATGTTTCACTTGAATTGATAACACATCTAAAATTGACCACGGTACCGTTCCAAATTAACAATAAATCTTTGCTTCAAACTCATGCATTGAGTGGTTTCTTCTGTGCTCATAGTGCCTTCCTATTAAAGATTATCTGGTTTATTTATATATTAGACAATAACATTTTCATTCTGGAACAGAGTATATATAAAATTAACTTATCCCATGGGCATTAGTTGTGTGCAGGAATACCACTTTAAGTCTCTGATGCTTTTGTTTTTGTTTGTTACTAGGGCCAATGTTTTGCTGTGTGGTTAGAGGCTTGTGTTATGGACATTGGCCTTTCTCTTTATTATTTGTCTTGATGTGGTAGCAATCTTTTTTAATTCCATATAATAATAGTAGTGATGCATCTTTATGTATTCTTTTGTTGGTGACAATATATTTTGTTAATTACAATCCCATGTTGCTTTCCAGTAAGGAAAATGGGGAAGCTAAGGAGACCATGAAATGTTGTAGCCTAGCCATCCACATTGCTAACATGTATATATACTGCTTTTATATTCGTAAGTAAGCACGAGGAGGGTTTTTATAGGGAAGTGATGATAAGTTGTGGCTACTGCTGGGAAAGCTTTATGATTCTACCATGAAGGCAATGACCGGTATTTTCTCTATCTATTTGTGTGTGTATATATATTGTTGTATTGGTGATCATGATACTATATTATTTAGTTCTATATGGTTTACTTCAAATAAAATTACATGATCCGGATGGAAAATCTTACTCACTTGAAAACCAAATGATATGCTATCAAAAATTTAGGAAAATAAGTGTGTTGGGTGGATGGATCAATTAGTAAAGTCATCCGTTAACAAGGCTTTAAAATGAGTTATGGCTATTCTTGGGATACTGGTATTTTCTCTATCTATTTGTGTTTGTATATATATAGTTGTATTAGTGATCATGATACTATATTATTTAGTTTTATATGGTTTACTTCAAATAAAATTACATGAGCAGGATGAAAATCTTATACACTTGAAAACCAAATGATATGCTATCAAGAATTTAGGAAAATAAGTGTGTTGGGTGGATGGATCAATTAGTCAAGTCATCCATTAACAAGGCTTTAAAATAATTATTGTGACTCTTTTGAATTAGACTAAGATAGTATGTTGTTTACTAAATATTGTATAGACTAAAGTGCATTCCGAAATCTCACAGTTGCCAACAAAGTAGATTAGCCAAGTCTGACTGAATAGGTCGAACATGAAGATGTTGAGGTTAGTTACTTTCACAACACACATATAAGTACCTATGTACACAAATAGATCCATACATATATCATGGCTTTGCATTATATGTATTTCGTATTCCTTGAATATCATTATGCATTTTTAGTAATCTGATGTTCATTTTATATTTTTCTATAATCAATATAATAATCCATTTCAATAATTTAGAGTGGCACTTTAGACTGTTATTTAGATTTATTCGTTTATTGTGCCACTTCCCATGTCATACTTCTGAATCAGTCAATTTATAAAAGGTATTAGTCCTCTTATCTCTAACAATTTTGAACAAATATGGATTTTCGAGTAAGAAACGCCTACTACTTCTTAGATAATCTTATTGAAAAAGTTATATTATTATGAAACTAATATTATTTATATTAATACAAGCTTATTTTGTCTTTACACTTTAGTGAATGAAGACTTTGCTTAAATTTTGAGCCATTAGTTCATGGTATTACATGATGAACTTGATAGAAATTTTTTGGCATGAGAATAGAGGCAACATGATGAACGAATTTGTAGTTTTGATGTGTAGTATGATGTAAGCTTACCTTCGGTTTATAGTTGATGAGTGAAACTATTGTACGTTCACTTTCAATTTTGATATTCCAATTACTTTAACCTTCAATCATGGCTATTTTAAGTCCTGATTTTAGACAATCGTCTCATCAAGGGACTATAAAAAGCTCCCGAACTTTTGTTTTGAAATAATCATAGACGAAGTGTTTAGCACTAATTAATCCCTTGATGTTACAAATCATTAGTATTACGTGGTTTTATTCTTCTACCCTGCCCCGTGTCAAATTGTAAATAAGTACAAGTTTGGCTTTCATTTGTTCACTTGAATATTGTAATCAGATCCTTTTTGTTTGTTGGATAGAGATCATCATGTGGTGTAGACACATACATGTTCAAGATTACAACATAATACATTCTCCAAGTGATGTCTGCCCTTGCAGCAACTAAAGTGAGAAGTGCATCAACTAATGTGAGAAGTTCCTAATGAATATATATCTATGAATCAAAAATATCAAATAAGAAACCTAGAGTTTTGAATAACATGAACGCTTGGAGGAAAAGTTTCAAGGAGTGTAGGACTGTTTAAAGAGGTACAAATCCGAAGTTTTGAGTGCATAAAAACGAGATTGAAAATGACAAAATTAGAGTGGTCAAGATGGGTAAACGACCCGAAGTTGTATGCTGATGTTTGATTGGTGTTAAATAGATGAAAGGTAAGTTTTTATGATTGGATTCGTATGAGTATGATTCTGTTTGTGTTTGTGTACGTCTGTAGACTGAAAAATCGAGTATTGGAACTATACGTGGTATGTTCTGAAGTCTTAGTCCATATATGTGTATAAATTGGCATCTAGTCAATGATGGAATGTGTATAGTTTATAGTTTGATTACATACATGGATCTGTAGTGTAGTATATATATAAGCATGTATGCCACTGCATACGGAGGTTTCATTAATATAATTTTTTTGCTTTTTCTAAAAAATATATTAATGCAAATGTATACCATGGATTGCCAGATTCCCCACGAGCAATTTATTTTAGTCATCTTTATGCTTTATCATTTGGCTACCAACATATATGTATTTTCTTAATCCTTTATTATTTCACTTTACTATGTCGTAAGTTTAAAACAGATTTGGTATTCCACAAAGTAGGGATTGTCGTTCTACATTGTATCCATCTTATGTAACAACCTCATTAGATGGATGTTATAATAAGATATAAAAATATAAATAACTACAAAACATAACAAATATAAATCAAAAATATAAAAAATAATTAAAGTCACCCACGTTGTCGCGGGTCTTGAACCTAGTATGTATATATATATATATATATATATATATATATATATATATATATATATATATATATATATAACAAAGAATTTTTTTTTGCTTATATGTTATCTTTTTAATCATTATACGATGACATGTTTAAAATATAATTAATCCTAAATTATTCTTCAAATTCTAGGGATGCCACATGGCTTTCCATTTTTAATAATTTTTTTATTATTATAAATCATTTTATATATGGGTTAATAATAGTTTAATCCCCACACTTTTAATTTTTTTCGTTTTAACCCTTCTAACTTTTCTTTCTAAATGTTTAAACACCTTAACTTATAGGTTGATCAAAATTTAATCATTTAAGTTTATTTTGAGTATGTATATTTTGCATTGATTAACACAAGAGTCAAGTATAGCCTTGTCTCATTGTCGTTGTCTCGAGTTTATTTCATTAATAATCAAATTTTATTCATGATCAACTATATGTAGACATTTCACGAGTTAAACATACTGGTAGATTGAAATGTTGAGTTGAGACAATAATGTTAGAAACTATTACATATATGTTGCTTATATTAAAGTTGTATAACATTTGTGAATATGTTGTATTTGTTTCTCATGTTGTTACTCACAAAAACTTTGAAGTTTTTATTCACATATGTTTATATTGTTGTATACTATTTTTTTATTTTCAATTACATATTTATAGTTTTCAATTACAATATTGACATTGTTAAAAAATGTCATAGTATATGGAGTAATAGTTTTGCATACATTACCCTACGATCACGGGCTCAAAGACCTATAACTTTATACGAATACATGTAATACTTATTATTTATCTTTCTACAATTCATTGTACTTTATTTGGCTCCATATATTAATTTCGATAATTTATTATAATAGTTTGATTACGTTATTATATAGTTTGGTTTATATTATTATTATTTTCAATTCTCAATGACAGTTGCACATTTTAAGTTAACAACACTAATTAATTGAACTATTTATAAATAAACATATAATTGTATTTTTTAACGACCGTGCATCGTATGGGCTAAAAACCTAGTATATTATAAAGTTAAGTTACGTACAAATTATATACCATTGAAATTGCGCCTTTCCTTCCTCCAAGTTGCTCGCTCACTTATAATTAAGCACCTTTATAATTATGAGGATTTTTTAAAGTTTACAAATACATCAACTACTTTGTTAAATACTGTTAGCAAATTAATATTCTCCATTTCAGTCATTTGAAGGCAAGTTGAAACTCAATTTATCATTCCATCACCATCATAAATTAACAATTATTTTAATATGCACTACTACAAAAGTAAGCTATTAAGGCGCCAGTAAAAGGTGGTCCTAGATAGAAATTCGCTTATCGACCAAAAAGGTGGGGACAAATGGCAATTAATGGCGATTTTCGATAGGTAACTAGAACGGGTAACAATAACCTGCCTTAAGGAGAATAAAAGGTGGCGGTTCACAAATTAAACATGCTTTCTTTCGGGTCAGTTTCGTGTTAAGTTTTAGGTCGCGTCGAAAATTATCAGCCTTGGATCTTATGATTATGTACTGTAAAAACAAGAACATCCAGGTACGATCGATCCTGATTTTAACAACAATGATTATACGAACAATTCAGATTATATACAATGATCAACATATCAACAATTTAATTAAGACTGTATATAAATACCATGCACCAACTTAATTGAAGCAAATAAAACCAAGTAAACCTCTACAGCTAATTACACACCTTCAAACCTCATCTTCATCCTTCTTAGAAATGGCTTTGTCTCGGATCTCATCACCGGCAAGTCCAACACCTAAAGCAACACCAATACCCCATAAAACCTTAACCCCTTTCTTCAGCATCTTTTTTGTTTTGCCAAAGTTGCCCCGTTGTTGTTGCTATTGGTGTTGTTGCTGTTGCTGTTGGTGTTGCTGTTGCTTGCGCCTGTGTCTTCGTCGGATCTCGCGACCACATCTGTAAAGCTATGTGAAAGTACAATTTCCCCCTGCGTTTTATCAGCTTTTGTCATAACTCGGTAACTAATTTTATCACCTGAAGCATCTCCTGAAATAAGATCTTTAAAAGGCACTTTAACTTTTCCTACTTTTCGGTCAAATAACGTGCCGCCATGTTTGATCTTGATGACTAGATTGTAATCATCGCTCACGGGAACATTGGTGAAAACTATGGAACAGTCCCAAACAGGATCCGAATCACCCTTCTTTGCGATATTTGTGATGTGTTTAGTCTCTGCCGTTCCGTCTGTCGTCGCAATATAAATTATTGCGTAGGGGCTCATGATACCAAAATTTTTGACATCTTTTAGACCCTTTCCTGCATGAAGTTGGATCTTTAACTTTCCAATGAGCGCCATTACACAATCAATGACTATTAGGAGTTGAATTCTACTATAATTAATATTTAATACTGATTAATTAAGGTTCGAGTTGAATGAGTTTTTCTCATAGGGCCAATATATCACATAATTCATGGAGAAAATTGACCCAGGTACGTACAAAGGTTTGCTTAAACGACTTAATAATGTGTGGATTGAATTTTTTTTTTTTTTTTCTTTTAAAATTCGAAGATAAATGCATGATAACGACACTATTGAAAGAGTCGTTGATAAGTTATTACATGCATAAATATTCTTACACGGTCTGTTTTATGAACATCTTGATATGTAATGCAACATGTAACTAATCAAAGTCCCTCTATCAATAGATTCCACTTCCTCTTCACATCTTGGGCATATCACACTATATATGTCAATACCCAAAATATCGAATTTTTTACCGAACTAATACGTTTTCTAAACAAATTTTCGGTTCTAGTAGCATTTTGGGAAAGTTTTCAAAAGTAGTAGAATCGTGTTTCCCAAACCCGACTCTACATTTGATTAATTTTAGGAGACGGGTTTGCTAAACTAGTCTTTGACTACCATCCCATCACAAGGACACACCACATGGCACAGTACTGTACTTGTTGTACTTTTTTGAGAGAGAAAGTAGAGTCGGGTTTGCCAAACCCGACTTTACTTTTCCATGAGAGAGAACCAACTTTGGCAAACCCGACTCTCCTTTACCATTGCTTGAAAAAACCGGTTACCAACTTTATGCTTTAATGTGTTGTACTAGGTGCTCTGGCAATTGTACAGTTTGGAGAATGACTTAATTTGTTTGTTGTATCTATCAACTCCCAAATTGTAAATGTAAATGTATTGATGATAATTTTTTTATGATGATAACTGTAAATGTATTGATCAATTATATTTTAGTATTTTAATTATATATTTATTATTTATATATCTCGTTTGCAATATAAATGTACATTTGTTAATATAAAATACGTGTGACACTTTTGTTTTGTTAACTAAGTATTAAATAGAATAATACATTGATACAAAATATAAGTTTTCAAAGTACACTACAAATACAAGATTGCTAAAAATCAACGGCGGTGATGTGTTCCACAACTTGATCTGATAATTTGTCTTCTTCCTCTATCACGAGCAACATTTCTCTCCATAATATTTTCTTCTTCAGATTCCGTATCTTCTTGTCTCTCCTCCTCGTCCTGATCTTCCACCACATCCTCATAAATTCACTATGAATGGACGATTTAAATTCATAATTTTTGCATGACAAACTTTCTAATGGATGAATTAAATGTTTTTGTGGATAGATTATCGGATGAATAATGCAGAAATTCGGATGAATGAAGAAGTGTTTTTTTTTGTGATATATGAGAAAATGTGGTTGAGACTACGTATTTAACTATCTAAAGTCGGGTTTGCAAAACTATACTTTATCCGTTAAAGTCGGGTTTAGAAAACTACACCTTATCCAAAAAAATCTCACCTTTCAATCTTAGCCATTGGACACGATTTTGTTATAGGATTTCGGATATGAATTAAAAGCAATGGTAAAGGAGAGTCGGGTTTGCCAAAGTTGGTTCTCTCTCATGGAAAAGTAAAGTCGGGTTTGGCAAACCCGACTCTACTTTCTCTCTCAGAAAAGTACAACAAGTACAGTACTGTGCCATGTGGTGTGTCCTTGTGATGGGATGGTAGTCAAAGACTAGTTTAGCAAACCCGTCTCCTAAAATTAATCAAATGTAAAGTCGGGTTTGGGAAACACGATTCTACTACTTTTGAAAACTTTCCCAAAATGCTACTAGAACCAAAAATTTGTTTAGAAAACGTATTAGTTCGGTAAAAAATTCCAAAATATCTAAAACCTCTTAAACCGATACCCTACCATTTATAAGCCTCCATATTAAGATACAAACTTTCTTTGGAACAACCTTGCACCGGACCGTCTCCATTCTCCTCCCATTTTCAACACGGAACTTTCCATCCACTAATTTTCTTAGCTCTCTAGAAGAGAAGCTACCATAGTACCCTCAATACTAAAACTTGTATTCCCCTCTTAACATCATGTAAGGTTACGTTTGGTTCGCAAAATTCAATAGAATTCGATGGAAAAGGAATCTCAATTCCATATCACAAGGATATTTGGTTCACAAATAAATTGATTTGGAAGTCATCAATTCCTTCACTCAGTGGAATTCATATTCCTTGAAATTCAAATTCCTTTAATGAATTCCAATTTCATTAAAAAAATTCCGCGAATCAAATGCAACGTCACTGCTTTTAGTGGCTCTAGTCACTTGATAGTGACATTTTAATAAAACTATGATATATATGATGTTCAAAAAAATATAAATATATATAATATAAACTACATCTTCTGCATCTAAAACCGTTCGCTGGAGAAAATTTTTATTTTATTTTTTTATTATTATTTTTTAAACGTTAAACCTATTATAGATTTTACATAATATATACACTTAAGTTACGAACAAATTATATATATGGTCGGTCTCAAATAATATTTGAATCCCCCAATTTTAGCTTATAAGATCGTCTTGTGATACGAACCTAGCCCATACTAGGCCCATATCATGTCATAAGTGTAGAACTCACTCCCAAAACACCACTCCGAGGCCTCGTTGGTCACGGCTATGTTGGTCACGGTTGGCACCCTCTTTCGGGTCTAAGCCACCACTCCATAGGCCACCACTCCAAGGTGTTGGAAACCTCGAAAGATGGGGCTGACTCTGATACCAATTGATACGAGGGGGAATCTAAAGTCACCCCCAAAAGTCTGATCTACCCCCCTGGCCCACCTTTTTCAGTCTACTTTTATTTAAGTTTGGTCCAGTTCAGTACAGAATCAGTTTCAGTTTTAGACTTAACATGAGGTAAAAATTAAAAAAAACAGGGGGTATACCTAGAAAGTAAAAAAAAAGGGTGGGCCAGGGGTAGCTTTAATAGCCCCCTTGATACGAACCTAACCCATACTAGGCCCACATCAAGCCATAAGCCCAAGTGTAGAACTCACTCCCAAAAGCTAGCTTGAAGGAGAAGGGGACACCTAGACTTATAAGCAATTAACCAATCTCATACTTAGCCAATGTAGGATCATAACATCTTGTACTCCTAATTAATCCAGTTTAATATTGATAACGTCGAGTTTTTACATGTCAAGTAATGGAAGTTTGGATGGCCCGACTTGAGACCGAAGTGGTGGATATTAGTAATTGAACCCATATGATCTTTTCTCGAATTTACTAGTAATTTTCCAAACTATTTCCATGTTTCTTCTTGAATATCATGGGAAGCAGGGAAGGTTAATCTGTTGTGTGTTATAGTTGTTTGCGTATGTAATTTGGTTTCTATCCTCCTTTTAGAGACTTTTCTTTTGTATTGAGTTGACTTGTTTTATTGGAAGATTTTATAATAATATCTAGATTTTAGCAAAAAAAAATATGGGAAGGTTAATGTCGTAGCTAGTGTAGCAAATATTTAGACTACATGCAGTAATAACATCATATTGTCCCTTTTTAAAGCGCAACGTCCCTATAACACTACAACATCATTTTCAACACTAACAATGGTTATACCGGAACACATCTTTTTTGCTCTATGAATCCCACTAACTAAATTTGGTTTTCATTTATTTAACAAAACAAATACATTTAATTAATTATTAATTAATTAAAATACAATACAATAATTAAATAAAATACACTTGATAAAATTAAGAGTACTTATTTTAAAAAAAAAATACAATACTTAAAAATAAAACATTATAATTAAATTATGTATTTAAGGTGCGAAAGTTTGGTGGAAGCGTCCAAATGTGCTCGGTGAAATTGTCCCGTAGTTGGTCATGCACATCTTTATCACGTATTTCTTTTATTCTTGATTCTCGGTCTTTTCCGTGATCACCCCTTGTGTATTGGCCTTTCCATGCGTTCAGGCAGTTCTTCTATTGTCAATAGATACAGTCAATGCTCCCAAGCATTCCTTTAAAGCCATGTTTCTGTTCATGTACTGTATATAGCTGAGCAATATCTGTAGCCGTCGGCTTTTTCAAATACTCCGCCGAGTATAGATCGAATACACAATTACAAAAATTGTTTAGACAGTCGGATGACGTTCTTTCACCCATTTCACCCATTTATAAGTATTCATCGAGCATATCAGCAGACGTTCCATACGGTAATTGACGCATATGGTGGACGTGCACTTTAAAGACTGATTCAAGATAGTCACTCTCCTTTAACAAACTACTATATTAAGTTATTAAATAACGAAACACTAAAGACTTTATGCAATTTTCTCTTTTCATTCATATGCAAACGTTACACTTTAAATACTAGAAAACAAAACACCTACTAGCCTAAACTTTGGAGAAATACTAGGAACGTGGGAAGTATGTGAAAACATGGACTGAAAGTTGTTAGAGTATACAATAAAATATATTCAAATTGTCACACAATTTGAATATATTTTATTGTATACTCTAACAGTGGTATCAGAACCACACGTATGTGTTGTAATTAGTTAGATTTGTTACACATAAAATTTGGTGGGGATTGTTTTTTGGTTCGACGAAAACAAGAAAGAAAAAAAAATGGTTTGTTTTGGTTCCGTGGTTTCTAGTCGACGACTAATAACAATAATAGAAAAATTGGTCTTTTGGTTTTGAATGCAAAGGTCCACAAACAGAGACAACAACAAAATTGTTTTTGGGTTGTATGGAGCGGGGGCCAAGCGACGGACAAAGAAAAAAAATTAGTTTTGAAGCATCCAAGTTAAATGGATGGGATCCAGCAAGTCAAAGAAAAAAAAAATTAATTATACTTATGGGTTATATCTTGTGGGACAAGCGGTAATTTTTTTTTATTTGTTTGTTTGGTTTAAATTGTTAAACTTTCAAATTCCATTGCAAATTTGATGTGTAACTAGAATAATAACATATTTGATGTAAATTGTTTATTATTATTAATGTACCTATCAAATTAGCAAATAAAGGGTATCCATAAAATTCATGCATAATTTGTCATGGATATCACTTTTACAAATATGCTAGCTAAAAATTAATTGTTAATAGTGATGACTATGTGTTACTTCAAAATTGTTTGATTGACAAGTTGTCCCTAGTTGACCATGTTTTAGAGTTCTACCAAATGTTGCATGAAAATTAATTGTTAATTGTTTATTAATTTTAGTAGTTTATTTATTTTGCTTATTTTATTGTAACTTGTAAAGCAAAATAGTTTTATGAAAAAAAATAAACTGGACTAATAACTATGAAATAAAATTTATTATTTTCTTGCAAATCTTATTGTCAACTCGGGTTGGGCTCACATACCGTAATTTTCTCCGACGACGAGATTTGGAAGTTAATAATTTGTTTTAAACCACGACTAGGAGCTTGTATGAGAGAGGTATCTTCGGATTGGTGTCTAAGATGACGGGTTGGATAAACGATGTAAAGATCCTAGCCCCTCCTCTGGCCTCTTCATTGCCTCTCTTGTACATGGCCAAAAAGGTTTAAAACATGTTGAATCGTCAATTTTAATAAAAGTGCAATCTCTAATTTAATATGAATATTAAATTTGGCATCTTGACGCACATAACTTAATGAAGAAAGGTTTTATTAAAATCTATGTTACGAAGATGTGTGCATGCTTCTTCATACATATTTGATACACATTATCAAATAATTACCCATTTAAATTAAGTCATATGCCATCCAATTGGTAAGAACACTTGCACTTGCTTTTTGCTCTGCGTGAGACGTAGGTGAATTGTATCCAAGGTAAATTACCACTCATCGTGAGACGGTGGTGAGCTATTTACAGTTCTTAATTGGACGACTTAAAACGAGTTAAGCGGTGAGACCTTAAGCCCGTGGCATACGATGAGATTAAACATGCTTAATGACACCTATTGCTTGATCACTAAGTGCCATTAAATCCCATAATTTTTAGGAGTTGCACTTGTAATGCAATTATTAATCATCACTTACCTTTTGAATACACCATTGCTAGCAGATCAACTGATGTGATGGTGGCATATCAAGAAGGATCCTAGCCTTATGAAAATAAATTGTTTATATCTGCATAAACATTTGGGTATTAAATTTTCTTTAAGGATGAATTATCGAAAATACTAAATTCGAACTTTTATCTAGTTGTAGATGGCAAAATCCTGCACCGAACTTTAATTATTCGGCTTTCAGGCAAATGCTGGAATCTTTCTGGAAGTAATTTCAATGATTGGTTTCGTCAACTAAGGATTGTCCTTCGGGTTGATAGGAAAACTGAGGTCATTGAATAGCCGATGGGACCTGTCCCGATACTGCTATTGGTCCTATTGAGGAATTAGCAGCATGTAATGCTCTTTATGACCGTCATAATAAAGTTGCTCGTTTGATGCTCGGCAGCATGACTCCCGAACTTCAAAACCAATTTGAAAATCATATTCCATTTGATATGATAAAAGAGCTTAATTCGGCTACTCCACAAGTCCTTGTGATGACAGATGGAGAGATCCAGAAAGATAAGAAACCACAAACTAGGGGAAAGGCTAAGGGAAAGCAATGTGCTTTTGTCCCTAAACCTATGTAAACCCCTACAGCTAAGAAAGAGCATCCGGCTAAGAATGAGGCACATCACCACTGTGGGACACTGGAAGAGGAATTGTCCTGCCTATCGTGCTGAGTTGATGAATAAGAAGAAGAAGCTAGCCGGCTCGATCGGTCCTTCTGGAATCTTCATAATAGAATTATATTCTTTCTTTAAATCAAAATCCTGGGTATATGACACTGATTGTGGTACTCACATTTGTAATACCCTACAGGGATTTAGGGGAAAGAAGAAACTGAAACATGGGGCACTCTACTTGTACGTGGGAAATGGTTTACCTACAGCTGTAGAAGCCATTTGAAGTTTTGACTTAGTTCCGCCTTCGGGCTTAATCATTGTATTAGACAATTGTCATTATGCACCTACTATTACTAGAGGTGTTGTTTCAGTTTCACTTTTAAAAGATAATGGATTTATCAATGTTTATACTGATTATGGTATTTCAGTTTCTAAAAATAATGTTCATTATTTTAATGCTATTGCTTATGATGGTATTTATGAAATTGATATGCATGATCGTGTTTCAAAAATTAATTATATGTATTCTTTTAGCAGTAAAAGAGTCAAGCCTAACTTGGACTCTACCTATCTTTGGCACTGTCGTCTTGTACACATTGTGTGACACCCGTCAAATTAGGACTAGTAATTAGTGCCTAATCAAGTTTTAATACATATAATTAGTTCTGTGCTAGGCTAATTAATGTATCAATATATATGTTGATGAATATATATACAAGAATACGATTTAATTAAATCGTACAAGTTGCAAACCGAACGTATTTCGATCAATTAAACACGGACGTTGGTGAACAATTTAATTTAAATAATACAATGTTATTTAAGTATACAATTAGATCCAAAAATGTTATTTTGTAATAATTCGTATACAATTCACAACGTACAATCGATGGTTACGTGATCAAGATGTAAACGCGCAAACAAACAAAACGAGATAACGTTATATTTTTATAACGCAACTATTAAGTATTTTATGAAATACTTCAACAAAAATATCGAATAAATATTCGCATTTTAAAACATATATTTAAAGCGTAAAGTAATAATTTAACGTTTAAATGATCGGGAAAACGAACACCGCACGGAGCGCGAATACACGGGAACAAAAAAATTGGAGCCAACCACACATGGGTGGGGCCCATGTGGGCCGGCCCCCATAGCCCCAAAATGGGGATTTCTTTCCCATTCCACCATTATCACCATCATCTTCATCTCTCTCCTTTTCTTTTTCTCTCAAACCACAACACCAAACCACTACCAAAATCCCTTAAAAACTACCACAAAACGCAACCAAATCGACAAAGTAATTAAAGAAAAGGAACCACCGCATCCCGATCTACATTTCTATCTTTCCGGATTTTCGTTTCGACACTTTGTAAGTTTCCGACAAAATCCCGAAACCTCTCGTTTTAGCTTGTTTTTACATACTTATGGTTTATTTAAGTATATAAATGTCCAGTACACAAGGGGAACACGATTTTATAGCTTAAAAATGAGTTATATTTGAGTTTTGGGTTGGAAAATATCATCAGTCGCTGGGTTCTGGGCTGATGTTCATCTTTGCGACACAAGCCTTGTGTCGCATCTTGTGTCGTATAAAAACCTTCGTGTCGTATTTTGTGTCGAAAAAACCCAGTTATGTCGGATCCTTTGCGACACAACACTATGTCGTACCTTATGTCGCAATCACCATGCGACACAATCACTATGTCGCTGTTAAATCAGCATTGTACGCTTATGCGACACAACCATTGTGTCGCTAAGCTCATTGTGTTGCACTTCTATGCGACACAACCATTGTGTCGCATGACAAATTCTTATGTCGCATCTTGTGTCGCATAAAGAGGAATGTTGAAAACTCAGATTTTTACCAAGTGTCGAGACCTGGAATTTGTCACTTGATTTTACCTAAATTCAAATCCCAGCTCGACCCCAACCAGGGGCTCTGCCCCTTGGACCCCGCCAGGGGCTGCCGCCCCTTAGACCCCGCTACCAGGGGCGCTGCCCCCGGACCCCCGTACTTAGATTCCGTAAGCACATTTCTCACCAAGTGTCAAACTTGTACAACTTCAAAACGCTTATACGATACAACTTTTCAAACATAATGGAATTTGCTTTTCAAGTATAACGCTTCGAAATCAATGTGATAACATCAAGACTATTATTACAATTAATCACCAACGGGCCGTACACGTTTTCAAACATACAATTCAATCAACCAAATCGTAGTAATTTGGACAAGTCAATCAACCAAATCGGAGTAATTTGGACAAACAACTACAAAGGTAGCCTTTCGAGATGCCTAATCAATTAATAACCATCGCGTGTCATGGACACCTTCAGGTTACGAGTCTTCGGACAACACTTCAAGGCAAATCAATTCAAGTTGTTAATTCAAACTTTCAAGACTCAGGTGAGTCTCATGGCCCCTATTTTGCTGCTTTTCATAAGGGGTGTGATATTATTGCTCATTTTGTTTTACAAGTTGAACGCAAGTACAAATCAAATCAAATACTACATGAGTTTCAAGC
Organism: Helichrysum umbraculigerum; assembly: GCA_949592205.1. Classification (NCBI taxonomy): domain Eukaryota; kingdom Viridiplantae; phylum Streptophyta; class Magnoliopsida; order Asterales; family Asteraceae; genus Helichrysum; species Helichrysum umbraculigerum. Next base: position 64,245,415 of record CATIUR010000006.1, read on the forward strand.
TAATCAATTTAAAGCCCTCCATAGCATAGTCTGGTAATACGTAGTAGCGTGAATGTTAGTATATGATATCATATAGGATTGACAATCCTCATCCGGGTTAGCACGCACTAACTGGTCAAACGGATGTATTAGCATTTGGGAAGACGAGTGTAGATTAGGCACTCGTAGGAGGCATTCAAGTTGGGTTTCCTTAATTGGACCTGACAACTCAAGTTAAGCTCAGACTATGTGCTCATGGCTGCATAATTTTTATTTTTCTTAATTGCATTTTAAATTCAATTATAAAATCTTGCGGTTCATACAATTATGTGTTGACATACAAACCTGTGAGCTCACCAGCGTTTCGCTGACCCATTTTAGCATGTACCACAGGTACACAGCAGTAGGTTGGACTGCTCAAGCAGGGGTCATTAGCTCGAGTCAGCATTCATACAATCAGAGATTTAGCTGCATTATTATATTTTGTATAAATTAATTATGTACTTAAATCTCTCAATTTCAAACCGAGCTAATGTAAACAATATTTTGATGTAAACTTTTGGTTTTTATCAATACAATGTAAAACGACGCATATAGTGGTCGTTCATTATATCTTATGTGCTTTGTATATTGATTAGTAACACCCAATTCGTGCTTCCGCTAAACAGTAAATTTGCGGGTGTTACACATTGGCAAGAAACACATTGAAAGGCAAGGGCTCTTAAAATCAAATGATGATGGATCATTTGATAAATGCGTATCTTGTGTGTCAGGCAAGATGACAAAGAAACCCTTTTCGCATCAAACGCAAAGGGCTACAGATCTACTTGGAATCATACATACTGATGTTTGTGGTCCTTTTAGACATTTGTCAAGACAAGGTGCTAGCTACTTCATCACTTTCATTGATGATTTCAGTCGTTATGGTTATGTTTACTTGCTTAAACATAAACATGAAGTCTTTGAAACATTTAAGGTGTTTATAAGTGAAGTAGAAAATCAACTCGGTAAGACCATCGAGATCATTCGTTCGGATCGAGGTGGTGAATACTTAAGCTAAGAGTTTAAGGATTATCTGCAAGCGTGTGGAATTGTCCAACAGCTTACTCCTCCATACACACCATAACACAATGGAGTGTCTGAGTGGAGGAATCGAACCCTGTTAGACATGGTAAGATCCATGATGAACCTTACAACTCTCCCATTATCATTTTGGAATTATGCTCTTGAATCTGCTGTACGTATTTTGAATATGGTTCCAACCAAGAAGGTTGATAAGACACCACATGAACCGTGGCATGGAAAAGTCCCTAATTTATCTTACTTAAAGGTCTGGGGATGTGAGGCGCTTGTGAAGCGGGATACGCCTGACAAACTCGAGCAAAGATCTATTAAGTGCATCTTTGTAGGATACCCAAAGAAAACAATGGGTTACTATTTCTACAATCCTTCTGAAAATACTGTTATAGTTGCTCGATACGCTGAGTTCTTTGAAAAGAATCTCATAGCTCAAGAAAACAGTGGGAGGGTAGTAGAACTTGATGAGACTCAAGAGGAAGATGCATCACCTTCTACAAACACTAGCGAACATCAACTTGGGGGGGGGGGGGAAGTAGTCAAAGTGTTGAACCTCAAGTCGATGTTGTTTCAATTTGTAGGTCCGCAAGGACAATACGTGCTCCCGAAAAGTTGTGTCTAAATGTAGAAACTGAGGAGCACATGTTAGGGGATCTTAATGAACCTCCTAATTTCAAAGCTGCATTATCAGATCCAGAATCTGAAAAATGGCTTGAAGCTGCAAATGTGGAAATGAAATCCATGAAAGATAATCAAGTCTGGCGCTTGGTTAATCTTCCACCTAATGCTAAAACCGTTGGGTGTAAATAGCTCTTCAAAAAGAAGACCGACATGGATGAAAATGTACACACCTATAAAGCTCGTCTCGTAGCGAAGGGTTATACTCAATTCTACGGAGTTGACTATGATGAAACCTTCTCTCCTGTAGCAGATATTAGAGCTATTATGATTCTCTTAGCCATAGCAGCGTACTATGACTATGAGATTTGGCAAATGGATGTCAAGACTGCCTTCCTGAAAGGTTACTTAGACGAGGATGTCTATATGGTTCAACCTGAAGGCTTTATTGATCCAAAATATCCCAGCAAAGTATCCAAGATTCAAAGGTCCATTTATGGACTTAAGCAAGCATCAAGAAGCTGGAACAAGAGGTTCAATAAGGAAATCAAAAAGTTTGGATTTACTCAAAACCCTGATGAGCCATGTATATATCAAAAAGCTAGTGGGAGTAATGTTACTTTCCTTGTCTTATATGTTGATGATATATTGATCATAGGAAATCATATTCCAATGTTACAAGATGTAAAATCCTACCTTGGAAAGTGTTTTGCTATGAAAGACTTGGGGGAAGCAGCATTTATTCTTGGAATCAAGATCTATAGAGATAGAACTAAGCGGTTAATTGGACTAAGTCAAAGTGCTTATATTGATAAGATCTTAAAGAGATCTAAGATGGAGAATTCTAAACGTGGAAATGTACCAATGTTAGAAAGACTTGACTTAAATAGCAAACAGTGTTCTTCTACACCTGCTGAGGTGGAGCGTATGTAAAGGGTTCCTTATGCTTCGGTTGTTGGATCTATTATGTATGCTGTTAGATGCACTAGACCTGATGTAGCGTTCACACAGAACAAAGCCAGCCGTTTTCAACAGAATCCAGGTGAAAGTCACTGGGTGAAAGTCACTGGACTACTGTGAATAATATTCTCATGTATTTGAGGGCTACAAGTGAAATATTCCTGGAGTATGGTTGAAATCCTGAAGCTGAGCTCAAAGTGACTGGTTACAGTGATGCTGGATTTCAGACCGATAGAGATGATATGAAATCTCAGACAGGATATGTCTTCATCTTGGATGGAGACGCAGTGGAAAGGGTTCCTTATGAAGCAATTAAAAACTGCCATATTTACAGCTGAATCGGAGTACATAGCACCTTCGGAAGCTGTGATGGAAGCTGTCTGGATTAGAAAATTTATTTCTGGGCTTGACGTGGTTGCCATAAATAAAAACCCCATGGAGTTATACTGCGATAACCCAGGAGCAATTATGATTGCCAATGAACCTGGTGTTCAGAATGGGGCCAGACATTATCCTATAAGATTTAACTATGTTCGAGAGCAGATCGAATTAGGTGAAATCAATCTACTCAAAGTTCACACAGATGATAATCTAGCTGATCCATTAACGAATGCTTTACGTAAGGGAAAGCTTAGTCAACATGCCTAAGGCATTGGACTTCGTTTTGCTAGATATTTCATGTAACACTTTGTTTTAGTATTTGGATTAAGGATGTTAAACAATTATTATCTAATAAATGAATCAAAGTACCTGGTATGTTTGTTTTCATTTGATAATCAATTGTATCCTATATTTGAATGTTTAAATCCTTGAATAATTCTTAAATTATTCTAAAATATCCATTATCGATTAACTATGTGGGAACATAGTTGAACTAAGATATATCTGAGTGATTGGTATGGATGGTCCCTCCAAACTCACATGATATCCATGAGATGCATATCGGACTACCCCAACTGACAAATTATCACTTTATGGATCGGCGTCATTAAGTGAAACTTGTAAATGGTTGTTTTACTTATCCTTAGACTTGAGATGCAAGTAGGTCTTGCATGTATGGATTACATTTTCTTGATATAGTTCTAGCTATCCTGAATCAGGTAGTAATAAAGGGCTATTTTCAGAAGTGTGGTGAAGTACATGACTGACACGTGTAGTCAAGATAGGATTTGTTCCTTCAGTTAGCTATTGAAGTATGATACCACTGGGCCCCTCATTAGAATTAATTAAGATGTGTGTACGGCCGTACCCAAATGAATTCCAGATGTGTCTCGATTGATTTGGTAATCTTGATTGAATAATGGAATGAGAAACATAATCGTTAATCTATGGAATGACATTGATCCATATCCATAATTAACAAGGTATCTGAAACAAAGGGATAGTAAAGACTGAAATCATTTTCTTGAGAAGCTTGATTATACTTTAAGAAACTATATTATACTTTGAGAAACTATAATATATTTTAAGAAACTATACTTAAATGTTTTCGGGGGCATTGACGTGTTGCTAGACGCTTACCAATGTCATTACCTTTATTAATGACATGCTCAAGTGGGAGCTGTTGGGATATGACCACGTAATAAATAAACGCATGTCCAGAAATATTTAAGCCTACGGGGTCACACGTATTGACACTTATTGTGACACCCCCAAATTTGATTGATTTGCGGAAGCTCGATTTGGGTGTTACTAATCAATATACAAAGCACATAAGATAATAATGAACGACCACTATATGCGTCGTTTTAAACTTGTATAAATAAAGTAAACGTTTACATCAAAACAATGTTACATTAGCTCGGTTCCTGAGATTGAGAGATTTCATGGCATAATTACTTTTACAAAATATAATAATGCAATCAAATCTCTAGTTGTATGTATGCTGACTCGAGCTAATAATCCCTGCTTGTGCAGCCAACCTACTGCTGGGTACCTATGATAAATACTAAAATGGGTCAGCGAAAACGCTGGTGAGCTCACAGGTTTGTATGTCAATGTATAGTTGTCAGAACCGCAAGATTTATATTGAATTTAAAATGCAATTAAGCAAAATAAAAGTTATACAATCCATGAGCACATAGTCTGAGCTTAACTTGAGCGCTAGGTCCAATTAAGGAAACCTAACTTGAAATGCCTCCTACGAGTGTCTAATCCACACTCGTCTTTCCAAATGCTAATACATCCGTTTGACCGGTTAGTGCGTGCTAACCCGGATGAGGATTGTCAATCCCATATGATATCATATACTAACATTCACGCTATAAATACTAGAGACTATGCTATGGAGGACTTTAAATTGATTAGCTTGAAACTCATGTAGTATTTGAAGTTTGGCACTTGCGTTCTACTTGTAAAACAAAATGAAGTAGTAATATCACACCCCTAGTAAAAGTAGTGAAAATGGGGCCATGAAACTCACCTGATTCTTGAAGTGTTTAAGCAATTAAACTTGAAGTAATTAGCGGTGAATTGATGTCAGAGGACTTGAGACCTGAATGTGTCCACGACACTTGAATTGTTATTAATTGTACCGATATCTCGAAAGACTACCTTTATAGTTGTTATACGACTATATATATATATATATATATATATATATATATATATATATATATATATATATATATATATATATATGTCCAAATTACTACGATTTGGTTGATTGTATTGTTACAAGTCACTACGACTTGTTTGATCGAATTGATACAAGTTACAACGACTTGTTTGATTTTTGAAGTATGTTTTGATAACGTGTACGGCCCGTTGGTGATTAACTGTAACAATAGTCTTGATGTTACCACATTGATTTCGAAGCGTTATACTTGAAAAACAAATTCCATTATGTTTGAAAAGTTGTATCGTATAAGTGTTTTGAAGTTGTACAAGTTTGACACTTGGTGAAAAATGTGCTTACGGAATCTAAGTACGGGGGTCCGGGGGCAGCGCCCCTGGTAGCGAGGTCCAAGGGGCGGCAGCCCCTGGCGGGGTCCAAGGGGCAGAGCCCCTGGCTGGGGTCGAGCTGCCAGGTCAGCTTGGAAAATTTTTATTTCTACTATATTGCTTTGACGAAAACGCATCTGGATACGAATTTGGGTAAAATCGGTGTTAAAATTTTAGGTCTCGACACTTAGTAAAAATCTGAGTTTTCTGTGTTTTGCGACACAATATGCGACACTAAAGATGTTATGCGACACAAGGGTTGTGTCGCATAGGAGTGCGACACAATGTCCATACGACACAAGGGTTGTGTCGCATGGATGCGAAATGCTGATTCAACAGCGACATAGTGATTGTGTCGTATGGGGTATGCGACATAGTGGTTGTGTCACAGAACTTGCGACACTAATTAGTTGATACGACACAAGGTACGACACAAGGGAGTTTATGCGACACAAAGGCCAAAATACGACACAACATGCGACACAAGGCTTGTGTCACATGGATGAACACCAGCCCAGAAATCCGGCTGTCACGATAATTCCGACCAAAAGTCCGTTTTAAACTCGTTTTTAAGCTGTAATTTCGTGTTCTATACATGGTAATGGACATATACTAGTTATAATAACAACCACAAATGAAAAATACTAAGAATCGAGAGGTTTCGGGATTTTGTCGGAAACTTACAATTTGCCGAAATGAAAATCCGGAAAGGTAGCGTTGTAGATCGTCGCGAGGTGGTCGTGAATCTCTAAAAATATTGATGATACGGTTGCGTTTCGTGGTGTTATTTGCGATTTTTAATGGTTTGGTGGTTTTGTTTGTTTAGAGAGAAAAGAAAAGAGAGAGAGAGAGAGGAGGAAGTGATGAAATGAAGAAAGAAAAGTGGGAGGTGGGGGTTATCCCCATTTTTCCAGTTTTCGCCCCGCGTTCCGTGTGGTGTTCGTTTGCTCCGTCGTTTAACGTTAAACAATTATTTACATTTTAATTATAAGTTTTAAAATACAATTTATTACGCGACGTTTTATTTAAATATTTTACAATTTAATTTATATTTGAGTTATAAGATGTAAGTTTGTTTATTTAGTTTGCGTGTTTTAATATTTTAAATTGCGTAAGTTCGGTTTGTACGATACGAGTGAATACGAAATATTATCATAATAATATTTTTGACACAAAAGCGTTATTTAATAAAATTGGTCACCAACGTCCGTATTAAATTGAATCGAAATACATCCGATTTAAATTGCGTACGATTTAATCAAATCGCATTTTCGTATATATTCAACAATATATATAATTCGAGACATTAATTAGCCTATCACAGAACTAATTACATGTTTTAACAGATGATTAGGCACTAATTACTAGTCCTAATTTGGCGGGTGTTACATTCTCCCCCTGTTAGAAGAATTTCGTCCCGAAATTTAGCTTGAGGTCGCGTTTGATGTAGAATCAGTGAAGAGTTGAGGATATTTGAGTCGCATTTGGTCTTCCCTTTCCCAGGTGAATTCCGGACCGCGCCGCGAATTCCAACTAACTTTGACAATGGGAATACGACTTTGTTTAAGTTGTTTGACCTCACGGTCCATGATTTCGGCAGGTTCCTCAACAAAGTGAAGTTTCTCGTCAACTCGAATTTCATCGAGTGGAATGATAAGTGTCTCATCAGACAGACACTTCTTCAGGTTTGAAACATGAAAAGTGGGATGCACGCTGCTGAGTTCGGATGGCAGCTGCAATCGATATGCCACTGGACCAATCCTCTCAAGGATCTCGAATGGTCCAATATATCTGGGATTTAACTTCCCTCGTTTGCCAAATCGGATTACGCCTTTCCAAGGCGATACTTTGAGTAGTACTCGATCCCCAACTTGGAACTCGAGTGGTTTGCGTCTCACGTCAGCATAACTTTTCTGACGATCACGCGCGGCCTTGAGCTTGTTTTGAATTTCGACGATTCTCTCGGTCGTCTCGTGAATGATTTCTGGACCTGTGAGTTGGCTATCCCCAACTTCGGTCCAACAGATAGGTGACCGGCACTTACGACCGTACAGTGCCTCGAAAGGTGCAGCCTTAATGCTGGCATGATAACTGTTGTTATACGAGAACTCGCAGAATGGTAGGTGTTTTTCCCAGTTCACACCGAAGTCTACTACACAGGCCCGTAGCATGTCTTCTAGCGTTTGAATAGTTCGTTCACTTTGGCCGTCGGTTTGAGGATGATATGCGGTACTCATATCAAGTCGAGTACCCAGGGATTTTTGAAGTGATTGCCAAAATTGTGAAGTGAAACGACTATCTCTATCGGAGATAATTGAGATTGGAACACCATGTTTGGTCACGATTTCCTTCAGATAAATACTGGTGAGGCGTTCCATTTTGTCGGATTCTTTAATTGCCTGGAAGTGAGCAGACTTTGTGAGACGATCCTCGATCACCCAAATGGTATCGCAACCGCTCGAGGACTTGGGTAGTTTGGTTATGAAGTCCATGAAAATTTGTTCCCATTTCCATTCAGGAAGACTGGGTTGTTGAAGTAAACCAGAAGGTTTTTGATATTCGATTTTGACCTTGGAGCAAGTAAGGCACTTGCTGACATAGGTTGCGCTTTCAGCTTTCATGTTCGGCCACCAGTAGAAGTCCTTGATACCGTGGTACATTTTATCGGATCCCGGATGGATAGAATATTTGGACTTGTGAGCTTCATCCATCACCAAGTCTCGTAGATTCCCGAATTTAGGCAACCAGATTCGGTGTGAGAAATACCTAATCCCGTTAGGTTTGACTTCGAATTGTTTATCCATGCCCCGCAAGGCTTCATCTTTGACGTTTTCGTGTTTCAAGGCTTCGAGTTGAACAGTGAGAATTTGAATGTTTAAATTGTTGTGAATGGTCATACTGAGGGCTCGGACCCGAAGTGGTTTCACTCGCTCTTTTCGACTGAGGGCGTCAGCAACAACATTTGCTTTGCCTGGATGATATTTGAGTTCGCAGTCGTAATCGGTAAGCAACTCGACCCATCGACGTTGCCTCATGTTGAGATCCTTCTGATTGAATATGTGTTGGAGACTTTTGTGGTCTGTAAAGATTGTGCATCTAGTGCCATAGAGGTAATGTCTCCAAATTTTGAGAGCAAAAACGACAGCTCCTAGTTCGAGGTCGTGGGTGGTGTAATTCTTTTCATGAATCTTGAGCTGTCGGGAAGCATAAGCTATGACTTTGTCTCGTTGCATAAGCACACAACCGAGCCCTTGATGAGAAGCATCGCAGTATACCACGAAGTCATCGGTGCCTTCGGGTAATGATAGAATGGGAGCACTGCAAATCTTTTGTTTTAATAGTTGGAATGCCGACTCTTGTTTATCAGTCCAGTCAAACTTTTTGTCTTTCTGGGTCAGAGTCGTGAGTGGTAAGGCTATCTTGGAGAAATTTTCAATGAATCGTCGGTAATACCCGGCAAGACCCAAAAATTGGCGTACTTCGGTCGGAGTGGTGGGTGCTTGCCAGCCCTTGATAGCTTCAATTTTTGATGGGTCAACGTGAATCCCCTGACTGTCAATCACGTGACCAAGGAATTGGACTGTTTGAATCCAGAACTCACACTTAGAGAATTTGGCATAGAGCTCCTCGTGTTTAAGTAGTTCAAGGATGGTTTTGAGGTGTTGCGCGTGTTCTTCTTTTCTTCGTGAATATATAAGAATGTCGTCGATGAAGACAATGACAAATTTGTCAAGGTAAGGTTTACACACCCGATTCATAAGGTCCATGAATACAGCCGGTGCGTTGGTTAGGCCGAATGGCATCACTTGGAATTCGTAATGCCCATAGCGGGTTCTGAAAGCGGTTTTTGGAATGTCTGCATCGCGAACACGTAGTTGGTGATAACCGGATCGGAGATCAATCTTTGAATAACAACTAGACCCTTGAAGTTGGTCGAACAGGTCATCGATTCGAGGGAGTGGATACCGGTTCTTGACAGTTAACTTGTTCAACTCTCGGTAGTCGATACACATTCGAAAAGAACCGTCTTTCTTCTTAACAAATAGGACCGGAGCTCCCCAAGGTGAAGAACTCGGCCTGATAAATCCTCGTTCCAGGAGTTCTTGTAATTGGGTGGACAACTCCTGAAGTTCGGATGGAGCTAAACGGTATGGTGTTCGGGCCACAGGCGCAGCACCTGGTACAAGATCGATTGAGAACTCAACCTGTCTTGGTGGTGGTAGACCAGGCAGTTCTTCGGGAAAGACTTTAGGAAAGTCTCGAACAATTGGAACATCCTCAAGTCGCTTCTCCTTCGACTTTTTCTCCATGATGTGCGCGAGGATTGCTGGATAACCCTTTCTCAGAAATTTTCGGGTTTTTAGGCAAGATATGAGGTTAAGCCTTGTCCCACCGGTCTCCCCCTGTATGACCAAGGTTCTACCGACGGCGAGAGGTATGCGAACAATTTTGTCATAGCAAATGATTTCGGCGCGATGTTTGGATAACCAGTCCATACCCACGATGACATCGAAACTTCCTATCTCGATTGGCATAAGATCTATGGAGAAGATTTCGTCGGCTAGATTTAAAGTGCAATTAGGTATCACACTATCGGTTTCTATCAATTTGCCATTTGCTAGCTCTACGGTGTACTTAACGACTAATGCAACAGGTGTGATGTCAAGTAGAGGGCAAAATTCATCGGAAATAAAACTTCTATCGGCACCAGTATCAAACAGAATAGAAGCAGTTAAATTGTTGAGGAGGAACATACCCGTGACCACATTCGGGTCCTGACGGGCGTCCCCTGAGTTGATCACGAAGGCGCTACTTTTGACGTTGTTGTTGTTGCGGCTATTGTTGTTGTTGTTGTTGTTGTTGTTGCCCTTATTCTTCAATTTTGGGCACGTATCCCTAAAGTGTCCTGGATTTCCACATTCATAGCAGGACTTAGGTTGTCGGGCATTTTTGTCCGAGGAGTTGTTGTTGGATCTGGGGGCTCGGCAATCCTTAGTCGAATGCCCGTACCTCCTGCAGTTGTTGCAAGGAGTATTGCACTGACCAAAGTGATGATAGTTACACTTGGGACAATAAGGCCTGTCCCCGGTGTAGCTGCGGTTGGTTTCAGAGTTGGTGGTGTAGACTTGGATGGCGTTGTTTTTCTTGTTTGTGTTGTGGTGGTGTTCAGTGGATTTGCGTTTGTTGTTGTTGGAGGATGAGGTGTTGGAAGTCACACGGTTGACAACTAGGGCCATGAGTTCGTGGGCTAAACGAATGGCACTTTCAGTGGTGGTTGGTTTGGATGAGGCGACATTTCCCTGGATGTTCTCAGGGAGTCCGCGAATGTATCTCTTAATGCCCTTACTTTCCGGTTCAACCAAGCTTGGGCATAGTAAAGCAAACTGCTGAAATTTTGTGGTATAATCAGCAACATCATTTCCCTGCACCGTCAGGTGCCAGAATTCCTCCTCCAGTCTGTGCAGTTCTTCTTCAAGACAGTATTTTTCTGTCAGCTTCTTTTTCAGTTCGGCCCAAGGAAGTCGATTTGCAACCTCAAGGCCTACAGAGTTTGCGTGGGTTTTCCACCACGTGAGTGCACCTTCCTGAAAGGTGTAAGCAGCGAATTTGACTTTGTTGTTCTCAGTGCAGTCGCAGAGACTGAAAACGGATTCCATACGCTCAATCCAACGGATCAAGCCAATGGCACCTTCCGTGCCCTTGAAATAGAGGGGTTTACAGCTGAGAAAGTCCTTGTAGGAACAAGGCTTGACAGTATGAGTGGTGGCGGTGGTATCGGCTGTTTCCTCGGACGTTCGGATTGGATCCCGAGCGGCCAAGGCGTCGGCTACGGCTCGATTAACGGCAGCAGCGAGTTCGGCTTCACTGTAACTCTTTTTCTTCGGTGGCATGATTCTTCAAGAAAAGAAACAATAGGTACGTAAGAAATTGTACCAGGATGACAATTGCAGTGGATGTATGTATTAAAGCGACAATATACACATCACAAGCATAAAGGTTCTATAATATAGATTTAAATCGATCGAAATTGTCAATTGATATTACGTTGTTAAATGGTTACAGACAATTTCGGGTTTGTTGAATTCAAAGGTTACAGACTTAGATATTGTGCCAAAAGTTCCGGGAATTGTTTCATCCGGTCAATTTACATTAGTCCTATGAAAGCGTTATAAAGTGCAGATTTAGCCTAAGCTAATTCTGACGAAGATTGAGTTGTGGCATTAAGGCAGTGAGACGGTCAACGGACTCTGCAAGTCGGCTAACCATTCCGAGTGCCTCCTCGGTTTCCCTCAAGCGTGTCTCACACTGAGTCAACCTTGATCGCAGGACAGTGATTTCGTTGTGATTGTCAATCACTTGATTGTGAACGATCTCTATGGTCTCGATGGTTTCACCCACTCGATTTTCGAGAACGTTCATATTGTTGATAGTGTTTTCATGGTCTTCAGAGACCTGAGCAACTTGTCCCATTAGGGTGAGTGTCCAGTTTTCTCGGGTCTCTTGTAACTCGATGTCCATGTCACGCAATTGTTGCTCGTGACGGTGTAGCCTAGCGGCCAAATCCGTTAGTGTGAATTGATTGGGGTATGGGCCCGCTCGAGGCAACCTGGGGCTCCTCCTAGCTACCCTTGAACTTTGTGGTTCGTACGGATGGGAACGAGATGAGTTGGATGGTGTGTTTGCCATTCTGAGACAGAGTGTTAGAAAGAATGAGGCCTATATTCATATAATATAATAAAGCCTAAGATTGTAAGTGAGGTCTATTCATGTATATATATATATATATATATATATATATATATCACATAATAACCTATTGGGTGTCTAGCAAAGACATGTTTTGAGTCCCGTTTCTCTCGAGGTCAGAGTCAACTAGTGTATCCTGTTCAGCCATAACTTCCTTCAGATCTTACATCATCTTTGTTTAATTGTACATAGTTGATCAGGCTATGTTAAATTAAATTCGTATGCTGTAATCTCTGAACTGGTTATACCTAATAGGGAATACTGCCTAACGGTCATAGTCTAGGTCCACTAAATGCAACCTAGTTCACTATAACCTTAGGCTCTGATACCAATCTGTGACACCCCCAAATTTGATTGATTTGCGGAAGCTCGATTTGGGTGTTACTAATCAATATACAAAGCACATAAGATAATAATGAACGACCACTATATGCGTCGTTTTAAACTTGTATAAATAAAGTAAACGTTTACATCAAAACAATGTTACATTAGCTCGGTTCCTGAGATTGAGAGATTTCATGGCATAATTACTTTTACAAAATATAATAATGCAATCAAATCTCTAGTTGTATGTATGCTGACTCGAGCTAATAATCCCTGCTTGTGCAGCCAACCTACTGCTGGGTACCTGTGATAAATACTAAAATGGGTCATCGAAAACGCTGGTGAGCTCACAGGTTTGTATGTCAATGTATAGTTGTCAGAACCGCAAGATTTATATTGAATTTAAAACGCAATTATGCAAAATAAAAGTTATACAATCCATAAGCACATAGTCTGAGCTTAACTTGAGCGCTAGGTCCAATTAAGGAAACCTAACTTGAAATGCCTCCTACGAGTGTCTAATCCACACTCGTCTTCCCAAATGCTAATACATCCGTTTGACCGGTTAGTGCGTGCTAACCCGGATGAGGATTGTCAATCCCATATGATATCATATACTAACATTCACGCTATAAATACTAGAGACTATGCTATGGAGGACTTTAAATTGATTAGCTTGAAACTCATGTAGTATTTGAAGTTTAGCACTTGCGTTCTACTTGTAAAACAAAATGAAGTAGTAATATCACACCCCTAGTAAAAGTAGTGAAAATGGGGCCATGAAACTCACCTGAGTCTTGAAGTGTTTAAGCAATTAAACTTGAAGTAATTAGCGGTGAATTGATGTCAGAGGACTTGAGACCTGAATGTGTCCACGACACTTGAATTGTTATTAATTGTACCGATATCTCGAAAGACTACCTTTATAGTTGTTATACGACTATATATATATATATATATATATATATATATATATATATATATATATATATATATATATATATATATATGTCCAAATTACTACGATTTGGTTGATTGTATTGTTACAAGTCACTACGACTTGTTTGATCGAATTGATACAAGTTACAACGACTTGTTTGATTTTTGAAGTATGTTTTGAAAACGTGTACGGCCCGTTGGTGATTAATTGTAACAATAGTCTTGATGTTACCACATTGATTTCGAAGCGTTATACTTGAAAAACAAATTCCATTATGTTTGAAAAGTTGTATCGTATAAGTGTTTTGAAGTTGTACAAGTTTGACACTTGGTGAAAAATGTGCTTACGGAATCTAAGTACGGGGGTCCGGGGGCAGCGCCCCTGGTAGCGGGGTCCAAGGGGCGGCAGCCCCTGGCGGGGTCCAAGGGGCAGAGCCCCTGGCTGGGGTCGAGCTGCCAGGTCAGCTTGGAAAATTTTTATTTCTACTATATTGCTTTGACGAAAACGCATCTGGATCCGAATTTGGGTAAAATCGGTGTTAAAATTTTAGGTCTCAACACTTAGTAAAAATCTGAGTTTTCTGTGTTTTGCGACACAATATGCGACACTAAAGATGTTATGCGACACAAGGGTTGTGTCGCATAGGAGTGCGACACAATGTCCATACGACACAAGGGTTGTGTCGCATGGATGCGAAATGCTGATTCAACAGCGACATAGTGATTGTGTCGTATGGGGTATGCGACATAGTGGTTGTGTCGCAGAACTTGCGACACTAATTAGTTGATACGACACAAGGTACGACACAAGGGAGTTTATGCGACACAAAGGCCAAAATACGACACAACATGCGACACAAGGCTTGTGTCGCATGGATGAACACCAGCCCAGAGATCCGGCTGTCACGATAATTCCGACCAAAAATCCGTTTTAAACTCGTTTTTAAGCTGTAATTTCGTGTTCTATACATGGTAATGGACATATACTAGTTATAATAACAACCACAAATGAAAAATACTAAGAATCGAGAGGTTTCGGGATTTTGTCGGAAACTTACAATTTGCCGAAATGAAAATCCGGAAAGGTAGCGTTGTAGATCGTCGCGAGGTGGTCGTGAATCTCTAAAAATATTGATGATACGGTTGCGTTTCGTGGTGTTATTTGTGATTTTTAATGGTTTGGTGGTTTTGTTTGTTTAGAGAGAAAAGAAAAGAGAGAGAGAGAGGAGGAAGTGATGAAATGAAGAAAGAAAAGTGGGAGGTGGGGGTTATCCCCATTTTTCCAGTTTTCGCCCCGCGTTCTGTCGCACCCCCAAATTATGATGCGGAAGCGGGTCGTTTCGGGGCGCGACTAATCAATATACAAAGCACACAAGATTACAAAATGAACGACCACTACATGCGTCGTTTACAAAATACATTGATATTATAAAAGTTTTACACTGTTATAACATAGTTTACAAAAGCTCCTGAGTTCGATTGATAGAGATTCTATGGCATAACTAAATTATACAAAATATAGTAATGCATGACAATCTCTTGATGTCTGAATGTGACTCGAGCTAATGGGCATCTTGAGTGGCAGACCTACTGCTGCTGAGCACCTGTGATACATGCTAAAATGGGTCAGCGAAAACGCTGGTGAGCTCACAGGTTTGTATGTCAACACATATTTGTATGAACCGCAAGATTTAATGATAATTGAATTTAAAATGCAATTAAGCAAAATAAAAGTTATACAGCCATGAGCACATAGTCTGAGCTTAACTCGAGATGTCAGGTCCACATTTAAGGTATCCTGATCGAGGTGCCTCCTACGAGTGCCTAATCAACACTCGTCTACACAAATATTAATACATCCGTTTTACCAGTTAGTGCGTGCTAACCCGGATGAGGCTGGTCAAACCTATATGATATCATATACTAATATTCACGCTACTAAGTATTACCAAACTATGCTGATGGAGGGCTTTAAAATGATTAGTGAAAATAACTCATGTAGTAATTGATTTGATGGTACTTGCGTTCATATTGTAAAACAAAACAAGCAATGGATCACACCCCTGAGAAAACATATTTAAAAAGGGGCTATGAGACTCACCTGAGTCTGATGAGATGCTGTCAAGCAACAATGATGGTATACAAAGAATGATGTCGTTTTCCAACGACTGAAACCTGCCGGGCGTCCTAAACGCGCAAGGTTTTAAATGATTAGATGTTTCAGCAGACCATCTATGCTAGTTGTTCATCCAACTAGTAATGTCCAAATAATTAGTTTTGGATTGATTGTATTTTGAAAACATGTACGGCCCGTTGGTGATTAATTGTAATAATAATCTCAAAACATTATTATTAAAATGTCGTAATGATATACTTGTAAAGTATAATTGAAGTGGTTAGTATTCGTATAAATCATGTGTTGATGCGTTGTTATCTTAGGTGATTATAAGTTGTTACCACTTCTAGTTATAACCTCGTTATCATTGTTAGTTTAAGTTGTTACCACTGTTAGTTATAAGTTGTTATCACTGTTAGTTATAACATAGTTACCACTGTTAGTTATAACTTAGTTACCACTGTTAGTTATAACATAGTTACCACTGTTAGTTATAACTTAGTTACCACTGTTAGTTATAACATAGTTACCACTGTTAGTTATAACATAGTTACCACTGTTAGTTATAACATAGTTACCACTGTTAGTTATAACTTAGTTACCACTGTTAGTTATAACATAGTTACCACTGTTAGTTATAACATAGTTACCACTGTTAGTTATAACTTAGTTACCACTGTTAGTTATAACATAGTTACCACTGTTAGTTATAACTTAGTTTCCAAAACAGCCCCTTTTTATATCTTTTTTCTGATTTTTGGCTCGACGAACCTCTCGTTTTCTACACTTTTTAGTCAAAACCAAGACCCACCAAAAATCACAGATGTTCCCCTATGGGTCTAGTATAAATCTGCACTTTATGGTAATTTTATAAGTTCATCTGCTATTTTTAACAAAATCAACATGAAAGGTAGTCGGATTTGGTTCGGAAACGAGTAACATTCAAAGATCAGCTTCTATACTTAAATCCGTACAGATCTGGAAAAAGTGTAAAACACGAAAGTTGTAGCTCTTTTCAATACGCAACTTTTAAAAAAAAATGGTTGTCTAACTCATCTTAGAGCTCGAGATATTAACGATTTTGTGGGACTGTTTTTGAGAGACAGAATCTGTCATACATACATACTTATGAAAAACGTTTTTAAGATTTAGATTTGGACATTATCAAGTTGTATGAACAATATATCATCTATATAAACATAATACAAGTATTTTACGAAAGTGTCGGGATTCTTACGATGATCGAATGAAGAATCCGAAAAGGTGGAAGCGTAGCTCGCGTTCTCGTGATCGTTTTTACTTCAATCGACTTGATGATCCAAAGAGGTTTTGATGGTGGATTATGGTGGTGAAAGTGGCTGATTTTAGAGAGAGAAATATCAGAGATTAGAGAGAGAATGAGAGAGATTGAGTTGGTGATTGAATGAAGAAAGATGAGATGATGGTGGTGGTTAAAGTCAAGAACAAGATCCATGTTTCATGGATCTTGTTTGGCTGATTTTTCCAAGTCAAAAAGGAGGTGGATTTTTGTTATATTTTGTCTCAAATAATTGGTATTATATCCGTGTTCGTTTACCCGATCGTTTAATTGTATATTTAGACGTTATGTATTATATATACGTTTTTAAATAACGAATAAGCTTTCGATATTTTTGAGTTGAAGTATTTTATCAAAATACTTGTTAATGAGTTATAAAAATATAACTTTGGTTGGTTTTGATTATCGAACGCGTTTCACTCATTTTTGGTTGTGTATGATTGTTTTAGACGATATGAGTTTCTTTTGAAATATTATCGAAATAATATGTAATAAAAATTGAGTTGTATTAAATAATAATTCTATATTACTTAATACTTGTTTTTCACCAATGCCGTATAAATGAATCGGAATTTTGGCCGATTTGATAATTGCACGATTTAATATAATCGCTTATTGATATATATATTCAACCATATATATATTTTGATACATAAAATTAGCCTAACATATAGAACTAATTACACGTATTTCTAAATGATTAGGAACTAAAAACTAGTTCTAATTTTTACGGGTGTCACATTCTCCCCTTGTTAAGAGAATTTCGTCCCGAAATTCAGCTCTGAATTGGTGCGTGAGTGGAGTCTGCAAATAAGTGAGGATACTTGAGTCGCATCTGGTCTTCCCGTTCCCAGGTGAATTCCGGACCTCGCCGCGAATTCCACCGAACTTTGACAATGGGAATACGACTTTGCTTAAGCTGTTTGACCTCACGGTCCATAATCTCCACTGGTGTCTCGACAAAATGAAGTTTGTCGTCGATTTGAATTTCCTCGAGCGGGATGATGAGTGTCTCGTCGGACAGGCATTTCTTCAGGTTAGAAATGTGAAATGTGGGATGCACGCTACTAAGCTCTGGGGGTAGCTGCAATCGATAAGCGACTAGACCAATCCTTTCAAGGATCTCAAAAGGTCCGATGTATCTAGGGTTCAACTTCCCACGTTTACCAAAACGGATGACACCTTTCCAAGGTGATACTTTGAGCAATACTCGATCCCCAACTTGGAACTCGAGATGCTTGCGTCTCACGTCAGCATAACTCTTCTAACGATCACGTGCGGCCTTCAGCCGTTGTTGGATACCAACGATCTTCTCGGTGGTTTCATGAATGATTTCCGGACCAGTGAGTTGGCTATCTCCAACTTCGGTCCAACAGATAGGCGATCGACACTTACGACCGTACAGTGCCTCGAATGGTGCAGCTCCAATGCTGGTATGATAGCTGTTGTTGTATGAGAATTCACACAATGGCAAATGATGCTCCCAATTTGCACCGAAATCAATTACGCAGGCGCGTAACATATCTTCCAGTGTTTGAATAGTCCTTTCACTTTGGCCATCGGTTTGTGGATGATAGGCTGTACTCATATCTAAACGAGTACCCAATGACTTTTGCAATGATTGCCAAAAGTTAGATGTGAATCGACTATCTCTATCAGAGATAATTGAGATTGGAACGCCGTGTCGGGATACGATCTCCTTCAAATAGATTCGTGTGAGACGTTCCATTTTGTCGGTTTCCTTCATGGCAAGGAAGTGAGCAGATTTGGTTAAACGATCAACTATTACCCATATAGTATCGCAACCACTTGATGTTTTCGGGAGTTTAGTGATAAAATCCAAAGCGATTTGCTCCCATTTCCATTCTGGAATGTCCGGTTGTTGAAGTAAGCCGGTGGGCTTCTGATATTCGGCTTTAACTTTTGAACATGTGAGGCACTTGCTGACATACGTGGCAATCTCTGCTTTCATGTTTGGCCACCAGTATGATCCCTTGATGCCATGATACATCTTGTCAGATCCAGGATGTATAGAATATTTGGACTTGTGAGCTTCATCCATCACAAAGTCTCGAAGATTCCCAAACTTGGGTAACCAGATTCGGTTTGCGAAGTATTTGACCCCATTGGGTTTGGTTTCCAATTGATTCTCCATATTTCGCAAGGCCTCTTCCTTGATGTTTTCAGGTTTCAATGCTTCGAGTTGAGCAGTGAGAATTTGAATGATGAGATCATTATGGATGGTTATGCTAAGAGCTCGGACTCGAAGTGGTTTTGTGCGCTCTTTGCGACTTAGGGCATCGGCAACTACATTAGCCTTCCCTGGATGATACTTGATCTCGCAATCATAGTCGGTGAGTAACTCGACCCAGCGACGTTGCCTCATATTGAGATCCTTCTGATCGAATATATGCTGGAGGCTTTTGTGATCGGTGAAGATGGTACATTTTGTGCCATACAGATAGTGTCTCCAGATCTTGAGAGCGAACACTACGGCTCCTAATTCGAGATCATGAGTTGTGTAGTTCTTCTCGTGAACTTTGAGTTGTCGGGAGGCGTAGGCAATAACCTTGTCTCGTTGCATCAACACGCAACCAAGACCTTGGTGTGAGGCATCGCAGTATACTACGAAGTCTTCATTGCCTTCGGGTAATGATAGAATTGGTGCACTGCAAAGCTTTTGCTTCAATAGCTGAAATGCTGACTCTTGTTTATCAGTCCAATCGAACTTCTTTTCCTTCTGAGTCAGTATTGTGAGAGGTTGAGCTATTTTGGAGAAATTCTCAATGAAACGCCGATAATAACCTGCCAGTCCTAAGAATTGGCGTACTTCGGTCGGCGTCGTCGGCGCTTGCCAGCACTTGATAGCCTCAATCTTTGATGGATCTACATGAATTCCTTGACTATCAATCACATGACCAAGGAATTGAACGGTTTGCATCCAGAACTCACACTTGGAGAATTTAGCATATAACTCTTCGTGTCTAAGAAGTTCTAGAATGACTTTGAGATGTTGCGCGTGTTCCTGTTCATTGCGCGAGTAGATGAGAATGTCATCAATGAAGACAATGACAAACTTGTCGAGATATGGTTTGCACACTCGGTTCATAAGGTCCATGAATACTGCCGGTGCGTTAGTCAAACCAAAGGGCATCACTTGGAACTCATAATGTCCATAACGAGTTCGGAAAGCAGTCTTTGGGATGTCGATGTCACGAACTCGTAACTGATGATAACCTGATCTTAGATCTATCTTGGAATAGAGACTTGACCCCTGAAGTTGGTCGAATAGGTCATCAATACGAGGAAGTGGGTAACGGTTCTTGACGGTCAATTTGTTCAACTCTCTATAGTCGATACACATTCTGAATGAACCGTCCTTCTTTTTCACAAACAGAACCGGAGCTCCCCATGGTGAAGAACTCGGTCTAATGAATCCCTTATCCAGGAGTTCCTGCAACTGAGTAGACAACTCCTGAAGTTCTGAAGGGGCTAAACGATATGGTGCTCGTGCAACAGGTGCTGCCCCCGGCACGAGATCGATCGAGAACTCAACTTGTCTCGGTGGTGGAAGGCCAGGTAAGTCTTCGGGAAAGACTTCTGGATAATCTCTAACAATGGGCACATCCTCAAGTCGTTTCTCTTCCGACTTTTTCTCCAAGACATGTGCAAGGATCGCCTGGTACCCTTTTCTAAGGTACTTGCGAGTTTTCATGCAGGATATGATATTCAGTCTCGTCCTACCGGTCTCCCCTTGTATGATTAGAGTACTACCGGTGACAAGAGGTATACGGACGATTTTGTCATAGCAGATAATTTCAGCTCGGTGCTTGGATAACCAATCCATTCCAATAATGACGTCGAAACTTCCAATTTCAACGGGTATAAGGTCAATAGAGAAGATTTCATTAGATAGATTTAAAGTGCAATTTGGTATTACACTGTCAGTCTCTATAAGTTTACCATTAGCTAACTCTACAATATACTTAGCATCTAAGGCAATAGGAGCAATGTTAAGCAATTGACTAAACTCATCAGATATGAAGCTCCTATCAGCACCAAAATCAAATAGAACAGAAGCAGTAAGATTGTTGAGAAGAAACGTACCCGAGACCACATTCGGGTCTTGACGGGCCTCTCCTGAGTTCAGAACGAAAGCTCTTCCCTTCGCAGTGTTGTTACCCTTGTTCTTCAGCTTTGGGCAATCATTCGTAAGTGCCCAGTTTCTCCACACTCATAGCAGGACTTTGGTTGGCTGGTGGTGGTGTTGGTGTTGACGGTAGTAGACCTACAGTCTTTGGTCAAATGTCCATACCTTTGACATTTTCCACAAGGTGTGCTGCAAGGACCATCATGATGACGGCGACACTTTGAACAGTAGGGTTTATTTCCAGTGTAACCCTTGTTGAAACCAGAACCAGTGTTGAGGGTCTTATCAGACTCAGACCTCTTTGATGATGATTGGTTTTGAGTGGTGTTTCCAGACCACTTTCTCTTGTTGTTGTTACCTGAAGATGGAGCAGATGTCTCACGGCTGACAATCATGGCCATGAGTTCATGAGCAATTTCGATAGCTCTATCAAGGGTGGTTGGTTGCGCTGAAGCGACATTTCCCTGGATATTCTCTGGTAGTCCGCGGATGTACTTCTTTATACTTTTTCCTTCCGTATCAACCAAGCCTGGGCACAACAGAGCAAATTGCTGGAACTTGGTGGTGTACCCAGCAATATCGTTCCCTTGTACCTCCAGATGCCAGAACTCGACTTCCAGTCGGTGTAGTTCTTCCTCGCGACAGTACTTCTCCCTTAGCTTTTTCTTCAATTCAGGCCAAGGAAGTCGGTTTGCGATCTCGACGCCGATAGAGTTTGCGTGGGTGTTCCACCACGTTAGTGCACCTTCTTGAAAGGTGTAAGCAGCAAACTTGACCTTACTATCTTCAGTACAGTTACAGAGACCGAAGACAGATTCAATTCTTTCAATCCATCTGATCAAGCCAATGGCACCTTCTGTGCCCTTGAAATACAATGGTTTGCAGCTAAGAAAATCCTTGTAGGAACAAGGTTTGATAACAGGAGTAGGAGTAGCATTGACTGTCTCTGCATTCCTTAGAGCTTCTTACGCAGCCATGGCTTCGGCTACAGCTCGGGTAACCGCAGCATTGAGTTCAGCTTGACTGAAACCAGTCTTCTTTGGCGGCATGATTCTGATAAAAGCAAAGAGAGTGGATGAGTTGTTTGCACCAAAACATGATACATCACATATGCATATATATATTTATGGGGTAATATACAATTACACAAGTGATAATCACATTTGACAAACAACAGAGTTGCATACTAGATGCGAGTTTGCGAGTAGGTGGGATATGGTTTTACGTATGGAGCCTATAGTCCTTCAAACAATAAGTTCTATTTGTGATTCTAAAGAAATAGAATGATAGAGGAAATACGAAATGATATATTCCTCGCGAATATGTGATTGTACAGCGGAATTGTGTTGTGAGATGTTATGTGCGTATAAAAGGATAGACGATAGTAATTCATACGCATCGTCTTTGGTAGTGAAGATGTCAACGAGTGTATTATCGTGTGTGATCTATATATATTCGATATATATAATAGCTTAGAAGATAATACGCGAGTGGGGCTTAATCATATATCTTCAATATATAATAGCCTATAAGATAGCACATAAATGAGGCATATGTATGTATATACGCCTATATCACATAATAGCCTAATGTGTGTCTAACACTAATCAAGTATTAGTCACGGTTTCTCTCGTGGTCAGAGTCAACTATCGCATTTCTGTTCAACATAACCCCTTTCAGATTTCACATCGTACTCATTTAATTGTACATAGTTAGCTAAGCTATGTTAAATTAAACTCATATGATGTAATCACTGAACCAGTTATATCTAATAAGAAATACTGCCTAACGGTCATAGTCTAGGCCCACTAAATGCAACCTAGTTCACTATAACCTTAGGCTCTGATACCAATCTGTCGCACCCCCAAATTATGATGCGGAAGCGGGTCGTTTCGGGGCGCGACTAATCAATATACAAAGCACACAAGATTACAAAATGAACGACCACTACATGCGTCGTTTACAAAATACATTGATATTATAAAAGTTTTACACTGTTATAACATAGTTTACAAAAGCTCCTGAGTTCGATTGATAGAGATTCTATGGCATAACTAAATTATACAAAATATAGTAATGCATGACAATCTCTTGATGTCTGAATGTGACTCGAGCTAATGGGCATCTTGAGTGGCAGACCTACTGCTGCTGAGCACCTGTGATACATGCTAAAATGGGTCAGCGAAAACGCTGGTGAGCTCACAGGTTTGTATGTCAACACATATTTGTATGAACCGCAAGATTTAATGATAATTGAATTTAAAATGCAATTAAGCAAAATAAAAGTTATACAGCCATGAGCACATAGTCTGAGCTTAACTCGAGATGTCAGGTCCACATTTAAGGTATCCTGATCGAGGTGCCTCCTACGAGTGCCTAATCAACACTCGTCTACACAAATATTAATACATCCGTTTTACCAGTTAGTGCGTGCTAACCCGGATGAGGCTGGTCAAACCTATATGATATCATATACTAATATTCACGCTACTAAGTATTACCAAACTATGCTGATGGAGGGCTTTAAAATGATTAGTGAAAATAACTCATGTAGTAATTGATTTGATGGTACTTGCGTTCATATTGTAAAACAAAACAAGCAATGGATCACACCCCTGAGAAAACATATTTAAAAAGGGGCTATGAGACTCACCTGAGTCTGATGAGATGCTGTCAAGCAACAATGATGGTATACAAAGAATGATGTCGTTTTCCAACGACTGAAACCTGCCGGGCGTCCTAAACGCGCAAGGTTTTAAATGATTAGATGTTTCAGCAGACCATCTATGCTAGTTGTTCATCCAACTAGTAATGTCCAAATAATTAGTTTTGGATTGATTGTATTTTGAAAACATGTACGGCCCGTTGGTGATTAATTGTAATAATAATCTCAAAACATTATTATTAAAATGTCGTAATGATATACTTGTAAAGTATAATTGAAGTGGTTAGTATTCGTATAAATCATGTGTTGATGCGTTGTTGTCTTAGGTGATTATAAGTTGTTACCACTTCTAGTTATAACCTCGTTACCATTGTTAGTTTAAGTTGTTACCACTGTTAGTTATAAGTTGTTATCACTGTTAGTTATAACATAGTTACCACTGTTAGTTATAACTTAGTTACCACTGTTAGTTATAACATAGTTACCACTGTTAGTTATAACTTAGTTACCACTGTTAGTTATAACATAGTTACCACTGTTAGTTATAACATAGTTACCACTGTTAGTTATAACTTAGTTACCACTGTTAGTTATAACATAGTTACCACTGTTAGTTATAACATAGTTACCACTGTTAGTTATAACTTAGTTACCACTGTTAGTTATAACATAGTTACCACTGTTAGTTATAACTTAGTTACCACTGTTAGTTATAACTTAGTTTCCAAAACAGCCCCTTTTTATATCTTTTTTCTGATTTTTGGCTCGACGAACCTCTCGTTTTCTACACTTTTTAATCAAAACCAAGACCCACCAAAAATCACAGATGTTCCCCTATGGGTCTAGTGTAAATCTGCACTTTATGGTAATTTTATAAGTTCATCTGCTATTTTTAACAAAATCAACATGAAAGGTAGTCGGATTTGGTTCGGAAACGAGTAACATTCAAAGATCAGCTTCTATACTTAAATCCGTACAGATCTGGAAAAAGTGTAAAACACGAAAGTTGTAGCTCTTTTCAATACGCAACTTTTAAAAAAAAATTGGTTGTCTAACTCATCTTAGAGCTCGAGATATTAACGATTTTGTGGGACTGTTTTTGAGAGACAGAATCTGTCATACATACATACTTATGAAAAACGTTTTTAAGATTTAGATTTGGACATTATCAAGTTGTATGAACAATATATCATCTATATAAACATAATACAAGTATTTTACGAAAGTGTCGGGATTCTTACGATGATCGAATGAAGAATCCGAAAAGGTGGAAGCGTAGCTCGCGTTCTCGTGATCGTTTTTACTTCAATCGACTTGATGATCCAAAGAGGTTTTGATGGTGGATTATGGTGGTGAAAGTGGCTGATTTTAGAGAGAGAAATATCAGAGATTAGAGAGAGAATGAGAGAGATTGAGTTGGTGATTGAATGAAGAAAGATGAGATGATGGTGGTGGTTAAAGTCAAGAACAAGATCCATGTTTCATGGATCTTGTTTGGCTGATTTTTCCAAGTCAAAAAGGAGGTGGATTTTTGTTATATTTTGTCTCAAATAATTGGTATTATATCCGTGTTCGTTTACCCGATCGTTTAATTGTATATTTAGACGTTATGTATTATATATACGTTTTTAAATAACGAATAAGCTTTCGATATTTTTGAGTTGAAGTATTTTATCAAAATACTTGTTAATGAGTTATAAAAATATAACTTTGGTTGGTTTTGATTATCGAACGCGTTTCACTCATTTTTGGTTGTGTATGATTGTTTTAGACGATATGAGTTTCTTTTGAAATATTATCGAAATAATATGTAATAAAAATTGAGTTGTATTAAATAATAATTCTATATTACTTAATACTTGTTTTTCACCAATGCCGTATAAATGAATCGGAATTTTGGCCGATTTGATAATTGCACGATTTAATATAATCGCGTATTGATATATATATTCAACCATATATATATTTTGATACATAAAATTAGCCTAACATATAGAACTAATTACACGTATTTCTAAATGATTAGGAACTAAAAACTAGTTCTAATTTTTACGGGTGTCACACGTTCCGTGTGGTGTTCGTTTGCTCCGTCGTTAAACGTTAAACAATTATTTACATTTTAATTATAAGTTTTAAAATACAATTTATTACGCGACGTTTTATTTAAATATTTTACAATTTAATTTATATTTGAGTTATAAGATGTAAGTTTGTTTATTTAGTTTGCGTGTTTTAATATTTTAAATTGCGTAAGTTCGGTTTGTACGATACGAGTGAATACGAAATATTATCATAATAATATTTTTGACACAAAAGCGTTATTTAATAAAATTGGTCACCAACGTCCGTATTAAATTGAATCAAAATACATCCGATTTAAATTGCGTACGATTTAATCAAATCGCATTTTCGTATATATTCAACAATATATATAATTCGATACATTAATTAGCCTATCACAGAACTAATTACATGTATTAACAGATGATTAGGCACTAATTACTAGTCCTAATTTGGCGGGTGTTACACTTATGCTCAATATAATTAATTAATATAAATGTGAGATATATTAATTAATCCGTTCACGAATAACTAAATAAAACGTTATTAAAGTGTTAATTGTACGTTTTATTAAAAGAGAGGGACTTGAATGTAATTGGGAAAAGTTAAAATTCTAGAACATTCCAAAAAGCCCTAAAGAGGCCAGCCCATGGGTTTTAAATAAACCCTAAACTTGTTCCCTAAGTTACCCGTACCCTATAAATAGAGAGGCTAATAACCCTAACAAAATAATATAATGAATCTCTCTCTCTTTGTTTTGTGTACGTACGAAAAAGAACCCAAGGGGTTCCTTTTTGTTTTTGTCATCTTGTGGTTTGACCAAGGAACGAAACGTAGTACTAGCATACGTATTCGAGCTGCTGTCGTGTGTGCGATCGTAGGGGGGTTTACTTTAAACCTTTAACTATATTATTATAGTTTATTAGAGATCTGCTAAAAGGTACAATTCTATCTTAACTAATTACATATACGTGTTTATATGCTTCCGCAATTGTGTGACAATTTGAATATATTTTATTGTATACTCTAACAAAACTAAATGTGAATGCATCTAATTAAGTGGTTTGATAGTCCACGTATTTGTCGCACCCCCAAATTATGATGCGGAAGTGGTTCGGGTTGAGGCACGACTAATTACATATCACAGCACATAAGATATAATGAACGACTCTATATGCGTCGTTTACAACTTGTATTGATAAAATCAAAGTTTACATCAAAATATAGTTACATTAGCTCGGTTGAAATTGAGAGATTTAAGTACATAATTAATCTATACAAAATATAATAATGCAGCTAAATCTCTGATTGTATGAATGCTGACTCGAGCTAATGATTCCTGCTTGGGCAGTCCAACCTACTGCTGTGTACCTGTGATACATGCTAAAATGGGTCAGCGAAACGCTGGTGAGCTCACAGGTTTGTATGTCAACACATATTTGTATGAACCGCAAGATTTATAATTGAATTTATAAAGCAATTAAGCAAAATAAAAGTTATACAGCCATGAGCACATAGTCTGAGCTTAACTAGAGTTGTCAGGTCCAATTAAGGAAACCCAACTGAGGTTGCCTCCTACGAGTGCCTAATCTACACTCGTCTTCCCAAATGCTAATACATCCGTTTGACCAGTTAGTGCGTGCTAACCCTGCAACACCCCGAAAACGTGACCATTTTTTTTTTCATATATTTTTGTCCCAGTACAGTTCCTGACATTACAAATGATCTTTTGGTAACTTATAAGTTGTTCATTTCTATTGCAAACAATTAAATTAAAAGCCTCCTGAAAACAGATGAATCCGCCGGATTCCAAAGGAATCCGCCGGATTCCGACTCACTTCAAGCTCAAACCGGAGCCAGAACTCTACAAACGAATCCGGTCCCTTGAATCCGCCGGATTTATGACGAATCCGCCGGATTGCTACTGAATCCGCCGGATTCCGATGGTTCCTGCAGCAGACCAAAAACTCTGCACAATTTAGTACAAAATCCGAACTTCGACATCGCATAACTTTTAAACGACAACACCTGGGATTACCAAAATTTGCAGACACGTTTAATATGGGCAAATGTACATAACTCAACTTTTACTTTTCCAAAATTCTCATTTTTACCCGTTTTGACCCATATACTTGTTTTCGACCGTTTTGACCAAAAATGTTAACACCTCAAGTTCCAAACCTTTACCAATCTGACTTTTAACTTTTGACCACACATTTGACAATAGTATTAGAACTTGTAGGTACAAAATTATATAACTTTCGACAAACACAACCCAATTTGACACGTAAGCTCTTAGTGACCCATTTGGGTACCAAGTTGACCCATTTAAATCTTTGACTATCCAATGACAATCATTCTTACTCAGTTGACTTTACAAAGTCAAAACAACCACTTTTCATTCATATTTACATAAAGCTTTAACATTTCAAGTCTCACTAATTTAACTTTAACCAAAACATTAACTTTCATCAAATACATACATCTTTCACAAGTGAGACTTACTAACTTTTACAACATTGACTAAAATCTTAAACTTTACAAACGGGGGTGTTATTGTATCATGAGCATGATCAAAAAGGGATATAAACTCATTACCAACCATGCAATGAGCTCCACCACTAGCTTTCCATAATCTTCTTTCCCGACTCTTCCTTTACCTTACTAGAGCTTCCTGTAACATGTTAAACACAACGAATAAGCATAAATGCTTAGTAAGTAATGGAAATATAATTACAAAATCTGCCACAAGTCAAGGATCCTTAACATCTAACATGTCAAATCATACGATATGACATAATACCAAGCTAATGACATGGTCATTACTTGGATACCACCAAGCAAAT
Organism: Helichrysum umbraculigerum; assembly: GCA_949592205.1. NCBI lineage: Eukaryota > Viridiplantae > Streptophyta > Magnoliopsida > Asterales > Asteraceae > Helichrysum > Helichrysum umbraculigerum. Next base: position 64,274,158 of record CATIUR010000006.1, read on the forward strand.
GATGACTCATTCCTTGGTTCCACAAATATCCATCTACTTACCTTGCACAATGCACAAACAAACACTTGAACTCTTCACACTTGAACACCTATTCACATAATCAAATAAACACTTATCATTTACATATTCAATTGACTTACTCTTATTTCTTACATATGATTTAGGTGCTAAATCACATAACACCTAAAATTCTAACATAAGTTCTATACTACATACACTATAATCATATTCAAATCCATATTAACATTCTTTTCTATCATTACCTTCACAATTCACCAAGAACATCCTTCTATGGTGATCTTCTATACACATAATTAAACAATTACCCAATTAACATATGATTATAGGTTTAATAACACAACTAACCAGAATTATATGTTCTTTCTAACTCATACTCATGTATAGAACTTAATTACATCTAATTACCCACTTACCCATCAATTTCACTAACTTAGGGTTTTAGTTTCTTAAACCCTAACTATAAATTAAACAAGTAGGGAGTTGATTCTTACCTTAGGAAAACTGAATTGAAGATTAAGAGCTTCAATCAATCAAAACCCTAACTCAAACTTTGATCCGTTCTTCTTCTTTTTCCCTCCCAAATCGCCACACACACACACATATACGTACGCACTGAACTTTTAAATTTCTGATTGTAGAAGGAAATAGAAGCTACAGGGATTTTATTTACTTTCTTTTCACATTTAACCCCTCCACTTTTGCTAATTGACAGTTTCTACCTTCTAACTAAGCTAATTTTAACTAACCAAGTCCATCTAACAATTTCTAACACATAAAAATTTACATAACATATTATTATATCATACACACATAAGTGAATAGCTAATTGTATATAATATAATTTAAACTTACAATATTTGGGGCGTTACAAACCCGGATGAGGATTGTCAATCCTATATGATATCATATACTAACATTCACGCTACTACGTATTACCAGACTATGCTATGGAGGGCTTTAAATTGATTAGCTTGAAACTCATGTAGTATTTGATTTGGTTTGTACTTGCGTTCAACTTGTAAAATAAAACGAGCAATAATATCACACCCCTGATTGAAAAGCAGTAAAATAGGGGTCATGAGACTCACCTGAGCCTTGAGTGTTTCTCTAAATAAACTTGAATTGATTATCCTTGAATTGATGTCCGAAGACTTGTAACCTAAAGGCGTCCGATACGCGCGATGGTTATTAATTGTACAGGTATCTCGAAAGATTACCTTTGTAATTGTTTGTTTATCTGTGATGTCCAAATTACCCCGATTTGGTTGATTGACTTGTCCAAATTACTAAGATTTGGTTGATTGACTTGAGTATTTGAAAACGTGTACGGCCCGTTGGTGATTGTTTGTAATAATAATCTCGATATTATTATTTTGATTTTGAAGTGTTGTACTTAAAAATGTTTACAAACTTTTAGGTGACGGGGGTCCGGGGGCAGCGCCCCCCGGTTAGCGGGGTTCCAGGGGTGGCAACCTCTGGCGGGGTCCAATGGGCTGGCCCATGGTTGGGGTCGAGATGCCAAGTCAGCTCGAAATTTTTTTATTTCTACTAAGTTACATTGGTGAGAAACGCATCTGGACTTGAATTTAGGTGAAATCAAGTGATAAAATTTTGGTCTCGACACTTGGTAAAAAAAAATGAGTTGTAAATATTCTGTTTTTGGCGACACTAAGCTAGTGTCGCAACGAGCTTAGGCGACACTTAATAAGTGTCGCTATATTTCTGATCTTCAATAGTTGGGCAACACTTGAGTAGTGTCGCTATGGCGACACTTACGAATTTTGACGTCACTAAGGGAGTGTCGCTAAGTTAAATCTGGTTAAGTAATTCAGCGACACTTAAGTAGTGTCGCTATAGGGGTGACACTTAGGCATAGCGACACTTGGCTAGTGTCGCTAGTACTGTTTTTGGCACACTAGCGACACTTCCAACTGTTCGCCGGATTTTGAGCCGAAAACGTGTTTTCCGGCGACCACTTGCTCCAAATCTTTTACCCAACCCTTATATGGATATTTTACACTTAAACAAACCACAAACATGTAAAAATAAGCGAAATCGGAGAGTTTCGGGTTTTGTCGGAAACTTACGCGGTGAAGAAACGGAATTCCGAAAAGATGAAGTTGTAGATCGTGAAGAGGTGGTTGTTTTTCTTCAAATGAGTGAGTCGATTGGAGGCCGTATGGTGGTGTTATTTGGTGTTTTAGGGTGGAGGTGGTGGTTGGTGGTTTTAGAGAAAAAGAGAAGAGGGAAAGATGATGATGATGGTGAAATGAGAAAAGGGGGAGGGGTTTCCCCCCTTTTTTGGCTAAAAATTCGGTGGTGCCCACCCATGTGGGGGTGTCCCGAATTTGTTTTCTGCAACGCGCTCCGTGCGGTGTTCGTTTTCTTGATCGTTTAAACGTTAATTTAATTTAATACGCGTTTAAACATACATTTTAAAATGTGAATAATTATCTAATATTTTCATTGAAGTATTTAGCCAAATACTTAATATTTGAGTTATATAATATAACTTAAATTATTTCATTTTGTTTGTGCGTTTACGTTTTAATCGCGTAAATTTTATTTGTACGATACGAAATGTTATAAAAATAAGATTTTGGATATAATTGTGTCATTAAATAATATTATATTATTTAATAAAATTGTTCACCAACGTCCGTATTTAATTGAACCGAATTATATTCGATTTGGAACTCGTACGATTTAATCAAATCGCATACTTGTATATATTCAACAATATATATTATTTGATACACAAATTAGCCTAACACAGAACTAATTACATGTATTAAAACTTGATTAGGTACTAATTACTAGTCCTAATTTGGCGGGTGTCACATTCTCCCCCTGTTAGAAGAATTTCGTCCAGAAATTTAAGTCGAAGTCGTGTTTGAAGTAGCGTCAGTGAATAACTGAGGATACTTGAGTCGCATATGGTCCTCCCGTTCCCAGGTGAATTCCGGACCACGCCGCGAATTCCACCTGACCTTGACGATGGGAATACGACTTTGTTTGAGTTGTTTGACCTCACGGTCCACGATTTCGGCGGGTTCTTCAACGAAGTGAAGCTAGTCGTCAACTCGAATCTCATCGAGTGGAATGATAAGTGTCTCATCAGACAGACACTTTTTCAAATTTGAGATGTGAAAAGTAGGATGCACACTGCTGAGTTCGGATGGCAGCTGCAATCGATATGCCACTGGACCAATCCTCTCGAGGATCTCGAATGGCCCATGTACCTGGGATTTAACTTCCCTCGTTTGCCGAATCTAATTACGCCTTTCTAAGGCGATACTTTGAGTAGTAACCGGTCCCCAACCTGGAACTCGAGTGGTTTGCGTCTCACGTCAGCATAACTTTTCTGACGATCACGTGCGGCTTTGAGCTTGTTTTGAATCTCGAAGATTTTCTCGGTTGTTTCGTGAATGATTTCTGGACCCGTGAGTTGGCTGTCCCCAACTTCGGTCCAACAGATAGGTGATCGGCACTTACGACCGTACAGTGCCTCGAACGATGCAGCCTTAATGCTGGTGTGATAACTATTGTTGTACGAAAACTTGCACAATGGTAGGTGTCGTTCCCAGTTTACACCGAAGTCAACTACGCAGGCCCATAGCATGTCTTCCAGTGTTTGAATTGTTCGTTCACTTTGGCCGTCGGTTTGAGGATGGTATGCGGTACTCATATCGAGACGGGTACCCAATGATTTTTGAAGTGACTGCCATAATTGAGATGTGAAACGACTATCCCTATCGGAGATAATCGATATTGGAACACCGTGTCGGGTTACGATTTCTTTCAGATAAATTCGGGTAAGGCGTTCCATTTTGTCGGTTTCTTTGATTGCCAGGAAGTGAGTAGACTTGGTGAGACGGTCGACGATCACCCAAATGGTATCGTAACCGCTCGATGACTTTGGTAGCTTGGTTATGAAATCCATGGCGATTTGTTCCCATTTCCATTCAGGAATGTCAGGTTGTTGAAGCAAACCGGAAGGTTTTTGATACTCGGCTTTGACTTTTGAGCAAGTAAGGCACTTGCTAACATAGATGGCGATCTCGGCTTTCATGTTCGGCCACCAATAGAAATCCTTGATACCGTGATACATTTTATCGGATCCCGGATGAATAGAGTATTTTGACTTGTGAGCTTCATCCATCACCAAGTCTCGCAGGTTCCCAAAACTAGGCAACCAGATTCGGTTTGAGAAACACCTAACTCCGTTAGGTTTGATTTCAAGTTGTTTGTCCATGCCTCGCAAGGCTTCGTTTTTTATGTTATCGGTTTTCAGGGCTTCGAGTTGAGCAGTGAGAATCTGAAGGTTTAGATCATTGTGAATAGTCATATTGAGGGCTCGGACTCGAAGTGGTTTCGATCGTTCCTTTCGACTGAGGGCATCGGCAACAACATTTGCCTTCCCTGGATGGTATTTGATTTCGCAATCGTAATCGGTAAGAAATTCGACCCAGCGACGTTGCCTCATGTTGAGATCCTTTTGATCGAATATGTGTTGGAGACTCTTGTGGTCGGTAAAAATTGTGCACTTAGTGCCATAGAGATAATGTCTCTAGATTTTAAGAGCGAACACGACTGCTCCAAGTTCGGGATCATGCGTAGTGTAGTTCTTTTCGTGGATTTTGAGTTGTCGTGAGGCGTTTGCAATGACCTTGTCTCGTTGCATCAACACACAACCGAGACCTTGATGTGAAGCATCGCAGTATACCACGAAGTCATCGGTGCCTTCGGGTAATGATAAGATTTGAGCACTGCAAAGCTTTTGTTTCAGAAGTTGAAATGCTGACTCTTATTTTTCAGTCCAGTCGAACTTTTTGTCTTTCTGAGTCAGTGCCGTGAGTGGTAGGGCTATTTTTGAGAAGTTCTCGATGAATCGTCGATAGTACCCGGCCAGTCCTAAAAACTGCCGTACTTCTGTTGGAGTGGTTGGCGATTGCCAGTCTTTGATAGCCTCGATTTTTGATGGATCGACATGGATTCCTTGACTGTCATTAACATGACCAAGGAATTGAACGGTTTGTATCCAGAACTCACACTTAGAAAATTTAGCATACAGCTCTTCGTGTTTAAGTAGCTCTAGGATGGTTTTGAGATGATGTGCGTGTTCCTGTTCGTTTCGCGAGTAGATGAGGATGTCGACAATGAAGACAATGACGAACTTGTCGAGATAAGGCTTGCACACCCGATTCATAAGATCCATGAATACAGCCGGTGCGTTGGTTAGACCGAATGGCATCACCTGGAATTCGTAATGCCCATAACGGGTTCTGAAAGCAGTTTTTGGGATATCTGTGTCGCGAACACGTAGTTGATGATAACCTGACCGAAGATCGATCTTTGAATAAAAACTCGACCCTTGAAGTTGGTCAAACAGGTCATCGATGCGCGGAAGTGGATATCGGTTCTTGACGGTTAAGTTGTTCAACTCTCGATAGTCGATACACATTCGGAATGAACCGTCCTTCTTTTTGACAAACAAGACCGGAGCTCCCCAAGGTGAAGAACTCGGTCTGATAAATCCTCTTTCTAGGAGTTCCTGTAATTGGTTGGACAACTCCTGAAGTTCGGATGGGGCTAAACGGTATGGTGCTCGGGCCACAGGTGCAGCACCTAGCACGAGATCGATTGAGAACTCAACCTGTCTCAATGGTGGTAGACCAGGCAGTTCCTCGGGAAAGACTTCTGGAAAGTCTCGAACGATTGGTACATCCTCAAGTCGCTTCTCCTCCGACTTTTTCTCCATAATGTGTGCGAGGATTGCTGGGTAACCCTTTCTCGGAAATTTATGGGTTTTCAAACAAGATATGATATTGAGTCTCGTCCCACCGGTCTCCCCCTGTATGACCAAGGTTCTACCTGCGGTGAGAGGGATTCGAATGACCTTTTCGTAACCGATGATTTCAGCGCGGTGTTTGGACAACCAATCCATACCAATAATGACGTCGAAGCTTCCTATTTCAACAGGCATAAGATCGATTGAGAAGGTTTCATCGGCTAGGTTTAAAGTGCAATTAGGTATCACACTATCGGTTTCTATGAGTTTACCATTTGCAAGTTCTACGGTGTACTTAACATCTAAGGCAACGGGGGTGATGTCAAGTAGTGGACAAAACTCATCGGAAATAAAGCTTCTATCAGCACCAGTATCAAATAGAACAGAAGCAGTTAAGTTGTTGAGGAGGAACATACCCGTGACCACATTCGGGTCCTGACGGGCATCTCCAACATTGAGAACAAAAGCCCTACCTTTTGCGTTGTTGTTGTTGTTCTTCCGTTTAGGACACACATCTCTGAAGTGTCCAGTCCCTCCACATCCATAACAGGATTTGGATTGTTGGGTGTTGTTGTTGGGTTTGGGAGCTCTGCAATCCTTAGAGGAATGCCCGTACTTCCTGCAATTGTTGCAGGAAGACTTGCATGGACCATGGTGGTGGTAGTTGCATTTGGGACAGTATGGTCTGTCCCCAGTGTAGGCGCGTTTGGGTTCAGAATTGGTGTTGTACACTTGGATGGTATTGGGCTTTTTGTTTTGGTTGTTGTGGGGTTCAGATGATTTGCGTTTGTTGTTGTTGGAAGAGTTGTTGGAGGTCTCACGGTTGACAACTAGTGCCATGAGTTCATGTGCTAGCCGGATAGCACTTTCAGTGGTGGTTGGTTTGGCCGAAGCGACATTCCCCTGAATGCTCTCAGGAAGGCCGCGGATGTACCTTTTGATGCCTTTTGTCTCCGGTTCAACCAATCCCGGACATAGTAAGGCGAATTGTTGGAACTTGGTGGTATAACCCTCAATATCGGTACCCTGCACCGCCAAGTGCCAAAACTCTTCCTCCAGACGGTGTAGGGCTTCTTCGGGACAGTACTTCTCCGTTAACCTCTTCTTCAATTCAGCCCAAGGGAGCTGGTTTGCTATTTCGATGCCCATAGAGTTGGCGTGGGTGTTCTACCATGTAAGAGCACCTTCCTGAAAGGTGTATGCAGCGAACTTGACTTTGTTATCCTCCGCACAGTTGCAGAGGTTGAAAAAAGATTCCATCCGTTCTATCCAACGGATCAGCCCAATGGCACCTTCCGTGCCCTTGAAGTATAGTGGTTTACAGCTGAGAAAGTCCTTGTAAGAACAAGGCTTGATGACAGGGGTATTACTAGGAGCTTCGCCAGTATTTCGGGAGTTTCGAGGCGAGTCCCGAGCAGCCAAGGCATCGGCCACAGCTCGAGAAACGATAGCATTGATTTCCGCATCACTGTAACTTTTCTTCTTGGGCGGCATGATTCTTCAAGAAAGAAAGAAACAAAAGGTACATAAGAAATTGTACCAGAATGAAAATTACAATAGATGCATATATGTAAAAGCGGTAACATACGACATCACAATGTAAAATCAATAATATTGAATAATCGAGGGGAATTGTCAATTGATATTACGAGTTCAAAAGATGATAGACAATTCCAAATTACGAGTTCCAAAAGTTACAGGATTAGATATTTTACAAAAGTACCTGGAATTTTTACATCCGGTCGAAATTACATAGGTCCTACGAAAGCATAATATAGTATAGATTTCAGCCTAAGCTAATTCTGATGTAGATTGAGTTGTGGCAGCAGTGCAGTGAGATGGTTCACAGACTCTGCAAGTCTGTTGGCAGTTCGGAGGGCGTCCTCGGTTTCCCTTAGACGTGTCTCGCACTGATGTAGCCTTGATTGTAGGATAGCGATTTCATTTCGGTTTCCAATCACTTGGTTGTGGACAACCTCCATGGTTTCGACTGTTTCTTCCACTTGATTTTGAAGAGTGTTCATGGTGTTGACAGTGTGTTCGTGATCTTCAGAGACTTGCTCGATTCGTTCCATAGCTTTGAGTCTCCAGTTTTCACGAGTTTCTTGGAGTTCGATATCCATAGCGTTAAGTCGTTGTTCGTGGTGATGTACCCTAGCGGCTAAGTCCGGTAGAGTAAAGTGAGTGGAATATGGGCTAGCCCGAGGCAACCTGGTGTCCCTCCTAGCTACCCTTGAGGTTTGTGATTCGTACGGATAAGAGCGCGATGAACCGGGTGGTGTGTTTGCCATTCTGAGACAAAGCGTTAGAAAGAATGAGGCCTATATCCATATAATATATAATATAGCCTAAGATGTTGAGCGGGAGCGAGGCCTATCTATGTATGTATATGTATATATATATATTGTAACACCCTCAAATTTAACAGTTTGCGGAAGCGATGTTTTGGGTGTTACTAATCAATAATCACAAGCACAAAGGATACAGTGAACGACTCTAAATGAGACGTTCGAAAAGTTATTACATTAATACATAAGTAGTTTCAAAATACAAGCTCGAGTTCGAGTAAATTCCTAGAGATTCTAATACATAACAGTAAGTACAAAAGTAATGCAATAAAATCTCCAAGCTTGTAATGCATGCGACTCGAGCTAAGTAAGCTTATCCTGCTGGGCATCCCTACTGATGCTGTGTACCTGAGAAGCATTACTAAAACGGTCAACCAAAAGGTTGGTGAATCTCACAGGTTTGTAAGTAAGTAAACAGTTTGAACACACAAGTATTATTTGTAAATCATAGCCAGCCAGTAAGTAACGATCACAGGTTATGCTCATCGTTAACTTAAGTTTTAATAAGTGGTGGTTGCAGGTTATGCTAACCGTTTGATACAATTGCCATGAGCCACCATAGTTGAAGCTTAACGTACAGTAAATATAGGTACCCCCTCATGAATGTAATCCAAAACATTCATACGGAACGAGTAAGAAACGCCCGTTTCTACAGGAACGGTTCGTGGTAGTGCGTGCTACCCCGGGCGGGGATTGTCAGTCCCATATGGATCCATATACTAAAACTCGCGCTTATCACATAACTAACAACTATGATTCAGGAGGATTTCATTGGATTAGTCGTAAACTCATGCAATTGGCATATCGTTAATCTCGTTCAGTAAGTAAATCATGGCAGCAAGTAAGTTTTGTGTGTTCATGTAAAACAGTAATGCATCTCACCCCTGAGTATAAAACAGTAAAGTAGGGGCTGTAAGACTCACCTGAGTCTGGCAGTCAATGCAGTAAGTAAGCAAGTAGTATTCCCGTACTAGCACCCTTAGCGTCCTAATACGCACAAGGTTTAGTAAGTAAATGGAATACTTGTAAAGTATCCATGCTAGTTGTTCCCAAACTAGTTAATGTCCATTAGTTTGTTTGTAAGTTTGTAATCGTTTGTAAATCGTAGTCTGTATAAAAGTTGTACTGTCCGTTTGTTATCGGTGTATAATGATAATTCCATCCATTATTATTATGTATTCATAGTAGTGGTACAGTTGTAAAGTATACTCGTATGATCGTTTGTTTGTATTACAACCTGTATCGTTTGTGTACGTTCCAATGGGCTTAGACCCCAAAGGGTACGAGTGAAACCTCGTAAGTATTCGTATGTATGTTCGTATCAGTTAACGTGTAATCCAGCACGTAACTAGTGAGTGAACTTGTAAGTTTGTATCGGATGTAATCCCGTGTAATGTACAAGTGTATGTTCGTTGGAGTGTAATCTCCTAAGTATTTCCAAGTGTAATCCCGTACGCGTGTGTGAGTGACATCTCACGTTTAGTTTAGTATAGTCTTGTACGTATTCAAGTGTTGTTGTATACTTTCAAAAGTATAGTATTTTCAGGTATAAGAAGCATCGTATTTGATTTAGTAGTTGAAAAGTGATTTCAACACTTAGAATATATTTTGTTTTCTGATCTGGGCTTTCTGCGACACAAGGCTTGTGTCGCAGACCGTATGCGACATAAGGTCTGTGTCGTATGGGTTTGTTTTTGATTTAGTGTTTATGCCGAATAGTTTCTACCGAAGGTTAAGGTTTATGCCGAAGGTTATAGTTTCTGCCGAAGGTTATAGTTTCTGCCGAAGGTTATAGTTTCTGCCGAAGGTTATAGTTTCTGCCGAAGGTTATAGTTTCTGCCGAAGGTTATAGTTTCTGCCGAAGGTTATAGTTTCTAGATTTTGAACTCGATGAACACTCTATTTAACCAACTTCTAAACCGATTCAAGTCTAACCAAAAATCACACATGTTCTACTATATGTAATGTTCATTTCTGCATTTTATGGTATTTTCATATGTCCGTTTAATATTTTAAACAAAAATAAAAGTGATGTGTGGTCAGATTTGGTTCCAAACAGAACTAAGTCCAAAGTTCTAGTATTAGCCGGAGATGGGTGTATTTCTGGGCAAAACGCCCTTCATGAAAGTCGTAGGCGACGAAGAGACGAAGATTTCTTATTTAGAAAGTTTTCGTTGATTTTGAACACACGATTTTATAAAAATTCCGGAAGTGGACTGTTTTCAGTGGTGGTTCTCGGTTTAAGTTTTCGAGTTCCAAAAACGAGTTTTAACGTATAATTTGGACATTATAAAGCTAGGGGAACAACATGCATGTAAAATAATGATAATCGGAAGAGTTTACGAGTCGCCGGAAAACTTACAAAGTCGACGAATCGAGAATCCGAAAAGATGGAAACGTGAAGCTCCTCCTCGTGATCGTTTTCTTCCAAATGAGCTTAGTGTTTTAAGGGGTTTTTGATGGTGGTTTTGGGTGGCTTGTGGCTGCCGAAAATTAGAGAGAGAGAGAGGGGTTAGAGAGAGAGTTGAGAGAGAATAGAGGTTGAGTGGAGTGTGGGAATGAATGAGTGAGGGGATGGGAGTGGTATGGTGGTGATTGAATGGAGTCAAACAAGCAACAAAGGGGAAGGCCATCCCCTAGCCATGTGGCCGGCCCCCTAGTGGGTCCCACAAGGGTATTTTGGTCTTTTCCTAGTTTACGCAAATACGTGTTCGTTTCCTCGGTCGTTTAAATGTTAAAATAGTTTTTATACGCGATTAATATACGTTTTAAAATACGAGTCGTTCCCCGGTATTTTTGTTGGAGTATTTAAATAAAATACTTGATTCTAAGTTATAAAATATAACTTAGTTTCGTTTTGTCGGTTGGTCGAGTTTTCGGAGAGTTCGGTGACGTTTTAATCAAAACGTACGTTTTCCGTTATATTATAAACATAATATAAAGTAACAATCAAAGTAATTAAATAATTTCACATTATTTAATAATTGTTTTATCAGTGTACGCAAGTTTGTACGATTGTAATTTTATACGATATTTGTACGAATCGTATACGCGTATATATACATATATTTCATCCATATATATATATATAGTAAGTAATGTATTTAATCCTATTTCATATTAAATACAAGTAATAAACAAGTAATTAGGAAAATTTTAAATTGGTCCTAATTTCGGGGTTGTTACATTCTCCCCTTGTTATGAAAATTTCGTCCCGAAATTTGTTCGAAGTAGTAATGGGTAGTAGGGTAGGTCCTACAGTGTTCGAAATCAAGTAGTTGTCAGGTGGTAACGTACCCTAATTTTAGTTGCCTGAAGGTAGTGGGCATTGGGCCTTAAGATGGCCAGCACTCCCACAGTTGAAGCAGAGTTTCACCTTAGGAGGGTTCGTACTTTTTGAGTAGGATTTGCATCGACCAGTGGGTATGGTACACGGTCCTTCATGATGCCGAGTGCATCGGGAACAGAAAGGTTTCTTTCCCAAGTAATTTCCTGAAGAGTTGGTCGGAGTGATTTTCGCCCTTTTTGCTGGAGGCGGGGTACAGTCGGTGTCGGTATCCTCTTCAGTAGGAGTACCATGTGAAGTTGGTGGTGAAGTAGGGTTTTCTAAAGCTATCAAACGCAGCTCGTACTCATGCATACGCAGGTCATTCTGGAAGGCAATTCGTCGCAAGTCATCAATGTCTTCTCGTGCTTCAGTCAGTTGTTTTCGCAGCGAATCAATAGTTTGGTTGAGGTGGCTGACTGATTCAGCAGTCAAGGTTACATCAACTGGTGCTTTTGCAGCAGTTGGAGCAGCAGGAACAACAGGTGTCATTTCTGATTCAGCGGAGTGTTCTGTATCACACTCGAGTTCAAGGAGGTAAGGAAACATCTTCGGTTCCTCACTGAGTAGTTCCTTTTGCAGTGTAGGGTTGTTGACGAAGTGAGTTGTCAATTTCCTACGAAATAAGTGCATAATTTAAGAATTTGCCTCAAGTATGGGAAGTTATATTAAATCATCTGTTTAAAGTAACGAATAGTAGACGAGTTCCCGGTCTCAACCAGTGTGAGATAATTGGGAAGGGAGTTTGGTTACTCTATCTAAAGTATAAGGCAAATCGTGTCGTCGGAATTTAGGTAGTCGGTCGTTTCCTAATCCTATTGTGTACTTAGGATCAAAGAAAACACACAGAGTAAAGTACAGTTATACATAAGTCATTAAGCGAGAGATTTATGAGAAAACAGATTCGGGTAGTCAAAGAATAAGCGTACCCGGGTTGAGTAAATCACAGAGTCTCGGGTTTGGGTCATCCTCCCTAGCATTGATTACATAAGCTCTACTCCTTGTATTGTTGGTGCGGGGTTTCAGCTTAGGGCAATCCTTCCTGAAGTGCCCGGTACCGTTGCACTCATAGCAGGTTTTGGGTGCAGGAGTATCAGTACCAGTGGGGTTGGTTCGACAGTCTTGGGCCAGGTGCCCGAATTTCTTGCACTTAGTGCAGGGACAGGAGCCGTTATGATGACGACTACAGTTGGAGCAGTAAGGCTTGCTCCCCTTGTAAGCCCTTGAGTCATTGGCATTGACTGTTGCAGGCTTTTTGTCGGAGGTAGTGTTGGATGAGTGGGAGGTTACTTCCCATTTGCGTTTGTTATTCGCGGGTGGGGTTGAAGTCGAGCCACGGCGGACTGAATTGGCCGTTAACTCATGTGCCATACGAATGGCGCTCTGAATGGTTCCCGGTTTAGATGAAGTCACTAAATCTTGTAGTCGCTCGGGAAGTCCATCAACGTACTTTTCGATCCTTTTGTACTCAGGATCAACCATGGATGGGCACAGAAGTGCCAGTTGGTGAAAGCGGTTGGTGTAGCTGGTGATGTCATCACCCTGCATCTTGTGATTCCAGAATTCTAACTCTAGTTGCTTCAGTTCATCTCTTGGGCAGTACTCGCCCCTCAGCATATTCTTTAGTTCATCCCACTGTAGTTTGTAAGCATCGGCAATGCTCACCGTTTGTGCATAAGTGTTCCACCAAGTAAGGGCGGTGTCAGAAAAGGTGCTGGCGGCGAATTTAACTTTATCCTCTTCCTTGCAGTTGCAGATGAGGAATACTGACTCGATTTTCTCGGTCCAACGAATCAGACCAATCGCTCCTTCAGTTCCTGCAAAGTTCAGCGGCTTGCAGTTATGGAAATCCTTGTAGGTGCAGGTTTTGGGTTGTGGTTCATTAGTAGCTGTATCTTCGCTACCAGGGGTTGATGTTCGGGTAGCTAGGGCTTGAGCCACGCTACGGGCAATCAGGCCCGCGACTTCGGCTTCAGTAAGCAAGATTTGTCGTCGAGGAGGCATGTTCCTTGAAACAATAAATAAAGAACATGTGAAGGTTTGAACAAGATTTATGATTGTGATGATTTAGTAAATTCAAAGAAATTTCGTCTTAAGTTGAAATTTGTTCAAAACTATGAATTATAAATAAGTTTATACAGTTTTGAAATTTTGAAAGATTTTTATAAGACATTTTGTAAGAAATTGAGTAATATTTTTGATAAAAATGTACGTTTGTTATAAAATTTTGATAGCAAAGGTTTGTTGAAAAATTTTGGAGTCTGATGGAGACTCGAGTTAAAAATGATTTTTATTAGGTCACACCTAATGGTACGGTGAGGTACGTTGTAAAATGTTTTAAACGTCGAATTGGGTAGAGTTAGTGAATAAAACAGAATCCCGATCTTCATATCAAAGGATATTCGAGTAGTTATGGTTGTCAGTTGCAACGGTGTGGAAGTCTTCAGACGTATGTCGATATTCATGAATTTATAAACAGTCGGATAAGGACGGAACGACGAGAATTGAGTTGTCGTTTGGTTAATGTAAGTTGAAAATAAATTTCGCAGCAGTCGAGAGAGAGTATTGTGTCGGGAAAGAGGCCTATGTACATATATAAATATATATATCACATAACCGCCTAATTCGTGTCTAGCACAATCAAGTAGTAGTCCCGGTTCTCTCGAGCTCAGAGTCAGCTAATGCATTCCGGTTCAACATAACCCCTTTCAGAACTCACATCATCTTCATTTAATTGTACATAGTTGATCAGGCTATGTTAAATTAAACTCGTATGCTGTAATTCCTGAACCAGTTATACCTAATGAGGAATACTGCCTAACGGTCATAGTCTAGGCCCACTAAATGCAACCTAGTTCACTATAACCTTAGGCTCTGATACCAATCTGTAACACCCCCAAATTTAACAGTTTGCGGAAGCGATGTTTTGGGTGTTACTAATCAATAATCACAAGCACAAAGGATACAGTGAACGACTCTAAATGAGACGTTCGAAAAGTTATTACATTAATACATAAGTAGTTTCAAAATACAAGCTCGAGTTCGAGTAAATTCCTAGAGATTCTAATACATAACAGTAAGTACAAAAGTAATGCAATAAAATCTCCAAGCTTGTAATGCATGCGACTCGAGCTAAGTAAGCTTATCCTGCTGGGCATCCCTACTGATGCTGTGTACCTGAGAAGCATTACTAAAACGGTCAACCAAAAGGTTGGTGAATCTCACAGGTTTGTAAGTAAGTAAACAGTTTGAACACACAAGTATTATTTGTAAATCATAGCCAGCCAGTAAGTAACGATCACAGGTTATGCTCATCGTTAACTTAAGTTTTAATAAGTGGTGGTTGCAGGTTATGCTAACCGTTTGATACAATTGCCATGAGCCACCATAGTTGAAGCTTAACGTACAGTAAATATAGGTACCCCCTCATGAATGTAATCCAAAACATTCATACGGAACGAGTAAGAAACGCCCGTTTCTACAGGAACGGTTCGTGGTAGTGCGTGCTACCCCGGGCGGGGATTGTCAGTCCCATATGGATCCATATACTAAAACTCGCGCTTATCACATAACTAACAACTATGATTCAGGAGGATTTCATTGGATTAGTCGTAAACTCATGCAATTGGCATATCGTTAATCTCGTTCAGTAAGTAAATCATGGCAGCAAGTAAGTTTTGTGTGTTCATGTAAAACAGTAATGCATCTCACCCCTGAGTATAAAACAGTAAAGTAGGGGCTGTAAGACTCACCTGAGTCTGGCAGTCAATGCAGTAAGTAAGCAAGTAGTATTCCCGTACTAGCACCCTTAGCGTCCTAATACGCACAAGGTTTAGTAAGTAAATGGAATACTTGTAAAGTATCCATGCTAGTTGTTCCCAAACTAGTTAATGTCCATTAGTTTGTTTGTAAGTTTGTAATCGTTTGTAAATCGTAGTCTGTATAAAAGTTGTACTGTCCGTTTGTTATCGGTGTATAATGATAATTCCATCCATTATTATTATGTATTCATAGTAGTGGTACAGTTGTAAAGTATACTCGTATGATCGTTTGTTTGTATTACAACCTGTATCGTTTGTGTACGTTCCAATGGGCTTAGACCCCAAAGGGTACGAGTGAAACCTCGTAAGTATTCGTATGTATGTTCGTATCAGTTAACGTGTAATCCAGCACGTAACTAGTGAGTGAACTTGTAAGTTTGTATCGGATGTAATCCCGTGTAATGTACAAGTGTATGTTCGTTGGAGTGTAATCTCCTAAGTATTTCCAAGTGTAATCCCGTACGCGTGTGTGAGTGACATCTCACGTTTAGTTTAGTATAGTCTTGTACGTATTCAAGTGTTGTTGTATACTTTCAAAAGTATAGTATTTTCAGGTATAAGAAGCATCGTATTTGATTTAGTAGTTGAAAAGTGATTTCAACACTTAGAATATATTTTGTTTTCTGATCTGGGCTTTCTGCGACACAAGGCTTGTGTCGCAGACCGTATGCGACATAAGGTCTGTGTCGTATGGGTTTGTTTTTGATTTAGTGTTTATGCCGAATAGTTTCTACCGAAGGTTAAGGTTTATGCCGAAGGTTATAGTTTCTGCCGAAGGTTATAGTTTCTGCCGAAGGTTATAGTTTCTGCCGAAGGTTATAGTTTCTGCCGAAGGTTATAGTTTCTGCCGAAGGTTATAGTTTCTGCCGAAGGTTATAGTTTCTAGATTTTGAACTCGATGAACACTCTATTTAACCAACTTCTAAACCGATTCAAGTCTAACCAAAAATCACACATGTTCTACTATATGTAATGTTCATTTCTGCATTTTATGGTATTTTCATATGTCCGTTTAATATTTTAAACAAAAATAAAAGTGATGTGTGGTCAGATTTGGTTCCAAACAGAACTAAGTCCAAAGTTCTAGTATTAGCCGGAGATGGGTGTATTTCTGGGCAAAACGCCCTTCATGAAAGTCGTAGGCGACGAAGAGACGAAGATTTCTTATTTAGAAAGTTTTCGTTGATTTTGAACACACGATTTTATAAAAATTCCGGAAGTGGACTGTTTTCAGTGGTGGTTCTCGGTTTAAGTTTTCGAGTTCCAAAAACGAGTTTTAACGTATAATTTGGACATTATAAAGCTAGGGGAACAACATGCATGTAAAATAATGATAATCGGAAGAGTTTACGAGTCGCCGGAAAACTTACAAAGTCGACGAATCGAGAATCCGAAAAGATGGAAACGTGAAGCTCCTCCTCGTGATCGTTTTCTTCCAAATGAGCTTAGTGTTTTAAGGGGTTTTTGATGGTGGTTTTGGGTGGCTTGTGGCTGCCGAAAATTAGAGAGAGAGAGAGGGGTTAGAGAGAGAGTTGAGAGAGAATAGAGGTTGAGTGGAGTGTGGGAATGAATGAGTGAGGGGATGGGAGTGGTATGGTGGTGATTGAATGGAGTCAAACAAGCAACAAAGGGGAAGGCCATCCCCTAGCCATGTGGCCGGCCCCCTAGTGGGTCCCACAAGGGTATTTTGGTCTTTTCCTAGTTTACGTAAATACGTGTTCGTTTCCTCGGTCGTTTAAATGTTAAAATAGTTTTTATACGCGATTAATATACGTTTTAAAATACGAGTCGTTCCCCGGTATTTTTGTTGGAGTATTTAAATAAAATACTTGATTCTAAGTTATAAAATATAACTTAGTTTCGTTTTGTCGGTTGGTCGAGTTTTCGGAGAGTTCGGTGACGTTTTAATCAAAACGTACGTTTTCCGTTATATTATAAACATAATATAAAGTAACAATCAAAGTAATTAAATAATTTCACATTATTTAATAATTGTTTTATCAGTGTACGCAAGTTTGTACGATTGTAATTTTATACGATATTTGTACGAATCGTATACGCGTATATATACATATATTTCATCCATATATATATATATATATATATATAGTAAGTAATGTATTTAATCCTATTTCATATTAAATACAAGTAATAAACAAGTAATTAGGAAAATTTTAAATTGGTCCTAATTTCGGGGTTGTTACATATATATACATATCACATAATAGCCTAAGGTGTCTAGCACAGACTTGTTTGAGTCCCGGTTTCTCTCTAGGTCAGAGTCAACTAGTGTAATCCTGTTCAACATAATTGTTTCAGACCTTACATCATCTTTCCTTAATTATACATAGTTGATCAGGCTATGTTAAATTAAAGTCGTATGCTGTAATTCCTGAACCAATCATGCCTAATAAGGAAATACTGCCTAACGGTCATAGTCTAGGCCCACTAAATGCAACCTAGTTCACTATAACCTTAGGCTCTGGTACCAATCTATCGCACCCCCAAATTATGATGCGGAAGCGGTTCGGGTCGAGGCGCTACTAATTACATATCACAGCACATAAGATATAATGAACGACTCTATATGCGTCGTTTACAACTTGTATTGATAAAATCAAAGTTTACATCAAAATATAGTTACATTAGCTCGGTTGAAATTGAGAGATTTAAGTACATAATTAATCTATACAAAATATAATAATGCAGCTAAATCTCTGATTGTATGAATGCTGACTCGAGCTAATGATTCCTGCTTGGGCAGTCCAACCTACTGCTGTGTACCTGTGATACATGCTAAAATGGGTCAGCGAAACGCTGGTGAGCTCACAGGTTTGTATGTCAACACATATTTGTATGAACCGTAAGATTTATAATTGAATTTATAAAGCAATTAAGCAAAATAAAATTTATACAGCCATGATGTTGGGTCAAAACTGTTTCAGGTCTGAGTTGAAGTTCTGATGAGAAGACAGAGTATAAGTGATTAAAACTGTTTGCTTTGAAGGTTAAAACTGTCTTTATGAAGTTACAACTGATAGAAGAAAACTGATGAGAAGACAAGTGTTACAACTGATTGAAGATAGATTACAACTGATAGTTATGTGTCTGTAAGTAGTTAAAACTGCTTATGTATTAGTAACTGTTAGTTATATATGAAACAGTTAACACTGATTATATATTTGTACTTGTCGTATATTACAATTGAAGCAGTTACAACTGAATGTGTAACAGTTACAACTGTTTACATCAGAATGGTAGTTAAAACTGTTTATGATTTTGTGATAAGTATGAGTTGGTTATGGAAGTTATTTTATTCCATATTTGTAGGAGATTGTATAGGACTCTATATGTTATAAATAGAGATCCTTTAGACCTAGATAGGAAAATGATTTTTGCGCAGCTTCAAGGTTTTCTGTAACCCTAATACATCAAGTGTATTCGTCTTATATCATTAATAAGATTGAAGCTTTCGGTATATTATTGTGTTCATTAAATTAATTAATATTCATTGATCTTCTTAATATTATTGAGTGTGATTCCGCAACTTCTCAATAATATATTCAAGGCTTATTAAGTAAGATTGTTTATTAAGTTAAACAGGGACTAACAAAGTGGTATCAGAGCTTGTGAAGCTTTGAAGACAGGAAGATCTGGGATTATTAGTATTAGTATTTGAGTTTAGTTCAGATATTAAGTTTTGATTTCAATGGCGTCTGAAGGCAATGAAGGAATTCAAGCAACGAAGATACCAATGCTTAAACCTGATGAGTTTGACCTATGGAAGGTCAGAATCAGGCAATATATGCTTCTCACGGATTATCAGATGTGGGAAGTTGTTGTTAATGGTATACCAGTAACGCTTGATGGAGATGGAGTAAAGCAACCAAGAGCACCACCAACATCTGAAGCAAAGAGGAAAATCAGATCTACTGAGTACAAAGCACTTAGTACTCTGTTGCTATCCATCCCGAATGAGCATCAGAGCAGATTTGATAATTGTGAAGATCCCAAGGTACTAATGGAGGCAATTGAGAAGAGGTTTGGTGGTAATGATAACACCAAAAAGAATAAAAGATCTCTGTTAAAACAACAATTTGAAAATTTTAGCCATGTGAAATCTGAAACTCTAACTCAAACCTTTGATAGGTTTACTAAATTAGTTGGAGAATTGGAAAATCACAAGGTTAAGATTGACAAAGAAGATCTTAACAGAAAGTTCTTGAGATCATTAGGTGATGAATGGACAATCTATACTGTTGGATTGAGGCAGAGTTCAGACATTGAAGTTAAGGAACTAGAAGATATATACAATGATCTGAGGAACTTTGAGTCTGAGGTGGAAAGTAAGAAGCAAGCAACTGGATACAGTCATAATGCTGCTTTTATGTCTATGGCTGGAACAAAAGCAGAATCAAGTCAAATGGGTTCTACTCATGTTTCAGGGGGAGCAGGATCATCATCAAATAGTTCTAATGATCAAATATTAGAATCTTTCTTTGCAAGTAATGTGAATTCTTCACTTACTAATGAAGATCTGGAACAATTTGATGGTGATGATCTAGAGGAGATGGACATCAAGTGGCAAATTGCATTGATTACTCAGAGAGCAAAAAGGTTCATGCAGAGGACTGGTAGAAATAACTTTGCATACAAGAGGAATGATGCAAATTGGTTTGATAAGAGCAAGATTGAGTGTTTAAACTGTCACAAGATGGGACACTTTGCCAGAGAATGCAGAAACCCTAGGCAAGAGCAGAATGGTAATGGTCAGAGATCTGGAAGCACTGGAACACAGACAAGAAACATTCCAATTCAGGGGGCTTCAGCAAATGCTTTGGTGTCTATGGATGGCTGTGGATGGGATTGGAGTGATCAAGAAGAGCATGTTGTGAAGAATCAATGTCTCATGGCCATTGCAGAATCTGACAAAAAGTCAGAAGTTCCTACTGAGGTACAAAATAAATTATGTTCTGCTGTTTGTAAACAAACTGTTAAACACTACAGAGATCATAATATAAAAGTGTGTGAGGAACTAAAACAATGGGAAATCAAAAGTAAACACACCATAGCAGTCATTGAAAATCTGGAAAATCAAATAAAGGCATATGAAGTCAATGCAACACAGTTTAAGTATGACATTGAATATGCTAGGTGGGAGAGAGACTCTTTTAAAGATAAAGTTGATTTGTTATCTAAGAAACTTACTGAGGTCACATGTGAAAGAGATAGTATAAGGCTTGATGTAAGTAAATTAGAACATGCTTCAAAGAGTGTAAATAAACTTATTAATTCACAGATTCATGATAAACTTAAGACTGGATTAGGATACAATAATGTACCTCCACCTTATAATCACACCTACTTTCCTCCCAAAAGTGAAATTGATATCAATTCACTTAAAAGAGAAATGGTAGATGAGGTTAAAAAGGCTGATCCAATTAAAAGTTTATCTGATGATGATCTGTTTGTAGAAGGTGAAGTTAGTGACTGGACTGAAGAAGATGATCAGAGTGATAGGACATCTGATAGTGAGAAGAGTGTGAAATCTGAATCATCTAAGTCTGAGTCAACATGTGAGGATGTGAAGAGAGTAATTACTGATCTAGTTGTTAATCTTAAAACTGATAAACTAGAAGAGGGTAAGAAAATGTTTAAGGAAAAGGTTAAACTGGACTTAGAGAAGGTGAGCTTGAATACTAACAAATCTAAACATGGGTTAGGATATGTTAGTAATACAGTTAACTCAGTTACTAAACCTGTTGTTGAATCTGTTGTGAATAACTGTGTGAATTGTAAATGTAAAGCAAGTGCTTCTTCTTCACAGAGTTTTCAAAATAAAAAACCCAGAGGTAATCAAAGAAATTGGAATCAAATGATTTCACAAAAACTGGGTAATAATGTTACTGTGATTAAAGAAATGTCTTGCTTTATATGTGGAAAAATGGGTCATCTTAAATATGACTGTTATTATAATCCTGAGAATGTTCAAAGGATTAGAAAACAGTCATGGATGAAAGCAAATATGATTAACAAACAAAATTTTCAATCAAATGTTGATCATACTTCCAGAGTTCAGAAGATAAACTCAAAGGCTACCATGTTAAACACTGTTACAGGTAAATCTACTGCAGCAGTAATAACAAAATTAGCCAAAAGCTCAAAGACTAAAACAGTGGTAACTGATTTCAAAAACAGTGTTAACAAAATTAACACTGAATCTTCAATTGGTAAAACAGTTAAAACTGTTAAGCCAAAGAACACTGTTAAGTCTAAAATTAGTTGGATTTGGACACCTATTAAGTCTGATAAATTAACAGATCCAAATACCAACAGTGCTTCACAATCAATAATCTTTAAGAAAGTTGATTATGTGAATGCACATGGGAAACCCAAAGCCAAATTGGTTTGGGTTCCCAAGAGAAATTAATTCTCTTTTTTGACTATTTGTGCAGGGCAAGCCTAAGAGCTTATGGCATATTGATAGTGGATGCTCACGGCACATGACTGGAGACAAAGAAAAGCTGCAGGACTTTAAATCTTTTGATGGAGGATATGTAGCTTTTGGAAGCAATCCAAAAGGAGGAAGGATCACAGGGAAAGGAACAGTTCAGAGTGAAAAGCTAAGTTTTGATAATGTTTATTTTGTGGAACAACTGAGGTATAATTTACTAAGTGTGAGTCAAATCACAGATAAAAAGAACCCAGTTCTTTTTACTGACACTGAATGCCTTATCTTGTCCAAAGAATTCAAAATACCGGAAAACATGATTTTGATGAGAATTCCAAGACAAGATAATGTATATAAGTGTGACTTAGTAAATATGACACCTCAACCTGATTTAAACTGTCTTATTTCTAAAGCAAGTGTGAATGAATCTGAACTGTGGCATAGGAGGATGTGTCACATGAATTTCAAAACCATTAATAAACTTGTCAAAAACAAGCTTGTTAGAGGTTTGCCTGAAAAGGTCTATTCATGTGATGATCATTGTGTTTCTTGTCAAAAGGGAAAGCAACACAAATCCTCATTTAAGTCCAAATCTGTGAACACAAATATCACACCCTTACACTTATTGCATATGGACTTATTTGGACCAACCAGTATAAGTAGTATGGGGAAAAAGTCTTACTGTCTTGTGATTATTGATTATTATTCTAGATTTACATGGGTTTTCTTTCTTAGGACAAAGGATGAGACAGGTGAAATACTTAGATCATTTATAACTAAGATGGAGAATCAATTGGATAAAAGAGTAAAGATCATCAGAAGTGATAATGGAACAGAATTTAAAAATCATGAGATGGATAAATTCTGTGAAGTTAAAGGTATTAAGAGAGAATTTAGTGCACCTAGAACTCCTCAACAAAATGGAGTAGCTGAAAGGAGGAATAGGACACTGATTGAGGCTGCTAGAACCATGCTATCTGATGCAAAGCTACCTATGTCTTTTTGGGCAGAGGCAGTTAGCACAGTTTGTTATGTTCAGAATAGAGTATTAGTTGTTAAGCCTCATAACAAGACACCATATGAACTGTTGTTTAAGAGAAAGCCTTTGGTTAGTTTCTTAAAATCTTTTGGGTGTCCTTGTACAATCTTAAATACCAAAGATCACTTAGGTAAGTTTCAGAGTAAGGCTGATGAGGGGATATTTGTTGGTTATTCTATTCAAAGTAAATCTTATAGGGTATTCAATCAAAGGACCAGAATCATAGAAGAAACAGTGCACATTACTTTTAATGAAAACACTGTTAATCCTGAGGGAAAAGGTCCTGAATCACTGTTTGATATTGATGCACTTAATACTGCTTTTAGATATACAAATGTGGATACTAGTGCAGGTACAAGTGCAGGTACAAATGCAGGAACAGGTGATGAAGAAGGTAGAGCAAAATCAGGAATATCAGTTGGAAAGAAGAATGATTCATTGGAATATATATTATTTCCAATTTGGTCTCCTGATCCTCCAGAAGTGTTTGATACTGATCAACCAACGACATCACAGGATGTGGAAACAGGAAAATCAGATGAAACATCATTTTCTCATGTTGATGATTCTGATAGACCTGTTATTGAAGACAGTACAGAAGACAGTGATATGAGTCCAGTACAGAAGAATACAAAGGCAGGTGTGAATGTTGATCAGACACCTACAAAGCATCTTGACACAGAGCAGGAACATTTGAATTATCTACATTTGATGAGTTCTACTCCTTTGTCAAAGAGAATTGCAAGAGAAGTGTCAAGTAGTGAGTCTGGTCAAGAAGGAAATTTTACCAACTTAGAGGAGAGTATTCAAGAAACAGCAGCATCTAAATACATTACTCATAAAGATCATCCACTTGAGAATGTAATAGGAGATATTGAATCAGCTGTTAAAACAAGAAATCAAAGTCAGGTGTTTGAAGCTTCAGCAAATGAGGAAGAAGTAAATCTTGATACAGAAGCTGTTAATACTTCTTTGTTTGTCTGTTTTCTGTCTCAAACATAACCAAAGAAGGTTACTGAAGCTTTGAGAGATCCTAGTTGGATTGAAGCTATGCAAGAGGAGTTGCTTCAGTTTAAGATTCAAGAAGTTTGGACATTGGTTGATTTGCCTAAAGAGAAGAGGGCAATTGGTACTAAATGGATTTTCAAGAACAAGAAGGATGAAAGAGGTATAGTGATAAAAAACAAGGCTAGATTGGTTGCACAGGGGTATTCACAAGAAGAGGGGATTGATTATGATGAGGTTTTTGCACCTGTTGCAAGGATAGAGGCAATTAGATTGTTTTTGGCTTATGCTTCATTCAAGGGATTCATTGTGTATCAGATGGATGTTAAGAGTGCTTTTCTGTATGGCACTATACAGGAAGAGGTCTATGTATGTCAACCACCAGGGTTTGAAGATTCTAAATTTCCTGACAAAGTTTTCAAACTGGATAAAGCTCTTTATGGCTTACATCAAGCACCTAGAGCCTGGTATGATACTTTTTCAGATTATCTGTTGCAGAATGGATTCAAAAGGGGTGCAATAGATAAAACTTTGTTTACTAAAAGAATTAAGAATGATATACTACTGGTTCAAGTTTATGTAGATGATATCATTTTTGGTTCAACAAAGGATAGTCTTTGCAAGGAGTTTGAATCATTGATGCATGAAAAGTTCAAGATGAGCTCCATGGGGGAATTAACATTTTTCTTGGGGCTACAAGTAAAGCAACAGAAAGAAGGAATCTTTATTCATCAAAGTAAGTATGTGAATGATATACTGGATCGGTTTGGGTACAAAGATGCTAAAGTTGCAAGCACACCAGTTGAGACAAACAAGAAATTACATGCAGATCTTGAGGGGGAGAGTGTGGATGAACATCTTTACAGATCAATGATTGGGTCTCTTATGTATCTCACTTCATCAAGGCCTGACATCATGTTTGCAGTGTGTTTATGTGCAAGATTTCAAGCTAATCCAAAGCTATCACATCTTCTAGCAGTCAAAAGAATTTTTAGATATTTGAAGGGTCAATCAAAATTGGGCCTTTGGTATCCAAAGTTTAATTCTTTTGATCTGATAGCTTACACAGATAGTGATTATGGAGGAGCTAATTTGGACAGGAAATCTACATCAGGAGGTTGTCAATTTTTGGGAGAAAGATTGGTTTCATGGCAATGCAAGAAACAAACCACTGTATCTACATCTACAGCAGAGGCAGAATATGTAGCAGCTGCAAGTTGCTGTGCTCAAGTGCTATGGATTCAGAATTAGATGCTAGATTATGGTTTTACCTTTCTTAATACTCCTATTTTTATTGATAATAGCTCTGCAATCAGTATTATTAATAACCCAGTTAAACATTCTAAAACAAAGCATATTGAAATCAGATATCATTTCATTAGAGATTGTAATGAGAAAAGACTTATTCAAATTTTGAAAGTTCATACTGATAATCAATTTGCTGATCTGTTTACAAAAGCTTTTGATGTAGGCAGATTCACATTCTTGGTTACTAGTATCGGAATGATCAATTTGTCATAAGTTATTTCTCTTGTTACTGCTTTCTGTGAATAATATCTACTGTGATTTCAATTTGGGTTAATACTGATTTGTTAATTAAACATTGATTGTGTGTAATGGGTATCGTTATCACTGTTTCTTACTTTTATTATAAACAGTGGTAATAATCACTTCACCACTGTTGGTGTATAGTTAACACTGTATACTTGTATTTTTGTTTGGAATTACCAATGCAAGTTATATTGCTAGGTTTTGGAGTCTAACTTATGCAGGTGTTTATGAAGTGTCACTGCTTGTGGAGTTTGCTTTCGGTAAAAAAAAATAAAATAAAATAAAAAAATAAATAAAAAATTTCAACCACTGCTTTGTTTATATGATTTTGCTAGAACTGAAGTACTACTTGTATTAAGTTAGCACTGCCTTGGTCGGTTGGTACTGCTTGTACAAGTTAGCACTGCTAGCTTAATTATGTAAATGATGCATTTGAGAAACCAACTGTTGATTACCACTGATGGTTATTTTCACAGTTATCACTGAACGTGTTATTTTATTTAATTAACACTGTTTTAGTTATAATTGGGGATCTGATCAAATTAGGGCTTACAACTGATTTAATTTCAGTACTTAACTCTCAACACTTAGGGTTTCTCATTACGCTTTTAAAATTTCACATACAAACAACTGCGCTAAGTCTCATTGATTTTCGATTCTGTAAAATCATCTTCGATTCTTCTCGATTACTTGATTTCTTATCATGGCATCGACTTCGTCTACTGTTCAACTACCAATTGGAAAAGATCACAATATGATTGCATTCTTAATGAAACCTGCAGAGGCAAACGAGTATGTGGAAATCATTGATTTCCTTCGTGCTTCACATATTCGTCATGCTCTCACTGTAGCACCCAGAATATCTCACGATCATATCAAGAATTTCTGGGTGAATGCATCAATAGAAGAGGAACAGGGGATTAAAAGAATCGTTTCAGAAGTTATGGATACACGTGTTGTAATTACAGAAGCTACTGTTAGAGCTTCATTACAACTAGATGATGAGGCAGGTATATCTTCTTTAGAGGATACTGTTATGTATGATACTTTACGATTGATGGGTTATGAGGGTTCTTTTGAAATTTTTACTTTTCAGAAAACCTTATTTTCTCATCAGTGGAGATTTTTAATACATACAATTTTACACTGCTTATCATCTAAGAGATCATCTTTTGAGCAGTTTGGAAGCAACATTGCTTATGCAATTGCTTGTCTTGCAACTGGTCAAAGGTTTAATTTTTCAAATCTGATATTTTCTGGTATGCTTAGAAACATTGAGCAGCCAAAGATTAAGTTTTTGATGTATCCACGTTTTGTGCAGTTGTTCTTAAATGAACAAATTCCTAATATAACTGCACTTGAAAAGATTATTGGTATTGTCTCTTTTAAACCAAAAGTTTTTGTAAATATGAAGAGAGATACTAAATTTTCTGGGAAGGTTACAGCATTATTTTCTACAATGCTTCCTGCACCTTCCACCACAGCATCAGTACTACCAACTGAAGCTGAACCAACTACTGAGAGAATGGTTCCACCCACCACTTCTCAACCCACAGTAGTTGGGGGTACTAAGAGAAAACAAGGGACCACAACAACTAAATCTACTAAAGCCAAAAAGGCTAAAAAACAGGCATCTGAGGCTGCTGCTGCTCAGGTGTCTCAGCCAAATGATTCATCACAGCAGATGATCAATGAGGAGGAGGATGATCATTCTGAGAGGGCTGCTTCTACTGCTTCTAGCCCACTGGCAGAGCAGGACAGAAGTAACATTAATAAGACCCAATCAGAGGCAACACATGGACATGATTCTACACCTGTAGATGATCCTAGTGGTCC
This sequence comes from Helichrysum umbraculigerum, assembly GCA_949592205.1. Lineage (NCBI taxonomy): Eukaryota > Viridiplantae > Streptophyta > Magnoliopsida > Asterales > Asteraceae > Helichrysum > Helichrysum umbraculigerum. Next base: position 64,301,346 of record CATIUR010000006.1, read on the forward strand.
CAGTACCAAGAACCAAGGGGACTTTGATGATCATGCTAGGCATGAGTCAGAGTTTGATGATGTCAATGATTCACCAAAGGATTCACATCCTGAAGGTGTTGAGGCTAGAACTAACTTGGAATTGACGAAAATGGTTAATTATGTATGGGCTGAGTTTGTACAGGAGAGGAAGAAGAATAAGGCTAAGGATGAAGTTATTACTCAGTTGCAGAGGAAAGTGCAGCAGTTAGAGAGGATTGTTATTAAATGTTTGAAGAAAGGGAGGAAATATGTGGTTCATGATACTTCAGAACCTGAGGAGACTTATAACTTTAGACAAAATGCTTTCAAAAAGGGGGAGAAGGTCTGGACAAATTTGGGTGATAAGAGGAATGAGAATGATAAGGTTGTGTCTGATGATGAAAAAGTTGATGAAGAGATTGAATTGGAACAACCAGTGGATGATGATTTTGTGCATACACCTCCAACACCACCTACAGAGCCAGAGCCAGAAATAAATGAATCAGTATATGAGACAGTGGAAACAGAAATGAAGGAATCAGTGGCAGATGAAGATAAGTCTGATCATACTGAGGTTATTGGGTCAGTGGAGCAAACTGCAGAGGTGAATTTGGATGATAAGACTGAGGAGTTAAAGATTGATGAGGATGATGGTGAAGAGGTTAGTAAACCTGAGATAGCAGTTGAAAAAGAAGAAGTAAAGACTGATGCTAAAACTGATGCTCAACAAGTTGAAAAGACCAGGAAGAAGAGCATTCCAGTTAAAACTGCTAAAATGACTGGTACAGGAAAGAAGGTTGAAACTCCAAAGAAGAAATCTTCACAACAATCATCTTTACCTGGATTTCAGATTAGAGAACCTGTTGCTGTTCCTGTTCAACAGAAAGAATTGCCAAAGATTGATCCAAAAGATAAAGGCAAGGGAAAACTGGTAGAAGAACCAAAGAAGAAAAAGCAAAAACCAGTGCCACCAGAAGTAACTGCTCATGATATTGAGTATGCTCAAAGGTTACAGGCTGAGATAAATGCAGAGGGATTGATTGATGTTGAGATTGAGGAAGGAAAGTTTGTGAAAATGACAAAAGAGCAAGTGGCAGAGTGGGATGAATATTTACTGAAAGAACAGAGACAGGATGATATTGAATATCTTGTTGAGCAGGTTAAGAAAAGAAAAGCAGAGGAAGCAAGAAAGAAAAAAGCTGCAAAACCACCAACAAAAGCTCAAATGAAGAAGAACTTGATTGCAAAGTTGAAAGGTGGGTATATTCCTTTGAATGCATTGAAACAGATGAGTTTAGAGAGATTGCAGGAGTTATGGGATAAAGATGAGTTGAATCCTGATGTGATTGAAAAGAAACAAAGAGAAAAGAAAGAAGCTGAGAAGAAAAAGCAGGAAGTTGAAAAGGAAAAGAAAGAGGCTGAAAAAGAAAGAAAATTGAAAGAAAAGGAAGAAAAAGAAAAAAGAGAAAAGATAGAAGCTGAGAAGAGGAGGAAAGATGAACTTGAGCAAAAGAAGAGAGAGTTAGATGAAATTCCTGATAGAAAAAGGAATATTGATGAATTGAAGGAGTTTATTCTGTTACAGCCTATGGAATCTGAGATAATTAATGTTGAATTACCTGGTATCATTGATTGGTCTATTGAGCAATTTGTCAATCCTGTTAAGATTCACAAGATTAAAGTTGAAAGAGCATATGGAAATGTATCTTGGTGGAGATCTTTTAGGGATTTGATAAAGAGAATTAGTAGAACTGATTTGGTGAGAATGTATGAGATTGGGATGGAAAAGAATTTAGATTTGAAAAGGTTTGATAATCTGGTTGAAAAAGTTACATGGCATTGGATTAAAGCTATGTTTGAGCCAGAAGAGTTTCCATTTCAGTTTGCTACTTTTAGCAAGGTCAGAAATTGGATTTATCATGCCAAACCTGGAGTACATCAGATTGTTATGGATGATGCAGTGTTTATGTGGTTATTGACAGATAGATTTTATGATATCAATCTGAGATTTTTGATGGGTTTGAGAAATGCAAGGCTACAAGCTGCAGTTTTAGATGATGTAGCTCTGGAATTGGTATATATGGTGTTGAATCAGATTCATAAGAAGGAGGAGATTGATAGGAAGAAGAGAAGAAATGACTAACAGTTTTGAAAGAATTTTGTGAAGCTTATAATGGAGGATTAGAAGAAACTTAATGCTGTGAAGGACAGATTAAGTTTAGGGGGAGATTGTTGGGTCAAAACTGTTTCAGGTCTGAGTTGAAGTTCTGATGAGAAGACAGAGTATAAGTGATTAAAACTGTTTGCTTTGAAGGTTAAAACTGTCTTTATGAAGTTACAACTGATAGAAGAAAACTGATGAGAAGACAAGTGTTACAACTGATTGAAGATAGATTACAACTGATAGTTATGTGTCTGTAAGTAGTTAAAACTGCTTATGTATTAGTAACTGTTAGTTATATATGAAACAGTTAACACTGATTATATATTTGTACTTGTCGTATATTACAATTGAAGCAGTTACAACTGAATGTGTAACAGTTACAACTGTTTACATCAGAATGGTAGTTAAAACTGTTTATGATTTTGTGAAAAGTATGAGTTGGTTATGGAAGTTATTTTATTCCATATTTGTAGGAGATTGTATAGGACTCTATATGTTATAAATAGAGATCCTTTAGACCTAGATAGGAAAATGATTTTTGCGCAGCTTCAAGGTTTTCTGTAACCCTAATACATCAAGTGTATTCGTCTTATATCATTAATAAGATTGAAGCTTTCGGTATATTATTGTGTTCATTAAATTAATTAATATTCATTGATCTTATTAATATTATTGAGTGTGATTCCGCAACTTCTCAATAATATATTCAAGGCTTATTAAGTAAGATTGTTTATTAAGTTAAACAGGGACTAACACATGAGCACATAGTCTGAGCTTAACTTGAGTTGTCAGGTCCAATTAAGGAAACCCAACTGAGGTTGCCTCCTACGACTGCCTAATCTACACTCGTCTTCCCAAATGCTAATACATCCGTTTGACCAGTTAGTGCGTGCTAACCCGGATGAGGATTGTCAATCCTATATGATATCATATACTAACATTCACGCTACTACGTATTACCAGACTATGCTATGGAGGGCTTTAAATTGATTAGCTTGAAACTCATGTAGTATTTGATTTGGTTTGTATTTGCGTTCAACTTGTAAAATAAAACGAGCAATAATATCACACCTCTGATTGAAAAGCAGTAAAATAGGGGCCATGAGACTCACCTGAGCCTTGAGTGTTTCTCTAAATAAACTTGAATTGATTAGCCTTGAATTGATGTCCGAAGACTTGTAACCTGAAGGCGTCCGATACGCTCGATGGTTATTAATTGTACAGGTATCTCGAAAGACTACCTTTGTAATTGTTTGTTTATCTATGATGTCCAAATTACCCCGATTTGGTTGATTGACTTGTCCAAATTACTAAGATTTGGTTGATTGACTTGAGTATTTGAAAACGTGTACGGCCCGTTGGTGATTGTTTGTAATAATAATCTCGATATTATTATTTTGATTTTGAAGTGTTGTACTTAAAAATGTTTAAAAACTTTTAGGTGACGGGGGTCCGGGGGCAGCGCCCCTGGTTAGCGGGGTTCCAGGGGTGGCAACCTCTGGCGGGGTCCAAGGGGCTGGCCCCTGGTTGGGGTCGAGATGCCAAGTCAGCTCGAAAATTTTTTATTTCTACTAAGTTGCATTGGTGAGAAACGCATCTGGCCTTGAATTTAGGTGAAATCAAGTGATAAAATTTTGGTCTCGACACTAGGTAAAAAAAATGAGTTGTAAATATTCTGTTTTTGGCGACACTAAGCTAGTGTCGCTACGGGCTTAGGCGACACTTAGTAAGTATCGCTATATTTCTGATTTTCAATAGTTGGGCGACACTTGAGTAGTGTCGCTATGGCGACACTTATGAATTTTGACGTCACTAAGGGAGTGTCGCTAAGTTAAATCTGGTTAAGTAATTCAGCGACACTTAAGTAGTGTCGCTATAGGGGCGACACTTAGGCATAGCGACACTTGGCTAGTGTCGCTAGTACTGTTTTTGGCACACTAGCGACACTTCCAACTGTTCGCCGGATTTTGAGCCGAAAACGTGTTTTCCGGCGACCACTTGCTCCAAATCTTTTACCCAACCCTTATATGGACATTTTACACTTAAACAAACCACAAACATGTAAAAATAAGCGAAATCGGAGAGTTTCGGGTTTTGTCGGAAACTTACGCGGTGACGAAACGGAATTCCGAAAAGATGAAGTTGTAGATCGTGAAGAGGTGGTCGTTTTTCTTCAAAGGAGTGAGACGATTGGAGGCCGTATGGTGGTGTTATTTGGTGTTTTAAGGTGGAGGTGGTGGTTGGTGGTTTTAGAGAAAAAGAGAAGAGGGAAAGATGATGATGATGGTGAAATGAGAAAAGGGGGAGGGGTTTCCCCCCTTTTTTGGCTGAAAATTCGATGGGGCCCACCCATGTGGGGGTGTCCCGAATTTGTTTTCTGCAACGCGCTCCGTGCGGTGTTCGTTTTCTTGATCGTTTAAACGTTAATTTAATTTAATACGCGTTTAAACATACATTTTAAAATGTGAATAATTATCTAATATTTTCATTGAAGTATTTAGCCAAATACTTAATATTTGAGTTATATAATATAACTTAAATTGTTTCATTTTGTTTGTGCGTTTACGTTTTAATCGCGTAAATTTTATTTGTACGATACGAAATGTTATAAAAATAAGATTTTGGATATAATTGTGTCATTAAATAATATTATATTATTTAATAAAATTGTTCACCAACGTCCGTATTTAATTGAACCGAATTATATTCGATTTGAAACTCGTACGATTTAATCAAATCGCATACTTGTATATATTCAACAATATATATTATTTGATACACAAATTAGCCTAACACAGAACTAATTACATATATTAAAATTTGATTAGGTACTAATTACTAGTCCTAATTTGGCGGGTGTCACAATATTCTTCCTAAATATATGCATGACACTACCGTTTAAACTTGCATGAGAAAATAGTGAAATACTTATTAAGTTCAATGTGCATGATAAAACATGAGGATAATGAGACTTGGATTTCAAGCACGTGAAGACTTGGTTATGAATCAACCCGTATCAATCTATAGATATTTTGCTCCAAATTTGTAATTTCTAATTATTGGATTACATAGCCGTTTTTGAAGGTGAGCGAGGTGGTCGACCGCAAGGGCCTCTAAATTTCGAGGGCCTCCAATTTTTTTTCCCAAGTAGTGTGATATGTAATATATATGATGATTACATAAGAGATTGACACCTCTTTTATTTTGAACTACGAGATCTTTGTTAGTAACTATATTTTGACTAAATATATATTTGAAAAAATATATAGGTCGACTGAATGATCCAAAATTGAAAACTTATATTGACGTGTTAGAGTTTGACTAAAAGAGTTAATAACTAACAACTGGGATTTGAGAGAATAAGTATCACGGAAATAAAAATGTATCAGAGAAATAAATAAATTATTTGAAAATCGGATCGTTAAGAATCAGTTTCATCGAACCTTTATCTTACTTGACATCTAATTATAGAGTCTCATTCCGGTAACACGATTACTTTGTCCAGGGCCTCTAAAATTTCAGAGATTGCCCTATTGGATTAATTAACGAAATTTAAAAATATGAAGTCCATTATTGGCTACAATATTTGTTAATGTATTTATTGTATTTTAGGCTTTTAAATTGATGGTACAAAATAAGTAATTCCATTTCATGTGTCTAATTGTCTTCTTTATTTGATTTTTAAAATTTAGTAGCAAGAAACCCTCGCAATTTTAATGGAGCCTAGTTTTTAGTAACTTAGTTGGGCATGCATTTCACATATCCCGTGTCTACTAATCCGTCAATGCACTAATATATACAACATTCCTACCCAATTTTAGTGCAATGCCTTTTGCATAACATAATCAAACAAACTTATGCATAAATAAAATTTCACGCAAATTGAATTTTCACCTTCTATTACACATTTCAAATATTCGAAAATCGGGTTGTTCTAAGAATCGAACCTATCCACCCATGCGTTCAATTTTAGTATTTTACACATAAATATATATTCTAACACAATACATGTTGTGTGTCTATATCCATTCATGAATGTATCAAAGATAAAGTCCTAATAAATTAAGTTTGAGTAATGATATATATGCTTAAATACATGGACTTAAAAATAGACATAAAAATAGACATAATTCTCTAATTGGTTGATCATTTTCTCTCTCTTAATCTCATCCAATCATTTTTTCACATCTACCAATCACATTTGTAGGTCTGGATTTATGTTTGTTTATTTAGGTCTACCAATTATTTTCCATTAATTCTCCTTAGTATTTAGTCAAATAATCAGTTATGCAAGTTGAAACTCTATTAATCATTCGGTCACCGTCATAAAAAAGTTATACGGAGTAAGTTTACAATTTGGAGAGCTTCCTAGATGTTACGGTAGTCAACCCCGATTCATCCCAAGTCCCAGGGGCGGATTTGGTGTAGAAGTAGGGGGGGCTATGGACCCCCATGAAATAAGCCCAATTAGTGTAAAATTATATGCACTTTTAACATGGCCCCCAAGCCCAATCATGTTTGGCCCCCAATTTGGCCCCAAGCCCAAATATTATTTGGTCCCATTTTTATGTTAAACAAAACGGATCAGATCGCTTTCAATTCTTCCTAATCGATCAAAAAATCCAACTGTAGCAAACTAGCTAGCATATTGGTGATTTAACCAGGTTCAACCACATCTCTTATAATCTTTTCTTTTTGCTATACGATATATCACCATATGGAAAGACAAGGTAACTTTAATTCTTATTTTAGTTGTAAATCTAGTTTTTGATTTTTAATTTGTTAATTGGTAAGGTAGATTGGTGGGTGTACTTTTTTTTGTGGGTATGTAACTTTATTTATTTAAAAGCATTGATGAAAATATAATAGACCGTAAGTTTGACCTTTTGGTTGAATAAATAAATGGCTCACTCGTACGTAGTATTTGTTAAGGAGAGATTTGTTGGTCTGATTTATGTAATTTGTTTCCAACTGTTAATATCGTAATATTTTAAAACCCAAGGCACTAATGATTCAAGTCAATTCAAGCGATTGGCCTTTTAAAAAGTATTTAAAATTATTTGATTGTGGGTTTTACTTTAGTGTTGCATATTTAAAATATTTTGAGGCCAATTGTAGTAGGATAGCTTGGTGCAGTTTTTTTTTGCCACTTTCTTCATTGTTTTTGGAAGCATTATTATTGCTATTTAGTCACTATCATTATGTAGGTTTTTGTTGCTACTTGCATAGTATGATGTTGCATTTTCTAATGTTTTCCGTCGTTCCACAACTCTTTCACTACTGTTTTTGCTGCTGTTCGCAACAGGAAAAAGATGTTGTTTTGCAGCAATTTTTGCTGCTATTCTATGATCGTTAGTCGTTTCGTGCATAATACATGTAATTTAGTGTAGTAGGATCTAAGTTTAGGCAGTTTTTGGTGCTGTTATGTAAACATATAATTGCTATTTTATGCAGAAATTTATGGTTAATATCTAATTATTTTTGCCCCCCACGATTATAATTCCTGGATCCGCCACTGCCAAGTCCCAACTGAAGGAAATGGTAGTTTTCGGCCATTATGGGCCTGGAGAAGATACCCACAATTTGGGCTTAGCAGGCCCAACTATTGAAACATGAAGTTTCAGGAAATATGGGCCAAAGAATGGTTATGTATAAAGTTGACCCTTCTCTACATTTGGCATTATACTAAGACCTCAACACTTTAAAAAATTACATATATTGTACCAAACTAGAACTTTTTTCATCTTAAGCTAGTTGTACAGTAATAAATACAAAACTATATGTTTAACATCAGTGAGAGTAAAGCTTCAAAGACTTGTATCTTGAGGTTCTGTTATATCAATATTCAATAGTACAATACAAAAACACTTCTACATAGCACAATCCAAAACATCAATTTCCCCGAAAATGGTGGTGCCAACAATGGTGATACATAACTGAACTGAACACATTTGGCGAAGAAGAAATTGAGAAGCTTGATTAGAAGTGTGATGCAACCCTCTTGTAGGTACCGTGTCCCGATAGTTGGCAATTGACTGATATTTTCATACCTGAAATCGACGTCTATAATAATGATGAATAAAAGATAGATAAACAACCACATGTCCAACATTTTTGTTGAGTTTTTTGAGCTCTCTTGCGTTCTGAACTTCATTTTCATACACGAAATAACTTGAAAGTTAGAAACTTAAGCTTATGATCAATGAAGAACAAGAAGTATTATTATTAATAATGATTTGTATTTTGCTTTGATGAGAGAATTGAGGTTCTAAGAAATGTATTTATAAGGGTTGTGCTGTGGTTAACATACCAACCAATGAATATGAAGCTGGAAACTTGTTGAGCAAATATCTAGAATTATTATAGTATTATATATAACATAACATGTTGAGACTACATTTAAATATTTTATACAACGAACACTGTCCACTAGCAAGTAGTTGAATATACTTGTCTCTCAAACAAATTATTTGTGTACAATAATAAATAAGTGTACCATAATTACATGTTGCAATTAAACTAATTAAATCATGTTAATTAAATGGATACATAATAACATAAACAAGACATACATATATAGTTGTCAAAGACATACATAAACACTTTAAGATATAGTTGTCAAAGACATACATAAACACTTTAAGATAATCAAATGTTAATTGTATATATATTCAACTAGTCCTAAAACCTATGTATATACACGGGCCAATAAATTTGTAATTCATTTTCATAAATATTAATACAGTCTATTATATCTTTTTAATAAGTATTTGTATTTGTATATAGTCTCTTAGTGAATAAACGTAGTACATGTATAGAATTTCTAGCCTAGATGGTTTCTGCCTTATAGTTCATCAAGCAACCTTCTTGAGTGTTGGCCTAGGGTACCAGCTGGTCTGACTTGCCATGTTAGATCCCTTCATTATGAAAACCGAAGATTAAAATCGACGAGAAAAAGTGTATGATGATGCATATAAATGGGTAAATGAAAAGAGATCCTTGTTTAGCGGTATTTTTCATGGATGTTTCCCAATCTATTTATTTTTAGAATGTAAGGGGGTGAGTAGTACCCTCCAAATTATTACTATTATTTTTCTGGATCCGTGTGCGTTATTTCTAGGATTTTTCATTTTTATTTAGTTAACTATTATTTTATTTTTTTTAAAGCAAATATATTATTAATGTAGAGCGCATGATCTACATGTTGAGATTAATTTAATTATCATTTTATACAGCAAACACTATCTACTTGCTGTGTTAATACTTGTCCCTCAAGTTAATAATTATTTTAATAATTATTTTTGTACGATGACTAATTGTTTGTACCCCGTATGTTTTTTCTTTTTATATTATATGTTTTTTTAGTTTTTAATTACACGAACTAGGATGCATAATTTATAACATACAAATACGTTATGTATATTTACATGTTATCAAACTAAATCTTTCAAGATGATTTCTTAATTTTTGAAACTTTTATGATGTTAAGTTGTAATAGAAGCACAGCTATTTATGTCAGACACATATACATCAAAATAGAGTTTCAAGGACTTGTATTTTGAGGTTCTTATTGCTAATACATAGATAAAGTAATAATAATAATATGATAACAAAATTTCATAATGTAAAGAGAAATGATAGAATCACATAAATTTTACAAAGAAAAACTTACAAACTGACCTGGACCAATTATACATGGAGAGAGAAGCATGAGAGAAACAAAACTTGAATCTGATTGGACCATCTCATGATCCACATCAGTTTGTGAACTTTTCTTTGTAAAATTTGTGTGATTCTAGTATTTCTTGAATTTGTTACTCAAGTAGTAATTAACATTCTTATGTTATTACAAAAGACTCAGAAAGTGTATATATGAGGATAGGGTTCAGAGGAGAAGACATGTTATGAGGAGAAGTGAGGAGAAGAGAATTAGCCAATAAAAACGTGACATGTGTCACTATAATATTTCATTTATACCCCTCCACCTTTTTAATATTATATATCCACCCCTCCTACTTTCCTCATTCACATTTTTCATCTCCACCACCACCCACCACCTTTTACCACTTCCGGCCGCCGTCAGTCACCGACCGATCGTCGGATTCCGACGACATAACGTAAAATGCAGCTGCGTAAAATGCAGTAATTTTTTTTTTTGCTTTAACATTTTTTTTAATATATGAATGTAAAATGCAGTAACTTTTTTTTTTTTTGTTTTGCTTTGACTTTCTTTATTCAATGTGAATGTAAAATGCAGTAAATTTCATATGAATTGCACTTAAAATGCAGTAGAGTTTTCTTTGTTTTTATTGTTTTCATTTTTTTTAATATATGAATGTAAAATATAACATAGTTATAATGTGGAAAAAAGTAAAATGCAGTAAACTAACTGCATCTTATACTACTGCATTTTACGTCACTGCATTTTATAATACTGCATTTTACAATACTACATTTTATAAAATGCAGTAGATTTTTTCCAGATCTACTTTTCGTAGATCTAGATATGGATTTTCAGATCTAACTTTTCATATCAACATTTTCAGATCTTTATCCTTTTAGATCAACATGATGTGGTGATAGTATGGATGTTGAAGTAAGTGGTGGTGGTTGTGGTGGCGGTGATGGTTGCGACGACGGCGGTGTATCAGCGGAAGAAGGAGACGGAGTAGAGAGGAAGAAGACGGTTGGTGTTGGTTACATCCGGTGGAGACCGGTTCACCAACGGTGGTGGTTCAAGGTGACGATGGTGGTCACTTGTGGTGGTTGAATGGTGGTAGAGATGGTGGTGGTGGTTAGTTTTTGTAGAGAGAAGGTAGAGGAATGTTGTAAGAGGGATGATTTGTTAGTTGTAAAATGAGGAGATGATGAAATATGAAAAGTAAGATGATGAATGTATAATATTAGAAAAAATGAGGGGTATAAATGAAATATTATGATGATACGTGGTGTGTTTTTATTGGTCAGATTCCTTCTCCTCATTTCTCCTCATAATATACATCCTCCTATGATCCTCAATTTATATATATAACCTAATGATAACCCTAAGCTCATATATATAATTGGATCGGGCTCATATGTACTAAACATAACATAATATTATTATAGCAATTTTTAAACCTTTTTATAATTTAATTGTAAATACTTATTATATTGGATGGATGGAGTATTTAATAGTGGACTTTACATAAAGACAAAGTCTACGTTTAGTGAGATATCAAACCTAGCTAAAACCATACATAGAACAAGAAGAACAATTGCACATGTAAACTTTAAAGGGAACAATGCCAAGGTGTATCAGGGGAAGATAAATGGCCGGCCCCACTTAAATAAATCCACCCGCGTTGATTTGTCAATCCCGGTCCTTCCGGTGCACATTGGGTGTGTTTGACACCGAGTTTCTAGGGATTTTTAGAAGCTTAAGCTTCTACTTTTAAGAAATATTAGTTCATAAGTCTTGTTTGACAACATAATAGATGATTGTTGAAAAAATAAGCTACCATAAACCCATAAACAAAAAAGTCTTTGAATTAGCTTCTGAATAGAAATTCAAGTCACAGCTCCAGCACAAGCTACAGTGTAACATCCTCATTACCGGCCTAGGAGAAATTTGGTAATGTATTTAATTCATTTGATTATTTAATTTAGTTTAGAAATAATTAGTATTATTTGGCTAATTGAAATAAATATGTCCAGTGGTCAAATGACTTATTGTGACACATGAATTATTACTTGTTTTAAATAAATTTAGTTGACAGTATAATAAAATATATTTTCACGCAAACGATTTTAGGTTCCAGACAATAGGTTTAGAGCGGGTATAATTTGGAGCTAACTTATACCCACCATTTGTAGTGGATCGGTTTATTCTCCCACCTCTCCCTTTCATTTTATTTGGTTCCTCATTTTACTCCCCAAAATAACACACACACATACATTAAGTTTGAGAGAAATCAAAAGAGAAAACTTTGAGTAATCGATTAGAGCTTGGATTCGTGGTTAACACTTATCAACATCATCATCTACCTTGCTATTACCTCGATTGTAAGTTTGAATTGCTTTGAATATATGCTTATGAATTAGGGCTTGAAGTAATTAGGTTAAAAGGTGATCAAGCATGGATTTGAGTTTGATGATAGTTATTTGTTGTTATAACATGTTACATGATGATCTTTGAAGTTATTGTATGTCAATATTTGTGTATTACATCTTTTATTTGGTGAAATTAAGAATTAGGTCGAGCTAAAGTGTTCTTGAACCTGGGTTTTGTCGCTGGAAAAGTGACAAACGCGATCCAGGCATCAGGCCAGGATCGCGTTCCATAGTGAAAATTTGTCTCAAACCTGAATCCTTCTTTGAAACGCGATTCCGCCCCTTAAGTCCGGATCGCGTTAGTTAGTGTAAATCCGAGTTGAGTTGAGTTTGTTCTTTGGAACGCGATCCCGGCCCCTCTTCAGGATCGCGTTTGGTAGTGTAAAACAGTTACCGAATTATTTAGAACTAGGGAACGCGATCCAGCACCCTATTTCAGGATCGCGTTTGTATATTGAAAAATGACAAATTTGATAACTTGTGACTTGTGCATTCTTGTTAATTGCTTTTTATTAATAGTATAGTAGATGTTCTTAGTTGACACTATATATATGATTATATTGTAATGAACTTGAAGAAAAGACTAATTCAGGTTGGTCGTATTTTCAGATAAAGCGAAGACTCAGTGAGACTAGATCTCTGAGTGGAGACGTTGTCAGTAAGGGTGAGTGGATCATTGACTTTTAGTCTGAATTAGTTGTAACAATCTGGTTACAACGGGTAAACTTGTTCTACTGTTATACATTGTATAAATTGCATATTGCCATGATGATTATGGAATGTGCTATCTTGTCAGGGGTCAATATGAAATTGGGTTTGGATATTGTTACTTTGGACGACATGATGACTTTGTACATGTGTTGTTTATTGAAATCATGTCGTATGTAGTAATGGTACTAAACTATCGGTAAGACCACTGTTTGGCCTTCAGTGGTTATAAGTGTTACTTGGGGAACCACCGCGGCATGAGGGTACCTCAAGGACCACCGATCCTCTTTGATGTATTTGTTATAATGCTTTGTGGTGATCAATTGCTATGCTAGTTTAGATTGATAGTTGTGATCTATTCACTTAGCTTCGTGCTAATCCCTCTCCTCACTTCTTGCAGATTACTTTTGATGTGGGTGGGCAAGAAGTTAGTTTGAAGAATGTTTGACTGCCTACTCTGACTATACGACATGTAGTCGTTTATAAACTTATGTTTTGGAATTTAAATAACACCTAACTTAATGTTTGTAGTTAATGGGGTTATTGTATCAACTCATCATGCATGCATAGATTGTGTTTTGGGAACTATGTTATACGCAATCTATAATGCCTGATTTGTTTTAATCTCTTCCGAAGAATATATAAAAAAAAAATGTCTTTTCAAATCTTGTGGTGTTATAAATTGGTATCAGAGCCTAGGTTTGGGTGAATTGAGCTTGGGTTAAGTGTTCAGTCCCAAATCTATGTGTGTCAGTCAAACATTCCTACGAGTCGGATTTGGTTAGCATGTGAAGTTGGTTAGTATATAGGTACTAACAACTAACGTGTTATGAGATGTTGTTTTGGTACAGATATGGCAGAGAATGAACCTCCAGCTGACACACCCAATGATGCCCCTCGAACTAATGTATCCCCTCCTGAAACCCAAAATGTTAGCCAGGGTCAAACTGGTACTACCTTTTCTGTTGGGGATTTTGATCATGATGATTATATGATTCATCTAGAGACAGAAAATCTGAGACTTAAGGCAATAGAACAACAGTTTTTGCAACAACAACAAAACCGGTCTTCTCAACAAATCTTGCAATCTTTGCCACCTACTGTTAGCACTGTACCACCACTTTTGGTGACTTCGCAGATTCCAGTATCTCAGTCTTATTATCATCATCCACACTATGGTACCTATCCGATTTCGGCTCCGTTCTCTTCCGGACCTTCGGGTTATCAGACTCCGATATTTCAAGCTCAGAATCAACCTAAGCTATGCTCTTTTAAGACTTTCAAGTCTTGTGGACCATCGGATTATTCGGGTAGTACAAATCCCTCCGTTACCTTGGATTGGCTGAGGGATGTGGAAAGAAAGTTTGAGGTTTGTCGATGTGAAGAGGAAGTCAAGGTTCCTTTTGCGGTGCAACTTCTAAAGGGTCCCGCAATGGTTTGGAGGGATTCCATTACATCACATTTTACCCCACAGCAGAGAGCATCGATTTGTTGGGCTGATTTCCACAATGAGGTTTGTAAGAAATATTGTTCGGGATTTGACATGACTCGGATTCGACGCGAGTTTTTGGATTTGCAATTAACGGATAAGATGACTATGGATGATCTCATTTCCCAATTCACTGACAAGTTGAGATTCGTGCAACAATGGGTACCGGAGGAACGTATGAAGATTGACCATTTTGTGGGAATGTTACCGCATACTTATCGGACGACCGTGAGATTGGCGGGTACTCTTTCCCAAGCTTTTGATCTTGCCCGTTCTGTGGATGGGGATGTTAGGGCACAGGGCTTGGAGGTAAAGGAAAAATCTCCATTTAAACCCAAGGGTGAATCTTCGGGTAGTCCTGGAAAGAAGAAATGGCAGGGATCTCATCAACCTAAGAAGTCCAGTTCGGATAGTAAATCATTGGACAGAACTAATTGGTGCCACAATTGTAAATCGCGACACAAGGGTCCTTGCACTCCACAAACTGCTAGGTGTATCAAATGTGGACAACTTGGTCATGACATCAAGGATTGTGCGTTTCCTAGACATGTGTGTTGGAATTGTCAAAAGGAAGGTCATCGTTCGGGTTTGTGTCCGGAGGCTGGGAAACAAAAGATGGATGTGGTCGGAGGGTCTTCGTCTTCTGGCCTGAAAAGAAAGAATCCACCAACGGCAACTGGTAGGGCATTCCAAATGACAGCTGATGATGCTGTCAGGACTGAAGATGTTATAACTGGTACATTCCTAATCAACTCTGTACCAGCTACTGTTCTGTTTGATTCGGGAGCCAATTGCTCATTTATATCTATGCTTTTCTGCGATAAACTGAAATTGACTCCCACTTGTATTACAAATCCTATTGAGGTTGAGATAGCAAATGGCAAGATAGTTCCAGTTACCACATCGGTGACTGGAGCTAGCATCTTGATTGAGGATCATAGTTTCCCAATTTCTTTTCTATTGATGCCTATCCCCAGTTTTGATGCAGTTTTAGGCATGGATTGGTTAAGTAAGAATAAGGCAAGTATAGAGTGCCATAAGAAACTAATTAGGATTCCAATCTCTAATGAGTCATATGTTGTGGCTCGAGGGGAACGGGAAAGAGGTAGTATCCCTATGATTTCTATGACGAAAGCTAGTAAATCTCTAACTAAGGGGTGTGTATCCTACCTGGCTTATATAGTTGATGCAAAATTAGAAAAGAAAACCGTTTCCAATGTTCGGGTGGTTTCTGATTACCCTGACGTCTTTCCTGATGAATTGCCTGGGTTGCCTCCCATTAGGGAGGTGGAATATAAAATTGACCTAATTCCGGGTTCTACTCCCGTAGCTAAGGCTCCTTATAGACTAGCTCCCTCCGAAATTCGTGAAATGATGACCCAAATCCAGGAGCTATTAGATAAGGGTTTCGTCAGGCCTAGTTCGTCTCCTTGGGGTGCACCCGTGTTGTTTGTTAAAAAGAAGGATGGCACCCTTCGGATGTGTATTGATTATAGAGAGTTGAATAAGCGAACCATAAAGAATAAGTACCCTTTGCCCCGAATAGATGAATTGTTTGATCAATTGCAAGGGTCTTCCTATTTCTCTAAGATTGACTTGAGGTCGGGTTATCATCAAGTGCGGGTTTGTGGGGAGGATATTCCTAAGACGGCTTTCCACACTAGATATGGTCATTATGAATTTCTTGTTATGCCTTTTGGGTTGACTAATGCTCCGGCGGTCTTTATGGATTTGATGAATAGAGTTTGTCGACCCTATCTTGATAAGTTCTTTATTGTATTTATCGATGACATATTGATTTATTCTAAATCTGAATCCGATCACGAAGTACACTTACGTTTAGTACTTGACACCTTGAGACAAGAAAAGTTGTATGCTAAGTTCTCCAAATGCGAGTTTTGGTTGCGGGAAGTCCATTTTTTGGGGCATATTATCTGTGAGGATGGAGTTAAAGTAGATCCATCTAAGGTTGAGGCAGTTATGAATTGGCAAGCACCTAAGTCTGCTTCAGAGATTAAGAGTTTTCTTGGTCTAGCGGGTTACTATCGAAAGTTCATCAAGGATTTCTCTAAGCTCGCGGGTCCTTTGACGAAATTGACTCGAAAGGATGTTAAGTTTCAGTGGAATGATCAACAAGAGTCGGCTTTCCAGACTTTGAAACAGTTATTGTGTCAGGCTCCAATTTTAGCCTTGCCTGAAGGGTCCGAGGATTTTATTGTGTATTATGATGCTTCGCATGCGGGTTTGGGTGGTGTCTTGATGCAACGTGGTCGAGTCATTGCGTATGTTTCTCGTCAACTTAAGCCTCATGAAAAGAATTATCCTACCCATGACTTAGAACTTGCAGCTGTAGTCTTTGCCTTGAAAATCTGGAGACACTATTTGTATGGTACTAAATGCGTTATTTGTACGGATCATAAGAGTCTTCAATACATGTTTTCTCAGAAGGAACTGAATATGCGTCAGAGAAGATGGTTAGAGCTGATAAAAGACTATGATTGTGAGATTCGTTACCATCCGGGTAAGGCAAATGTGGTCGCGGATGCGTTGAGTAGAAAAGGGAAATTTGAGAAAGTTTGCTTTATGCGATTGGAAGTTTCCTCTGATTTGATTGAAAAATTGAAAACGGCACAAATGGAAGCATTGTTGGATCAAAATTTGAAGGCCGAGATTCTATCGAAAAGAAAAGAACTTTTATGTGACGATTCTCGTGGATTAAAGACATTCCAATCGCGAGTTTGGGTTCCTTTACTTGGTGGGCTTCGTGATGTAATATTGATGGAAGCTCATAAGTCCAGATTGTCGGTTCATCCCGGGAGCACAAAAATGTATAATGATCTGAAACCTTTATATTGGTGGCCTACTTTGAAAATGGATGTTGCTCGATTTGTGGAATCATGCCATATATGCTCTCAAGTAAAGGCCGAGCACCAGAAACCGTATGGGACGTTGAAACAACTTGAGATCCCCGAGTGGAAATGGGAAAACATTACGATGGACTTTGTAACAAAATTTCCGCGAACCATTAGAGGAAACGACATGATTTGGGTGATTGTGGACCGATTGACTAAGAGTGCTCACTTTCTTGCTACTAGTGAGACGGCTTCTTTGAGTAAATTATCCCAATTGTACGTCAATGAGATCGTTTCGAGACATGAATTTCCTTTATCTATTGTGTCGGATAGAGATCCACGATTCGTGTCTGGGTTTTGGCAGGGTTTGCAGAAGGAACTGGGTACCCGAATTAATTTGAGTACGGCTTATCATCCTCAGACGGACGGTCAATCAGAGCGCGCCATTCAAACTTTGGAGGACATGTTGCGTGCTTGTGTGTTGGAATATGGTGGGTCTTGGGATTCAAACCTGCCATTGATTGAGTTTGCGTATAATAATTCTTATCACTCGAGTATAGGTATGCCTCCGTATGAAATGCTTTATGGGCGTCGTTGTAGAACACCCACATGTTGGTTGGAAGCGGGTGAGAAACAATTTGCGGGTCCAGATATTGTTCAGATTACTGCTGATAAGGTAGCAATTGCTCGTGAGAAGTTAAAAGCGGCACGTGATAGACAGAAACAGTATGCCGATCCGCGGCGCCGTCCGGTTTCGTTTGTGGTGGGTGAATTGGTTTACTTAAAGGTTTCCCCTTGGAAAGGTGTGATTCGGTTTGGTAAGCGTGGTAAACTTGCTCCTAGGTTTATTGGGCCATTTAGAATTCGTCAAGTAGTTAATGATCAAACGGTATCGTTAGATCTTCCTCCTGAATTAGCGGGTATTCATGACACCTTCAATGTTTGTTACTTAAGAAAATGTAAGGTGGAGGACCAATCCCAAGTCCTTCCGTTACAAGACTTGCGTGTCGACTTAAGTCAGAAACTTCTAGAAGAACCCATAGAGCTTGTAGATAGAAAAGTGACTAAACTTCGAAAGAAGGAGATACCCATGGTTTTGGTTAAGTGGCGACATAGTTTGGGTGCTAATCTTACGTGGGAAACGGAGGAAAGCCTGCGAATACGTTATCCTAATCTCTTTGAGAGTGGCGAGATTTCGGGGACGAAATCTTCTTAAGGAGGGAAGATTTGTAACATCCTCATTACCGGCCTAAGAGAAATTTGGTAATGTATTTAATTCATTTGATTATTTAATTTAGTTTAGAAATAATTAGTATTATTTGGCTAATTGAAATAAATATGTCCAGTGGTCAAATGACTTATTGTGACACATGAATTATTACTTGTTTTAAATAAATTTAGTTGACAGTATAATAAAATATATTTTCACGCAAACGATTTTAGGTTCCAGACAATAGGTTTATAGCGGGTATAATTTGGAGCTAACTTATACCCACCATTTGTAGTGGATCGGTTTATTCTCCCACCTCTCCCTTTCATTTTATTTGGTTCCTCATTTTACTCCCCAAAATAACACACACACATACATTAAGTTTGAGAGAAATCAAAAGAGAAAACTTTGAAACAGTTATTGTGTCAGGCTCCAATTTTAGCCTTGCCTGAAGGGTCCGAGGATTTTATTGTGTATTGTGATGCTTCGCATGCGGGTTTGGGTGGTGTCTTGATGCAACGTGGTCGAGTCATTGCGTATGTTTCTCGTCAACTTAAGCCTCATGAAAAGAATTATCCTACCCATGACTTAGAACTTGCAGCTGTAGTCTTTGCCTTGAAAATCTGGAGACACTATTTGTATGGTACTAAATGCGTTATTTGTACGGATCATAAGAGTCTTCAATACATGTTTTCTCAGAAGGAACTGAATATGCGTCAGAGAAGATGGTTAGAGCTGATAAAAGACTATGATTGTGAGATTCGTTACCATCCGGGTAAGGCAAATGTGGTCGCGGATGCGTTGAGTAGAAAAGGGAAATTTGAGAAAGTTTGTTTTATGCGATTGGAAGTTTCCTCTGATTTGATTGAAAAATTGAGAACGGCACAAATGGAAGCATTGTTGAATCAAAATTTGAAGGCCGAGATTCTATCGAAAAGAAAAGAACTTTTATGTGACGATTCTCGTGGATTAAAGACATTCCAATCGCGAGTTTGGGTTCCTTTACTTGGTGGGCTTCGTGATGTAATATTGATGGAAGCTCATAAGTCCAGATTGTCGGTTCATCCCGGGAGCACAAAAATGTATAATGATCTGAAACCTTTATATTGGTGGCCTACTTTGAAAATGGATGTTGCTCGATTTGTGGAATCATGCCATATATGCTCTCAAGTAAAGGCCGAGCACCAGAAACCGTATGGGACGTTGAAACAACTTGAGATCCCCGAGTGGAAATGGGAAAACATTACGATGGACTTTGTAACAAAATTTCCGCGAACCATTAGAGGAAACGACATGATTTGGGTGATTGTGGACCGATTGACTAAGAGTGCTCACTTTCTTGCTACTAGTGAGACGGCTTCTTTGAGTAAATTATCCCAATTGTACGTCAATGAGATCGTTTCGCGACATGGAATTCCTTTATCTATTGTGTCGGATAGAGATCCACGATTCGTGTCTGGGTTTTGGCAGGGTTTGCAGAAGGAACTGGGTACCCGAATTAATTTGAGTACGGCTTATCACCCTCAGATGGACGGTCAATCAGAGCGCACCATTCAAACTTTGGAGGACATGTTGCGTGCTTGTGTGTTGGAATATGGTGGGTCTTGGGATTCAAACCTGCCATTGATTGAGTTTGCGTATAATAATTCTTATCACTCGAGTATAGGTATGCCTCCGTATGAAATGCTTTATGGGCGTCGTTGTAGAACACCCACATGTTGGTTGGAAGCGGGTGAGAAACAATTTGCGGGTCCAGATATTGTTCAGATTACTGCTGATAAGGTAGCAATTGCTCGTGAGAAGTTAAAAGCGGCACGTGATAGACAGAAACAGTATGCCGATCCGCGGCGCCGTCCGGTTTCGTTTGTGGTGGGTGAATTGGTTTACTTAAAGGTTTCCCCTTGGAAAGGTGTGATTCGGTTTGGTAAGCGTGGTAAACTTGCTCCTAGGTTTATTGGGCCATTTAGAATTCGTCAAGTAGTTAATGATCAAACGGTATCGTTAGATCTTCCTCCTGAATTAGCGGGTATTCATGACACCTTCAATGTTTGTTACTTAAGAAAATGTAAGGTGGAGGACCAATCCCAAGTCCTTCCGTTACAAGACTTGCGTGTCGACTTAAGTCAGAAACTTCTAGAAGAACCCATAGAGCTTGTAGATAGAAAAGTGACTAAACTTCGAAAGAAGGAGATACCCATGGTTTTGGTTAAGTGGCGACATAGTTTGGGTGCTAATCTTACGTGGGAAACGGAGGAAAGCCTGCGATTACGTTATCCTAATCTCTTTGAGAGTGGCGAGATTTCGGGGACGAAATCTTCTTAAGGAGGGAAGATTTGTAACATCCTCATTACCGGCCTAGGAGAAATTTGGTAATGTATTTAATTCATTTGATTATTTAATTTAGTTTAGAAATAATTAGTATTATTTGGCTAATTGAAATAAATATGTCCAGTGGTCAAATGACTTATTGTGACACATGAATTATTACTTGTTTTAAATAAATTTAGTTGACAGTATAATAAAATATATTTTCACGCAAACGATTTTAGGTTCCAGACAATAGGTTTAGAGCGGGTATAATTTGGAGCTAACTTATACCCACCATTTGTAGTGGATCGGTTTATTCTCCCACCTCTCCCTTTCATTTTATTTGGTTCCTCATTTTACTCCTCAAAATAACACACACACATACATTAAGTTTGAGAGAAATCAAAAGAGAAAACTTTCAGTAATCGATTAGAGCTTGGATTCGTGGTTAACACTTATCAACATCATCATCTACCTTGATATTACCTCGATTGTAAGTTTGAATTGCTTTGAATATATGCTTATGAATTAGGGTTTGAAGTAATTAGGTTAAAAGGTGATCAAGCATGGATTTGAGTTTGATGATAGTTATTTGTTGTTATAACATGTTACATGATGATCTTTGAAGTTATTGTATGTCAATATTTGTGTATTACATCTTTTATTTGGCGAAATTAAGAATTAGGTCGAGCTAAAGTGTTCTTAATCCTGGGTTTTGTCGCTGGAAAAGTGACAAACGCGATCCAGGCATCAGGCCAGGATCGCGTTCCATAGTGAAAATTTGTCTAAAACCTGAATCCTTCTTTGAAACGCGATTCCGCCCCTTAAGTCCGGATCGCGTTAGTTAGTGTAAATCCGAGTTGAGTTGAGTTTGTTCTTTGGAACGCGATCCCGGCACCTCTTCAGGATCGCGTTTGGTAGTGTAAAACGGTTACAGAATTATTTAGAACTAGGGAACGCGATCCAGCACCCTATTTCAGGATCGCGTTTGTATATTGAAAAATGACAAATTTGATAACTTGTGACTTGTGCATTCTTGTTAATTGCTTTGTATTAATAGTATAGTAGATGTTCTTAGTTGACACTATATATATGATTATATTGTAATGAACTTGAAGAAAAGACTAATTCAGGTTGGTCGTATTTTCAGATAAAGCGAAGACTCAGTGAGACTAGATCTCTGAGTGGAGACGTTGTCAGTAAGGGTGAGTGGATCATTGACTTTTAGTCTGAATTAGTTGTAACAATCTGGTTACAACGGGTAAACTTGTTCTACTGTTATACATTGTATAAATTGCATATTGCCATGATGATTATGGAATGTGATATCTTGTCAGGGGTCAATATGAAATTGGGTTTGGATACTGTTACTTTGGACGACATGATGACTTTGTACATGTGTTGTTTATTGAAATCATGTCGTATGTAGTAATGGTACTAAACTATCGGTAAGACCACTGTTTGGCCTTCAGTGGTTATAAGTGTTACTTGGGGAACCACCGCGGCATGAGGGTACCTCAAGGACCACCGATCCTCTTTGATGTATTTGTTATAATGCTTTGTGGTGATCAATTGCTATGCTAGTTTAGATTGATAGTTGTGATCTATTCACTTAGCTTCGTGCTAATCCCTCTCCTCACTTCTTGCAGATTACTTTTGATGTGGGTGGGCAAGAAGTTAGTTTGAAGAATGTTTGACTGCCTACTCTGACTATACGACATGTAGTCGTTTATAAACTTATGTTTTGGAATTTAAATAACACCTAACTTAATGTTTGTAGTTAATGGGGTTATTGTATCAACTCATCATGCATGCATAGATTGTGTTTTGGGAACTATGTTATACGCAATCTATAATGCCTGATTTGTTTTAATCGCTTCCAAAGAATATATTAAAAAAAAAAAAAATGTCTTTTCAAATCTTGTGGTGTTATATACAGCCCGAGCTCCAACCCTTTGTTAACAAACAAACATCCTCTTCCACACTTGCCTCGAGTTGTGTTTCCGATGGACAGAACAATTCACGTTGCTTTGTGATATCCACTCTCCATTAACGGTTAATTGGTAATATATGCAACTACTATTGAAAGATTATTTGATTTTTGTTTGCTAACATATAGATATCAATAACACATAAACTCGAAGGCCCCAAAAGCTCGAGGGTCTCATACCATCGCACCACTTGCATAAGGTATAAGACGGCCCCGGATAGTACAATATAAAAACACTTCTACAAAGCACAATCCAAAACATCAATTTCCCTGAAAATGATGGTGGCAACATTGGTGATACGTATCTGAATTGAAAAGACTTGGCAATGAAGAAATTTAGAAGCTTAATTGACAGAGTAATGCAACCGTCTTGTAGGGACCTTGCCACAATGAATGGCAATTGACTGATATACACGTACTCGAAATACACACCAACGATAGCGGTGAATAAGATATAGAACCACCATTGTGTCGTTGACGGCATATTTGAATTGAATAGGCACGAGAGAAGCACGAAGAATATAATTTAAAGCTTATGATATGATCAATATGATTTAGAATCAACAGAAAGTGCTTTTGCTTTGATAAGAGAAATTAAGGTTTCAAGAGAGGTATTTATGAGGGTTGTGATTGACCTAAGCAACCATGAGAATGAAGAAAACTTGTGAAGCAAATTTCTATTGAATCGGTCTTTGAGTCTTAACCCCAATGACACGGCTTTTTTTGTTTTCTTTTGAAAAATATGGTATCTTATAATTAATATTATGTTAAATTTCAATTAATTAGTATTGTGGGTCACTAAACAATAATTGTAACATGTTGAGACTTTTTATTTTAGTTTTCTAATTCTAGCAGCGTACAAACACTATCCTAGGAGTGAATAATTGGTTTGGTAGCATACCGAAGCTAGAAACTTCAAATAGAGGTTGCGAAAAAAATTATTTTATTTTTTAGATATACGTAATGAAGTACCACCCAATGTATCTTTTGGCTTAGCTGTATTTGTATAAAATTTGGGGATGGAAAAGATAATTAATTATTCCGTCCCAGTAGTATAAGTGTCTCCATTATCTCAAGATAATCAAATGTCAACTCTCTATTTTAAATAATTAAAAGGAATTTAGTAGGCAGAGATGATTATTATTTATTGGTGAAATTACCTATTGTTGTGGGCTTGGAGGAGATACCCACAATTTGGCCTTGAGTAGGCCCAACTGTTGGAAGTTGATGAACTTTTAAGATGCATGAGTTTAATATGTAATCGATGAATGGTCATTTACTATTTGACTCTTCTCTAAATTTGACATTATATTAATTAACACCTTCACAATTAATTAAACATTTTCCTTGCTACAACTTTGCTCATCTTAAACTTTGGAGTAATACGAATGCAACCAAAAATAACATCAACCAGAGTTAAGGGCAAAGGCCCGTATGTTGAGATTCTTATATATCAATAGTACAATATGTAAATACTTCTACATAACACAATCCAAAACATCAACTTTCCCGAAAATGGTGGTGCCAACATTGGTGATACATAACTGAACTGAAAACATTTGGCAATGAAGAAATTGAGAAGCTTGATTAGAAGTGTGATGCAACCCTCTTGTAGGTGCCGAGCCTCGTTAGATGGTAATTGATTGATATTTTCGTACCTGAAATCGACGTCTATAACAATAACAAATAAGAGATAAATAAACAACCACATATCCAACATTTTTGTTGAGTTTTTTGAGCTCTCTTGCGTTCTTAACTTCATTTCTATACACTAAAGAACTCGAAAGTTAGAAACTTAAGCTTATGATCAACAACGAACAAGAAGTATTACTAACAATGATTTGTATTTTGCTTTGATAAGAGAATTAAGGTCCTAAGAAATGTATTTATAAGGGTTGTGTTGAGGTTAACATACCAACCAATGAATATGAAGCTGGAAACTTGTTGAGCAAATATCTAAAATTGGTCTTGACCCAAATTAATTGCAACTTGGGGGAATCTTATAATGTCATCTCAATTAAGTATTATAATAATAACATGTTGAGACTACATTTTTAATATTTTATACAACGAACACCGTCTACTAGCAAGTATAGTTGAATATACTTGTCTCTCAAGCAAATTATTTGTGTACAATAATAAATAAATAAGTGTACCATAATTACATGTTGCAATAAAATTAATTAAATGGATACATAAGCAGGAGTAAATGAAGATTTAGGCACATAACACAATAAAAAATATCAATTTGTTGTTAAAGACGTACATAAACACTTCAAGATAATCAAATGTTAATTGAATATATACTCAACGGTGGATGCTTTGACTGGTCAACGTTTGACTTCAAGGTTGACTCCTTTAATTTGTGTTCGAATTGACACCTCACTTAACGTAGACTTGGTGTTTATAAAAAGTCCACGAAATAAAATTACATACATTACGTTTATGATTCATGTAACTAATTAAATGTGGTTAACTGAATCATTTTATATTTATTATTAAATGTTTCATTTACATCACAATTAGGTAAAATATAGTAATTGGTTCATGAATTCGATCATAGTACTTGTTAATTATGGCTGGTTTTCTTAAGATTTTGCTAAATGTTATGATTAACAACAATGAGAACTTTTCATATATCTTGAGGTCGTTATTAGTAGTACTATATAAAAACACTTCTACATAGCACAATCCAAAACATTAGTTTCCCCGAAAATGGTGGTGGCAACATTTGTCTCATGCTCAAATGTCAACCTTACTTGTAACTTGTAAGGCCACCATCCTTTTTTAAGGATTTGTTACTGCTTACAAATTAGCTTCAAATCAGCATAATCAGATCAAGTGCATACGTATATTGTTTAATAGCAACTCGATGTTATAACCATTCACGCAAATTGAAATGAAACTCGATCCATCAATCAATCATTCAGAATGTCGATCAATGTTTATAAATATGTTACTCCATCCATCCCCATTTCATTGTCCACTACAAATACACACATTATAAGAAAAATACGATAATTACGCTACCAACTAATAAAATTGCATCTCTCTCGTACTCTCCACTTAAACAATTTTTTATTGCTCCAAAAAAAAAAATTGATTAGTTGAAACTTACAAGTCTGAACATATAAATATACTTTTTGAGGCTACGTTCTTATTGTGTTGATATATAAAATTCAGAAACACTCAACATACTTTATGATGCATGGTCAATAATTCAATCAACATAAAAGTCATCGCGGCAAATACACTTGAAACATATTTTACCGAAATAGATTTCTGTACAGTCACTTGAACTTTTCCTTTTCCGTAATTATCTTTGTGTGTGAATTCTTTAGAATCCTTAAATACATTTTTAGATTTTGTTTCTCATTACCTTTTAGCATATTATGAATATTAATTTAATAAGAGATTTTTTCTTCTTGTGAATTTCGGTTTAAATCTTAATTGTTTTTGTTATTGTTTGGTCATTGTTTACGGATCTTCGTCACTTTATACAACAAATTGTACGTAAAATTTGTTCCGTCCCATGAATCTTCGACTCCCCAGAGCAAGGGTGGGCTGACTGGATTCTTGACCCGAGAGCAGGTGGGCTAAAGTCCATGCTTTTGTATGTATCAGTTTAATGATGGGCTACTGGGCTTCAAGTACTATTTATCATCCAGAACATAAAAACGACATACTGCCCGGGCACTTACCAGGTGGGTGGAGGGTACCCAGCGGGTAACCTCTTACCCGGTGGGTAGAGGGTACCCGGTTTGGAACCGGGTTTTCAACCCGAACCGGTTCCAAACCGGTTACTATAGGGTTGGGTTTTCTCCCCCTCCAAACCGGGTCGGGTTCGGGTTGGTCAAAACCCGGTTTGGATTCGTTGACCAAAACCCGGTTCGGGTAACTGGGTCGGGTCAGGTCGGGTTGGACGAATACCTGGTTTTGTTCGCCTCTAGTGATGCTAGCTGCCCCTTCCCTACTTAGAGCATCTCCAATGTGTACACTATATGTACCTTTTACAATATCTTAGTGCAAAAATGATAGAAAAAGCTCTCCCATGTTAGCACTAAACCACTACACTATTTTAGTGCAACACTAAAACCATGTTAAATTACACAAAATTTGGTGCTACACTAAACCTTACACTAAACACTATTCACTATATAATAATAAAAACCAATACAAATGCATTTTTATACTATGACTTTGTCAACACTATCTTTGTGTGATGTACTTTATATTATTTACAAAGTTTTAATGTAAATATATAGTGCACACACTGGAGTGAAAAAAATTTAGTGTAAGAATATGCTCAAAATATTCTTGTTTTGCACCATCTTAGTGTAAAGTTTTAGTGTATACATTGGAGATGCTCTTAGTAGTACTTTTCCTTATCAAAACTTTACGTTCCTAAATTAACAAACTAATTGGCCTTTTAACTGTGCTACGCAAATGCACAGCCCAAGCCCAAGCCGGAAAAAAAATAATTAGTACTAGAAGTTAGAGGTGCACAAAAAACCGGGTTGGGCCCAACCCGACCCAAACCCGAAACCAACCCGGTTTTTAGTAAAAAAAAAGTCAAAACCGGTTTTTCCCAACCCGAACCGGGTTTTTTTTTCGGGTTTTCAACCGGGTTTTGACCGGTTTTTGGGTTTTTGATCGGGTTTTGACCGGGTTTTTGACCGGTTTTCCAACCCAACCCGATTCCAACCCGGTTAGAATTTAAATACCCAACCCGGGTACCAACCCGTCGGGTTGTCCAAAAACCCGAACCGGGTATTCAAAAACCGGTTCCAAATCAGTTCTGGTTTCGGGTTCGGTTTTTTTGTTCACCCCTACTAGAAGTGATATTTTGCTAAGGTAGGCTGTATAGATTCTTAGTGACATTCCATGCATAATCATTATGAATTGAAGTGATTGTTTAACTTGAGCTCATTAAATTTTGTTAACATATGTTAATTATTATTATTATTATTATTATATTTAATGGACATCTTAAGGAAATCATGCTTGTTGTAAATAGGCATTTAATCAATCTAAGTACAATCATTAAATTACCTTCACATATCAATTGACACATTAAATAGGTAGTTTCTCGTGATATCATGTACCAAATGTCCAAATCACCTTGACTTTTGCATTGACTTATAATATTTCATCATGTGTCTAAGTTTATTTTTTTATTACAAAGTTAGCTTTCAATCAATCTATAATAATTAAAATTTTAAGAGTAGTGCTATACTGCCATATGTAAAATATGTTTGCTTCTCGGGTGGAGCTCAAATCATGAAGCTTTTCCTCTAAAAAAAAGAAAAAAAAAAGAGTAGTTTATTGTACTCCGTATATGTTATGGTTATATAAATATAGTTGTTAAATTGTATTATTTTTTAAATGAACTGAATATGCATTTACTGTATGTAAAAAATTTCGAACATTCGATTAAGCAACGTGCTCCTTTTTAATTTTTAATTATTTAATTTGGTACGAAACTCCTTAGGGCTATGGTGATTTCTAAATCTGCTATTTTAAATTCAATTGAATTAATTACGAAATATAAACATTACTTTTTAAAATGACTTTCCTTTTTTAAAGTTTGATAATAGTGTTAATTCATGGTGAATATGAGTTATAAAAATGAAAAATAAAAATTATGATATGCTTAGCCATATCCTTAGAGCTATAATTACTGTTTTCCTTTTATTGTTACTAACCTTTAATTTATTTTTTTTGCTTTTTAGATAAGCATAATAAAGAACAAACTAAACCAAAACCTGATTTTAGCTTAAGGAAAGTGCTAGCCAACAATGTTTAACTTAATTTTATATTTGTAACTCACAGTTACTAAGACTAAACTGTAACATCCTCTCCAGTGGCCTGGTATTTTTCTGATTTAATTGTGTATTTAATTGTTTTAGAAATTTAATTGATATAACTGTTTAACTGTGAAAGTTAGTTGAATAGGTCTTAGGACTTATTGTGGTTAGTAAAATGTTGCTTGTTTTAAAACATTAAAGTTGACAGTACAATAAAATAAATTTCTCGCAGATGATTTTTAGGTTCCAGGCAATAGATTTAGAGCGGGTATAAAATACCCAATATGTTAAGTCGGTTAAAATGAAGGCCGACCTTATTATTGATCACTTTACCAATTTTCTTTCCATTTTCATTTCTCTTAAGAATCAAAACCCAAACCCTAGCTAAACTATATCCAATTGAAATCTGAACATTAAAATCATCTAAGATCAAGCTTTGAATTGCTATTAGTGTATCATCATCTTTTTGTTGATATCATCTTCATCATCTAAGTGTAAGTAATTCCATATCCTTGAACTTAAGTGTTATTAGGTCAAAGTGGAAATTTATAAATTGAGTGATGAATTGAATTTGTATGTTGATTTGGTGATGATATATGATACTATAAACTGAATTATATAACTTGAAGTGGTGTGCTTGAACTATTAATGGTGATTTTTGAATTAGAATGATCAATCAAATGGGTTATATGATTTTGGTATGAATTTGATGATACTTGATGTTAATTGAGGTTGTTAGAAGTGAATACTAGTTATATGATGTCCCTTTAGCACTAAAAACGTAATTCTATTGATTTGGTACTTGGAAAATGTGAATTTTGTAAAATGGGTTCGTGCAGAGTTCATTAGCTGCTGCTGCTGAAATATATGAACAACCCGGCGGGTCTTGACCCTTAGCCGGCGGCTAAACAGCTTAGCCGGCGGTCAGAGGACCCAAACCGGCCGGTTCCAGACGCTTTAAAATGCAATTTGTTTCTGTTGATGAAAAATTTAAAATACCCGACGGTTTATAGTTGGTAGCCAGCGGCTACTTAGTTTAGCCGGCGGCTAAGTGTGCCCACCCAGCGGTAGTCGTGAACAAAACCGGGTTTCGGGCCTACCCGACCCGTACCCGGAACCCGAACCGGGTTTTAGTCAAAGGGAGAAAAACCGGTTTGTTGACCTACCCGACCCGACCCGAATCGGGTTTTTGACCCACGAATACCGGTTTTTAAACCGGGTTTTTCCGGGTTTTCCAACCCGACCCGCTTCCTACCCGGTCCCAACCCGATTGTGAGATCCGAAAACCCAAACCGGTTCCGTACCCGGCGGGTACGAAAAAAACCCGAACCGGGTTCAAAAAAACCGGTTTTTTCCGGGTTCGGTTCCGGGTTTTTTTTCGGGTTCGGTTCCGGGTTCGGGTTTTTTGTTCATGCCTACCCGGCGGCTTGAGGCTGTTTTCAGGATATTTGATTTTTTAGCTTTTCAAATGTGTTCTAATTATTGATATGAATAAGTAATTGATGATTACATGATATATTATGATAGAAGATACATAATTAAGGATTTATAACTTACTTGTTTATGTTATCAAATTCTTAAGGTGATAAATGTGTCTAAGTTATGTATTGATGAATGTGGTTACTAACTTATGTTTGATGTTGAATCTCAGATACTCCGAAAGATAACGTTGCCCCGAGAATCTGAGTAGTTGAAGACGAAGGTATCGGTGAGTGGATTCAAAACTCACCATTTGACTTAGTTGTAATCATTTGATTACAACGGGTAAACGTAGATATAATGATAGATTTATTTAATCATTATTGTTGATTGTATATCTATGTGCTATATGTGATTGTTGGATATTGGTTGTCAATGAGGTCAACAAGTTGATGAACTGTTGGTTGGGTTAGTTGGTTATCGTGTGAATGATACAGGGATATGCTTCATTTGTTGTGTGTGTTGAACTGTATCTGAGTAGGATAACCACTAGCTATCGGTCTCGTCCGTTATGGCCATACGGATATGGTTGGATAAGAGTTCTTGGGGAGCCACCCGGGTACTATGGTTATCCTCAGAACCACATATCCTCATTATTATATTGTTGTTGATTGATGTATTTGCGGTTATTTGATGTAATTAGTGATTATGCTAAGTTGAATGTTGGGTGATGAACTCTCTCACTTAGCTATGTGCTAATCTCTCATCTTTAATTCCTGCAGATTTTGTAGCTTAATGGGTAGCAGGAATGGGATGCTTTTGGAAGCAAGGATAGTTTGACAACAAGCTACTCTGATCCGTTTTGTACGAAACTAGTTTGGTTTTATATAATGCCCCGATCTATGTAGTCTTTTAAACTGTTTCAAGTCGGTGTCACTTAAACTTGTAAACTGTTTATGTAAATTAATATAATGCAAACTAATAAAGGTGTTTGAATTCCTACGCTTCCGTGTTTCTAATATAATATTGATGTATCAAATGAGGGGTGTTATATAAACAATCTTATCAAATCAAATTTAAATAAGGAAATTCATTATTAAATGCACTGTAATACTTGGTAATTAATTCAAACGAGTTTAAATGTTAAATATAGAATTATTAACCATAAACCATACAATTAACATTCTTCTTATATGTAAGAACTATATATATGACTAATCAAATCTTTATATTTAATCATTGAAAATTGACTTGAAATTATGCAATTTTATAGCCCACAAAGAAAACTATTCATCTTTGGTAATTAAGAGATTTTAATTAGATATTTAATAGTACTACATAAGTAATATATATCCGTTAATCAAGACTAAATATATATTTATCCTTACAATTAAAGCAAATGAAACCAAGTACTAAACATTTACAACTTAGTATTTTTTGATTAAGCAGAAAAAATACCATTACTAAAAAGGAAAAATCCATAAAGAGTATAACACGAGACAACCAAAACTAACCAAGACTAAAAGAAAACTAAACATCTCAAATTACAAGGAGTAATTTGAGAATTTACAACATATATACTGCTATGTGATAGAAGCTAGACCAAACACAAACATAACAATACAACTTAGTGACTTACACATGCAGTTACACCCTCTAGCATTTCATTTTTCTGATTCATCTTCATCATAATTCATATGATCATCTCAAAGATTTGTTTTGCTCGATGCCTCGATCTGCTTCCATCTTAGACGATTTTATCTCCAACCACGACTCCAACCACGTTTCCAACTAATTCAGCACCAACAGAAACACCAATCTTACATACAACCTTAACCACTTCCTTCGCTATCGTTTTTGCTTTTCCATTGTCTTTCTTTCCGGACTCATCAGGGTCGAGATTACTGGTGTTGGTTTTTGCTTTTCCATCGTCTTTCTTTTCGGACTCATCAGGGTCGAGATTGCAGGTGTTGGTTTTTGCTTTTTTATCGTCTTTCTTTCCAGAGTCATCAGGGTCGAGATTGCTGGTGTTGTTGCTGGAGCTAGAGCTGGAGCTGGAGTTGGAGCTGGATCTGGAGATGGCGCTGGCGTAGGAGCTGGAGACATCGTCATCTTCGTTGCCGGATCTCATAACCACATTTGTAAATCTATGGGAAAGTAAGATTTCCCCCTGCGTTGAACCGGGTTGCGTGGTAACTCGGTAACTAAGTTTATCACCTGAAGCATCTCCTTCAAGAAGATCTTTGAAAGGCACTTCAACTATACCTATTTTTCGGTCAAAACACGTCCCACCGTGTTTAATCTCAATGACTAGATTGTCATTTTCGTTTGTGGAAACATTGTTGAAAGCCATTGAACAATCCCATACGGGATCCGAATCACCCTTTTTTGCGATATTTGTTACGTGTTTAGTCTTTGTTCCGTCTAACGTAACATAAATTATTGCATAGGGGCTCATGATACCAAAATGTTTGACATCTTTCAGACCCTTTCCTGAATGGAGCTGGATCTCTAACTTGCCAGAGAACTCCATTTTACTCTAAACTACTCCAATTAACATGAAAGAGATATATATGCAAGTTTCGGGTCGGTTTTGGAGATTTTTTTCTGCAACGTGTCACATGTGGATTGGAGAAGTCAACCGGATAGACAATATAGTGATATACTACTAGTATTACCTCCAACAACCATGAATAGTGAATTTCTCGTAAAAACGTTAATATACACTTGCTCCGACCGAGAACAATATGTCTTAATGAAAAATTAATTACATTGGAAGTGATTAACGTACAAGGGAAATCGAAAAATGATTGTTACTCTGTCCTATTACAAGTGTCCGTATTTTTTGTTTCATATTTTGTCTTAAAATAAGTGTCTATTTTGTGTTTCAACCGATTAAAAAAAGACTTTACCGAATAAATATGATATTAAATTGGTAAATACTACGGAGTAAAGTTGATGAAAATTTGTAAAATTGTTGGCAAAGTAAACCGAGAGACTAAAAAGTTAATTTTTTGTTGGTGTAAGTAAAAATGTGACACTTTTTGTGATAGTGTGTACATACCAGATGGCGGGGTCAATAAAACGACAAACTTTCAGATATGGAAAAAGAAACGTGTTACAATTCATATATTGCTTGAATCATGACGGATTACCAGTGTTTTAAGACCCGGTTCGACCGGCCCGGTCGGACCGGTCGGACCGCATTTTTAAAGATTTCCGGGCGAAAAAAAACCGGGTTTTTCAAAATGTTGACTAGTCAACGACCCGGTTGACCCGGCCGGTCGGACCGGGTTGGACCGGGACCCGGACCGGTGCATTGACCCGGGTTTCATGTTTGTTTTTTTTTTTTTTTTTTTTTTTTTCTTTTTTTACAATTTCTATGTACATTTAATCATTTATAATTAGGGAATATTGATTAATTTTGTATTTCAAGAATAATGAAGGAATTTTTGACTGATGTGTCATCACTATTTATTACTCTATGAATTATATAATTATTATATTGATGTATATTCAAAGAATAACAAGGGAATCGATGTGTCATTACCCTTTATTATTCTATGGATTATAATTATTATACATGATATAATTAATAATTATATTTTTAATTATAAAAAAATATAAAAAGTCACTAAATACTACTACTGTATACTATTATTAACTCCGGTCCGACCTTCCGGCCCAACCGGTCCGACCGGTCCGACCAGAAATTAACACTTTTCCGGGTCAACTAAAAACCCGGGTTTTAAAACATTGCGGATTACGATGTAAGTTAGGGAGGCCACCCGTGGGTCGTGGGTACGGATATGCTAAACCCATCACCCGTCCGTGACGGGTTTTTTGACCCGCAAACCCGCGAATACCCACTAGCGGGTTTATTTTTACACCCATACCCGCGACCCGCGGATACCCATGGGTCACGGGTAACCCGCGGGTTTTAAATAATATATACATTTTATCAAAATATCAAAAGATTTTATATAATTTTAATGTATAAAAATGTTTTTTTAAAACATGTTCAAATCAATGGATCGTAAGTGAAACGGATTAAATTGTTAAAATTTAAGACATGTGGACTAATAGTTCGATAACTATCAATTTATTTGATAATTATTTATTGATCATTTTATAAGATTTCAATTCGAAACATTAAAACTATATTTTTTAGTCTCTATATGAATAGTTTTATTATATATTGTTCAAATTAACCATTATATATATACATATATATGCAATAAATTATACAAATCCACTTGTAGGTATCTATAATGTATTTTTGTAGGTTCGCGGGTCGGGTTTACCTGCGGGTATAAGTTTATACCCATCACCCGCCCGCGACCCGCAAACGGGCACGATGGGCGGGTACCCACGGGTCGCGGGTTTTTTCTCGCCCATTGCCATCCCTAACGTAATTCAGTGTAAATATTATTACGTCATTGTTATTTGTATTTTGTGAAAATTTAAGGTCAGGATTAGTTACGGATAAGGGGCGGATTTAGGAGGGGGTATGGGACAATCGCCCATTCAAAAAATCTAAAAATTACTGAAAAAATGTTTTTTAAGATAATTAAATACCGTTTAGGAATTTTGACCCCCAAAATGATACCAGTAGAAAGGATATTTTTCTAAAATTTATCACAATATCAAAACTCCTAGCTCCGCCCCTAATTATGAAAAGCTCTTCCATTTTTTCAAAAAACTTATCTAAAAAAAACTAGAAAATTAGAATACGTGTTAAAATTTAAGTTTTTTAAAAAAACTTTTTTAAAAGATGAAAAATTCTCATTTTCCTTTTTATGGCTAAAAAGTTAAAAACTACTTTTTATGATTCTTTAAGTTTCCAACTCTACTTTCTTTTTGATAATAGTGTTTATTCATAGTAATTTTGTATCATCAATTTGGAATTAAGATGAAAATGGCATGTTTAACCATAGCCCCTAGGGCTATATATGATATCCACTTTTTGTTTATTATTATTGAGTTAAATTATTGAGATGCTACTTTCTTTGATTTTTATTTGTTCCTATCATTTAGGGTTGATATGTCGGGGAATTCGTGTAAATAGGGTTATGATTTCGATCGTATAATCTTTGTGAGTCGTGTGTATCACTTTTCAAAAAAGATATTTCAACCCTAATGTGCATGGTTTCACGAAATTTGCTTTGGGATAAAACCGAATCAATCTATTTTTGGCACAAAATCATATCGCAGAACATTAACATGTGTGTTTTTTTGTTTGTTCTATTGCAGATATATAGAAGATGCCACCAAAAATGGAAGTTAGAGAAACAATTTTTCCCAAATATTTTTTCTGGGTACATTGTATCTGGTCATATTTTTGGGTTCATTGAACATAGTCATTTTCGTTGTCCCTTGGACCCCGCAGACAGAGGCTCTGCCCTTTAAACCCCGTTAGGGGAGTTGCCCCTAAGACCCATAGGGGGTGCGGCCCCCTTGACCCCCACAATTTTGGTTGAGTATGCTATTTAATAACTTTGTCGGGTATGCACTACGCATCACCTATCTCGTGTCCGTTAATCTGTCAATGCACTATTATTTACAACATTCCTTCCCCATTTTAGTGCAGTGCCTGCATAACATAATTAATGAATTAACTGCAAACATACATTGAATAATATATAATTTTGAATTGATAAGGAAAGCTTCAACTTTAATTAATACATTTATTGTATTTTATTGACAGCTTTAAAAGCTATCATTATCATTTCCACTATTAAAAATGTCATTACCTTTAAATTATAAGGTTGTTCATCAAAGCTTGAACGGGATGATAAACATACTATACAAATAATTTACTAGTGCAACTAGTTAATGTACAAACACAATTTTCTTCGAGGGCAAACATGTTACTTTCTCTATCTAAGAATAAGTGTTTATCTTTCCATTTTAGTTTGTACAATAATAATAATGTGTTTGGCACAAGCATTTTAAGGGATTATAGGGGGATTGAGATTCTATTTTTCATAATCATATCTCAATCTCATCATCCTCATTTGGCAACAAAAGTATAGTAAGGATTGTTGACAAAAGAATCCGTTTTTAGATAAGCTTTCTAAGTAGCTGGAAAAAGAATCTATAGCTCCAGCTATGTAAATATACCCTAAAAGTGTTCACTTTCAACATTGAGATAGTAACCTTACCATTTTACTCGTAATTTACTTTTTTGCAAAACTGATCTATAGAACACAATGCAAAAGTAAAGATAAGAGTGTTATTTTTTCTTACACAATTTATGGATAATAAAGTTTTTTAACCTTTGTGTAATTTAATTGTAAACACTAACTATGAGACGGAAAGAGTATTTAATTAGTGGAATTTACATAAAGAGAAAGTCTACGTCAAGTGAGATGTCAATTTAACACAAAAGGAGTCAAACCTAAAGGCTAAAAGTCTAAAACCACACATAGAACAACAATAATGCACATTTAAAGGGAATAATGCCACGTTGATTTCTCAATCCGATTCCTCCCACTTCACATTGTCTTTCACATTGGCCCGGAGTTGTGTATCCGATGTGACAGAACAATTAAAGTTGCTTTCGGATATCCACTCTTCATTAACGGTTAATCGGTAATATAGGGGTGTTTGGCTTAGCTTATACTTTTGGCCTTTTGAGTTTAGTGTCCGGTAATGTACTAAATTTGTGTCCGATATCAATTGTGTGTATCATACTTATATTCGTCATTTTTAATGCACCAAACTTTCAAAAAGAGTGTTTTAGTGTATTTTGGTGATGTGTCACTCGTTTAAGATGCCACGTGACATTATGAGAGTTTGACACATCATCAAAACATCTCCAGAATAAACTAAATGCCCTTTATGAAAGTTGGATAAATTAAAAATGACGAGTATAAGTATAATACACACAATTGATATTGGGTACAAGTTTAATGCATTCTCAGACACTAACCCCTATACTTTTTAACTTTTGCGTATTGAGGCTTTTGACTTTTCATTTATTAACCCTTTAAATTATAAAAAGGTCTTTCAGAAAGCTCATCCAAACACATTCAAAAGAACTTTTTAGCTGTATCATAACACAATAGATGTATCATAACACAATAAGTTAAAAAGTCCTCTAAAATATTTAGGCCAAACACCCTCATATACACCTACTATTGGATGATTATTTGATTTTTGTTTCGTAACATATCTAAATCTAATCTAAATATTAATAAAAGAAAA
This sequence comes from Helichrysum umbraculigerum, assembly GCA_949592205.1. Classification (NCBI taxonomy): domain Eukaryota; kingdom Viridiplantae; phylum Streptophyta; class Magnoliopsida; order Asterales; family Asteraceae; genus Helichrysum; species Helichrysum umbraculigerum. The sequence goes on from CATIUR010000006.1 coordinate 64,338,593, forward strand.
CTTGTCCTATTGAATCTTTTTAAAAAATTGACACCTATTAACCAATCAAATGCTTCAATTTTACTATTAAAAAAACCTTATATAGGTTCAATTTTTTAAAAAACCCTCCAATGTTTTACTATTAAGTTGTAAAATTTATACTTCAATCTACATTATGACTAATTGATCAACATATATAGATTCCTACAATTATCATTTAGTTTATACAACGATTATCTAATTTCTCATCCTCTAATAACTTTCAATTTGCAGAGGATATTGATAGCTAAATAAGCAGCATGAAAATGAATTAGTATACAAATTCTTTGTAAATATTTTTGGGTAATTGATGTAATAATCTATCACTTGAAGAATTACAAAAAACGATACTCAAGTAGTAGATAATGAGATTTAACATAAATAATATGAAGATAGTTTGCTTTCAACATCCCGTGTTTATACACGGGTCTAAAATCTAGTACATATTAATAAAACATAAACTCGAAGGCCCCAAAAGCTCGAAGGTCTAATATGGTCGCACCACTTACATAATGTATAAGATGGCCCTGGGTAGTACAATATAAAAGCACTTCTACAAAGCACAATCCAAAACATCAATTTCCCTGAAAATGATGGTGGCAACATTGGTGATACGTATCTGAATTGAAAAGACTTGGCAATGAAGAAATTTAGAAGCTTGATTGAAAGAATAATGCAACCCTCTTGTAGGGACCTTGCCACAATGAATGGCAATTGACTGATATACTCATACTCGAAATAGACACCAACGATAACGGTGAATAAGAGATAGAACCACCACTGTGTCATTGACGGCATATATGAATTGAATAAGCACGAGAGAAGCGCGTAAAATATAATTTTAAGCTTATGATATGATCAATATCTATGATTTAGAATCAACAGAAAGTGCTTTTGCTTTGATAAGAGAAATCAAGGTTTCAAGATATATATATTATGGTATTGTTGTGATTGACCTAAACCAACTCTTTTGAATAATATGGTATCTTATAATCAAAATTAAAATAAATTTCAATCAATTAGTATTGTGGGTCAATAAACAATTATTGTAACATGTTGAGACTTTCTATTTTAGTTTTCTAATTCAAACAGCGTACAAACACTATCCTAGGAGTTAAAAATTGGCATGCAGATAAGTCAGATTACATATATTCAATTCAATTCCTATACTTGAGGGTTTTGCAAATCTTGGGCATAAACGTGTTGGATCTTCACTCCAATAATTTCATGTAATAAAAATTTGTCTGATTTTCCAACTTACAGGGGTCGATACTTGATACATCTTCAAAGAGTTGCTGAATGATTTGCAAGAGTCAAGGTCGTTTATAAGTCAAAGTGCGACTCACCTCGTTTTTATTGGTAAGACTTTCACAAGTATACAAATGTTATATTTGAAGCAGATTCCAATAGGTCGACTCGCCCTGCTCTGTGGAAACCTTCTGTCGTCATATAATCATTCATGCAAGTTTCAATTAATCATTCCATCACCATCATAAATTAAAATTTATTTTAATATTTTTGGAGTCTATGGTTATTTTGTTGTGATATACGAAATTAAGTAGCACCCAACATATTTTTTAAACAAAACCTTTTAGACGTAACCAACATATCATTGGCTTAGCTGTATATATGCAAGTGATTGTATATCAATCAGACAGTATTTAAAATAAAATAAAATTACAATGCTCTTTAATTTACGGGTTAATAATGGTTTAACCCTCAAAGTTTTACTTTTTTTTTTTCATTTTAACCACTCAACTTTTTTTGTAATGATTTAATCCTTCAAGTTTGCATTGACTTAATGGTTTAACCCTTCAAAATTTTTAAAAGTTTGATGATTAAACTAGAAAAATTTAAAAGGGTTAAATCATTATAAAAGATAAACTTTAGGGATTAAACCATAAAAATGCTGAAGTATAATCAAACTTTAGGCTTAAACCACCAAAAATTTTAAACTTAGAGGGTTAACTCATTAGAAAAAAACTTGAGTGGTTAAAACGAAAAAAATGTAAACTTTGAGGATTAAACCATTATTAATCCTTAATTTACAAAGTGAAGGAAATGGAAATTTTCGACCATTATGGGCCTGGAGGAGATATTTGGGCTTGAGTAGGACCAACTGTTTGAACTTAAATAGCTTTTGAGGGTCATGAGTTTTGTATATGGGCCAATGAATGATCTTGTACAACTAACCCTTCTCTACATTTGGGTTTGGCATTATCTTTTATTTATTATTTTTTTTAGAAAGACAACTCTACTACCTAGACCACATATTATTTACATCTACACAATTATATACATTGCCTCCACTGAGGCTTGAACCCTCAACCTCTTGGTTGAAGGGCTCCACAAATACCGCTAAGTGCCCTTTGGTGGGTTTGGCATTATATTAAGACCTTCACAATCAATTATTTAATCCTTGCTAGAACAGTAGAAGTTTTCTCATCTTAAACTATAGAATAATAAATATGAAACCAATAATAACATCAATGAGAGTTAAAGCTTCAAAGACTTGTATGTTGAGATTCTTATATATCAATAGTACAATACATAAACACTTCTACATAGCACAATCCAAAACATCAAGTTTCCCGAAAATGGTGGTGCCAACATTGGTGATACATAACTGAACAGAAAACATTTGGCAATGAAGAAATTGAGAAGCTTGATTAGAAGTGTGATGCAACCCTCTTGTAAGTACCGAGCCCCGATGGTTGGTAATTGACTGATATTTTCATACCTAAAATCGACGTCTATAATAATGACGAATAAGAGATAGATAAACAACCACAAGTCCAACATTTTTGTTGATTTTTTTGAGCTGTCTTGCATTCTTAACTTCATTTTTACTCGTACTACGCAAGTTAAACAAATCGAAAGTTAGTAACTTAAGCTTATGATCAACGAGGAAGAAGAAGAGTTTATTAGTTTTGATGATTTTTATTTTGCTTTGATGAGAGAATAAGTAAGGTACGAAGACATGTATTTATAAGGGTTGTGGTTAACATACCAACCAATGAATATGAAGCTGGAAACTTGTTGAGCAAAACAACATCTAGAATTGGTCTTGACCGAAGTTAATTTCAATTAAGGGGGAATCTTATAATGTTATTTCTATTACTATTGTAGGCAATAAATAAAAACATTATATAACATGTTTAGAATAAATTTAATTATTTTATACCGCAAACACTGTCCACTAGCAAGTAGTAGTTGAATATACTTGTGTCTCAAGCAAATTATTTGTGTACAATAATTGTACCATATTTACATGTTGCAATTAAACTAAGTACTTAATCATCTTGAATAATGGATACATAAACAAGAGTAAAATCAATTGGGCATAAATCAAGTGTATCGCTATCACAAACGATCAGATTTTATATGTGTGACCAACTGCCCGACGTTGATGCTCCTTGGGGGTGAGACGGACGCGTACCATAAAAATATGGTACGTGAGTCAAAGGTACCCTCCAAATTACCTTAATTAAAAAAACAAGAGTAAAGCTTTAGGCACATAGCACAATCAAAAATATCAATTAGTTGTCATAGACATACCTAAACATTTTTACATAACCAGATATTAATTTTAGTTGTTTAATTAAGCAAAACGCTCTTGAGCCTTGGCCATAAATAAAAACATTATATAACATGTTGAGAATAAATTTAATTATTTTATACCGCAAACACTGTCCACTAGCAAGTAGTAGTTGAATATACTTGTGACTCAAGCAAATTATTTGTGTACAATAGATAATTGTACCATATTTACATGTTGCAATTAAATTAATTACTTAATCATCTTGAATAATGGATACATAAACAAGAGTAAAATCAATTTGGCATAACTCAATTGTATTGCCACCGCAAACGATCAGGTCTTACATGTGTGACTAACTGCCCGGCGTTGATGCTCCTTAGGTGTGAGACGGACGCGCAGTGGCGGACCTGTGTATTACTAAGGGTATGCACTTGCATACCCTGTGTTGCTCTTACCAGTGTAAAAAAAATATATATCTTAAACCTTCTGGACAAATGTACATAGAGTGCATACTCTGTGAAAAGACAGTGCATACCTTCCACGGTTCCACCTCAACTCTCCCAACAAACTAATAAACTAATCTATTGTAGATGTGAAAGTACTAAAAGAATATATTACTACTATCTACTGTATTCCCTTGATAGTGGACTTGAACGACATGATACTTAAAATTTTGATTTTAATTTGAATTTGCTAGAGTATTACTTAGGTTTTTACTAGTACCTAACATGCATATTGTTTCTATAATCTATATCTATCTACAGCCCATCCATAATCAGTATTACGTACAAGGATTAAATGAGTAAGAGTATATTGTATATCATATCAAAGCTTTTAAAGGGTACTATACATAAACATGTCCAAAGAAAATTAATCTAAATTAATCACACTCATAACACTTTTCAAATTTAGTTAACACCAAAACCGAACTGGTCTTGGAGGACTTGAACTAAAACACTAAATTGTTCTATAATTACCATATCCAAATAAACAAGTCTATAGCAGATAATCCATACCCGAAAAGGTTAAATTTGAAAAACCGCACATGTATTGTATTGACCCAGTAAAAAAATTTATTCAATCAAATATATATTGCATACCCTACTCCAAATCTCTAGATCCGCCACTGCGGACGCGTACCATTAAAATATTGTACGTGAGGCAGGGATACTCTCCGAATTACCTTTTAAAAAAAACAAGAGTAAAGCTTTAGGCACATAACACAATTAAAAATATCAATTAGTTGTTAAAGACATACATAAACACTTTTACATAACCAGATGTTAATTTTGGTTGTTTGATTAAGCAACCCTCTTGAGCCTTGGCCCTTCGGTGCCTGTTCTGACTCCCTTCACTATGAAAACCGACGCCAAGGAAAAGTATAAATTACTCTGTATAAGAAAATTATAGATTATGAAACTATTTAACTTATTTATTTGAATTTGATAATAAATAAATAAAAAATAAAAAATAAAAGTAAACTATTGTATGATCATGCATACATATAAACGCCTAAACGGGTAAATGAAGAGATCTCTCTCTCAAACTATCAAGAGAAAATCGAAACAGTATTTTCATGGAAAGGGACGGACCCACGTTATAATCCGTGATGATATTTGACAATAGTCAATTGAGTCGACTTGGTATAAAATTAGCTCAAAAGTCATTATTTTTTTAAGAGTGACATTACTCGTATTTAGGCACTTTTGTGACACATGCTACTAAAATTTCTAACTCCGCTACTGTTCATGGACGTTTCCCGACATAGTCATTTTTCCACCAATTTACTCGATAACTCCACCAAATTACCTTTTTATTTTTTATTTCTACAATATTTCAATGAAAAACAGTACAACTCGATTGATGGCATTTTTTTCCACCAATTTGCCCATCAATTACTCCACTAAGAATAAGGTGTGGACTAAAGTCTCCTAGCCGTGCATATTACTCTCCCAAATTAGTCGAATTTATAAAGTCGGATTGTCTAAATATCACTAATAATATATCTTATCTTATTTTATTTTATTTTAACCGCATATAATGCATTTCTATATTTGTCTTAAAATTGTACTCAACATTGCATAAAGACTATATTGCCCTCTAAGACTTGTTATATAGACTTTGTTAAGTATGGTAATATATCAATGCACATCATTAATATCTTTCTATTTACCTTTAAATTAACAATGTCTATCAATTTACCTTGCAATAAATCATTTGGATACATACAAAACTTTATACTACACTTTAACCTTAAAATAGGTAGGATCATGACACAAAATATGTATTCAAAACAATTCCAAGATGTTCATTGAAAAACAACATCTCTGCTTTCGATTTTAAATTGCACAACCTATTATCTCCGAATTCTGCTTCATATCGTGGGTATTTTGCTAGTTTTGATAATGTAAAATAAAAAAAAATTATTTGTACGGATTCCAACTAGCCTTTTGGAACTCATTCTTGCATAGGTTTAAGTCACGGATCGCCAACGTACTCTCCTTTTTGTTCCGAGATCACCAATCAACCGGTTTTATTATTAGGATCACCAACGTACTTGTTAATTTCGTGTTGAGGTCACCAATGTACTTTTACATACGGGTTTGAGATCGCCAACATACTTGTTAGTATGGAGTTAAGATCACCAACAAAATTTACAAAGAAATTCATTTTTTTAAAGTACGTTGGTGATCTTGGTAATAAAACCGGTTGATTGGTGATCTTGAAACAAAAAGAAGAGTACGCTGACGATCCATGACTTAAACCCTTCTTGCATTCATCGAGAGTGTATTACAATTGTTCTGCTGCTTGACTTTAAGGTTGACTTCTTTAATTTGGGTTCGAATTGACACCTCACTTAACGTAGACTCGGTCTTTATAAAAAGTCCAGGAAATAAAATTGCATACATTCATGTGATTAAATTCATGTGCTTAACTGAATCATTTTATATTTTACTATTATTAAATGTTTTATTTATTTTGTACACAATTATTAGGTAAAATATAGTAATTGGTTCATAAAATTCGGTCATTACGGAAAAGGAAATAAAACATATATAAAATATTTACTTCACAAAAATAAGTATACATTGAATTACTTTTTTCTTACATTTTATGGAATAATCTTGAGTGCAGCAAACTGTACATAAACTTGTGATTAGTGAATATTAAGGGATTGATTGTTAACATTCACAATAGTTTGGGGGTCAAAACGTAACATTTTAACATAATTTCATATCTGATGCACGTAAGTTATGTACCGTCGACAAGATACATCCTGGTTTGCATAAGATAAATCACAATTTGCTGAATGCATGTTAACAAATAGTGAGAACTTTTCATATATCTTGAGGTCGTTATATATCAATAGTACAATATAAAAACACTTCTACACAGTACAATCCAAAACATTAGTTTCCCCGAAAATGGTGGTGGCAACATTGGAGATACATATCTGAACTGAAATGACTTGGCAATGAAGAAATTTAGAAACTTGACCAATAGAGTAATGCAACCCTCTTGTAGAGACCTTGCCACAATGAATGGAAGTTGACCGATATACTCATACTTGTAATAGACGACAATCGTAAGGGCGAATAAGATGTAGAACCACCATATACCGAACGTCTTTGTTAACTTTCCGAACCCCTCTTGTGCTCTAAATGTCATCTTTAAACACGCACGAATTGAAAGAAGCACGGAAAATTGAATTATAGACTTATGATCAGTAAAGGGCACAAGAATATAACTAGCTAGAATCAATTGAAGGTGATATTGCTTTGATATAAGATTAAGATTTAAAGACAAGTATTTATAAGGGTTGTGATTAAAACTAACCAGCCATGAAGAGATGAAAGAAACTTGTTAAGCAAATTTCTAGGAATTGAATTGGTCTTGACCCGAATGGCACGCTGGATGGAATCTTTATTTTCTTTTGAATAACTAGCTAGATGGTATCTTATAAATAATTAATTAATTAATTTATATCCAATTAGTTTTGTAGTCGTCCTACTATTTTGACATGTTGATATTAAATTTAATGATTAGTATTAAGAAAAGGTCAGATTACGTATTGGTGGATGTCTTAGGTTCGATTGTTGTAAGAAAATTAAAGCCTTATGTATATTTGAAAATTTTAATAACATTTTTTATGGTCCACTAAATATATATACTTGTCACCCAAGCAAATTGTTTATTATTTATGAACTATGTACATGTATTTTATAATTTACATTGCAATTAATCTAAGATTATTTTGTCACTAACTCTTAAAATTTAATTAATGTCGAACTCGATTTCTCTTTAAAGTTTCACGATATCATCGTTTGTAACTTATTTGTTGATCTTTTTGGTAACATTTTCTATCTTCGTTTTTGTAGCCTTATGTGCATTGAGCAGTAATCGTAAACAATATATAATTAAAGTGAGATTAACAGGGCCGTCTTCGAGGGTGGACAAGGTGGTCGATCGCTCTGGGCTTCCAAATTATAGGGGCCTCAAATTGCTTGTCTATATGTATGTGTGTGTATACGCATATATAATTTGATTGTTAATTGCAAGGAGAAAAATGTGTTCTAATTGGTTCAAATTAAAGTTGATTGAGCCGCAACAAAAATAATAAGAAAAACATCTTATAACTCGATATAGGACCTCATTTCAATAATTATTTATGTTTTTACCCAAGGTCTCCAAAAACTCAGAGATGGCCCTGGAGATTAATCTCATGATAATCAAATGATTTTCTATTAAAGGTACTCAAGTTCTGATACTTACTGATATTATTACATCTAATATATTTGGGATTATGGGAAAGGTTATTGTAAGATCATTTATTATCGTAGGAACGACTTTTTTCACTTTTAAATTCAATGTATGTACATGTTTTGCAAAAAAAATAATGCTAAAATTATTAAAATTTTATCCTCTTTAATATTAGATTAATTAAAAAAATAAAAGAAAATATATGATACATAAATTAAAGTTGTGTATCACAGCCTTTTATGTGTGATACTGTGATACACAAAAAAAAAATTATGATGTGTATCACATTTTTTTTAAAAAAAAATTATCATAGTAAAGAACATACAATTCTAAAAATTTTGATATATATTTTTCATCAAAAACATAATTTAATCTTAAAATTTAAAGTAAAAATGTTCTTATTTGAACCTTACCCTTGGGATTATTTATATGTGAGACGTTTTCTTTCCAACAACGGGACATTAAAAAGTTTCTAATATATTCAAGATATGATGATGTGAGCTACAACATTTGTACTATTAAACGGTTACCACTCAACACTAATTTTACATCCATATATAAGTTTATCTTTGTTTCGATTAATTAAGCACCCACTTTGAAATAACATATATGTAATATTGAAAAATATTAAAATAGATTAACTTTTATGGGTGTGGGTCACGACCCGAAGATTTAACGTACGTACATATATCTTTGAGAAAATTACATAAATCATCCTACTTATGGTTTGCTCCAAATTTCACTCGTACTCCTTTAATTAATTTAATTACACGGATCATCCTTTCTTTTAAAACGTGTTACGTCAATAGTCCTTTACGCTAACGATAGTTAATTCTCCGTTAAAAAGGACCATTGTGTAACTTTTTTTATTCTTTTCAGTTTTTTGAGTAAATTTAAATTATAAAATCTAACATATGTATAGATACATTATTAAGTGTACATAACATTATTTTTATTTCCCTCCTTTTATCATCATCAAATTTGATTATATTCTCCTCAAAAATATCAAATTTTATAAGCCACAAATGTATATATATATATAGGTAGAGAAAGATTGTGGTGAATTTGGATGGTGGAATATAAGATATTTTAGAGGATAATAGGATCAAATTTGATGATGAATAAAATAATAGAAATGAAAATAATGTTATGTGCACCTAATAATGTATCCACACGTATGTTAGATTTTATAATTTATACTTTACTTAAAAAATGTAAATGAATAAATTTTTTTACATGTATAGTCCTTTTTTAACGGAGAGTTAACAATCGTTAGTGTAAAGGACTATTGACGTAACACGTTTCAAAAGAAAGGATTATCTGTGTAATTAAATTAATTAAAGGACTGCGAGTGAAATTTGAAGCAAACCATAAGGATGATTTATGTAATTTTCTCTATATCTTTACTACCTTATAAAGTGTTTATACATTTTTAGCTTATGCCTTACAATTTCAAGATCGAAATTACAATAATACCCTTTAGTTGACTTAAAATCTTAAATATTTACCTAAATAATATGGATACCACAATATGGAAAATGTGATTAGACGAGCTGTTAAATGTTTATAGCATGTTACGTTTGTACAAATATAAATTAAAAGCCAATGTTTTGAATCAATAATGTTTATGGCAATATGCCATTCTATCAACCATAAAGTTAACTAAATTAAATGTACTACTCCGACTATAGACATGCCAGACGATTCTTCAAAATTAATAGATAAACATTATTATTACAATAAAAAAAGGAAAATTAAAATTATTCAGCGTAATACTCGCGCTATGCAGCGGATTACGAAATTTTGTTATAAATAGTGGACTCGACGTATATCATGTTTGTTTTTGACCGATAATTTTATCTATGACGATGCACATAGTGCAACTGATAAATACAATATCGTTTACTTAAATGAGTTAATTACTCTTCTACTTTCAACTTGCTATTTATTTTTTTGTATTCAAATATTGTACGAAAGTTTACAACTCATGTATTCATATTTAGAGTCAACGGGTTTGTTCCCATAAGTAAAATAACCAATTAAAGTAGTTATTCTACTCTTATCTATACTTACCTACATTTCATACTCTTTAAAAAAAAAACTTAATCAAAACTCTAAAATTGAAAGTTAATCCAAATATTATCTCTTTTCTAAAAGTAAAATAGAAAACAAACTCTTAAATGTGTTTATCTATAATCTATAACTACATATAATGCATTTTGGTATTTTATTTATATAAATATTTAAGAGTAACACTCAACACTTCCTTATCTAATTTGTCTAATTTTTATTTTACACTGTAACTTTATCAAATTCACATTTTTTTCACTTTTTACCAATTGCATCCGAATCTCGAATTCTACATACAAATAAATTACCGCTATCAACTCATTATCACGGGTAATCATACGATCATCTTTGAGTCACTATTTGATCATAAAATACTACACTCCGCTGCATAGCGCGGGTATCACGCTAGTGTTAACAAAATCATGATGTATTTATATGTCAAATATGCTTGCCATTCAACCCATATATTAGATAATTATGTAAAATTATTTAAAATGTACGTAATTGAGCTAATTGGATGCTTAAACCAAAGATAATAACATATATTACTGTTTATTACCAAATTAAGATGATTTGTTAATCTCCTAACTGTTTTCTATCGATATAATGTAACATATATATGTTGTATAAATTTAAATGAATGAGATTCAAGCTCCAAGGTTTTGTATCTTTTGTTAGACTTTAATGTCAAATGGTCCAAAGTTTATTAGAATGGGTCATGTAAATATTATTATACATATTAGTTAAGCCCGGTTTTGTTTTTGGTTTGGGCCGAAGGCCAACAAACCCACACACAGAAAACAGTTAGGGCAGTTAGTAAAGTAAGGGTCGTATTGGTTCATTAGAACCGGTTAGTATGAAGCGACGCACCTGTTCATTGTGTCTGCTTGTATTGTATATATATGTGTATCAGTTGAACAAGAATTGTAACCTATTCAGTTAATATATATCTGTTCATATATCTTCTTTCTTGCACATATCATTTTCATATTCCATACCTGTGAATCAGTGATTTACAATGGTAAATCATAGTTGGTTGTTGGAATCAGATTACTGGAAACATAAACGTTTTGATTCCAATAATCAATGGTAACAGTGGTATCAGAGCCCAAGGATTAAATCCTGGAGAATGCCGATTCGAAGTTTTGGGCAGACAATGTGACACCCGACCAATTAGGGCTAGTTATTAGTGCCTAATCATTTTGTTAATACATATAATTAGGATTAATTATGTGTATCATTATGTGTATTGATATATTTTATATATATACACACGCACGCGATTTGGTTAAATCGTGCATTTTACATATTCGGATGGATTCCGACATCATAATACGGACGTTGGTGAACAAAAATATTAAATAATATGAAATTATTTAATAAACTCATAACTTATTAAATATTAGGTTTATAATATTTAACATATAAATCGTATTGTATCAAACAAACCGTATGCGACAAAAACGCACGGTTCACGTCCGACAAACGACATAAATCAAAGTTATATTTTTATAACTCATTATGAAGTATTTTGATAAAATACTTCAACTAAAATATCGAATAATTATCTCCTTATATATTTAAAAGAAAACACTAATTAGGTTGCCCTTCCATAATTAACTTCTTTTAAGTTAATCTCCCCCCCTTTAATTTTTATAGCCCACTTTTTAAAGCCATTGAATATCCTTTTTTTTTGGTTGACTACCTAATTAGCTACTCCTAATGAAGTCTAATTAAGTCTAATGACCATTATAACCCCATTTGTTAGTCTTAATTAGCTGCATTAAACTCATTAACCTTATAATAATTACATTAGATTCAACAGACCACGTTTACAATTTACAGTTTAGCAATCTTAATAATAAATAATAATAATTAATAATAAATAATAATTACTACTTAATACTAACGCACCTAATAATAATAAAATTTAATTAAATATATTAAATATTAAATATTATATTAAATTAAATATATAATAAATAAAGGGATAAAAGGAGATGTCAGATTCAATCGTGTCCTGCAACAAAATAGGAATCATATTTGTATCTTTCACTCTCACAAATTAGGGCTTGCTTTCTTCATACGATTCATAGTCCGATCCGTACTGTTTCTTCACAATCTCCAGTAATATTCATCCGGTACCGGCTCTCTTCATACGATTCATGCCGTTATTCGTCTGTTGAATGGTTTGAAAGGTTATTCACTTCAATCTATAACAACTCAATCGTCTACACAAATATTTAATGTATCTATGAATATAATTTAACCAGCTACTATGGCTATTAACTGTGTATGGATTGCAAGCATGAAATCCATACCTGATGATCGATAAAAGATAGATCATACCTAATATCAAAGAGTATCTTTAATTTCTTTGTTTCTATATCTATTATAGGGAACCAACATGTAATAGAAAACTCTTAAAGACGATATTATATTCTAATTTTTACCATTTTTGTAAGCGTGTTTTTTTGGTCAAAGGATACGACAGTTGTAACTCAAATTTCGTAAATCACCAAAAACCCTCTCATTTTCCCCCCAATTCTGTCACCATATAAGGATGCCATACTAGATTATCAAAAATATACAACATCACTTTATAATCATAGTCGACACACCATTTGACAACCCATAACTCATGGCTGATGAACAAGGCTTTACACCTCTGAACCTCATTACCAATGACAGGGATAACTATAAGGTTCGTGTTAAGGTCTTCTTGGTGTGGAAACAGACCATGATTTACAACTTAACACAAGTAATTTCCATGGATATGCTCCTTATCGATCATCAGGTATGATCTATCTTTTATTTTTAATCGCTACACGCGAAACACAGTGATGAATTCGATTTGCTATCGTTAATACATTATTATTAAGGGATGTACTGATCTTATGAAATTAAACATACGTTTCATGTGTATAGTAGGTTATAGATTGAAGTGATTATATATAACGGATGTAACTCACTGTATGCAAACAAATATGTATGTTTTGTGAACAGTAGGCTAATAGGCAAGGTCTTTTTTGTTATGAATCTTCCATATAATAGATAGTTGGATATAATAAATATTTGGATATAACAGATATTTGGATCCTATATCTAATTTTCAGCACCCAGACATGTGAACAATAGGCGTTTTTGTTTTTCTACATAGATTGTAATAATTTACAAACTTCTCAGGGGAACAAGATTTTGGCCTCCATGAAGAAATTCCTCATTCCTGATTTCGAAGATACATTGAAAGAAGGGAGCTTCTATAACACCCTTCAATTTCAGAACCATATATTTTTTTTTATAACCGGAAGCGAAAGTCCAACAAACATTAATAATTTTACATTGTATAATACTCATGTAAAGTCAATCTATTTCAAAACATAATTTATCATTTTGGGCGCTACATAATTTGAAAGACAACAATGATTTATAAAAATCAAAGATCAGAGTAACATCAAGTCGTCAAACGTTCCATCCAGTCAACAACTCCTTAGCCATCCCGTAATCTAATCATATCCTGCAAGGAGTGGTAATGTGGGGGATTAGCTCAATGCTAAATGAATAAACCAATAGCCTACAGGGCAACCTAGCATAGCAAATCTGTTACAACTAAGCATAGCATAATAACCGAGTTTACAGCAACAGCATCATAAACACAACACATTGTTTACAGCATATAGCATCGTAAACACATAATTCAAGAGGATCGGCGGTCCTTGAGGCGCCCTCATGCCCGGGTGGCCCTCCAAGCAACCTCACACCAACTGCAGGCCAATACAGTGGTAAACCGATAGCTTAGGTACTATTTACCCACACAACACAGTATTCCTATAACCAACCGTGTACAAGGACCTGTGTTGGCAACTCAATAGTATCCTTAAGCCCAAACCATGTTGACCTCCAAAAAGCACATATGCCCAAAGGCCAGATATCACAAAATCTATATCTATCAAGGCATCCTGTCAATCAACAGTCTATAAACAGTAAAACCACGTTTACCCGTTGTAACCAAATCTGTTACAACTAAGTTACGCTGAAGGTTACAGGTCCACTCACCGAATACCTCAGTCGTCTACTCAGTAGTCTAATGTCACTGAGTTTTCTCCATATCTGATAATACAATAAAATAATACAAGTTAGTCACTTGTCTCAAATCTATATAACAACATCATTCCAATAGATTTACACCAACCCGATTTACTCAAATCAAATAAATTAACATAATCATCACAATTCTCAATATTCAATCCATACTTATGTGGATTCACATCACTTTTCAACTTACAATCACATAAGTTATCACTAACCCACTTTATGATTATCATAATCACCTTCATCCATTTTAGCCCTTGTTAATTAATATAATTAAACCATTAACAAGATTTGTAACACCAAAATCAACAATTAATCATAGCCTTCTTGACACTTAATAAACTAAGTTGCAACTTTATTCTTTAATTCTCTATTAAGTGTTCTAATTAACAATCAACATTACTTTCACCATATAACTCATCATAATCATCAATTCTCTAAAACACCTCATGAAAACTTAATCAAACTCTTCCATTTTAAGTTAATACTTATGTTATAATCATGAATTAGGTGCTAATTAACAACCATAACATAACCATAAGCTTTAATTCACAATTATCAACTAAGTCATAGACTTTTATCATGACCATACATCGATTCCATCCTTTCTAGGTTAGGGTTTCACTTAAAATCAAGAATTAAACATCAACTAATCATTATATGATCACTACAAGCCTTAAATCAAGATTAGTCATGCCAATTAAATCAAATATTCAAAACCCCAATTTCTAGGGTTATAGGAATCACGAAATTAACACTTACAACATATTTAGGATGATAATGAAATGATTAATCTATATTATTAAAGCATAACTCACATCAATTTACACTTTTGAAACCCTAATTTCGGATTAAAATCAAGAACACCAAAAACCCCCAAATTCTAGGGTTCATACTTCAAGAATTTGAGACTTACAAGTTGATTAGGATGATTAGAAGATGATAATCCATGTGTTTGAAGCTTGAATTCGAAATATGAGACTCCATTTTGATGATTTCCTCATGTTTTGATTTAAGGTTCTTCATGTATGTATGAATGTATCGTATGTATGTTTGTGAGAAATAAAAGACCGACTCAAATATTTGAAGTTATCATATAAGTGTTAAATTTTATTCCCCGTATTTATTATTGTCTGGAACTTACAAACTATTTGCAAGGAAATACAATTTTATTTTACCGTCAACTAAATTAATTTAAAACGATTAATATTTCACTAGCCACAATAAGTCATTTAACTATTTGACCCATTATTCTCAATGTCCAATTATATAAATCATTTATAACACAATTTAAATAATTAAATAAAATGAAGAAAAATACATATTTCAACTAGGCCCGAAACGAGGATGTTACAGCTTCGTTGATATCTCTGATTTTGGTGTTGAAGAATATACCGGAGATTATTGTTTAGTTGATCATTCATGGAAGATTAACCTCTTGAGATCATCTAAAGTGCGCAGATGTCCTACTTTTGAGTCTGCATTGGATGGTTACAATGTACTTTCATTCGATGATGTGTTGACACAGAATGTCCCAATCTTTGGCTTCGGTTAGTCTTTCTACTTTTTTATTTGTCATGTATTTGTTATAATTATGAAACAATGTAGCATAACTAATACAGCATATCTATAATATCCGTCTAGATGTCGTTGGTATGCTTGTGTCAAGTGAGCCTTTCAAAATCAGAAGAGAAAATGGGAGGGGGGAAAATCCATCGCGTTTGGACTGCAAGATCTTGCGTATGAATTCAACTATGCATCTTTTTTCATTCCGCATTTATGTTTTTTACATACTTATAACATTATATATTGTCAGCATATCATTTTGTTTTATATGTCAATCTGCTTTTGGTAGTGAAAAGAATGTGAACTGCAACATATGGGGAGATCATGTGGTCCAGTTAAACGCTTTCATCACTAAGAATAAGCATACGACTGGCCATGTTATCATATTGCTTCAGAACGCTCAACTAAAAACATGGAGTACCACTATGATTCACTCTTCTTATATGCAATATTTTCCAGTGCCTTACTGACCACATTACTTCACCACTTACAATATACATACCTCTTTTGTACACATATGGACTTCAAGTTTCAAACCTATTCTTTGGTTCTCGAGTCCACATAAATTCTGAGATACCTCCCATTGCCAACTTCCGATCTCAGTATTTTAATTTAAATAATTCATATGAAAATTAAGTGATTGTCCTTATGAAATTATTCATGATATGTGTAATTGTCCATTTAATTCGCAGGTTGTTGAATGGAGGTGCAATGGCTGTCCAACCCACTCAGCTTGCTACTCTGGCACATGAAGCGGTAGTTAATTCTGATCTAAGTTGTACACCGAGCAACCATTCAAGACTATTGAGCAAGTCCGTTCAACTTTTGAGGCAAGTCATTTTGTGTTGTAACAAATTTGAGCTACGGTGTTCTTTTTTTGTAATATATTGGTGGTACTAACAAAAAAAAACTTTTAAATATTCAGAACTGTCACTGTGTTATCAAAGCTACCATAACCAAAATCTTAACATATGAGGGTTGGTTTACAAACTCGTGTTTAGTCTGCAAAAGAAAATGTCATCGTAGCCTTTAAGAGTCTCCCGAGGTTACGTTGTTCAATTGTCCAAAGTGTGGTCCTGTTAAAGAAGTTAAAACCATGTGAGTAGATAACCTTAAAACGTATAATTTGTTTCATGAAATTTAGTCAACTGGATAGCCTACTATTCGACTTTGACTTTCGTACCATTTTATTAAATTTCAGACTTAGGACTTTTGTGAGAGTCAAAGATGCTACCGGATCTACTTCAATTGTCTTTTTTGACAATCAACTTGCAAAGCTACTTCAGCGAAGCGTGACATGGCTGAGAAAGAAAATTACTCTGGTCGGCAGTGTAGTACCACTTATGTTATATAGTACCAGTTTTTGTTAGTTTTTTGTTTACTCACTCTAGACTAATAAGAAACCACTTAACATTTTTACTATTATGTCCTAGATTGATGACCCTCAAGTCATTCCGATTGAGTTCAACAGTCTTCTCGATAAGGAATACGTCTTCAAAATACACATATGGGACATCGATCTGAATCATAACTACACTGCCTATACGGTAGATCGTGGTACACAATCTACTGAAGTGATTGATGCCATTTCTGTAAAGATGAATGCTCCAATTTTAGAAACTTTCGATGTTCAATCTTTCAATGTCACTCCTAATACAAAGGTAACTTTATCGTTGAAACCATTAACATAGTATGTTCTTTATCCCACTGATTTTTACAATGCAATATATTAATTCTGAAAACAGGTCTGCAGTCTAAGTGATGATGACGTGTTTTCCCCAGACCCACAACAGCAGCTCACACCAGTCACGTTTTCATTAAATAGGAAAAGTTAGTCACCAGATGACTTGGATTGCATTCATGCCAGCACATCAGTGCCTTCCAAGGATTTTGCTTCATTGAAGATACCAAGGATGGAGGACATATGATCAACTGAAGTCCTTGCACCAAATTGATCTACTTTTCATTCTTATTATTTAATTAATGCTTCGAATGACATTGGTTACTTGCATGTACTTTGGATTTAGACTACTGGTTTTCTTTTAAAACATCTTATTCAGTTACCTCTATGTTTTTTTGTCTTAATGGTGCATTTCCACAAGTTCCGAACTGCTCATTAATAAATTTACTGTTTCAGACTTTATATAATTGACATCGATCTGTCGAACAAATCTATGCTAATGTTTGTGGCTGATGTTCCTGTTTTCCAGTCATCATTATGGTCCCATACCACTTTGTCTTTTGTTTCCTTGGTGTCAGGTTCTACGCTATTGTATCTGTTGTTTGTCTTCCTATGCTAATTTGTAGTCCCATTATAATTATATAGTTTTAGAGTAATTTACAATTACATAACAAGACCTTACTTTTTCAATGAACAATAATCAGCCGTGTTTTGTAGTTACCAAGAATTATGTTTCATGACAATTCACCAACTTACTATATTTGTCTTACTTGAAACACTTTTTATTACCTTACAAAAAACCTTCTGCCGATCCTTTTGTTTATTTTTAACATTAGGCAAAACAATTTTATCATGGATATTTTTCAATGTGTCGATAACTTCATCACTTTTAACTTCACGTATTGGATATTTTCAATGACAAAATCAATCTCAGATATACATGTTGCCATCATCGTATACCTCAAGTTTGAATTTCAAATTTTGAATTCAATTGTAAGTATTATTATTATGTTGTAGTCACACTTGTAGGGTATGTTTTGTATGTTTCCATGTTGAATCGTATAAGTATTCTATACTTAGTGTAAAAAGAGTTTTCAGATGACGGGGGTCCGGGGGCAGAGCCCCTGGTAGCGAGGTTCCAGGGGTGGCAACCCCTGGCGGGTTCCAAGGGGCAGAGCCCCTGGCTGGGGTCGAGATGCCAGGTCAGCTCGAAAAATTTTTATTTCTGTTTATATTGCTTTAGTAAAAATGCTTCGGAAATTTAAATTTGGTATAATTACGACACTGTGATTTGTGTCGCATTTTGCGACATTGGATTAGTTAGCGACACAAAGGTTTGTGTCGCACCATGCGACATTCGTAATTTAATGCGACATAAGATGTTGTGTCGCAGTATGCGACAGCGATAAGTTTTTGCGACATAAGGGTTTGTGTCGCACTATGCGACATAAAAATTCATTTACGACATAACCGTTATGTCGCATATTGCGACATAGTTGATTTTAGCGACATAGCGGCTTGTGTCGCAATGGCCCCAGGCCACATGCGACACAAGAGGCTGTGATGGTCTTGGCTCTTTCGAAAACGTGGTCAACGACTTTAGTTTGACCCGAAACTTTTACCCAACCATTAAAATGGTAAAATAAGTTCGTAAAAATTTTTGGTTCGTGTCGCGGCTAACCCGAGGTGTCGGTTTTTAAAACGCATTTCAAATCCTTAAACATTACACTTTCCAGATTTTTAACCCGATTCAACACACGATTTCGACACTTTCTAGTCCGGATCAATTCAAACCAAAAATCACAGATGAGCACGTATATATCTAGTATCTTACCTAATTTTTCCTAGAATTTAAGGTTCCATTTAGTAGGTCAAATAAAAATGAAAAGAGAAGGTGGTCAGATTTGGTCCAAAAACGTGTAACACTCAATGATCTGTTTATACACGAAAATCCGTGTATTTATGGAAGTGGCCAAAGATGAACTTTTTGTAGTCCACTTCTATACGAAGATTTCGGTATAAGATTCATGTGTTTATTCAACCTAGAACTCAAGTTATAGTCGTTTTCGTGAGGTGTATTTTCCTGATCAGAAAACTGTTTAAGCATATATATGTATTAAACGAGTTTGGTTACATATTTTGGACATTTTCTTGTTAGATGAGCTTACTAACATGTAGATCTATGTAAAGCATAGAGATCTAGAGGAAGAGAAGTGGTGGATCTTACCCAAAAATTGAGATCTAGAGGGAGAGATGAGTGAGATGAGCTTGATTCCACTTCTTGTTTCTTCTTCCTTGCTTTTCCTTGTGTTTCTTCAAGATAAAAGGTGGTGGATGATGGTGGTGTAAGGGTGGTGGTGGTGAGCCGTGGGTGGAGGAAGAAAGGAGGAAGAGAGTGTGTGTTTTTAGAGAGAGAGAGTAGTGAGAGATTGGTGGGAGCAAAAACGAGGAAGTTAGGGATCTTGTTTGATGTTTAAGGTCAAAGAACACAATCCCCATTTTAGGGGGTGGCTAGGCCGGCCAAAGGGGGCCCCACCTAAGGGTGGTGTCTCCAATTTTTGTTCCTCGTGTTTGCGTTCCGCGCGGTGTTCGTTTCCCCGGTCGTTTAAACGTTCGTTTATATTTTATACGTAATACGTACGTGTTCTAAATAATGTAAAATTTTCGATACTTTAAATTGAAGTAATACTTAATATTACATGATAACTTTTGTGAAAATGTTTAGTTGACGTGTCGGTATCGTTCGCGGGTTCGTGTTTCTGGTTATTTAATCACGTGACGTTTTAATTAAACGTTTTTGTCATCGGTTTGAAATATGATGTTTTAAATACTAGTTCCTACCCAAAATAATATATTTTAACTTTTTGAAATATATTTTGACTTTTATTCGATTGTCGGGGGCGTTTCGCGCGTTTTTGGTCACGTTTGAGCATTTTATGTGATACGAACTACTTATGTGATATCATCGAAATAATATTTAGAAATAAATATGCTTATCAAATAATTTCATATTATTTAATAAATTGGGTTCACCAACGTCCGTATAAAAGAGTCGGAATCCGTCCGATAGAATAAAATGCACGATTAAATTCAATCGTGTACGCGTGTATATATATAACAATATACATAATGATACATACAATTAGCCTAATATAGCACTAATTACATGTATTACAAAATGATTAAGATCTAATAACTAGTCCCAATTTGACGGGTGTCACAGTTGAGACATCTACTCACTCATATAACCTTCCGCATTTAGGACGCCCGGCAGGTTACATTTTTCGGACACATCATTTGGTACAACATCATATTTGTTTGCTTTGTAAACACATCAGACTCAGGTGAGTCTCATAGCCCCGCTTTTTACTGTTTTTACCTCGGGGTGAGGATACATGCTCAGTTTTCATTTTTACATGTGAACACAAGTACAAAACTCGATATATTGATTGCATGAGTTGTTTTACCTAATCATGAAGTCCTCCACATCATAAGTTTTTTAGTATGGATTTAACGTGAATGTTAGTGAATGGTACCATTTAGGATTGACAATCCCTGTCCGGGGTAGTCGCGCTACCACGATTGCTGGTCAAACGGACACATTAGCATTTGTTCATAACGAGTGTAGATTAGGCACTCATAGGAGGCAACCTCGATCGGGCACTTGATTGTGATCCTGACATCTCAGTTAAGCTCAAACTATGAGCTCATGGCAGTAATATACACACTTATTTGATTGATTTCAAACATGATTAAATCTTGTGGTTCGTACATTATTATTACATCATTACACCTGTGAGCTCACCAGCTTTTAGCTGACCTTTTAGCATGTATTCTCAGGTACTCAGCAGCAGTAGGTCTGCTCAGGATATTATATAGCTCGAGTCGCATGCAAACAACAATAGATTTTCCTGCATTATTATATTTTGGAAAAGTAGTAATGCCATAGAATCTCTCAAATAGGTTACCGAGCTTTTGTAACTTATCAACAATTGCAAACATTTATTACAATCAATATATTTTGTTAAAACGACGCATGTAGATGTCGTTCATTATATCTTTGTGCTGTGATTACCGGATTAGTCGCGCCCTGACCCGAATCGCTTCCACATCTTAATTTGGGGGTGCGACATATTGGTATCAGAGCCTAAGGTTAGAGTGAACTAGGTTGCATTTAGTGGGCCTAGACTATGACCGTTAGACATTATTTCCTTATTAGGTATGACTGGTTCAGGGATTACATCATACGAGTTTGATTTAACATAGCCTGATCAACTATGTACAATTAAATAAATATGATGTAAGAGCTGAAATAGTTATGTTGAACATGAATACACTAGTTGACTCTGACCGCGGGAGAAACGGGACGGTTACTTATTTGTGCTAGACACACTAGGCTATATTATACGTTATGATATATATATATATATATATATATATATATATATATATATATATATATATATAGGCCTCATGATACTCAACGTTCTTGCCACAGAAAATGGCAGACATCACTAATGTAGCACCGACCGACTCCACTACCGAAGAGACAGCCTCTGTTCCTGTCTCACCAACGCGGGAATCTCCCAAACCTCTTTACTACATAACTGGCGAAGCCCGAGTGATACGTACTCGCCAAAGAGGTACCGGATCATCTCGAGCAAACCCTTACTCAAATCCTGCTGCTAACACCACAACTGGTACACGCCGTCCGACATACGCCCGCAGATGGGATTGGCTACCCACAACCTTACACACCTGGAGGTCTGAGGAAGACATACAAATTCCTGCTGACTCCATGGACATCTCTCTATACACCCAGAAACCAACACATCACACTGTACCAGTGTTAGCCGCACGACTACACCGTCATGAGGAAAGACTTGAAAGCTTGGAACGGGAATAATACATAGTACAAATGTACTGGTTACGCCAATCACACGACCGCATTGCAATACTTTACCAAGAACGGGAAGACATGACGGGTACTCTAGAAATGGTTCATCAGCAAGTGATCGACGACAGGGGAGCGTTCGATCTCTCACAAGCAAGACTAGAAGAATGTGAGCAACGCTCCAAGAAGCTGAAGAATACACTCGAGTGCTGGAACAACGAATAACTTTGGCTGAAGATAACGCCAGACAAACCAGCAGACTTGCAGGAACTGTGGACCGACTTGTCACTCTAATGGAACGAATAAACCTGCGTCAAGACTAGTGTAGTCTTTATCTTGTAATCCGTTAACTATCTATGTAGAACTCATGTAATTCGGCAGATGTAACAATTCCCGGTATCTTTTGTAAACTTTAATTTTGGTAACCTTTTGAAATCCCTATGTTCTGTATCTTTCGAAACTCGTATCATGTACCCAACCTTGTTATCTAATGGAATATGATTATCACTTCGTGCTGTTGTATATTACCCTCTTATATATACATGTGTGATATATCATAACCGTTACACAAATGACTTACATATATTTTCTCTTTGTTTATTCAAGCATTATGCCTCCAAGACGATCGTTTAATCAAGCTGATGTGGACCAACTTGTTGCCCAAGGGGTAGCTGATGCTCTAGCTGCCCGATAACAACGTTTCGAGAGTGGAGAAACGCCAACCAACACCTCTACAACAAAGCCTTGCTCATACAAGGATTTCCACAACTACAAACCTCTGAACTTCAAGGGCACCGAGGGTGCTATTGGCTTGCTGCGATGGATCAAGAAAATGGAATCTGTCTTCCGTATCTGCAATTGTCCCGAAGACCATAAAGTCAAATACTCCACATGCACCTTCCTCGACGGTGCACTGATGTAACATCCTCTCCAGGGGCCTGGTATTTTCCTATTCGAATTTAATAACAAACTGTTTTAAATGTTATTGTTATTAATTGTTTATTGTGAAACTGGTGAAATAGGTCTTAGGACTTATTGTGGTAAATAAAATGTTGCTTGGTTTAATTAATTAAAGATGACGGTACATTAAAATAAATTTCTCACGATTAGTATTTTAGGTTCCAGACAATAGGTTTAGAGCGGGTATTAAATACCCAAAGTTGTAGGTCGGTTTAAATAAGGTCCGACCTTTGTTTGGGGATCATTTTCCCAATTTCTTTCTTGCTCTCTCATTTCAATTCCATTAACCACTAAAACCCTAAATATGATCCTCTAAAATCATCTATAATCATAAACAAGATTTAAAGTTTCAAGTTGTGATCCAAGTTAGTTGTTCTCATCCTTTCTAGTCTTCATCTTCTTCATTTTGTAAGGTAAGAAAACTTATAGTTTATAAGTTCATATGTTAGATTGAAATGAAATCGATGAATTGAATGATTCTTGTAAGTTATATAGTGATTGTTTGTGATATATGATGATATGTGATGATTCTTAACTAGTTAGATGCATTAGAATCGAGTTTGATGAGCTTGAATGTTAAAAATGGAGTTAAAGTTCGTTCAGGTCTGTTCTTGAGCTGAAGAACAGATGAACGCGATCCCGGCTATGGTTCCGGATCGCGTTCCCTTGTTATAAACGTTTTAGTCGAGTTTTTGGCCTTTGAAACGCGATCCAGGCCAAGTATCCGGATCGCGTTTGCTAGTGTTTTTCGGTGACAGAATTTTTCCTAAGGACGAACGCGATCCAGCCCTGACTAGTCAGGATCGCGTTTGCATAGTTAATTTTGATAAATTTTATAACTTTCAAATATGCATAGGTGTTTAGAAGGTGGTGCTTATAGTGGCATTTATTGAATGTTATTGTGGCATTTTATAAAAATGCTCATTTTGATATTTACAAATTATGAGACAAAGTACTAACTTATGTTGATTATTGATTCTCAGATTCTCCGAAAGATAAGTGATCTCTGGAATCAGAGATTTTGGAAGGCAAAGGTATCGGTGAGTGGATTCAAAACTTACCGTTTGGCTTAGTTGTAATCATTTGATTACAACGGGTAAACATAGACTTGATTATTGAGTTGATTAGTTGATATTGTTGATCACATGCTCTTATGTACTTTGTGTGGCCTTTGTGCATTGTTGTTAATGAGGTCAACGAGTTGATGAACTGTTGGTTGGGCTAGTGTGTTGTTGTGTGAATAGTACAGGGATGTACTTCATTTGTTGTGTGTGCTGAACTGTACCTAAGTATAATAAACACTAGCTATCGGTCTCGTCCGTTATGGCCATACGGATATGTTTGGATAAGTGATCTTGGGGAGCCGCCCGGGTATTAAGGTTATCCCCGGATCCGCCGATCCTCATTAAGTTGTTGTTGGTTGTTGTGTTTGCTAATATTTGTTGTAGTTATTTGATTTAGCTAAGCTGAATGTGAGGTGTTGGATTTACTCACTTAGCTATGTGCTAATCCCTCGTTGTTACTTCCTGCAGACTTTTGTTTTGTGCATGCGGGTGGGTAGTAGGAAGGTCAAACCTTGGAAGAATGGAATGTTTGATATTCAAGCTACTCTGATTACTTTTGTAACAGCTCAGTTTAGTTTATATAATACCCCGTCATGCTAATCTTTTGAACAAGTATTAAGTTGATGTGTCTTAAACATCTAAACTGTTTTTGGTATTTTCGGAGAATATGTAATAAATTATGGCATTTTATTTATCTTCGCTTCCGTATTATCTATAATATTATTACTATGGAATGAGGGGTGTTATAAGTTGGTATCAGAGCATAGTTTTGGGAAAATTGTTCATTGTTGAATGATCAATCCCAAAACTCGAGCGTGATATATCAAACATTCTTGGGAATGGGATTAGTATTGGTTGACGGTATTTAGTATTTAGATGCTAACGATTAACAAAAGTTCAAGTGTTGTGTTGAATTTCAGAAATGGCAGATAACGAACCACCGACCACCAACCCCAACAATGCCTCCAGGATTGTCGCTCCTCAATTTGGGACTCATACTGAGCAACACGATCATAATGGTACTTCTCAACCAACCGGACAACAATCTAACCGAGATGAGTATATTCATGAGATGGAAGATGAGTTGGTATTCCTTAGGGAATTTAAGAGGAAAGCTGAGGAAGCTGCGGCTAGGCAGTTATTTCAGCAAGCCCCAGTCTTTGGTTCTGGTTCATCCTCTCAATCAGAAAAGAAGTGTTCATACAAGACTTTCATGGCTAGTCGACCACCGGAATTTCAGGGAAGTAAAAATCCAACAATAACTTTGAATTGGCTTAGGGATATGGAACGCAAATTTGATGTGACTTGCTGTGATGAGGAACTTAAAGTCAAATATGCGGTTCAATGCATGAAGGATGATGCCATGGTTTGGTGGGATTCCATTACCGGTCATTTCACTCAACAACAAAAGGAATCTATTAATTGGACTCAATTTCATCAGGCGGTTCGTAACCAATATTGTTCGGATTTTGATATTGCTAGGATTCGAAGAGAGTTCGTGAATCTTCGATTAAAGGATGACATGACTATTGATGAATTGATTACGCAGTTTACTGATAAGCTTAGGTTCGTGCAACAATGGGTTCCGGATGAGAAAACTCAAATCGAACAGTTTGTGGATGCTTTACCGGATAACTACCGTACAGTTGTGAGATTGGCTAAGGATTTATGACATGCTTTTAACCTCGCGCGGTCTGCCGATAGTGATTTGAGAGGTTTGCGATTATGGCAAGGAAGGGACACAAGTTTCTCTAAGGCAAGAACTGAATCGTCGGGTAGGAATAAATCTAAGTGGCAAGGGAATCGGCAAGGTAGTAAGAAATTTGTTGGAAGAAGTAGTTCTTCGGGAAGTTATAATAGTTCCAATTGGTGTAGTTCGTGTAGATCTCGGCATGATGGTCCGTGTACGGCTAAGACAAACAAATGTATGAAGTGTGGTGAATTAGGTCATGAGATAAAGAGTTGTCGGTATCCAAATTTTGTTTGTTGGACTTGTAAGAAGGAAGGACATCGAGTTGGTCAATGTCCGGAGGCAAGGTCGACGGGGTCGGGTTCGGTCGGGAGTTCGGGATCTTCCGGTCAGAAGAGAAAGAACCCTCCTCCAGCAACTAGTAGGGCTTTTCAGATGACGGTTGATGAGGCCGTGCGTACTGAAGATGTTATCACGGGTACATTTCTTATAAACTCTGTACCTGCACGTGTATTGTTTGATTCGGGGGCTAATTGTACATTCATTTCTGTGCAATTTTGTGATAAGCTGAAATTAGCCCCTACTGTGATAACAAAGCCTATAGAAGTAGAAATAGTTAGTGGTAAGTTGGTTCCTGTTACCACCTCGGTGACTGGAGCTAATATTACTATTGATGATCACGTTTTTCCTATTTCCTTATTGTTGATGCCAATCCCTAGTTTCGATGTAATAATTGGTATGGATTGGTTGAGTAAGAATAAGGCTAGTATTGATTGTCACCAGAAGTTGGTTAGGATCCCAATCTCCGAAGGGTCATATGTTGTGGCTCGAGGAGAACGGGATGGTATAGCTATTCCTTTGATTTCTTTGATGAAAGCTAGGAAGTCATTATCAAAAGGTTGCGAGTCATACCTAGCTTATGTAGTCGATGCCAAATTAGAAAGGAAAACTGTTTCGGATGTTCCTGTTGTTTGTGAGTACCCTGAAGTGTTCCCCGATGAGTTGCCTGGGTTACCACCAGTTAGGGAAGTAGAATACAGAATTGATCTTGTTCCGGGCTCGTCGCCAATTGCTAAAGCTCCTTATAGGTTAGCTCCTTCGGAGATCCGTGAAATGATGAATCAGATTCAGGAATTGTTGGATAAAGGTTTTATCAGACCTAGTTCCTCGCCGTGGGGTGCACCAGTGTTATTTGTGAAAAAGAAAGACGGGTCGTTGCGCATGTGTATTGATTATAGAGAGTTGAACAAGAGAACGGTAAAGAATAAGTACCCTCTTCCGAGAATAGATGACTTATTTGATCAGTTACAGGGTTCTTCGGTTTACTCAAAGATTGATTTGAGGTCGGGTTATCATCAAGTCCGTGTCTGTGAACAAGATATACCTAAAACCGCTTTCCGAACCAGGTATGGGCATTATGAGTTTCTGGTTATGCCTTTTGGGTTGACAAATGCTCCCGCAGTATTTATGGATTTGATGAACCGTGTGTGTCGACCATTTTTGGATAAATTTGTGATTGTTTTCATTGATGATATACTTGTTTATTCGAAATCTGAAACTGAGCATGCCACGCATTTGAGATTGGTTCTTGAAACATTGAGACGAGAACAGTTATATGCAAAGTTTTCCAAATGTGAATTCTGGATTCGAGAAGTTCAGTTTTTGGGTCATATAATTTGTCGAGATGGTGTAAAAGTGGATCCATCAAAAGTTGCAGCTGTGATGAATTGGAATGCGCCGAAATCTGTTTCTGAGATAAGGAGTTTCCTTGGGTTAGCGGGATATTATCGGAAATTTATCAAAGACTTTTCTAAGATAGCCGGTCCGTTAACCAAACTAACCCGTAAAGATGAGAAGTATGTGTGGACCGATCAACAGGAGCAAGCTTTTCAGACATTGAAACAATTGTTGTGTCAGACACCGATTTTAGCATTACCGGAAGGTACTGATGATTTTGTGGTGTATTGCGACGCTTCATATTCGGGTTTGGGTTGTGTTTTAATGCAAATGGATAGAGTTATCGCTTATGCTTCTCGACAGTTGAAACCACATGAGAAGAATTATCCTACGCATGATTTAGAACTCGCAGCAGTTGTATTTGCCCTAAAACTTTGGAGACATTACTTATATGGGACTCGATGTGTTGTTTGTACCGATCACAAGAGTTTGCAGTATGTGTTCTCCCATAAAGAATTGAATATGCGACAGAGGCGATGGTTGGAATTGATAAAAGATTATGATTGTGAAATTAGATACCATCCGGGCAAAGCTAATGTGGTCGCCGATGCTTTAAGTCGAAAGAATACTTCTGATCGAGTTTTCTATTTAAAAGTGAATGTTTCCTCGGATTTGATTGATCAACTTAAAGTTGTACAACTTGAGGCATTGAAAGATCAGAATTTGAAATCCGAAATCATGTTAAAACGTAAGGACGAATTAGTTGATGATTCGAGGGGATTAAAGACTTATCAGTCTCGTGTTTGGATTCCTTCCATTGGTGGTATTCGGGATTTGATTCTGAATGATGCTCATAAGTCACGAATGTCTATTCATCCGGGTAGTACTCGAATGTATAATGATTTGAAACCGTTGTATTGGTGGCCAACGATGAAAACCGACATTGCAAAGTTTGTAGGATCTTGCCATATTTGTGCTCAGGTCAAAGCGGAACATCAAAAGCCGTATGGGTCTTTAAAACAGTTGGAGATACCTGAGTGGAAGTGGGATCACGTAACTATGGATTTTGTGACTAAGCTACCGCGTACCGCACGAGGAAATGATATGATTTGGGTTATAGTGGATCGATTGACAAAGAGCGCGCATTTTCTTGCTACGAGTGAGACAGCATCGTTGACTAAACTTGCTCAATCGTATGTTAACGAAATTGTTTCTAGACATGGTATTCCCTTATCGATTGTGTCGGATAGAGATACTCGTTTTGCTTCTCGTTTTTGGCAAAGTCTACAATAAGAGTTGGGTACACGTATAAATCTTAGCACAGCTTATCATCCTCAGACAGACGGTCAGTCAGAACGTACAATTCAAACTTTAGAGGATATGCTTCGTGCTTGTATTTTGGAATATGGAGGTTCGTGGGATTCACATCTCCCATTGGTTGAATTTACTTACAACAATTCGTATCATTCAAGTATTGGGATGCCTCCGTATGAAATGTTGTATGGTCGTCGTTGTCGCACACCTACATGTTGGTTAGAGGCAGGTGAGAAACAGTTTGCTGGGCCCGATATTGTACAAATAACCGCGGATAAAGTAGCTATTGCACGTGAGAAATTGAAAGCCGCAAGAGATAGACAGAAACAGTATGCGGATCCTAAAAGACGGCCGGTTGTGTTTTCCGAAGGTGAATTAGTGTATCTTAAAGTTTCTCCATTGAAAGGTGTGATTAGATTCGGAAAACGTGGAAAGTTGGCGCCTAGGTACATTGGTCCATTCAAGATTCGACAAGTTGTAAATGATCAGTCGATGGCATTGGATCTTCCTCCAGAGCTCTCTGGTATTCATGATACGTTTAACGTATGTTATTTGAGGAAGTGCAACGTGGAGGACCAGTCGCAAATTCTCCCATTGCAAGATTTAAAGGTTGATCAAACCCAGAAGTTAGTAGAGGAACCTGTTGAAATTGTAGACCGAAAGATTACCAAACTTAGGAAGAAACAAATTCCTATGGTGTTAATAAAATGGAGACATAGTTTAGGTTCCAACCTGACTTGGGAGTCTGAGGAGTCAATGAAGTCCAGATATCCTGGATTGTTTGATGGTGTTGAGATTTCGGGGACGAAATCTCCTTAAGGAGGGGAGATTTGTAACATCCTTTCCAGGGGCCTGGTATTTTCCTATTCGAATTTAATAACAAACTGTTTTAAATGTTATTGTTATTAATTGTTTATTGTGAAACTGGTGAAATAGGTCTTAGGACTTATTGTGGTAAATAAAATGTTGCTTGGTTTAATTAATTAAAGATGACGGTACATTAAAATAAATTTCTCACGATTAGTATTTTAGGTTCCAGACAATAGGTTTAGAGCGGGTATTAAATACCCAAAGTTGTAGGTCGGTTTAAATAAGGTCCGACCTTTGTTTGGGGATCATTTTCCCAATTTCTTTCTTGCTCTCTCATTTCAATTCCATTAACCACTAAAACCCTAAATATGATCCTCTAAAATCATCTATAATCATAAACAAGATTTAAAGTTTCAAGTTGTGATCCAAGTTAGTTGTTCTCATCCTTTCTAGTCTTCATCTTCTTCATTTTGTAAGGTAAGAAAACTTATAGTTTATAAGTTCATATGTTAGATTGAAATGAAATCGATGAATTGAATGATTCTTGTAAGTTATATAGTGATTGTTTGTGATATATGATGATATGTGATGATTCTTAACTAGTTAGATGCATTAGAATCGAGTTTGATGAGCTTGAATGTTAAAAATGGAGTTAAAGTTCGTTCAGGTCTGTTCTTGAGCTGAAGAACAGATGAACGCGATCCCGGCTATGGTTCCGGATCGCGTTCCCTTGTTATAAACGTTTTAGTCGAGTTTTTGGCCTTTGAAACGCGATCCAGGCCAAGTATCCGGATCGCGTTTGCTAGTGTTTTTCGGTGACAGAATTTTTCCTAAGGACGAACGCGATCCAGCCCTGACTAGTCAGGATCGCGTTTGCATAGTTAATTTTGATAAATCTTATAACTTTCAAATATGCATAGGTGTTTAGAAGGTGGTGCTTATAGTGGCATTTATTGAATGTTATTGTGGCATTTTATAAAAATGCTCATTTTGATATTTACAAATTATGAGACAAAGTACTAACTTATGTTGATTATTGATTCTCAGATTCTCCGAAAGATAAGTGATCTCTGGAATCAGAGATTTTGGAAGGCAAAGGTATCGGTGAGTGGATTCAAAACTTACCGTTTGGCTTAGTTGTAATCATTTGATTACAACGGGTAAACATAGACTTGATTATTGAGTTGATTAGTTGATATTGTTGATCACATGCTCTTATGTACTTTGTGTGGCCTTTGTGCATTGTTGTTAATGAGGTCAACGAGTTGATGAACTGTTGGTTGGGCTAGTGTGTTGTTGTGTGAATAGTACAGGGATGTACTTCATTTGTTGTGTGTGCTGAACTGTACCTAAGTGTAATAAACACTAGCTATCGGTCTCGTCCGTTATGGCCATACGGATATGTTTGGATAAGTGATCTTGGGGAGCCGCCCGGGTACTAAGGTTATCCCCGGATCCGCCGATCCTCATTAAGTTGTTGTTGGTTGTTGTGTTTGCGAATATTTGTTGTAGTTATTTGATTTAGCTAAGCTGAATGTGAGGTGTTGGATTTACTCACTTAGCTATGTGCTAATCCCTCGTTGTTACTTCCTGCAGACTTTTGTTTTGTGCATGCGGGTGGGTAGCAGGAAGGTCAAACCTTGGAAGAATGGAATGTTTGATATTCAAGCTACTCTGATTACTTTTGTAACAGCTCAGTTTAGTTTATATAATACCCCGTCATGCTAATCTTTTGAACAAGTATTAAGTTGATGTGTCTTAAACATCTAAACTGTTTTTGGTATTTTCGGAGAATATGTAATAAATTATGGCATTTTATTTATCTTCGCTTCCGTATTATCTATAATATTATTACTATGGAATGAGGGGTGTTATAACTGACATGGTGGAATACTCTCCAAACTCCGTGGGAAGACTTGAAGAAAATGCTGAAGAACGAGTATTTTCCTAGAGATGAAATTCAACAGCTAGAAGCTGAGTTCTGGCACCTTACCACTCAGGATAATGATATTTCCGGTTATACCGCTCGATTCAATCAGTTGGCACACATGTGTCCATCCATGGTTGATCAAGAATCCAAACGAATCGAACGCTACCTCTGGGGACTTCCCCCACAGATTCAAGGAATGGTTACTGCCTCAAATTCCCCCACAGTTCAAGCTACTGTGCTTATGGCGCATAATCTCATGGCTTAGATCGTCCATCAGGGGACATCTATTGCTAAAAACACTGGAAATCAATCTGGAGATCACAAGCGAAAGTGGTCTGGAAACTCCAACCAAACCCAATCATCATCCAAAAGGTCTGACACTGTTAAGGCCTACTCATCTAGTTCTGGTTCGAAAAAGGGTAACACTGGAAGTAAGCCCTTCTGTTCCAAGTGCCGTCGTCATCACGATGGTTCTTGCGGTATGCCTTACAACAATTGCCAACGATACGGGCATAACGCCAAGGACTGCAGGGCCACCAAAACCAACAACAATACCAACACCAGCACCAACTCCCACTGTAACACCCCCAAATCTACTGTTTAGCGGAAGCACGAATTAGGTGTTACTAATCAATATACAAAGCACATAAGATATAATGAACGACCACTATATGCGTCGTTTTACATTTGTATTGATAAAACCAAAAGTTTACATCAAAAATATTGTTTACATTAGCTCGGTTGAAATTGAGAGATTTAAATACATAATTAATCTATACAAAATATAGTAATGCAGCTAAATCTCTTATTGTATGAATGTTGACTCGAGCTAATGATTCCAGCTTGGGCAGTCCAACCTACTGTTGCGTACCTGTGATACATGCTTAAATGGGTCAGCGAAACGCTGGTGAGCTCACAGGTTTGTATGTCAACACATATTTGTATGAACCGCAAGATTTATAATTGAATTTAAAATGCAATTAAGCAAAATAAAAGTTATACAGCCATGAGCACATAGTCTGAGCTTAACTTGAGTTGTCAGGCCCACTTAAGGAAACCTAACTTGAAATGCCTCCTACAAGTGCCTAATCCACACTCGTCTTCCCAAATGCTAATACATCCGTTTGATCAGTTAATGCGTGCTAACCCGGACGAGGATTGTCAATTCTATATGATATCATATACTAACATTCACGCTACTACGTATTACCAGACTATGCCATGGAGGGCTTTAAATTGATTAGCTTGAAAATCATGTAGTATTTGATTTGATTTGTACTTGCGTTCAACTTGTAAAACAAAACTAGCAATAATATCACACCCCTGATTGAAAAGCAGTAAAATAGGGGCCATGAGACTCACCTGAGTCTTGAAGCGTTTAAACAAATAAACTTGATTTGGCTTGACTTGTATTGATGTCCGAAGACTTGTAACCTGAGGGTGTCCATGACACGCGATGGTTATTAATTGATTAGGCATCCCGAAAGACTACCCTTCCAGTTGTTTGTCCAAATTACCCCGATTTGGTTGATTGACTTGTCCAAATTACTAAGATTTGGTTGATTGACTTGGCCAAATTACTAAGATTTGGTTGATTGAATTGAGTATTTGAAAACGTGTACGGCCCGTTGGTGATTAGTTGTAATAATAATCTTGATGTTAACACATTGATTTCGAAGTGTTATAATTGAAAAGTATATTCCATTACGTTTGAAAAGTTGTATCGTATAAGTGTTACAAGTTTGAAACTTGGTGTGAAATATGCTTACGGAATCTAAGTACGGGGGTCCGGGGGCAGCGCCCCTGGTAGCGGGGTCCAAGGGGCGGCAGCCCTTGGCGGGGTCCAAGGGGCGGCAGCCCCTGGCGGGGTCCAAGGGGCAGAACCCCTGGTTGGGGTCGAGCTGCCAAGTCAGCTTGGAAAATTTTTATTCCTACTATATTGCTTTGGTGAAAAACGCATCTGGACTTGAATTCGGGTGAAAACAAGTGATAAAATTTAGGTCTCGACACTTGGTGAAAATTTGTGTTTTCTGGTTTGTGCGACGTTGGGTGCGACGTTGCAGGTCCTGATTGTAACGTTGAATATGGCGTCGCTATGTGCGACTTTCGCAATTTAATGCGACGTTGTGGGTGGCGTCGCTATGTGCGACGGCGTTGATTCTTGCGACGTAGAGGTCTGCGTCGCTAAGTGCGACTTCGGCCAATTAAGGCGATGTTGGGGCTGATGTCGCTATATGCGACGTGGTGAGGTATTAGCGACGTTAAGGCTGATGTCGCACCACGCGACGTTTTGGAAGGTTTTGCGACGTCGCAGCTGACGTCGCATAAGTCTGGGTCCAAAAGCGACGTTGCGGTCTGATGACCGGAATTTGTGTCGAAAACGAGTTTTCCGGCGACCATTCGGTCCAAATCTTTTACCCAACCCATATTTGGACATTATCAACCTAAATAACCCATAATCATGTAAAAATAATCGTAAACGGAGAGTTTCGGGTTTTGTCAGAAACTTACAAACTTAACGCCGGAGAAATCCGACAAGATAGGATTGTAGATCGTGATGTCGTGGTTCTTTTCTTCCAAACGAGATGGCGGTTTTGAGGTGGTTTGAGGGTGTTATTTAGTGATTTTGGGTGATGGAGGTGTGGTTTAGTTTAAAGAGGAAATTAAAGAGAGAGAGAGTGAGGATGGTGAAGATGATGATAAAATGAGAAAAGGGTGGGATTCCCCCACCTTTGGGCAGATTTTCGGTGGGGGCCCACCGAAGTGTGGGTCTCCACCATTTAACTCCGTGTTTGCGCTCCGTGCGGTGTTCGTTTTCTCGGTCGTTTAAACATTAAATAATTATTTTATACGTGTAATCGTATGTTTTAAAATACGAATAATTGTTTAACATTTTCGTCGCGAAGCCATGGTTCATACGATACGAATTGTGTACGAAATGTTATTAAAATGATAATTTGGATATAATAGCGTTATTAAATAATGTCATATTATTTAATATAATCGTTCACCAACGTCCGTATTTAATTGAATCGAAATCCATTCGATTTGAAACTTGTACGATTTAATTAAATCGCATAATACTTGTATATATTCAACAATATATATATTGATTGATACATTAATTAGCCTAACATAAAACTAATTACATGTATTAACAGTTGATTAGGCACTAATTACTAGTCCAAATTTGACGGGTGTCACACCCACCAACCAAAATCCTGCTACGAGTGTGGCAACACTGGGCATTTCAGAAGTGACTGCCCGAACAGAAGAACAAGGGCAACAACAGCAACAACAACTCTCGAGGTAGAGCATTTGTCCTTAACTCTGGGGATACCCGCCAAGACCCGAATTTGGTCTCGGGTACGTTCCTCCTCAACAATTTAACTGCTTCTGTTCTATTTGATACGGGTGCCGATAGAAGTTTTATATCTGACGAATTTTACCCATTACTCAACATCATGTTGGAAAATTTAGTGAAACCATGTGAGTTTTCACTAACTTTGAACACATAATTTTATATGTATGCGTAGTACATATAGATATTTGTTTATGTATTTGTGTCCTCCTTGATGAGCTTCAATATGAGATATTATGTGTCCAAATCGGAGCTAATGTGAATGAGATATCGATTCACAAAGTTAGACATTTGATGTATAGTTTGGTAGGTTTGAGTTTCTCCCACATCGGTGGGTGAACCAAACCTAGAGGTACCAACCAACTATAAATAGAGGTGTCTAGGCTCTATTGTAGTTACACACAAAAACACAACCATTTTTTATTAAAGGAGATACTCCGATGAAATCTTGGGCAGTGAGTCAAGTCCGGCAGTACAAGCTGCTTCGGCTGTTGTACCTTGGGAAACAGACAACGTGTAGACGGCGAATCTGTTTTAAGGGAACTGTGTCCAATACAGGCCTCAGTCTTCTTAAAATAAGTTTTCGGGATGTGTCGATTTTCTTTAAGATAAGTTTCTTTTACTTATTTCTTTTATTTATGTATTTTACTTTGATTGTTTATTATCGTTTGTTTATACATTAAAATTATATTCGAGTTACGACATATTTTACCTACAATCTTAAAACATATTCTTGTTCTAATTATTGATCGTTGCTCGAATAGGTTTTATAGAAACCTTTGTATAAACGGATTGTAAGAAACAAAGTAAAGATGGATTCTATAGATTACAACTTTGTCCACTTGTGAATATGTAAATGTGCATAAGATTTATTATGTGACAATCCTCCAATTAGGGTATTTACTTAACCTAATTTCATGCATTACCTAGAGTAATTCCCTGACTAGTGAATTCAAAACAATTTATGTGTTAAGTTTTTGATAAACTTACTATGTGATACGTGATATATTTGATAGTAGTTATATGTGTATATATATAATTACGTGCGAAATGAATATATCAAACTATATGAATTGAACACGATAATATTGGTGATACAAAATAATTAATAATTCGAAAATTATTAATTACAACTATTATATAATTATATTATTGAAATAATATAATAAATTATACGTTTTATAATAAACGTATTAATCGCGAATAATTAAGTTCCGAAATGAACTTCGAAAATACTTTTGAATAATTTTTATGTTGAAATTATTATATAAAAGTATTACAACGAAAAGAAAACGAAATATTTAGACGATTTTTAGTACGCGTATTACGAACAGAAACAATTTTAAAACGCGCCTAGAGGTTCCAAATAATAAAAGTATTATTTCGTAAGTTACTGTTTTAAAGTATAGAACATTACCTCAGAATATGATTTCCAAATTTAACTGAAATCTGGCACGCGTTTTTAACTATACAGTACTTTTACTGTAAACAATTTTAATGATACTTGTAACAAAGTATTTCACATTTCGATTTCAAATTCCTAAATCTGAGATATCGAGAAACATAACGCGAAATTTTATTATAACTAAAGTACCACAAATTATACCCGTACACGAAATTAACGGGCTAAAAACTACCAATATAGTATTAAACAAAATATCTGGGCGACAGATTTTTGTTCCCTCCATACCTCCAGTTGAAATTTGGATCCAAAATCATTTTCATACATATCATTTCTCACCAAACTTTCATCACCAATAATTCACACACTCTTTCTCCCTGTGGTTTTGGTGCATACTGGAGAAGAACAAGAGCAGAGGGAGTAACAAGCAGGAACAAGAGCAACACATTTTCATTCTTAACTCTTCATCTCATCACATTCACCTCTAAACTCACACTCAAAATCAATCAAAACAAAATGGTTTCTTGAAGCGTTATCATCATCATCGTTCGTCATTATCATCATCAACATCCGAAATCATCATCACCTTCATCCTAAACCATTGTGAGGAAATTTTATCCATTTTCTTCATTTTATTTCATTTATATAATTTTCATAAATTATGATATATGTTGATGATTGTTGTTATAAAAATGTTAAAACATGTTATACTAAGTTTATACAACATATTTGTGGTGTTTGATCATCGTAAAAACGAAGCTAAAACCGAAATCATTATGTATATGTAATAACAGAGACGAACCAGAACCTGAAACCCAAGCCGAGACCGGCGGCTTCAGGCCTTGACCGACGGCTAAAACCCAACCTGGAAGAGGCCGGCGGCTTCAAGCCGTGGCCAGCGGCTTCCCCCTTTTTTAAACAGAAAACAGTTTTCGACTTTTAAACGCGGACAAAACTAATAAATGTTATACAAACCGAGACTTACTACTTGAATATTATTGTGACAACGAGACTTAGTACTTTATACGGACACGACTTTGAGACAAATTTATATCCACGACATAATTCTATACGGACACTTTGAACGCGACAAAACTAATACGATAATAAAACTATATATATATACTAACGGACAACTTATATATATATATATTTAACGAGAAGTATAAATGGGATGATTTAACTTAGTAAATACCAACTATATAAATGGAAGATTTATATACATAACGATGACTTATATATTTTAATAAATACGAAACTTTTACAAGTGTATTTATATAGATATATATTTACGATAAACCAAAAACAAGTTATATTTTTACAACAAACGAGTTACGTTTTGAAAACCTAAACGACAACAAGGTTTTATTCGCGACTATTAACAAACGACTTATACATTCGATATAACAAAGTTATTTGATAACTAATATATTTATGTTTTTAAAACATAACCGACAACAACGACAACTACATTTATGTACGTATATTTACGCGACAATTATAAATATACCTATGTAATTATGAACTTAATCAATGACGACAATTAATATATATATTAGAATATATATATTCAACTAATATGTATATAAATACATACCTAAACTTAACGATTATTCTAACACAAACGTCAACAACAACTAAAATGTTACAAACATTTTAACTTAACAAATAATCCGTATACTTATACAAGTATTATTATTTGCGTCTAGGTATTTGATCGACGCTGTGGGATTATTTGCTAGCTGTATATTTTGCTGAAGATTGCAAAACTGTGAGTTCACAGCCCCTAACTTTTATTGTTTTAAATGCTTTTAAAACCAGGGGTGGAAAACATAGTACAATGTGATAACATGCTATATGCTTTATTGTATTGCGCTGCATGCTATTATGTGAACTGATTAACATGATCATTTTCATGCTATTAAACTTGGATTGTTAATATGAAAGGTGTTCATATTATATTGTTGAACTTGAACTATTTCAATAAAATGTTTTCATATTGATTTAACTCGAACTAATTATATGAAACGTTTTCACAACATTTTGGGAATAAGACAACAGATCTTGGTACGATCCTAGGTTTACGTGAGGTAGTTGTAGTGCACATAAAGTCCCAGTGCTTGCAACCTATAACCATTAGCTAGGTGACTCTAGCCACTGAGTATACAGATAGTACTATCTACTTGACAACCCTCCCAGGATATTACTCGTTGGTCATTCCAACCACATCGACGATAGTCGTAACGAGGAGTGTATACTTAAGATGTTACTGAGGCAACAA
This sequence comes from Helichrysum umbraculigerum, assembly GCA_949592205.1. Taxonomy (NCBI): domain Eukaryota; kingdom Viridiplantae; phylum Streptophyta; class Magnoliopsida; order Asterales; family Asteraceae; genus Helichrysum; species Helichrysum umbraculigerum. The sequence continues at coordinate 64,377,705 of CATIUR010000006.1, forward strand.
CAAAACAACTAGTCGTGGTTTGGTTATAGTACTAGTGTCGTTACTTTAACTCTAAAGGTTTAGCTCACCTTGGAGGGATTATAGTCTATATTTCCCACACAACTAAACAACTAAACAACTTGATTTGGGAAGGGTATTCCCTGTGATGACTAATAGGACAGGTGTTCCTTTGAGATATTATTTTTAGGAAACGTTTACCTTAAATGGGTTAAACTTGGTTTCCCACAAAAACAACTATTTATAGGAAATGTTTACTTAAATGTTAAACTTGTGTTTCCTGCAATAACTATTCTGGAATGTTTACCTTATTGTTAAACTTGAGTTCCTGTTAACTATCTGTTGGAAAATGTTTGCTTGATTGCTGAACCTGATTTTCCTTAACTATTGAAATGGATATGTTTACTTATTTGATAAACCTGTATATCCTGCTACTATTTATTAGGAAATGTTTATGATTAAACTTGTGTTTCCTACACAGTTATTATTGTAGTAAGAATGACATTCTTACTAATTATAGGAAATGTTTTCTTTAATTAGAACACTTGTGTTTCCTACTTTACATATAAATATTATGTTTGCGTACATGAATGATTTATACAAAACTAAAACCTGTGAATTCACTCAACATTCAATGTTGACAGTTTACTATGTTTTTCAGGGAATTAGGACTCAGGTACTCCTGCATGCATAAAGGACGTAGGCAACCTGACTATTTATGATGCCACTTTTGGGACACATGGATTTCCTTTGTATTATCAATTTCATTGGTTATACTTATGAAATCCCTCTTTTATAAATATGTATTTTCAAATACTTAAGTTGTCTTTGACAACCCTAACTTATGTACGACTTTATAAGTCGTATCTTTTGTAATAACTGTAAACTTATGGCATCTTAAATATATATGTATGTTCTGTATGATCATATACTCTGATACAATGAATGCACTATCGAATCTGTCCGCCCTCAATGCTCAACTATTATTAAAATGCTTCCGCTAATTAACTAAAAGCTTCCGCTAAACTATTAATAAACACGATTACCGATTTAGGGGTGTTACATATTATTACGTGATTATATGGTTTGAACCCTTCTCTCTCTTGACTTGTATATATTTGAATAATGATGATTACCTAATAGTTTCAATGGGAGAGTAGAAATATGGGAATGTCTTTTGGCCTTTCTATAAATGACGGTGAAGAATTTTGAAGTTATAATCTTGTTGTGAAGATTGATGAAGTCATGTGTAGGGATGGCAAAAACATCCAAACCCGATGGGGAAAACCGAACCCGACCCAATTAATACTCGTACCCGTATGGGTAGATGGGTTTGGATACGGGTTTGGGTACAAGTTTTTCTTTCTTCGCGGGTTTGGGTTTGGGTACGGGTTTTAGTAATACCCGCCCCGATTACCCGTACCCGTACCCATACCCAATTACCCGTACCCGTATCCGCATAATTGTTATTCTTAATTATATGTAATCTATAATATATATAATATAATTAAAGCATAATTAATTTGTGGATGAAAATTGAATAATGAAGATTAAGAATGATCATATTATCTATATATTTTGTATCTATTTCTTTGAATTTGAATGATCATGACATTTGAATTTTGTACTTTCAAAAACATTTAATTGTTTGTATTATGACCAGTTTGAACAACCATTCTATTATTTAGGGTATCTTGGTTTGCTTCTTATGTTTTGTCACGTTTCCGTTTCAAGACATCATTTATAATCGCCATACTTGCTATTTTATATGCGGAATAGTCAAACGGGGATAACCGATACCTGTGGGGAAACCCGAAAAACCGATGGGTAATATTAAATGGGTACCCGCTAGCTATTGGGTTGGATTTGGGTATGCATATTCTAAATGGGTTTGGGTACGGGTTCATTAAAACCCGACCCGAACCCGACCCATTGCCATCCCTAGTCATGTGGCCTCGTCTTAATTAATGTATTGTATTTTAAAACGTCCTTTTCATTGAGGTATTTTCAAAAATTGAGTTAAAACATGTCAGAGAACTTGTTGTAATATTATTATATGTATTCGTTTTATTGATATAATATTATGATAAGCAAAGTATTATAATGAGAAAGGTGTTATCGAATATTGAGACATGATTAATACTTTGAGGTGTGAATCTCTAACGATTTGTTACTATATTTTGATTATGGTATGATGGTTAATTTGGGAATAATACTTGGGTGATTTATTTTTGCAGACCTTAAAATTAAGCCAAGATATTATTGCTATATATAAGTATATTTTACTTATGGGAAGTACGTGTACTCAAATATTTTAATTATTCGGATGGTTTTGATCAAACTACTCGAGTGGAAGTTTGATACTTTCGAATATTACCTCCGAGTCATATAATTTATTAATTTTAGAACATTGGTAAAACGAGAGTTTTTGTTAACGTACTTTATGAGATTCTGGATAGTTTATGAGACATGTTAAGACTTCAAAATTATAATTTTCGTTTATTGAATCAAATTTTTAGCATCGTTTTGGTATATGTTAAAAATTTGGATACGTAACCTCTTTTAACGTACGACCGATAATTATTAAGTATTTTAAATACTTTGGAACTGATTGTCTCGTTACGTGGACTTTCATGGGTCGCTTTGAAATGGCGACTTTAATTACTCAAATGTGAATTTTACCTAGTCAAATGTTAACATATGGACTTTTGAAACCAATTTGGAATGTTCTTTTAATAAAGTACGGAGTAAATTTGGAAATTTATTCATATTTTTTTTTTTACTTTTTAACTTTGAAATGTTAAATATCGTTTATATTAAGTCCAAAGTGAAATTTTATAGAACAAGATCTATTAACAAAATTATTATATATGGTTTAAATAATTTTGTTACGTGATTTTATTACGATCATATTCATATTGATTAATGAAGTTTCATTCAAAATTTGGTTTGATTGTAATGGTATTACAATGATAAATCATTGTTCTACTTCAAAAGATATCGTGAATATAATTAACAAACACGATACTACTCTAGAAGAAGTAGTTGTTTGTTATTGACTTCAATGAGCATCAAAGTGATAATAGCTTACTACTCTAGAAGAAGTAGCTTTGATTATTGTTTCTGGAAGGTTATTAACTTATCTAGTAGTTTACTTTCAGATGTGTAACACCCGCCAATTTAGGACTTTAATTAGTGCCTAAACTACTTGTAATTACATGTATTTAGTTTTGTAATATTCTAAGTATATGTAACATTTTGGTGTAATTACATACATGCGTGCGCTGTTTGTTTAAAACGTACAAATATGAACCGGACGAGGTCCGACATAACTTATAATGGACGTTGGTGACAAATTTATAAATAAAGTAGACATACCCAAACAAGCATTATTTACAATAATATATTGTGATAATATATATATTACAACATTACTTAATTTCTGAAAACGCTCCGAACGCGATGCAAGCACATGAAACGCGCCCAACAAATGAAAATAACTTAAGTTATAATTTATAACTCGTCATTAAGTGTTTTGATAAAATACTTTGGCTAAAAGTGTTTCGGATATATATATATATATATATTTTAAACATATTTTTAAATCCTAGAAATATTACGGGATTTAATCGACTACGAACCGTGACACGAAAATTGGGAAATCAAAGTTACGCGAAACCGAGACCCAAGTTGGGTCGGCCCAGACCCACGGATCCAACCCCAAACCGACCCACCGATCCACCCCTTTTAACCCCATTTTTCCCGAATTCCATCTCATTTTACACACACATCACCAACCCAAATTCTCTCTCTCTTTTCTTCTCTCATTCGGCAACCCAAATCATCCCAAAACATCATCAAAAACGCACCATCTTGCGGAGTTGATTCAAGAGAAAACGACCACCACATCGCGAGCTTCATCTTCATCTTCTTAATTTTCGATTTGGTGGTAAGAAGCTTTAAAACTCTTTTAAATTACTTGAAAAACTTTTATCTACATGCTAGAACATTTACTCAACAAGATTATGTCCAAAAATCCCGCTGAAAATGCTTTAAAAATTGAAACCCGCTTGAAAAACGCTGACAGTTCATCTTGCGAGTTGAGATCCCAGATCTCGGCCATCCTGCGAGTCGAACCGAGATCTCGACTCGCGAAGCCAAACTGCGAACCGAACCCACTCGCGAGTTGACTTGCTAGTCGACCTGCGAGTTAACTTGCGAGTTGAAATGCGAGCCGAACCTCGTGCTGCGAACCCAACTCGGTTCGCAGCCTACTGCCTTGCGAGCCGAACTCAGCTCGCACCGCGAACTCAGTTCGCAACTCCATTTCAGTCCGCAGCCAGACTTGGTTAATTTTCCCGATTTTAAATTTTCGATGCGTCTTCATTTTCTTCATTTCAGTCCGCAGCTCGACCCCAACCAGGGGCTGCCGCCCCTTGGACCCCGCTACCAGGGGCGCTGCCCCCGGACCCCCGTCATCCAGGAACTTGAAAATACTTTTTACACTAAGTGTCGAATACTCACATACGACGATACATATAATAATAACACTTTTGGATTATTATTACAAAACCGTCACCAACGGGCCATACTTGTTTTCAAACTACAAACGAATTACTCAACAAACACTTGGACATTTCCTAGTTGAGTGGACAACTAGCATGGGTGGTCTTTTAAGACACCAACTTATTTACTTGTTTATTTACGACCTTGTGCGTTTCGGACGCTAGAAGGTTGCAGGGTTCTGAGAACCGATATATGGACTTACATCCGCTTTACTTGATTGATTTCACATACGTACTTACTGGACTCAGGTGAGTCTTACAGCCCCACTTTTAATGTTTTTATACTTTGGGGTGAGATACTTAGCAACTGTTTTACATATGAACACAATGTACTGAACTGATTACTCTACTTTTTACACACATTGCGTGAGTTACTTTTTATCCACTGAAAGCCTCCTATCATAAGCTGTTAGTTATAGACTTAAGCGCGAGTATTAGTAGGATGGATCCATTCGGGACTGACAATCCCCGCCCGGGGTAGTAGCGCTACCACGAACCGTTCCGTAGAAACGGGCGTTTGATACTTGTTACATATGAGTGTTCGGATAGCACTCACGGGGTTACGTGATACTGTACTTGATTGTACCATTCACACTACACTGTTAAGCTTCAACTTGTGAGCTCATGGAACTTGTGATGATTTACTGATTTACTTACTTGGCTTGTTAGCCATACGGCTACATATTTGTGGTTCATACTGATACTTTTACTACTAAACCTGTAAGATTCACCAACCTTTTTGGTTGACACTTTTTATCTTTGTATCTCAGGTACACAGACGGAGTAGGATTACCCTGGACACTAGCTAGAGTCGCATGATTTTGTACATTGCATTTAACAGAGATTCTCAGCATTATCTTTTGTATATTATGATTATGTAATAGAATCTCCCGCTACACGCGTGGACTCTAGGGAATTTCATTTTTGTAACTGAAAACACTATGTTTTCAAACATTTATATATATTGGAAATGTAACTATTTTATAAATGTTGCATATAGATGTCGTTTGCTTTACTTTGTGCTGTGATATTTGATTAGTAACATCCCAAAGCTTGCTTCCGCCAACAGTGAAATCTGGGGGTGTTACAAGATGGAAAGTGAATTTGAGTTTGTGGATGTCGAAAAATCGGGAGCACCGAAGTAGACATCGCAAAATGGTAAAGCTACTGTGGGAACCGTCTCAGTGCTATACAGTTCCGGTAGGATTGTTAATGTTCGAGGATGGTTTGTGATGATCAGGGGCAACAACTCTTGCGTGTAGTTTTGGATATATTTTTATTAACTATCAAGCCTTTCAGGGAAAATTGGTGACACTTTTGGAGTGGTTAAACAGTTTCTGAAAGAAATGGAAATGTACAACTCCCATGAACATGTATTGTTTGAAAATAGAATTTAAATGCATTGAGTGAAACCATTTACTTATTCAAATTGTAAGGTTAAATACCTTTTTGAATTTTGGAAAATAGTTAACACGTGTTACTAATAGCCTACTACTCATGATAGAAGTAGTTCTGTTAACTATTTAATAAAACTTTAGGAACGAGTTTGTTGATTGTTCTAAGTTTTGTAATGAGTCGTGGATATGAGCTGGTGGATGCTGAGAGCACTAATTGGGGCTATAGACCACAAATGAACGTTACGGGAACTATATCATGGATGTAGTTCATTTATACATCGTGGATGTATAATTCCGCTATATAATTGAGTGCTCGAGATGGTCTTTGATATTGGCGATACCACATGTTTGTGGAAACCTATTTAAGACTTATGAGCCTCTCGAGAGATGGGTGCCACTTATTAATGTAATCGGACATTGGTAAAGGAAATTGAAATTGTAGAACTGAGGATATCTAAAATTTAAACCCTTCTCATGCATGTTCTCGACATCTCTAAAATGGTAACATCCAATAGCAAGTTGACTATTAATGTACTATAAATCTTAGTGATAAGCTCGTGCTTGAGAATGAGAAAAGCCTCCTTTTGTTCCTTGCGGTTGGGGCACTTGTAGGAGCATTGTCAATTATCACTCGAAAGGGATGATGATAATCATGATTGATGCAATTGACAGATCTACTATTGAAAATGATGAGAACGTTAATAATGTTTTAATTTCTCTTAAATTTGATCATGGCAATTTTACAAGTTCGTTAAATCATTGTGTTTGATTAAAACTTGCGATAAAAATTATCTAGTTGAATCACATTATTATATAATGTATGGTTGTAAATTAGCGGATTAGCTAAAAGGTTTTATGGGTATAAAACTAGTACATTTCATGAATGATTTTTAAACAGTTGACTTATGTAATCAATATTGTAATTATAATTTAACGGGATTTTACAAAAGGTGGTTTTGGTATATAACGATATGAGGATTGTTATATTCGTCATGACAATAATTGAAACCTAAATTAGTTAATTCATTGTAAAGAGATAAATTGAAAAGAGATAAATTTGAACACATAGGATTAGAATGTGGTCTTAAATTTATGAAATTGGAAGACATGTTAGTAATAACGACATGACTTGCGGATATGTCATAATATGTGAAAATTCAAGTATGAATTTAACGTATGGCACTGAGATATTGAATCTAGCAAGATTCAGTTATTGATTCTTGTCTACCTCATTGTTGTTGATACATAAATGAGGTTGAATAAGTGGCATGATTACATCCAAAATGACTTGACAATACGAAGTCAAGATTCTAAAGAGAGATTTGCATATATCTCTTGAGAAAAAAAACATCATAAGGTTATGGTGTTGGAAGTAATTCTATTTATCACAAGTGTGATATAAATCAAATTTTGTGGTATGGATTGGATAAGTCCAAGGTAAAGCTCTTTAGGGGCATTAGCGAAACTTCATAGATCAAAGGCAGACACATTATGATTATCAAGGAAATAAAACTAAATGATTAATACGAGATATTGTATATGAGACACTCCTAAATGTCATTATTTATGATGGTATTTAAGTCTCATTAGTGGATTTTTGTCTAAAAATAAGAATGGGTATTGACAAGGGACATGCGAGATTCCTTATAATAAGAAAGCTATTAAGAATCAGAATGATGCATCTTCTGTTCTTATGCTTAGGTCTTGAAGTCTATGGCATGCTAGATTTGGACTTGTCAATTATGATCTTCTGCAGAGATCAATTAACATCGAATATTCCATTGTATGGAATTTATGTATAGACAAAATTAAATCTTCGTTCGGTAACGAAAATATATGGTATATTGTGAAATCAAATTGATGAGACAATGATGAAAGATTAATTGTTTCCATGCTTAATACGGAATTCAGTTAGAATAATTCCTAGGAGAACTATGGACATAATGACGTATATTTTTTGTTATATTGTTTCGGGATTTGAATTGCCTAAATGGAGCTCGGATTTAGGAGAGCTTATTCGAGTGTTGCATCTTTATTAAGATGCTTAAATTCTATGTTTCTAGGTCAAACCTTGACTATAACTAAGAATTGCTTTGAATATGAGAAAGTTTTAAACTATATTTATATAGAGTTTAGTTAACTTTCTTACGGCAATTAATTTGCATCATTTGTCAATATATGAGAAACATGACAATATGCAAGACATGTGGGGGAAGTCAAGATAGATAATTCTTCTTGTACGAAAACCCCATATTTGGCATTCTTATAAAAAGGGAAGAAATTTCACAGAATAATATAAAAATGTAGGGGTGTCTTGCATTTTGATATGGGAAGGCCCGAATTCTAATTAATCAAGTGTTGCAAACAATGATCATTAGAATTGATTGGATAAAGAATGCAAAGGTCATAATGTAAGATGAATGTTTTTATATTGACCGATGGAGTATACGAGGGTCATGACGGAAGAGTCTAAAATTTCTATGATGAATGAGTGGAGTACACAAAGAGTCATAGAAATATAAGGTAAGATAATATTACTTTTACATGAAAGTAAATATAAAAGAGTACTCAATTTGCTTATATGTTGTACAAAGTGTAGTGGAGATATGTTGAGATAACGGATTTATTAGATTTTACAATCAAGTGAGAATTGTAACGACTAATTAAGGTTGTCATGGACAAGATCTAGGTTCAATAGGACAACCTAATTGTATAAACTAAGGGAGGTCACTGTGGGGGAGTTCTTAAACCTTTAAATAACCATTTGAGGGAGTTATTTAATTTCCTAGTCCATTCCAATAAATAACAGTGACAGTGATTTGAGGTTAAGCTTTTGGCTTTTAATGATTTTTGTATAACTACAAGGGTTTAAGTTATTATAAAGAATCACCTATGCGAGAGAGAAGTGGGGTCGCTTCGAAGGAAAATGTGGGGGGCGCAATTCCTAAGAGCTCTCGTAGAACCAGGCTAGTGTTTCAGGACCATAATGAACACGACTATGAGGACTTGACCTTGTCAGGGAGAATCATGTGTGAAGTGTATTGTCGTCTACACAAATGGTAGATCAGTTCAAAGACATCGCAGTCTACTAACAGCTAGGAGACTAAGTACATTTCATAAGGAAAGGTTCAAAGGGTAACACCTACCTATCCTTTCCAAGATTCAACCGTTGAGATTTCATTGGAACTTTAGTGTGCTTTCAGTCGGTATTCATTCATGTGGGGGATTGTTGGAAAATTTAGTGAAACCATGTGAGTTTTCAATAACTTTGAACACATAATTTTATATGTATGCGTAGTACATATAGATATTTGTTTACGTATTTGTGTCCTCCTTGATGAGCTTCGATATGAGATATTATGTGTCCAAATCGGAGCTAATGTGTGACAACCGTCAAACCTCAGGTCATTATCACACTAGAATCGTAAATTACATTTACCGCATTCCTTAAATCCGAGTGAAATTCCTAGGTTACGACTTCGCAAGCTTATTAAGCCATAGAACGACTTAGAGATTGCTTAGTGAACCATAAGTTCTTTTAGAGATGTTATAATAGGTTACTAAGTGCCAAATTAATCAAAGAAAAGTTCATCCCTTGATGCTTTAATAAAACCCTTAACGGTTCACAAAATGAAATTTTCGTAACTCGACAACGCAAACTTAATCGGATGAATAATACATGGACATTAAAAATAGACAAATTAAGTGTATCATAACTTAAGTCAAGAACTTAAAATTTCTCACTTTTCAAAACTCAAATTTTAATCACCAAAACATCACAAAATAAACCTCATAAAATACATATATTTATACCAAATTAATACAATTAATTAAATAACTTTTATACACTTTATTTAATAAAAAAAATATATATATATATATAATGACCAAAATACCCCCCAAAAACCGGCCAAAGGGCCACCTCCCCCATTCCCCAATTATTTTTCATGCAATCACCTCTTTTCTATACCCCCATTCTCATTACACACTTCACATTTTCACACACACACTCCACCTCTTCTCTCTACTTCTCTCTCTCTTTTTCTCTCAACTCACACACACAAACACACACTAATTCTCAGCCACATTCAAGTATTTTTCCAGATTATCAAAGGTGTTCATCACATTCATTCATCAAAACAAGGTAATATATGAAGCATATGTCTTCAAAATAACGTTTTTCTTCTTTTTTCTTTGTAAAAAAAACATGGATTCTAGCCTCTCTATGGCTAAAATCTCCATATAAACTCTTGATGTTTGTAGGTTACACCTTAAAACACCTTTTAGGTGTTAATAGAAAGGATAACCCATGATCAAACCGAAAATCAAGTAAAAATCGATTATTGTTTGTAAACTTGTTGATATATTGTTCTTAGTATGTAGAAATCTTGTTTTTATGATAATAATCACCTCTAGCACATCATGGATGTATTTTAATACCATGCATGTGTTAGAACATAGATTTAGATGTCAAAGGATCAAAAACTTCTTTTATTTCATGATTGGTGTTCTTCACTATGAACAAAACACCCATTATGAGTCTGGAATGCTTCTGTCCAGAAACTTTCATCTACTTCCACGATTTTTCTAAAAATCATTTCTTCATGAAAATGGACGTTTTTATAGTCTAAATTCAAGTTCTGGAAGTTAGCTTTCCAACCCCGTAAACCTCATATTGATTTGAGTTTGTTTGATATTTTTAATAATTTGTGGGACAAAAGATATACAAACTGTTGAAAAGGGTCAGAAACTTTTATCTTGGTATTTTAATCATATCTAGAGCCTCACACCTCCAAATAACTTGAAACCAACGCCAAAAGTTTACAAATTTTGTTGGTTACAACGTTTCTGTTGATCACTTTTTCTGGAACCCAATGTATTTTACTCAGATGTAATGATTGCATGCATGTGTCCCTAATTGGACACAGAAGATAAAAGAAAATATTAAAAATATTTGCACTAATTTTTAAATATTGGAAAAATTACAGTAACTATATAACATATTGGGGATAATCTGTGATTTTTTCTACATTTGATTTCAAATCAGAAGTATTTTTAATAAATACAACAAACAGAAATAAAATTCTGAAAATAAGAATGTTGACTGATTTTGGTAAAATTGAAAAACCGACACTTGCGGACTTGTCATTTAGGGAAAGAATAACTTTTTATGACTTATGAACATGTTTAAGGGTTGGGAATAAGTCTCGGGTCAAATCGAGGAGTTTTGACCAAGTCAACAAAAATGAGTCTCGGTTTCGGAGACGGAAAACTTACTATTTTCGGAAATAATGCTAACAAGAAGGTTATGGGGTGTCTTATGTGGCATAATCGGGTTATGGGTTTAATAAACATAAAATTTTAAGGAACCAATGTTCCAACACTCAAAACAATATGAAATATGAACATTACAATCACGTGACATTATACGACTTGTATGAGACGTTCGACAATTTTTTTTTTGTGTAATATATTAGTATTCATTATTGTACACAAACGCGATAATCGGACATTAACAAACTTCAAACCAATCAAACCAAAAAGGCACTTTGTAATCTAGATATTTAACTAAGCAATCTTAACAAACCAATTTACCAAGAATCTAACTAGAGACCTCGTGTTCATAGGACTTGGATAGGAGTCATACTCGTCAAGCACACGTGTTACATCCGTCGATTCACGCTTACGCTCAACTGTGAGTTCTCACAGCCCCTTTTTCACTTGTTTAATATTTTGGGGTGAAAAGCATGATTCTAAATTTTTACTAAATTGGTTGTACATTCATGAACTTGTTAAATCTTTGCCATGCTACTTATGCGAATTGGTGTGTATACTATTGTTATGCTTGAGTACTATCGTGCTAAAGTCCCCGGAAATACCTTTACACTACTTATTAACTCGTCCGAGAGCCAGACGAGCCGTTAATATTTATGGATAGCGCTATTTAGGGTAGACCATCCCTCACTCACACTGTAACGTGGGTGCATAGTATTACTTTTACTCATGTTACCGATGGAACATGGAGCTTGGGGCATGTGTCGGTCTAATCGGTTTAGTAGTGGCCTCATTGCATTAACGTTCGCATATACTACTTTCCTATTCGCAATAATTACAACCAATCATTTATATTTATATACTTGATGAACAAAGCTTTTGATTCATTTATCTATAACATTAAACCTGTGAACTCACCAACTATGACCATAGTTGACCGTTTGTTTATCATGCTTTTCAGGAAATCGACAGTAAGACGCATTCTAGGAGTACTTTTGTGTGGATGCATTCTCGCATGCGTTTGCTTTAATTTGGATTATGACTAACTTTTGGAAACTTTTATGAACTTGTTGTAATCACCTTTGGAATTATGTTTTGAACTTGTGGTAACTTGTAATACTTTTGCTAAATTATGTATGGTATTACTTCTATATCTTGTGCATTTGTTACCCGGTACTGTTACACCTCGTGTTTCCGCTTTAGCGGGGTGTGACAGATTTGGTATCAGAGCCTAAGGTTATAGAGAATGCCGGTTTTTTCCAAACAAAAACCCCAACTATAACCAACATTTTTCTTTAAAATCTTTTCTTAAAACTCCAAAGGTATTACCAATTAAACCAAACCGAGCATAGTACTAGTATAGCTAAACCATGTGTTGCATTATTGGACCTCAATTAGGCATAGCCTGATCACCTATGTTTAATTTAGGTAAGATTATGCGAGACACGGAATATGTATACTACGATTATGTTGATTTTTCTTTCCTGTTTAAACATTTGGAAAGCAAACGTTGTGTGTGTGCATTGCATATCGTAGGCATCCATAGTAGCACTATTAGTAACTAAGTATATCTTTAGGAACTAAGTTCTCCTTTTTATACAGACTTACCATGTCACACTCATCACTTCACGCTCTTGGATCGGCTGACGATTCTGGCTACTACACTGGTCGCCCTCGCGACAACACCTTGAGTTCCGAGCCAGAGGAGGCCCCCTATGAGGATTCTGAGCCAGAGGAAGCCCCCTATGAGGACCATGAGTCAGAAAACGAAGTTAGTAGCCGAGAGGTCACCCGAGAGAATACGAGGGTGACCCTGACACCCATCTCACCTCAGCCACCTCAAAATGGTGTGCGCTTGAGGGCCACTGCTCGTATGAGCGTTGCCCCACCTGTCAGATTTGCAGTACGAGACTTCCCTCCAGGGACTGGACCTTCAGGAACTGTACCTCCTGAGACTGTTTCTGGGATCCCAATTTCACGAGATCCCAACATGACTTATTGGATTGCACGTAGGGTAGATGAAATAAGTCATGAACTTCATGCTCATAGGACTGGCCTCGCCCAACATGGACAGATGTTGGGTAACATAGCAGACCTAACAGACCGGTTAATTTATCGTGCAAATGATGCCAGGGACACAACAAGTACAGCGATATTTTGGTGCAGAGTGTTGGCAGGGCTCACGTTTCTTTTGGCTGCGATGCTTATTTGGGTAGTTTGGTTTAGGATGTAGTGCTTGTAGTATGTGTCAACTTTTCAATCCTAGTGAATGTCTTTTGTTTCAGTGAATTATGAAAAATTGTAATGTAATGGTTGATCCAAATTTTCAAATCCTGGTTTATTAATGGAAAAACATTACCTTGTTCATTTTATATGACTATGGCAATTACTTACACACTTACTTGAATGTAAAACTTTTACTGCAGCTTAGTTTCAATTGATTACTAAAATATTAAAGTTTTAATGATACAAATATACAATACAAGCACTAACCAATAGCTTTTACCTGACTTAGAATCATGCCTCCGAGGAGAAACACAGACAACGTAGCTGAACGAGTAGCACAAGAACTTAACGCGGCACTACCTAACCTCGTTGCTCAAATCACCGCGGGTATCAATGCAGCACAAGGGAACCTGGGAGGACAACCTACTAACAACAATCAAGGATGCAGCTACAAAACCTTCATGTCATGCCGTCCCAAGGAGTTCTTCGGGACAGAAGGTGCTGTTGGGTTGTTATCCTGGATTGAAAGCATGGAGTCAGTGCTCCACATCAGCAAATGCTCACCTGAAAGCCAAGTCGAATATGCGTCATGCATGTTTCAGGGAAGAGCATTGACTTGGTGGAATAACCAAATTCAAACCAGAGGTCGCGAAGCTGCGTATAACCTTTCATGGGAGGAATTGAAGAGGATGTTGATCGAAGAGTACTGTCCAAAAGATGCACTTCAGAAATTGGAATCTGAATTCTGGAATCACGCCATGACTGGAACTGACATCGATAAGTACACTGCCCGATTTCATGAGCTTGCAAGGCTAGTACCCCACATGGTTACCCCAGAGGAGAAAAGAGTGGACAGGTACATATGGGGTTTAGCTCCAGAAATACGAGGGATGGTTACCTCGGCAAACCCATCAACCATTCAGGCGGCTGTAGTCTTGGCTAACCGCCTGACAAATGATGTAATTAGATCAGGTGGATCATCGAAAGGGAAAGATAATGGAAAGAGGAAGCAGGAGAACCAACCAAGGAACAGGGGTGGTGGTAACCCAGACAAGAAACAGATGGTGGCGAAAAATTTTGGTGTGGTTGCCCAAGGACAGAAGCAATACACCGGGCCGCATCCAAAGTGTAACAAGTGCAACTATCACCATTCTAGAAATTGTCCGGTGTGCGACAAGTGTAAACGGACGGGCCACTATTCCAAGTACTGCAAGAGTGGTAATGGGAACAATGGGCAAAAAGCAGCATGCTTCGAGTGTGGAAGCCTGGACCATCTCAAGAACACTTGCCCTAGGCTGAATAGAGCCCCTAATAACAATGCTGGAAATCAAAGGGGCCCAGCACGAGGACGGGCATTTGTCATTGGAACTGAGGAAGCAAGGCAGGATCCAAACGCTGTGACAGGTACATTCCTCTTAAACAATCACTATGCGTCTGTACTGTTTGACTCTGGAGCAGAAAGAAGTTTTGTCTCACTAGAGTTTAGGCCACTGATTAATTTAAAGCCAGACAAACTAAAGGAGATCTATATTATCGAGTATGCTAATGGTCATGAATTTCAGGCTAGGGACATAATTCTAGGTTGTACCTTGAACCTAGCTGATAAGTCATTTAATATCGACCTAATTCCAATCGAACTGAAAAGTTTCGATGTAGTGGTGGGTATGGACTGGCTCACCAAGGTCCGAGCGGAGATTGTCTGTTTTGAAAAAGTTATCCGAATACCTCTCAAAGACGGAGAAACTCTTGCTGTGCAAGGAGATAAACCCGATCGAGAGCTCAAAATTGTGTCTACTATAAAGATGCATAAGTATCTGGAGAAAGAGTGCCGTGCATTTCTGGCTCACGTGGTGGAAAAGAAACCGAAGGAGAAGCGTATCCAAGATATACCTGTAGTTAGAGATCACCCCGAAGTTTTCCCGGAAGATTTACCTGGACTTCCCCCGCCAAGGCAAGTCGAATTTCGAATTGATCTAGTTCCCGGGGCAGCACCTGTAGCTAAAGCACCATATCGCTTGGCACCGGCTGAGATGCAGGAGCTATCAGAACAATTACAAGAACTTCTGAGCAAAGGTTTGATTCGGCCAAGCTCATCGCCCTGGGGAGCTCCCGTTCTCTTCGTCAAAAAGAAAGATGGGTCATTCCGGATGTGTATTGATTATAGAGAACTAAACAAGTTGACTATTAAGAATCGTTACCCTCTTCCCCGAATAGATGATCTATTTGATCAGCTACAAGGCGCATCCTACTTTTCAAAAATTGATCTACGATCTGGATACCATCAAGTGGGTGTGCGCGAGGAAGACGTTCCTAAGACAGCCTTTAGAACTCGATATGGGCACTACGAGTTCTTGGTAATGCCCTTCGGACTAACAAACGCACCTGCAGTTTTCATGGATTTGATGAATAGGGTATGCAGACCATACCTAGATAAGTTCGTGATAGTGTTCATCGACGACATATTGATTTACTCACGGAATAAGGAAGATCACGAACATCATTTGAAGTTGATACTAGAACTACTCAAGGACCAAAAATTGTATGCTAAGTTCTCAAAGTGCGAATTTTGGCTCCGAGAGGTACACTTCCTTGGTCACGTAGTCAACGAAAAAGGAATCCAAGTGGACCCAGCTAAGATTGAAGCAATTAAAAAGTGGGAGGCTCCGAGAACCCCTACAGAAATTCGTCAATTTCTGGGATTGGCTGGTTACTACCGGAGATTCATTGAGAACTTTTCAAAAATCGCTAAGCCTTTAACAGAATTGACCCAAAAGGCGAAGGAGTTTGTTTGGGGGAAAATGCAGGAGGAAGCATTCCAAACACTGAAGCATAGGCTATGCGATGCACCAATCTTGGCGTTACCCGAGGGAACAGAGGATTTTGTCGTATACTGTGATGCGTCACACCAGGGATTGGGATGTGTGCTGATGCAAAAGAATAAGGTCATCGCTTATGCATCGAGGCAGCTCAAGGAGCATGAGAAGAACTACACAACACACGACTTGGAGCTAGGAGCTGTAGTCTTTGCCCTTAAGATCTGGAGACACTATCTGTATGGTACAAAGTGCACTGTGTTTACTGACCATAAGAGTCTTCAACATATCTTTGACCAGAAAATGCTCAATATGAGGCAAAGGAGATGGGTAGAATTGCTTAGTGACTACGATTGTGAGATCAAGTATCATCCAGGAAAAGCGAATGTGGTAGCAGATGCTTTAAGTAGGAAGGAAAGGTTAAGACCCTCACGAGTACGAGCATTGGGAATGATGGTTCAAACAAGTTTAAAAACTCGAATCCTTGACGCTCAAAGAGAAGCAATGAGACCTGAAAATATAAAGAACGAGACTCTACACAACCTAGACCAGAAATTTGAAATTAAGACTGATGGAGTTCGTTACTTCAAGGAGAGGGCATGGATTCCGAGAACCGACAATCTAAGGGATGTCATCATGGATGAAGCCCATAGATCCAGGTATTCAATCCACCCAGGAGCTGATAAGATGTACAGGGATTTAATGGAATACTATTGGTGGCCGGGGATGAAGAAAGATATTGCCCTGTATGTTGGGAAATGTTTAACATGTTCTAAGGTCAAAGCAGAGTACCAGAAACCATCCGGTTTGTTACAACAGCCGGAAATTCCCCAATGGAAGTGGGAGCAAATATCAATGGATTTTATAACCAAGTTGCCCAGGACGGCAAGGGGACATGACTCGATTTGGGTTATAGTGGATCGGTTGACGAAATCCGCACATTTTCTTCCGATCCGAGAAGACTACAAGATGGAAAAGCTCGCACAGGTCTATATTAATGAAATTGTTGCACGTCACGGAATACCTCTTTCCATAATTTCTGATAGGGATAGTCGATTCACGTCGCGCTTTTGGCAATTACTCCAGAAAACCCTAGGTACTCAACTGAACTTAAGTACTGCCTATCACCCCCAAACTGACGGGCAAAGTGAGCGAACCATACAAACTTTGGAAGACATGTTACGAGCCTGCGTGATTGACTTCGGAGGAAGCTGGGATACTCACTTACCTTTAGTGGAGTTTTCCTATAACAACAGTTATCACACTAGCATTGAGTGTGCTCCATTTGAAGCCTTGTATGGGCGTAAATGTCGTTCACCGCTTTGTTGGTTGGAGGCAGGTGACAGACAGTTGACGAGACTCGACATCATACAAGAAACAACTGACAAGATCACGACAATCAGGGAAAGACTGAAGACAGCCAGAAGTCGTCAGAAAAGCTACGCAGATAACCGTAGGAAACCTCTAGAATTTCAAATCGGTGATAAAGTACTCCTAAAGGTGTCACCGTGGAAAGGCGTTATCCGCTTTGGAAAGCGAGGAAAACTAAGCCCGAGATATATTGGACCTTTCGAGGTACTACAAAGGATTGGTCCGGTAGCTTACCGACTCAAACTGCCGCAAGAGCTCAGTGGCATCCACGACACATTCCATGTTTCTAACCTAAAGAAATGCTTATCTGATGAAACACTCGTTGTCCCTCTCGCGGAAGTTCGAATTGACGATAAACTCCACTTCATAGAAGAACCACTCGAAATCATAGACCGCGAAGTCAAGAGATTGAAGCGAAGCCGAATTCCCATAGTTAAAGTCCGGTGGAATTCGCGACGGGGTCCTGAATTCACTTGGGAGCGCGAGGATCAATTCCGACGCAAGTATCCGCATCTATTCTCGAGTGCTTCGTAGCACAATGGGACGAGTTGAATTTCGGGACGAAATTCATTTCAACGGTGGGATATTGTGACAACCGTCAAACCTCAGGTCATTATCACACTAGAATCGTAAATTACATTTACCGCATTCCTTAAATCCGAGTGAAATTCCTAGGTTACGACTTCGCAAGCTTATTAAGCCATAGAACGACTTAGAGATTGCTTAGTGAACCATAAGTTCTTTTAGAGATGTTATAATAGGTTACTAAGTGCCAAATTAATCAAAGAAAAGTTCATCCCTTGATGCTTTAATAAAACCCTTAACGGTTCACAAAACTGAAATTTTCGTAACTCGACAACGCAAACTTAATCGGATGAATAATACATGGACATTAAAAATAGACAAATTAAGTGTATCATAACTTAAGTCAAGAACTTAAAATTTCTCACTTTTCAAAACTCAAATTTTAATCACCAAAACATCACAAAATAAACCTCATAAAATACATATATTTATACCAAATTAATACAATTAATTAAATAACTTTTATACACTTTATTTAACAAAAAAAATATATATATATAATGACCAAAATACCCCCCAAAAACCGGCCAAAGGGCCACCTCCCCCATTCCCCAATTATTTTTCATGCAATCACCTCTTTTCTATACCCCCATTCTCATTACACACTTCACATTTTCCCACACACACTCCACCTCTTCTCTCTACTTCTCTCTCTCTTTTTCTCTCAACTCACACACACAAACACACACTAATTCTCAGCCACATTCAAGTATTTTTCCAGATTATCAAAGGTGTTCATCACATTCATTCATCAAAACAAGGTAATATATGAAGCATATGTCTTCAAAATAACGTTTTTCTTCTTTTTTCTTTGTAAAAAAAACATGGATTCTAGCCTCTCTATGGCTAAAATCTCCATATAAACTCTTGATGTTTGTAGGTTACACCTTAAAACACCTTTTAGGTGTTAATAGAAAGGATAACCCATGATCAAACCGAAAATCAAGTAAAAATCGATTATTGTTTGTAAACTTGTTGATATATTGTTCTTAGTATGTAGAAATCTTGTTTTTATGATAATAATCACCTCTAGCACATCATGGATGTATTTTAATACCATGCATGTGTTAGAACATAGATTTAGATGTCAAAGGATCAAAAACTTCTTTTATTTCATGATTGGTGTTCTTCACTACGAACAAAACACCCATTATGAGTCTGGAATGCTTCTGTCCAGAAACTTTCATCTACTTCCACGATTTTTCTAAAAATCATTTCTTCATGAAAATGGACGTTTTTATAGTCTAAATTCAATTTCTGGAAGTTAGCTTTCCAACCCCGTAAACCTCATATTGATTTGAGTTTGTTTGATATTTTTAATAATTTGTGGGACAAAAGATATACAAACTGTTGAAAAGGGTCAGAAACTTTTATCTTGGTATTTTAATCATATCTAGAGCCTCACACCTCCAAATAACTTGAAACCAACGCCAAAAGTTTACAAATTTTGTTGGTTACAACGTTTCTGTTGATCACTTTTTCTGGAACCCAATGTATTTTACTCAGATGTAATGATTGCATGCATGTGTCCCTAATTGGACACAGAAGATAAAAGAAAATATTAAAAATATTTGCACTAATTTTTAAATATTGGAAAAATTACAGTAACTATATAACATATTGGGGATAATCTGTGATTTTTTCTACATTTGATTTCAAATCAGAAGTATTTTTAATAAATACAACAAACAGAAATAAAATTCTGAAAATAAGAATGTTGACTGATTTTGGTAAAATTGAAAAACCGACACTTGCGGACTTGTCATTTAGGGAAAGAATAACTTTTTATGACTTATGAACATGTTTAAGGGTTGGGAATAAGTCTCGGGTCAAATCGAGGAGTTTTGACCAAGTCAACAAAAATGAGTCTCGGTTTCGGAGACGGAAAACTTACTATTTTCGGAAATAATGCTAACAAGAAGGTTATGGGGTGTCTTATGTGGCATAATCGGGTTATGGGTTTAATAAACATAAAATTTTAAGGAACCAATGTTCCAACACTCAAAACAATATGAAATATGAACATTACAATCACGTGACATTATACGACTTGTATGAGACGTTCGACAATTTTTTTTTTGTGTAATATATTAGTATTCATTATTGTACACAAACGCGATAATCGGACATTAACAAACTTCAAACCAATCAAACCAAAAAGGCACTTTGTAATCTAGATATTTAACTAAGCAATCTTAACAAACCAATTTACCAAGAATCTAACTAGAGACCTCGTGTTCATAGGACTTGGATAGGAGTCATACTCGTCAAGCACACGTGTTACATCCGTCGATTCACGCTTACGCTCAACTGTGAGTTCTCACAGCCCCTTTTTCACTTGTTTAATATTTTGGGGTGAAAAGCATGATTCTAAATTTTTACTAAATTGGTTGTACATTCATGAACTTGTTAAATCTTTGCCATGCTACTTATGCGAATTGGTGTGTATACTATTGTTATGCTTGAGTACTATCGTGCTAAAGTCCCCGGAAATACCTTTACACTACTTATTAACTCGTCCGAGAGCCAGACGAGCCGTTAATATTTATGGATAGCGCTATTTAGGGTAGACCATCCCTCACTCACACTGTAACGTGGGTGCATAGTATTACTTTTACTCATGTTACCGATGGAACATGGAGCTTGGGGCATGTGTCGGTCTAATCGGTTTAGTAGTGGCCTCATTGCATTAACGTTCGCATATACTACTTTCCTATTCGCAATAATTACAACCAATCATTTATATTTATATACTTGATGAACAAAGCTTTTGATTCATTTATCTATAACATTAAACCTGTGAACTCACCAACTATGACCATAGTTGACCGTTTGTTTATCATGCTTTTCAGGAAATCGACAGTAAGACGCATTCTAGGAGTACTTTTGTGTGGATGCATTCTCGCATGCGTTTGCTTTAATTTGGATTATGACTAACTTTTGGAAACTTTTATGAACTTGTTGTAATCACCTTTGGAATTATGTTTTGAACTTGTGGTAACTTGTAATACTTTTGCTAAATTATGTATGGTATTACTTCTATATCTTGTGCATTTGTTACCCGGTACTGTTACACCTCGTGTTTCCGCTTTAGCGGGGTGTGACATAATGTGAATGAGATATCGATTCACAAAGTTAGACATTTGATGTATAGTTTGGTAGGTTTGAGTTTGTCCCACATCGGTGGGTGAACCAAACCTAGAGGTACCAACCAAACTATAAATAGAGGTGTCTAGGCTCTATTCTAGTTACACACAAAAACACAACCCTTTTTATTAAAGGAGATACTCCGATGAAATCTTGGGCAGTGAGTCAAGTCCGGCAGTACAAGCTGCTTCGGCTGTTGTACCCTGGGAAACTATAAATAGAGGTACCAACCAAACTATAAATAGAGGTGTCTAGGCTCTATTCTAGTTACACACAAAAACACAACCCTTTTTATTAAAGGAGATACTCCGATGAAATCTTGGGCAGTGAGTCAAGTCCGGCAGTACAAGCTGCTTCGGCTGTTGTACCCTGGGAAACAGACGACGTGTAGACGGCGAATCTGTTTTAAGGGAACTGTGTCCAACACAGGCCTCGGTCTTCTTAAAATTAAGTTTTCGGGACGTGCCGATTTTCTTTAAGATAAGTTTCTTTTACTTATTTCTTTTATTTATGTATTTTACTTTGATTGTTTCTTATCATTTGTTTATACATTAAAATTATATTCGAGTTACGGCATATTTTACCTACACATCACACCTGTTGCCGTAGATGCTAAGTATATTGTAGAATTAGTGAATGGTAAACTCATTGAAACCGATAGTGTAATACCTAATTGCACTTTAAACTTAGCCGACGAACTCTTTCGCATTGATCTAATTCCTGTCGAGATCGGAAGTTTCGACATCATTGTTGGCATGGACTGGTTGTCCAAACACCGTGCTGAAATTGTCTGTTTCGATAAAATCGTCCGCATTCCACTCGTCATCGGTGGTACCTTAATCATACAAGGGGAGACCGGTGGGACGAGATTGAACATCATTTCATGTATGAAAACCCGCAAGTATCTGACAAAATGTTATCAGGCAATATTCGCACACGTCATTGAGAAAAAGTCAGAGGAGAAGCGACTTGAGGATGTGCCCATCGTTCGAGACTTTCCAGAAGTCTAACCCGAAGACTTGCCTGGTCTTCCACCACCGAGACAAGTTGAGTTCTCAATCGATCTTGTGCCCGGAGCAGCATCCGTGGCACGAGCACCTTATCGTTTAGCGCTATCCGAACTTCAGGAGTTGTCCACCCAGTTACAGGAACTCCTGGACAAAGGATTCATTAAACCGAGTTCTTCACCTTGGGGAGCTCCGGTCTTATTTGTTAAAAAGAAAGACGGTTCATTCGGAATGTGTATCGACTACCGAGAGTTGAACAAACTCACCGTCAAGAACCGATATCCACTTCCCCGTATTGATGACCTGTTTGACCAACTTCACATATCGAGTTTTTATTCAAAGATCGATCTTCGGTCAGGTTATCATCAGCTACGAGTTCGCGACACCGATATTCCAAAAACTGCTTTCCGAACTCGCTATGGGCATTACGAATTCCAAGTGATGCCATTCGGTTTAACAAACGCACCGGCCGTATTCATGGACCTCATGAAACGAGTGTGCAAACCATATCATGACAAGCTTGTCATCGTATTCACTGACGATATTCTCATTTACTCGCGCAACGAACAAGAACATGCGCAACACCTCAAAACCATTCTAGAACTACTTAGACACGAAGAGCTTTATGCCAAATTCTCTAAGTGTGAGTTCTGGATGCAAACCATTCATTTCCTTGGACACGTCATTGATAGTCAAGGAATTCATGTTGATCTATCAAAAATCGAGGCTATCAAGTGCTGGCAAGCACCCATGACACCGACCGAAGTACGGCAATTCCTAGGACTTGCCGGGTACCATCGGCGCTTCATTGAAAACTTCTCGAAAATAGCCCAACCACTCACGACACTGACTCAAAAAGACAAGAAGTTCGATTGGACTGATAAACAAGAGTCAGCATTCCAACTGTTGAAACAAAAGCTTTGCAGTGCACCTATCCTATCATTACCTGATGGCAACGATGACTTCGTGGTATACTAAAATGCCTCTCACCAAGGTCTCGGTTGCGTGTGATGCAACGGGACAAGGTCATTGCTTACGCCTCACGACAGCTCAAAATTCACGAAAAGAATTACACCACTCATGATCTCGAACTAGGAGTTGTTGTCTTTGCACTCAAAATCTGGAGACATTATCTCTACGGTACCAAATCTACAATCTTTACCGATCACAAAAGTCTCCAACACGTATTCGATCAAAAGGATCTCAACATGAGACAACGTCGCTGGGTCGAGTTGCTCACCGATTATGACTGCGAAATCAAATACCATCCAGGCAAGGCAAACGTTGTTGCCGATGCCCTCAGTTGAAAAGAATGTTCAAAACCACTTCGAGTCCGAGCACTCAGTATGACTATACACAACGATCTGATTATTCAGATTCTCACCGCTCAACTCAAAGCCCTGAAACCTGAAAACATCAAAAACGAAGCCTTGCGAGGCATGGAGAAACAATTCGAAACCAAACCTAACGAAGTTAAACACTTCTCAAACCGAATCTGGTTGCCCTGTTTTGGGAACCTACGCGACTTGGTGATGCATGAAGCTCACAAGTCCAAATACTCTATACATCCTGGATCTGACAAGATGTATCATGGCATCAAAGAGTTGTATTGGTGGCCAAACATGAAAGCTGGAATCGCCTCATACGTCAACAAGTTCCTTACTTTCTCAAAAGTCAAAGCCGAATACTAGAAACCTTCCGGATTACTCCAAAAACCGGAAATCCCACAATAGAAATTGGAGCAGATCACTATGGACTTCATCACAAAACTCCCAAAAATATCAAGCGGTTGCGATAACATTTGGGTAATCGCCGATCGTCTCACCAAATCTGATCATTTCCTCGCAATCAAAGAAACCGATAAAATGGAACGCCTCACACGAATCTATCTCAAGGAAATTGTATCACAACATGGCGTCCCCATCTCGATTATCTCCGATAGAGATAGTCGTTTTACATCTCACTTTTGGCAGTCACTTTAGAAATCATTGGGTACTCGTCTGGATATGAGTACTGCATATCATCCTCAAACCGACG
Source organism: Helichrysum umbraculigerum (assembly GCA_949592205.1). NCBI lineage: Eukaryota > Viridiplantae > Streptophyta > Magnoliopsida > Asterales > Asteraceae > Helichrysum > Helichrysum umbraculigerum. The sequence goes on from CATIUR010000006.1 coordinate 64,402,124, forward strand.
GCCAAAGTGATCGAACTATTCAAACACTAGAGGATATGCTACGAGCCTACGTAGTTGACTTCGGTACGAAATGGGAACATCATTTTCCATTGTGCGAATTCTCGAACAACAACAGCTACCATACTAGTATTGGAGCTGCACCATTCGAGGCACTGTATGGTCGTAAGTGCCGATCACCTATCTGTTGGACCGAAGTGGGAGACAGCTAACTCACTGTTCCCGAAATCATTCACGAAACCACAGAGAAAATCTTTGGCCGGTTACCACACCTCAAGTATGGGCTTCCATACTTGAGTCTTTGACTCACTCAATCACCACCATTTCATTTCCATTTCCATACTCCATCTCCAAACTCTCTCCCTTCTCTCTCCCATTCGGCTCCATCACCACCTCCACAAACCGCCACCTTCCACCTCCAATAACTAGCCTCATAACACCTTGGATTACTTCAAGACTTGGAGCAAAACGATCACCACACAAATCTCTACGTTTCTATTTTCTCGTTTTTCAAAACCGACACTCGTAAGTTTTCGTCACCTTGAAACTACTTCTAATACGTTTATTTACATGTCTAGTTGATTATCTTGCTATATTATGTCCAAATAATACGTTAAAACTCGTTTTTGAAACTTGTATATATAAACCGAGAATGTCACCGAAAATCAGTCACACAAAAGAATTTTTATAAACTCGTATGAGTAAAAGGAATGCATATATCTTATACCTAAATCTTCGTATTTTCATTGGCTACAACTTTCATGTAGAAAGTTTCCTTTCAAATTACACTCATTTTCCTCTAAAAATCGTTTTACACACTGATGTCGATTTTGGCCGAAAACCGAACACTCTTCCTTTTCTATCTTGTTTGGCTAGGTAAACGACACCTATAGATCTTGGGAAAATTCTCAAAAATACAAGACCTATACGTTAATATGTGTGATTTTTTTTTTGGAATTGTTTTGGTGTAAAAAGTGGTGAAATCTCGAGTTGAAAACGAACAAAATCTGGAACCGAAGCTCTAGGGACTGTTTTGATGTTTTTAATAAAACCGACACTTCGGACCGACCATAAAACATACCGATAATTTTCTAAGCCTTATTTAAAAATTTTAAGACTTGTGTAAAAGTCTCGGGTCAAACCGAGGTCGTTTGACCACAAACCCGAACCCTTGAACCAACTCAGGCCTTTGTGTCGCATTTGGCCCAAAACCATTGCGACACATGCCTCTATGTCGCACCTGTATAACTAGTAATGATATCCTGTGATAGAAGCCCTTATGTCGCACACAAATATTGCGACACAAACCATCAGCGACCCCGAACCTGCGACACAAGCTACTATGTCGCATTAAATTGCGAACGTCGCACATAGCGACACAAAGTCCTATGTTGCAACAATCACTTACGTCGCAACTTGCGACACAAACTTCTATTTCGCACCTTATGTCGCAATTTACAGAATCTATAAAATCCAAATTTCACTAAGTGTCGAATAATTACACCAACTAAACGTTATACGATTGTACTGGTACAAGAAACACACATACACTTTGAGAAGTTTACAACACGATGACACATATGATAATAATACCTTTGAATTATTATATCAAACTATCACCAACGGGCCGTACATGTTTTCAAAATTCAAACAAACACTCAAACATTTGGACATAACTAGTTGATGGACAACTAGCATAGATGGTCTGTTGAGACATATACTCACTTATATAACCTTGCGCATTTAGGACGCCCGGCAGGTTACAGTTTTCGGACACATCATTTGGTACAACATCATATTTGTTTGCTTTGCAAACACATCAGACTCAGGTGAGTCTCATAGCCCTGCTTTTTACTGTTTTTACCTCGGCGTGAGGATACATGCTCAGTTTTCATTTTTACATGTGAACACAAGTACAAAACTCGATATATTGACTGCATGAGTTGTTTTACCTAATCATAAAGCCCTCCACATCATAAGTTTGTTAGTATGGATTTAGCGTGAATGTTAGTGAATGGTACCATTTGCCGGGGTAGTCGCGCTACCACGACTGCTGGTCAAACGGACACATTAGCATTTGTTTATAACAAGTGTAGATTAGACACTCGCAGGAGGCAACCTCGATCGGGCACTTGATTGTGATCCTGACATCTCAGTTAAGCTCAAACTATGAGCTCATGGCAGTAATATACACACTTATTTGATTGATTTCAAACATGATTAAATCTTGTGGTTCATACATTATTATTATATCATTACACCTGTGAGCTCACCAGCTTTTAGCTGACCTTTTAAGATGTATTCTCAGGTACTCAGCAGCAGTAGGTCTGCTTAGGATATTATATAGCTCGAGTCGCATGCAAACAACATGAGATTTTCCTGCATTATTATATTTTGGAAAAATAGTAATGCCATAGAATCTCTCAAATAGGTTACCGAGCTTTTGTAACTTATCAACAATTGTAAACATTTATTACAATCAATGTATTTTGTTAAAACGATGCATGTAGATGTCATTTATTATATCTTTGTGCTGTGATTACCGGATTAGTCGCGCCCCGACCCGAATCGCTTCCGCATCATAATTTGGGGGTGCGACAGACAAAGAACAGTTTACACAGGAAGTATCATCATCATGATGATGACTTCTGGAATCAACGACGAAGAGAAGTAATTCTGAAATTGGATCACTTGAAACTTTGTGATCAGAAGGGCAGTCGCAAACCCAGGAAAATTTCCTTGAAGAATTCAAAGAGGATGAAGCGATCAAGGTGTTACATATGTCTTATTCGAGGACACGCTTATTGGAACTGCCCAAATAAAAACAGAAGGGCTGAATTCAGAAGGGGACAACAAGTGCAAGTGAAGAAATCCAAAGTAGAAAAAGGGATTGAAGAGGCCACAAAAAAATAACATGGCGAAATCGTTACAACATCCAAAAATTGGCAAGTGATAGGGACTGATAAAGGATCATGAAATAATATATGGTATGTCTCTGATGAATACCCGAGACACATGACCCCGAATATGGAAGTGTTTTATAAATTTAAATCAGAAACCATGAGAACGAGTGCAACCGGTGAAGACGGTTAGAATGTTCGAGGAATTGGGGAAGCGATAGTTCAGACAGAGACAAGAAACTTTGTGATACCAGGAGTATATTATGTCCCTAATGTGGGTTCACACACTGAGTTTAAGCCAACAAGGTTTTAAAGTGGACTTCTAGATAACAGATTGAGTGGTGAAGAGGCTGTTCGATGACACATGTAGTGAAGATAGTAGCAGCGCTGAAGACAAAGAGGATTGCGTAGGAGAACAAAAAAGGCTGGACATGGTTAAGGAAAAGGCTAGTGAAGCCGTGATGCGTTATTGTGACTCCCTATACTTTAAGGAGAACACAATTGAATAAAGATTGGATGGTAACCCGGAATCGAGGGTGCCATCAAGGTATGATTTTGAAAGTTTAATTGGGTTTATTGAAATGGTTAATGAACAAGAGATAATCGAAGAATGTAGAGAATTGGTCAAGAACCATTATGAGAAAATGGTACAATGGTTCCTTAAAGAGTGTATGGAAGGCGAATAATGACCAATAACCCCAAAGATAAACGGGACAGAAGTATGCCTATTAGACCTTTACCTTACAGTGAAAAGTATGGGTGATCATACCCAAGTGATAATGAAGAATAAGTGGATTAATATAGCCTATGCGATGGGTTTCCCGAAAGAATATGCGGATGGGTTAAAGGAGTGCTATGGAACGCACTTGAGTCTCTTAAAAGCCTACTATGAAGTGGCTAGGGATTATTCCAGCAGTGTTGATGTACCAAAGGCAAGGGAATGAAGCAATTGCAGATGCAATGGACGATGATGATTTTGTCATCATCACGTAAGAAAGAAGATCAGTAAAGTTTTGGCGTTTGACATTAGGGGGGAATATGTTAGACTTTAATGTCAAATGGGCCAAAGTTTATGTAACACCCACCTTAAGGGTCTAGTGGCATTATGGTAAATTTCCTGACTTTAAATTATTATTTAATGTGTTAGGAAATTAGTTTGTTTATTATGTTTATTGTGAATGGTTAGTCAAAAAGTCAAATGACTTATTGTAACTAGTAAATTATTGATTGGTTGAACTTTATAAAGTTGAAGGTAAAATAATATTGTTGGAATTGTAAATGATTTTAGGTTCCAGACAATAGGTTTAGAAGGGGACTAATTTTAAATGCTATACTATGTCGGTTATAAGTGAGCCGACCTATTTTGTTTTAACTTTCCCAATTTATATTACTTCCTCATACACACAAACTAATAACACATAAACTTTCCTAAGAGAAACCATAAACAAAGATTGAAGAAAACTAAGGTTGTGACCTTGATTATACCTCAGATTATCATCATCATCATTTTGTATCTTCAAGTTATAAGTGTTTTTACTTTAATAAGTTCTACTTATGATTTTGATGTAAATTGGTTAGGTTAATGATGTGAGATTGAACTTGGAAAGGTGCTTAATTGATGCTATTGATGTTTATTGGGTATTAGAAATTTTGTTAGATTGATTAGGTATCTGGGTTTGCTGTTTGGTGGGTTAAACCTTCGGATTCTGGGTGAAGAAGAAGATGCAGGTTGCTGGAAATGGGTGTTACCCGGCTGGTAACCCATTTACCCGGCGGGTAGTAAGTTTTGGAAAGTATCCGGCGGAAATGGGTGTTAGTGAATCTTTAGTGACTAAAAAAATTTCACTAATTTTCATTAAACCTGAATTGGGCTGAAATTCTCATAGTCACTTGAAAACGGCCCTGATCTAGGCGGTTTTAGGCCTTCCGGGGTCGTTTAGGGGCCGAAAATTGCATTTTTCAGTTTTTGAATCTAGTTTCGGAACTTTTGATTACATTTTAGATTGGACTTTTTGTTTTCCCTGATCTCAGAGATTACCTGCTTGGGTAGATATGCTATGATGATAAATTGGAACTAGATAATTGAGTAAATGGCTAAAGGTAACCTAGTATGAATGATACTTACAATTTAACTATTGTTGTATGTTGATAATACATATTGAGACGTTTGATTTTAAATACAATTGAGTAGTTATAATTAATATTATAACTTGTTGATTGTAAGGGTTGATATTATGAATTTAAAATGAGTTATATGTTATGAACCATCTACTAACTCATTATTTATTTGTATTCTCAGATACGGAGAAGGCTCGGTAATATTAGACTTCTGAGCTATCGGCTGAGGTAACGGTGAGTGGATCTGTAATCCTCAATGTGATTTAGTTGTAACAGGTTTGGTTACATCGGGTAAACGTAGTTTTACTGTTTATAGACTGTTTAGTCTGCCATGATATTATTACTGTTGATAGACTGTTGAGTCTGACATGATTCCATGATGATTATGGATTATGTGATTATGTGATACATGGCCATTGGGCATACGTGATTTATTCAGAGGTCAACGTGGGTTGGGCTTGATTGCTATTGTTTGTCCGACTGGGATGGGGTTCCTTGTACATATCGTTAATGAGAACCTATGTCGTGTGGGGGAATAGCAACAAGCTACCGATTAACCGTTGTATTGGCATGCAGTTGGGTTTTAAGTGTTCTTGGAGGGCCACCGCGGCATGAGGGCACCTCAAGGACCACCGATCCTCTTTGAAGCTGATTGTTTACGATGCTTTTGCTGTAAACAGGGTTGTTATGTGTTTACGATGTTTTTGCTGTAAACAGGGTTGTTATGTGTTTACGATGTTTTTGCTGTAAACAGATTTGTTATGCTAAGTTGGACTGTTGGTTATTTATTCACTCACTTAGCTTTATGCTAATCCCACCACCCTACTTCTTGCAGGTTATATTTTTTAATATAACAGGCTGGGCAAGAAGCTTTGATGGGACGAAATGTTTAACCAGGCGGTTACTCTGATATTTGTTTTGGGGATAAGTCCAAGTTATGTTTTGAATTATATAACACCCGAATTGATTTGTTGGAATTTGAAATAGTATAATCTTTCATATATAATGTGTTGTGTAAATTATTATTATATGTTGACCTGCGCTTCCGATGTATAGTAATATATAAAAAAATGGTTCTAAATTATGGGGTGTTATTGTTTATTAGAATGGGTCATGTAAATATTATTATACATATTAGTTAAGCCCGGTTATGTTTCTGGTTTGGGCCGCATGCCAACAAACCCACACACAGAGAATAGTTAGGGCAGTTAGTATAGTAAAGGTCGTATTGGTTCATTATTAGTATGAAGCGACGCATTTGTTCATTGTGTCTGCTTGTATTGTATATATATGTGTATCAGTTGAACAAGAATTGTAACCCATTCAGTTAATATACATCTGTTCATATATCTTCTTTCTTGCACATATCGTATTCATATTCCATACCTGTGAATCAGTGATTTACAATGGTAAATCATAATTGGTTGTTGGAATCAGATTACTGGAAACATAAACGTTTTGATTCCAATAATCGATGGCAACATCTTTAAGGTTATGATATCAGTAGTACAATAAGTAAATACTTCTAGTTAGCACAATCCAAAACATCAATTTTCCTGAAAATGGTGGTGGCAACATTGGCGATAAGTATCTAAACTGAAAACACTTGGCAATGAAGAAATTGAGAAGCTTGATTAGGAGTGTGATGCAACACTCTTGTAGGTACCTTGCCGCGATGGTTGGTAATTGACCGACATATTGATCATATCTGAAATAGACACCTAGAATGACAGCGAATAATAAGTATCGAACCACCATGAACCAAATGTTTTTTGTTGGCTTTTGAGAGCAACTGATTAACCCTCGTGCGTTCTTAACGTCTACTTACGAAAGAAATACTGAAAACATGAACTTTAATAGAATCAGAATCGTACTCTATTGTTTTCTTTGCTAAAAGAAGGTTTAATGAAATGTATTTATAAGGGTTATCGATCAGGTTATGAGTTGTGACTTACTGTTGAATAAATTTCTACGAATTAGTCCTGACCCAACTTGCACGGTGGAGTTATTTATTTCTACGAGTTGAAATGATGGTATCCTGTAATTTCCATCTAATTACTTATGTACGCCCATTCAAACATAATTATATTTAACGCGTTATGACTAAAAATTTTTAATAACAATTTAGAGGAAGTCAGACTACTAATTAATACGTCGATCCTTGGGTTTAAATGCGATGACATTAACACTGGTTTAGGTGATTGGTGTTCTGTTGGCCTTTCAAAACCATATGCGAAGTTTTTATATTAAGATCTCTCTCAAGATAGTTTCCGTTTTAGTAAGATTGAAATCGCAAAATTTAGTTACGATTTTTTAGTAAATATAACGTGTGCTTAATTTGTATCAACTGTAATTTGAACGACCGTTAAAGAGTCATTGGTCTAACCAAGGTTATTAGACAAAATCAACTTATTTATATTTTGTTAACTCATTAATTCATATTCAGTAAGATCTGATCGGATCGGGATCGTAAGATTTTATTCCAAAATCGACATAGGATCGCACGCCGGAGACGAACGCCAACTGGGACTCGAGATCGTTGGACTCCCCGCGTTCATGCCCGAAAATGCTGAAAAAATTCCGGACCACTCCGTGTGCTCTAGTAACTTTATAACATGTTATGCATCTAGTTGGACGAGTTGACCCATGTAGTCAATAATGACCTTTAACTTCTTTTACTTTTTAACAGATAAAACTCAAAAGTCATAAAAGTATAAAAAACACATCAAATATTCTTTCTTTTGCTTCCGATATATCTATACTATCCTTACACCCGTGTATACACACGGACGAGACATACAAGTAACTATTTTTTTTTTAACGTAGATAATAATCATTAATAATATTACCATAAAAGTTCGTTTTATAGATATTAATTGGAGCATCGTCACCGTATATGTAGATACAAAGAGAAGAATTAACCGATATATATCTACCTTCAAAATCAAAAATCAATATCAATAGATAAGTACAGCAAATCAAGGATTTTGGTTCTTGTATATCAATTAGAATTGTTGTTTCGGCATGAAATATTAATTTTAAATTTCTATTTATTTATTATTTATATTTATTATGTCATCATATCCTAAATTGTAGGGAGTAGTTAATTTGAATAAATTAAACAATTTGATTGATTAATTGGAATTTAGATGACATTATAATGGGATATCTAAATTTAATTGGTTAATTGAAATTTTGATGACATTATAATGGGATTTCTATATTATATTTAAAATGTTCTTTCTGATTATTCCCACAAGTAGGGGTGTTCGTTGGATGGTTTCATCTGAAAATCCAACCGAACCGAATGATTTTGGATGAACTGAGTTTGATTAAACGTTTATAGCTGTTTTGTTTCTTTATTGGGTTTATGTGCTCCGAACCGATTAACCAACAGTTAATTTGGTTGGTCCGGGTTGAATTTATGATTTATCTGCTTTCGGTTTGGATTATAGGCACTTACTTTTCTTTTCCAAAACCAATTAACCTAAACCAAATAAATCGATGGAATTATTACTTGACCTATTGAACACCCCAAGCAACGATAACAAAACAAACTTGAATCAATTACAATACTATAAAACGTTAGCCATACATTAACCTCCAATTGTTACATTTCAAATCCCAAAATCTAACAAATACAACTACAAAAACACATTTTTTCAAGCTCGTTGCGTTGAACCTAACAACACGTTCAACGCATCACGAGCTTGAACACAATCAGGATCAATTCGAACCGCACGCTCATACGCCTCGACCGCCTCCTCCCTCATATCCTTCTTCTCGTAACACTCTCCTAACAACCTATACGCTTTAACATTATCGCCTTTTAACTTAACCGATTCAACTAGATCACTAACCGCCGAGTCAACTCGGCCTCTCTTACTTCCTTTCATTTTAATTTCGGCGCGTTTATACAACGCGTCACCTCTTTCTGCACTGCTCAACGATTTCGCGGTCAGCGGCGAAAGCGCGACATCTAGTGCTTCAACCGCTGACGTACTAAAACCTTGAGCTTCGAGCGCAAGCGCTTTTAGTATGTGCGATGCGGCGTCGTTTGGATCGAGTGAGATCGCCTTGTCGGCTTCTTCGGAAGCTGATTTCGCTAACTTGATTGAAGTTGTACGGTCTTTTGTTGCTTTTGATTTTGATAACAATTGAGCGCCGATTATGAAATGACGTTTAGCGTCGTAGCTTGAGCGATTTCTGTAACGGAATTTGGTGAGGAGATTTTGAGGTATTTTTTGCATCCATAAGAACATGAAGAGTGTGATGAGGAGGAAACATGCTTGGAGAATTAGATCGGTTGGCATTTTGATTGATAAGTGTGGGAATTTGTGAATTTAGGGTTTGGAGAAAATAATTGATCGATTTGATCGAGACTAATTTGGGGGTGGTTTGTGATATTTTGATTGTATGCAACTACTGTGTATACTTTCGCTACTAGTCAACAAAATTCTAAGGTTGTACATATTGCAGTAGCATTTGTACCCTTTGTTTGTTTATGTGATTATGTCGTGTTTGCATTTTTACGGGTCTTTTGTTTTTCTGAATACTGAAAGCTAAATCTGAAAACCAGTTCTGAATAATAAGAGCTAGCATCTGAAATCTGAATACATAATATTAAGATCGCTTGATAAATAAAAAGTGCAAACATCTGAATACACGTGTTTAACCATTTTTTTGGCGTGACACAAATTGCATGAATACGACATTGAGTTACAAACGACTCCACTTAAGAAAAAGGAAAATTACAAGAGGTTCCCGATGCAACGTTTTAGAAACCATTAATAACTTCAATGAATAAATTGTCATGAATAAAAAGAAAACTAAAATACATGAACCAAAAAGGGAAAAAAATATTGTTTAACACATAAACTAAACTTATGAAATCAATTTATGCGAGACACTAATATATAGATAGTTAGGGAATTTTTTTTCTCAATTAGAAGTTTTAAGCAATTGTAAATAGCTTACTGAATAAGGGGTTTTTCAGCTAGGTTAATACTTAATTAAGAAAAACTATCAAAACATCTTAATGGTCTTTAGCTTACTCAATAATACAACTGTGACACCCCCAAATTTGATTGATTTGCGGAAGCTCGATTTGGGTGTCACTAATCAATATACAAAGCACAAAGATATAATGAACGACCACTATATGCGTCGTTTTAAACTTGTATAGATAAAGTAAATGTTTACATCAAAATATTGTTACATTAGCTCGATTTCTGAAATTGAGAGATTTCATAGCATAATTACTTTTACAAAATATAATAATGCAATCCAATCTCTAGTTGTATGAATGCTGACTCGAGCTAATAGTTCCTGCTTGTGCAGCCAACCTACTGCTGGGTACCTGTGATAAATACTAAAATGGGTCAGCGAAAACGCTGGTGAGCTCACAGGTTTGTATGTCAATGTATAGTTGTAAGAACCGCAAAATTTATATTGAATTTAAAATGCAATTAAGCAAAATAAAAGTTATACTGTCCATGAGCACATAGTCTGAGCTTAACTTGATTTGTCAGGCCCACTTAAGGAAACCTAACTTGAAATGCCTCCTACGAGTGCCTAATCAACACTCGTCTTCCCAAATGCTAATACATCCGTTTGACCGGTTAGTGCGTGCTAACCCGGATGAGGATTGTCAATCCCATATGATATCATATACTAACATTCACGCTATAAATACTAGAGACTATGCTATGGAGGACTTTAAATTGATTAGCTTGAAACTCATGTAGTATTTGAAGTTTGTCACTTGCGTTCTACTTGTAAAACAAAATGAAGTAGTAATATCACACCCCTAGTAAAAGTAGTGAAAATGGGGCCATGAAACTCACCTGATTCTTGAAGTGTTTAATTTAATAAACTTGAGGTAATTAGCTGTAATTTGGTGTCCAAAGTCTTGAAACCTGAATGTGTCCACGACACTTGAATTGTTATTAATTGTACCGGTATCTCGAAAGACTACCATTGAAATTGTTTGCTTCACTTGATGTCCAAATTACCCCGATTTGGTTGATTGTATAGTTACAAGTTACTACGACTTGTTTGATTGACTTGATACAAGTTACAACGACTTGTTTGATTGTGAATTAGGTTTTGAAAATGTATACGGCCCGTTGGTGATTGTTTGAATTTAAATATGTTAATGTTCTCCTTATGTCTCGACGTGTTAACCTTGAAAAGTAAATTTTCATTATGATTGAAAAGTTGTATCGTGTAAGCGTTTTGAAGTTGTACAAGTTTGACATTTTTGTTGTAAAAATGTGCTTACAGAATCTAAGTACGGGGGTCCGGGGGCAGCGCCCCTGGTTAGCGGGGTCCAAGGGGCGGCAGCCCCTTGCGGGGTCCAAGGGGCAGAGCCCCTGGCTGGGGTCGAGCTGCCAGGTCAGCTTGGAAAATTTTTATTTCTACTATATTGTTTTAAGGAAAAACGCATCCGGACTTGAATTTGGGTGAAATCAAGTGATAAAATTTCGAGCCTCGACACTTAGTAAAAATCTGTGTTTTTGAGATTCTGGTTTGTGCGACGTTGGGTGCGACGTCGCAGATCCGGACTGCGACGTTGGGCATGGCGTCGCTATGAGCGACTTTCGCAATTTAATGCGACGTTGTACGTGACGTCGCTATAGGCGACGTAGTTGATTTCTGCGACGTAAGGGTCTGCGTCGCTAAGTGCGACGTCGCAATTCAATGCGACGTAATAGGCTGCGTCGCTATATGCGACGTTGGGGTTATTGTGCGACGTAAGTCGCTGCGTCGCATTTGCTCCAGGCCAAATGCGACGTACGGAGGCTGATCGGAGTTTCAACCTCAAAAATGCATTTTCCGGCCATCGATCGACATAATATTTTTACCCAACCCATTTTAGGACATTACAAGGTTATACAAACAACTAGCAAGTTATAAAACTTAAAAACGAGAGTTTTCGGAGTTGTGTCGGAAACTTACAAATCGCCGAAATGAAATTCCGGAAAGATAGGATTGTAGATCGTGAAGAGGTGAGTCTTTTATTCCAAAGCGTCTTGAAGATCCGAGGTCGTTTAACGTGTTTATTTTGTGAATTTGTGATGGTGTGGTGATTTGCAAATTAGAGAGAAAATGAGAAGAGAGAGAAGAGAAAGAAATGAAATGAAAGGAATGGAGGTGGAAATGGGATTTAAATACCCACTTTCAGTCTCCGTCTTCCCGTCCCGCTTGGTGTTCGTTTTCCCGATCGTTTACTGTTAAATATTTATTTTATAAGCTAAGTTTTACGTTTTGAATCACGAATGATTATCCAATTATTTTGTTGAAGTATTTCACCAATTACTTAGAATTTACGTTATGAAAAGTAATTTGTTTCGTTTTGTTTGCGTGTTTATACTCTTAATCGCGTTTATATTAATTGGGTGATAAAAACTTGAATACTACATATTATTGACATAATATTTTTAAGTACAATAATGTTATTAAGAATCCTTGTATTACTTAAATCAATTGTTCACCAACGTCCGTATTTATTGTATCGAAATTCATTCGATTTGAAGCTCGTACGATTTAAACAAATCGCATAATTGTAGATATATATTCAACAATATATATAATAATTGATACATTAATTAGCCTAACACAGAACTAATTACATGTATTAAAACTTGATTAGGCACTAAATTATAGTCCTAGATTGACGGGTGTCACAACAACTACCACTTTTTAAGACATAATAAGCCCAAACAAAAGACCCCTTAGACTTTTACTAGTGTAATAATCGGTCAATCATCTTCTTTTCTTTTATCCTTAGAGCATCTACAATGTCTTCGTTATTTTAGTGTACAAAATTGAACTATATTAGTGAAAAAAATAATTTTTTAAGAATATATTTACATTTAAAAAAAAAATTGCTACAATGTGTCGTACTAAATATTTACACAAAATCTTATTTAATTGATTTAAAATACACTACTCAACCGTATAATAATATAATTTTTATATAACCACTATATTGTTTTGATAAATATTATAACAATCATTGTATTTAGAAAATTTTAAAATATAAATTGAAATTATATAAAAATCGTAGAGTTTTTTACTTTTTTTTATAAATATAATAGCAAACATTATATTTAGTTATAAAAAATAATTATCACAAAATTTATAATAAGCACATCATATTAAAACATTTTATACATTATATATATTATTAACTAATGTGAATAGTGTTAAATGCAGTGTTTAGTGCTGTACTAAATTTAGTGCTGCACTAAACACTATTTGCCTTTGCACTAAAATAGCGCAGTGTTTAGTGCTAACATTGGAGTGAGTTTTTCACACTTTTGTACTATTATAGTGCAAAAAGATACAAAAAGTGTGAGTACATTGGAGATGCTCTTAAGAAAAAAGTTGATCTGAAGCAGTGAAGTGGACCGATGTGTATTCTATAAAAATCAATTCTAATTTATAATTTTTTTTGTCACAATAATGATGGAATTTTATAAAATTCTTTTTTATATATTTGCAACTTACGAAATAGTAATGTATGTGTATGGTAAATGAGAAAAATAGTATTTGATCGAAAGAAAAAGAAGAGAAAGAATAAAATGATTAGGAAAAAAAAGGAAGAATACTTTTGCATGCACAAATTGAAAAAGGAGAAATGAAAATTTACATGTTTCGGTCCCGCTCAGGTTATTTTCATGAGAGAAAGAGAAGAGAAGCAGAAAGAAAAAAAGATAAAGTGCGTACGACAACACCCAGAAAGTAGTGTATTTACTTTAGGGCAAATTACCTAAAATAGAAACGAACTTTGATTGAATTTTGCCATCTAGAAATGAACTTTCAAAAGTTTTAATATTAGAAATGTACTTTCAATTTAGTTTCTATTCTAGCAACCTGTTAACTTTTAACTCAACTTTCATTAACTCAACGCTGACATGGCAGCTGACGTGGTGATATTGCTGACGTGTCAATCCATGTGGCTGCTAACGTCAGCGAGAGAAAAAAATTAAAAAAAAAAATTAATTTTTTTTTTTTTTTTTTTAAAAAAGTAGTTTTTTTTTTAAAATGGCTTCAAATCGATGATCTTGGATATTGGATACAAGAGCTTCTTCACACCTTACTTAAGATGCAGGTAATCTCAATTCACGTTTTAATTCTAGTTTTATTTAGTCTGATATTGTAGGTTATGAATCCCCAATTCTTATTACCCAAATGGGACATAGCCAAAATTTTTTTAAAAAAATAAAATTAAAATTGTTTTTTTTAAAAGAAAAAATTTATTATTTTTTTTTATAAAAAGAGTATTGTTGATGACAACCCCAAGGGCTGTCAATAACGTGCATAAATGGTTGTACTTTGATTAATATTTATGGGTACAAGTATTAATGCGTGTTTTAATATCCAAGATCATCGATTTGAAGCTATTTTAAAAAAAAAAAAATTTAAAATAATTTTTTTTCTCTCGTTGACGTCAGCAGCCACGTGGATTGACACATCAGCGATATCACCACGTCAGCTGCCCTGTCATCGTTGAGTTAACGGAAGTTGGGTTAAAAGTTAACAGGTTGCTAGAATAGAAACTAAATTATAAGTACATTTCTAATATTAAAACTTTTAAAAGTTCATTTCTAGAACGCAAAATTCAATCAAAGTTCGATTCAATTTTAGGTAATTTGCACTTTACTTTAAAACAAAATCGGCGGATTTGTTATATACCATGTTCTAAATATTATCATATGACATATGCTAAAGTAAATATGTACATAAAACATTATTTTAACACTGTATCGAATTGTCTGTGTCTGGTAAACAGACTTGCTCATCATCCATAAGTCCAAGGTCTCATACCTCATTCGAGTTCCCTTTTTTGCAAATCAGGATTTTCAGCATAAATCTTGATTTCTGAATGACAACACTTATAAAGGAAAACAGTAATACCATTACTATGGAGAGAAATTGTTTCAAGAGTTATGAGCAAGTAGACTTTGTCATGGGCTTCTCATTAACTTGTGGAGACTTTAGGAACTTCTTCAACGTACTCATTATGATCTTAAAGCTTGGACGCTTCACAGGCTCGCTGTGCCATAAAATCCATCCAATCCAATACTTGTTTAAAAGAATGTAAATAAGAGAAGTGTGCTTATGGAACTACAAGATAATGAAGTTCTTACTCGGCCCAGCAAGATTCCATGAGCGAAGTTAGTACCGGAGAGGTATTAGGAGGTACTGTAAGTTTCCTGTTCTGGAATGCCACAGCTCCAACAACCTGAAATTTTAGATATAGTTAGTAAAAACAAAACTTGAAATCGAAGACGTCATTTCGACCCGCTCTAGTGAAGTGAATTCCACATTAGTGCATTATTTTATTTAAAGGTGGCAACATGTGTTAGCCAAACGGGTTAAGTAACATGTCAAAACGTATCCACGTTGAAGGAGTCAAATTTTAGTATGGGTCGAAAAGGGCCAGTGGCGTGAGGTTCGATCGACCATGACGCTTTTTTGTCCATTTTCTAAGTTTCTTATAACTATATAATGTGTTAGCACACTATTGATTTCATCATCAAAATCTTAGGTTTCGGAGGTAGTATGCATTAATAACAGATTTAAGGTGACGTTAAACCCGTTTAACCCATATGACCCAGTTAACCTGTGTCACTTTTAAGGATAAAGATAATGTGAGATAAAACACAGCCCAGATCTTTCGGTACTGAATTGTCACCCACTCACCTGTAGGTTTATGGATTACCAAGAAAATCATAAACGTCAACCATCGAATTTGGTTTTCCAAGTCACTAAAAATATAAAAGAAAACGGAACAATTTCCTTTACCTGAGCAGCGCCAAGCCCATTCCAGGGTAGTTGCATGGTCACGAGCTCCCATAGAATCACACCAAAACTGTACACATCAGATTTTTCCTCTGCAGGCTCCCCTCGAAGGACTTCCGGGGCCATCCACTCAGGCTGAACTCATAATGAAAACACTTGCACGTATGAAATATGAACTGAACATAATATGTATATATAATGCATAAGCATGTCATGGACATACATAGAAAACATGAAAGAAACAGCTGTTTTTACTGCATTTTATGAACACTTTTATTAGTTTTATATCCTTCATATGAGGAATAAAGATGGCATAAGTTTATGTATGTAAAAATGAATGAACGAAGCTTACAGTTCCAGTAATGGCTTTTGCTGATATAAAGGTATCCTCTTTGAATCTCGATAACCCAAAATCACAGACCTGTGTTTCAGACATTGAAGTATAAAAGTGAGATGCTGGCTTAAAAATTAGTGAATAAACAAGTGAGTTGTTTACGTACCTTTACGGTCCAATTTTTGTCAACCAATAAGTTTGGAGATTTAAGATCCGAGTGAACAATAGGAGGATTAAGACAATGGAGATAATTGATCCCTTTTGCCTGCATATAGAACGCATTAGAATGTTTTTCTAACTAATTATCACAGTTAAAAATAATGAAGAAAAACTAAAATTCCATTTTAGAGGTAATTAAAAAGTACTTGATATATAAAATAAAATATACTATATAACGAATGCTAAATAGGTAATACACATACTAAACTATATAAGAATTGTACGAACCACATCCAAAGCCATATGTATCCGTCTCTTCATGCTCACTATTTCTCCAGAGGCTGGCTGGTGTAAAAGGCGGAACAGACTACCCCTGTAACAGAAACATGGGAACATGTTGGGACCAATTGTGAGGTGGCAAGACGGGCGTATTCAGGGTTGGATACAAGTCAATACAGATGGTCAAACAGGTCATAACAAGGATGATATAAATCTATATTCTTTAAATGATAGAGGAAATTGTATTCATTGAAAAGATAGAACTTGTGATACTAATAACCCGTTTATCCCATTCCCATTCCTGTTGGGTAACAGTTTATAATTTGTTCCACTTGAGATAAAATTACAACCCATAAAGACTCTATTACAAGTAACGGGTCAAAATTTGCACTCTACCAACACACACACACACACACACACACATATATATATATATATATATATATATATATATATATATATATATAATATACAAAATCTAGCACCTGGCCGGAGTACAGTATTCAGAATGCTGCAACACATGAACATGGCTCACCTAGGCAGATATTCAGTCACAATTGAAAAATGTGGGTGCACTGTAACCGCGCCCATGAAGAGAACCACGTTAGGATGCCGCACATGTTTCATGATTGAAACCTTACAAGACAAGTTCAAACACGTGCTTATTGATAGTTCACAAAACAGATGGAATTCGAAGATAAATATTTTAACTCAGAGACTCGAGATATACCTCCCTAAGAAACTCCCTCAATTGATCATCATGAAGGTCCTGGGCTGTTAAGACCTTAACAGCAACATCCTACCACAAACCCAATAGATTTTTCTTATAAATCTAAATATATAGAAAGGAACAATAACTGTGAAACACCGTATGCACTATTAAAGAACTAACCGAACCATGCCACTCTGCACGATACACAGTCCCAAATGAACCTGCAGATAGAAAGAAATTTGTTTTGCCCTTCATTCTCATTCCATCACATTTAGGTTTAATTTGAGAATTTTATGTAAGAAATAAGGAAGGTTCACAAGTAGATACCAGCACCAATACGCTCCTTTATACGTAAGTCATCCCATGCTATCTCAAGCCAGTCCATTGCAAGAGAAGGCTCGAGTGTTAGGTATCTTGGCGAAGTTACAGGAAAGTTTCCTCTATGTATTCCTTTTCTCTCAACTTCCAGATCTAATTGACCATGGAATGATACTTTTGAAGCTTTTCCAGGTCCATTGCTGAAGTAAGGATTTCCAGATACAGAAATTTCATTCCTGTTGGCTGTCTGGATAGTCAATTTGTCTTCACCAGATAATTGAACAGAGGAAATATCTGATCAGACATTAACCATATTAGAAAAATTACAACTCATTCTGATCGGATAGTTTCAAAGGTGGTCAGGAACATATATTATTAACCTTAAAACCCAAGGTATCTATGCACTTGTTACTTCTATATAAAGCAATAAAAACAATCTAGTCACTTGAGTCGAGTCTTTTTTATCATTGGATGAGTTGATATCTTCCTATACTTACTTCTAGGATTGCGCCATAGAATCGAGTTAAACACTCTAAAACATATGACCATTCATCATGTCATGCAGCCATTCTTCAAGTGTTATTCTCTATGGTTAAGGTACAGTATCTTACTAGTAAATATCGTATGTTCCAACAAAACTTTTTACGCCTTCTTAGATTTTAGAATAATCCTATTTTAGCATTTCAAGCTAAATAAATATTGTCCATTACCATTTCAAACTAGTAACACATAAAAGTACCTGAAAATATAGTGTTTTCAGCAGAGACATGTGTACGCTTTACTTCAGAAAAGGGTCCCTGGCCAACATAAACTTGTTGAACGTCTTTTATATGAGAACTCTGAAGTGGTGAAGGTACCGCAGAAAGTATATCTCCATTTATTGATGAATCTGGATTACGGAAATTTCCTGGTTGCCCAATTAGATCCACCACGTACTCCCTAATATAATTAAGTGATTAAATGTATTAAATTCAAAAGATTATGGTATGTGAGTGACATTCAGCATTGAACGGATATTGGGGGATGAGTTATGACATGTCCAACTAAATTACATGATGAGTAACAGTAAAAAGGTAAGATGTCCAAGTCTCATTGTTCAAACCATATTAATTGTCACAACATGTCTTAAAAGAAATTGCACACGTTTTATTATCGGCTGCAAGTATAAAGTTAGTATTTTACCTTATCAACTTATCATCTTCAATTCTGATAAGACACGAGGACCTATGGTCTTCGGCACAATACTTGCAGCCTCTTGCTATCCGACAAGGCAACCCGACATAGTCAGCCAGTTTCTGCATAAAAAAACTCATCCTTCATCAATATATTAGTCTCTTCAAATGTGCACATCAAATTAGGATGCAGCTTGCACCAAAAATACAAATACATAAAGTATCTCCACATATAAGATATTTTGATGAAGGCAATATTAAACGTTCACATAGCACAAAAAACAAGTATACTAGCAAAAGGAGAAAAAAAGAATTGATCTTGAGTGAGCATAATACTAGAACACTTAACAATGTAAACTTATCTCACTAATTTCATATTGAGCTACTAAGTCAACAGTAAAATTTGGACTTGATAAAATATGACAAACATATGTCTATACTCCACAATGGAGCACATATCAAACAAATTAAAACCAAGAAACTATTACGTTATGTAAGAAAGTTGAGGTCAATAATAACCTTGAAGAGTATTGCTCTGTGCCTACAGAGTCCATTAGACAAGCTACCAACAGGAACCAAAATACTATTCTGAAGTTCCTTCATTCTCTTGCTAGCCGACTCCCATTGTACACTAAGCTCACCTTGCTCAATTGGAAATGATCCACTGATATGGAAAAAAAATAGGACGTATTCAAATTGTTGTACATAAAGGGTATAGTAACCATCGAAAAAGGAAGCATACCCCATGCTTGCAGCAACAAGTTTTGCAAGATTTTCAGCCAACTTTAGAGCATTTTCTGCTGAAAAGTATAGCTCCTGTGCCATATCCTCCAGGTCTCTTAGACGGGAGTCCTTGTATCTATCAACAAGAATTATTTCCATGGATGCAGTACCGGCCTCAACAGCTTTGAGTTCCAACAAAGATGGCAAACGTTTACCCTCCTCAGAGTCATTGCACATCATCCACATATAGGGATCCATTCCAAGAATGTTGTAGAAACCATCTGATACCTTATCATCGTAAGACAAGGTACCATTAACCTGAAAATAATGTGATGACAAGTATGTAAATCGCCAAGAGATTTAGGACACGGCATGGAAAGAAATACAGAGAAATAGAATAATCTTGAAATGAAGTGAAGGAATAAGTGTTAAAAAAACTAATGGTTAGCTAGATTTTACGCAATGACCATTTCAAAGGGTAGAGTAGCATTCTCTATTACTATTATAAGTGACACAATATCAAATACTACTGAACAAATTTTGACATGCATAATAGGGACAAAAAGAAGGCCTTTAGATACACTTACATGTACCGGCTATTTCGATGAAAAAATTCAACTCATGGTGGAAGTTACAAGGGAAGACTTGACAGGTAATGCAAGCTAAGGTTATCCAAGTTAATACTAACCTTTGATAAATTCCACAAAGACTTTCTTAATCAATGTATTATCTTTTCACACATTAGTGTTATAGTTTTCGACTATTCAGATGATAAGGAGTTTGCGGTTAACCATATTTTCATGATCATTTGCATGGTTAACGTATGGACAGTTCTGCAATATCGGCCAGTAGAAGGTTATGATGCACAGCTTTCTGATTAAAAATTCATGTGAATGTAGTTTATGTCAGAAGTATCACAGAAATTACTCCCAAAACAATAACTTAATAACCATTATGCTTACAGTATTTACTTGTAGGTGAACATAACAAAGAGAATTAGGAGAGCCAACAGCATAACAGTTATACACATAATACACATAATTGTCATCTGGATGCTGTTGGGACCATTATCTATGTTGATTGTCATCTCATATTTTCCCATAGGTGAGACACACATATGAATAAACTATCCTACAAAGAACTTCTTGCACTTGGGGAGTTGCAAGATTCATGTAGCTTAGCTATTCAGCATTATAAACACCCCAAGGTCAATATATTTAGGTCGTGTGGTTGCCGTCATTTAAGATGGAAAAAAAGAACATTTAGGTTCATTGGGATAGAAATATGATCCTGGAAGTGGAAACCAATTAAGCTACAAATTTAATGTGCATGTGTGGTCATATATCAGCCCATTCACTTAGCAGTCACTCAAGATTGTCAACATATTGCAATCTGAGTTGTAAACGAATATTAGAGGTACCTAGTTGCAAAATTGCTAATACCGATTCACCATAGAATAGCTTATTTCTGTCAAATTTAGTACACTTATTCTTACCAGAAAATTTGGCCAACAACAGAAAGCTTTTCCTGTCTAACGAACCACTCAAGGTTTAAAATATCAACTTTATGTCCAAGCAAAGATTACACCATAAATAACGATATAAAATAATTTTTCTAACCATCTAGTTATTAACCCCAGTGAAACTGACTTTGATAGAAGGGACAAAGCTGAAGCAAATTTAACTAATGAAATCAAGAAAGAAAAGATGATCACAAGCATCTAATTAATGGTCAATCTTAGAGCAGAAAAAGACAACTTCTACAAATAATTCAAATAAAATTTTGCTCAAGTTTGTCTGTTCCTGGCCTATCATCTACCATTGTAACCTTACCATCTAGCATAGTAATCGACTCGTGACAGGTCACTCACCTGTCTTAGATGCAAATAGGTCTCACATCCCACTATCTAAGCAACAAGGTATGTTATGCCATATTACATACACCACTTGTAAAAAACATTAAAAACAATAGTAAGCACGAACAAAGAAAAACCACATAGGAAAGCAATTTATACCCAAAGACGATATGAAACAGACTCTGCATCATAGCTAACTACACCATGACCACCCCCATACACATGTCCTTGAACAAAGCTACGCTCTTCACCAATAGTTGCTTGATGTGTTAGCCGTTTTGCTAGATTAAGCTGCAAGTAGTACGTCTTACACCATCTCCTCAACGTACCCCATCTACTATCATCTCCTGTGTCACCATCCTTCCTATCAATAACACCAATATCTTCCTTTGCACTTTGATTTTTAACATGCAACTCATTAACACTTTTATAATCCTCTATCTCAATCTTGACGCGAGCATTTTTGTCCTGATCATCAATCTTACTATATCTCACGTGATCCCAATCCGATCCTTCTGCTCTTTTTTCATCCCCTAACCAACTCTTCTTCAAACCAGCCAATTGCTTCTTCCTGTTCCCATGGCTCCCGTAACGATCTCCATACGATAATACACTCGATATCTCATCGCGGTTGCCATCAATCACCACATCAGCAGTCTCTTCACATAACTTTTCACGATCTTCAGATTTGGAAGACGAATTCGCGATCATGCCATCAGAAAATTGCCTCGGGAAAAAATAAGTAGCTCGATGTGGCATTTTCACAAACACTTGTCAATCAACTTACAATAAAACACAGATATCGAGATAGATCCAATACCTTGTGATCTA
This sequence comes from Helichrysum umbraculigerum, assembly GCA_949592205.1. Lineage (NCBI taxonomy): Eukaryota > Viridiplantae > Streptophyta > Magnoliopsida > Asterales > Asteraceae > Helichrysum > Helichrysum umbraculigerum. The sequence continues at coordinate 64,424,334 of CATIUR010000006.1, forward strand.
ACCTAAATCTAGTAAGACGTTTGTTGCATTAATACGATATAAACAACTCCAGTAAACGAAAACTGATCATACTTAACAAGCAGCTTTTTACGTGTCGTAGACTTGATAAATCTGCGCAACGAACGCATTTTGTCAGATTAAATCGGTTTAAAAACTGGCTATAAAGTTACGATTCAAAATATTCACAGCGAATCATCAACACAGCATGACTTTAAGCTCCGTTTGAAATGAAACGGAAACTGATTGGAATCCCAGATTTAAATTAAGATCAGGTTCAGATGTAAACTAGATGATGATGATGATGATGATGAGTATGAAGGTGGAGGCAGAGATAATATATAAAAATATGGCAGAGAGAAAACGTAGGAAGGATACACCCTGGCGTAGGTTAGCATTAACGAAGAGGCGGGGACACAAGAGATAAAACAAACCGTTTTTATTTAATTAGTTGGTGGGAATGGATGGGGGTTGGATGCAGTGTAAAAGAATAAGTTGACCAATAAACAAATGTTTCATTATGTGAAACATATATTTTATTCCTTATGACTTATTACTGTAGTAGTCTACTTTTGTTTCATTATCAAAGTTTTACGTGAATGGAGTGTGCACATAAAATACAGCGTTTCAAATATAGACAGTTGATTATAAATATTAACACTTGATTTCGTTTGCACATTCGTTTATTCAAAATGTAGATGCCCCTAATAAGCTTTTACTCGTAATCTAGATTTATTATAATTACAATTTTTTATTTTTATAGGCAAACTCAAGAATGATGATGCAAAAACTTATATTAAATATATAATAACGATGTAGCGTAAAAGGAAATCGATATAAATACTTCGTTTTTTTATTATTATTTGTAGGCTAATTAAATTTGTAACATGCTTTGTAAGTAGTGTTTTATATTCGCAAAGGCGTAGTGGGAATAAACAATCGATCGCATAATAGGCTTCTTTTTTAATAAAGTTCTATATAAGGTTATACCTTTTTAAATAAAGTTCTATATAAGGTTATAGTTATACTAGAGGTGGCAAAATGAATGGGTCGAATCGGGTCGGGTCACGGGTCTAGATGGGTTTGGGTCTAAATGTGTCCGGGTCTAGATGGGTCATTTAGAAGGATGGGTCTAAACGGGTCCGGGTCAAATGGGTCTCGGGTCGGGTCGGATCATCGGGTTCATCAAAAAAAAATTTTTTTATTTGAGTGAAAAATGAAAAAAATAAAATGAGGTGAAAAAAAAAAAATTACCCGCTAGACCCGTCTAAACCCGTTGGTTAATTGTTACATAATTAGAGGTTATATTGAAAAACCCATTTAGACCCATCCAAAAAATGGGGAGGAGACCCAACAAACCCACCCCCTCCTAAAAATTAACCAAATTGACCCAAAATTAACCAATGGGTCTAAAATTGCCACCTCTAGGTTATACTCAATTACGAATATGATTACAACAATTTAATCTAACTATTTAATAAGTAATTAGAGTATTTTATTGCGAAAGCGATCGAGCAACTTCTAGAAAAATTTGAAGTTAGAAATGTATTTTAAATTAAATTTATTTACTTCGATGATTGGTTTAACATGTCGACTGATCTATTTAATCGGTAACCTACTTTTTTACGACTTAGAGTTTTAAAAACATTTCATACGATTAGATTCAAAATTCCTCGATTCGCGATTAAGATGTGATAAGTTAAGTTGTTATTTATGGTTGAAAATTTTTAATAACTACTGTATAGTTGATATAAGCAGTTAAAGTACTCCAGTTGAAGGTTAATTAGTTAAATCAAAACCTTTCGAAATGCAGTCCTTAATTAATGCCGTCAGTAACGAAGATCATTTCCTTTGGATTAAATATCAGCTTATTTTGCTAAAATTAGTAGCTTAGGTTAGCTTAATTTGTGTTGGATTTGTCATTTCGTTAAGTATAGTTATCTATAATCTATATCTATATCTATAACCATTATAATTTATTTAGGGGTTTGACTTAAAACTTTGTTTTCGAAGAAACCAACTATACCCTTGATGTTATTATAACACCCCATATTTTCAAGACATTTTTTTTTTTTTTTAAACAACCTGGAAGCGTTATCCCATTCAACAACATTTACATATAAGATAATATCGAAAGTTAGTTATTACACAAAACCATCATTAAGTTATTTCATTACAAACCCAAAATCTAGTGGTGTTATTTATACAAACGTTTACGCCAAAACAAAAGTAATCAAGAGTTGCCAGCTTGTCAAACATTTCACACAAAACCTCACAACCGAGCATAAGCAAACTTGACCTGCAAAAGTGAGGTGGGGGATTAGCACGAAGCTAAGTGAATAACGATTCCAACAATCTAACTTAGCATAAACAATCAACTCACAACAATCAACTAATAGTAACAATCAAATTAGAGGATCGGTGGTTCTTGTGGTACCCTCAGCCCGCGGATGGCCCACCAAGAACACTTATAATCCACTGCAGGCCAATACAGAGATTTTACCGATAGTTCAATGCCATCTTTAATCAATATGAACGAATTCACAACGAATGTTCATCAATACCATAAAGATTAACCTATAGCAACTAAACCCAATCGAAATTGACCTCTATCATTCCAACCTATCATGGAATGAGTCACTAGCAATCAATCATTTAGCCACAATCAACTTATCAGTAACTCAATAATATCAATCTACTTAAAATTGATGTAACTAAATTGTTAACACCAATTTAAACTGTGAGAACCAGTCACTCACCTGTCTCGTTTCAAGCTCCACTCAAAGATCTAATTTTATTGAGTCGTAGTCGGATCTGAAATACAAAAGAATTTCAAGTCAATCCTCATAGTATATTTACATAACTTAATATCAACAATCAAACAAGTATTAAGTCATATAAACATATTATGCAAGCAAATATCACATTATAAGCTCAAGTTAAAAAATCACTATCCAGCCAAGGGAATCCGGCCGTATTCCTTGGAATCCGGCCGTATTCAGACGAATCCGACCGTATTCCAGTGAATACGTCCGTATTCCCCAGTCATTTCTGCTTCAATTTCGACCAGAACTCAATTTAAGGAATCCGGTTGGGAATACACCCCGGGAATACGCCGTATTCCCTTGAATCCGTCCGGATTCATGGGAATCCGACCGTATTCCCACGTCTTCCAGACCTGCACATTAACCATTTCCTGCACAACTCAACTACGAACCAAAAATTGCAATTTCACCAAACTCAGTTCTAAACTCATGTTTTTACTAAATTTCGGTCATAACAACATATACTAACATCATATAACAATGATTCAATCTTCAAATCATCACAATTTCAATCAATCACCTATAACCTATCAATTCCACTTTCAAACCTAAAACTCAAGAATCTAACAAATTTCATCATGTAATCATTATCAAATCAGTTCATAAAACATTCACCTAACTATTACACCTTCAAACAACTATCAATTCTATCATTTAAGCTTCAATTCTTATCATTCAAACAATTTCCTCATTTAGGTTACACAAAAGTTTAACTTACCAAATAAGAACAAGAAGATGATTATGGTGGTGATGATGAGCTTATGATTTCCAACTTCAATCTTGTTTAAGTCAAGCAAATGATCACTAGCAATTGTTTTGGGGTTTTTGTTTGAGAGGGAATTGAGAAACACCAAGAAGAACACAAAAGAAGTTTTGAGAACAACATAAGTCGACCCCTTTTTTTAAATTAAACCGCCTCACTTACACACAGTGTAATATTATACCCCTTTTTGACCTATTGTCTGGAACCTCGATTTCAGTTGCGATAAAACTATTTTATTTTACCGTCACCTAAATTTATTTAAAACAATTAACATTTCATTAGTCACAATATTTCCTGAGACTTATTTACCTATAAATTTCACAATCAAACACAAATACAATTAAATATCACAATTTAATATAAAGAAATACCTGTTACTCCTAGGCCCGATTTGGGGATGTTACAGTTATAATTGGAAAATGTTTGGTAAATGTTAATTTAATTATGGTAATAGAATCAAGTGTTTCAATATGGTTGTAGGCTTGTAGCACTTAAATCGAAGATGTTAACATACGTGCAATCTATTCAACATAATTTTAATTTTAAAATATCTAATTAAGTACTACGTAGTATAAAATGACACCACATTATGGGTGAAACACAACTTACTACCACATATTCACAACCTACATTTTTACAAAAATTAATATTGACTCCTTCCAATGGTGCATCGGTTTGCACCATCACTTGACATCAATTTGTGACACCATAGGCACCACCCATCACTTGGAGCCATCGGTTTGGGGACTTCGGTATAGCGACGGAGGAGAGAGGGTGTGGGTGGGGCCATTTGGTCCATTTCAAGCCAAATAAAAAAAAATTGTATTAAATAGATAGATTAAATAATGTGTGGGGCCCTGAAAATAATAAGGGAAGTGATGTTGCTGTTGGCAGGGGAGTGTCAGTTTGTGTCAGTTGGGGGAAAAGCTGACGTGGCGCTGAGCTGGCATGCAACTGATGCGTCAGTTGGCGTCACCATTGGGAGGAGTCTTAGTATGTTAACATTACATTAACATATAGACGTATATATACATATTCCTTTTAATATGCTTATTGTCGCTTATGTTAACGAAGAAAAGTAGACCCGCTGCTTTGCACGGACACTATGCTAGTATATTTGTATGCGTATGCCTTTGACCCGTAACTTAATTGACCGGGTGCACCTAACTTAACCAACTATTGTTTGTTTAAAAATACTGAATTAATAACAAATCAAAACATAAGGCGTAAAACACATGCGATCTACCTAAACATGCTACGGAGTATTATTATTATTAAACAGAGTAAATTATTAACACACACGAAATAAAAAATTTTAAGTGCTTATAACTTATGCAATAAGGACATGAAATAAAGATCATTAAATATATTACAACTTTTCAATTACAACATAAAATTTTATTTAATAAACTATCTAAATAACATAAACCTCTTATGACATCATAATATTACTATTTTTTTAGAAAAATATATATTCAACTGTTGCTCGCTCATTCATTAAACCTCTTTAACATAGTCTATAAAATATATTTACAATGTTTTAAAAATATTTAAAGTTAAATAAAACATGTTCCGGAAAATATCTTTCGATCTACCGTCCCACAAATAATGTTCACCAACAATTTTTTTTGTAACATAAGATATTTAAATGTCACTTTTAACCTTATATTTTAAGTATGTTTGACATAAAATAAAATATTTAAGAATATAGTTAATGAGAGTAATATTTGAGGATAAGATGGAGAGTTGAAGATTTTTAAAAGTAGTTACGAGTATTATTTTGTAGGATGGATAATTGTTTTGGAATAGATAAAAATAGTAACGTAGATATTTTTTTTAAATGGAGTATATATTTTCAAACAGTAAAACTAATAAAACTAAAATAAGAACATTTTTTTTTTTTAATCTTGATTAATTACATGTCAATCAAATATGAAATACCTCAGTTATTAGTAACTTATATTTAACGAATATGATCTCTCATAATTAAAGCACATGACTCGTTATATAGATTAACGTAACCAGCAACGTGCACACCATGATTTCAGCTCTACGTTTACTTTCTTTCCTTCAATAACACACATATATATCCCAACACAGCATTTACAAATTTAGTTCATCTTGTCACCCTAGTAGTCAATGGAGTCTCGCCGATTAGAAATCATCGTTCACTCCGCAAACGATCTAAACGACGTTAAGTTCTTGGGTACGATTGATCCCTACGCTGTGATTTGGATCGTAGGAAGTGACGATCACGTCTCCAAAAAATGTAAAACTCCCGTAGCAAAAAATGTTGTTTCCCCTGTTTGGGATTACCCTATGGAATTTGACATTGTTCCTATGAAGAGCAATTACGTACTCTTTTGCGAGATCCAACATGATGGGACGTTATTAGATCGTAAAATAGGGGAAGTACATGTGCCTTTTACGGATCTTCTTGCGGGAGATGGTTCTGGGAATAAAGTGAGTTATCCTGTGAAGATTCCGTCTGGGAAGGTAAAGGGAGAAATTATTGTGTCGCATAGGTTTCTAGAACCAGTGGTGGTATCGTCTGAGAAGGGTGGGGGCGAAAAAGTTTCGGGTAAAAAGGAAAAAAAGGTTAAGAAAAAGAAGAAATTTCATTTAGTGAAAGTGTTCGCGCAAACTGTGGGAGTTAACGACGAAGATGAAGATGACGGTGATAGTGAAAGTGGAAGTGAAAGCGAAAGTAGCAGTGACAATGAGGATCAAGATCAAGATCAAGGAGATCAAGGTCAAGATCAAGATCAAGATCAAGGTGATGAAGGTCAATATCAAGGAGATCAAGGTCAAGGAGATGAATGGTGATGATTATGAGGACAACAATATTGACGGATACAAAGACTATGCGAGTTCGAGTCTTGAAGGGATTTGTTTGCTAATGTTTTCTTACAATGTCATTTTTAGGCATTTGTGTCTTATTTTGTTTTAATCTTAGTGGTCTTCTCAAATAATGTACTTCATTATTGACTTAGATCAATGGTTAATTAATATTGTATCGCTGTCGATTTTTCAAATCATTGTGTTAATTTTGCAGTTCTCTTTAACGTCTTGAAGTTGGATAATTGGAGTTTGAAAGTTATGGTGTAGAAAATTCTGTGAACATGTACCGATATATAGTGAAATTTGAACACAGTTTTGAATATCATGTTTGTATCAATACCACATGATTGTATCGATCAAATATCACTTTATGTATATATTTTGTTGCTTTTTTGGAAACACCAGATTTTATTGAGAAAATGAATCTGTCGATCGAAATACCAGAAACAAGGATTATATAGAGCCAATGCAATTGTTTTGATAACCGCATCGAGGAAAGCTGGTTGGATACAGCTTAACGGAAGAACGTAGAACAGAATGTGGTCCTCTGCAGGCTGATTCCAAATTCATTAAGACTAAAGGTGGCAGTATGGGTCAAATTGGGTAACGGCTGGGTTCGTGTCAAAATGGCTACACCCTTGACCTTAAATAATTTAACAGAAACAAAGTTATTCCATGGCATAGAACATGTGGATATAAGACCTAACATCATAACTATAGTCAGGGCCGGAGTGGAGCTAGAAAATCTAGATGGAGGGGGCAAAAATAATTTATTTTTTTACTAGGATTTTTTGCCGAAAAATGAATCAATAGTTCTGTTTTTTGCATTTTCGGATATCAACTAATTTTTTTCTTTAAAAATGAACCACTAATTTAAAATCGATCATTTTTCGTGTATATGTCACCGTTTGAAACGTTAGCCGAGGATTAGATAGCAATTCAAATGCTTATAATCGATTGAAAATACATCTTTAAGAAAAAATCTCCGGCTGTATAATCCCCGGCTAACGTTTCAAACGGTAACATATACACGAAAATGATCGATTTTAAATTAGTGGTTGATTTTTAAAGAAAAAAATTAGTTGATACCCGAAAATGCAAAAAACGGAACTATTGATTCATTTTTCGGCAAAAAACCCTTTTTATTATTATAGTTTTGAAGGGGTAAAATTCTAAAATTATCATTATTACCTTAAAATAATTTTTTTTATGTAATTTTAACGATTCTTGTATAGGCAATTGCCCCCGCTTCCCCCATTCTAGCTCCGCCCCTGACCATAGTAAGACTCAAGCCAGTTCAAAGTGAAGCAAGTTGAGATATCAACTTGTTTAGTGAATCTCTAATAGTTTACTTAACATAAATAATGATCAAGTGCAATGTTTTTTTTATTAGTGACGATGTGAGCATTAAGGGATTCTGGAAACTTCCATTATATTAAAATATCGAAATACATAGGCGATATATTTCCAAGTACGACCGTACGTTTTTTAAAAAAATTTTAATTTGTTGTCATTTTTAAATGTTTAGGTTATTTCTTGTTTTAGTAATATCATCATCATGATAATTAATCTCTGCCTAATTTAGTCAATAATTAGTAGACTTTATAAACCCTTTATGTATATGGATATTTATTTTTATGTCCGGCTTTTCGTACATCCCATAGCTTCCATTGACATTACCAATTCTCCATTCATCGTTTGACACCATATATATAGTATACTACCAAATGGGGGCAAAGCTATATATACACGCTTAATAAACTAGCTATATATACACGTTTACACTTATATTAATGTTAATGTATGTGTTTATAAATAGTACATGTATTTCTAAGATATATTTTAAGATAGTTATCTTTATGATTCAGCTAATCGTTTTTACCCTAGTAATTAATGGAGTCACTCACGTTAGAGATCATTCGTCACTCAACAAATGGTCTAAATGACGTAAAATACTTTACCACCATGGATACATACGCCGTGTTTTGGATTGGTGCAGTTGGAGGGGGAAAGGTGTCCGAAAGATGTCAAACAGCCATCGCAAGAATGCCTGCTTCTAGTCGTGTTTGGAATTGTCCCATGGAATTTGAAGTTTTCCCAATTAAAAAGAACTACATTCTCTTTTGCGAGATCCAACATGATGGGAAGTTGTCTGATCGAAAAATAGGAGAAGTCCAGGTGCCTTTCAAAGATCTCCTAGCTGGAGATGGTTCACGTAAGAAAGTTAGTTACCCGGTGAAGATATGGTCGGGAGACGTAAAAGGGGAAATCATTCTTTCACATAGATTCTCAAAACCGATAGTGGCATTTAGCAAGAAGGTTGGCACTGGAACTAACACCAACAAAGTCTCGCACAATTTGAGAACCGCTAAGGATCATGGCACTAGAAAGGGCACCAATAAAGTCAACCAAAATCCAAGAAACACTAAGAAGGATATCAGTGAAAGGATCATTGGCAAAAGTATCAGGTGATGCGAGAAAAAGAAAGAAGGATGGCACTGAAAGGATGATCAAAAATGCCTCTGAGCCAACAAGAACCCACGTTACGAAGGATGCCATTGGAAGGACACATGGAAAAGTATATGGCATAACGAATATCAGTAAGAAGGATGGTACCGGAACTAGCACCAAGAAAGTGTCCCCCGATTCGAGAACCATTAGGAAGGATGGTAGTGAACGGGTTGTTGGTAAAGTCTCCGGTAATTCGAGAACGAGTAAGAAGGATGGCACTCGAAATGTTGACGAGACTTCAAGAACGAGTAAGAAGGATGGCTCTGGAAGGATCACCAGTAAAGTATATATCCTGCAAGACGAAAACTAGCATTGGCAAAGTCTTTGGCGAACCGAGAAGAAAGGTTCAAGGAAAGAAAAAAGATGGAGTGATTAAACAAAACACACATGAAAAGGAAATCAAAGTGATGAGTAGGAATGCGATTTTGTTAGCTGATACAGATACGACCACATTTGCAACTAGAAATATCTATAATAGATATGAGTCATCTTATAAATATGATGATGAGGACGAAGATGAAGATGAAGAAGAAGAAGAAAATGTGTATCAAAATCAATTGGAAGATGAAGATGCATATGTAGATATTGATGATGATGAAGAATCCGTGGATGATGAATTTGATGATGAAGTAATAGATGAGGATGAAGATGGAGATGAAGATGAAGAAGATTTTGAAAACGAAGATGAAGATGATTTCGAAGATGAAAATGATTTTGAAGACGAAGATTTTGAAGGTGAAAATGATTTTGAAGACGAAGAGGAGGAAGATTTCGAAGGTGAAAATGATATTAAAGTCGAAGGTGAAGACGGAGAAGAGAATTATGAAGACGAAGAAGATTTCGAAGGTGACAATGATTTTGATGTAGAGGGTGAAGATGAAGAAGAGGACGTCGATGAAGATGAAGATGAAGATCAATACGATGTTGAAGATCAAAATGAAGACGAAGACGAAGATGAAGAAGATTTTGAAGACGAGGGTGAAGATGAAGAAGGTGAAAATGACTTTGAAGATGAAGACGACGAAGAGGATGAAAACGAAAATGAAGATGGAGAAAATTTTGAAGGTGAAAATGATTTCGAAGACGAAGATGAAAAAGAGGATGACGAAGAAATTGAAGATGAATATGAGGACGAATATGATGATAGATTTCGATCAAGAGGATGAATTCGAAGAAGAAAAATGATTTATTTGTTTGCTACCGTTTATTTTACGCTCAACTTATTTGCTATTCTCGGTTTATCATTTCAGGCATCGTACGAGAGTTTGTACGTTGCTTCTCGATCTCTTGTGTGTATTTGATAATAGTGTGCATGTAATATTTGGATACTTGATATCTAAAGTGCGGATGCAATGAAGGATTAGGGGGTCATGGGCCCAATCATCTTGGCCCAGCAAATGTTATATTGTTAAGCCCAAATGTTATGCCCCCATAAAAAATGTACGGGCCCCCACAACATATGTATTTGGAGAATAAAAGTCTATGACAATATCAAGCCCATTTGAAAAACCCAGTTAATAAAGACCCAATGAAAATGATTGGTAGACCTAATTATGTAGACCTAAATCTTGGCCTAAAAATGTGATTGGTAGATGTGAAATATTGATTGGATGAGATCAGGAGAGAGAAAAAAACAACCAATCAAATAAGTAGGTCTATTTTTAGGTCTATGTAATTAGGTCTATTTAGCATTACTCTAGCCCCGAATCTCAAAATACTAAAGCAATGCTAAACATAATTTATGTGGGATTTTAGAAGATGCTAAACTGTTAAGTCTTTATATCTACTATCGACAAGTAAAGATGCAAAACTTCAATATTTGAGCAAGTCAAGCCTTTGCTTCTTCTTTTATTATTCTTAAACATTTTCTTTTTTTATATTTTATTACTAAGGTAATTAACTAGTGAAAGATAATTTAACAATTCAATAATAATATATCTACATATATACGATTATTTTATTAAAATGCATTTATAATGTCAACTATAAACTTGCATGAATTATATAAACAAAATTGTTTAATGATATATAAACTCCACTTTTCTAGATTTTAATTAAGCTTTAGGAATTGATTAAGTATATATTTATATAACTACTTTCACGTTTAACTAAATGTATGTTCGTTTTCATAAAGTGTTTCATAAAATGTTACGTATGAATCCTTATCTTTGAATCTAAGTCACAAATTCAAAAACCCGAATACATTATACTTTAAAACCAAACATCAAGTGTGTGTTTTGTGAAGAAAGAGATAGTCGAGAGTGTTTGTGTGTGTTTTGTGAGGATGGAGAAAAAGAGTGAAAGAAAGTGAGCTCCCTTTTTTGATTTTGCATAAATTGTAAAACGGTCCCTTGCCCTCCTTTCTCTGTTTAACTTCCATTCTCCTCTCATCATAAATCTAGATATCGATGCATAACAGCGGTGTTTCTGAACACTGAGCAATGGGCTCAATATTTCACTTAAAAGGATCCGAGGTATTATCTTATCATCGTTTTTAATAATTCACTTTAAGATCGTGGAGTAAAAAGTCCCCAAAAATTTTATGTTTTTCTGGAATCAATTTATTATGCTTTTCGAAAAATTAACTCATCATGTACCATATATTTGGCCTCCCCAGCTCATGGGCTTCCTTGTTGGGCTCATCCCTTTCCCTTGATCCGATAAACTGGAGACGTTCGAATACCCCTTCGACCTGTTCAATATTTTTCTTTGGCCCATTCGGCCCACTTAGGCTCCTTAGTTCAATTCAATATCAACCATTTAGAAAAAACTTTAAGTCCAACTTAAACCCACAAGACTCCTATAAGTGCCCAGAACCAGAAATCAGAATAGCCCAGAATAAAAGATTTGATACTTCCCTTGAATTTGAATTTGAAACACACGTTAAGTTAGTTGATCACTTTGTTAGTTGGTCACTTGGTTGTGCGAGTTAGTAAGTTTGCAAATTTCAGTTCCAATAATAAAAAGTAAAAACGATAACTATGCTTAATTAATCCTGGTTTGATTATACTTTATCAATTACCTTAACTCAGAATTCAATCACCTACACATTACACCACATAATTAATAAAAAATGGTTATCTTTAAAAATTTGCACAAATTTATACAGTTAATCATCAATGAGAATAAAAAGGATGTGACAAACCAATGACTTTTAACTACGAAGAAATTTTCCAAGATGCAGCAAGACCCGAGTCGATTTTAATCAATGAGCAGAATGTGAATTAACATAATCACAGTACTACATACAGCCATACACAGTTGAAGCATAATTGTCTAAAATGATAAACCGAAGAATATTAAGCAATTGAAAAAAAAATAATAATAAACTCCCTCAAAACTCAACTTCGATCATCTTCCTAATCGTTTAAACTAACGTCTTGAGATACAAATGACTTTCGTTTTCCATGCATCATTCAAATATCAGTCCAATAACCACTTCTCTCACCACACGCTTTGCAATATCTTTCATCGTTCCATTTTTCTTCTTTTTTGGACATGCTCCGTTTGAAATGTCATCCTTTTCATCTTGTTTCAAAAACTTATGTGAAATAATAATTTCCCCTTCTACCTCCCCAGACGATATCTTCAGAGGGTAACTAACATTCTCCCCACAACCGTCTCCCTTAAAGAGATCTTTAGAAGGGACTTCGAGTTGCCCTATGTCACGATCGAACAACTTACCATCGTGTTTGGTTTCAAACAAGAGAGTGTAGTTGTTGTACATAGAAGTTACTTTGAATAGCATGGTACAATCCCACATCGAGTTGAACAAGTGAACAAGTACCTACTGTATCACATAATTTTCGATAGGTGGACTTTTTCTTTATTTTTGTCTTGTTATATTAAATTAAATAAATACATATTTTAGTAGTATATATTGCTTTCATATAAAAATACACGTGCACAAATATATATAGCTTCATAAATATATCTCAACTTGTGAAATATTATCAATAATAATGGGTTTTGCTAACATGTGTCTCATGACACACGTTAAGATGCATCTAATGAACCTGTAATTTTCTTAAATATCAAAAATTGTAGTTAATATATATACATAAAAAAGATAATAATTTGATTGAATTAGTGAGTATTAAATGCAAATTCTAATATTTAAGGAAATTCGACTTCATTAAATACACTTTATCGTGTGCCACGGAGCACGTGTTGGTTTTCAACTACGAAGTCTTGCAATAAGGAAACACGCATGTTTGTAAGGATCAACCCGGCCCTAATAGTTTTCAACTACGAAGTCTTTCGATATCGAATTCTACGAAGCTGGAAGCTAGCTAGACTCGAGCGAAGTCAAACTAAAGCAAGTTGTCGAGGCATTAACTTCTAGTAGTTTCCTTGGCATATATTAGTGATCAAGTGCAATAGTGTCACTTGTAAAGCAACAAGTTGTACGTATATCTGTAATCTGACAATCTCTAATTATCTTAAATTAATACAAATATACAATGAATGGGTCAATATTCCCTTGCTACTCGCATAGTAATCAATAATTGCTTCAACAAGTTGATGTCAACTTGCTTTAGTTTAATTTGACTTGAATTCGATATTAGGAAACTTCATGGTTGAGAATTATTAGGGTTGATCGTCATAAATATACGTGTTTTCTTATTAAGTGACGTCTTATATAAAGCTACTTTGTCAAACTCATTAAAAAACTCTTGAATTATAACGTCGACCCAGTCATTGTATTAATTAAGGTTTGTTGACGATAACTCTTAGATATATCATATACTTCTTCCGTCTCAAAATAAGTGTCCATCTTTCACTTTAGTTTTCTCAAAATAAGTATCCACTTCCAAAAATAGTATATTAACTTTATCATATTACCTTCAATATATCTTTTTTCAAAACTGATACATGAGAGTATGTGCAAAGATTATGGGTAAAAGTGTCATCTTCACTACCAGACAATATAATTTCTTAAACGCGGTGATAACTGATTATGGACACTTATTTTAAGATGAATGGAGTATAAAGTTGTACATATGCATAAATCACTATACATTCATTACAAAGTTGTACATTACATATAATTAGGGAGCTGAGATACAAAAATTTGTTATGGTATTAACACAACTATTGATGAATATTTGAGAGCATTAATGATAGGTCTTACTCGTATTACTTTTTTTTTTGAAAGGCCTTACTCGTATTACTTAAGAGAGGCTTCTTATCATCTTCCGAAATCTAATTAGTGAGTTATATATAGAGTTATATTATATACTCCCTCCGTCCCAAATTAATTGTTCCCAGACAGAACTACACGTAGTTTAAGATAAACACAATAATTATTAATTACTTTTTGCACAATGACATTCTTACCCCTAACCAATTAATTTGAACTTCTTTTCACTTTTGTAATTTAATTTTTAAAGTAGGGACAATATAGTAAAAAGAATCATGTTACCTTTCTATATTTGGTAATGGACAATTAATTTGGGATATCCCAAAATGAAAATAATAGACTATTAAACCGGGACGGATGGACTACTATATATACGTTTGTTATATACGTTTGTTACTGACAAACCAATGAAGTGAGGAGTCAAGTCAAGCTCAAAGGAATAAACTACTTGTCTTTCTCACTATAGGACAATTTGTATAATTGCGTACAACTTGTGCCTTTATAGGTAACACTATTAACTTTTTTGTCACTATCTTTGAACAAGTGTATCGAGCTGGCAACTTTGGTAGTAAATTCATTTTTTGTAATTATCGACGGGAAAATTAAGTTGTACAAAAAAAAAAAAAAAACAAAAAAACAAAACTTAGCTTGTTATTTACATGTTCTAAGTTATTGACCCGCGACAACGTGGACTAATACATTTTAGTTTTAACAGTTAACAATTAAATCTGAAAATTAAATCTAAAAGAAACATAATGCAGAAAATGTTATATATGAAAAAAAAGATATAAACTAATTGATGTAAACAGGCTTGTTGTGAAACGATAGATCTTCGCGTTGTTCGCTATATATTAAGCATATTAATGTTGATGAAAAATTTACACTTATAAAATTAAATAAATGAATAATAGACATGGTCTTTGACTTGGAAGTTTAAATAGTTAGTTGTAAGATAAGAAATCAGTTTTATATCAAAACTGAATTTTTTTTTAACAATTATTTAAACACAACTTGTAGAAAGATAAAACTCGTGGATCTCAAAAAAGAAAATAGAACAATTCTAATATGATTTAATATGATATATGTTTGTGTATTGTTTAGCTTAATGCAGATTAAGTATTAATTAAGGGATTATTAGTTACAAACCATAATATATTTTAGTTACGACTTTAACGTATTCATCATATATTAAGGTTGTATGGCAATATGGATAACCAGTTTTTAGTGCCATGTTTTTGATAAAAATAAATCATGTTATTATTCAATATAGATAAATTATTCAAATATCAAGGGTTTATTTATAAATTACCGGTTAAACCGACATCGTACTTAAACTATAAGGACTGAAAAAAATTAAGGAAGTACTGAAAGTGCTAATTCTTAATAGTTGTGGGTACACATTTTAAAAAATGAAAATGGATGTAGGAAATTATTTTTGGCCGTAAGATCTCTATGGATGGAACCCAATCTACGATCCAGATTACTCCATGGTATTTTGCTTTAAGTATTATATATGATATTTTGCTTTAAGTATTATATATATATATATATATATATATATATATATATATATATATATATATATATATAGATTATTAAGTTGAATGATATGAGATTTAATCGATCTTCTGTGTTAATTTGGTGATCATACTCGATCTTGTAGTTAATCAATTTGTTTCATGTGTATGTACTTTACTAATTGCGATGTTGCACGTAATTATGTTACATTCAATAATAAATTAAGTTTATGTATGTTTACTAAGTTATCTATACAACGTTGGTTGATCTTTATAAAGCCGTAAATTAATAAATCACAAACACTATATATATTTTCTGAAAAATAAAAGTTTATAACAAATAGTTTATGGCACACCGTTTTTTAACTGTGAATTCAATTCAATAAGTACATAATTAGAACTAAAATAATCACACGTACTACTATACAGAAGCATATAAAATTGCCTAACTAAAATGAACCGAAGAAAAGCAAATGAAAGCCAACTAAACACCTTTAAAACTCAACGTCATCTTCGTCGTCTTCGTATTCATCTTCATCTTCATCGTCTTCGTATTCATCTTCATCTTCATCTTCATCCACATATGCATCTTCATTTTCGTTTTCATTTTCATCTACAGTTGTTGGATTACTTCCATCGCTTTGATCAACCGCAATAACAAGCCCAACCGTTCCAGCTAACAAAACCGCTTTAGTAGCCACTTGTACTGCCACATTTTTTGCAACCCTTTTCATCATTCCATTTTTCTTCTTTCTTTTGGTTACCTTTTTATTCGGACATCCATTCTCCTTCTCAACGGTTGATCTCTCTTCTTGTTTCATAAACTTGTGTGAAACAACGATTTCCCCCTTTATCTCCCCAGACGACATCTTCACGGGGTAACTAACACTGTCCCCAAAACCATCGCCAGCCAAAAGATCCTTAAAAGGCACTTCCACTTGTCCTATGTCGCGATCCAACAACTTACCATCGTGTTTGATCTCAAACACGAGAGTGTAGTTGTTTTGCATGGAAGTCACAACGTTAAATTCCATGGGACATTCCCACACAGGAGATGATGCACCTTTTTTTGCAACTTTGGTTTTACGTGGTTCGGACTGTTTGCCATTTCTGTCGGTATAAACTAGGACGTAAGGGTCCATGGTACCGAAGTTCTTGACATTGTTGAGAGCCTTTGCTGAGTGCAAGATAATTTGTAACTTGCAAGCCTCCATGAAGATACTATTGTAGAATTGTGTTTGTGTAAACGATCGAGGAATTTACTGGGAGAAAGTTAATTTTGTTTAAGAGTTTCTTTTAGAACTTAGAAGTGTGTTTAATTTGTATGTTTGAATATATTGTAAGATGAAGCAAGGGCTATATATAGCAACGTGATCTGGATGGGGTAGAACAAGTGGACAACTATGTCACATAAATTAATATACGTAAGTACGTGTTACTTTTTAAATATGCATCATTAACAGTAAATAACTAAATGTCTAAATGTGTTTGTCTTAGTAAATATACGAATATAGATTTATATTTAATTGATGAATGATGATAACAAAGCATTGTAGTGTAATATCTTAATTTTAACATATGTAATTTAGATTTATACATAAAAAGGTGGTGCATTAAGTTGGTTGAGAGAAGATATATTTAAATGGTGGATGGTTATTATTATGGTACAAACATTTGATGCGTGTCTGAATTTTTTATTCGTAGCAGTTAGAGCTACGTATAACATTTTAATTATTACATAAAGAACAATTATGCAATTAGTAAAATTTTGGTGTAATACGATATAACCGTTGACCTTAGTCAACTTGTAACAAGTCAACTTCTTGACCTGGTTTTAATATGACCATTTAAGAAAGGTTCGTAGACAATCAGACCACTTGCATAGTTATTATTAAAAAAACCCGTACGTGACATACGGTACGTAATATATATTACGAATATAATATAATGTAAACTACACGCCTTGTTTTCTTTTCTTAATATGTATTCACATTTCATTTTTCTATATATATGGTCGTAGTTTACTCAATTTTTTTTTTTAACAAGTTTGTACTTTACTCTGGCTTATATAGTTTTATTATTGATTGTTTTCATTTCAACATTTTTTTATATTTATTTTAGGTACTTTGGTGGTGATTTTGATGAAACCATCTGTATGGAAAATATTTTATGCTGTTGAATTGTATAAATGAATGGTGCTTTAAGGTTTGGTGGAAATACTATTTGTATATATTTTTTAAAATTGAAGGATCAATAATGTAAAATATATAATATTCTTATTGGTCAACTGCATATTTATTTTGTGCTTTCAACATCAAATATAATATCCCCTTTAATCTACCATTGTCAATTATACCCTTAATTTGAAAACAAGGCGTCGAAATCGTGACCGATTTCGATAAAGTACATCAATTGTAGTGGTGGAAAAGCAACCGGAAGAAAAGAGAGGATTTCGAGAAACGCCAAAAAGATCATCGGATATGAGATCGATAGATCTACGGATAGAAAGTTCAATTAATGGTCGGTGGAATGGATGACTTGATGAAACCGACTTTGGAATTGAAAGAAACACTAGATTTGAAGCAAAAAAGAACGTCAAAAACAAGGTCAAATAATTCGAAAATCAACAAACGAAAGAAAATGAGAAAACGTCGATGGGAGCCCTCCGGACCGCTAGCCTAAGCCGGCGGCCGGAGGCGTTTTGAAATTTGAAAACTAGGTTTTGGGAAAAGATGGAGAGAGAAGCGGGAGTGAAGTTAGGATCCTTAAATATATTATATAGTAGTATGAATATGTAAGTTTGTGAAAATGTGAGTCACTTAATTTGGTCCAGCCCAAAATAAATTGATGTAATATTTTCAAAGTCCATAATAGTGGGCCTAAGTAGGATTAGCCTGTTTTTAGCCTCAGATTATTATTTTTTGGTATCTCTTGAACTGCGGTATTCATGTAATCAACTTGAAATCATAGTAAATAAACTCAAACACTCAGAAAATTGTTAGTGCTAGACTAGATTGTGGAGACACCTTCTTTAATCGTGTGATCAGTTGAAACTTATGTGAAAGAACGATTCCCCTCTACCTTCCTAGACGATATCTTCACTGGGTAACTAACACGTACTCTATCCAATACAACCACCACGCAATAGAAGATTAGAAGGCACTTCGACTGTACTATGTTGCGGACAAACAACTTTCCTGTTTTGTAACTCTTATGTTTATTTCAAAGAAACAGCCGAAATAAAATAATACTCGGTAATAATTAAAAAAATTATCATTTTTTACTTGGGTTTAATTTATATACTATAAAAAATATAAATCAAAATAAAATACTTGTAAAAGTATGACGACACCTTCTTATTCTAACCGTATATCGTACGTAGAGAAATGATATGTTCACATAAAGTTTACAAAAACTTGTCTACAAAATGACGTGGACCAACGAATTGAAGGAAGAGAATAATGAGACGGATTGAAACTTTGTTTTGTAAAATTTTTCTAGTATGTAAATGCAATTTATTTAAATAAGTATATAAATAATCACCATATATAAACTAGAGAGTAAACATAGTTTCCGGATAAATTGAGGAAAGGCGCGCAAATGAAGCTGATTAAACTGAATAAAAAGACTTTAAAAATAAAAGTCATCTTCATCTTCATCTTCATCTTCATCTTCATCTTCATACTCGTCTTCATCTTCATACTCGTCTTCATTTGCAGCTTGATCTACAGCTGCCGGATCACTTCCATCATCCATACGGTCAACTGCATATAAAATCGCAACCGTTCCAGCTAACAAAACCGCTTCAGTAGCCACTTTTGCTACCACGTTATTTACAACCCTTTCCATAATTCCGCTTTTCTTCTTTCGCTTAACTACCTTTTTTTTGGATTCCCCTTCACCTTCGAAGTGGATGATTCGGCCGCATCTTCTTTCAGAGACTTATGTGAAACAATGATTACCCCCTTTTTCTCCCCAGACGATATCTTCACGGGGTAATTAACCTTCTCTCCAACACCATCTCCAGCCAAAAGATTTACAAAAGGCACTTTGACTTCTCCTATGTCACGATCAAATAACGTGCCGTCGTGTTTGATCTCAAAAATGAGAGTGTAGTCGTTTTGCATGGAAGTTACAACATCAAATTTCATGGTACAATCCCAGATA
This sequence comes from Helichrysum umbraculigerum, assembly GCA_949592205.1. Classification (NCBI taxonomy): domain Eukaryota; kingdom Viridiplantae; phylum Streptophyta; class Magnoliopsida; order Asterales; family Asteraceae; genus Helichrysum; species Helichrysum umbraculigerum. The sequence goes on from CATIUR010000006.1 coordinate 64,444,098, forward strand.
GGAGATGTCGCACCCTTTTTTGCAACTTTAGTTAGTTTGGACTGTTTGCCATTTATATCGGTCCAAACGACGGCATAAGGGCTCATGGTACCGAAGTTTTTGACGTCATTTAGACCATTTGCCGAGTGTAGGGTGATTTGTAACTTGCAAGACTCCATAGATATGATAATAGAAGAAGTATTTTATAATTCTATATTCATAATTTTGAATTATATATATATTGTAACTTGTAAGGTGAAGCTAGCTAGGAATATATATATTTATATATTTATTATTTAATTATTATAAAATAGCCACATATATTGTGGTTTGGATGGGGTAGAACAAGTGGACAACTGTGTGAGTGACCACATAATAATAAATGAATAAGTAGACTTCTCTTTAGTCTACGTTTGTATTTATATAATAATTATTAGATACATATATTTAGTTTCTTGTTGTAAAATGAAATTTCTTCTAAATTAACCGGTAGTCCGTAGACCATAACTTGCTAGTAAACTCATGATTTTGACAAGTCAACTATTTCACGCTGGCCGGTCTTCCTACGACCATTCTAAGGTTTTTTTTTTTTTTGAAAATTGGCAATGCATTAAAACCCCACAAAGGAGAAAAAAAATTACAAAAAACAGCCTCCAAGAAAAAGGAGATGAGCAGAAGAGAAAAAAAAGAAACTTAACCACCAAAAAGAAAATATTACAATCAAAGAAACAACATAAAGGCATCAACTAATGAAGCAGTGTCTTGGACTAGAGACCCAATTCAACCAGTCCACCACCAACTTCTTGTTTCTATTTGAGATCCAAAGTAATGAAAGTCTTTGCACATGAGGAAAAATATCATGGTCGATAATGTTATTTCTTTCGGCAACAGGAGCATGGATTAGAGAATTTCGCCATTTCCAAATCATCCACATCAAAACCAAACAAACTCCATTAAAGACCTTACAAAGACCCATGTTTTCGGAAGAACCAAATGTACCATGAATTAGATCAGAAGCCGGAATTGGGTCTGGAGGTTTTATATCCCACCAACTCAAAGCTTAAACCAAACGATTTTAACAATTTTGCAGTTAACAAAACTGTGAAGAATCGACTCCTCCTCCAAATTACAGAATGGACATAAAGACGAGTTTATACTAATCCCTACGACCATTCTAAGGTTCATAACGCTTGCATTCTCCTTGTTAAGAAAATGACTTTGTTAACGATATGATTAATGTCTAAATTAATATTATGGACATTAATAAATTAACTAATATACTTCGGGTTAATGTACAAATTCGTTACTGTACGTACTTTGCCAAAATGTTCATATGGGTTACTGTACTTTTAAAATATGCAATTGGATTACTGTACTTTCAAAAACTGTCACCACGCCTATTTTTGCTTAATTTTGGTTAAAAGTTTAGTGACTCAATTGCACATTGTTATGTACATTTTTATAAGTACAGTAACTTAATTGAACTATGACGAAAATTTGGTAACCTAATTGAACATTTTTACAAAGTACAGTAATCCAATTGCATATTTTAAAAGTACAGTAACCCAAATGAACATTTAGGCAAAGTACAGTAACGAATTTGTACATTAACCCAATATACTTCCGTTAATATTCGGGTGATTATTGAATTTATTATATTTTAAATACAACTATTTAGTTTATCTATGTCTTGATACTTTAATAAAACAATCTTAGAAGCATGTTCAACGTTAGCTCTACATGTATCATTTTACATTAAAATCCCTACGACCATTCTAAGGTTCATAACGCTTGCATTCTCCTTGTTAAGAAAATGACTTTGTTAACGATATGATTAATGTCTAAATTAATATTATGGACATTAATAAATTAACTAATATACTTCGGGTTAATGTACAAATTCGTTACTGTACGTACTTTGCCAAAATGTTCATATGGGTTACTGTACTTTTAAAATATGCAATTGGATTACTGTACTTTCAAAAACTGTCACCACACCTATTTTCTTAATTTTGGTTAAAAGTTTAGTGACTCAATTGCACATTGTTATGTACATTTTTATAAGTACAGTAACTTAATTGAACTATGACGAAAATTTGGTAACCTAATTGAACATTTTTACAAAGTACAGTAATCCAATTGCATATTTTAAAAGTACAGTAACCCAAATGAACATTTAGGCAAAGTACAGTAACGAATTTGTACATTAACCCAATATACTTCCGTTAATATTCGGGTGATTATTGAATTTATTATATTTTAAATACAACTATTTAGTTTATCTATGTCTTGATACTTTAATAAAACAATCTTAGAAGCATGTTCAACGTTAGCTCTACATGTATCATTTTACATTAAAATCCCTACGACCATTCTAAGGTTCATAACGCTTGCATTCTCCTTGTTAAGAAAATGACTTTGTTAACGATATGATTAATGTCTAAATTAATATTATGGACATTAATAAATTAACTAATATACTTCGGGTTAATGTACAAATTCGTTACTGTACGTACTTTGCCAAAATGTTCATATGGGTTACTGTACTTTTAAAATATGCAATTGGATTACTGTACTTTCAAAAACTGTCACCAAGCCTATTTTCTTAATTTTGGTTAAAAGTTTAGTGACTCAATTGCATATTGTTATGTACATTTTTATAAGTACAGTAACTTAATTGAACTATGACGAAAATTTGGTAACCTAATTGAACATTTTTACAAAGTACAGTAATCCAATTGCATATTTTAAAAGTACAGTAATCCAAATGAACATTTTGGCAAAGTACAGTAACGAATTTGTACATTAACCCAATATACTTCCGTTAATATTCGGGTGATTATTGAATTTATTATATTTTAAATACAACTATTTAGTTTATCTATGTCTTGATACTTTAATAAAACAATCTTAGAAGCATGTTCAACGTTAGCTCTACATGTATCATTTTACATTAAAATAGAACTACTATAAAATTGTAAAAAATACACTACAATATTACTCCCTCCGTCCCAAAATGATTGTCACCAGACAAAAAACACACAGTTTAAGAAAAATGCATTTATTACTGTTGACTACCAATAAAATTTCAACTTTACAATTTACAAGCATTTTAATTGGTTGATATTGGAAGTGGACAATAATTTTGGGACAAACATAAATAGTAAGGTGGACAAACAATTTGGGACGGAGGGAGTAGTACTTACGACTATTTTAGTGACAAGTAATATTTAGTGATGCATTAAATTTGGTGCAACTATACTGAAAATTATTCACATTAAATGAGTGTGTTTGTATGTTTGAATATATTGTAAGATGAGACAAGGGTTATTTATAGCAACGATGTGGTCTCGATGGGGTAGGACAAGTGGAAAACTATATCACATAATAATTAAATAGATCAGTGGACTATTTCTTTAATATATGCATCATTAAGAGCACACGGAGCACCCTTAATTCTCCTTCCGTTCACCACTCGAAAATGCTTGGCTCCGGCGTTCGGCACTCCTTGCCGGCGTTCAAGCCCAAGATTGAGATCCAAACGCCGAGTCTCCGATCCGTTCTCCAATTAAATATTATTATTTTTTTGTTTTTCGTTTGATTCACAGGTTTAAAAAAAGAATAACAATTTTTGTTTGAAAACTGAAGGTCTAGAACCTGTACATACAATGAAGAAGACGAAGTGAAGTTTGTAACTTTTTATAATTTTCATTCTGGTCCCTGATCTATGTATAATGTTACGAAATAAATAATAGAATGTCATAAGTACATTTTAGCCCCCTAACTCCTTAAGTACTAATGTCATTCTAAAATAATTGATAATTTGTATGTATTTAATTTGTTTTTAGAAAAAATAAATAATAATAAAACAATCACGAGAACACTGAACTGAACACTGAACCTCAAGATTAACCATTACCCCACTTTTCTACCTCAGTGTTCAAGTTCAGTGTTCAAGAGAACACTGAACTGAACACTGAAACAGCATCGAGCGCTCCTTGTGCTCTAACAGTGAAATATCTTGCAACATATGAAATACTTTTAATTTGAAATATGTCGGGTAGTTATGCAATTAGTAGAATTTTGCTGCTTTACGATATAGCAGTTGACCTTAGTCAACTTCTTGACCTAGTTTTCGTACGACCATTAAAGAGAAGGTTCGTATACAATCATATTAGAAAACCCGTACGTGACATACGGTACGTAATATATATAATGTAAACTACACGCTTTTGTTTTTCTTTTATATTCGCATTTCATTATTTTTTGGGCTTATTGTTTGTAAATGTATCGAACTTATCACGAAATCCTTTTGTATGCATTCATCTTCTAAATGTTCTATTGTATGCATCGAAATTACTAATCACTCCTATTGTACGTAGTGATTAACTGATGTAACACCCAGTTTTCGGGTCTAGTATTATTAAATATTTTCTGACTGCAAATGATTATTTAAATGTGTCAGAAAATAATTTTGTTGTGCTAGTTGAAAATAAATGGGTAAAATAGTCAAATAATTTATTGTGACTAATAAATTATTAATGGTTTTAATTTTATTTAGTTGACGGTAAAATAAAATAAGGGTTCCCCGTAAATGGTTTTTAAGTTCCAGACAATGAAAAGTACGGGGAATGAAATTAAACACTTCTAGTACACATCCAAACTTTGAGTCGGTTTATAATTTTCATCATATATCGACATATATACATACATAATATGAAATCCTAGATCAAATCACTTCTCTATATCAAATTGAAGGTGTTAAATTCGAATTCAAGCTTCAAAAACAAGGATTATCCTCCTCTAATCATTCTAAGCATCTTGTAAGTCTCTATCTCTTGAATTATATAAACCCTAGAAATTGGGGTTTTGGTGTTCTTGATTGAAATCCGAAATTAAGGTTTCAAATAGTTGAATTGATATGAGTTAAGCTTTAATAACATGTATTAATCATTCCATCATCATCATAAACATGTTATAAGTATTGATTCTTGATTTTCATGTAAACCTAGAAATGGGTTTTGAGCACTTGATGGAATTAGGATGATTTATATGGAATTAAAGCTTGTAGTTATGAGTAGAATTGTTAGTTAGTGCTTAAATTGTGATTATAATCTAAGCCATAACTTGAAATTGTAGAATTTGATTAAATGTTCATAAAGTGTTCTTGGAAAATTGATGATTGTGATGAATTGATGGGTTATTTGAGGAACTTGATATTAGTTGTGATTAAGAACACTTAATTAATAATCAAAGGGTAAAGTTAGCACTTATGTGGATAAGAGTTTATGAAACCTTGTGTTGGGGTTTTGAATGAATTAATGATATTTGATGATAATAACTTTGTTGAAGGTGTAACCATGTTAATTGTGATGGTAAAAGTTGATTAAATGAGGTTGTGAATTAATGAGCATAAACTTGATAAGTAATTGTGAATTATGTTGTTAAGATGTTAATTGTAATATTGGAATAATGTTGTACATATTTTGAGACAAGTAACTAACTTGTATTATTCTACTGTATTGTCAGATGTGCAGAAGGCTCAGTGATATTAGACTACTGAGTGGATGCCTGAGGTGGTCGGTGAGTGGATCTCTAATCCTCAGCGTAACTTGGTTGTAACAAGTTTGGTTACAACAAGTAACGTGTTATTACTTTATTAGTTGCATTGATGATTATGTTGATAGTAATAATACTGTTGATATGTTGACTAGTTGAATATGTGACTTGTTGATTACGTGATCACTTGAATTAATTGGCCTTCGGGCATCAGTTGCTAATGAGGTCAACGAGTTGATGACTGGTTGGTTGGGCTAGTTGGTTATCCAAAGTTTAACACATCTCCTGTTTTAGTTGAAGATAATCACTAGTTATCGGTCTCGTCCGTATGGCCATACGGATAGGTTGGATAAGTGTTCTTGGGGAGCCTCCCGGGTTTATGGTTATCCCCAGAGCCGCCGATCCTCATTATGGTGTTGTTGAATAGTTGAATTGTTGCATTGTTGAACTGATGTATTGTTGATGTGTTGTATTGTGTACTTGCTTGTTTAGTGCTAAGAGTTGTACACAAAGTTGTTGAACTAAGTTAGACTGTTGATTAGTTATCTGCTCACTTAGCGTTATGCTAATCCCCCACATTATCCCTTCTTGCAGGTTTTGCATATCATTTGGGTGGGCAAGAAGTTGGACTAGAAGGAATGTTTGACTACGAGGCTCTACTCTGATAGTTGATTTGTATAAAATAATGTTTCATCATGGTTTTAAATAACACCTCGGTTGAAGAAATTATAGTTTTGAAAAGGTTGAATTTTATATGTTGATACAATGAAGTAAATTATGAATATCTATTTGGACTTACGCTTCCGATTTACTAGATTTAAATGATAATAAATGAGGGGTGTTATAACCGAGATCAAAGGTAGCCAGTCATGATCCGATTACGTGGCTTAGAGAGGCTGACATGGCAATGCCACGTCATGTCATCATGTCCGTGTCACCAAATAGTTTAATACATTTTGTTTTTTTTTTTTTGATAAATTACATATTTACTCCCTGTGATTTTCAAAATTAGCAAGTGACACTTCCATTTTTATTTTCTAATCTACTTTGACCAACCAAGAAGCAAGTCATGCTTCTTTCTCTTCACCAAATGCCAACATACAGACCTGCAAAGACTTTTGAGTATGCTACAAACCACCAAATTCATCACCCCCTTCTACTTCTCATTCAAAATCTAGATCTAAACTTTTATCTCTATAAATTAATTTCATCAAAGAAGATTCCGGTGAAAATCAGCGGTTTCCCGCAAAGCAAACTCCGACGAAGACGAAGGCATCAGATTTGCAACTCGGAAAGTTCTCTTGCCACCGCCGCCGCTCTCTGCAACCGCCATCACTCTTTTTCGCTGATCTCTGCCGCCGCTCTTCCCGGATCTACTAGCGATGTCACCTTCTCCGTCGTCGCTACTCCCGACGACCTTTGTCATCTCACTCTGTTTTCCTGCCAGATCTGATAAAGAAATTGAGTTGAATTTGGTGTTTAATTAGGGATGTAGTTTTTTTTTTGTAATTAGGTTTTCCTTTAAGGGTAAGGTTCAAATGATAATGAGATTTTGTGTGAGAATGGAGGAACCACTCATAATGCGCCACGTGTCACAATGTCACACCCCCAAAATCGGTAATTGTGTTTATTTAATGATTAGCGGAAGCAAGTTGTGATTAGCGGAAGCATTATGTGTAAACAGTTTAACAACGGGGGTGATGACGTTACAATTGTGCATTCATCGTATCAGAGCATATGATCATACAGAACATAATATATAAAGGATGTCAGTTTAAAATAGTTATTACAAAAGTAATACGACTATGTAAGTCGTACAGTAGTAATAAAGTTTAAAACATTTGAGTTTTACAATACATATGTTAAGATAAGATTTCATGAGTATAACTGCAATGTCTGCAGTAATACAGAGGAAATCCTCAAAAGCTGTCCCAAAATGTATGGCATCCTAAGTAGTCCAGGGTTGTCCATCCTGAATGCATGCGATTCATTACTTACGTAGCTAATTTCCTGTAAAACATAGAAAGAAAGTCGTCAACAAATATGTTGAGTGAATTCACAGGTTTTGTATAAATGTAAGGTATGTTAAACCATTTATGTTTAGATTATTGAATTGTTATTCAATAAATAAATGTTTGCAGGTTTTGCAAAATATAAGTTTGTAGGGATAGTTACCCTAAAATATAGTTTTATGTGGGTTGTTACCCAAAATGTATGTCTGGTGGTTCACCAGTATATAAATATAACCAGTGAGTATACCGGTATAAAACAGTTGTAGGATAAGTTCATCCTAAATAGTAAGTGGGAATGTTTAGACTATAATCCCCTGAAAGGTGAGCTAAACCTCGCAGGTTAAAGTAACGCGACCTAACCCTATAACCAAACCACAACCAAAACTTATGTTGTTTGCCTGAAGGACAATTAAGTATACGCTCCATCCACAGGAGGGTCGTCACGGCAATAGTACTATTCGTATACTCAGTGGCTAGAGTCACCTAGCTAATGGTTATAGTTTGCATGACATAAGGTCTTTCATGCACACATCTCAAGTCTGGTCCGTACTAGGATTTGTTGTCTAATTCCCAAAACAGTTGTGAAATAATATTTCATATCAAACAGTTGTATAAAGCAATTAAAACATTTATATAATTTGCTGCATGTGTTCGCATGCAGTTTCTATGTTTACACCCCTATATTTAAAAGCATAAAACATTTGCAAAGTAGGGGCTGTGAACTCACAGTAGTTTGCTCGGTGTGAATGCTAGCAGAAAACGGGGTCGCCCAAGGTATGTTAACCTATATAAAATAAATGTATTAACATAAGTACGTTTGATTTGTTAAGTCACTTATGTTAACAGTTTGTTTGTTTTGTAGAAATTTGTTGATTTCTTAATTAGGTAAGTTGTTAACTTTGTCGTAACATTGTGTTGAAATATTGTTATTATTTCTTAAATCGTACGCTTGTTAAATGTATATATCAATATGTAATTATCTATTTAACGGAAGGTCGTTTTGTTTTCATTTGTGTATATACTTTGTATATATCTTGTTAGTATAATTCGAATATCATTCCAACATAATAGTGTGTACATATAATCGTTCCATATATGTGTACTTAGGTAATATACTTGTTGTATATTATTAAATTTGTACATTTGTTAAACGTTTAGTCCATTTATATATCTAAGTGGAGATATAATTATAAATATCATGTGTATGTATGTTAATGGTATTTACATACATATAATTGTAATACGTCGTTTACGTATATAAGTATAAGTTTTCATTCATTACCAAAAGTGTTTATTTGTGAAATCGTTTTCGAGTGTCGACTTGTGTGTATATATATAACATATGTTTTTGTATATATATATATATATATATATATATATATATATATATATATATATATATATATATATATATATATATATATATATATGTCACAATACGTTGTTTCGTATTTAGAAACGTTTCAAGTTTTATTTGTTATAAAACTTAGATCGTTTTTATAAAATAGATATCATTTGTTTTTAATATCGTCATCGTTGTTTAATAAGTTTCAAATGCCCCGATAATATAAATGTATAAAGTCCGTATCATCGTAGTTTGTCGTTTCTAATGTCGTGTGTTATCTAGAGTTCGTTTGTATATTTTCCGTATTTATTTCCGTTTATAAAATTAATATCATTGCATACGTTTAATTAAATCATTGTTAATGATTTCGAATCGAGTTTGAACGATAAAGAAACGTATAAAGTTTGTTATTTGGGCTCTCGTGGCCCATTGGGCTTTAGTCCAAATTGTTTGTTCATTTTATCTTGGCCCGTTTAGACATCTATATAACTCGGCCCAAATTAGTTCTTTTGGCCCATTAACGCGTTTTAATTCGTTGGCCCATTAAGTTATTTTAGGCCCAAGCCCAAGTCCTTAGTTAAATTAAAGATAGTCCAGCCCAAACCGTCTGGCCCAGCCCATATGCTCGGCCCAAACCACCCGGCCCAATCCAGACCGGCCCAACAACAACCAGCCTGTGTATCATAAAAATCGCGCCGCGATTGGTTATAAATCGCGTCGCGTTTGTTCTAAAATCGCGTCGCCTTTTAGTGTTAATAATCGCGTCGCGTTTATTAGTTGAATCGCGTCGCGATGTTTCGTAGTCGCGTCGCGATGTTTCGTAGTCGCGTCGCGACCCAGACGTTTTCAGCCTCTGTCTCGTTTTCAGCTTTGAAACCACGATTTCCTAGTGTTTTTAAGTTATGGTCCGAATGGTTTGCGGTTTTAGGTGGTTTATATCATCACTACATAACATTATATCACCTTATAACATGTTTTCATACCTTATTTCATGATTTTAAGATTTGGTTTTTATAAAACCATTTTAGTGTTCATCATCACAATCATCAATTCAAGGTGTTATATACATAGATTTTGGTACATAAACAAGTTATAATACGAAATTTAAGTGCATAATTCAAAGAAAAATGTGTTTCCTTACAATGAGATTTTTGGATGATGATGATGCCGAATGATGATGGTGATGATCGGATGGTGATGATGACGAGATTATGGAGATGTTGTTGATTTGTTGCTTCCACCCTTTGATCTTGTTAATCAATCCAAAGAAGAAGGAAAAAAAAAAATTTTGATTATGTATGTGTGTGTGTGTAGCCGAGAGATAGAGATCAGGGGAAAGAGGGAGTACGGTTTTAAAAACCAATTGTCTCCTGCATTATTGTAGGTAGGTGAGGGTTTTTGCACTGCAATTTCGAGTACGGGTATAATTATAGCAATATAAAAGTAAACTTTTTATATTTTTATTTTGTAGGTGTTCTCCTGGTTCGTTATTTATAATCAAAATAATGATGTTATCATTATTTTAAAACGTTGTACAAATGTGTACATTTTACTGCGCGCAGTTAATTAGGCGCCAAATTTCAGTTAAGTTAGGATTTCATATTTTGAAGTAATGTTCTAACTTCTTCCAAACGAATGAGGAAATTTTCATTTTTATGATTTGACCTTTTATGTGTGTTTTAAAATTGTTTCTGGTCGTTTATAATACATTTTATGTTAAACGTATATTTAGACCTTTATATCTATATGTTATAGATATATAATTACTCGTTATTAATAATTACGTTATTAATTATTTTTGTATCACGAAACTTTTGTTATTTATTTTTGTCGGGTTCGTTCCGATATATTTGTACGTAATTATAAATTACTTACGTATTACATTTCACTTTCTGTTTAAAAGTACGGGCTTGCTAGGCTTACATCACATCAAATAGTTTTGTTAAAACTTAATCAGGAAATTAGCGTAAGAATGCACATGCTTAAATGTTAATTAATACCTAATTTGGAGAGTTGTAACATTCTCCCCCTGTTAGGGAAATCTCGTCCCGAGATTTAATTTGTGTCGTGAGTCGTGGTCACGGGTTCAAATAGGTGGGGGTACTTCTTGCGCATCTCGTCCTCACGTTCCCAGGTGAACTCTGGGCCTCTTTTCGAGTTCCATCGAATTTTGACAAGTTTGATCCGACTGTTTCAGAGTTTCTGCGTTTTTGTATCCATTACTTCAAGCGGTTCCTCCACGAAGTTAAGTTTTGCGTCGACATAGATTTCGTCGGGAGGTATGATTAACACTTCGTCAGATAAACACTTCTTAAGATTACTCACGTGAAACGTGTCGTGAATATTACTAAGTTCTTGCGGAAGTTTAAGCTTATAAGCTACAGGACCAATCCTTGCTAGGATCTCAAAAGGTCCAATGTAACGTGGATTCAATTTATCGCGTTTTCCAAATCGCACAACTCCCTTCCAAGGAGATACTTTGAGTAGGACTCTGTCACCTACTTGAAACTCTAAAGGTTTTCGTCTATTGTCTGCATAACTCTTTTGTCGGTCTCGTGCCGTTTTCAATCGATTAAGCACTTGAGATATTTTGTCCGTTGTCTCTTGGACTATCTCAGGACCTGATAACTGTCTGTCATCCATCTCTGCCCAACAAAGTGGGGATCGGCACTTGCGTCCGTACAACGCCTCGAAAGGTGCCATTTGTATGCTCGTATGATAACTGTTGTTGTACGAGAATTCAGCTAAGGGAAGATGAACATCCCAGTTTCCTCCAAAATCAATCACGCAGGCTCGTAGCAAGTCCTCAAGCGTTTGAATGGTTCGCTCGCTTTGACCATCGGTTTGTGGATGGTAGGCGGTACTCATGTCGAGTCTAGTGCCTAAAGCTTGTTGCAGTGTTTGCCAGAAGCGAGAGGTGAAACGTGCATCTCTATCAGAGATGATGGATAATGGAACTCCATGTCTAGAAACAACTTCTTTTATGTAAATTCTAGACAGCTTTTCCATCTTATCCGTTTCTTTAATGGCAAGAAAGTGAGCTGACTTTGTCAGTCGGTCGACAATCACCCATATGGAGTCCATTCCAGATGATGTTTTCGGTAACTTTGTGATGAAATCCATCGTGATGTGTTCCCATTTCCATTTGGGCAACTCAGGTTGTTGCAGAAGCCCGGACGGCTTTTGGTACTCAGTCTTAACTTTTGCACAAGTCAGGCATCTACTAACATAGGTGGCAATGTCTCTTTTCTTGCCAGGCCACCAGTAAAATCCTTTCAGATCGTGGTACATCTTATCAGCACCAGGATGTATCGAGTAATTAGACTTATGAGCTTCGTCCAATACTAGGCTACGTAGCTCATCAACACATGGAATCCAAATTCGATTCATGAAGTACAATACTCCATTTTCCTTAGACTCCAGTTGCTTCTCCATCCCTTTGAGGGATTCGTCCTTCATACGTTCTGGAGTAAAGGCTGCTTGCTGAGCATCACGAATTTGGGTAATAAGTTCCAAGTGGATTGTCAGTCCTAAGGCTCGAACTCTTCGAGGTTTTACTCGTTCCTTACGACTCAAGGCATCCGCTACTACATTAGCTTTGCCTGGATGGTACTTGATTTCACAGTCGTAATCATTCAACAGTTCAACCCAACGTCTTTGTCTCATGTTGAGTTCTTTCTGATCAAATATATGTTGGAGACTTTTGTGATCAGTGAAGATCGTACACTTTGTACCGTATAGGTAGTGTCTCCAAATCTTAAGGGCAAAAACGACTGCTCCTAGCTCTAAGTCATGCGTCGTATAGTTCTTCTCGTGAATCTTCAATTGACGAGACGCATAAGCAATGACTTTGTCGTTTTGCATTAACACGCAACCTAATCCTTGATGTGAGGCATCACAGTAGACAACAAAATTTTATACTCCTTCTGGTAAGGACAGGATAGGTGCGGTGCTCAATTTCTCTTTCAGTAGTTGAAAAGCATTATCTTGCTTCTCGCCCCAATCAAACTTCTTGTCTTTTTGCGTTAGGGCGGTGATTGGTTGAGCTATCTTCGAGAAATTCTCAATGAATCTTCGGTAGTAACCGGCTAGCCCAAGGAATTGTCGTATCTCAGTTGGGGTTTTTGGGGCTTCCCAATTCTTAATCGCCTCAATTTTGGATGGGTCCACGTGAATTCCTTTGTTATTGATCACGTGACCAAGGAAATGAACCTCACGCATCCAAAACTCGCATTTAGAGAACTTTGCATAAAGCTTCTCTTTCTCCAGTAATTCAAGAATCATTCTCAGATGTTGTTCATGGTCTTCCTTTGTTTGCGAGTATATCAAAATATCGTCGATGAACACTATGACGAACTTATCCAAGTAAGGTTTACATACTCTATTCATTAGATCCATGAATACTGCTGGCGCATTCGTTAGCCCAAATGGCATAACCAGGAACTCGTAATGACCATATCGAGTCCTAAACGCAGTCTTAGGGATATCTTCATCCCGTACCTTCAGTTGATGGTAGCCCAATCTCAAGTCGATCTTTGAGTAATAACTTGACCCTTGCAGCTGGTCAAACAAATCATCAATGCGTGGCAGTGGGTATCGGTTCTTAATCGTCACTTTGTTCAGTTCTCGATAATCGATACACATCCGCATTGATCCATCCTTCTTTTTGACGAACAGAACCGGAGCTCCCCACGGTGAAAAGCTCGGTCGGATGAATCCTAAATCCAACAGTTCTTGCAACTGTGCAGACAGTTCCTGCATTTCTGATGGAGCTAGACGATAAGGTGCACGAGCAATCGGTGCAGCTCCCGGCACTAGGTCGATATGAAATTCAACCTGCCGTGGAGGTGGTAACCCTGGTAGCTCGTCAGGAAATACTCCTAGGTAGTCACGTACTACGGCCACGTCGTCTATGCGTCGCTCCTCGGGTTTCTTATCCACAACATGTACCAAAAATGCTTGGTACCCTTTTCGTAGATACTTATTTGCCTTCATGCATGTAATTGTTTTCACCACACGATTACTCTTTTCTCCTTGAATCATCAATATTTCTCCTGACGGTAAAGGTAACCGTACAATCTTCTCATGACAGATGATTTCCGCGCGGTTTAGTGACAACCAATCCATACCAACCACTATATCGAAGCTCCCTAGTTCTACCGGTAGTAAGTCTATCTTGAAAGAATGACCTTCTAATGTTAAGGAACATCCTGGTACTATTTCTCCTGATTTAATCAACGTACCATCGGCTAGCTCTACAGTATATTTGTTATCTAGCTTAAGGGATTCGATCTCTAATAGTGGTCTAAACTCAGTGAACACAAAGCTTAAATCAGCACCGGAATCAAATAACACAGAAGCAAAGTGGTTGTTTACTAGAAACGTACCAGTGACTGTGTTAGGATCCTGACGTGCCTCTGGTGCTCCTAACATGAACACGCGTCCACGAGCTGGTTGATTGTTGTTGTTGTTAGCATTGTTGTTGTTGGCTCGGTTGTTGTTGTTTCCACGGTTGTTTCCATTGTTGTTGCGGTTACGAGCGTTGTTGGCGTTACGGTTTTGGTTATTGAGTCGAGGACATCGGTTTCGATAATGCCTCGTGTCGCCACATTCAAAACAACCCTGGTTTTGGCGAGCAGTGTTTCCCTTAGGGGTAGGGTTAACCTTACAGTTTTGGGTTTTGTGACCCCATCCCTTACAACTGTCGCAAAACCAACATTCACCCTCATGGTGTTTGCTACACTTATCACACTTAGGTTTGTTACCCAAGTATGGCTTCGGTTCCACAATGGTGGCAGCGTAAGACTTAGGATTTCTAGATCCTTTCTTGTTGGTTTGACCCTGACGGTCATTCCATTTACGCTTCTTACTTCCAGAACTACCAGCTTCAGCACTGCTCGGCTCAACCTTGGCCGGCACAGTTTTCTGTATCAACGTCCCCATTCTAACTGCTTCATCAGTCAAACTCTGCGCTAGGGTAACAGCGCTCCTGAAGGTGTCAGGTTTGGAGGACGTAACTAAACTCCTGATTTGTGGTGCCAGTCCATACACATAGCGTTCAATACGCTTATACTCAGGTGTTACCATATGTGGCACAAGACGAGCTAGTTCTTGGAACCTAGTTGTGTAACCAGTGATATCAGCACCAATCATAGCAATGTTCCACAGCTCAGTCTCAATTTTCTGCATCTCACTGCGGGGGCAGAATTCTTCCATCATCATATGCTTCAATGTTTCCCATGTCACGGAATAAGCAGCTGGTCGTCCCATCGACTGGACTTGACTGTTCCACCAAGTCAAAGCTTTATCAGCTAGTGTACAGGCGACATATTTCACCGCAGTGTCTGGTAGACAATCACTGATGTCCAACACAGAATCCATCTTTTCTATCCAGTGTATAATACCAATAGCACCTTCAGTGCCACAGAAGGGAGGTGGTTTACAAGCCTGAAATGTCTTATATGAACACCCTCGGCGAGTATTCACAACAGTCTCAGCATTAACAGGGGTCGATCCACTGTTATTAATCCCATTCTCACGGTTTCGGCTTGCCTCATACTCGGCAATACCTTCAGCAATGCGTCTAGCTATCATCTGCTCAGTAGTTTCCTCAGTGTTAGGGGGTGGAATGGTTTCAGGTGTAGGAGGTACAGTTGTCTTCTGACTGTTCCTAGTAATTCGTCGTTTTGGCGGCATAACTCAGTTCTGCGATGAATAAAATGCAGAAGTCAATGCTAAGATAATGAATGTGATGAACAAGATTTCACATTGTCTATCAAATGAATAGTATGGAGAATTTGAAAGAATAAGGTTTCACATTGATTGTCACACGACTTTGAAACACCCATATGTACTTTGTACAATATAATCACGTTGGCCAGGCGTCATTATATAATGCCAAATACATATTTCTTTTCATCATCGTTCAGCGCAATCCGTGTTTTAAAGAATTCAAGATAAAATCAATAATTCAAGGTGTAGTAGGTTTTCAAAGTTTGAAAGAAATGGTTTTAAACAATTATCACGTGGTAAATTTTCTATCACATGTATATATAGAAATGAATATACTTCGCACGAAATTTCGAATCGAACCTAAGTTATATTATACATTAACTAAAACATCCTTACATCGTTTCATTACAAAACTTGATGATATCTTCTATATCCATCAAGAGTGGTTTCCAATACAACACGAGTTGCTACAGTACTAATTAGACTAAACTTAACTCTACTTAGATCTTAACAAAATAGTTATATTCCTACGACAGTTCTTCATCAATTCATTATCAAGCTATCCTTAGCTATATTCTCTGTCGCAGTGTAGATCCTTCACTTTTACTCCTGATTCAGATTGGGAGAGAAGTAGCGTGTCTCCAGCATAGTTTTGCATCGCAGAGTCGGATAATAGTCCAGATCATTCTCAGTTGAGCATTTGCACAAACGTTTGATCCAAGACTTAACTCTTTTCTTGCGATTACTAGCCACTTTCTTCCAGAAGCGTATTTTATCCTTAACTCGGACAATCATAGGCCTCTTTAGGATTCTCAATTCTAGCTCACGGTTCCTACATTTGAACACAAGCTCCCAATATTGACCATCCAATCTTTCAGCCTGATCTCGTACTCTTTCGTACTCCTCTATGTCGACCATGCCGAATTGGTGGTTTTCAATTTCTTCTTCCACAAGTTCCACTATCGGAATTGTTTCGGTATCGACATATACATATTGTATCTGCCCGTCGATGGTTATGTCCTCATCTGATGAGTATTCATTTATAACAGGTTCTGCCATTTTTCCAGTTTCAAGAGATCTATAGGTTACAAAGACATATTTCAGTATCCACAGTTATGTAGTCTCTATTGTCAATATATAATCCAATCACAACGCACAGTAACATAAACAATAATAATAAACCAAATACATATGTCATATCATATAACTGATCATAGTTAGTTCATAAGTTTTTATACAAAACAGGATGGATCTATCCTAGATATCCATCGGTCCAAAGACTAATCAAAGCATGACGGGCCTGTCTACACACCGTCGATCCAAATGATATACAAAACATGACAGGTCTGTCTATACCCGTCGAACCAAAGTTCCAAGTCTAATACATAGTATATATACTATCCTAAGTAGGCACAACCCGCCCTACATAGGTCTAACGAAAATACGGTAGAAATGATCCCACGGCTGTCCTCAACACAGCCATCACTACACAAGCCCTGCAATCCTAACACGTCTCTCAAGTGTCCTCACACGAGCACGTGCGGACTCAGCTATCTCCTGGGCAGTAAACACATGGTTCAACAGAAAGTGATGATGCTCATGCATACCAGCCATGTCCCCATACAGACGGGAGACCTCATCCTGTACCTGTCCAAGGTGAGAACTCCTGCTAGAGGTAATACAGAACAATGTACACATAACAGCAACTAATGTAGGGAGAGTCTGCTCTATCGGCTCTCCAGTGGTAGGCAGTGGTGCTGGGGTCGTGAGGACTCTCCTGTCTCAAATGTGGAGGGTAAACCCTCTAATGACCTCCAGTGCCTCAACATAGGAGTCATCCACTCTAGATGAGCAAACCTGGGTGCCCTCTGTGGAGACTCAACAGACTCGTCCGCTGGTGCTAACGGACCAATAGGAAGATCTCGGACACACATCCTCGGTGTCCTCCTATACACAGGCCTGCGAGAAGTCTCAGCAGCCTGATAGTGAATACCTGTAGTAATAGGGGTAACCTCATGTGTTGCCGGTGGTGGCGCGACATAAGCATCACTAGTGTCATCTGACATGTCTCTCAAATGAACAGATGACTCATCCCCTACAGTGATCGCGGGACCCTCAAAAGTAGCATCGGTCGGCTCCTCATCCGAAGCATAAACATGGTAAAGTGATTGACTAGACATACTGTGACAAAGGAAATTATGGGTGACGTGTCAGTCGTATGTTAGATGTATGCAAACGTATGTATGTATGTATGAATGCATGAATGTTCTAGCCAAGGCTATAGTCTAGGTCTCTAAGGTTTTCAGTCACCTAAAGACTTCTAGTTCGCTATAACCAATGGCTCTGATACCAAGTCTGTCACACCCCCAAAATCGGTAATTGTGTTTATTTAATGATTAGCGGAAGCAAGTTGTGATTAGCGGAAGCATTATGTGTAAACAGTTTAACAACGGGGGTGATGACGTTACAATTGTGCATTCATTGTATCAGAGCATATGATCATACAGAACATAATATATAAAGGATGTCAGTTTAAAATAGTTATTACAAAAGTAATACGACTATGTAAGTCGTACAGTAGTAATAAAGTTTAAAACATTTGAGTTTTACAATACATATGTTAAGATAAGATTTCATGAGTATAACTGCAATGTCTGCAGTAATACAGAGGAAATCCTCAAAAGCTGTCCCAAAATGTATGGCATCCTAAGTAGTCCAGGGTTGTCCATCCTGAATGCATGCGATTCATTACTTACGTAGCTAATTTCCTGTAAAACATAGAAAGAAAGTCGTCAACAAATATGTTGAGTGAATTCACAGGTTTTGTATAAATGTAAGGTATGTTAAACCATTTATGTTTAGATTATTGAATTGTTATTCAATAAATAAATGTTTGCAGGTTTTGCAAAATATAAGTTTGTAGGGATAGTTACCCTAAAATATAGTTTTATGTGGGTTGTTACCCAAAATGTATGTCTGGTGGTTCACCAGTATATAAATATAACCAGTGAGTATACCGGTATAAAACAGTTGTAGGATAAGTTCATCCTAAATAGTAAGTGGGAATGTTTAGACTATAATCCCCTGAAAGGTGAGCTAAACCTCGCAGGTTAAAGTAACGCGACCTAACCCTATAACCAAACCACAACCAAAACTTATGTTGTTTGCCTGAAGGACAATTAAGTATACGCTCCATCCACAGGAGGGTCGTCACGGCAATAGTACTATTCGTATACTCAGTGGCTAGAGTCACCTAGCTAATGGTTATAGTTTGCATGACATAAGGTCTTTCATGCACACATCTCAAGTCTGGTCCGTACTAGGATTTGTTGTCTAATTCCCAAAACAGTTGTGAAATAATATTTCATATCAAACAGTTGTATAAAGCAATTAAAACATTTATATAATTTGCTGCATGTGTTCGCATGCAGTTTCTATGTTTACACCCCTATATTTAAAAGCATAAAACATTTGCAAAGTAGGGGCTGTGAACTCACAGTAGTTTGCTCGGTGTGAATGCTAGCAGAAAACGGGGTCGCCCAAGGTATGTTAACCTATATAAAATAAATGTATTAACATAAGTACGTTTGATTTGTTAAGTCACTTATGTTAACAGTTTGTTTGTTTTGTAGAAATTTGTTGATTTCTTAATTAGGTAAGTTGTTAACTTTGTCGTAACATTGTGTTGAAATATTGTTATTATTTCTTAAATCGTACGCTTGTTAAATGTATATATCAATATGTAATTATCTATTTAACGGAAGGTCGTTTTGTTTTCATTTGTGTATATACTTTGTATATATCTTGTTAGTATAATTCGAATATCATTCCAACATAATAGTGTGTACATATAATCGTTCCATATATGTGTACTTAGGTAATATACTTGTTGTATATTATTAAATTTGTACATTTGTTAAACGTTTAGTCCATTTATATATCTAAGTGGAGATATTATTATAAATATCATGTGTATGTATGTTAATGGTATTTACATACATATAATTGTAATACGTCGTTTACGTATATAAGTATAAGTTTTCATTCATTACCAAAAGTGTTTATTTGTGAAATCGTTTTCGAGTGTCGACTTGTGTGTATATATATAACATATGTTTTTGTATATATATATATATATATATATATATATATATATATATATATATATGTCACAATACGTTGTTTCGTATTTAGAAACGTTTCAAGTTTTATTTGTTATAAAACTTAGATCTTTTTTATAAAATAGATATCATTTGTTTTTAATATCGTCATCGTTGTTTAATAAGTTCCAAATGCCCCGATAATATAAATGTATAAAGTCCGTATCATCGTAGTTTGTCGTTTCTAATGTCGTGTGTTATCTAGAGTTCGTTTGTATATTTTCCGTATTTATTTCCTTTTATAAAATTAATATCATTGCATACGTTTAATTAAATCATTGTTAATGATTTCGAATCGAGTTTTAACGATAAAGAAACGTATAAAGTTTGTTATTTGGGCTCTCGTGGCCCATTGGGCTTTAGTCCAAATTGTTTGTTCATTTTATCTTGGCCCGTTTAGACATCTATATAACTCGGCCCAAATTAGTTCTTTTGGCCCATTAACGCGTTTTAATTCGTTGGCCCATTAAGTTATTTTAGGCCCAAGTCCTTAGTTAAATTAAAGATAGTCCAGCCCAAACAGTCTGGCCCAGCCCATATGCTCGGCCCAAACCACCCGGCCCAATCCAGACCGGCCCAACAACAACCAGCCTGTGTATCATAAAAATCGCGCCGCGATTGGTTATAAATCGCGTCGCGTTTGTTCTAAAATCGCGTCGCCTTTTAGTGTTAATAATCGCGTCGCGTTTATTAGTTGAATCGCGTCGCGATGTTTCGTAGTCGCGTCGCGATGTTTCGTAGTCGCGTCGCGACCCAGACGTTTTCAGCCTCTGTCTCGTTTTCAGCTTTGAAACCACGATTTCCTAGTGTTTTTAAGTTATGATCCGAATGGTTTGCGGTTTTAGGTGGTTTATATCATCACTACATAACATTATATCACCTTATAACATGTTTTCATACCTTATTTCATGATTTTAAGATTTGGTTTTTATAAAACCATTTTAGTGTTCATCATCACAATCATCAATTCAAGGTGTTATATACATAGATTTTGGTACATAAACAAGTTATAATACGAAATTTAAGTGCATAATTCAAAGAAAAGTGTGTTTCCTTACAATGAGATTTTTGGATGATGATGATGCCGAATGATGATGGTGATGATCGGATGGTGATGATGACGAGATTATGGAGATGTTGTTGATTTGTTGCTTCCACCCTTTGATCTTGTTAATCAATCCAAAGAAGAAGGAAAAAAAAAAAGAATTTTGATTATGTATATGTGTGTGTGTAGCCGAGAGATAGAGATCAGGGGAAAGAGGGAGTATGGTTTTAAAAACCAATTGTCTCCTGCATTATTGTAGGTAGGTGAGGGTTTTTGCACTGCAATTTCGAGTACGGGTATAATTATAGCAATATAAAAGTAAACTTTTTATATTTTTATTTTGTAGGTGTTCTCCTGGTTCGTTATTTATAATCAAAATAATGATGTTATCATTATTTTAAAACGTTGTACAAATGTGTACATTTTACTGCGCGCAGTTAATTAGGCGCCAAATTTCAGTTAAGTTAGGTTTCATATTTTGAAGTAATGTTCTAACTTCTTCCAAACGAATGAGGAAATTTGCATTTTTATGATTTGACCTTTTATGTGTGTTTTAAAATTGTTTCTGGTCGTTTATAATACATTTTATGTTAAACGTATATTTAGACCTTTATATCTATATGTTATAGATATATAATTACTCGTTATTAATAATTACATTATTAATTATTTTTGTATCACGAAACTTTTGTTATTTATTTTTGTCGGGTTCGTTCCGATATATTTGTACGTAATTATAAATTACTTACGTATTACATTTCACTTTCTGTTTAAAAGTACGGGTTTGCTAGGCTTACATCACATCAAATAGTTTTGTTAAAACTTAATCAGAAAATTAGCGTAAGAATGCACATGCTTAAATGTTAATTAATACCTAATTTGGAGAGTTGTCACACACAATAACCCATTTCTCCCTTTGTTTTTTAAAATCAAATATCTCACAAACGGTAAGTCGAAAAATCTTGAAAATTGCACCATATTTTTCAGCGTTTTATCCTCTTCGATTTGCCGTCCCTCAAGGCATACTTTCGAAGAATTTTTTTTTTGGGTTTTGTAAATGGTACAAAATTAGTAACACATATTGTGTTAGTAGCTGGTATCACATGTGTTACTCGCGGTAACACATGTGTTACTCGTCGGTAACACATGTGTTACTTCATCGGTAACACATGTGTTAGTTGTTTTCAAAACCTACTACTCGACGGTAACACATGTGTTACTCAACGGTAACACATGTGTTAGTTGTTTTCAAAACCCACCGAAAAACGAAAAAAAAAAAAGTTCGTCGAAAGTATACCTTGTCACATCTCTAATTGAAGAGAATAAAACGCTGATTATTATGGTGCAATTTTTATGATTTTTCGACTTACCGTTTAAGAGATATTTAATTTTTAAAAATGTGGAGGAAAGAGAAAAAAGTGACACATGGCATATTCTGATTGGTTTCTTCCATCCTCACTCAAAAATGTTGTACTCATTTGAACCTTATAATTTTGGTAATATTTGATTTTTATTTTGGTACACCGTACTCTTTGGTTCTCCTTTGTATTGGTTCTCCTTTGTACAACATACTCCTTTGTTCTCAGATTACATAAATGGTTGAATTAATGTTTTGTGTTGATACTTTGGTGATGTTTCTTTTTTTATTTTTAACAAATGTTTCTTTTTGATTTGGTATTTGGTGTTTTTTATTGTATGAACTTCGTGAATTTATATTAAAGTAAGCCGATTAGGTTTGATCTTTAGAATAAAGTTAGGGTTTTATTTAATACTGTAATATTGTTGATGATTGGGGTTTCAAGAAGAGGGTAAGAGTCTGATAAAAAAAATGAAAGAAGATACATCTACAAAGTTTGATACATTTATAAAAGTTCATTACATTTACGTAGTCCCCGTGGCATCTAAGTGGCGTATGACGTGGATAAAAGAAGATTAATCGGTGCCACATAAGCACATTTCCGGTTTCAGGTTAATCACTACATACAATAGGAGTGATTAGTAACTTCGATGCATACAATAGAACTTTTAAAACATGGATGCGTACAAAAGGATTTCCTGACAAGTTCAATACATTTACAGATAATAAGCCCTTATTTTTTCTTTCCGTATATAGCTGTAGTTTACTCTGGCATTTATGATTTTAGTTATTGGTTGTTTTCATATCAACATCTTTTAATTATTTATTTTAATTATGATGAAACATTCACTTTGGCATATTCATACTAATACTAATAATACATACATATTCTCTTTATTCCAAAATTAATGTCAGGTGTCACATAATATTAAGAATATACTCCATTCGACCTATATTTATGATCCACATTTTTTTAACGTTCTAAATTAATTGTATACTTTCAAAAATAGAAGAGTATATAATTAAGTAAACTTCTTATATATATTTCCACTAATTTATATGCATGTCATTAAAATGTAAGTAAAAAATAAGGGTAAAATTGTCATGGTGTATAAAAATATAGTGTAATAATTATGTTTTCTTAAACTACGTATTTTTTGTCTATAGACAATAATTTTAGAACGGATAGAATAATAATTTAGTCGCCCATTGTCAATTATACCCTTATTTTGAAATCCGTCTTTTGTGAAAATGTCCAATTTGTAATATATATGATTTATAAAAAAAAAATTCAACCGCTTTTTAATTAAATATGTAAGTTTTAGTTTTCAACTTTAATATTTCATAGAGTAAAGTTTAAATGGGTACAACAACATTGTGCGAGAATGGGAGAAGCAATAGGAATGCGCCACATGTCATAAAATTCACTTCCCCTACATTTTAAAAAATTAAATATCTCACAAACGGTAAGTTGAAAAATCATAAGAATTGCACCATAAATGTGACACCCCCAAATTTAATGATTTGCGGAAGCTTGATTTGGGTGTCACTAATCAATATACAAAGCACATAAGATATAATGAACGACCACTATATGCGTCGTTTTAAACTTGTATAGATAAAGTAAATGTTTACATCAAAATATAGTTACATTAGCTCGATTCCTGAAATTGAGAGATTACAAAGCATAATTACTGTTACAAAATATAATTATTTTAAATATTGATTGGAACATTTTAAAATACAATTTATTACGCCATATTTTATTTAGATATTTTACTAATCACATTATATTTGAATTATAAAAAGGTAAGTTAATTTGTTTGCGCGTTTTACATTTTAAATTGTGTAACTTTCTGATTGTACGGTACGAATGAATACGAAGTATTATAATAATAATACTTTTGACGTAAAATCGTTATTTAATAAAAGTTGGTCACCAACGTCCGTATTTATTGTATCGAAATTCATTCGATTTGAGATTCGTACGATTTAAACAAACCGCATAATTGTAGATATATATTCAACAATATATATATAATAATTGATACATTAATTAGCCTAACACAGAACTAATTACATGTATTAAAACTTTATTAGGCACTAAATTATAGTCCTAAATTGACGGTTGTCACAATAAAATCAGCGTTTTTTCCTCTTCGACGAACTATTTTTTTTCATTATTCGGTGGATTTTGAAAACGAGTAACACATGTGATACCAGCGGGTAGCACATGTGATACCAGCGAGTAACACATGTTTTACTAATTTTGTATAATTTGTAAAACTAAAAAAAAGTCGTCGAAAGTATACTTTGTCAAATCTCTAATCAAAGAGAAAAAAAATACTGATTTTTATGGTTCAATTTTTATAATTATTCAATAAGTCATTCTCGAGTTATTTAATTTTTTTAAAAAAGGGAAAATGAGTTTTATGCCATGTAGCGCCTTCTTATTGATTCTAACATCCTCACAAAAAGTTTAATTCTCGTTTGAACCTCACTCATATTTCATACCAAGTTTCCTCATGTTTTTAGTCCTCTTGCATGCTTCTCGGCACAAGAGGCTTCAACTTACAATTAGATGAGCGAATTTAAAAAAAAACTACAGAAAAAAATAAAAAAATATTACTACGTGTATGATAACTAAATGAGCAAGTTGGTGAACATTTATTCAATAAAAAATTATTTCACTATTTGATAACTAGCTCGTTACAGATTCATTATTCTCATCGATTTTGTATGCAGTCGAGCAGGTTTTACCGACATATGCTTAATTGCTTATGAGCTTTTAAGGAAACCGAGTCAAAATCTTTGATAGGATTATCCTATATCTATGAGTTGGGCTTATATGATTACTATGATAGACTCGGTATAAGTCTCTAGCTTGAATGGACTCACTTTGGTCCAGCCCAAAAGAAATGGATGTAATATTTTCCGAATCCATTAGCGAGCACTGCTACAATCACAATCACTAAAAGTTTACAAAGAAATTTATACAAAACATGAAAACAATATGGCAAGTAACGTGCACCAATCACATTAATTCATATTTTCTCTCTCAAGTTTCTATCCTAATTTATATTGATACGGATTTGAAAATCCAAATGTGAGTACATGTGACAAGTTACAAGAAAATAACCCTTGAACTACATTGACACCAACCTTGTGATAAAATAGTGACATACAAACAACCTTGCAATGAACTAGCCATATGACTTTACAAGATAAGCAGATCAAGAAAATCAAATGAAAGCCAAACTAATCAAACAATTTCAAAACGTAACCTAATTTACATACATATTCATATTAGCTAGTACGAAGTACTTCGATCGTATCTGCTGAACTACATTTGATGGCCAATTAACTTTAATTCCATCATCAATATCTTCAGATTAAAAGTGCCACTGCAGCTACTGCAGCCACTCGAAGTCCTACTCCTGCCACACGCTTAATCATCACTTCACATTTATTCTTTATAAGACATTTTTTAGTAGGTTTAAAAAACTTATGTGAAAGAACGATTTCCCCCTTTATCTCCCCGGACGATATCTTCACAGGGTAACTAACATTCTCCCCAAAACCATCACCAGCGAATAGATCTTTAAAAGACACTTCGACTTGTCCTACGTTTCGATCGAACCACTTTCCTTTGTGTTTGATCTCAAACAAGAGAGTGTAGCAGCTGTCGAATTGCATGGAAGTTACATTTTCAAATTGCAAGGTACAATCCCACACAGGAGAAGATGCTGCCATTATTGCAACTTCAGTTTGACATGGGTTCGACAACTTTTTACCATCTTCAACAACCCAAACGACGACATAAGGGTTCATGATGCCGATGTGCTTGACATTTGTGAGACCTGTTGCCGTGTGTATGGTCATTTGGTTGTAAGACTCCATAAATTGATATGTAGAAGAAGTGTTAAATTTTTTACTTTCTATGTTTGAATAATATTGTAATTAAGATGAAGCTATTGCTATATTTAGCGGGCTATTTATACTAATGTGGTTTGGATCGGGTTGAACCCGTGGACAAATATATTTAAAATTAAGAAATTGTACATATATATGCGTGTGGATTCTTTCGTAAGTATGTTTTCGCAATATAAAATATATAGCTTCATAAATTATATAAAATGTATAAGCAAGGAAGAAAATTGAGGCCTAAAAACTAATAAGGATATAATCTTATACAATCATTATCGTTATGTCGATTATCATTGTCGAGCACTATTACATTTCTGTATTTATTATCTTTACATTGTGCGGGTCACTGACAAATTTGTATATATTATCGTCTCATTGCGCGGGTTAGTGACTACGTACTATATGTTCAAGAGGATCAACCCTGGAAATTTCGACTAAGAAGCTTCCCAATATCAAGTTCTAACTTAACATGCTATACTCCATCAAGTCAAGCCAAACCAAGTCAAGTGACATGCATCGATCAACTTGTTGAAGCATTTCCAGAATTCTAGTAGTTTAATTATTAGTTGGCACTAATTAAATAATTATCAAATGCAAATGTTTTTTATTATGAAAAAATGATATGAGTATTAGGGAATATTATTGACCCATTTGTTGAATTAATTAAGATAATAATTGGAGATTAGATTTATGTTTGTTAATATGTTTGTTAATAACAAACCAATGAAGTGAGGAGTCAATATTAGTCTCTAGCTCAAAAGAATAAAAACTACTTGTCTTCTTTCTAATTCTCACTATAGGACAAATTAATATTATACGTACAACTTGTGACTTTATAGGGTCACTATTTATTTTTTGTCTAGGACAAATCTTCTTATAAATATATAAACCAAAATCCCATGGGGAAATTTGGACCCTTTGATGGGGTTTCTCAATTTGATCCAACGAAATATAATTAAACTAGATTAAATATAATAATGTTACAATTTACCCCACCAAATAAGAAACCATCTTATATTAAATTTCCAATTCCAAAAACATTATACGAACGGAAGTTTTATTTTTTATAAATGATAAGGTAAGATTACAACAAATACATAAAATTGTATAAAAAATCAAAGTTTTTTCCAATTCCAACTTTTTAGAGTCCATAGATCATTATTCTTAGTTTTAAAAATACAAAAATCCTTTGGAAGATATCGTCTTGCAAGAATGGTAAGTACTACGACTTCTTATGCTTCATTGTATATTTAATCTTTTGAATTTTTTTCCTAGATGATATTCATCAAGTATTTGCTAACAATATCATTATTATTATTATTATTATTATTATTATTATTATTATTATTATTATTATTATTGATCATTATGTAGTATATAAAGGGTAGCAAAAGTGGGATCAATATTGAGAAGTGTAGTCTATTAATGTTGAATGTCTATATTGCATTATGCTACAATGAAGTTACATGAAACATTTTTGCTCATGGTGAACTATTGATATAATTTAGTTTTGCCTTTATTTTTCAGTGTTTAGTACTCATGATTAGTTAAATGAATAGTAACTATAGACTAATCAAAATCAAAAATATATTTTAATTAACTAAATGAATTATTAAAGTTGCATCTCTAATAACATTATTATTATAGAATTTCATGACTAATCCCGCGTTGTCGCGGGTCTTCAACTAGTCTATATAATATATATATATATATATATATATATATATATATATATATATATATATATATATATATATATATATATATATATATATATATAACAGAATACCATGGAGAAGGTTGGACCCTTGATTAGGTTCCTTCATTAGCGATCAACGTACTAGATTATTTCACCATAATTACACTTAACACCCTTACTAATTATTTGTAAAGTTTAAATTAAAAATGCATCCAATATTTAAAATATAATTATTGATCTATCTCTATATATATATATATAAGAAAAGCTTAAAAGAAATCCCCCCTTTGATTAGAGAGCAATCCTTAATTAAAACACCATTAGATCAACTAATGATGTCATTAGCCTAATTACTTGAGTTACCAATTACGAAAATACCCCTGATTAAAGAATGCCCTAATCCCTTTCTTCTCCTACACACCTTCCCGTTCCACTTCCCGCTCCCTGGAAGATCATCCAATTCCATAACCCTTTGCACCTACACTCCCTCATTCAAACGCATGAACCCAACTTTAAACGCGAATTGAATTAGGGTTTATTAAATCGCCGATGGCAAAGGTTCTACATATGATCCGCAGCCTCCAATTCACTACCATCATGGCACGCCATCCCTTCCGACGGTGAATCGGCCATTAAACCTAAACAACCATGCAAATAGTGTAAACAAGAAATTAAAAGGTAGCGGCTTGATTGGTAACAGGCAGTTTCTTGAACTTGTATAATCATCATGGCGATTTGAAACTGTTGGATTAGAAGCAGCAGCGCAGCAAGATCAGGTACTTGATTGTTGTATATCATTATACTTATATTCTGTCTGTGTATGTATGTATGTGGGAAGGTTTATGAACATAAACATATATTCATCAGTGTTGTATCTTGGAGTTAAATATGCGACAATCTTATGCTTTGTTAATTTATTCGCTTTTTGTTACTGATATATTTGGTACTGCTTAAATGAATGGTCCCTTACCGAATTTCATGTATTTGATCCAATCTCGTTTCCGGTAAAGTGTATAAAGTTGTAAAGCTTGAGTTGTTTGATTTGTTGCACACTAAGTGAATGATGAAATGCCTCTTTATGTGGGAATAACTCTTATCAGTTTGCGGTAGTGAGTTGGTTATATGCGTTTTCTGTATTGCATCTTTATTGATGTGCTATGAATATGGAGTTTCATGTTGTGATTATGAATACAAGTTAGGATATTTTTAATTATGGAGACTGTGTCTGTAATTAAAAGCTATAGCATTCCGTTCTCAAATATCCTTCTTCATGAATGAGTGACCACTGACCACACGTCGCAATACTCACTGAAAGATGTACAATAGATTTCATATTATCTGATACATTAGTAATGTATTAATGCCATGTAGTATTTTTGGTACAGAAAAATAGCTTAAGCTAACAGAACACATGTTAAGCAAAGACCGAGGCATTATCTGATACATTAGTAATGTAGTACTGCCAGTATTAATGCCATCAAGTATCCATAAACCATAACATTCTTTTTAATAGTATGTGTGAATTGATTTTATTTCATCAAGGATAGAATTCATGTCAATCGTGCAAACAGCCTACTCTTTTCATACGTAAGTTAGGTAGTGTGGGTCAAAGCATAAGAATTTGAGTAACCATTATCAGAACTAATTTTCTGTTATTAATCTGATGGTTTAATAAAGCTGTGGCTAATTTGAAGTTCAATTATTTGAGTTCCACTACATGGCATTAATTTTGAGTACCCCTTCGAATTTTGTGTCCCCCTTCAGAATTTGAGCTCCAGTCAAGTAAGCACCCCACGCACCCCTGATCACTTATGATAATATGTTATTTCGTTTAATATATACATTCTGTTACATCTCATAATAGCGAAAAAAATGGTTGCTGAATATGAGAATTGTATAGGTAGGCAAGAAAGTAGGAAAATGCAAGGGATCAAATTGGTGCGTTGGAATATGCTATCAAAAATAGCTAACGGATGGTCATAATCGCTGAAGATATTGTACAAGAAGCTTTAGCAACTATTGTTATGAACAAACTTATATGGATATAAAAGATAGCTGCACTAAAAGCTCCAACTTTTTGAGAGCGGAAAACCCATAATCTTAGATGACATTTTTATCTTGAATAGTGGTAAAAAAAATTACTAATCTTCAATTTTGTGCTTTTTATCAATGCATATAATTGTCTTGATAAGCTAAATAGTACATTTGATTCGTATTTATATGTTATCAGAGAGGAGGTGGAGCTTACCTTAGACAAGGCTAAGTTTTGGGGCTTGCTTTAAGGTAACTCTCTCCAAGGTTTCTACTACAACAATTGGTGATGGGAGCTCTCAAGCAGAGGTAGCAAAGTGCATGGAACAAATTAGAAACCTTATCTAGGTTACAAGACTTGTGGCTATATTTTGTTCTTTCACTTCTATATGCACATGTAGTTTGAACTTTCCGTTAATCATTGTTATGTATGGCCCTCTGCTTAGGCTGCTGGGCAAGATTATGAGAAGGAAAAGCTCAATGCGAGAATTGAAAAACTATCGGGTGGTATTGCTATTATTCAGGTTAGTACTGACGGTGGTAATATAAGCGAGGGATATAAAATTATTCCCATTTTGATTATATATATATATAAGAAAAGCTTAAAAGAAATCCCCCCCTTTGATTAGAGAGCAATCCTTAATTAAAACACCATTAGATCAACTAATGATGTCATTAGCCTAATTACTTGTGTTACCAATTACGAAAATACCCCTGATTAAAGAATGCCCTAATCCCTTTCTTCTCCTACACACCTTCCCGTTCCACTTCCCGCTCCCTGGAAGATCATCCAATTCCATAACCCTTTACACCTACACTCCCTCATTCAAACGCATGAACCCAACTTTAAACGCGAATTGAATTAGGGTTTATTAAATCGCCGATGGCAAAGGTTCTACATATGATCCGCAGCCTCCAATTCACTACCATCATGGCACGCCATCCCTTCCGACGGTGAATCGGCCATTAAACCTAAACAACCAAACAAATAAATCGCGTGTAAACAAGAAATTAAAAGGTAGCGGCTTGATTGGTAACAGGCAGTTTCTTGAACTTGTATAATCATCATTGCGATTTGAAACTGTTGGATTAGAAGCAGCAGCGCAGCAAGATCAGGTACTTGATTGTTGTATATCATTATACTTATATTCTGTCTGTGTATGTATGTATGTGGGAAGGTTTATGAACATAAACATATATTCATCAGTGTTGTATCTTGGATATTTATAAACATTTTGCCTGGATCTGGTATTTATAACCCCTCCTTAGGGAGCTGGTAAAACAGAAAGCACCAAAATGCTTATTAACTGTGTGAAAATGTTGGTCTAACTAGCTTACTGTGTGTGTCAAAATTTAATACCCAATAGAAGCCTAATGTGTTTTCTTGATGACAATGGTGGCTGGATAGTTATTTTTAAACTTAAATTAGTTGTCTTTTAACTAAAATATATCTGAAGCTAATTTCTTTTCAATTTTCACTGCATAACTCCAACCATCTTTGCAGTGATGACATTTTTACTAAATCAAGAACTTATGGAATGGCTTGCTTTGTGTTAATGTAAATTGTCGTTATATTATAATTAATCTTTAATTGCCTTTAAAACTTTTGCTTTTACGGGTTTTTTTATTTATTTTCCTTTGCAGGTTGTTGGTGCCAGTTAGAATGAGGGGACACAGATCACTAGCATACTTGCTGCATAAAATTATAATGGCTCAGTGCAACTCCAAGCTCCTGGCAAGCTGCCTCCCAGCCATTACAAGCCTGTATACCGAGAAACAATCAAGAATAGAAATCATAATCTGATACGAGACGGTGTGATATTATGACTTGGGATTTACTAAAAAAAGTGTTGTGCTTCAGGTAAAGAAAAAAAAGACCAGCCACTTTCTTATTTCGGAACATTTTCTTTACCCAAAAGAAACTAGGGCATCTAAAAATACATTAGTTTACTAAGGGTCAGGTCAAACGCATAAACTTCACTAGGGGTCAAAATGGGTTTGGTTGATTTTTATGCCCATTATCTAACAACTGAATGAATAAGTACGCTTTAGCTCTGAATATGAAATCTATATCATTAAAACCGTGATCATGTTTATTTTAATAAATGCTTAAAGAGGATGTAAGCATTTAAATACACTTCAGTTCACTTTCAACCCACTCAATCCATCTGACATGTTCCAATCATAACCAACTTCTTGAAGCGCCAAGTGAAATTAATTGTATCTGTTTAATATTACTTCTCCTGATTTTCATACCAATAACCTAATGGTTGCTAATGTCATCTTGACCGAATGAAATTCGTCTCACTAGGTTTTACGAAATGGGAAATTGCACGAAGGGGACGAATCTATATTGGTACCTGGAGGCATAATCAGTATTGGGCTAGGAGACATAATTTTTGCTGATCAAACTTGTGCTTCAGGTAGATCCTTTTAAGATTGATCAAATAAGACCTTTAAGTTACTTATTTTGAATTATTATGTCAAATGTAGCAATTTACTCTCCATATGTTTCTTATTACAGAAACTAACAAAATAACTGGAAATTAAATAACTTACATATTGGACCTCTTTGGTTACTGATCGTATAACATGTTTGTTCATTTGGTTTTGTTGTTTCTGGTGTTGTTGTATGTGTTCTGTAGTATATTTTATTAAAATATATAGTCTTAGTTTCACTTTAATCATCTCATGTTCTTTTTTACTGTCTTCTGTCTTAGTTTCACATACATGTCTTGATGTATCTTCTTATGGGTGCATCTGTTGCCAATTAGGATAGACAATAAGTATAAGTATTTGGACTCTAGCTAACCACGATTGTGGTGCACCCGATGATTATTCAATGTTCAAATGAATTTCAATGTAAATTTTACACAATGTATGTGCAGAATGCCAACACATGGTTAAGGATTGAATATGGTAATAGTTCATCCCTACTGTAAAAACATCCTATGTTGAAAAGGCCTGTGATTATTACAAGGCCACCCCGGAGAGAAGAATCGATGACCTTCCATGAATGATGAATGAAAAGGTACCTACATATGAAATTTTTAACCGTTACGATCATGGTTTGGTATTTCACAGTTAATTTTCTATATTTCACTTGGACTTGCTCATCATTTTGCAGACTACGCATAGCAGATTTAAGGAATGTGCACCGGGTTAACAGAGGTATAGCAGATCTGGTTTTTGAGCCATCAAACTTTATTTCTCTTATCAAGTCGTTTACATGTCCAGAGTCTTGAACTCGATTTAGGTTGCCTGCAAATTGTATGTGTATATATATATATATAAGAAAACCCCTAAACGAATCTCCCCCCTCCATTAAGAGATAATCCTTCATTAGCTGACCCTTAGATAAGATAATGATGTCATTAGCCCCAATATTTATGTCAACAGTCTGGTTGTGACAATTAAGCCCCGCATATGGTGGTGTTGTTCATCATCAAATCAAGGTATGCGATTTTGCTATTTAGATTCTGTATATGCGTATTTTGCTTTGTTATCATCTATCTGGGATATTTATTGATGTGCTAGATATGATACGACATGTTCGCTTGGTCCTTTATCGATTTTTATTTAATTGTACCAACTTTGTTTCCAGTTAGGTGTATATACTTGTAAAGCCTGAGATGTTTGATTTATTGCACAATAGGTGTATATACTCTAAAACATGAGGTGTTTGATTTATTGCACAATAAGTGTATGATGAAATACCACACCGAGTGGTTTTTGATTTTGATTGAACTTTAACATACCTTATGTTCTACACTGATATATGAGTACTTCTAATTGTGTCATGAATTGTATTTAGTAATCATGAAATACGTTTACTGTTTTTGGAAACCTTTATTTAGGATAAGATGTTTTGTAATGATAATGGTTACTTGTAGCTCCAACTAGGCTTGAAGCCTACCAATTTTACCGGGAAATAGTAACATTCTAAGATACTATCAGATCTTATGAGCAATTCGGAATGACTACACAAGCATTTTGCACTGACTACTTTCTGAAAATGATTGAACTTTAACAAATCTTGTGTGCTATACTGCTATATGATTTTCTGTATTGCCATTTACGGTGGCAAACACTGTGAGGCCGGTTTACTTAACTGAAATGATGCTTTCTTGAACTTCATATATTAAATAGCATGTACCCTATTATAGAGTATTTTGGACCACCCTTGATTACCACTAAACCGGGCTTCAGTCTCTCATAGAAATCATGATTGACATTGATATTGATTTATGGTTTCTTTATAGCTCTCTTGATGCCTTATTTTCGTTTGAATAGGGGGCCATCTGGATCATTCTATGAATGTTTTATCAACGTTCCCATGCAAGATGCAATTGAAAAGAAAGTAATTTTTCACCATCGGAATAAATTGCGGGAAAACATGTTATTTAATATGAGGTATGCTCCTTAAACCTTTATGGATTGCAAGTACTTAGGGACACATGTAACTGTAAATGGGTCTAAAGGAACATATGTTACAAAGGTATCTATTTTTCCAATCATACTGCGAAATGAACCCCTCCCCTATATCACATGGACTATATGTGATTTTTCCCCATTCCTATTAATTTTCTTGGTGATACAAATACTTGATGGATTTATGTGGGTGATACATTGGTAGGTGCATTAGTCATTTAGTCAGCATACATACGGATCTTACTAAAAACTGCTTTCAATTAATCTCTCTCTCTCTCTCTCTCTCTATATATATATATATATATATATATATATATATATAAAAGAAAATTATGGTTGTTCTACTGTTGAATGAGTGCCATTTTGCACTGACTACTTTCTGAAAATGATTTAACTTTAACAAATCTTATGTTCTATACTGCTATATGATTTTCTGTATTGCCATTTATGGTGGCAAACACTGTGAGGCCGGTTTACTTAACTGAAATGATGCTTTCATGAACTTCATATATTAAATAGCATGTACCCTATTATAGAGTATTTTGGACCACCCTTGATGGTCAGTAAACGTGGCTTCAGACTCTCATAGAAATCATGATTGACATTGATATTGATTTATGGTTTCTTTATACCTTGCTTGATGCCTTATTTTCGGTATGAGAAACCTTATCTAGCTTACAAGACTTGTGGCTATATTTTGTTCTTTCACTTCTACATGCACATGTAGTTTGAACTTTCCGTTAATCATTGTTATGTATGGCCCTCTGATTAGGCTGCTGAGCAAGATTATGAGAAGGAAAAGCTCAATGCGAGAACTGAAAAACTATCTAGGTTACTTTTCGCTATAATAGCGGGGCATCTGGATCATTTTGTGAATGTTTTATCAACGTTCCCCCGCAAGATGCACTTGAAAAGAAAGTAACGATAGATGGGGCGTTCAAGTAATTTTGCAAAAGTGTGATTTCAGAAATTAGAACATTCATTGATTTTGAATTTCACAAAAACAAACACCATGTATGATGTTACGTATGTCATTCATTGATCTCCTGTATGTGTTTACCTTAGGGATCATTATTGTTACATATACACTCTGATTTGTGTGATGCTTTAATGACTTAACCAAATTAATTTGCTAGCAGCCATGGTGTTAGTTATATTGTCACCTGAATGTTGGCGACAACTCATGGACGTGTGAGAACTGCTGTTTCAAACATAACGCTTATAAACATGTAAGTTTTTCAGATAACTTCAGGTAATCTCATCTTATATACGGAGTACTTAAATTTTAGTTTTTTCTACAGGTTGATCTTATATAGGTGGTGCCATGATATTGGGTGTGAGCAGGCTGCAAGTAAACAACTTTTGTGACCCGTAATGCTGGATCTGTATTTTATCCAATTTTCTTGGTCCATTTGTTGATCTTATTTCATATGTTTTTCAGGTCATGCTGTGGTTATTCAGTCCACGTAAAACAACACACAAACCTCACCCATTATGTCGTGCCATTTATGGGTGTCAAAAGCTCAGGTACGGGTTAATTACTCGAATTGATGTTTTCATGAAACTTAAAAAGTTAATTGGTTGTAGATCAATTAACTGTGGTAGTTTTTGACCAATTTTGCTTAACAAACTACCGGGAATCAGCCTCCACTTTGTATTTTTTGCTTAGTATGGCTTAGGTATGTCATGATTTGTAGCTTAACACATTTTTTGCATACTCATAATGCCATGGTCCTATTAACTTTTTATTAGATGTGCTCAAAAACCCAATGCTATGAATGGTTTGGTTCAACTAAATGCTATAAATGGTTTGATTCAAGTAATTTTGTTTTAGTATCTCTGACAAATCAAATAGCTATAATATACACTATTTGCCATCTCGCTTAAATTAGGTTAGAGGGGTCCAATCCGTTGACAAGTATGCGGTCCAACCAGGTGACAAGGGTACATGTCCACCTGGCCGTCCTGCACGAATCAGTCCTTGTAAGCTCATCCCATGCTGACATGTTTTGACTCCACCTATACTCCCTCCTGCAACTTAAAACAAACTGTATGGGAGTATAAAGTAGGACATGGCAGACCTGTTATACCATCTCATGAGTTACACAACCTATAACATGGCAGACCCGTGTCAATGTGGGCGGTTCGGTTTCCAATTTTCTTGATCCATTTGTTGATCTTATTTTTTATGTTTACCAGGTCATGCGGTGGTTCTTTAGTCCACGTAAAACAACTCACACAAACCTCACCACTTATGCTAATATGTTATTTCTTGATATATAGATTAAGACTGAGGTAACAGCATGATGATGTAAAGTTTTGTGTTTTGTTTGTACCCATATTTTAACTAATATGGCTTCCTTCAATTGCAGAGTTATGGCATGTTTCAGCTAATTACATGTTAACAGCACAATCTGGCTAAGCAGCTGTAATTGGTCGGCTTGGTTATTTGGTACACATTATACCCTTCTAGAATTACATTTTAATTTTAATAATTGTTAACAAATGGCTGTGTTTATAATTATATCAGGTGCACCACAAGTTGCCCTTCAACATGAGAAGTTGTTCTTGACAGTTAACCCCACCGTCAGCTTCTTGGCTAAGCGAAATGATGCTAGAACAGCAGCTGCAGTTGGTTGGGTTTTGTTATTTGGTACACATAATCACTGGTGCATACTGTTCAAAAGCTGTAAAACAATGCCACTTAGGGACACATATAGCTGCAAATGGGTGTAACGGTTAATATGTTACAAATTAATCTATTTTGTAAATAATACCGCGAAATGTTCCCCTCACCTATATCACATGGACTTTATGTGTTTTTCCCCATTCCTATTAATTAGCTCGGTGATACAAATACTTAATGGTTATATGTGGGTGATACATTGGTAGGTGCATAAGTCATTCAGTCAGCATACATACGGGTCTTGCTAAGAACTGCTTTCAATCAATAATTGTGTATAGATTAACTTCAATTAAATAGTTATAACTGTTTACATGTCAAATGTTTATGTTGTTTGCCTTTAGTATTTAGGTGGCTTACGTGCCACCACCTAAGAAATATTGTAATGCACCTTTTTCATTAAACTGTTATGTGTATCTTTTCAACCTATTTATACAACGAAAATTTCACATAACCGTGAGTTTTTAAAAAAACATGTTTTGCTTCAATTATCTATGTCTACTCAAAGGAAAACTCATCTATACTACCTTGGGAGGGGTTCATGTCTGTGACATCTCAATTTCAGCAGCTGCATACAATAGATAAATGCTTACTATTTTCAATTCTATCTTTCCATGTTGCTGACATACATTACATCTCTTATGTAGATGATGTGGTTTATCTGCAATCCTCAATTTCAATTACAAGGCTTGCTTTTCTCTGGAAATAATGGCACAAAGGTAGTATCTTTTCTAAACACACAATTTCAGGTTCTTGGCCTCAAAAAGAATATAAAATGCCATACAAGAACCTGCAAGGTCAGCAGGCCAAACATGATAATCTGTATTAATGAAGTGCTATTAGAGTGCAATGACGCGATGATTGGTTCGGTTGTGCTTTCACAATGCCATTATTAAGTATTGGACGTCTCATGTGAACCAACTTAACAGGTAAGATAACCACACTTTTATCTTGTCAACTATGGCAAACGTAACAAAAAATTACACCATTATCTGTATGGCTCGAGTTCGTCAATCTGCATCTAAATTGTTATAAGAAACAACGCAGCAAAATGGAGTTTTTTTTTTTTTAATCTTAAAATCTATACATAAAATGTTTTGCAGATCATTTTACATTTAGTGGTAGTGCGAAACCTACTAATATGCCATTGAATAGGATAAACGTTCCATCCTCGATCCATACAAATTTATTATACATTAACATAAAATACTAGTGCTGACTTCATTATGTTTGTAAATCTTGCTGGCATGGCATTTAAAGCTAACTGTATGCCTGTAATGGTGTATATATAATGGGATTTTTAGCATTGAAAAGTAAATTTTAGGCTTAAATAAATCAAATAAATCGTGTTTAATGCTTGATACCAGAAAATTAGGAATGTGTGGTGATTAATCTTGACCTTAAAAAGGAAATGATATAAATTCATTAAACAATACTTGTGTTCTTTGTTTTAAGTTGACCACTCAGTTTCCTTTTACTTTGGAAATATTGAATTTATGAATCACCTATTATATGTAATGCATGCTTCACTTTTCTGGTAAGATTGTTGTATTGCCTGATCATAGCATTTTCATGTGCCTATTTAAAATTTTCCATTGAAAATTCTGCAATACGACGAGGTCTGTTAATATCGAACAGATTGTTACTGGTTTGTATTCGTCTCTGCTAGCATCATACTTTGGCTAATTATATATACAGGACATACACTCTTGGGTGGCATTTTGGGTATGAGGAACTGAAGTACTCTGTCCTTACAGTAATGCCTAAATGGATGAATAGGAACACGTTGGTTTACTTACTGCTAGCTTGCTTATAAGCAGCCTACTTTTGTAAGCGACTATAGTAGTACTATATTTGTAGATCGTAGTGCCTGGTATTTTATGGTTCATAATTTTCTACTACTTGTGTCAATACACCAGTGTACTTAAGGGGCAAATGGGTTGGGCTATAGGTTCTGTTTACAACTTATTGCTTATTGCAATATGATTGTCATTTCATTTTTGAGTTAATAAAGCCTGATGGTTAAATCTATCATTGATTTTTCCTGCCCGTTTGGGAAAAGATACTTGATGATGTAATGTTACAACATTTATAAAGATGGAACTGGGAACTACCATTAGTTACAACAGTCCGAATACTCAATATCTCATGATCTTGAAGAAATGCACAAGTCTTTGTTTCAGACTTTGGCAGCAGAAACTCATGACTTACTTAAAGGTGAATCGGGTGTTGAAACTTACATGGGTCAGTCGATGGCCATAGGACAGTTCTCTTCCCTAGAACATTTTCTTCACCAGGTACATCTGCTAAACGCTTTTAAAGTATCATATTTCTTACGTTTATGGAAATAACTCACCATTAATCTAGCCAAGTAGATTTATCAAAGGCGCGTACACTAACTGCTAACCTTACTTTCCACGTAACCATTTCTTTTACAAATACTGCAGGCAGATTAGTTGCGAGAGAAAACACTACACGATATGCATCATATACTTACAACTTGCAAGTCTGCTCAAGCACTAATTCACATACACAACTACTTCTCCCGACTCAGAGCAATGAGCACACTTTGGGTTGCCTAACATTGAAAATGATCAGTTTTTTTTTAAGAAATCATTATTATTGATATTTTCCGTTGTATACTGAAACTTTGTGCCTTTATATATGCATTGATTTCATTTTCATTTTCAAATTGCTAAGTGTTATCTATTCACTATCAACCGAAACTTATTGAGTCAGTGCAGGTGTTTTTAAATACAACGGTAGTGAATTGTGTAGTGGTTTACTCGTGGCTTCATGGATGATTATTGTTTATTTGTAATGCATTTTTCCACACGTTATCATTTTGGTTTTAGCTAACGGCTACTATGTTTAGTATCATTGTTCCATTACTAGCGGTAACCTTCAAATAGCCTATTCATAACTATCATTTTAACGCAGCGGGGGTGAAAAAATTGAAAAGGGCACACCTTTTGCGTGCTATACATCTTGCAGAATTAGTACATAAATCTTTGCTGATTTTATTGTACCTACATGTTTAACATCAGCTAAAATACGCATAACTATTGTTCAAGTACAACCTATAATAGTGTAATATAAAAGACACCCGTAATTTTTGCGGGTTTTAAACTAGTTAGATTTAATTAAAAAACCCGGCTAAAACCCTCGCCGTCCACCCCTAAATCCATTCCATCCAAAATCACGGCTCCCGTCCATCCCTAAAACCCTCGCATAATCCTACTCCACTCTTTCATCCACTTCTCCTTCATCATCATCGCCCATCATCAAATTCTTGAAATTTAACCTACCTAAAGGTGTGCGATTTAGGGTTTAATTTGTTCGGGTATTGATTCGATGTGAAAGTGATTATCGTCAGAGATGGAGGTGGCCGGAAACGATGGCGGTTGGAGATGACGGCCAAGGTAATTATTTCCACTTATTTGATGATTAAATTAGGGATATATGTGTATTTAAAGTTCTTTAACCCTAATTTTAATGATGTGTTATGCATGATATTGTTTGATTTGGTGGCTTTTGTTTTTGTGATCTATAAGATAAGATTATGATCTTATAGGATCAATTTATGCTGCTAATGTTTGTCTTAAATGAGATTATGAAATCTTAATTGTCTCAGAGGCTTCTTCTATTTCCAAGTTCTGCATTTCTAATTCCATGGTGACTTCAATTTTCGTAGTCTATGCATGTATTCTTCTAATTTTTCAGAATCAATGGGTGAGTGTTAATTCTTTATTTATTTTATTGATTACATCTGATACACTTTCTATATACATATATAATTTCGTTGGTATTTTTTACTGTACATGAATTTAGTTTAGTATTTTTGTGATATGTATTACTTTGTATGTAAATCTTGATTTGCTTTTGTTACTGTAAGGTCTAATTTTGTTTGTTTCATATTACATTTTATGAGCACTGCTGCATTATTAGATTTACGGATTTACCAATTGTTGACTTTCTGATAAAGTGATGCATATCAAGTGTTTGATTAAGTACTTGAAAGAGAACTTCAATTCTGTTTTCTTTTCTTTTAAAGAATTTAAAGCCAAATTTCAGGTCCTAGAGTATTTTATCACAAACCGGAGGTAAAAAAATGTCTGAGTGAAGATAATACGACTACCTTATCGCTTTTGTATTTTCCGATTATGACAAAACATACTCATGACGTTAAGAAGGATGTCATGCTAACAGTCACTAGGAAGGATGTTTGATTACACTTACTAATCTCTTGATGTACTTTTTAGTCTTTATCTATGCATAAGTAAAGGTATGAGATTTTCAATCGAGTATTACTTCTTTAGATACTGCTTTAGATCTTACATTCCTACAAATTTACATGTGTCCAGAGTGATGTTGATGCAAAAATAGGTGTAGCTGACCCATCCTTGACATGAAGTAAAAAATGCATCATCAAAACCATACACAAGTACATTGATAGTATCTCAGTTTATGGAGTGAAATCTAATAACGCTGATCGTTTTTAATTCTTTCAGGTTACTAGGCATGAGGTGGAGGCATTTTACCGGCTATTCGAAAAACTAAGCAGTGTGTGGTTGATGACGTACTAATCAGGAAGGTATGTGCTCTATCAATAAGTCTTCTTGATGTTGATGACCAATCTGCGTAGGTGGGTCTAAATTGACACATTTTATGGTGAATGGGTCGATTTTGGTAGACTTATTTGTAAAAAAGCTATATTGAAAAAACGGGAATCGGAAGAAAGGCAAAATAAACTAAAAAAGTCACGAAAAAAGTTAAAGAAAATGCTAGAGGTAAGTTAGTTCGCTTTCCTTCACACTTAATTAATGTGATCATATCTTCTTTTCTTAACATTTTTCACAGGATTCAAAAGAGATCACATAATAATCTAAATGGAGGTATGTATGAATCTGAAAGTTCTATAATTGTACAATTATTTCTGCATTATTTGTCTAGACTTTTGTATTCACTTTCTATACAACCTTGTGTAGCAAAGCTATTACAATATTTGAAGATGACGATCACTTTAAAGATCATGCTACAGAACTTGAGAAAAGTGTAATATGATTTAATATCCTTATTGTAGTGGTAGTTTGGATTTATTTGAAACATTTATGTAACCTTACCATTATTTTGGTGGGTTTATCATTAGGAGCGGTCTAAGGCTTTAGAGTAGCTCATAAAGATTGCTGATTGGCATTAGAGGCTTTCATACATCAACTCTTCTGACACTACAGCTCAACTGCATTCGACAATGGTATTGGGAACTTTTGTTTACTATACTCGAGAGTTAGTTTTTTTTTATTCTAAATATGAAATTTTTGGGTAGCAATTACTGTTTTTTTTAGAACATGCAAATCGTTATTGATATACAACTAATACGTCACAGTTGCATATATATATATATATATATACAAATTTCAAAACTCTACTGCACCTTTCAAGCATAACTCAAATCCTAATTACACTTTGATATATTAAAGAACATATACAACCAATAAACTCCTTATGACCACATACAATTTTATACACCACATCCACATTTTTGGCCTACTGCAATTCCTCCAAGTCCACAGCTACACTCGGCCAACAACATGGCTGCATTACCCATTTGAACCAACTGTTATTTCCTACTATTCGGTTCATTAACCCATTGATCCCAGCTAAAGTCCCTCAATTTCATTCTCACTTTTATCCACTCGAAACTCCTTAATTGTACTTCTTGAAATAACCCCACACACTCTCAAACCTTCTTCCCAAAGACTTACGCGTGCCTGTCTTTCCATATCAGATAAGCTGATACCTAAACCCCGTCCCAAACCTCCTTCACTACCGCATTATTTGACACCAAGTTTACCAAATGAACAAATCCCCAAATATTCAACATTATACATCTACCCACATTTCACCAGTCGAAAATCTTATTCGAAACAAACGCGACTTCACCACACAACAGTAAATAGTGTTTCAATGGTTTCAATATTATCTTCTCACCATGGCTAGCAATTACTTAAGCTCATTTAACAGACTCATATTACTTCATGCAGTATGATGATTATAGAAGAAGTGTACAAAGCAAAATCAACAGGTAAATTACCTTTACAATGACCTTTACATCTTTCGTGGGATGTAGCCGCGTTTGGATTTTCTTCAACAGGTAAATTACCATCACTTCCAACTATGGTAAATCAAAACTTGCGATTGGTTTGTGACATTTTGGTGATAACTTAGGTTGGATTTGTTTATATATTTCTTCATAATATGATGTTAGAATAATTATTGCTGGTCAACATTGAATCAAGATTTTTTTTATTGTTACAGGTTACTCATAAAGAAGCCAATATTAGATTCTAAAGGTCATTGTATTTACTTTAAAAAATTCCGTCTATTTTAAGGCATATAAGAAAGGAACATAGAGCTCATGGTGGAAGATGGCATACATGGTATGCACTTCATTCAAACTTGTATAAATCCATATTTCTTTTACAATATGTATATGCAGTCCCGTGTTTTTTTTACACTCGAGTACTTGTGAATTTAGATCACATGAAAGATACTACCTGCAAAAATCAGCACAATTAGTAAATGTTGCAGTTCTTAATGGAGATGCTACTTGTAACACCCTCAAATTTCGGGTTGCGGAAGCGGTCGGATCGGGTCGGGTGTTACCAAATCAAATATCACAAGCACAAAGGTAAATAATGAACGACTCTAAATGAGACGTTTGAAAATAGTTATACATTTCCAAAATAAAAGTGTATACAAGTTGCGAGTTCGCAAAATAATTTCAATACATAATTTGTAATACAAAAGTTATGCAGAGAAATCCCGTTGTTTGAAAATATGTGACTCGAGCTAGCATAATCTTGTAGCAATCTTAAACCTGCTGGGCACCTGTGATCACATGCTAAAACGAGTCAGCTATAAAGCTGGTGAGTTCATAGGATTGTTAGTTGAAAACATAAAGTGTAAATCTTGTATGTTTTGAAAAGTAGTTCGAAATCCCTGTATTTTGATTTGTATTGTATTAAAGATGTAACACCAATGTGTATACATTTCACTAGGTATTTCCTACCCTAAAAGTAGCGGTGTGTACCTAAGTACGTAAGGAATGAGGCATACCATGCCTAGATACCTATCAGGTATAGTGAGTCTACAATCGTGAAGCAATACATGCCTAAATACTATCAAGTGTATGATTGCGTCATATCGAGGGTGTGGCAATCCATGCCTAGATACTTATCTGGTATAAGTGAAATAAACCAATGCGAGGCAAAACCTGCCTGAGTATAGTCCAAGTAA
This sequence comes from Helichrysum umbraculigerum, assembly GCA_949592205.1. NCBI lineage: Eukaryota > Viridiplantae > Streptophyta > Magnoliopsida > Asterales > Asteraceae > Helichrysum > Helichrysum umbraculigerum. Next base: position 64,488,357 of record CATIUR010000006.1, read on the forward strand.
ATGTATGACCACGTCATATGATGTCAAGTAATGTACTGGTATGCCTACCTGGCACAGCGTATAGTATCCAGTATCATAAATGTGTAGTCCCGCAGAACTATAATCGAGTACTTAGTCAAGTACTGAGTTAACGGCCTCGCGTGAAAAACTCACCGACCCGTTAACTAATGTGTATGGATCACGAGCATAAGCTCGCCCATCCATGAGGGTATCGCTTTACCGCGAATACGTTCTTGTGCCCACTTTACCGTGGCATCGTTTTGTGCCCACTTTACCGTGGCATCGTTGTGTGTCCCTTCTGGAACATTGTTCGTATTGCTCGCAAGCAAAAATATGTAATTGAGCCGGCTGTACTACGACAAGCCCGACTGGTGAAATGTAGAGCCAGTTGTACTAGACAGACTAGCTAAGTAAATGAGAGTCAGCCGTACTACGACGCGCCTGACTTGAGTAGTTATGTTTGTATGTATGTATGCCAATATGCATATGTAAATTGTAAGAAGCACCAAGCGCTTGATATAGTGTACGAGTATGTATATATATATATATATATATATATATATATATATATATATATATATATATATATATAAGTCAAATCAACAAACACATGAAAGTCGTTTAGTGTATCTAGATATGTATGTACAATTAGATATTAGTTGTACCGCAAATAGCCTAGGTATGACTAATCATCACCTAGTTGGTTTGTATTAGTATGAAGAGTCTATACTAATGTACGTTATTAATGTATACTCCTAGTCTCAGCCTAGCAAGTATATTGAGATCGGTGGTTGATGTTTACTTGAGTGTGATTCCAATTTAGAAGTCCCGATTTGTATAGGCAGTCTTAGTTCCTAAAAGGGAAACTAATCCTGTCAAAGTCTAATTGTTGTCCAGTGTACGTAGCACTAACTAGTTCTAGTGGATTGATGGTATTATCCCGTGACAATATGGTCATGGCTTAATGATAACTTAGTCAAATTATATAATCGTGATTGCTATTCCTTTGTATAGTAGCGTTCAGTGGTAACCTATCCAGGTTAAACTATGAGTTTGTCCTACGACAATATGATTGGGTGTAATTCCTAAATATTACACATTTGTATTACATAACAGTAATATAAGTAAGTGTGAATTATAAAAGTTTATTAATATAATTCGTAAACAGTTTTTGAGCATGTGTTTCACCCCGAAAATAGTAAAACAGCTGAAAGAGTGGGGCTATAAAACTCACATGTGAGTTGTCAGCGATCCTACGATACGTGTGTTGTCCGGATGATAACCTCCTAGTGTCCTAAACACGTGAGGTTATATAAGTACGTGATCAAATAGTCTGACCAAGTAAGTCGTTCGAATGTTTGTTTGTCGCTTGGTTTTTAAAGGCCGTGTACGGGAGTTCGGGGGCAGCGCCCCTGATAGCGGGGTCCAAGGGGTGGCAACCCCTGGCGGGGTCCAAGGAGCAGAGCCCCTGGTTGGAGTCGAGCTGCCAAGTCAGCTTGGAAAATTTTTATTTCTACTATGTTGCTTTAATGAAAACGCACCCGAAATCCAAGTTCGTAGTAAAATCAAGTGATAAAATTTGGTTCCGACACTTAGTGAAAATCATAGATTTTTAAGGTTATGTGACCTGCGACGTTGGGGCTTCTGTCGCAGTGCGATTGTACTGCGACGTTGTAGTCTACGTCGCTATATGCGACATCAGGGTCTAGTGCGACATAGGGGTCGACGTCGCTATGTGCGACGTTCGCAATTTCATGCGACATTGTGGCTGACGTCGTACCAGGCGACATCGTGGTATTTTTGCGACGTTGAGCTACGACGTTGGCTGCGACGTCGCAGCACTGTTTTTGGTCCCTGCGACATAACGGACTGATCGCCGGAGTTTGAACCGAAAACGAGTTTTTCGGCCTCCGTTGAGTCCGATTCTTTTACCCAACCCATATTTGAGTATTTTAAGCTTATCTAAACCGCAAACAAGCAAAATAACAAGGATTTGAGAGATTTCGAGAATTGTCGAAAACTTACAAATTCGCGCGAGGAGAATTCGAAAAGATAGGATTGTAGATCGTTGCGTGGTGATCGTTTTTCCCTAAATGAGCTTGAAGATTGGAGGTCGTTTGACGGTGTAAATTGGCGGTTTAAGGTGGCGGTGAATTAAGAGAGAGAGAGATGAGAGAAAAGGGATAAAGAGAGAAAGAGAAATAGTGGAATGAGGAAGAAGGGAGAGGAGGTGGGTCCCACTTTCGTTCTCCGTAATTGCGCTCCGTGTTTTTGTACTCGATCGATAAATAATATTAATATTTTAAATTTATAATTTTTGTTTTATAAAATTTTCGTAAATATTTTAAATAAAATATTTTACTTGCATTACAAAAATGTAACTTGGTTATAATTGTTTACAAAATGCAATTAATCGAAGTTTAAATCTAGCGCGAAAATTGACTTTTTGACCAGGTGTTACACTACTACACTTACTCGGGTATGTATATATATTTTTTTATTTATGACATCAGAGATGAAGTGGCTGGATTTTACACTTGCATCCTACAATATGTGATTTATTTTTGTGTTACTGCACTTTTTATAAATTTCAGGCAGGCTACATTGAGGAATATACAAGCTTTCAACATTATGCCACTTGCCCTTACAATCGAACCATGGTCATTTTCAGTCCCGTGTATCTTTTTTGACACTCAAGTACTTGTGAATTTAGATCACAGGAAAGACACTACTTGCGAAAACATTAGCACACTTGGTAAATGTTCCATTTGTTAATGTAGATGCTACTACACTTACTTTAGGGAGCTTTTCATTGAACTTATTGTTAATCCAAAGTTGATGCAAAAATGTTATAAATTTGAATCATCAATGCCTTTTGGTGCCAGTTATGCAATGATGGTCCTAGGGGAATATATATTTTCATTTTCTTTACTATTGTACTTCTCTGTTCTTGCTCCTCTGTTTTTGTCAAGACCGACCAACCAATTTTACCCTTACTAATTTAAGTATAGACAAAGACAATGATACATCAATAGATCACTACATTTATAAGGTAGTCAACTGTAACACCCCTAAATTTAATGATTTGCGGAAGCTTGATTTGGGTGTTACTAATCAATAACAAAGCACAAAGATATATAGTAAACGACTCTATATGCGTCGTTTTAACAAAATATATTGATAACTGAAATGTTTACAACATTTAAAGCTTTACATAGCTCGAGTTTAAATAAAATGAGATTTCAGTACATAAGTACTTGAACAAAATATACTAATGCAAGAAAATCTCGATCGTCTGTATGCTGACTCGAGCTAAAATCCTGAAGCAGAAACATCCTACTGCTTGGCACCTGCGATATATGCTAAAAGGTCAGCTAGAAAGCTGGTGAGCTCACAGGTTTGAAATCAGTTAATATAGTATGAACCGCAAGATTTAAATAATGAATTGCATCCAGCAATTAAATAATGAATTGCATACAGCAATTTAATGATAGTCATCGTGTATACAGCCATGAGCACATAGTTGAGCTTAACTCGAGGGCCGGGTCCCCTATAGAGAATTCCGGGCGAGGTGCCTCCACGAATGCCTAATCCACATTCGTCTTCCCAAATATTAGTACGTCCGTTTACCCGGTTAGTGATTGCTAACCCGGACGAGGTGGGTCAATCCTATATGGTACCATATACTAATATTCACGCTACAACGTATTAACAACTATGCTGACGGAGGACTTTAAAATGATTAGTTTCGAAAAACTCATGTAGTATATGAAATGTTTGTACTTGCGTTCACATGTTAAAATTGAGCAATATATCACACCCCTGAGTAAAACAGTAAAAAGAGGGGCTATGAGACTCACCTGAGTCTGTATGCGTTTGAACAAACGTAAGTGATTAGCCGAGAAATGAAGTCCAAAGACTTGTAACCTGAGGGTGTCCACGACACGCGATGGTTATAAACATGATTGGGTATCTCAAAAGATCACCCTTGTAGTTGTTACACAACTATATATATGTCCAAATTACTACGATTTGGTTGATTTGTTAAGTGTTTGAAAACATGTACGGCCCGTTGGTGACGGATTTGTAATAATAATCTCAACTATTATTATTTTGATTTCGTGGTGTTTTATTTGAAAAATGTGTTTTAGAAGCTGTTACGGAATCTAAGTACGGGGGTCCGGGGGGCAGCGCCCCTGGTAGCGGGGTCCAAGGGGCGGCAGCCCCTGGCGGGGTCCAAGGGGCAGAGCCCCTGGCTGGGGTCGAGCTGCCAGGTCAGCTTGGAAAATTTTTATTTCTACTATATTGCTTTGACGAAAAACGCATCTGGGATCTGAATTCGGGTAAAATCGAGTGATAAATTTCGAGTCTCGACACTTAGTAAAAATCTGAGTTTTCTGTGTGTTTGCGACACAATATGCGACACAAAGGTAGTTATGCGACACAAGGGTTGTGTCGCATAGATGTGCGACACAATGTCTATACGACACAAGGGTTGTGTCGCATAGATGCGAGATGCTGATTCAACAGCGACATAGTGATTGTGTCGTATGGTGTATGCGACATAGTGGTTGTGTCGCAAGACTTGCGACACTAATTATTTGGTACGACACAAGGTGTGACACAGGGGCTTTTATACGACACAAATACCAAAATACGACACAACATGCGACACAAGGCTTGTGTCGCATGGAAGAACATCAGCCCAGAAAGTCCGGCTGTCAAGCTTTTTCCGGCCAAAAATCCGTTTTAAACTCGTTTTCAAGCTATAAATTCGTGTTCTTTACATTGTAATGGACATATATAGTCATATAAACATCTAACAAGTGAAAAATACTAAGAATCGAAAGATTTCGGGATTTTGTCGGAAACTTACAAATTGCCGAAATGGAAATCCTGAAAGATAGAAATGTAGATCGTCGCGAGGTGGTCGTGAATCTCTAAAAATCTTGGTGATTCGAGCGCGTATAATGGTGTTATTTGCGGTTTTAGTGATTTGTGGTATTTTGGTGGTTTTGGAGAAAAATAAGAGAAGAGAGAGAGAGATGATAGAGAAATGAGGAAAGTGAGTGGGAGGTGGGGGTTATCCCCACTTTTCAGTTTGCGCCCCGCGTTCCGCGTGGTGTTCGTTTTCTCCGTCATTTAACGTTTTGAACAACTATTTTTCATATTAAATGGTAAGTTTTAAAAATACAATTTATTACACGATGTTTTAGTTAAATACTTTACAAATCAATTTATATTTGAGTTATAAAATGTAAGTTTGTTTATTTAGTTTGCGCGTTTTAATATTTTAAATCGTGTAAGTTCTGTTTGTACGATACGAATGAATACGAAATATTATCACAATAATATTTTTGACATAAAAGCGTTATTTAATAAAGTTGGTCACCAACGTCCGTATTAAATTGAATCGAAATACATTCGATTTAAATTGCGTACGATTTAACCAAATCGCATTTTCGTATATATTCAACAATATATATAATTCGATACATTAATTAGCCTAACACAGAACTAATTACATGTATTAACGTATGATTAGACACTAATTACTAGTCCTAATTTGGCGGGTGTTACATCAACCAATCACCATTGGTTCTTCTTCGTTGGCCTCAACCTACTTAATTTACGAATGAAACTAAGGAAACCATTTAGATCCTACTGCTATCTATAAGAAATAACTAGGTAGTTAGACCCGCGCGTTGCCGCGGGATCTAACATTTATGGTGTGTGATTCGATAGTTAAAATGGAAGTTAAATAGAGGTTATCAACGAAAGTGAGCAGCTGCATTTAAAGTATACACATATTTCATTTACATTACTAATTAGACGTTAGTGGTAATGTTTAGCCTAATTAGTGTTACAAAAATATTTCGTGAACTTCAGCTTCCAAAAGTTCGATTAGCCCACTGTTGCTATTTACTGTCCCAAAAGAGGTGTGCAAATACGTCCCTGTGTACATAGTATGGGATAAGAGTTAGCATAATATTAAAATAGTTTTGCATTACAATTAACAATTTTTTTACCTGGATATGTTAATCTATTTGGAAGGTGTGTCATCCGTGGAAGCCTTTTGTTGAGTGTCCTCTTGATGCATTTCATCTGAAAGCTTAGTTTTTTTGGTTGAGTCTGTATCATTTGTAGGATAAGTTGGTCACATATATTATCTAGCAATATGTATATAATAATTTTAGATATGTATGTGTACCTGGTGTCTGAAAAAGTTGCCTCCTTGAAAGTGGTTTAGAAGGAGTTTCTGTAAGTAATGGAAGTGATGGTGTAGAAGGATCGGTTGTTGCACTGTCTGTAATTGTGGAGGATGTTTCTGGTGTAACATCAACTCCCGTATCTTCAAACACATTATCTACTATAAATTCTATACCCTTTGATGTCGTACCTATAGCCTTTGATCCACCTGGTTTGTTGTATCGTATTTGAAAAACTTTTGTGATTCCTTTAAGAGCGATGACTGATGTGGGTAGTATGTGTGGATCGTCGTAACCAAGTTTTTCAACCATAGTTTTGCAATCAGTATCAAGTAGCAACCTAGCAACCTCGTCAAAAAAAACCACTCTAACTTCACCGGTGTCGTCCGTTATGGTTGCTGTGATGGAGTACCTATTGAAATTGAAGTTAGGTGTATGTGATCTGGGAGTGTAAACTATCATGTTTAATAACGTTACATAATATGTATGATACTTACATATGCCTAGGAACAATAATGGGCTGATGATCTTCGCATGCAAACGTTGTTCCCCATTTATGTGCGGCTTTGCGACACTGGTCACATGCTTTGTAAAACCAGCCCTTTTTTTCGTCCAAGTTTGTTATGGTTGCTTTACAGGTGAATTGGGTGCCCTGTAATAAACATTAATTTCAATGTGGAACTTATATACTCAATCAATAACAGCGGAGATTTTTTATACTAATGAAAGTGCATACTATTAGTCGGGCGGGATTAAAGTTAGTAAGTCGCCTAAAGGACATCTATTTCTGTATCTTTCATTGTCTGTATCTTCACACCTTTGATATTGTATTTTTAAAGCTGGTTTGACGCCTTTTCTCATAACAAACCTGTAATACTTGTTTTGTTAGTAATAAAAAAATGAACAAATATATAATATAGATGCAAAAAACAGACAAATATTTACTCGGCCGCCATTGCATGTGCGTCTCCAATGTCAGGGTTGACATATATATGTGAGGCAGAAGTTCCAGTTAGTTGCAGTAGATCTATATTTTTTTATGTCAATGGGAAAATAAAAAATGAAAACTTGTGATACGAAGCTAAAAAGTTGACATATCAAAATTTGCGTAATAAGAAAGTGATTAATGTAGATTTGACGAACCTTGATATTCAGTAACTTTCATTGAAGTAACAGCGATCATTACTGGGGGAGGTAAAGTCTCTGTAGCCTCCTTGTTAAATGACGAAAGCACATTGTTGTCCCAAAAAGCAGCTCCGATTATGTTTTCACTGAGATATATATATATATATATATATATATATATATATATATATATAATTTATATATATATATCATAGAGTGGCAAATAGATAACAATATTTTTTTGTAAGAGTATAGGATGGTAGAAACCTTAGATTTTCAAGTTTAATTTTGAGCATAGGGGTTCCTGCACGTGTTGGCCTGTCCTCAATACTTTCTAACTTTCCGAGATAATCTAGAAATACACAGAAACCTTTGTTATATATATAAAAACATACTATAATAGAAAAAATATGCACAAAGATGTATTAGCGAATGTACATGCCTGTCAATATTTCGTGGTTATCAAGTCTTTTCCGTAGGCTTTCATATTGAAGAAAGTTAAAGTAGTATGAAGGAAAATCATCGTCGGGCATCAGCTGAAATGTTGCGGCCTTTCCAAGTCTAATCACAGTCCTATGTGGTACGGTCATCATGACATTTTTTGCCTCTTCACATATGAAGTTAGTCATGCGGTAGCAGCAATTTATTTTTATCAACGAATCAAAGTAGCTTTTATCATTTGAGTTTGCACTGGCCTGAATTGCGTCACCCTAATATGATGAAATATTTTTATTACCTAATTGAATCGAATGACACATATGGTAAAAAAGAATGTGAAATTTGGGTACGTAAGGATGTTACATGTTTGTCAATAAAAAGGAAACAACATCCAAAATACATCCATTTTCTTAGCAGCTTTATCTCAATTGGTTCGTCTCCATCTCCGGGTCTAAGATCTGATATCATTTTATTTTTCATGGTAATGTACCTGAAAGATAGGAAAGAAAAAAGGTTAGTCATCAATAAGATAAATGGTGGACATTTAGATTTTTTATTCTATCACTAACCGAAGGGATTTCTAATTTATTTAGGAAGTCAGAGTAAACAATATTTTTGGTTGAGTTATATGGGTGATGTTCTTGCTTCTTAATAAGTATCTTAAGACCGTCAGCTGATGTAGCCCGTGATAATGCTACATATAATTGGCCGTGACCAAAAATGGGTTTTGGGAGATAAATTCCTATCTTCTTTAGTGATTGTCCTTGACTTTTGTTAATCGTCATAGCGTAGCAAAGCCTGATTGGAAACTGCTTTCTTTTCAATACAAAGGGTAATTCTTTGTCGTTGTAGTCTAAGGTGATTCGGGGAATGTAAACTTTGTGGCCAATCTGTATTCCGGTAATAATCTTTGCCTCAATGATTGTAGGGAATAATTGCATAATAATCATTCTAGTTCCGTTGCAGAGACCAGCTGTTTGACTGATGTTGCGTAGTAAGATAAAAGGACAGCCGACCTTTAATTCAAGCGAATGATTGGGAAGTCCATTGTAGTTGAGATGATTTAGATATTCAGATGGGTAAAGAATTTCTGAATCACCCTTATCGTTTGCATGTGGAATAAGTGAATCAACACTTAGATAAACTGATGGTTTTCCCGATAAAATATCCAGAATAATTTTATTAATCTCAGCTGCAGTTTTATTTTTGGGACACACAATAGCTCTATCACAGAACATGGATGCACTTGGATTTTGAAGAATTTCACTGCTGTATATAAATTGAATCAATTTTGTGACACCGTTGACATCATCAGTTATTAAAAACTTTTCTGGTATCTCAACCCATTTAGAATCGGTAGGATCATCTAGGTCATCAACACCTATGCAACCATCACCAATCTGTAACAACCACGATGAAAAAGCTTCAATTTCATGTTTTTCTGCCAACGTAATATCGGGTTGAAGAAGCCTCATATTCTGAGATAATTTGCATATTGTAAAATGTCTCCACAAAGATGATTCAACTATAGACGAAGCTATGATGTCCGGTTTCAGTCCTTTGGGCTTTATTGGCAAAGTCTGCCTGAAGTCCCCACCTAGAAGAACAGACTTACCGCCAAAAGGTTTGTTTGGCTCGTCAAGTATATCTCCAAGCGTCTTATTTAACGCTTCAAAACAATTCCTATCATTCATAGGAGCCTCATCCCAAACAATCAGTTCCGTTTCAAGGAGTAGGCGGGCTAGTTGTGTATTTTTCTTAACATGACAAATTGAGTCATTTGTAAGGTCAATGGGAATTTTGAATCGAGAATGCGCTGTTCTCCCTGAGGGCAGGAGTAGGGATGCAATCCCAGAAGATGCAACAGCTAGTACAATTTTTTCGGTTGCTCGTAAAGCCGAAATGATGGTTTTCCATAGAAATGTCTTTCCAGTACCTCCATGGCCATACACAAATATAAGCTGTTGTTTTTTTTTTTCCAAAGACGCTTGCATAACAGACTCATAAATTTGTCGTTGCTCGCTATTCAATTTCGATACTGAAATCCTATGCTCTTCTGTAAGTTTAACAGTGTCGTAACTTTTTTCTTCCTTGAGTAATCTGTTTTTCAACTGTTCGAGTAGTCGTGGTGGAGGCATAGGTAAACGGTAATCACTAAGTGATGAAAACTTGCTGTTAGAATTCAGCAAGATTTCTAATTCGTATAAGACGTGCTCCTGTAGACGTTGATCATCTAGATGTAAGTTAACAACCTGTGACTTAGAAGCAACTCTTAGGAGTATATCGTCACTCATTCGACGCCATTGTTGTGCCCACAACGCCACAGGATTTGAGATTTCACAAAAAAGAAATATGTGAGCAAACAGGGATCTTAATTCCCCAGCAGATGCCGAAACAGAAGCCTCATCGAAAGCATACGTCCACTCTTTGTCGTCACCAACCAATCCTAAAGCCTCACACGCCAAACGATATGTGGAAAACACAACCCCACCGATCGTTCTAATATCAACAAATGTCTGACATCCTCTTTGGTAACCTAAAAGCATCCTTAAATAATATACTTCACCACATGTCGGATGAATATAGATTAGCCTTCCTATAGTAGGCGTTCTTTTTGTAGCCCTACGGATCCAATCCTTTCCCTGAACATCCCATTTATATTCTTTCAGGTAATCAACATAGGTAAGATGGCGACCCATATCATCAATTTCGTTACTGTGCAACCACTGTGTTAATGTAGTTCTTTTGGTGCCTGGATTGTTAATAATACCTTGCAAGGGTTGATTATCTTTAAATGTTATCAATTGCATGTTTTCCAAGTGTACAGCAAGAACTTGTACCGCCGGATTCCTACTATGAATGTCAAAGTCCAATATTCTCCAAGCAGCCTCGTGAGGGCAGATGAATCTGGCATCCACAAAATTCTGAATCTCGTTAATTTCCTTTGTTTTACTAACAACTATATCAGGAGATTCATTAAGAGATCTAGTAATTGTTGTTCTAATACGATCAGCTCCTTTAGAGATGTATTTAAATAAGTACTTAATCATCATGCTCCAACCGCAATACTCTACATTGATATGAGCTTGAAAAACCAAAGATAGATCTCTGTTGTATGGAACAACATATGAATTATCTAGGTTGACTTCTTTTTTAACTGCGAAGCGTCCGTCATCTCTTCTTCTATAGTAAACGTAACCGTTTTTATCGAATCGAGTAACCTCTTCATACTGCTTCGGGAAACGTTTCGAACAGGATCTGTTAATCATGCATGGAGCCTTTTTCTTGGCAAGACCGCATGGTCCATGCATCATAAGCTGAGTTACGACTTTATGGAGTTGAGGATCTTTTTTCGGATCAGGGATTTCAGCTGATATAAATTGATCAACCTGTTCTGGTGTATTGATCTTATATGAAGATGTCACCCATAATAGTGTATGACAATGAGGAAGGCCTCTCTTTTGGAACTCAATAGTATACAAATCTGCACAACAAACAAATATGATCATTAGGTGAAAGGGAAAGAAGTAGTAAGCCTCTGAAAAAAAAAAAAGTGACAGACACAAATAATGTAATTACCTGCTGCAACTTCTCCAAAAGGTTTTTGGTTCTTTAGGTAAGCAACAAAATCCTGAACTTTCATATGAAATACTCTGGGAACAATATAAGCTCTATCTTGGCTTTTGATTTCTGGGATATCTTTGAAGTATCTTTTAATCTCAGGCCACTTAACGTTACACGTAAATGTTATAAAATATTGAGGATTACCATAAACCCTGCAAATTGCAAGGGCATCCTGATAATGTTTATACATGTATCTAGGACCACCTGTGAAAGTTGATGGTAATATTGTCCTTTTCCCAACGTCATGACCATCTGAATCACCTCTTAAAAGAGCATCATGAACACCTTGAAAGTACTCGCTCCTGAGTACATTTTGAATAGACTGAAGGTAATCTAATCTATTCTGCTCAATACTAATATAAGCGTTAACTAAATACTGTTGAAACAATCTGCCTCCTTTAAGTAACAATGAGTCTATATTCAAACGATCGTGAATTTGGTAGCTGTAGAACATATTCATGGTAAGCTGTCTATTTTTTCTGGATGCATTAGTTGCTAAAGTGAGCTCAGTTGACCACCCATGCTCGCCAAACATGAACAACAACGGAAACTGCAACGACATATACAGAGGATGTAATTTATTGATTCTTTGGGGGACGCTGTCGTTTGTGTGAATGACTATATCAAAATCGTTTTTACTTTTAGGCCCACTGTCATAAACAATTGCTCCAAGTGTTCCTGAAGTAGGAGCATCATAACGTAGCCGATTGCCAGTATTGTATAACCTTATGCAAAATTCTGGAGGTTGTTGAGCATGACACATGTCTCGAGCAGTTCTAAATAGTCTGACTAATTCATTGTATTTATCAAGCACTTGAATTAAAGTGTCGACGATTTCAGGTTTCAAATCCCCAGGCTCGTCTCTAGTAAAATGCCGAAGTCTATTGCAAACCTCATTTTGAGTGTCATAGATATACATTTGCAGAAATCTTGGGTTTTGATCTGCCGACGGACATAAGGATCCCATCCAGTGAGAAATCTGACCTTCGACTTTGAATATATAAGGAGCAAAACCATCATTCACAGAATTATCTACTCGAGCTCCAAAGGAAGTCATCGCAAACATCAAGTTATAAGCACGAATGTTTTCCATAAAATGTGTGTCCTTAAAGAGTTGTTTGATAATAGGTGGTGGTTCTGGTGAAAGTGGTAACCTTACCTGACCACCCCTACAACATCGGTTATACTTAGGCCTACTATTCACTGGATTCCCCTTTAGTTGCTCCGAGGTCCAAAACCTAGCATTGCAATACTCACAAATCTGGTTACAATCTCCTAAATCTATATATGATGTAGATGGAGCTGAAATAAAAGAAGAAGCTGCGATCAACAAATTACATTTGCACCTGAAAACTAACAAAAGGGTTATATATATGTACAATACATAACCTTGTGAGGTTGACTGAATGTTGGAAGCAACTGCAACACTGTGTCGTTGAATCAACATATTGTTCCTCATTCGAGATTGTAGAGGTGATTGAATAGAATTTTCGGTAATGGATAACGAATTTGATGATTGGTCGTGTATATAAGGTGGTCTTTTTTTTCGCTTATGATGATCCATACTTATTAACAGTAATTTAAAAACTAAACGTATCATGTAAATATTGCAATCAACACGTATCATTATCATTAGGCAAAAAGAATAGCAATATTGATAATATCAGCAGCAGAAAAAAATATTACCATAAGTAGATGAACAGGCAACGAAATCATAATCTAAAACTACAAATATATATATATATAAGTTCATACAAAAGCTTTATATTGTTTAAAACAGATGACAACGTGGCGTACCAGAAAAGAGTAGAGGCTTGAAAAGTGTACGAAAACGCTTTAGTCACCTATAAAAGAGTAGGCACATAGTTAATGTTTACAATCATGTGATATTGTATTCCTCTATAGTTTTTGAGAGAGCAAATATAATGTTTCTGAAAGTATTGCATGTATAATGTTGGTCACAGGTAAACAACTTAAAAGACAAATTAATCAAATCTCTAGTATGGACAGCAAACGAAAGAAGGACAAAAGAAGTATGTGCAATGCATATCTCAAAGGCTAAAATTTGCGAACATGTGAAATGTAAATGAATTTTAACGACCATCACAAATGGTGAAAAGAGTTACCAAAAAATATCAAATATTGGCAAGAGAATATTAAAAAAATAAAGAATTGGTATGCACTATCCCAACGACACTTTAACTTGAATTGAAAATTGAATAAAGTAATGGCCCCAATCCCCATTCTTTCTTTTTGGTCATATATGAAACCCCACCTATAATAGTTGCTGATATTCTAAATTAGATTTCTATAACTACAACAGACATTACATGGATATATGACATAGAAGTCAGACAAATAACAAATGAAAGTATTTGTAAATGCACCAACAGTTGAAAAAATAAACTAATACAAACAAATGGTTTAAATTTTGTAAAACAATCAACCCCTACATACAATTGTAAAGTTTCAGCTGTTGATTTACTATTGCCACTAACGGCAGTCTTATTTTTTCAGTGCAAATGTTGCCTATGTCTATATGGTTCATCACATAAAGTTTACCTGATAAAGCAGCTAAAATCCCTAGTAGAATTAAAATCCAATTGAAATCCCATAACCTATGTCCATGAATGTAATTTCAATGAATCAAAACACACAACAACACAAAAATTTATAAGACCCACTTTATTTGACCTAGATGACGTAAAAGAAAGCAGTTATATAAAATACAACATATGAGGCAACGAAAAAATTAATAGTAAGCAAACCATAAACCATAAAGTAAGACATTGAAAGAAAGTATAAATAATTACCAGAGAAAGAAGACTGCGAGTAAAGAATGGAGAAGACGAGGATAAGAACAAAATTGGAATCGTATGTGTTAGAAGATAATTAATAGCAATTTACCAATATTATTATTATTATATATAAATAATATGAATTAATTATTAATTATCGTTATTATTATTATACATACGTGGAGGCTAGTAGTTAACCATTGTACACGTGTAATCTTTAAATGCACATGAGTCAGCCAAAAACATTTTTTTTTTTTAAAAGCCACTCATGTCTCGAACCCAAGACTTGCCGAACATGCCCGGACACTCCAACCAGTGGGCTACCAACTCATATATTGTTAATTCAATGTTTACTCTATATATATATATCTTAATAAAAAAGAGAACGTGTCAACGCCAAATTGGCGGAGTTACTGTTCATGTCATGCTACTTTGTTATTATTGATAATACCATTATCCTATATAATTCAAATTTTAATGGACGAGTGCATTTTGGTTTATGGTTTAAAGAAAACGTACACTTACAATGGGATATCCTTTGTAATTACATAAGGATGATGTTAGTGTTTGTACTAAAAAATTGCTATCTATATGTACCACTTCCTTTGTTATGTCTATCTACTGCTTCCTATGTTGACGCCACAAATGATTTTATTATATTGAATATTGAAAGCATTTTGTAAACGACGCAATTCAGTTTGATGTGTTTAGTAGATATATTTATATACTCATATATAACCATATACATACGTTTACCCAAAAAAAAATAAAAAAAATTAAATTTATTATAATAACACAATATTTTTCTTCATGTTAATACACAATAAAAATTGTTATTAGTAGACATTTTCAAAAGAATTTAAAAGAAAATTATAATTAAATCATCGTAGTAAATGTAACTTTCTCATTTGAGCAATGCTAGGTTTACAATTTTTTTTTACAAAAATATGTATACAAAATCTTGAAAGTCAATCAATTACAACCAGCGCAGTTGTTCATATATCATTTTTTCTTCCAAGCCCTTCTTTCTTATAAAGGCACTCACCGAGTTACTTACAAAGTATTAAATCTTTAGGGTCATTATGGCCCCTTTGATGAAAAATAAGCACTTTGAATGGCTATATATATTATAAAGATCCTTCACTACACACTTTAGATATGTGTTTCCATCAAATCAAAGACGATATTTTTTGATGTTTACTAATCGCTTCAACTATCATGTCATTTTGAAAACTTTTATCTCTAGAATTTTTATAAGTTTAGTATTTCTCTTCTTTAATATATTGAAAACAAAAAGTTCAAATAAATAAAACAATACTATTTATGATGAAAGCAATCATATATTTACAACTTTAACAAAATTACATGTACATGTTACAAACAATATAATGTTAAATTAACATTATTCAATAGGAAATGTTATGTCAAAATTAGTTTACTCATAACTTATATTTAACAAA
Organism: Helichrysum umbraculigerum; assembly: GCA_949592205.1. Taxonomy (NCBI): domain Eukaryota; kingdom Viridiplantae; phylum Streptophyta; class Magnoliopsida; order Asterales; family Asteraceae; genus Helichrysum; species Helichrysum umbraculigerum. Next base: position 64,504,011 of record CATIUR010000006.1, read on the forward strand.
ACAAATAAATACATCATTTTACTTAAATACAAAATTGTAGATACTAAAATATTAAAACCCGCGTTGTCGCGGGTCCATCACCTAGTTAATATTATACGTACAACTTGTGACTTTAATCTGTAAAGTATTTCTGGAAATAAAGTGAAAATTAAGTTGTACAGTACAAATTTTAAGTTATCCATTCAAAATGCATTCAATAAAATTTGCCTAAGCCACCAATTAGCAGTTCTCCTCATTATTAAATTTGATTATTTCCAAATAAGTGTCTAACTTCGTATTCTAATCAATAAAAAAAGACTTTAAAGTGTATAAATGATACTAGCTCTGTCCCAAAATTATTGTTTAATTTTGACTTTCTAAAGTATTTTTTTTTTAACTTTAACCTTAAATATTTTTTTTTGTTATATAATACTTGATACAAAATATATGAATGAATTGAGTTTTAAAATATAATTTTCATTAAGTATTATATAACACAAAGAAAAATATTTAAAGTCAAGGTTGAAAAAAAAATATTTCAGAAATTCAAAACTGAACAATAATTTTGGGATAGAGTTAGTACTTAGATTGATTGAAAGTAGTTAGTGGGATTCCTAAAACGGTATATATTTTTAAAGTATATATTTTAATTAAAATGGATGAGTAAATGTTTAAAGTTGGTATAATTGTATCCCTTTCTATTTTACTTCCTTTTTTAGGCCTCGTGCCTTCTCGGCACAAGAGGTTTCAACTTACCATTTAAATATTACAAAAAATAAGTATATGTTGTAACTAAATAAATGAGCAAGTTGATGATGAACAGTTTTTCAATGAGGATTTATTTAATTAGTTAAAAATATTAGCTCGTTAAAGATTCATTGTCTTTATCAGATTCGTATTTAATTAGTTATGCAGGTTTTATCAACCTATGCTTCTGGGTTTTTAAAGAACCTGAATCAAAATCTTTGACGCTATTCATATGAGCCTGAGTTTTTATTTTCATAGCGATTTGGTTGCAGTAGTTGATCACTTGATCTAGGTTAAAATGTTGAAGACGACTGCGCAAAAATGATACCCAATTTTAAATATGGATACATGGGCTATATGGGCTTGTTTATAAAGTGATAATCTGATTTGGGCTTTTCAAGGGGTTTAACATTTTTTATTTATTTATTTTATTTTTTTGTTTGTAAAATTTTATATATTTATGTTTTAATTAACGCTTTTTTATTTTTTTATTTTTCGAATGTAATGTTTTATTTTTGATTTATGGATGTATTTATAGAGTTTTTATTAATTAAGAAATGTTATATTAATTGGTGGGATTTAGAAAATTTCATTCATTTTCTCAACCATAGGCATAGTTGTGTCTTTCAATCTCAGTGATGACGTGATGCTGAGCTAGCAGTTTAGTCACTCAGTCATTTATGTCATGATAGTGACCTGTCTAAGTCTCTGAGACAAACTAATCATAAGTCTCTTGAATTGACTAACTTTGTATTTTGTACCCAAATTCATAATAGAGGGTCTAAGGTCATCTCCAACTATCTTCAATTCTTTATGGAGTAAAAAGAGAATATTTGAAGCATATTTCATCTTCAAAAGATATACATCTCCAATCATGTACTTCAAAAATATCCTCCAAACACTTATAATTTAAGAATTATGTCGCACCCCCAAATTATGATGCGGAAGCGATTCGGGTCGGGGTACGACTTGTAACACCCCCTAATTTAATGATTTGCGGAAGCATACTTGGGTGTTACTAATCAATATACAAAGCACAAGATATACAGTAAACGACCTCTAAATGAGACGTTGTAAAACGATTTCATAGAAATATATGTATGAAAACTTAATGTTTTCGTATACAAAAATAGTTCCCTAGAGTCCACGCGTATGGCGGGAGATTCTATTACATAATCAACATGTACAAAAGATAATGCTGAGAATCTCCGTTAAATGCAGTTTAGTTGAAATCATGCGACTCTGGCTATGTTCTGGAGAAATCCTACTCCATATGAGTACCTGAGAATACATGCTAAAAGGTCAACACGAATGTTGGTGAATCTCACAGGTTTGTAAGTAATATCAGTTTTGAACACAAGATTTCATCAGTAGTGCCCGCAGGCGTAAATCAAGTATTTGCAAATCCCGCAAATGTAAAGTAAATAAGTTATACCGTTGCCATGAGGCTCATAATCGAAGTTTAACCCGTAAATAATAGTTTGCTCCCGTGACATGCTCATAACTGAGCAAGCATAAGTAACGAATAATAGTCGCCCGTTTATACAGAATGGTTCGTGGTAGCGCTACTACCCTGGGCGGGGAGGGTCATTTCCCTAATGGATCCATTAACTAGTGTTCGCGCTTAAGTCCATAACTAACGATATATGATGGAGAGACTTCTGTAAGTAATAAATAACTCATGCAATTTCGTTTGGTATAGTAAAATGTAAAGTTCGTACTTGTGTTCAAGAAAACAGTTAAGCTATGTATCTCACCCCGTAAGTAAAACAGTAAAAGTGGGGCTGTAAGACTCACCTGAGTCTTTGCAAGTTACGTTTGTACAAATAAACGAGTAAATGATATCAGTCCGTAGGTTCTCCGAACCCGTAACCTTCAAATGCCTAAACACATAAGGTTATGTAAGTAGTTGTCTCGCAAGACCATCTAGGCTAGTTGTCCACACAACTCGTTATGTCTAATGTTGGTTCGTTACCATTTGTTCTTAGAAAAATATAGTTGGCCCATTGGTGACGGTTTGTAATAATAATCCCGATATTATCATCACGTTTTGAAGTGTTACACGTGAAAGTGTATTCTAAAGTGTTTTGGAAGTCGTATCGTATAAGTGTTTGAGGTTGTACAAGTTCGACACTTGGTGTAAAAATATTTTGACAACTTTCTGTTTTTGGCGACACTTGGCTAGTGTCGCTACAGGCGACACTAGTTAGGCGACACTTGATGAGTGTCGCTAGATTTCCGATTTTCATAAATAGGCGACACTTGATTAGTGTCGCTATAGGCGACACTTACGAATTTTGGCGTCACTAAGGGAGTGTCACTAAGATAAATCTGGTTAAGTAGTTCAGCGACACTTGGGTAGTGTCGCTATAGGGGCGACACTTAGGCATAGCGACACTTAGCTAGTGTCGCTAGTACTGTTTTTGGCACACTAGCGACACTTCCAACTGTTCGACGAAAAATGGACCGAAAACGAGTTTTCCGACCGCCGTTCGATCTAATACTTTTACCCAACCCATAATTGGACATTTTAAGCATATATGAACCATAAAAACGTAAAAATGAGTGAAAACAGAGAGTTTTGGGTTTTGTCGGAAACTTACAAAGTGTCGACATGGAAATCGGGAAAGATAGCGTTGTAGATCGTGGAGTGGTGAACGTTTTTCTCTAAATGGTCTTGAAGATTCGAGCTCGTTTTGTGGTGTTATTTAGTGGATTTGTGATGATGGTGGTGGATGGAGATTTTGAAAGAGAATGGAAGGAAGAGAGAAAGAGAAAGTGAGAAGGTGGGTGGAAGTGAGAGGGAAAGGAAAGGAGGTGGAGGTTTATCCTCCACTTTCAGTTCACGTTCCGCACTCCGTGCGGTGTTCGTTTTCTCCGTCATTTAAGCGTTAAATATTTATTTTACGCGTTAATTATCCCTTTTAAATTGCGAATCTTTGTTTAACAATTTAATTGAATTATTTGTCAAATCTTTAAATAATTCGTCTATTTTTGTCTTTAAATCGCGCTTCAACTATTTTATTCGTGTCGACGTCTATTTGTATAATATAATACATACTTAAAATATTGTCAAAATAGTATTTGGAAAAGTGATCGCGTTATTTGAACAAAATGTTTCACCAACGTCCGTAATTAATTTAATCGATTTACATTCGATTTAAAACGTGTGCGATTTAGCCAAATTGCGTATTCGTATATATTCATCAATATATATATAAAGATACATTAATTAACTTAATCCAAGGACTAATTACATGTATTACAGAAAATCAGGTACTAATTACTGGTCCTAATTTGGCAGGTGTTACACGACTAATCCGGTGATCACATCACAAAGATATATAATGAACTACTCTATATGCGTCATGTACAAGTTACATTAATATAATGTAAAAGTTTTACAAAGTTGTAATGTTTACAAAAGCTCGTAATTGATGTAAGAGATTCTATGGCATAACTACGTTACAAAATATAGTAATGCTCGACAATCTCCTGATGGTTGCATGAGACTCGAGCTAATGGGCATCCTGAGTGAGCAGAACTACTACTGCTGAGTATCTGAGAATACACGCTAAAATGGTCAGCTAAAAGCTGGTGAGCTCACAGGTGTGAAAGTAAATCATAATGTATGAACCACAAGATTTAGTATAATGATTTGAAATCAATCAAATAAATGTGTATATTACTGCCATGAGCTCATAGTTTGAACTTAACTGAGGTGTCAGGATCACAATCAAGTGCATGATCGAGTTTGCCTCCTACATGTGCCTAATCAAACACACGTGTTAACAAATGATAATTCGTACGTTCGACCGTAGTCGTGGTAGCGCGACTACCCCGGACGGGGATTGTCAATCCCATATGGTACCATACACTAACACTCGCGCTAAATTCATACTAACAAACTATGATGTGGAGGGCTTCATGATTAGTAAAAACAACTCATGCAGTCGATATATCGAATTTTGTACTTGTGTTCACATGTAAATAAGACTGAGCATGTATTCCCACCCCTGGGTTTAAAATAATAAAATGAGGGGCTATGAGACTCACCTAAGTCTGGTATGTTTGCAATGAAGCAAGTATAATGTAGTACAATGAGATGTCGTTCGAAGACTGTAACCAGCCGGGCGTTTGCAACGCGCAAGGTTAATACGATAAGTAGGTATCTCAAAAGATCACCTATGCTAGTTGTTCATCCAACTAGTAATGTCCAATAGTTTGTTTTGATTGATTAGTTTGAGTTTTGAAAATATGTATGACCCATTGGTGAGTTGAGTTTTGTAGTAATAATTGTAAGTATTATTATTATGTTGTAGTCATACTTGTAGGGTATGTTTCGTATGTTTCCATGTTGAATCGTATAGGTATTCTATACTTAGTGTAAAAGAGTTTTTCGGATAACGGGGGTCCGAGGGCAGTGCCCATGGTAGCGGGGTTCCAGGGGTGGCAACCCCTGGCGGGGTCCAAGGGGCAAAGCCCCTGGCTGGGGTCGAGATGCCAGGTCAGCTCAAAAAAAAAATTATATCTGCTTGTATTGCTTTAGTAAATACGCATCGGAAATTTAAATTTGGCATAATTGCGACACTGAGATTTGGGTCGCATTTTGCGACATTATATTAGTTAGCGACACAAGGGTTTGGGTCGCATCATGCGACATTCGCAATTTAATGCGACATAAGGTGCTGTGTCGCAGTATGCGACAGCGATAAGTTTTTGCGACATAAGGGTTTGTGTCGTACCATGAGACATAGAATTTCATTTGCGACGTAATCGTTGTGTCGCAGATTGCGACATAGTTAATTTTATCGACATAGTGGCTTGTGTCGCAATGGCTTTGGGCCACCTGCGACACAAGAGGATGGTCAGGTCTTGGCTCGTTCGAAAACGTGGTCAACGACTTTGGTTTGACCCGAAACTTTCACACAAGTCTTAAAATGGTTCATAGAGTCTACTAAAATTATTGCTTCGTGTCGAAGTTGCTCCGAGGTGTCGGTTTTTAAAACGTCTATTGATGCGTGTGAAAGCGTCTAGTTTTATTATTTATAAAGTACAGGATATACCAATGAATACTATCACACAACCAGGCAAGAATACCCGATCGGAATAGTATAGCTATAGTAAGTCCAGGTCGATCACAGGAACACAAGAACACGGGAACAATGTTATTGAATTAAATTGGAATTATTAACCTAACTAATAAAGCAGTAACATAGGGGGTACGTTTTAGTTCCGTGCGAACATTTAATTTTAAAATACTAATAAAATAATTAAAACTTAAATTAAATAACAAATAGAAAACAATAGGAAGGAACAAGTAATTATGTAGATAACTCCACTCAGATTCATGTATTCTGATTTATTGCACGTTCATTGTTGATTGTGATTTCCTTTATATCAATTTAAATACTAATCAAAGAATCCAAATTGAATGTAAATTAGCCAACTGTTCGGGTCCAACTAATTTCTATAACCTAGGGTTCCACATTAAACATCGATCCGATGTTACAAGAATTGTACTTTTCTATTGTGTGCTTTACCCTAGATTATGCATTAAGTATTCACGATAGATTATGATTAATCCTAGCGGTATGAATCAACAATACCAACTAATAATCACTTATTAGCTTATTCATTTTAGATTATTCAATCATTATACTCTTAACCTGTCAAACTCAATATGTTCAGCAATGATCAAAACCTAAATTCTAATCATCAATAATTAATAATATTAAAGGAAATCAATCTCAATAACATTACTAATCACGTTAAGAAATAACTAAATAATCACCAATAACTAAGGTTCAACAGATAACATAATAATCTTCAATCAACAACTTAATAAACGTGCAATATAATCATTCAACGATCATAATCCGAGTTTTATTACTACACAACTACTCAATAGTTCAATTCATCATTAGTATAGTAAAACTCAGATCAATCAATATCAAATTCATCAATGAAATCGAAATAAATAGAGTAATACAAACCGAAACGATGAATCACAAAGTATTAGAGCGAAATAACATCAACCCTAACTCTTCGTGCCTCCAAAATAACCCTAGAATTCGTGAACCAGCTTCTACAGTCGAAGAAACGAAAACTACAGCCGAACTCTCTGTTTTAGGGTTTAAAATCGCGTTTTATACTATTCTGGAAAATGATCCATACGGCGGATGGATTATTCCATCCTGCGTATGGATTGATTTCAAGCCCGGCCCAGCTCTGCGTTCACTGGGCTTCCACCGCCACATCCATACGGCGTATGGATGTGATTTCCAGCCGGTTTTTCAACTTTTCTTCTTTTAATTCTTCGGCTTCGCACGTTTCTTCAAAAATACATCATTTAACGTATTAATTGATTGTTTTCCGTTCCTTTTCAATCCAAGCTCCAAATAAACTTCTAAATGCAAATATGAACGAAATAAGTGTCTTATTCACATAAAATGCATTAGAAATCTATCAAACAAGGGGTAAATTAGTACCACAATATAGTACATTTTGGCGTTTATCATGTATAAAAACAATTAGAGTTTATATATTTCAATTTTGTGTCCCGATTATACTCACGATTTCACCAACTTTTATACTACATCAATTCTTACCAAAAATCACAGGTAACCTTCCATATGTGTAGTATTTTACCAAATTTTTCCAAGAATTATAGAGATCGTTTTAATGGTCAAATAAAATCATAACGGAGAGATAGACGATTTCGTCCGAAAACGGCTACGCTTTCACAAAACAGTCTCTACACTTAAATCCATGGGTTTTCAAGTCAGCCCATAGAAGAACTTTTTGTAGAGGACATCCATACGGAGATTTCGGTATAAGATTCATGTGTTTATTCATCCTAGAACTGGAGATATACTCGGTTTAGAGAGATGGAATTTCTGGACAGATTTATGTATATACATATATATATATATATATGTGTAAAACGTTTTTAGCAAGTGTTTTTTGACATTTTCAAGTTGAGTAAACATACCAACATACAAATAAGTGTATTTCAAGGAAGTCTAGTAAAAGAGAAAGGTCTCATACCAAAGTTTTAGATGATCTAAGGCCGAAAAGAGTGGTATGAGCTCGGTTTTTGGTTTCCTCTTCTTCTCCTTGCGTTTTCCTTCGATTTCCTTCAAGTCTTGGAGCTATATGATAGTGGTTGAGTGGTGGTTGTATGGTGGTGGTGATGGACCGATTGTAGAGAGAGAGATGAGAGGTTTTAGTGAGAGAAAGTGGAGGATGGTGAATGAATGAAAAGGTGGTGATGGTGGTTTAATGGTCAAGAAACAAGATCCACATTTGGTGGATCTTGTTGGGCCGATTTTAATAACAAAATGGGAGGCAAGATGTTGTTTAAATCTTGTCTCCAAACCCGGTATTATACTCGTGTTCGTTTACCCGATCATTTAAACATTTATTTATACGTTAAACGTTATAATTATACGCGTGTAATCGCTTTATTTTTAATCGTAGTATTTTATCAAAATACTAAATTTTGAGTTATAAAAATATAACTTAAGTTACATTCGATTGTCGGGCGCGGTTCGCGCATTTTTGTCGCGTTCAGTTACGTTTTAAACAAAACGTACGTGTTTTGTTATATTATAAACATAATATAAAGTGATTATCAATGTTATTAAATAATTTCATATTATTTAATAAATGTTTCACCAACGTCCGTATTAATGTGTCGGAATCCATCCGATAAAATAATTGCACGATTAAATTTAATCGCATACGTGTATATATATATAACAATATATATATATATATATATATATATATATATATATATATATAATGATACATACAATTAGTCTAATACAAAACTAATTACACGTATTAACAATAGATTGGGAACTAATTACTAGTCCTAATTTGTCGGGTGTCACAAATTAAGATTAATGTTAGCCACAGGTCAAATAATGTTTATGAACGAGTCTTATCGCGGCACTTTGCTGCGGAGTTTGTTAAATGTTAAGTTAAAGGGTCTAATATAAATAAAACCATAAAATAAGACATAATCACAATGTAAGTAATATTGTATGTTGTATCGCTATATTTTTGTTGTACGCTAATAATGATTCAATCACCTAAGTTTTAAATTTTCTGTTTGTGTTAACCTTTTAATTTTTTTCAAAATGATAGTTGACGATTGAAGCGACAATTTCCTTATTGTAACGACAGTTAGACACTTAGACCAACGCCAAACGTATATAAGGGGAATGTATGACTTTAATCATAGTAAGAGAAAGGGCAAATAGTCTGTAAATGTATTCAACTTTTTCAAAAATGCTTTTGTATGCATCTAACTTTTAAAAGTGCTATTGTATGTATCGAACTTACAAATTATTGTTATTGTATGTAGTCATTAACACTAATGACGTTTGACAAGTCATAATTAGCATACATGGCATGGGTATTTGACGTGGTAGTACAAAGTCAGCGTCATGTCACTCTAAAGTTCAATACATTATTCAAGTCATCATTTCCATCAACTTTATAAACTTCAATTTTCCGGCTATGACATTTTTCGGGCGATATCATTTTCCGGCGATATCATTTTCCGGCGATATCATTTTTACCGAATGTACCACCACAACCACTATACACCTCCTAACCACCAACTCTATCATCTCTACCTCACCACCATCTCTAAAACATCACTATCCAATGTCACCATCATTTTTTCCGACACACCATTTTTTCTGACGACACCACCACAACTATTTTACATCTCCCGAACCACCAAACTATATCATCTCCAAATCACCACCATCTCCAAAACATTACCATCTCCGACCACTACCATCTCCACCATTTTTTCCGGCGACACCATCTTTTCCGACGACCTCACCACAACCAATTTACACCTATCTAATTAACCACCAAACTATATCATCTCCAACTCACCACCATCTCCAAAACAATACCATCTCCGACATCACTACCATCTCCACCATTTTTTCTGGCGACATCATCACAACCACTTTACACCACCTAACTACCTACCCCTATCATATCTACCTCTTCATTATCTCCAAAACATTACCATCTCGGGGTCTCCACCATTTTTTCGGCGATTTCGCCTTACACCATCTTAATCACAGAATCGAGGCCAATTGTTAAACGGCGATCGAGAAGATAACGAAGGCATGTTGGTTTTGATGGGGTTAAAGATGACGAAGGGGTCTTTTGTTTTTTCTGAATACTGAAAGCTGAATCTGAAAACCAGTCCTGAATAATAAGAGCTGGCAGCTGAAATCTGAATACATAATATTAAGATCGTTTGATAACTAAAAAGTGCAAACATCTGAATACACGTGTTTAACCATTTTTTGGCGTGACAGAAATTGCATGAATACGACATTGAGTTACAAACGACTCCACTTAAGAAAAAGGAAAATTACAAGAGGTTCCCGATGCAACATTTTATAAACCGATAATAACTTCAATGAATAAATTGTCATGAATAAAAAGAAAACTAAAATACATGAACCAAAAAGGAAAAAAATTATTGTTTTACACATAAACTAAACATACGAAATCAATTTATGCGAGACACTAATATATAGATAGTTAGGGAAATTGTTTTCTCAATTAGAAGTTTTAAGCAAATGTAAATAGCTTACTGAATAAGGGGTTTTTCAGCTAGATTAATACTTAATCAGGAAAAACTATCAAAACATCTTAATGGTCTTTAGCTTACTATATAATACAACTACCACTTTTTAAGACATAATAAGCTCAAACAAAAGACCCCGAAGACATGTTAATTTTGATGGGGTTGAATATTAAGGTTTTTGAAAATGAGATGAGTTCGGGGATATAAATACAATTTTCATACATTTTACATAAGTTTAGTACAATATTAAATCTTATGTGTCACCTTTGTGGAGGCTGACATGGCAAAAACGTCAGTAGTGTTAATGATTACATACAATAGCAATAATTAGTAAGTTCGATACATATAATTTCACTTTTAAAGATGGATGCATACAATAACATTTTTGGGAAAATTTAATACATTTACATACCATTTCCTCTAAGAGAAATGATAAGTTCACATAATATTTACAAGATATAACCCGCAAAATGATGTGAACCAATTAAATTAGAAGCGATAAATAAGAGAGAGAAAATTTAACTTATTTTGATTGATCCAACACTTATGTCATACTCGTATCATTTTGTAAGAATTTATTTGTAAATTTTTAATGGATGTAGCAATTCTCAAATCTCAAACACCCGCCTTTTTTACTGAATGAATTGTTGATACTAGTTTGTGAAGACGTACATCTAGGGATGGCAATGGATCGGATATGGATCGGATGATCCCATATCCACATCCATATCCACTTAAATATTTTCATCCATATCCATATCCATATTCATTTAATTTCAATTCATCCATCCATATCCATATCCGATGGATTAAGCGGGTTAATGGATGTCCATTGGATATTTAAAAAATGTTAGAAAAAATATTCTAATATGAAATGAAACCGCCTAATACTGTAAAAAAATAAATATAACGTAACATACATAAATCTATTCATAAAAGTGTGCAAACATTGTCAATCAACGAAACATAATTTATTACAATTACAAGTAAACATATATTTAAACAAATGTAAATGTACGTGTTCTCCTTGTTTATAGGTTAATCACACATGTTTTGATTGTTATCTATCATGGATTGTGACTTCACTATATGGTTGTAAACAGAACTTCGCTAAACACGATAGATTCATGCATTAAGATTTGCTATATAAATCAAAATACAAAATAAAACCCCTCAAATATACATTAGATATTTAAAATTTACGACTTTATATATTCAATAACACCTTGATTGTTTATTGTTTATATGTATGTGGATATGTAAATTTACATGTGTATATATATATATGTATATATATACATATATATATGTACATATATATATAGATATATATATACATATATATATATATATATATATATATACATATATATATATATATATATATGTATATATATATATATATATATGTATATATATATATACATATATATATATACATATATATATATATATATATATATATATATACATATATATATATATATATATATATATATATATGTATTTCGGGTGAAATGGATAAATCCATGGATGATAAATTTCATCCATATCCGATCCACTATTCATCCACATCCATATCCATATCCACTATTCATCTATTTAGATCGTCCATATCCACCATTAAATGGATGGATCGGATGGATATCCACCGGATCGGGTGACCATTGCCATCCCTACGGTACATCTCCTTTAACCGCGAATTTATATAAATCTTCACTTCAATAAATTACATAATACATAAGTTATATAAACTAAAATATTAACACTTCATACAAATGGCTAAAATGATAAATCGATCAAGAAAAGCAAATGAAAGCCATACTAATTAAACACTTTCAAAAATCAACGTAATCTTCGTGTTACATTCATACATTCATATTTAGGAGGCAAAATAGAATTAGAATTAGAATATATAAAAGTGGGGTCAAACTTTTAAGGGGAAAAAGTTTATAAAATGTCATTAATTACTATAATAAGATTTTTTTTTTTTTTTTTTATTATAGATTTAGATTTTTTGAGGTGCAACTACCAATCTGCCATGCACACTTTTCAAATCCGCCCATGAATCGTAATCATAGTAAACTACATCGATCTCATGGCTAAACTTCAAATTCGTCATCCAAATATACCTTCAATTAACTTGAAAGTAATGCTACAGCTAATTCAGTTACCACTTCCATAGTGACTTCTTCAACCACAAATTGTCCAATCGCTATTGCCATTTCACTTATCTTCTTTTTCATATATCCGTATGCATTTGGTTTAAAAAACTTATGCGAAAGAACGATTTCCCCCACTACCGCCCCAGACGATATCTTCACAGGGTAACTAACATTCTCCCCACAACCATCTCCACCCAAAAGATCTTTAAAAGGCACTTCGACTTGTCCTATGTCACGATCGAACAACGAACCCTCGTGTTTGATCTCAAATAAGAGAGTGTAGCAGCCGTTGGATTGCATGGAGGTTGTTACTTCGAATTGCGTGGTGCAATCCCAAACAGGAGAAGATGCAGCCCTTTTTGCAACTTCGGTTTGACATGATGGTTCGGACAACTTCTTTCCATCTTCAACAACCCAAACGACGACGTAAGGGTTCATGATACCAAAGCTCTTGACGTTGGTGAGACCTTTTGCCGAGTGTATGATGATTTGTAACTTGCAAGACTCCATAAAGCTATCGATATTATTGTATATAGAGAAGGTGTTTTTAGTTAGTTTTTATGCTTGAGTAATATTGTGAGATGAAGCTAGATGTATTATCGATCGGGCTATTTATACTAGTAATGTGGTTTGAATCGGGTAGAACAAGTGGACAACTATATCACATATTTAACGGATAGCAGGTCTTGTATATTAATAATTAAAAGTTCATATTAATTATATACTTAATTATGTCTTTGTATACCTATAATTATACATAAAAAATAAAAAAAATATGTATATATATATCTCCTTGTGTCATGTCTCGTGATATTTTATAAACTTGAAAATATATAGTCCAAATTAACTTTCTTCAGTATTGCTTATATTCATAATAGCTTTCTCCTAGTTCAAATTGTGAAATATTTTTAACCATATAACAGATGGTCAGTAGTAACGTACAGAAGTTCTCTTCGATTCACAAGTCAGTTATTCCGGCTGATTAGGAGTTAATTGAGTTACAGCAGGTACTCCGTTGAGAGCGTATTGACGAATCACGTTAAGGGAATTGAAAATGATTAATTAAAGTTTTATAAGTATATGTTTTCGCATATGTTATGGTTAATCATACATAGTCTTAACTCTTTAGGCCATACTTAGCAAAACACGGTTTGAAATATTATCAATTATATATATTATATGTCACAATTGTACAGATGATAAATTCGATCTAATAGTAAATTACATCGTTATATGAAATTGTCCACAATCAAATTCTAACAAGACTCGATCGAGTTCGTTCAAACTAACGCAAGTTGACATCAACTTGTTGAAGCACATCTAATTGTTTACTCGGCATTTGTGATCAAGTAGTGCAGTGTTATCAATAAGAAATTAACAATGTGACTCGTGTTAAGGGAATCTTGACCCGGCCCACTCGTTGTCTTCATATACTGATCGTACTTTATATATTTGTTTATAGCAGACCAATGAAGTAACTAGTCAACTAGTGGTCAAGAGAGTACTAATAAAGTACCCGTCTTGATCGATATATAACAAAATGTTTTTTTTTAAACGGCAGAGATTTTATTACAGAAAACAACACATAAAAACGAGGGATCTCAGAAGGAAACCACAAAGGGAAAGAAACAAACTCAAAAACAGAACCTACTTCAACAGGCTATAAGTGTAGGCGTGTAATTGTTTCGAAATGTATCAAACTAATATTTGACATTCAAATGTGTACCGAACTATTTGAACATTCATTGACCTATAGTGATCATTTATCGAAAGGAAAAAATTGCTAAATGACATACACTACGTATTATGATAACATATTTGTGTTAAATTTCTTCTACTAGCCGGGCAGGAGCTCTTTTTAATACGGAGTAGTATTTTGTAAGCGCTATAATCGTTCGTAGGGATTCTAGAAAAAAATTTCGTAATTGATTTACCGAAAAATAAGTTTTTATTCTATAATTAAATTAAACTCATAGTCATAGTATAGTCTTTTTTATTTCGCTTCCTTCCTGAAAAAAAAAATCATTTGTACTCATAACTCACGTTCAATAATTCAAAATTTTGAAATATTTTTCTTTAATTTTGAATCTATTTTTTTTTTTATTGAGTGGTCTTTAACCCACCCTTTTTGTCTCGTTTAAAATTATGTGTTAATTTCCGTATGGGTCTTATGTTTGGGTATTCATTATAGTTTTAAAAATTACAAATTGATTGTAGATATATATTAAACGTACTTTTATTTGTTAAATAAAATTTTTAAGTTTTTATCCCCTTCTCCGTTGCTTCCTTAATTTTTTTAGTCCTCGTGCATGCTTCTAGGCACAAGCTAGACGCTTCAGATTAAAAGTAAAGAAGAGCTAAACAACAACTGTATATAAAAAAATGTAATATGATAAGTAAATGAACAAGTTGATGAGCAGTTTTTAAATATAAATGAAAATAAATAAATTCATCCTTGCTAGTGACCCAGAAGTCCTTAATCCTTCATTTCCACGAACAAGAGTTACATTGTTATTCATAAATATAAATTTAATTCCTTTTTTAAATCTTGATTTCTGATGTCATTATTATCTTAATTTTACTTCATTAGACAAAATCAAACAATTATATTGATTGAACATTTAATGACATTATCACCCAATTGCTATATTATATATTTAAGAATTTAAGATTTAAGATAACATAAGATGAGTTTGACTTGGATGAATTAGTAAGACAATTTCAAATAAGTGACGGAAATTGACAACTCAGTTGATGCCAACTCAGCGGCACATTAGTTTTTTTCAAAATTGATTGTAAGTGACTAACAATTGACTAAACACTGTCAATTAAAACATCGTCACTTCAATTTTTGGACCCCATATTTACCAATATAAATTTTTTTTATACACTAAAAAAACCCGATGGCCCCAACCGAAGGCGCCATGTCAATGGCATCGATTAGAACCAACAGACCATTGGCATTGGTCTAAGAAAAAAGGAGACCATTGATGGTTGTGTTTGGTTCGTGAAATTCAACAGAATTCGATGGAATTGGAATCTCAATTCCATTCCACAAACATGTTTGGTTCACAAATGAATTGAGTTGTAAGTAATCAAATTATCTTATTCAAAGGGATTCACATTTCATGAAATTACAATTCCTTTAATGAATTCCAATTCCATCAAAAAATATTTCGCGAACCAAACACAACAAAAGTATGTTGAGGCGACTCATTTTGGTCCCGCCCAAAAGAAATTGATGTACTATTTTCCAAATCCATTATAGTGGGCCTCAATAGGATTGGCCCGTTTTTCAGCCTCTGCTACTTCAGAATATACATTTTTTTTACCCCCTCAACTGCAAGATATTGATGTAATCAACTTGAAATCGTAGTAAACTCAAACACTCATATATTCTCTGAAAATTGTTAATACTAGCTTGTGTTGACACCTTCTTTAACCGATTCAGTTCAATTATTACATAAATGCACAATTTTTAAGGCTGTCATTATCAATTCATTAATTTAAATTATACTAGTAACACACAAACATTACATACAATTGACTAAAATGATGTACCGATCAAGAAAAGCAAATGAAAGTCAAGCTAATTTGATCAAACACCTTCAAAACTCATCCTAATCTTCGTTTTACATTGAAATTCAAATTCATATTCATCTTTTTTTTTTTTATCATCTACAATTATTCTACATACATCTGTATATCTGATGGCCAATTAACTTCAAATCCATCATCCATACCCACCTTTAAATTGTAAGTGCCGTAATTGCCGTTGTTACAACTAACCCAACCGCTTGCATAGCCACTTCTTTTGCAATCCCTATCACCATTTCTCTTTTCTTCTTTCTCGGATATCCGCAGGAAGTGTCATCCAGTTTAAGAAACTTATGTGAAAGAACGATTTCCCCCTCTACCTCCCCAGACGATATCTTTACAGGGTAACTAACGTTGTTTCCAATACAACCACCTCGCAACAGATATTTAGAAGGCACTTCGACTTGTCCTATGTTACGATCTAACAACTTTCCATCATGTTTGATCTCAAACAACAGAGTGTAGTGGCTGTCAGATTGCATGGAAGTTACTAAGAATTGCATGGTACAATTCCACACAGGAGATGATGAGCCCCTTTTTGCGACTTTGGTTTGACATGGTTCGGACAGCTTCTTTCCATCTTTAACAACCCAAACGACGACATAAGGGTTCATGATACCAAAGTTCTTGACGTCGGTGAGACCTTTTGCCGAGTGTATGACGATTTGTAACTTGCAAGACTCCATAGATTGATCTCGATATGATTATAGAAAAAGTGTTTTCAGTTACTTTCGATGCTTGAATAATACTCGTATTGTACAATGAAGCTAGCTATATTGATGTGGCTATATATAGTAGTAATTAATGTGGTTTGGAGTCAGGTAGGACAAGTTGACAACTATATCACATAATTAACGAATAACTGGACTTTTTCTTAAGTAGGCCTTGTATTCTTTAATTTATACTCTACTACTTATACATCTAAATCTAACTAAATATTAATAAAAGAAAACCTTTGCTACTCAATTTTTTTGAAAATTTGAGAGCTATTAACCAATCAAATCACTCAATTTCATTCAACTTTTAATTAACCAATCACATTCATCTATTTTCCTAAAAAATCTATCTTAAAAAACTCATTATCTTATCTTTAAATTAATATTAATTAATAATTTAATCAATCAATCAATTAATTAATTATGATATACTCCTACGCCAAATCACATGAATGGCCAATTATCTTTATTTTTTAATATATTCAATATTTTATCGTTATTACTGTATAAAAAATAATACGGAGTATCAATGTCACATAGTAAAAGTCATCTTATTTGCATTTGCTAAATTAAGTATTTCTTATTTCTTTCATATGCTAATGCTACTATCAAAACTTTCCTGATAAGTTTAGTTAATGTTAAGTCATATTAGTTATTTAACATAATTTTCTATTATAATGATAAATTGTATAATTATGCGCTAATTATTTGTCGTGTTTGTGGACATGTGTTACCTGAGTTGTGCACGGGTTTCACAAAATTATTTTACTTTATACAACTCGTGTGTATATACGGGTTTAAATAAAAGAAAACTCATGATACTAGAGTCTATTAAAATATAAAGAGCCATTAACAAATAAAATACATCAATTTTATAAAGGGTCCAAATGACCAATCAAATTGATTCCTCCGTCTCAAATTCATAGTTCAAATTTATTGTTTTAATTGTCCACTTCAATAAATATATGTGTATAATTATTTTATTATGCTCAAATAACCCTAATATATGCGTACGCCATAATAAGATGTACAAAAAGTAAGAGTAAACCATCATATGACCAAAAACCATATTTGTAATAATTATGGTTTTTATCTTGAGCCTTTCCTATGGAAAATTATTGCAAAATTGAGAGCTATTAACTAATAAAAATCTTCAATTTCACCAACCTTTCAATTAACCAATCACAACCCTCTATTTACCTAAAAAATCTCTTTCAAAAATAAAATAAAAAATCCTTAAATTAATTAATTATATCAAATAATGATTACGAGTATCATATATGTATACGTGTTATCCTGACTTTTTATAAATACACACCAGTTTCCCCACTTGGTCACAACAACCAGTTCTTTTTCTATTTTTTACGAAAAGAAAACTCCATGGATTAAAGACCAAAGAAATAATTTTGTTAAAAAGGCCATTAATTAAAAAATAAATAAATAAGTCCATTAAATGAAAACCTTAATTTTGTTAAAATTGTTTTTAGTGAGGTCTTAAAAAAAACATATTAACGTAAATTTAAATTTTGATTCCACATACATTTGTATATATCTCAAATTATCATGGAATGCATAAAAAAGTAGGTCAATATTTCATACTAATAGTTTTTTTTCAGTATGCTCATAGTAATTAATTAAGTAACACAAATTATTTTTTTTATTTATTTATAAATCTCAATTATCAAATATTTAAAATTTAGGCCAAAATTCATATTCAAGGGCGTGAGATTCAAATTAAACAAAAAATATATATGAATCCCTTCTTTATGGAAATTGATAAATCTAATACACTTTGAACTAATAAATGAGAATCATATACACCAAATTCAAAAAGTTATCAATATAGGTATAAATATCCCTCTATAAAAAAAATATACGGTCAAGTATATTTTTTTAATATTACTCCTCATCAATTCTCTTTGAAGGTAATTAACAATACGTACTGGGGTTTTAATGTATTCAATATTATAGGTTTAGTAGGTCTTTTTGTTTAAGAATCTCATAATCCTTACACTTTTCAATGTTTTTGAATAGGCTAAAAAAATTGATGCTACTAACAATAAAATAGAAGGTATCTACGAAAAGTAAATGGATAAGTGAAAAAACAAGTTTTTATTAAACTATGTTTTACATTACATAGAAGTCCTCTTGAAGCATATTTTATAACAGGACATATTAAAATTGAGACAAATGTAGTATACAAAGAGATTATACAAAAGATACAATTTGCACTCAATTATGGTGTCCTTATATGGTTTTACACAATTCATTATTACTCTATTTCGTACATTTTAAACATTTTTAACAAAAATGTGTGCATGTATTTAATAATAATCAAGTTAACAATACAAATAATCATAATACGAATACTTAGTAAAATTATAACAATAAAATATAAGGTATTTACGAAAAGTAACAAAAAAATGAATAAGTGAAATAACAAATTTTTTCAACGTTGAAGTGTATTTTACAATGTGACAAATTAATATTGAGACCAATGTAGTATACAAACAGGTTCTACAAAAAATTCAATGTTTTGCAGTCAATTAAAGGTGTCCTTATATACTTTTACATAATTCGTTATTACTCTATGTATCGCACAATTTAAGTATTTTTACCAAAAAATGCATGCCAATTTATTTAATAATGATCAACTTAACAATAAAAATAAAAATAATACTAATATTTAGTAAAATCTAAATCTAAATACTAATAAAAGAAAACATTTCCTATGTAATAACAATAAATAGAAGGTATTTACTAAAGTAAAAAAAATGAATATGTGAAATAAGGGGTTTTGTCAAACTCCGTTTTACATCACGTATAAGTATTCCTGAAGCATATTTTATAATGTGCAAATTAATATTGCGACAATTTATAAAGAGTTTCTACAAATAATACGATCTCTTGCAGTCAATTAAAAGTGTCTTTATATACTTTTAAATATTTCATTATTACTCTATATCGTACATTTTAAGTACTTTAAACCAAAACGCATGCCTATATATAATAATAATTATGTTACAAATCCCGTGTATACACGGGTTTTTAACCTAGTAGAATAATAAATAATTTTTCTTGTGTCATGACGTATTATAACCTTGAAGAGGAAGGTTTAATGAGTACAACGTTTTTGAGTGAGAATGGAGGAATCAACCAGAATATGTCATGTGTCACTTTTTTCTCTTTCCTCCACATATTTAAAAATTAAATATCTCTCAAACGGTAAGTCGAAAAATCATAAAAATTGCACCATAATAATCAGCGTTTTATTCTCTTCAATTAGAGATGTGACAATGTATACTTTCGACGAACTTTTTTTTTTCGTTTTTCGGTGGGTTTTGAAAACAACTAACACATGTGTTACCGTTGAGTAACACATGTGTTACCGTCGAGTAGTAGGTTTTGAAAACAACTAACACATGTGTTACCGATGAAGTAACACATGTGTTACCGGCGAGTAACACATGTGTTATCGGCGAGTGACACATGTGATACCAGCTACTAACACATGTGATACTAATTTTGTACCATTTACAAAACCCAAAAAAAAATAATTCGTCGAAAGTATGCCTTGAGGGACGGCAAATCGAAGAGGATAAAATGTTGAAAAATATGGTGCAATTTTCATGATTTTTCGACTTACCGTTTGTGAGATATTTGATTTTAAAAAACAAGGGGGGGAATGGGTTATTGTGACACGTGACGCATTATGAGTGGTTCCTCCATTCTCATACAAAATCTCATTCTCATTTGAACCTTACCCTAACCTTAAATATAATACAATTTAAATTCCTTTATTATTGTTTGTATTCCTAAAAGCTCTCTCCTTGGTCAAATTGTGAAAGTTTTAAAAGAGCAATTCTACATTCACTAAATTTTTACAAAAAACAATTCACAAAATCATGAGGAATTAAATGTGGACCAATCAAAATCAATTATATCTTCTCTCTCATCCTTCGCTCTCCTCACATAATTGGTACATGTCATTTTGTGATTGATTTTTTGTAAAAATTATGTGAGTAAAATATTTATCTAGTGTTAATCATATATAACAGTATGTCAGTAGCAACTGATCGAAGTTCTCTTCTATTCACAAATCTGTTATTTCGTCGATTAGGATTTGATGAATCGATATTGATGAATCGTGTTAAGGGAAAGTGATTAATTATAGTTACGGTTCTAAATATGATTAATTTTGTATATATTACATGCAAGTCAGAAAGAAAAGAAAGTAAAATTGTATAAATGTACAATTGTACGTACGCATAGCTGATCGATCAACTCTAATAGTAACTTACATGCATGCGCGCATCTTAATAATGAAATTGTCCACGATCAAGTTATAACAAGACTCGATCGAGTTCGTTCAATTAAAGCAAGTAATTGAAATCGATCAACTTGTTGAAGCATATCGTAGTAGTTTACTTGGCATTGGTGATCAAGTAGTGCAGTGTTTTCGATAAGAAAATTAACAATTTGAGTATTAAGGGAATCTTGACCCGTTCATTGTCTTCAAATAATGAGAGATACTATACTATATATCTTTGTCTTTGTAGAATGAACTGTAGTCGTATAATTAAGTGTATTAAATTGTATCGGAGATTTATATCGAAAGTGTGGAGTGAACTATTCGGTGAACTATTCGGACTTTCTCATTGGCCTATCATTTATTTAAAGGAGAAGAAAAAAACTGCTAAATGATGACATACCCTACGTATTATACCCGCGCAATGCAGCGGAATATAATATATTATAACTCAACGGCAGTTGTATATATAATTGTGTTTGGGTATTCATTATAATTTTGGAATTACAAGTTGCTTGTATTAAGTTTCTATACCCTTCTCCGAGACTTCCTTAATTTTTTTAGTCCTCGTGTATGCTTCTAGGCACAAGCTAGAGACTTCAAAATACAAGTAAAGAAGAGTTAAACAACACTTATATACGGAGTATAAAAAAGTATTTGATAACCAAATGAACAAGTTGATGAGTAGTTTTTAAATAATGAAATAAATAAATTCATCCTTACCGGTGACCCAAAAGTCGTTAATCTTTTATTTCAACTGACAGTTACGTTGTTAAGTATACATGTTCATGAAAATAATATACTCGTACTAATCAAATCTACAAAATATATAAGTACTATAAGGGAAGAAAGCGAAAAACTCAAATACCAAAACCGATGTGCTAAGGTTGAGTAAGATTCTAATGGGCGACTGTAGTTTGAGAGTAAAGAGGGGCATGCGATGATCTTAGCCGTTGATTTCTGTGATCAACGGCTTAGATTGGTTGCATCTTAACAATATTGCAATTTACGTAATATGCAATGTGGACGTAAAATGCAATTTTGCAAATCTAAAGTACTTGATTATATTGACTCTAAGAAATTAACAAGATGCTGTGAGATACAAACAACAGAATACAAAAAAGAATACTTTTGCATAACATCATATTACGACAATTAAAACATAATCGACAAATGCACACTTATGCAAAACAACCTACGAAGACACCTACACGTGCCAAGGATAACTTAATAAAACATACATTTAAAGACACCATGTATATCATACCAGCATAACAAGTAGCATACCAACATAACACCTATAAAGGGTCCGATATGTCACGACTCCACGACCAACACAACTTACAACCTCAATTTATTACTCTTTTTATCTTAGTCATGGATGAGGTTTTTTCCATTCCATCGGCAGCTTTTCAGTTTTTCGCTACTATTAATTTAAACTAGTTCGAAACCATTCATTATTAGATTTTTTTTTTTTTTGTTTTCGGCAAGCTATACCTCGTATCTCCTAAAGAACTATAATAAATTAATAATGTCTATATCAGGCCGATTCAGGGTGGCCGTAAATGGACTCACTTTGGTCCAGCCCAAGAGTACACGTTCTGATTTTTTCCAATTCATAATGGACTTATGGAGGGCTCAAGTAGGATTGGCCCATTTTTAGCCTGCGCTACTACCAGTCTACGTCTACCACGAAGGATTTTTGTAAAATGCATAGAAACTTTAGGAAGTAGAGCTAGGGTTGTTATTCAATTAATTTAATCGGGTTTTGGGTTATTGGATCGGGTTATTCGAATTTTAAATTTATTATTTAACTCGTAACTTGATTCAACTAAGTTCAGGTTATTCGGATTAACAACATGAATATGAGCTACGTTAACAATTAAAAAAAAACCCAAAAATAAATTTTTATGAAAAGGCTCACAAAATTTTCACAAGAAGTTGGTTGCGTAATCGATAGGTCATTTTCTATGTATTCGCGTTTTCAGGTTGCGTGTTTGTTCCAAGGTCTAGCGACTGGTTGCTACACCAAAGTTGCAGCCTTACGGACCAATTTTTTTCCGGATCACGACCAAGTAGTTGGATGGGTTGCGATCGAGGTCCAGTGTATGCCAACCACTGGTTTCTGACACACTATTACGATATTTGCGGAAAGTATCCAGTGAAAATCCTTTAAAACTATAAAAGGGTTTGTCACAAACTCGACATTTTCGTTAAAAAAAAATGCTACCGATGTTTCTCGTATCCTACCATTAAAGAGCGTCATGTCTTTTTTATAGTGTTCACATAGAAAATCTTGGATAATCTTTTACTCATGAAAATAATTTTCACCTAAGAGCAGGAGAAGTGATACAATATTAAACTCAATGTTAAAGTTCAACTTCGAGTGATTTTTTTTTGGGTAGTGGTTTAGTTAAAGGGGTCCACAAAATTGTTTGGATCGAATAAAATTAAAGGGAATGAATAGATAACAAATATAAAATGCAAACAAATTATTTAACTCACCAATCGTCCATTAGTGACTATATAGTAGTCTTTAGCGCTAATGGTAAGTCATTAATACTGTACTCTCAGATCACTAAGACCATTACCATCGGCTTTCGTCGGTTGGGGACCGACGAAGCCATGACTTTCATCACCATTGGCATCACCAATTCTTTCCTTTTGTTACTTCCTCCTTTTCGGTAAACCGAAGAAAGGAGAGGGGTTTTTCGTGGGGCCCAACTTATATTTAATATATTATTATTTTTTGTTTAGTGTATGTAAATGAAAAAAATGGGTATTTGGGTCACCCACTGGAGCCGGCGAGCCGCTCCATATTTCAATGGAGCACGACCGAACCCCCCACAAGGTTCAACATCACCAGGTAAATCACCTCCATCACATATACCACAACGTCCGAGCCGAAACCTGCACCGACTAAGCCTTAACGTTGGGGGCTATGCGCTTCATTGGTGGTAGGTACCTTTATGATAAATAATACCCGTGGCAGGATTAGAACCCATGACCTCTAGGTACCTTTAGGAAATCATGGGCTACCCTTACCACTAGGCTATTTAGTCATTAGTAGTGTATGTAAATGCAGGTATATTAGTAAATGTGGAGCCCAAAAATTGAAGTGATGAAACCACCATTGGAACCCTTGTGTCTGTCTTTCGTCGGTTTTTGATGTGTTGATGTGGCACAACTGACTAAAGAAGTGACGAAACAACTGTTGGGAGTGGTCTAAGACCATTCACACGTCATGCTATAAGTTAATACGTTTAATCATTATTTAACAATTCTTAGCTATCTATTTTACTACAAAAGAATTTAATTAATGGGTGTTGATATATACAATATTTTTTTATTCACACACCAAAATTATACATTGAAGTGTTGTACAGAAGATGTGTTATATTAAAAGATGTGTTATATTTATCACCGACCTTAATTAATTCGTGAGACCACTTATACTCTCTCACCTAGACCCATGACCATGGACTTTTTATAATATTTTTTTAATGGACTTGCTTGAACTTTGTTAAATAACGAAGATGTCCATACTACCATATCATAATGTTCTTGCTCGTAGACGTTTCAACTGATGCTGTAAAGGTAAAAAAAAAAAACCCACTTCCGCTACTCAAATGCATCTGCCGTAGGAACGCGATGGCTATTACAAATATAAACACGTGTTTTAAATATAACTTAGATTAGATATAGATATTTTGGTCAGCTAGCTCAAATTATTATGTGGGGTTACTGAGCGGCATAGCTAGGAATTTTACTTTAGGTGGGCCAAAACAAATCAAACACAAAGTGCACAATAAAGTTACAATAAAGCGTAAAGAGAAACTTACAAAAAAAAAAATAAAAAAAACAATAAACCAGAAAATGTCAACAGCACACGACGCTCTCTTAAAAAAATAACAATTGAAGCTTTTAAGAGAAAAACAATAAGTTTATTACTTAACGTGTTATGAAACAAAAATTAAAATACTAAATCAACTAGTATATTGGATGAACCAAATCGAAATAATATATCAGAAGTTAAACCTATGAGGCGTCATGGTCAATTAAATTCGTTGAAGCTTCACAATTCGTAGAGTTTTTCTTTAATGAACAGTGTATGACGTACATTAAAAGAAAATTCAAGTATTTTGTATTTATTAAATACTTGTTAAAATTGACAACATATAATATTGATTTCATACTTATTTGAAACTTCTTATTCTTTTTTATTTCTGGCTCGGTTATATAATATAAACCACGTTACCAATATGTCAACGAATGTCATAATCTTGATAATAATATAAATTATAAATTATATATAAGAAACAGTTGATGACGTAATCAAAGTTTCAATTGCCCAATAGAATTGCTTAATTTTGTTAAATTAACTAAAATTAAGGAAACGCTGACATCATAAATTTTAATTTAATAAAAGCAGCTTATATTTAAATTTAAATTTATATTAAAATCAATTTTGGGTAACCTCCGTGAAAAAACTTTTTATTAATATATTTAATTGTAAAAGATATTGTCCTAATACAATACCACTATTACTATATTATTATTAGTTATTAGTTATAGTTATTAATTATTAATTAATTACATATATCCAAAAACAATATATATCGTCAACTTCAACGAGAATTAAGAAACAATAAGCAACTTATTAATTAATTATAGATCGATGCCAACTTCAAAGAGAATTAAGAATAATAAACAATATATATCATCATCGTACCGATATTGCTAGCGTAAATAACAAAACATAAGTGATATGTAATGTTTTTCTTTTTAGAGTAGGGTTCAAATGAGTACACCCATTTGAAGTGAGAATGGGGGAATCAATGTGAGCCATCAGATTTATCAAATCAAGGGTTCAGATTAATAACTCATTTTTTAATTTAAAAAATAGATTTAAATCAGATTTTGGGCGGAGGGGTAGGATGGTAATTTTACCATCTAATTAATTAATTCTTTTTTTAATTTTTTTTTTTTAAAACATACAGAATTGAAATTTCACTCTCTCTCTCCCGATCGCTCTCTCATCTGCGATTGAACTTCCCAAACCCTAGAAATCGAAATCCATTCGATTACTCATCAAATCGTTGTTGTTTCTTGCTAAAATCGTCATCTTCTTCATCTACACTCTTCGCTTCATCTTTATATCGGTTTATTTTTCATCGAAATATGTTCTTGTGAAACCTTAATTCTCGAACAGTGACTAAAAATCATCATTCATGCTTATTGATTCGTACAAATGGACGTTCGTGACGAGATTGCTGCGGGAACAACATCATCAAAAGCGATTGCTGCTAGGCCTCCTCTATCCGTGTCATCCCATGAGATTTTTTGAAGTTTATGTGTAGGTTTTACAGTTAGATATGTTGATATTGCATTTTTAGGTGGTTTTGATCTTGTATTACATGATGATATATGTGTATATGTGTTTTTGTTTGAATTTAGGATTTAGTAACACAAGTGTTAGTTACGTTTAGTTTGTATTTTGGGTCTGATATTACAAGTGTAGTGAGTGTGTATGTAGTTGCATTGAGAATGAATATCATGTTTATGATTATGATATATGTGTGAACAAAGTGATATTTGTGCATTTGTAATAATTAAAGTAAACTTGCATATAAGGTGTTCGATGAAATGTCTCAATGAAATATGAATCAACTTTTGTCGTCATAGTGATTGATTAGCATGAAACTTTATGATCAGGAAATGCAAAAATACAGATTCTATAGAGTTAGCTGAACACAAGGATTGATAGAAGTTAGTGTCAAATGTGGTATTGTACTGTATCACATGTGTTGCTAGACTGTTATTTACATTTGCACTTTGTTTGTGTATTCTGATGTATATTCTTCAGTGTATATCACATGTGTTATTAATTTACATTTACCTTTAACTGATTTATTTTACAACTCTGTTAACTGATTTATTTCTTGTGCTATTTTGTCGCATTACCACATGTGTTAGCAATATGTATCACATGCGGCAGTTGTACATTATTTCATTATTATATATTTTTGCAATGATGCATATGAAGCAGTATTCTGGTGAAGCTTCTTCAAAGTTTGAGTGCGGATTTGTTGAGTAAGGTAGATTGCAAAACATGCAACTTATATGTTTGAGGATAAAGTATGCTGCAAAAATATTGTTGCATGAGCAAAATATTCACAGAGAACGTGTTCACACATTTGTTAATCATTTCATGCATTCATACTCACGTAACTTGATAGTGAAGCAAGTCAACGATGCCATTAAAAATTGTCAGAAGAGTTAGCAAGTGCTGAACAAGACATTGAAGAGAATGCCATTAGAAAACTGATATTCTGATGATGTAATCGAGTACACTCGTTGATAACAGTATCATTTATGTTTTTTTTTATTGAAATTGGATGTGTTCGCTACAATGTAATCCAGTACATTTGTTTATAATAGTATGATTTATGTTTTTTTTCCTAAATCGTTGTATGTTGATTTTCATTATATCATTTTTTACTGATGTTGTATGTTATTTCGTAAACACTAACACATGTGTTATCTACTACTAACACATGTGTTACCAATAACTAACACATGTGTTATAAACCACTAACACATGTGATACTAAACAAAGTAATACATTTTTTAGTGGTGTTAGCACATGTGTTACAGACCATTAACACATGTGTTATAGACCGTTAACACATGTGTTACATGCCATTAACAGATGTGTTATAGACCATTGACAGATGTGTTACCTACCACTAACATATGTTTTACCAAATCACTAACACATGTGTTACCTAACTACTAACACATGTATTACTAAACCACTAACAATGTGTTACCTACCACTAACACATGTGTTATCAACCACTAACTCATGTGTTACCAACCACTAACACATGTGATATTAAACAAAGCAATACATTTATTAATGGTGTTAGCACATATGTTACAGACCATTAGCGCATGTGTTACAGACCATTAACGCATGTGTTACAGACTACTAACACATGTGTTACAGACCACTAACACATGTGTTACAGACCACTAACACACGTGTTACCAAACCACTAACACACGTGTTACCAACCAGTAACACATGTGTTACCGAACTAACGCATTTGATACTAAAAAGATAACCCATATAGTAATAAACAGGTAAGACACAGTGGTATTAAACCATAAGCATATGTATTAGAAACCATTAACACACATATTTGTACAAAACATTATACATTTTAAACAAGTATATGTGGTATTACATGTGTTACCGAACCAGTAATATATGTGTTACCAACTTTAAGCATATGTGTTAAACAAGTATTCAGTAACACATGTGTTACTGGACCATTAACACATGTATTATCAACTTTAAGCGTTTGTGTTAAACAAGTATTCAGTAACACATGTGTTAGTAAACAACAAAATAACACATGTGTTTTCAACCCTAAGTATATGTGTTAGACATCAATAACATACATCTTCTCTAAAAATAGAATCAATTGTATGTAAAAAATAGTATTCAACAAGCAGTTTCAAAAATGTAATTGAAATGTAAATCAAACATTAAATGTTATCAACTTTATATCATCTAGTAACACATGTGATACTAAACATGTATCACATGTGTTAGTTAATACGGAAACCATCACTGTCTGTTTTTGTTAGCCTGCTCTTCTGCTACCTTCCTCGCCTCTGCTTCCGCTTTTTCCCTTGCTTTAACTTCTACTTTTGCCTTAGCATCTGCCTTCTTTCTGTCACACGTCTAACTGTTTATGGCCTCTTTCTCTTTTTCCATGCTTTCCACATTTATTTATCCTCTTTGTGACATCTTTTATTGTTTTTTTTCCTTTGAGCTCATCAAACGCTTGTCTCTCCCGCAGCCTTTATACCTTAACACATCTGGATTCTAAATTTCACATAGCTATGATTTCTTAATCCCATGCAGTTGTTCCATTACATCATTCTTGCTTTGAGGCTGAGTCTCGGATGTTGAAGCTTCAAGATCCATCTTCATCTTCTTCAACTTCTTCACAAAATCAGTCATCTTTTCTTGATTATTTCCTATCACCTGCAAGCAATCCTCAAAACAGGAAGCCGCCTCACTTGACAATTGGTCATACTCACTTGCAACTGTTTTCTTTTACGAACTTCAATGGTAATCAGATTCTTGGTCCACCTTCTTAAAATGTACCGGCTTGGTATCTCCTCAATGTTACGATTTTTGAACACACGAAAAATGTGCCTATAAGAATCCACGCCTAGTGAACTTCTTGCAGTTACACTCCACCGAGCCATCCTTTAAGATGTAAATCACCTTAATTCAAATAAAACAAAGAGACGTAGTAATTAGTATCACATGTGTAACTAGTTAGTATCACATGTATTATTTTGGTAGTATCACAAGTGTTACTGATATGTAACACATGTGATAGCATCACTAACACATGTGTCACTGATCACTATCACATGTGTAAGTAATAACAAACTTACAGAATCATATTTTTTTAACTGCTACTAAAATTAAAACATGTGTTACTGATATATAACACATATGTTACTAATTATATAACACATGTGGTACCGTACGCTAACACATTTGTTATTTATCCATATTGTAGTCCCACCCGGTGTTTCAATC
Source organism: Helichrysum umbraculigerum (assembly GCA_949592205.1). NCBI lineage: Eukaryota > Viridiplantae > Streptophyta > Magnoliopsida > Asterales > Asteraceae > Helichrysum > Helichrysum umbraculigerum. The sequence continues at coordinate 64,533,790 of CATIUR010000006.1, forward strand.
TCATTTGAAACACACGTCATGGTTTTTGGTGAAGCCATTGATTCTGTAAATATTTTTGCAGAAATATAAGATTCTTTATAACCAGTAACACATGTAATGATATATAGTAACATATGTGGTAATCAATTAGTAACACATGTGTTATTTACAGATGTCATGTGTCCCAAATTTATCAGCTACCACATGTGTTAATGAATTTTGAAAATCTTACAGATGATTTTTTTTTCCAACTCATTTTGAGGAGTTTTTACAAAAACAAAACAAAACATATGACTTAGATAGAAGACTGATATTCATTAGCTAGTAGTATCACATATGTTAGCATAATTATTGTGAAGATATTCAATTGAAACGGAGTTTTGCGGTTGTCGTACAATTTCGCGCAATTCGATTTTACGTTTTCGGTTAAAATTGACCATTCAATCAGCTGAAATCATAATGCTATTGCATTTTCGTTAATCAAATCGTAGATAGGAGTAGATTAATAGCCTTAAAATCGCGCAAAATTCGATCACAAAAACTCGTATTAATACAAAACCTAATCTAATCACATGTATAAGCAGAAATCGATCGGTCATTGTTTCAATTGAAGAATTGCTAGTCAAATTAACGTTTTTCGTACCTTGGATTCGATCTTCGTTGTGTCTGATTCGAGAGAAAACCATTCCGATCGTGAATTGGGAATGTAGGTACGTGTAGTGTATCTGTATGTATAAACTCTGTATATATCTATTATATCTATATTTTCTATTTTTGTTTTTCTTATATTTATTTAATTAGAATTAAAGATGGTGTATAATGACTAGAATACCCTTCCACCCCTAATGAAAATGGAGCATTTTCATTGGTTCCCCTATTCTCACACAAAAAGCCATTCTCATTTAAACCTCATCCTTTATTTTTAATATAATTATATCTTTTTCAATACTCAATAAACTAGATGATTTTAATCCCACATTTGATCCATATATATATCGTTTTGGTATTAACTTAACGTCATAATTAGATCATATTATATAGTATTGTACATACATATATATTCAATTATTTTAACACTCAAATTTCTAAATCTTGACATAATAACCCTTCCATCTGAATTTAACATCAAGATCAGGTCCGTCCTTGAAGGTGAATGAAGTGTTTGACCACCTAAGGTCTAACAGGGTCTCAAAATGTGTGTGTTTTTATATATATGTATGACATGTTGGAGCCAAAAAAACAAAATGAAGATCTTTATTATCATTCTCATGTTCATACTCCAATCACACATTCTCCCCTTTTCATATTCCAAATCAACCGTCAGAAACCTCCCTGGCTTTACCGGCGATCTTCCGTTTGCTCTAGAAACCGGGTACCTATCTACCTACCTACATCTATATCTATACCTATATATGTGTATGTATTTTAAACTTAATTCGATAGTAAAGATATACATTTTTGTGTATATAATATGGTAATGTTAAGTTATATTTCTAATGGGATGGCATTTCATATTTGTGTTCGATTGATTGTGAAGTTATGTTGGAGTTGGAAAAGATGAAGAAATACAGTTGTTTTACTACTTTGTTGAATCTCAAGGAAACCCGAAAGAAGATCCGTTGTTTATTTACTTCACCGGCGGCCCGGGAACCTCCGGCCTTATTTCACTTTTCAATCAGATTGGTAACTTTCTTTCTTAAGTCACTTTGATTTCACAACTTGACATCACTTGTATTATTGTTGTTGACTTAAAATGAGCGTTATAAGAGAATATATGGTAGGCGTTGCGATGGATGAAAAAAATCTGCGGAGAGCTACCATTTAAAGTTAAATTATGGTTAGATTTGAATATATATTACGAAAAAAGTTGGAGGGTGGGGTTTATTTTGTCACTAGTATTGTAATTTTTCCAATGTATTAATTAAAATCAAGAACAACTAGCTTATAGTTGACTACACAATTAATAGGTGACAACTAATAAGTGATGATGCAGGCAATTTTATAAGAACTAGTTACAGTATCAATCCTTCAAGTCTACTTGTATTAATTAACTATATTTATCTCTTCATTTATCTTTGCTACAAGTAAGATTCATGAAGCTGCAATTTATCAAAGTCATAGTGCTAACAGTAATAATAATATGACTGAAAATTAAGTTATTACTAAAATGGTTTGTATGGTTCCAGGGCGGAGTTAGAACGAGGCAGTTGTCCCCTCAAGAATTTTAGTATTATATAACAAAAAAAAAAATTAAGTTTGAATGATAACTTTAAAAATTTTGCTCCCTTAAAGCTACAAAGAAAGAACAAAATAAAAAAAAAATGAAGATTATAATCGGTGAGATAGTTTATTTTAATTGTGGCTTTCTTTTTTCAAATATGCAATGTTAATGATAACAAGAAAATTATATTAATGGTTAAACTCTTGTAATATATATAGGTCCGCTAAATTTCAAATATACAAACAACACGAGAAGTGATGCAAAACTGGAAGTGAATCCGTATTCATGGACAAAGGTTTACACTGTAACACCCCCAAATTTAATGATTTGCGGAAGCTTGATTTGGGTGTTACTAATCAATAACAAAGCACAAAGATATATAGTAAACGACTCTATATGCGTCGTTTTAACAAAATATATTGATAACTGAAATGTTTACAACGTTTAAAGCTTTTCATAGCTCGAGTTTAAATAAAATGAGATTTCAGTACATAAGTACTTGAACAAAATATACTAATGCAAGAAAATCTCGATCGTCTGTATGCTGACTCGAGCTAAAATCCTGAAGCAGAAACATCCTACTGCTTGGTACCTGCGATATATGCTAAAAGGTCAGCTAGAAAGCTGGTGAGCTCACAGGTTTGAAATCAGTTAATATAGTATGAACCGCAAGATTTAAATAATGAATTGCATCCAGCAATTAAATAATGAATTGCATCCAGCAATTAAATGATAGTCATCGTGTATACAGCCATGAGCACATAGTTGAGCTTAACTCGAGGGCCGGGTCCCCTATAGAGAATTCCGGGCGAGGTGCCTCCACGAATGCCTAATCAACATTCGTCTTCCCAAATATTAGTACGTCCGTTTACCCGGTTAGTGCTTGCTAACCCGGACGAGGTGAGTCAATCCTATATGGTACCATATACTAATATTCACGCTACAACGTATTAACAACTATGCTGACGGAGGACTTTAAATGATTAGTTTCGAAAAACTCATGTAGTATATGAAATGTTTGTACTTGCGTTCACATGTTAAAAGTTGAGCAATATATCACACCCCTGAGTAAAACAGTAAAAAGAGGGGCTATGAGACTCACCTGAGTCTGAAAGCGTTTAAACAAACGTAAGTTGATTAGCCGAGTATGAAGTCCAAAGACTTGTAACCTGAGGGTGTCCACGACACACGATGGTTATAAACATGATTGGGTATCTCAAAAGATCACCCTTGTAGTTGTTACACAACTATATATATGTCCAAATTACTACGATTTGGTTGATTTGTTAAGTGTTTGAAAACATGTACGGCCCGTTGGTGACGGATTTGTAATAATAATCTCAACTATTATTATTTTGATTTCGTGGTGTTTTACTTGAAAAATGTGTTTTGATTGTGTTTTAGAAGCCGTTACGGAATCTAAGTATGGGGGTCCGGGGGCAGCGCCCCTGGTAGCGGGGTCCAAGGGGCGGCAGCCCCTGGCGGGGTCCAAGGGGCAGAGCCCCTGGCTGGGGTCGAGCTGCCAGGTCAGCTTGGAAAATTTTTATTTCTACTATATTGCTTTGACGAAAAACGCATCTGGGATCTGAATTCGGGTAAAATCGAGTGATAATTTTCGAGTCTCGACACTTAGTAAAAATCTGAGTTTTCTGTGTTTTGCGACACAATATGCGACACAAAAGTGTTTATGCGACACAAGGGTTGTGTCGCATAGGAATGCGACACAATGTCTATGCGACACAATGGTTGTGTCGCATAGATGCGAGATGCTGATTCTACAGCGACATAGTGATTGTGTCGTATGGGGTATGCGACATAGTGGTTGTGTCGCAGGACTTGCGACACTAATTCTCGGGTACGACACAAGGGAGTTTATGCGACACAAAGGCCAAAATACGACACAACATGCGACACAAGGCTTGTGTCGCATGGATGAACACCAGCCCAGAAATCCGGCTGTCACGATAATTCCGACCAAAAATCCGTTTTAAACTCGTTTTTAAGCTATGAAATCGTGTTATATACTTAGTAAGGGATATATATATGTTATATAAACAATCACAAGTGAAAAATACTAAGAATCGAGAGATTTCGGGATTTTGTCGGAAACTTACAATTTGCCGAAATGAAAATCCGGAAAGGTAGCGTTGTAGATCGTCGCGAGGTGGTCGTGAATCTCTAAAAATATTGGTGATTCGGTTGCGTTTCGTGATGTTATTTTGCGATTTTTGTGATTTGTGGTGTTTTGGTGAAAAGGAAGAAAAGAAAGAGATGAGAGATAGAAAGAAAAGAGAAATGAGAAAGATTGAGTGGGAGGTGGGGGTTATCCCCACTTTTCCAGTTTTCCCGCCCCGCGTTCCGCGTGGTGTTCGTTTGCTCCGTCGTTTAAACGTTAAATAACTATTTACATTTTAATTATAAGTTTTAAAATACAATTTATTACGCGATGTTTTATTTAAATATTTCACAATTTAATTTATATTTGTGTTATAAAATGTAAGTTAGTTTATTTAGTTTGCGCGTTTTAATATTTTAAATTGGGCAAGTTCGGTTTGTACGATACGAGTGAATACGAAATATTATCATAATAATATTTTTGATATAAAAGCGTTATATAATAAAATTGGTCACCAACGTCCGTATTTGATTGAATCGAAATACATTCGATTTAAGTCGCGTACGATTTAATCAAATCGCATTTTCGTATATATTCAACAATATATATAATTCGATACATTAATTAGCCTAACACAGAACTAATTACATGTATTAACATATGATTAGGCACTAATTACTAGTCCTAATTTGGCGGGTGTTACATTCTCCCCCTGTTAGGAAAGAATTTCGTCCCGAAATTTAGTTCGAAGTCGCGTTTGATGTAGAATCAGTGAATAGTTGAGGATATTTGAGTCGTATTTGGTCTTCCCGTTCCCAGGTGAATTCCGGACCACGCCGCGAATTCCATCTGACCTTGACAATGGGAATACGACTTTGTTTCAGTAGTTTGACCTCACGGTCCATAATTTCAGCGGGTTCCTCAACGAAGTGAAGTTTATCGTCAACACGAATTTCATCTAGTGGAATAATAAGCGTCTCATCAGACAGACACTTCTTCAAATTTGAGATATGAAAAGTGGGGTGCACGCTGCTGAGTTCGGATGGCAGCTGCAATCGATAAGCTACGGGGCCAATCCGTTCGAGGATCTCAAAAGGCCCGATGTACCTGGGTTTTAACTTCCCACGTTTACCAAAACGGATGACGCCTTTCCAAGGCGATACTTTTAAGAGTACTCGATCCCCAACTTGGAACTCGAGCGGTTTGCGTCTCACGTCAGCGTAACTTTTCTGACGATCACGTGCGGCTTTGAGTCTGTTTTGGATTTCCACAATTTTCTCAGTGGTGGCGTGTATGAGTTCAGGACCAGTGAGTTGACTATCTCCCACTTCAGTCCAACAGATCGGTGATCGGCACTTACGACCGTACAGTGCCTCAAAAGGTGCAGCCTTAATGCTGGCATGATAACTGTTATTGTACGAGAATTCGCACAACGGTAGATGTTTTTCCCAGTTTGTACCGAAATCAACTACGCAGGCGCGTAGCATATCTTCCATGGTTTGGATGGTTCGTTCACTTTGGCCGTCGGTTTGAGGATGGTATGCGGTACTCATATCAAGACGAGTACCCAAAGCTTTTTGAAGTGATTGCCAAAAACGAGAAGTGAAACGGGCATCTCTGTCAGAGATGATCGAGATTGGAACACCGTGATGAGAAACGATTTCCTTGATGTAGATTTGTGCAAGGCGTTCCATTTTATCGTTTTCCTTGATTGCCAGAAAGTGAGCAGATTTGGTGAGACGGTCGACGATCACCCAAATGGTATCGCAACCGCTCGACGACTTGGGTAATTTGGTTATGAAATCCATGGCAATTTGTTCCCATTTCCATTCAGGAATTTCCGGTTGTTGGAGTAAACCAGGCGGTTTCTGATGTTCGGTTTTGACTTTCGAGCAAGTAAGACACTTGCTGACATAAGTGGCGATTTCGGCCTTCATGTTTGGCCACCAATAAAATTCCTTGATGCCGTGGTACATCTTATCGGATCCCGGATGGATAGAATATTTGGACTTGTGAGCTTCATCCATCACCAAGTCTCGTAAAATCCCGAAATTAGGCAACCAGATTCGGTTTGAGAAATACCTAATTCCGTTAGATTTGATTTCGAATTGTTTATCAATACCCCGTAAGGCTTCATTTTTGATGTTTTCAGGTTTCAGGGCTTCGATCTGAGCGGTATGAATCTGAACGGTAAGATTGTTGTGAATGGTCATACTGAGGGCTCGGACTCGAAGTGGTTTTGGTCGTTCCTTTCGACTGAGGGCATCGGCTACAACATTAGCCTTCCCTGGATGGTACTTGATCTCGCAATCGTAATCGGTAAGCAACTCGACCCATCGACGTTGCCTCATATTGAGATCCTTCTGATCGAATATATGTTGGAGACTTTTGTGGTCGGTAAAGATGGTGCACTTAGTGCCGTAGAGATAATGTCTCCAGATTTTGAGAGCAAAAACGACAGCTCCAAGTTCGAGATCATGAGTGGTGTAGTTCTTTTCGTGAATTTTCAGCTGTCGTGAAGCATAGGCAATGACCTTGTCTCGTTGCATCAGCACGCAACCGAGACCTTGGTGAGAAGCATCGCAGTATACCACGAAGTCATCAGTGCCTTCGGGTAAGGATAGAATTGGAGCACTGCAAAGCTTTTGTTTCAGAAGTTGGAACGCTGACTCTTGTTTATCGGTCCAATCGAACCTTTTGTCCTTCTGAGTCAGTACCGTGAGTGGTTGAGCTATTTTGGAAAAAATTTCGATAAATCGCCGCTAGTACCCAGCAAGACCCAAGAATTGACGTACTTCAGTTGCAGAGGTGGGTGCTTGCCAGTCTTTGATTGCCTCGATTTTTGATGGGTCAACGTGAATTCCCTGACTGTCGATCACGTGACCAAGGAATTGAACGGTTTGTATCCAGAACTCACACTTAGAGAATTTGGCGTAAAGCTCCTCGTGTCTAAGTAGTTCAAGGATGGTTTTGAGGTGTTGCGCATGTTCTTGTTCGTTGCGCGAGTAAATGAGTATGTCATCGATGAAGACAATGACAAACTTGTCGAGGTAAGGTTTGCACACCCGATTCATGAGATCCATGAATACAGCCGGTGCGTTAGTTAGACCAAAGGGCATCACTTGGAATTCGTAGTGCCCGTAACGAGTTCTGAAAGCAGTTTTTGGAATATCGGTGTCACGAACTCGTAACTGATGATAACCTGATCGCAGGTCGATTTTTGAGTAGAAACTTGAACCCTGAAGTTGGTCGAATAGATCATCAATGCGAGGAAGTGGATAACGGTTCTTGACGGTCAATTTGTTCAACTCTCGGTAGTCGATGCACATTCGGAATGAACCGTCCTTCTTTTTGACAAATAAGACCGGAGCTCCCCAGGGTGAAGAACTCGGTCTAATGAATCCTCTATCCAGAAGTTCCTGTAACTGAGAGGACAACTCCTGAAGTTCGGATGGGGCTAAACGGTATGGTGCACGGGCCACCGGTGCGGCACCCGGCACGAGATCAATTGAGAACTCAACCTGTCTAGGTGGAGGTAAACCAGGTAGTTCTTCCGGAAAGACTTCGGGAAAGTCTCTAACAATTGGCACATCCTCAAGTCGCTTCTCCTCCGACTTCTTCTCTGTGATGTGTGCGAGTATTGCAGGGTAACCCTTTCTCAGAAATCTTCGGGTTTTTAAGCAAGAGATAATATTGAGTCTCGTCCCACCGGTCTCCCCCTGTATGATCAAGGTTCCACCGGCAGCGAGTGGAATGCGGACGATCTTATCGTAACAAATGATTTCAGCTCTTTGTTTGGACAACCAGTCCATTCCAATGATAACGTCGAAACTTCCGATTTCAACGGGTACAAGATCGATTGAAAAGGTTTCATCAGCTAGGTTTAAAGTGCAATTAGGTATCACACTATCGGTTTCTATAAGTTCTCCATTTGCTAGCTCTACAGTGTACTTAACATCTAAGGCAACAGGATTGATGTCAAGTAGTGGGCAAAAGTCATCAGAGATAAAGCTTCTATCAGCACCAGTATCAAATAGAACAGAAGCAGTTAAGTTATTGAGGAGGAACATACCCGAGACCACATTCGGGTCTTGGCGGGCGTCCCCAGATTTGATGACGAAGGCTCTGCTTCGGGTGTTGTTGTTGTTATTGCTGTTGCGGTTGTTGTTGTTGTTGTTGTTGTTATTTTTCAGCTTTGGGCACGTATCCCTGAAGTGCCCTGGTTTCCCACACTCAAAACAGACCTTGGGTGGTCTGGTGTTGTTGTTGGAATTGCTGTTGGCAGGAGAATTGCAATCTTTGGTGAGGTGGCCGTACCTCTTGCAATTGTTGCAAAAGGGACCACAGGAACCTTCATGGTGGCGACTACACATGGAACAATAGGGTTTGTTCCCAGTGTAACCCCGTGTGATGTCTGTGGTGGTGTTGTAGGCTTTGATGGTGGCGGGTTTCTTGTTTTGTTGGTTGGAGTGGTTGTTGTGGTAGTCAGACCACTTTCGCTTGTTGTTTTGGGAGGATGAAGTGGGTGGTTCAGAATCTTGGCTCATGGACATCAGATCTTGGGCCAATAGAATTGCACCGTCAATGGTGGTTTGGTTGGAAGAGGCAACATGCCCCCGAACAGGCTCAGGAAGGCCAAGGATGTACTTCCTGATTTTATCAGGTTCGGTGCTCACCATGGCTGGGCGAAGGGCGGCAAGTTGTTGAAATCTGGTGGTATAACCATCGATGTCACCACCCTGAACCTTTAGGTTCCAGAACTCCTCGTCCAGCTTTTGGAGTTTAGCGATTGAGCTGTATTTGGCAGTGAGTTTTGCTTTCAAGTCCTCCCAAGAGAGTTGGTAGGCAGTGTCAGCACCCACTGATTGGGTATATGAATTCCACCAAGAGTGGGCATCATCTTCAAGAGAGCAGGTGGCGAAGTTTACTTTGTCGTTCTCCGCGCATTTGCTGACACGGAAAACAGTTTCCATTTTCTCGAACCATCTAATAAGTCCGATGGCTCCTTCAGAACCCTTGAAGCTGGAGGGTTTGCAGCTTTGAAAGTCCTTATAAGAACAAGGTTTAGCAGTAGTGGTTTCAGCGGCATCGCTGTTTCTGGTGGAGTTTTGTGGGGTATTCCGAGCCAAGGCTTCAGTAACAGCCTGGGTTATAAGCGATGTAAGCTGAGCATCGGTGTATGGTCTTGACTTTGGCGGCATGATTCTTCAATAAAAGAAATGAAGATACATGAGATTTCGTAAGAAAGTTGTATTTGTTATAGGTGTACATGTATTAAAAGCAGTAATACATGACATCAACATGGAAAAATGACATTCAATATGAGTTGAAACATCAAGGGACATTTGATAGATAATATGAGTTCAAAGGTTACATCCTACAGAGTTATTACAAAAGGCGTCGGGAATTGTTACATCCGACCGAATTTTAGAGTAGCGCGTAGATAGTTACTAGAATACAGGATAGATTACAAGACAAAGACTACACTAGTCTTGACGTAGATTAATTTGTTCCATCATCGTGACAAGACGGTCCACAGTGTTTGCAAGTCTGCTAGCTTGTCGGGCGTTATCTTCTGCCAGGGCTAGTCGTTGTGTTAGTCCACGGGCATACTCTTCTGCTTCATGTGAACGCTGTTCACACTCTTCCATCCTTTGACGCAGGAGGGCATTTTCCACGCTTATCGCTATTACTTGGTTGCGAAGGACATCCATGTTGTTATTTGTGGTTTCCAGGTCGTCGGAGACTTGTTCGATGCGTTCAAGGGATGTAAGTCTCCAGTTTTCGTTCGTTTCTTGCAGCACGACATCCATGGTGCGAAGTCGCTGCTCGTGTTGGTTCACCCTAGCGGCTAAGGCCGGCAAGGTGAAGTGAGTGGGGTACGGTCCAGCTCGAGGCAACCTGTTGTTCCTCCTTGCTACCCTTGGGTTCTGCGACCCGGATTGAGAGCGAGATGAATTTGATGGTGTGTTTGCCATTTCTGAGACAAAGCGTTAGTAAGAGTGAGGCCTATATTCATATAGTTCCTATATAATATAGCCTATTGAGTGTCTAGCATAAACATGTTTAAGTCTCGGTTCTCTCGAGGTCAGAGTCTTCTATTGTACCCTGTTCGGCCATAACTACTTTCAGATCTTACATCATCTTTGCTTAATTGTACATAGTTGATCAGGCTATGTTAAATTAAACTCGTATGATGTAATCACTGAACCAGTTATACCTAATAAGGAATACTGCCTAATGGTCATAGTCTAGATCCACTAAATGCAACCTAGTTCACTATAACCTTAGGATCTGATACCAATCTGTAACACCCCCAAATTTAATGATTTGCGGAAGCTTGATTTGGGTGTTACTAATCAATAACAAAGCACAAAGATATATAGTAAACGACTCTATATGCGTCGTTTTAACAAAATATATTGATAACTGAAATGTTTACAACGTTTAAAGCTTTTCATAGCTCGAGTTTAAATAAAATGAGATTTCAGTACATAAGTACTTGAACAAAATATACTAATGCAAGAAAATCTCGATCGTCTGTATGCTGACTCGAGCTAAAATCCTGAAGCAGAAACATCCTACTGCTTGGTACCTGCGATATATGCTAAAAGGTCAGCTAGAAAGCTGGTGAGCTCACAGGTTTGAAATCAGTTAATATAGTATGAACCGCAAGATTTAAATAATGAATTGCATCCAGCAATTAAATAATGAATTGCATCCAGCAATTAAATGATAGTCATCGTGTATACAGCCATGAGCACATAGTTGAGCTTAACTCGAGGGCCGGGTCCCCTATAGAGAATTCCGGGCGAGGTGCCTCCACGAATGCCTAATCAACATTCGTCTTCCCAAATATTAGTACGTCCGTTTACCCGGTTAGTGCTTGCTAACCCGGACGAGGTGGGTCAATCCTATATGGTACCATATACTAATATTCACGCTACAACGTATTAACAACTATGCTGACGGAGGACTTTAAATGATTAGTTTCGAAAAACTCATGTAGTATATGAAATGTTTGTACTTGCGTTCACATGTTAAAAGTTGAGCAATATATCACACCCCTGAGTAAAACAGTAAAAAGAGGGGCTATGAGACTCACCTGAGTCTGAAAGCGTTTAAACAAACGTAAGTTGATTAGCCGAGTATGAAGTCCAAAGACTTGTAACCTGAGGGTGTCCACGACACACGATGGTTATAAACATGATTGGGTATCTCAAAAGATCACCCTTGTAGTTGTTACACAACTATATATATGTCCAAATTACTACGATTTGGTTGATTTGTTAAGTGTTTGAAAACATGTACGGCCCGTTGGTGACGGATTTGTAATAATAATCTCAACTATTATTATTTTGATTTCGTGGTGTTTTACTTGAAAAATGTGTTTTGATTGTGTTTTAGAAGCCGTTACGGAATCTAAGTATGGGGGTCCGGGGGCAGCGCCCCTGGTAGCGGGGTCCAAGGGGCGGCAGCCCCTGGCGGGGTCCAAGGGGCAGAGCCCCTGGCTGGGGTCGAGCTGCCAGGTCAGCTTGGAAAATTTTTATTTCTACTATATTGCTTTGACGAAAAACGCATCTGGGATCTGAATTCGGGTAAAATCGAGTGATAATTTTCGAGTCTCGACACTTAGTAAAAATCTGAGTTTTCTGTGTTTTGCGACACAATATGCGACACAAAAGTGTTTATGCGACACAAGGGTTGTGTCGCATAGGAATGCGACACAATGTCTATGCGACACAATGGTTGTGTCGCATAGATGCGAGATGCTGATTCTACAGCGACATAGTGATTGTGTCGTATGGGGTATGCGACATAGTGGTTGTGTCGCAGGACTTGCGACACTAATTCTCGGGTACGACACAAGGGAGTTTATGCGACACAAAGGCCAAAATACGACACAACATGCGACACAAGGCTTGTGTCGCATGGATGAACACCAGCCCAGAAATCCGGCTGTCACGATAATTCCGACCAAAAATCCGTTTTAAACTCGTTTTTAAGCTATGAAATCGTGTTATATACTTAGTAAGGGATATATATATGTTATATAAACAATCACAAGTGAAAAATACTAAGAATCGAGAGATTTCGGGATTTTGTCGGAAACTTACAATTTGCCGAAATGAAAATCCGGAAAGGTAGCGTTGTAGATCGTCGCGAGGTGGTCGTGAATCTCTAAAAATATTGGTGATTCGGTTGCGTTTCGTGATGTTATTTTGCGATTTTTGTGATTTGTGGTGTTTTGGTGAAAAGGAAGAAAAGAAAGAGATGAGAGATAGAAAGAAAAGAGAAATGAGAAAGATTGAGTGGGAGGTGGGGGTTATCCCCACTTTTCCAGTTTTCCCGCCCCGCGTTCCGCGTGGTGTTCGTTTGCTCCGTCGTTTAAACGTTAAATAACTATTTACATTTTAATTATAAGTTTTAAAATACAATTTATTACGCGATGTTTTATTTAAATATTTCACAATTTAATTTATATTTGTGTTATAAAATGTAAGTTAGTTTATTTAGTTTGCGCGTTTTAATATTTTAAATTGGGCAAGTTCGGTTTGTACGATACGAGTGAATACGAAATATTATCATAATAATATTTTTGATATAAAAGCGTTATATAATAAAATTGGTCACCAACGTCCGTATTTGATTGAATCGAAATACATTCGATTTAAGTCGCGTACGATTTAATCAAATCGCATTTTCGTATATATTCAACAATATATATAATTCGATACATTAATTAGCCTAACACAGAACTAATTACATGTATTAACATATGATTAGGCACTAATTACTAGTCCTAATTTGGCGGGTGTTACATACACTCTTTACTCAACTCGTGATCAAATATATGAATCACATTTCTATCTATATCATGTAACAGTTTATGGTATATTGTAGATGGCTAATATCATATTCATGGATATACCTGTTGGCACTGGATTTTCGTATGCCAAAACATCGCAAGCATGGAGGAGCAGTGATTCCCTTGTCGTTGCTAATGCATATGAATTTATAAGAAAGGTATACATATATGCGTATCCATGATTCTATACAAGAGCTATCTCAGTAAAACTGTAAAATAAATACAAATCTATATCACAATAACTTAACGATGCAGTGGTTCAAGAAGCATCCTACGTTTCTCAGTAATCCATTGTACATAACTGGGATTTCATACATGGGACTTGTCGTTCCTAGAGTTACCTCGGCGGTATATAGTGGTAACAATTGTTTCTCTACTTTAAAAACAATCAACGTTTAGTCTACACGTAATGAAAGAGTAAATAAAGTTATGGATAGTGAACTATTCTGTTTATCGCCTATATATTTCTGTTTTTTAGGCAACGAACAAGGGATTCATCCTAAGTTGAACATCAAGGTAAATTAAGGTCAAACTTAAATTTTATAACAATGATTTATAAGTGAATTTTGAGTTTATGTGCTTGCTTGCATTTTGGTGTAGGGCTACTTGCTCGTGAACCCTTTTACGGATAGGTTTATAAATCTTAATACAAGGTATGCATATGCTAATCGAGCTGCACTTATAGATGATGAGCTATACGAGGTACTACTTAATTTGAGTACGTCATTTACTTTGCAATTCACTTATCGTTTTAATCCTATACTTCTAAATGCCATATGATTTTGATTACACAGACAGCGAAAGAAAATTGTGGAGGTAACTTCATAAATGTTGATCTAAATAATACATTGTGTTTGAATAGCCTTGTACCTATGAATGATGTGAGTTAGTAACATATGTCCCTCTCTCTTTTCTTTTAAAGTGATAGCATAATCACCTCACATATATGTTCTAACTTAATAATACTTGTATTCATTTACAGTGCATAGCTAAAATTGATATAAACTCCATTTTGGATCCACTCTGCAATAGAACAGATCCAAAACAATTTTGCCGGGTATATTTTACACCACGATATTTTACCTTTGAGTTACATATTTTTGTGTAAGTGTCTTAGATTTTTAACCTCTCTTACTCATATATTTTATCTATACAGGATTCCATCTATTCATATTCTAATATTTGGGTAAACACAGAATCTGTCCAAGAAGCTCTCCATGTTCGAAAGGTGCTTTAATCATATGTTTTAGAAGGAAACATTGATCACTTGTGCTACTAATTAACAGCTGAGGAGATTTTGAAACTGTTATTAAATATTTGTGATGTGATCATGCAGGAAACAGTGAACAATTTTCAGTACTCAAATACAAGCATTCGTGGGAAATTTGGGATAGTAAACGGCACATATTACTCTGATGATATTTTCAGTAGTGTGTCCATACATAAACAACTTACTACCAAAAATTGTCATGCTTTGATCATCAAGTAAACTCATGTTTAAAAAGTTATTATTATAATATGGATGTCTTGCTTATGTTATATATGGAGTATCTTTTATAGTTTTAAGATGAGTTGAATTGGTTTATTTGCAGTGCTGATCTGGACTTCAACTTTCCATATGTGGGTACAAGACAATGGATAAATAGTCTCAAACTCAATGTCAAGAGCATATGGAAACCGTGGTTCGTTCGTAATCAAGTTGCTGGGTGAGCTTAAGTTCCTAATTATGCTTACACTTGGTTAATATTTAAGGAAAAACTTAGGAGAACAGTGTTACAAATATGTGCTTTCACAAGTAATTCCACATTAGGTAATCGACAATCTACAATATGATGTGGCCATTTTTTTGTTATGTAGATATCAGAAGACATACACAAAGGCCAACTACACTTTGGAGTACGCATTTATTAAGGTAAGAAATGTATGATTATTTATTAATCACACGGTTATGTATTAATGATCATATTAATTATCTTATTTTGTAGTACTTATTTTAGTATGATATTCTACTATTCATGTTGATAAAAAGATCATTGTAACAATTGAGTTCATATGAATCATAGAGTAAACATGACAGATTAAAATGGGTTTTGCAGGGTGCGGGTCATTCAGTAGCACGGTACAAGCCTGAAGAAGCCCAGTTCATTGTGGAGACATGGCTTGCTTCGCAGATTGATTAGCATACTTTTTACGTACAGTAATATATTAACTAATTTACTCACAATAATCATCAGTTTCACTACTATATATGTTATGTTACTAGATTAATATGTCAAATATGGAACTTAATTAAGTTATTTGAGCTTTGAATAAGAATGTTGAAATGTATCACGATTTGCATAACAGAGTTGTAGCAGTAGCAACATCGTTTGAATCCAAGTTCGAGTTTAGTACGTTGTACTTGAAACTGCCTTTTCAAATGTTTGTGTTATCCGTATAAATTATGCGATAACATCTTGCTTCATACAATCCGAACCGTGATCGACTTCCAATATAATTATTATAAGAATGTCTTCTGAACAAAACTTGTCAACAAGACGTTTCTAACAAACGATATAGAAGTTTACACAAAACAATACTGACACACATGAATAAATGACAGTAAATTTACAAATACATAAAATGATATCTGATATGTGTATATGCATATAGCCTATTGGTAGAGACATGCAACATAAAAACGAAAGTTACGGGTTCAATTTCCATCGTCCATTTGTCCCCATGTTTTTTTAACTGTGCTTACACGATTTACCTATCTCATGTTGACAGTGGACGGGTCAGTGGGGACCACCAGAATTAAGTGAAATATTTTTCCAATGTATAAACTTCTCATTAACAAACTCTATTGTATTAGAGTCGTCTTATCTTAAAAATCATATAATCATATAATTAAATAAGCCTAATCCTCATCAACGCCTGGTCTCATCCTTCTTTATAATGGAATGGGAGATGGGATCAAGAGAGTATGGGATTTTTGGAGAGAATAGGAGAACCAATGAGAATGCTCCATTCTCATTAAAGGAGGAAGGGTATTTCCGTCATTAGCAAATTACCCTGATAAAATTAAAAAAGAAAAGAAAATAATTAGAAATAGAAAATACGCTAGTAGCAGCGATTGAAGAAATTAAGGTTTCAACTTCAAAAATCCCTGCAACCTACAAATATACAATCGTAATCGTTTTGATATATGTTACGAATTTCAAGTAATTGATGCTGCAAATTCATCTAATTGAAGATGAGATTTAGAACCGATTTATCATACGTGATTTTCCTCAATTTTTTCTTTGAATAACACGTGATATTGCTAATTGATATATGCTGCGAATTTCAAGTAATTTATGTTGTGAATTCCTCCAATTGAAGATGCGATCACGAATGGATTCATCGTATGTAAGTTTGTTTCTTTTTATTCTGAATGATATATGATGTTAGTAATTGAAATCTACTATGAGTTTCACGTAATAGATGTTGCGAATTTATCTAACTGAAGAACTGATTACAGATTAATTATTCATCTTTGATGTTGCTGATTGATATTTAAAGGAATTGAAGAGATTGCTTTTGTGAACAGGTGGCTACATGGAGCAGACATAATGCTAAGGTCAACTTGTTACTTATGTTTGGAGAACACATCCTTAGTGTTGATGTTGAAGGGAACGTTTTCATATGGGCCTTTAAAGGAATTGAAGAGAATCTCTCTCCAGTTGGACATATTTTGCTAGATAGTGAATTCACTTCAAGTTGTATTATGCACCAGGACACTTATTTAAACAAGGTATATGTTTAGTTTCAACCAAAGACACGTTTTACTATTCAATCACGCGCTGCGTTAACTGAATGAAATCACGTAAACATGTTATTCTTGGAAGTCAGGACGGTTCACTTCAACTTTGGAACATCAGCACAAAACAGAAACTCTACAAATTTAAAGGATGGAAATCATCGATATGTTGCTGCTAATGATATCAATGGAATTTAAACGATGTAGATAGATTCCTGATGCTACCAGAAAAAGCTTTTAATGTTCAAATACCTAAAAGGAGATCAATCTAGACAATCACAAGTTATTGCACATTTGATTATATCTATGTATCACATGAGTTAAACTATTGTAACACGTGTGTTATGTCATTGTAACACATTGCACATTTGATTCCCACATCTGTATCACATTACTTAAACTATTGTAGCATATGTTGTGTTAATAACACATTTCTTGTGTTGTGTTTTCTTGTCACATGAGTTCATTCATCATAACACATGTGTTGTTTGTTTAACACAACACGATATATTACAAAAACACATGTGGTAGTTCTCTGTAATACATGTGTTAGTTCTCTGTATCACATGTGTTAGTTATCGGTATCACATGTGTTTGTTCTCTTTATCCACTGTAAAGATATAGTCACCACAAATACAGTTGTTAATATTATAAACATGTAACATATGGGTTGTGTTCATGTAACACATGTGTTGTGTTCATGTAACACATGTGTTGTGTTTCTTGTCACGTGAGTTAATTCATCATAACACATGTGTTGTTTGTTTAGCACAACACCATATATATTAGAAACAGTGGTAGTTCTCTGTAACAGATGTGTTTAAGTCAATAACACATGTGCTAAACTAGTATAACACATGTGTTAATTATCCATTTTAAATTATTACATAAAATGGGTTAAACCACTTTAAAGATATAGTCATTACAAATGTAGTTGTAAATTTTGAGAACATATAACACATGTGTTGTGTTCATGTAACACATATGTTTTGTTTTCTTGTCACATGAGTTAATTCATCATAACACATGTGTTGTTTGTTTAGTACAACACCATATATATTAGAAACACGTGGTAGTTCTCTGTAACACATGTGTTTTAGTCAATAACACATGTGTTAATTCTCCATTTTAGATTACCATATAAAATGGATTAAACCACTATAAAATGGGTTAAACCACTGTAAAGATATAGTCACAACAAATGCAGTTGTTAATTTTGAGAACATGTAACACATGTGTTGTGTTCATGTAACACATGTGTTGTGTTTTCTTGTCACATGAGTTGATTCATCATAACACATGTGTTGTTTGTTTAGCACAACACAATATATTACAAACACATGATGTTTCTCTGTAACACATGTGTTTAAGTCAGTAATACATGTGTTAATTCACCATAACACATGTGTTAATTCTCCATAACACATGTGTTAATTCTACATTTTAGTGTGACTACATAAAATGGGTTAAACCACTTTAAGTATATAGTCACCAAAAATACAATTGTTAATTTTGTGATCATGTAACGTGTGTTGTGTTCATGTAACGTGTGTTGTATTCACATAACATGTGTGTTTTTAAAATCTATATAACAAACGTGCAAAATCTAAGATGGATCTAAATAAAAAAGGCACTATAAAAAATACTCCATAGTCACATGTGTTATTTGTTGGTAACACATGTGTTACTTGTGCGTAACACATGTGTTACTGGTGGGTAACACATGTGTTACTTAATTAGTACCACATGTGTTACTTGTTTAGTACCACATTTATTAATAATTGCTAAAGTGTTAATAAAACAATCATGAAATTAAAAGCAGGCTGAAATTATAAAACAAAATTAGCTTAAAAAAGACGCATAAGCATTACTAAAACATCGGGCAAATATTGTAGTACATCATTACAAATGATCTAAGAAACTTTTTTGAAAGATTGCAGTTCAAAATACTGTTCAACATCTTCACCAGTAACTTTTGGGTCTTCAAGCCTCTTTTTGTAGTTCGTAATTGCAAACTTGACCATGTTCTTTATCTCTTCATTGGTGCGTGCATGCAAAAACTCATCAACAAGGGAATGGACCATGTCTTTATGTTGAACTCGTGCAGAAGCATCTTCGCAACAATCTTTTTCTGTAAACGTATAAGTTACATTCATTGCACACGCCCCTCGATATCCAGACCTCAATTCCATTGAATAAGGAGCCAACCGGTGTTTCATGTGCATTATTGCAAAGACACTACAGTCCTGACCATGCATCTTCCACACAAGATAAAACAAATGTGAAAAATAGATTAGCATAACTTAAACAACAAAATACATAATATTTTAGCAGAATGTCAAATTTTATAGCTACTACCACATGTGATACTGAATGCTATTCATATCTCATTACCAGCAATTACAAATCTAAATTGTACATGGAAATACTTACAGAGCAACACACATGATAAAAAATTACATCTAATACACTTATAGAAAGACAGATGCATACATACAAACACTTAAAGAGATATACATACATACACTTGAGTACATACATACATACATACATACATACATACATACATACATACATACATACATACATACATACATACATACATACATACATACATACATACATACACTTGAGTAAAGTCAGTAAACAAAGCTTAAAACCCTAGATCAACAAACATATGAATATATACATACAAACTCTAAATCAACATACAGATAAATAAATTCATTATAAGTGATTGAAAACAACAAAAAGCATAACATAAAAAGCTTACATTAGTTGCTGGTAAAAGAAAAATCTTCAAAACAGGTTACTCAATGGAATGAATTGAAGTGGAACGACATTAATCTCCTGGCCTGATAATGATGCTGGCAGAGTCTCATCATGAACATCCATTTGTATGAACGAATCTAAGTTCAATCGGTGTTTTAATGACGTTTTGAGAGTTAGGGTTTTGCACAAACCAAATCCGTAAAAATCAAGGTTAGAATGATGAATCTAGAAACCGTGATTCAAGAAATCGATTATTTTACAACAAGAATTAGATGAATGAAGCATGAAATCGACGATTTTTGAAGTTTTTTTGGTTAGGGTTTATGTGTGTTCGATGCAAAAGAGATAGCGAGAGAATGAAATATCGTTTCCTGTGATTTCAAATGACAGTGCAGAAAGAAACCCCTGGAAACAATTAAATGAGACAATTACCATACTACCCCTCCGCCCAAAATATGATATAAACTTATTTTTCTTAAAATAAAAATGATGATTAATCTGGACCCTTTATTTTGCAAATCCAATGGCTTATATGCATCCTTCCATACTTTTAAAAAACCTTGTACTTCCTAGATCTTTTCTCTATGGAATGGATCTCGTAGAACATGTGGACAATTAATGATGTCACATAACTAATTGATGATACTTAAGTAGACTTTGCAAGTGGATAACTTGTCAGATAACATCAATGGATCATTAAGTAGACTTTTATGTAAGTAACCACGTTTAGTAGTATTTTAATACTCTACATTTATTTTTATTAATAGTTTACGTCAATGGCGTGTAGCTCAGTTGATAATGAGTGGGGTCATCTTTGCCACGATAAGCACAAGGTCAGGGGTTCAAGCCCTGACACCCCCATAGCCACAACCGCTGAGTGAGTCAGGTATGCCCCCCACATTATGGAATTGGCAGCCGGTTGTTGGGGAATTAGGGTGTGATGATAATCCTGGATAATCTTTGAATCGTGTAAACACTTTCTCAATAAGGTATTTCAACTCTATACTGCCTTGGTTCACGAAATCTTAATTGGGATAAGACAAAGACAACACTTTGATTCTTGGTAGAGAATTCAAAGCAAAATCAGAGAGAATTGGTATGTTTTCGTGTGTTCAAAATGAGGACCAAACTTGTTGTTTTGTCCAGAAACGTTTTGGCGGTTAAATTCGGTTGGCGGGAACTAACAGTCGCATCGATTCACAAACAGTCGCAACCTTTCGCATATAAGCATTACACCTGTTGATTTTTGGCGGGAAAAACGGGTACTAGGGATCCAGATTTAATAGCAATCGAACGCTTATGTTTAATTGATCATATAGATTCATATTAATATTTAGGAGTATTTATGCTATATGCCTTATCTTAGTATGATATACATTCTGGTAATATTAATAATAACAATAAAAAAAAAATAGAGATTATAATGATAATGGAGTTCATAAATCCATTATATATATAAATGAACATGACACATTAAAATGGGTTGTGCAGGGTGCGGGTCATTCAGTAGCATTTTACAAGCCCGAGGAAGCTCAAAGTCCTTGTGGAGACATGGCTTGCTTCTCAGACTGATTAGCATACTTTTTGCTATATATAATAAGTGAATTATGTGACCTAAACTCAAGATTGGTTTACTCACAAATACCAGTTTTTACGATATATGTCAGTCGGTTGATCTGTCAAACATGGAACTTAATAAAAGTTATTTGAGCCTATGAGCTGTGAATACGAATGTTGAAATGTCCCACGATCTACATAATAAAGTGGTGGTGGTGGTAGATGATTAAAAGTAAACAATGAATAAATACATTTGGATTTTGCTATTTGTAGCGTTAAAGGCTATGTTTAAGAGTTAGATTCGTGCATAAAAATGTTGTATATCAGGTTGGTTGGGGGAAGTTATATTCAGGGGTGGGTAATTATTATTAAGGTACAAACATTCAATGCGTGTCTAAATTTCTTATTCATAGCCCGTAGGGTTACGTATAGCATTTTCCAATACATTTTATGTTGATGGTTATTTCTTATTCAAGAGGGAGGACTTTTATATGAAGTGTAATGAAGTATGAACCATTGGATCAAAGACAAAACTTTATTAATGATTATAATTTGTTGGTTGACATTTAAGTAATTGAAACTTTGTCGGAATTGGAATGTTCAAATACATGCATCAGAATAAGTAGGTTACACTCTTCTCTTCCTCTCTCATCTTGACGCGAAATGGATGTTAAACTGCACAACAGCATAAAAATCAATCTAACCGTAAGTATCAGATGTCGAACTATAAGATGCCAAAATAAGCAAGTCAAGCCACGCGATCTTTGGGGTTCACGATTAACCCTTGCTTGACAGATGTTTCCTTTTATTAATCTAACTGTTCCGAGTCTTTAACACTATACACTGGCTCTTAAATAATTCATTTGTACAGATGAAACGTGTGCTTTATACCAATAATCTCTACATATATACAATCTACCACAAAGCACAACAAGAACCTTAGATGCTGCTTGCCCGTGTGAACAAGAGTGCAGATCCATTGACACTACGAAGAACTAGCATCCTAGAATCTATGTACGTACCACAAACTATCTTTGACAAATCAAACATTTCTGGTGGAATTTGCATCCGAACTTCATTAACCACAGCTTGTGCAGCCTCAATGTCTCTTGTCAATGGCTCATTTAATATTAAAGTAACATCAATGTCATTTGACACCAGTTTGATTACAGGAAGACTTGAGGGTGCTTCTCCATGATGTAGCACTTTCCTCCACCTATTACCTGATAGTTTCCTGATTGCTGATTCTTGTGCATTGGTGGCACTTGATGGGAAATTTTGGGTATTTGATTCTTCTTTTAGGTAGAGTCGTTTTCCAGATGTTAATTTGAATGGAGAATTTACTTGAAGTTTTCCATCAACGCCAGTCTTGTCATGTGGCCAATCTTTGCCAACCAGGACCCGGAAGCCGATGCTGGAGGTGAATGAAAATGGTGGCTTTGGTTTTGATGGTTGGGATATTGTAAGGTACACGTCTCCAATGAACACACGGGAAGGTGGTTGGCGAGTGGTTAACCCAATGTGGCGGCCCGTGCAGTACACCAATCTCCATCTTCCAGGTAGCAACCCCAGCCAGTTCTGCAAATATTGAATATGTTTGTAATTGTTGCAATTTACACGCATTTACATATGAACAGATCAATTCAGTACATCTCTAATGAGCCAAACGGGTAAATTTGTACACAGAAAAGCTAGAAAGGGAATGGGTCATATAAATCGATAGTCTCCTAAATGTATCTCTAGCAAGCCTTTTTCATGAAATTAAAATCTCATTGTAATAATTTCATTTTTGTAGTTTTACTAAACAGAGTTGTTCTGATGTAAACTTTAGAAGAAATTGTTTAAAAAGTTTCTCGGATGAATCCAACCCGAAACGAAAAAAATATCCGTTCAACAGTTCAAACCACCCGAATTTGCCACCACTTCATACACGATTATATTCACAGGTAACAAAATGGATTTCACCATATGCGAAATCAGTACAAAAAGGAGAAGGTATATTAATTTCAATACCAAAAAAATAGATTAAAAAAACACAAACAGATTGAAAATTGTAAAGAGTGGATATATGTTTTTAAGACATTAATTATTTATAGAAAGTGGACTAAAAAGTACTTGTGGGAACAGCCCAAACTATTTCAACCTGTAAAAAGTGGAAGTGAGAATGATTTTACTAACCTTTCGCCTCGGATAAGGATTCAACATCTCCATTAACTCAATAAAGTGAGCGAGCCTGATGCGCTGAAGCATAAACAGAAGTATCTTAGATGATTAGTAAACTTAGGTTCCATTTACATCTTTTCAATTAAAGCTACTTGGAACATGTGAAACAGAGAAAATTACTGCACCAAATGTCAAGAAGGAGCCAGAAAATCAATTAGATGGTTGTAAGCATTTCCTCTTACAGTTACAAAATTAAGCAATACCTGTTGTTGGCCATATATGTACTCCTCGGTAATTTTAACTGCAGTTGATCCCAGACTCCACCTGACGATGTTCATCGACGGGTTCACCCGCCATCGTGGTCCACACAGAAATGGGTGTCTTAGAGCATCTAAACATCTGCAAGATAGTCCCGATGCATCAGTTGATACAAGAAATAAACTAATAGATGTGACAAATCGGCCTATTTAAATGGATCAATCAGGTTATGTTTTATCTCAAACAGTGATACTAGAACAAAATTCCCTCAAAAGAATTTATTTTTTAAAGTCACTCAAAGTGTCTGTTTAATGTATAGAACCTCCTAAATCATATTATTAAAATTAGCGAACTATTACTGACATAATAATATATAAAAAACTTAAACAAAATGATGGACAGAACTGTTTCGGTAAACCAAAACCAACCTATATCACAAAATTACCCTTTTCAAATCCATTTTGACCTGTTAACCCACCCACCCATTTTGCCAACTCTTAACACTAATCTTGCTTA
The DNA here is from genome assembly GCA_949592205.1 of Helichrysum umbraculigerum. Classification (NCBI taxonomy): domain Eukaryota; kingdom Viridiplantae; phylum Streptophyta; class Magnoliopsida; order Asterales; family Asteraceae; genus Helichrysum; species Helichrysum umbraculigerum. The sequence goes on from CATIUR010000006.1 coordinate 64,558,022, forward strand.
CAATGAAATCACAACTGTAACACCCGCCAAATTAGGACTAGTAATTAGTGCCTAATCATACGTTAATACATGTAATTAGTTCTGTGTTAGGCTAATTAATGTATCGAATTATATATATTGTTGAATATATATGGAAATGCGATTTGATTAAATCGTACGCAATTTAAATCGAATGTATTTCGATTCCATAAAATACGGACGTTGGTGACCAATTTTATTAAGTAACACTGTTATGTTAAGAATATCATTTTAATAATGCTCGAATTACAATTCGTATCGTACAAACAGAACTTGCACAATTTAAAATATTTAACGCGCAAACTAACTCACATTTTATAACTCAAATATAAATTGATTAGTAAAACATTTAAATAAAATATCGCGTAATAATTTGTATTTTAAAACATACCATTTAATTTGTAAAATAATTATTTAACGTTTAAACGACGGAGCAAACGAACACCGCACGGAGCGGAAACGCGGGGCGAAAAATGGGAGGATAACCTCCCATTCCCCACCATTTTCTTTCATTTCATTTCTTCTTCCTATCTCTCTTCCCTCTTTTCTCTCAAACTACACCATCACCACCACCATACAAATACACCAAATAACACCTCAAAACGACCGTAAATCGCCATACTCGTTTGGAGAAAAACGTTCACCTATTCCCGATCTACAACGCTATCTTTTCGGATTTCTCATCCGACACTTTGTAAGTTTCCGACAAATCCCGAAATCTCTCGTTTTTAAGTGTTTTCACCTTCTAGTTGTTTGTTTAAGCTTATAATGTCCATATTTGGGTTGGGTAAAAGTTTTAGACCGAACGGAAACCGAAAAACTCGTTTTCGACACATTTTCCGGCCAACAGACCGCTACGTCGCAGTTGGCCCAGAATTTATGCGACGTCAGCTTCTACGTCGCAAAACCCCTCGTGACGTCGCATGGTGCGACGTCAGTCACAACGTCGCATTAATTTGCGACGTCGCATATAGCGACATCAGCCTTAACGTCGCCAATACCTCACCACGTCGCACTTAGCGACGCAAGCCCCTACGTCGCAGAAATCAACATCGCATATAGCGACGCCACGTACAACGTCGCATTAAATTGCGAAACGTCGCCTTTAGCGACGTCATGCTCAACGTCGCAATCCTACCTGCGACGTCGCACCCAACGTCGCACAAATCAGAACCTCAAAAACATAGATTTTTACTAAGTATCGAGACTCGAAATTTATCACTCGATTTTACCCAAATTCGGTTCCAGATGCGTTTTTCGTCAAAGCAATATAGTAGAAATAAAAATTTTCCAAGCTGACCTGGCAGCTCGACCCCAGCCAGGGGCTCTGCCCCTTGGACCCCGTCAGGGGCTGCCGCCCCTTGGACCCCGCTACCAGGGGCGCTGCCCCCGGACCCCCGTACTTAGATTCCGTAACGGATTCTAAAACGAAATCAAAACACTTTTTCAAGTAAAACGCCACGAAATCAAAATAATAATAGTTGAGATTATTATTACAAATCCGTCACCAACGGGCCGTACACTTTTCAAACACTTAAACGTATCAACCAAATAGTGGAGATTTGGACATTATAGTTGAATGAACAACTACAAGGGTGATCTATTGAGATACCCAATCATGATTATAACCATCGCGTGTCGTGGACACCCTCAGGTTACAAGTCTTTGGACTTCATACTCGGCTAATCAACTTACGTTTGTTTAAACGCTTTCAGACTCAGGTGAGTCTCATAGCCCCTCTTTTACTGTTTTACTCAGGGGTGTGATATATTGCTCAACTTTTAACATGTGAACGCAAGTACCAACTTTTCATATACTACATGAGTTTTTTCGAAACTAATCCTTTTAAAGTCCTCCGTCAGCATAGTTGTTAATACGTTGTAGCGTGAATATTAGTATATGGTACCATATAGGATTGACCCACCTCGTCCGGGTTAGCAAGCACTAACCGGGTAAACGGACGTACTAATATTTGGGAAGACGAATGTTGATTAGGCATTCGTGGAGGCACCTCGCCCGGAATTCTCTATAGGGGACCCGGCCCTCGAGTTAAGCTCAACTATGTGCTCATGGCTGTATACACGATGACTATCATTTAATTGCTGGATGCAATTCATTATTTAATTGCTGGATGCAATTCATTATTTAAATCTTTCGGTTCACACTATATTAACTGATTTCAAACCTGTGAGCTCACCAGCTTTTAGCTGACCTTTTAGCATATATCGCAGGTACCAAGCAGTAGGATGTTTCTGCTTCAGGATTTTAGCTCGAGTCAGCATACAGAAGATTGAGATTTTCTTGCATTAGTATATTTTGTACAAGTACTTATGTACTGAAATCTCATTTGATTTAAACTCGAGCTATGTAAAGCTTTAAATGTTGTAAACATTTCTATTATCAATATATTTTGTTAAAACGACGCATATAGAGTCGTTTACTATATATCTTTGTGCTTTGTTATTGATTAGTAACACCCAAATCAAGCTTCCGCAAATCATTCAATTTGGGGGTGTTACAACAACCATCTCTTTTCTTTCGTTTCTTTTCTTTTTGCAAACTTTATAGTCTTAAGTTAGGTATTGACCACTGTTACCCTCGCAAATCATTGATGTCATTGATCCCCATTACAAAAATTTCTTTAGTTTTTCATTTATTGGAGGGGCACATAAGGTATTTGGCTAATAGCCAAACAGTTTTATAGAACTAAGTGCCCTGTCCGATGGTTGCAATTTTCAAGTATAGCATATGCACCTCTTTTTACATTCTAGCAATAACATGTAAAATGTGTGAAAAGTCGTTTTCATTTAGGACTAAAAAAAACAGCATCGTAAATTTGTAGATTACTCTGAAAGTATGTTTTAACCTCGTCATTGGTTTACGATTTACCTTATTCTATCAAGAGGTTTAGCTGCTAAAAGTAAAGATAGCAAGTGCCAGCCTGCGCCCCAGTTCCTATCTAGTATCTACAATGAATATGGTATACAAGCAGCTTCTCAAATATATTCAAGAGGGCAAAAAAGCATATACAGACAGTTTATCATGATTAAATATGTACTTACTTGCAGTCCAACATTTCCATGAGATGAATTACTATTAAAAGTTCTTAGTAGAAACTCCCGCAAGCAGGAAGGATCATTCCCCTGCATAAATATCAAGAACAGGTAGATGTTAGTTTCATCTTTAAATAGAGACAAATATAAGACAGTACATTCACATATATCCTGATTTACCTTATTGAGGAATGCTTTGAACTTTGTAAAGATAATCGGATCCATAAGCTCCCGTAATACCATCTTTATCATGATGAATCCAAGACATCTGGATTATATAAGATTAAAATAATGATCTTCCATATCTGTAAGGCATAATTAGCAAAGAATAATTTCCGTGTTCCTTTTGTTTCTCTTTGGTGCATACCTCATGTCAAATGCAATCATCATTTGTTGTCTGTCCGTGTTATTTGAATTATTCTCAAAAAAGTCAGCAGCATTCCCCAATATTCCTACCTAAAGAAGAAGGTTAAAGAGGTGTAAAGAAACAAGTAGGGCATATATTACAGATAAGCATGCATCAAAAGAAGCTTTGATGCTCCAGTATTCCCATCATCATGCAACCAAATGATATGGATTTGGTAATGGCAGTGATATATGTTACTTGCTTTCATAGGTTAACTTAGGCTTAATAGCTAATATACTAAAAAGGAAACACGCATTCACTATGCATAGTTATGTGAAACATTTAAACTGGCATGCCAATATACTCACTTTAATATGCCTATCAACTGGACTTATATGAACATTCTCCAGTCTAAGCTCTGTATGGGCGAGTCCATGACTATGCAAGTAATTTACCTGAGGTAGAAAATCAACAAATATAATGAAGATCCTTCCAATACCTTGTCCATAGTATAACTACATTGTTGATTGTGCACACACATAAACAACATAACAGAAATAACATACTCCGATCAGCAGATCCCTCATCACAATTCGAGTAACACGTAGCTGGCGAGAGACTGCAGGGCCACCAACTGTATCATCACCCACCCTTCTCACAGATTCTTCATCTAAAGCAAGCGTTGCTTCTAACGTTGGGAGCCAGTCAGTCTGACGAAGCCAGTGCCTCAAAGAAAAACTACCATGATACTGAAATTAAAGAAAGATTAAAACCCATGACGGTCTAAAACCTGTGACAGGTAAAACATTCTTTCATCTACAGCAAGAAAAATGAAGGGTATCTGTGCCTAAACAGAAAGAAATAACACCAAATCTTCACTTTGAATAGGACCTACCCCATGGACTAGGGTAAATGAGCCCTCATCCTCCATTTCTTGGGAATATACGTAGCCATGAACTTGCATTGAGTAGGAATGGTACATCAATTTACGGCGAGCCAATTTCTTTAACACCTGCACTCGAATTCGATGGCCAAGAATGTGAGTTCATATCACGGTTCCATGCCATATATATATGTGTGTGTGTGTGTGTGTGTGTGTGTGTGTGTGTGTGTGGTTAATACAGCCAAGTACCTGTATAGCACGTTTTCCTCTACGTTGTGCTTGAGCGCTAGTTAGTCGTCGAAGCACCACTCTCGTACTATGCAGAGGGCTGCGACTTCGTAAAGTCATATTTCAACATTTAGATAAGAGAGCATAACCAACCAAAATATTACCTATCAGGATTCTTGATTATCGCTTCAAAAACAGCCTCGTCTCCCTACAAGAAGCCTCCAATCAGTCAGCACAAAAGATCAAAGTGAAGTATGAAGTCTGTAATACAGGATACATCAAAATTAAGTTGAATATTCCATACCCGTCCACCTAGACCAATGCTAACACGATCACTGATCTTAAAATCAGAAAACTTAAACTTCATGACATGGCTGAGTTCTTCTCCCTCCAAAGTATCAGAAGTAGACACACTAGCATCCTCTTCGAATTCCAAAGGAGATAGAGCTTCTCGCGACAATGAACACCTGATTTTTGATCTTTGTTTCGGAAACGAATCAAATGTTGTTCGCATCCGAGGCAAGCAACTTGGTCGTATTAATGTTGTCGGCAAATTGTAACTGTAGCGTGAGACTTCCACAGTTTCAAAAAGTGCAGCAGAATGCACTCCGGATAAAGCCATTGTATTTAAAATCTAAACCTGAACACTACACTGCAACAAAACCTCTACAAGTTTATTACAACGTCAATTACAATCGTGTAGTCCAACTTTATATACAAAGTTAATATACATATTCTTTATCCAAACAAAATCAACTGTCTGGTACACATAAAAGGGAATCAATTTGACTTTGACCCTCACAGAACAAACTTGAATCCAAAATCAAAGTGAATTCCTTCCAATGTCAAAATAAGTTTAACAAATATGTCAAACCATTACGCAGTATACGAAATTTACTAAACAGATTCAGTCAGTACCCATCTTATCAGTAGCAACCATAAAAAAAAACCTACAGAATATGAAATATATTCTACTTCTGTATGGTCAGGTTTTGAGATCAAATTTTAACTAAATTGTCATCAGCTATCATACAAGCACCCGAATTAGGTTAAACACAAATCATAAAGCGTAAACAATTTATCTTGACCAAGAATAAAATTGAAAAACAAAAATTAAAATATAAAGATGAGAAGGAGATGACTTACCTAATCAAATTAGCATGAGGAGGGAAAGCGAAATTAGATATTGAATTGAAATATAAATGTAATTAATTTGGGGGTTTGATTGAAAACGGGATCATATATATACATAATAATATATTATTGGAATTTGAGTGTATGTATGTGGGATTGTGGGAAGGGGTTGCGTGTGTTAGAGAATGTGTGTAACGTCTCGACGTGAGTCTCTCGCATGTCTGCGTCGGTGTGGCGCGTACCCTAACAAGTAACAATAATATCTAGGCGACCATAAGTCATAACAATGTTACGAGCCCTAATTTTGGACTACATTCATAACCCGCTATTTCTAATATTTTCGATTGCTACTCAGTACCTTCATTTTTACATTTTGTACTTTTTATGTACTTTATTCTATAACTTTTTCTTACATTATGTACTTTTCTCTTTTCTGTACTTTATTTCAAGGGGGGGTATGGTAAGTATATTTGGGAGGTATGGATAGATTATCCCATATTTTTTCTTTCTTTTTTTAACTGATAACAAATGTTTTATAATTTTAAATCTTGCAAATCTTATACCCATCCCAGTGTAGAGTATAACTTGATAATGCATATTTTTGTTGAATTTATCAAGATAAAAAATGAATGCAGGATTTGTAACCATCCATCTTTAAAACAAGATAAGTGTAAATTTCTATTGAAATAGAATTGCAAACTTTCAATCTACTATAATTTCCTTATAATTTCATGTTTGGTTTGTAAATATTCATTGGAACTCAAAAGTACCAGTTAAAAATAAGACACGTGTAATCCATTAATTCTCTCCTTGCATTTACCGATATTTTTTCACTTCAACTAATCATTTTTTTAGGCCTTGATTTCAGTTTGGGTAAATTGCAAATATTGTCCCTGTGGTCTTGTAGTTTTGCCGATTTTATCCTTTTACTTTTTTCCTCGCATTTTTATCCATGTGCTTAACAATTTTGCCGCATTTGTCCTTCTGTAAATTTCAATTAACTTTTTCAATTAAATTATATAAAATGACACAAATACCCTTAACACACCATTTTTCCAACTTTTCCAACAGTAGCTTAACACACCATTTTTTATCCCTTTTTCATTAAATCACAAACACATTCTAATTCATTGGCAAAAATCATCAAACAAAAACAAAATCCAATTTTACAAATTGAAATCCTTATTTTGAGTAACACAAGTTACCCAAACATCAAATTCAACAAACCCAAAATTACATAAACATCAAATTCATGTCGTTTTAGTCATTGGGATGACATCAAATTCATTAAATCGCCAGAATCGTTACTGAAAGTGAAGGCAAACATGGATATGAAGGCGGCGGTTGGTGGGCGGGTGGGTTCGACGGTGGTGAAGGATCTGTTTGCACATTGACGGTGGTTTGCGTGGCGGTTACCGGAGATCTAGATCTGTAACGGTGGTTTGCGTGGCGGTTACCGGAGATCTAGATTTGTAACAGATCTGTTTGCGTGGTTAGAAAACGATGCAAACAAAACCTTAAATCTGTTTGTGCAGTCGAAAAAAGGAGTTACGGAGACAGATCCGATTGTGGTGATTATGATCTGAGATTTCAGGTTGCGGTGGTGGTGGTTTGAACGAAATGGGAATGGGGTGGAACGAAGTTTCAGGTCGGGGTGTAGGGTGGTGGTGGTGGTGGTGAATGGGGTGTAGTGGTGGTGGTGGTGAATGGTTGTTGTGAGGAGTGTGGAAAAATTTAAAATCAATCATGTGTGGCAGAGATGGTAGCGATGTAAAATTAGGGTTTGGTCGGGAAGAAATGTCAAGTAAGGGTATTATTGTCATTTTACTGCAGTTAACTGTGTATTTGTTAACTTTAACGGGAGTTAACGTTAAAAGAACAAAAATAATGAAAACCAAGACTACGAGGACAAAAAATGCGAGAAAAAAATAAAAGGATAAAATCAGTGAAATGACAATACCACAAAGACAAAAATTGCAATTTACCCTTTAAGTTTATATATTCAATTCTACCAAACTTTTTTTTTTTCAATATTAGACAACTCTTTAAACTAAGTTTTGTTTTAATAAACTCACATTAGATTCTATGTCAGTCATTAAAATACAATTTCATCTTTCGTACCACTCACTATATTAACAAAAATGCAGAAACATAAGGAAATCTTCATGTTTTTTAGAATGCAATTATATATCAACAAAATACTTATTTTCCACAATCACAAAATGTTCTTGATCATAGTTCTCTTCTTTACTTTTTTTCAGTAACCATTTTGTGTAAACCTATAGAGTTATATGCTACAAAAAGAAAATACTAACATTTTAAGATAATTGCTAGCTGCTATGCTATGCTCGAAATATAAAATGGATACAAGTACAATAAGGCCACTAAGGTTTCCTCATTTCAAACAAGTGATTTACACAAACATCAATATAATGATCATTCTTACTCTTGTCACCAAACACTCCTTTCATTTCTTTTACATTTCCCCTCAATGACTCGCCTTCTTCACTCACCATTGCGAGTTTGATCGACTCAGACACCGAGTCACTAGTAAATGACCCGTCTGTCTCGTTTCTCGGAATCTCGACTCCCAGTTTCTTTCCGCTTAGTAACCTCACATTCAAACCTTGATCATTCATAACAGGGAAAAGGATCAAAACCCGCCCAAATGTAAGTCCTTCAATAGCCGAGTTCCAACCACAATGAGTCAAGAAACCACCTATTGACGAGTGACTAAGTATCCTAACTTGTGGGACCCACCCAATGTTAATAATCCCACGACCCTTGACCCTCTTGATAAATCCATCAGGAAGCTGAGCTGACTCGATGATTGACTTTCTTATAACCCAAAAGAAAGGAAACCCCGAATGCTCCAAACCTAGAGCCAACTCATTGAGTTCAAGTTGACTTAAAATCGCCTCACTCCCAAGTGCAACAAAAACAACCGAGTTAACTCGTTGTTCGTCTAACCAATTTTTGATAAAATCCCAATTGTCATAATCATCAAACTCGTCGTTTTCTAGCGACGGGGGCAAGAAACCAATTGGGATAACGGGCTTTTGATAAAGCTCACAAACAAGATCAAACCACTCGGGTTCAAACTCATTAGTTGTTCTGAATAAAACCAAATCACAACCTTCAATCGAGGCTAGAAACCTTACGGTATCCGACACACCCGACTCATTCCCCACCGCACCCTCTGTGTACTTTGTTACCTCGTGGAGCCGGTACATGATATCCGATTCAAACGGGACCCATTCAGGCACCCGACAAAAATCTTCAGCCGTTGATCTTGTAACAGTTCCATTTGTCAACTGCGATGGAGGACCAAGAAAAGCTTGTGTTGCAGCAGTGAAGAGGCTAAAGTAAGCAGTGGAGATACCGAGTTTTGATGCAATTGAAGGTAGCCAATGAGAAGGATAGTCAAAAATAACCCAGTCAACTTTCGGGTTAGCAGTTTCAAGAAAAGTGACTAGAGGTAACTCTAGCAGATCAAATGCTATTTTTAGAAACTGGGATTTTTGGTAAGGTATATCCATTGATGACTCTGCTAGTTCTGGCAAACTTTCTACTTTAGGAAAGGGAAGTGGGACTAGTTTGAAATTGTGAGATAGTTTAGGGGGTATTTTGGGAATTCTTTCCAGATTTCTTGGAGTAGAAATGTATGAGATTTTATGGCCCTTTTGAGATAAGATTTTGGAGAAGTGAAAGAAAGGTATGAGATGACCCATGGCTAGCCATGGGAACATTGCTATGTGAAGAGATTTATCTTCGGGTTTCTCCATGGCTTTAAAAAATTACCCCCGTGTACCAAGACAGTCTCAGTGGTTCGAACCGATAGCTCAATCCAGCAACCTTTGTTTTCACAATAGAGGATTTGAAAGGTTAAAAAGATGAAATGGGAGATTATGATTGAAGCTTTAAGGTGTTCATCTCCTTGTTAGATATCTATTACTAGCAAACATACAAGAAGTAGACAAAGCAGCCATGTTTGACTAAAAAAGGCAAACGAAAATGAAAGAAAATAGATAAAAAGAATAAATAAATAAATAGAAGATAAAGTTACTTATTGAAGAGCTCAAATTATTAATACCTTCCTGTCAATCTGTCATGATCAAAAAGGAATGAATTAAAATATTTGGATTACAAAATGAATAAAATATGAAGTCTTTTCATTTTCTTTTTCTTTTTGAAACAGCGGAAACTTTCATTAGTTCACCAAATACAATGCACCTCAATAAGCCATTTCATTTACATGGTCAATTTAATATATAACTTTTTTTATCTATAAAGTAGGTGAGTCTTGCACCGGCATTAATATGTGACAAAATAGTTTACAAGCTTTATCACAGAAGTTTAGAGACATATAAAATCATAAACAATATATAATGTAAACAAATAGGGCTGTTTTAGCATTGTGATACACAACATCTATTTATTTGATATTTGGAGCCATCACCCATGACAACAGTCAAATAATTTCTTTGAATCGAATCAAACCATATAAAGTCTCTTCAACTCGATTTAGCTTAATTATTTGAATAACTTATAATTATACAATACACTGGAATGTTTTGTAAAATAAATACTTCTAGAAGCAGAAAACCGCAAAAGAGATGATAGGTCAATTCGGACAAAGCCATATCTCTGAACAAGCCATACAGGTTAAATAAAAGAAGTTAGGTTAAAAACAAACTTATCAAATGGGCCGACAGTCGCCCAAAGTGTATTCATAATGCATAAAACATCCTAAATCATTTTATTTTAAAGGGGTTAAATTATCACTGAATTATTTTACTTTTTGTAACTATATCTTACTCACTGATTATAACACAAAAGATAAAAAGTTAAAGTAATATGATCCATACCAAAATGTCATTTGACTCGTTATTCAACATTCCAACCTGCCCATTTGCAATCCCTAGGAGACAGTAACTGCAAATTAGAGATATGCGAGAATCAAAATCAAGCTAGAATGCATTAATCCTATGTAGCTTAAAAATCTGGTTAACATAACAAGTACGAAGTATAAACATATACACTAATGCATCAATCTTTATCATGAACTAGATAAGTACAAATTGGGTATGTTTTACCTGAACTGCAAATTCCAGTCAAGATTTAATCAAAGCACCATGTTCATCCATGCTTAAAACTGACTGGAAGAGTGTTCGCCATCTTTTGCAGAAATGAAAATGCCCATTTTCAATCGTGTTGTTTAAGTACACAAATGCTTCATTCGCTCGACCACAATCGCATAATAATCGTATAATTCTCTCGTATAATGCACCAGTGACCACCATTTTGCTCTTCAACATCTCTTCAAACACCATAAGTGCTTTGGAAACATTATTACGGTCACAATATCCATTTAACATGATTGTGTAAGTCATCACATTAGGTTTCTCAAAGTTAGCTTCACGCAATTGCAATTTTTTAAAGAAGAGCTCTGCTTTGTCCATACTATTTTCATTCCAATAACTATTCAATATAGAATTACAAACATTTGAATCATTTACAAAACCACTAACCTTTATAATCTCTTTAAACAACCTCACAGCATCATCTGTTTTACCCTTTTCACACAACCCCATAATTACGTAACTACCTATTTCATCAACACGAACCAACCCCTTTTTCTTTTGACTTCTAAAGAATTTCATAGCATCTTCATCTCTACCACCTCGAAAAAGCGCTTTTATAAATGACCCATAAACACAAATTTCAGGCAATGTACTACCACTAATCATCTTCTTCAACAAAACTTCCGCATCATCAGATTTCCCAACATCACACAATGCACGAAAATAGGTTTCATAAGCCATCATTTCCGGAACAACACCTTCACAATTCAATTGAAATATCGCTCTTCTACCCTCCTTTAACTCCAACTTTCTCTCTTTAACTCCTCTCATGGGTACCCGTTTTATCAACTTTTTGAATAACTTATTAGCTTCACGATACTTACCTGATTTACAAAGACCATGAAGAAAAGTTCCGTATACACAGATATCAATAATAAATCCATTTTTAACAAGTTTTCTCAATACGAAATCAGCTTCAATAATATTCCCATTTCTACAAAAACACTTGAACATCGAAAAGTACGTCCAGTTATCAACATACATACCATGATCATACATTTCATTCACAACCTTTTTCGCCAACAACCCTTCATTCACATTACACAAAGCACCACATAAAGCAACATAACTTTGTCTATCCATAACACTTCCACCACCCATAAAAATCCTCTCATAAACATGTTTAATCTCATCAACACCACCAAATTTACAAACTAGCATCACATAATCCGAAAAATCAAAACTTTTTTCAGACCCACATATTTCTGCCCATACATTATCAACATCATGAATTGTACCATCTTTAACTAATAAATCAAACACTAAACAATACAGAAAACAATCACTTACTGTTTTTCTCGATTTCAGATGCGAAATTACTGCTTTGCCCCTACCAAGTTTATTGATTTGGGAAAGGCAATCGATTAATATGAGAGAAGTTGCTGAATCTAACAAATGGGTTTTGGATATTAGTGAATCTAGTGTGGTTAGAGATGAGTAATTTTTGGGGGTTTTGGAGATAAGTTTGAATTGATTAAGTAGGGATTGCAGTGACGGAGATAGAGATGGACACGGCGCCGGATTCTGCGGCTGCGGAGGGGTGGTCGCCGGAGAGTACGTGGTGGAGAAGAATGCTGTTAGTGGTCGCCGGAGATGTAACGAAGAGGGTGAGTAGAGCTTCATGATTAACAAAGAAGTCATGTGAGCGGGTGTTTCACTGTAGGCGAGACTCGGGTTCGGATTTACGGGTTGTACTTGCATTATTATTCAAATGAGTAACCCGTATAGTTTCTAAAACGGTTAAACGGGTTATCATTTTCCTGCTCGGGTAACTTCGAGATGGTTTTTTTTTTTTTTTTAAATCTTCATATGAATTACATTGGTTAGGAAGTACTCCGTACAAAGCAATGGAAATTCCAATACTTTTACTCAAGTTGCTAATACAATCATCATCAATGTCACGACACGAATCTTTCTCTACACACTCATCAGAAGAATTACAACGGGCCTTATTCACTTTTCCTTTATGTACGGTGTATATATTAGTGGGATATCTTATAACATTTTTAAATCGTTTTAATGATCACCTATGATATGAAATTATAAATATCATGACACCGTACTACTATAGTTTTAAATTTTATTTCTTTTATAGAATCCGTATAGTTATCTGCATTGATGGGTTCACGGATCAGAATTACAAACTTGCTGTAAGTAAGCTTTTTAAACTGGTCAAATAATTTGATTAAGGTTACGTTTAATATGTAAAAATTCAAAAATATATACACTAAGAAATTACGTGATAAATTTAAAGAATTACCTTGTTTGGTAATGATAAAAGGGGATCTAAGAAATTAACAAATAAAAAATCAGTTCTTCCATTTGGTCATACGTAATATAATTTCTTTCACTACGAGTTATACAATTTATGTTTGTGTAAGCCGACAAACCATTAATTACCTTCGATAATATTATTCTACCGACTAAGAATCTGGGTTGTGGGAAAGCGTCGACCCAACAAGTGTTATGAAATGACGACCCGTTTTGTCAGAGTATTCCGTTGTGACTAGCATAGTTAGGATTACTTGTGACCATCTTAGGTCATTCTCAATGATGGACCCTTCGACAACTTTATGAGCTCGAGGACCATCGGGAGATGAAAATGGAATTAATATCGAGGAATTGGACTCGGCTCACAACCCACTTTGTATATCTTGCTCTTTGCTCATGGAGCAACATACCGAGAAAAAGATTTTCACGCAATAAATATAGTAAAGTAATATTGATCTTTTATTTTTATTTCTATTTACTATATCTATCTCACATATTAATTGTACAATAGTGATAAGGTAAAGTATTTTTCACGGTACTTGAACCCACCTTTTAACTGAAGATTTCTTATGATGATAAGTCAGAAGCACATTTATAATATTGTTATACGTTTTCTTTGAATGAATGTTAAGTTATCAAGAAAATGTCACATTTTTCTTGTCAAGTATCAAGTATAGAGAAAAGGCCACATATTATGTCATCAAGAAAATAATAAGGGTGCTGATAATTCCATCATTGAAATTAATAAATTCACAATAACTGTATGTAAAGTATTTATATTGTACATATAAGTAATGCACATTTATAATGAATTTATCAATCTGAATGTTGAAAATATCGAACTTAAATAACAATATATGTTTGTTATATGTAAACTGTAAAACAATTAAGATATGTCATTATTATTACCTTATAACCCAATTAATGTTCTTCATAATTCTCATAAAAGTTCTAGATTTTATTTTAGTCAAAGTCAAAGCACCTTTAATCACAATTCACAATTTATATATACACACTACTAGTACAAATAGTACAAACATAAAGCCAAGAAATCATGTTCAAAAAACCATCAAATATTCTCTGCAATTTGTAATTCTCATGTTAACTCTTCACTAAAATCCCGCAAATACCCCTGCTAACCTCCATTTTCATCATCACCTCTTTCGGATACAAGCTTTTATTAAGGGCAAAATTGTCATTTCAACCCTCACTTAGCCCCCTCCCAAAACCTATACATATATACTCCTACACAGAAAACTAGAAAAGGCACTTGTACTACATTCTCTTCTTCAAAAACCTAAGAATGTACGGAGATGAGTTTGTTGAGATTCCGCCGGCGATGATCGGCGCCAATGAGCCGGAAGAACTTCCGATCAATCACGACGGTGACGGTACCAATGGAGTTGATTCAATGGATGACCGGAACGTTTCGTACGGACTTGATGAAGTCGACGGCGGAAGTGATGGCATTTGTGATTTTGAAGCAATCGACGGCGTTGTTTATTCCGATGTCTCCGGAATTCAACGCGCCGACGCCGGTGATCAGCTCACTCTCTCGTATTGCGGTCAAGTTTATGTGTTTGATAATGTCACTACTGATAAGGTGATTTATTGACTGTTGATTTCATTGTTTACTGTAATTAGGTTATGTAATGTTAATGTGTACATATCGATTGAAAAATTAAAATCTTTGTGTGTGATTTTTGGTGTAAATTTGTCTGATAACTAAAGTTTATGTGTTAATTGGACTATTTAGTTTAGGGTTTTTGAAACAATGCCTTTGTTCTGTTCATAGCTCCTTTTTAGCTAGTAACAGTTGAATTTGACCTGAATAACAATGCTAATGTGTCTGTTAAAAGTCAAAATCCATGTATTTATCCGGTTTCCTTATGTACCAAATCTAGCCAAAAACATGCCAGATGATGAAAATGCCAGTGAGTTTTATGAAAAGACAAAGATATTGTTCGTTACTTTTTTATAAAAACAATGAATAAACTATTAATGCCGCAGATTTGAAGGGCGGTTACGTCATCTAGCATGTTTTGACTGCAATTGGTAAAAATGAATCCGGATACATTATTTTGTCCGGTTATGTCATCTAGCAGTTACGTCATTCTAGTGGCCTTGATGAGAGAAAATGAATAGTTGGGTGGTATCTATCTCTCTCAATATATCATCCTATTTTAATAATTCGTGCTGTTAAACAAAACACTTGAATGACAAATATTCTTGAAAAATGAGTTTATAGAAGCCTAGAAGGATAAGCTAGCTAGGAATATGTTCATTTCTGTCACTATTTTGTTCTTGGGTTTAAAGTGTTGAGGTTTGATTGATGATCCTAGGTGCAAAAGGTGTTTTTACATCTTGGAGGATGTGAATTCCCAGTTGGTCAGCAAGGTGCAGAATTTTCATATCAGTATCAGAGAGTAAGTTTTTCTTTTTTAAACCATTTAGAGTTTCTTTTTGAATTGCACTAACTAGTATTTGGCATCTGTACATTAACTATTTTTTGGTTCAGGATTTTGATTATGTCGGTCGCTGTAGCGATCCTCGTAGAGCTGCTTCCCTCAATAGATTCCGGCAAAAGAGGAAAGACCGTTGCTTTGAGAAGAAGATCAGATACAATGTTCGTCAAGAAGTTGCTCGCAGGTAACATTGTTTAAGCTTATAGTTTTTGGGACACTAATACTAATAGTGCCGTTGGTTAATACAAAAAGTTGTCTCATTGTAACTTGGTTATATGGAACTTTGGCATCTTATTGGTTGACATATGTATGACTAATAATTTGTATAGTGTTTCTAGCTCTGCATCTCTGTTATTTGAAAGACTCATGTAACATTTTAATTGTTACTATAATCTATAAATATATGATAAATATGATACCTAATATATTAGGGGAAAATTGATTTGATACACAAAAGCAACACAACTGACCAAATATTTCTATCTTACATGAGTGACATGTAATGTAGAAGTACTGAAAGGCGTTACAATCATGGAAGACATATTATTGCTTATTTTTCTTGATTCTTGAAAATAAGTTGGCCTTTGTGCGAGGATGATGAGTCATTTTGCCTATTCGGAATCCAGCGATGTAGATATGTTTGTTTCTATTTAATCAAGATTTTTATATAAACCTCATGATTAGGAAGCAAATATAGTTCTATGCATGCTGAGATCTGTCTTGATTCTTCTTATTACGAGGATAACTTTGGTTTCTTAATCTATTAATTAGTGCAATATTAATCACCAATCTACATGCTGTCTACAACTTTTATTGTTAATGTTGATTATTTGGTGGACATTTTTATGAAGCTTATGGTAAAAAGTAGAATAACACTTTCCCGCTTTCTTTCAACCTTAAACCAAGATACACATCCTAGGGAGTTAGTTACTTATCAATATTGCTACTTCAGGATGAACCGTAAGAAGGGCCAATTTGTAACATCCCCAAACCCCAACGAATCTGCTTCCTGGAACACTGGAGAAGCTGAAGGTGCAGGACAAGACGGTATCCTAGTCACGGGGTAAGTCATTATATTGTGTGTGTGTGTGTATATATATATGGTGTTATAATATGTATTTTCTCATAGTTATTTGCTTATGTATCTGAACTACGATGGTATGTAGTATAACTCCTTATTATAGGTGGCAATATGGGCGGGTTGGCAATGGTCAAAATGTGCATGGGTTGAAACACTATTGTTTTAGTATGGGTCAAAACAGGAATGGCTGACCCATCTGAGCCCCTTCTAAAGAGACCCGGTGTTTATGGATCTGAAGTATAAAACGATCGAGGAGGTATTGTGTATTCGGCAGACTTTAGATGACTTTCAACCCATTTGATTGTTCCCCCTTTAAGCTAAAGTATTTGATTTGACCCATCAGATGTAAGACACAAACTAAAACCCATTTATAAGTAATTGGACTGAATTGACTCCTTTACTCTCTATAGTCATGCATATTAATCAGATGTACCTGATCTTTTATACGAAGGCAAACTGTCGTCTGTTTGTTATTAATATCACATTATATAAGCTTATAGTTTTATATTACTTCCAACCAGTTCTATAGCACTCTCACGAGTATTACTATGCTGATCAGACTCAACTGATTGTTCTTGAAAATGTAAAATATTAAACAGATATACACTCAACTTTACTATTTGCATATACAACGTGCTAACTCTGAATTTGTTTTCAGATGTAATCATTGTGGTACTCGCTCAACAAACACCCCAATGATGCGACGAGGACCTGCTGGTCCTAGGACTCTTTGCAATGCCTGTGGACTTTTCTGGGCAAACAGGGTCTGTATCTTACCTGTTAATTATCCCTCTATAATTTGTATTTTTGTTTTTCTAAAATTTTTACCACTTATTGGGCAAATCTTTTAATTCTATATTGCCCTTTCTTTTCCAGAAGATTGTCAATAAGATGGCTTTTTGGAATTTGTATATCAATGCTTTTGATTGAGCAAACCCTTATAACCAGAACCTAATACTTAAATCCC
The DNA here is from genome assembly GCA_949592205.1 of Helichrysum umbraculigerum. Taxonomy (NCBI): domain Eukaryota; kingdom Viridiplantae; phylum Streptophyta; class Magnoliopsida; order Asterales; family Asteraceae; genus Helichrysum; species Helichrysum umbraculigerum. The sequence continues at coordinate 64,575,612 of CATIUR010000006.1, forward strand.
TTTCACTTTGACTATGGTTACATTGAATCGTTTGAACTCTAATTATGAAATTTTTGAGCAACAATAATGCTGCATTTGATTCCCTATAGAATTAGAGATAGTAGATAAGACCAACTAAGCATTTTACTTTAAATGTGTCCAACGGGAAGTAGAGACTATTAAAAACAATGGCTGAAACTGGAGTTTATCTAAACTCCTATTGTATGATCATCTAAAACAATAATTTGATCATAAAAGCCTAACTGATACATTATTTGGGAGCTAAGATTACTTCTCCCTCCTAAAGAACTACTTTTATATGCTGCAAGTCTTATTATTTACTGAAGGCATGCAAGTTTATGTTGATCTTTGTAAGTTTGCATCCATTATCTTTGGCTCCCGTTTAGCATATTCTCACTGTTCTAATCTGTACCTAAAACTAATTATTTGCGTTCGTCTTCATTCGTACAGGGTACAATGAGGGACCTGTCGAAGAAATCCAATGATCTTCCCTCTTCTCTAGCTGAACAGGTGTACAACTGTAAGGTATGCAAATGATTTCCACATTTGTCTAATGCTCAAACATATTGAATCAGGTTAATTTCATTAACAAGCTACACCTGTAGTGATTGTTCGATGTCCATTAAGTGAAATGAGTAGTCATAAGATGTGGCAAATTTGACCCATTTACTTGTGAATGGGCTTATTCTGGGTTGTCTTTTATTTTCAACGTGTCAAATGGGTCGATAGTTTTCCAAAGTGTATTTTCAAGGCATAAAGCCTCCTAAAATCGTTCTTACTCTAAGAATTGCTCTCATATAATATGTGCAATCATATCCGACACAGTTTTTTCATGAAGAAATCATTTAACGTTCTGACAAAATATACTGGGTCAACCAGACCCGACCTGTACCGAACTCGTTTTGACCACATTATATGGACATCCACCTAATTTGCCACCTCTAGTAATAATATATTCTGATCTGATTTTCCATTTGGTGTTCTTGTAGGATGAATACAATGGATCCAACTTTGGGACCCCCATGCCGAGATGCAGTGATGCTGCTGAGCTTGGGTTTGGTAACTGACAGGATCGTACAATGGCAAAAAACCAGCAGCTTCTCTTGCATATACATATAAATCAAGTCCACAACTAATAGAGGTTTCTAGCTTACTTCATGTACATATGGATTTGACGGTTTTAATCGTATACTGACTGCTAATATCACCTCAATTTCTCTTTCTTACTATCTTGGCTGTAGATTTTGGCTTATATCAGGGTCTTTTTTTTAAAACCCTCAATATGGTTAAGTTCAGAGTTGTTAAAAAACTATAACAAGTATAGAGTGGAAGTTAACTTACTTGAGTTTCCTGCTTCTATTGCTTTTCTTTACAATCGTAGGCTCACTTCCTTATGTGAGTTGGACATGAGGTTAGGAGTAATCAATATCTGGTTCGCATAAAAAGAGCAACGGGAAGACGATACGATTGTCTTAACATCCTACTCTGATTCGATGCATTAAAACTTAAATCTGGTTCGCATAAAAAGAGCAACGGGAAGACGATATGATTGTCTTAACATCCTACTCTGATTCGATGCATTAAAACTTAAATCTGGTTCGCATAAAAAGAGCAACGGGAAGACGATATGATTGTCTTAACATCCTACTCTGATTCGATGCATTAAAACTTAAACTGGATTTGCTGCATATGACGGCGCGATTGGTAATGAATCTATTTGAGGGCAATTATGGAATAAATGTGATGTTTATAGGTTACATGACACTCATTGAGTTTTTAATGGAAAAAGTGACCATAATGGGGATAATAAGATATATAACTCTATTTATTTCAAGTATACAAAAACAGTAGCGATTTTAAGAAAAACTGTGATTAAAAGATATAATAGACACATTCAATCTTCAACTGTAAAAACATTAAAATGTCACTGAACATTAAAAACTCGTCTTTTCTCTTTAACTATTTTGACATATATAATTTCAATCAAAATTATAGCTCAAAAGTTGAAAGTCCTGGATAACAGAATATAAAGATCTAAAACGTAAAGTCCCTTCATCCTATACAACTCTTGTAAAAGATTAATAAAAGGATCAAAATTGCAATAAAACTTGTCTAAAGAAGCTACAATCTGCTTCTATATATCTATCTACATGGCTGCTCACATTGAACAAAAATTCAGCCTTGCCTTTTTCAGTCTGCGAAAATGTCTCTCCAACTCAGTGTAAAAAAGCAAGGCTTTGCAAAGAACGAGAAATCATTGGTTTTCTGGGTTATTTTGGGTGTCGACAGGAGTTGTTTCCTGGGCAGCTTTCTCTTGAGCAGCCTGGTACTCGAGGTATTCCTCAAAAGGATCACCACTCGATGAATCACTTTCAGATCCTCCATGATCTCTTGGTGAAGATGAAAGTTCATCCACTGAAAAACCTGGTGCATAAGGGAAGCCTGGTTAGTCAAAGTTACACCAAGTTATTTTACAAGTATAAATCAGGTGAAAAAATCCGAATTCATATACAAGGTAGAAAAAACTATGCACCATAAGTAACTCAAGATTCATTCTACACAAAAAGTGACTGACTCGCGTTGTGAACCTTCATAAGGAATGGGTTAACTCGGGCTATGTTTGAACTCTAACGGGCCAAACTGGAAATATATAAATAAGAGCAATAAAGAGATCAAGTTAAATGGGTCAAAAGTCAAAACCGATGTGAAGTCCTCCAAAAATATATGGAACTAGATAGCATACATGTTTAAACCCTAAATAATGGAGCATCATTTTTGTAACCATTTGACACACTAATTATTAACATAAAGAGTAGAGGAATTGGACCTAGAGTATATCACCTCATACCATCCAGATCCATATTGAATATTACCCGTTTTGACTTGGTAGTCCCACCTCTAATAGAAAGTATCAAATGTTGTATGGAGTATAAAAATACAGAAGGATGAGAGAAAAGGAGCTAAAATACAGAGTCAGATGGATGGACTAACAGTGTTTGGGTGTGCATTTTGAACGTAATCATGTGATGGTTCAATAACCGCCAATCAGATTGATCATTTGTAATAAAACATGTGTACAGAATAGTGTTTGTACATGCTTCTGCTGTTTGATGATCAGATATACTAGTGTTCACAAATTTTGATTATTCTAAGAGTTCAAATGAACCAAAAAGACATCTTGTGATATAAAAAGGAGAGACATTTAATGTAATTGGGGTAAAAGTCTCTCAGAGTCTCAACTTGTTGCAGGTGGTATGAGCAGGTAAACAGATGGCTATTTATCCACACTCTAAAAACTGATTATTGGGAATTCACAACATCAAATTATTAGTTCCAAAACACAAATACAAACTTCCCTAAACTGACCTTTCTTTGAGCTAAACTTTTTGGTGTGGTGTCGTATAAGCTTCTTAGCTTTGGTTATGCTGAGCTGCCTAGCAAAAGGAGAATAATCATCATTATCACTCAACTCCCCAGGCATTGGTTCTTCTCCTTCATTTCTCATTGTGCGAAGAACAAAGGCCTTGGCCTTACGACGCTGTGTAGAGAATAGTCCTCTAACTGAGGTCACAAATCCATCTCCTGCTCCATCAGCAGGCCTTTTAGATCCACCACCATCGTTGTCAATGTCATGCTCAAGGGTAGGAACATTTGCTAGATTTGGTTCTTTGCTTTGACCATGTGACTTAGCATTGAACTTCTTACCCTGTAGAAATTAAACTGTAATGTCTTAAAGGTTGCAAAATGGGCGGGTTGGATCGGGTCAAAATAGTTGGTCTTTATAGACGTCTTAGTGTGTCAAATGTTATTACGATATCTCTATTATTTCAGTAATAATCTAAGTATATAATGATATGATTTGAGAGGCACTATGCCTTAGGAATACACTTTGGGTTTTGCCACATTTTTCACATTCGACCCTTTTCACATGCTTCCCTTTTAGCTGATTCTTTTTTGTTCTTCCTGCTTAAACCTCTAAAGATTAACCATATGAATCGTTTCGTTGAAAAGTAAATGGGTCGATATTTCCACCTCTAATGAATAGTTATAGTGCTTTCGAAGTAGTTAATATGTTATGATGGGAAAATTTTAATAAGTAGCAATGTGTATCAATTTATTTTTAATTGGTCACTAAATAATCCTCACTAAAACCATTTTGTCAATACTAGTAAATTTGGAAAACTTTTGTGCAGGAAATCTGTAAATAAAATGCTGACATGACTGAATAGTTTTTCAGAAGTTGAATGTTAACAAAACTTAGAAGTTGGATGCTTTTCATGAAGTTGTCACAAGTTGGATGGTTTAAACAGCAATTTTTGTCATGTATATTTTACCTGCATTCCAGTGACAGACTTCAGGACACTCCAAATAACATGCTTCTTGACTTTCGCGAACAGCTTCTTCCAAGTTCCAGTAAATTTATCACGATGGAAAGAATCCATCAACAACCTCAGATCACTTACAGCAAATCTAGGCCCTTCATAGGTTACTGATAGTTCGACCTATACCAATAGGACGTACTATAAATATATATGGTAAAAAGTAGGGGTGTTATAGCGGGTAGTTTGGTTAATAGGGTTTATTTAGTGTGGGTTACTTGGTTCTGACCAACCACCAATCCACCCGAGACCCTAAGGTCATATAATCCAAATTTGTTAAATAAGTGACATTTCAACATTAAATTTAATCAAAATCAGATATTTGGATTATCCAAATATCAATAAAAACCATTCGGCTTATTTGTATTAAATTATTATCTTTGATTTAACCCAGCACCATTCAGAAACTGCATAATCCAATCAAAAGAACACGAATAACAAATGGATTAGGCGGTTTATTCGGTTAATCCGACTTATGAACATCTTAGATACAATGATGCTTCACGTAAATATAAAAGAACTCATATGTCCCTTAAATACTCACCTGACTTATCTTAATATTGTGAAACTCTTTCAGCACCAGAGGCTTGCCTTTTTTGTCATCAGTTGGTTTACCTGACTTCTTTTCTTCTTGACCCATTTTTGAACCTTTTGCAGTTTTTGAAGCTTTTGTAGCTTTCGAGTCCTTTTTAGGTTTACTCAGCTCTTCCTGTTCTAGAGACTGCATTTGTTCTAGAAGTTCATTAGCCACAGATTCGGCTACACTTTCCTCCCAAGTTTTATCAAAAGAAGAACTTCTTTTCAACTCATGCGTTGGTTTTGCTTTCTTTGATGCCTGGATGATTATAAACAACCTAATTCAATATGAGGCGACAGTTTCAACCCATTTACTTATAAATGGGTAAATTCGGATTGTGTTAAACATTTAATGTGTCAAACGTGTCAACCAAGAAATGTAGCAAAAAGGAAACGAGTCATATAAGTTGAAGGGTTTGAGAAACGCTTAATGTATCTTAACCTTCAGTCTCCTAATTCATTTATAAGAATGTAGATTTATAGTTGTGATAGCATAGCTTTTCTTATACTCAAGTAATTTTAAAGCAACGATTACTTACAGAAACAAGATTAAATATGGACAAAAAAGAGTTATCAGGTCAATACAAAACCCAAGATAAAATTACTTCGTTTGACCGGTTACCGAATCAGTCCAACCTACCTATTTTTACACCTCTAGCTAGATGTAGTTGGGATTTTCCTGTAAATTTTAAGATTACTGAACAATTCTCACCAGCTATGAAATCCAATCCATCAAATACATCTATAATGAAGAAATTTTTGTAATACTTACTAAGGGATCAGCAGTGTTTGATTTGGAGGTTCCTTCTAATTCTTTTGTAGACTCGTTCCCTTTTTTCCCTCTTCGTAAACCAGCAGTTGTGGAGACCTTCCAAACTTCCTATTTTGTTGACATGTGACATTTAGTTTCACAGCTTTTAACGTCTAGCAATAGAAATATTATGGTTGAAATCATTAATAGAGGGAGGCCTATGACCTGCCGCCGGTGGCTATCTTGTTCCTCCTCCGGGAAGAAATACCCCCACATCATTCGGTACATCGTCTCAGTCAAATGTATTTTCAGCGGATAAACATCAGCCTATATATTTACACAGCGTATGCAATTAGTATACAAATATGAGACGCTAGGAGGATTGTCCAACCAAACCCATTAAAACTGAAGTGTTTGACTACTAGTCAAATGTCCGAAATGCTCTTTAACAAATACAATCTTACGTACCCAAATAAATAGTATCAACATTTCATAATGAAGTTAATAGGAAGATAGGTAAGCTAAAAATAAAGTGAGGGAATGCTGGAATTTTTCATGTGACAGAGGAAATTGGAGGTGTTGCAATTTCCTCTCATCATCAAAGAGAACACTAATCAAACCAACTGGAGGTGGCGATATCAACTCATTTACATGGAAACAGATCACTCTGAGTTGTATTATATTGATAACGGTTCGATAGTAGAAATCAGCTAAAGATGAAACGCATCAAATGGGTTGAGTGAATGAAACAGGTCAAAAGTCGTGTAACATGCATTCAAATGCTTAACGTGTCCTATATCATTTTATTTACTACAAATCTTGATTAACTCTTATTATAGAGTTTTTGTAATGCATTTCTACTCATTAACGATTACATAATACATAATAATAATTGTTAGATATTAATGTGATTAGGCTGTAATTAGGCTGTGATATAGCTGTAGTTTAATTACCTTCTATATATAGCTCATGTATACTTGTATAAATAGGCACTTGCATTACTCAATGAAAAATACAGAAAACATTTTAATCTCTTAATTTTCACATGGTATCAGAGCCAAAACGGCCTGAACCTTGCCTGAAAACTAGTCTGCCGCCGGAGCCACCTCTGTCGGAACCCTGAAAGTCGCCGGAACCCTAGTCAGAAATCACCACTCATAGAATCTCGTTAATCACCCGTGCCTGTCTCCTGAATCGTGGTAAACTGCTGATCTAATTGTGTATTTATCCTTTTCCAGTCCTCTTTATCACTGCTGCCGTTAAATTTACTTGTCGGAACCCTAGATAACCTGTTCCAGTTAATTAGTGCTGCTGATTTGCCACTGAAATCAGTACCAAAACCCTAATTTTGGGTTGAATGTCCTGTTGGAAATCTCTGCTACTGGAATTTTTGAACCGACACTGCTTGCTGCTACCTGTCTATTTATTATTTCCTTCTACCATAACCTGCTGAAGATTAGTAAGTCAGTCTGTCCAACCACAATTCCTTCTCAAAATGTCTGACAAAGCAAAGACAAAATCTAGTGATGATCGTGGTTACTATATGCAACTCAGCAAGGAAGAGCTATATGTAATACAATCACTTCGGGCTTCCACTTCTCTGGATCAGAATGTTTCTCATGTGTTTTGTGCACCCTCAGGTAACCAAGCTTGTCTCAATGTATCAGCTTCATCTTCTTGGATTATTGATTCAGGTGCCACTGATCATATGACTGGGAACAAAGACTATCTTTCCAATCTTAATACCAATATACCCAATAAACCTGTTAGACTTGCTAACGGATCCTCATGTCCAATCGTGGGCGTAGGTACCAATAGTGATTTCCCAAACCTAAACCTTTCATCTGTTCTCTATGTTCCATCATTTCCAGAATCTCTAATTTCTGTTGGTAAAATTACAGAAGATAACGGTTGTTATGCGCTTTTCTTTCCGAAATATTGCATACTACGAGAATTAGGGACGAATCGCGTAATCGGGACAGGTTCCAAGTCCCAAGGTCTTTACCATTTATCTACCTTGCACTCTCCAGTAGCACATCTATCTGACTCTAGTATCATTGATACTCACTGCCGGTTAGGTCACCCCTCTTTACCTGTTCTAAAGAAACTAGTTCCGAACCTCTCATTTGATCAGGAGTTAGCCTGTGAATCCTGTCAGCTTGGTAAGCATATTCGCTGTCCTTACCCCGAGAAAGAATGTAGTCAGGTCAACACCTTATTTCAATTGGTGCATTCGGATATATGGGGACCTTGTCCTGTCACCTCTACAAATGGTTTTAAATATTTCATTACATTTGTTGATGATTACTCTCGTGCAACTTGGGTTTTCTTATTTAAATCACGTAATGAAATATTTTCTATTTTTCGTGAGTTTTATGCGTATGTTAAAAACCAGTTTGATATATGTATCAAAACTCTTCGGTCCGACAATGCAAAAGAATACTTCTCTAATGATTTTAATAGTTTTTTATCTGAGCATGGCATTATACATGAATCCTCATGTGCGTACACACCCCAACAGAATGGTATTGCTGAACGTAAAAACCGTCATTTGTTGGATGTTGCTCGCACGATGATGATTCACTATAATGTCCCACAACGCTTTTGGGCTGATGCGGTTCTTACAGCAAATTATCTAATCAACCGCATGCCATCTTCTGTCCTTGATAACAAAATACCCTTCTCAATTCTGTTTCCGAAGGGTACCCTTTTTCCTTTGAAGCCTAAAATCTTTGGTTGTGTTTCTTATGTTCATGATCATCGTCCAGGACATAATAAACTTGAACCACGTGCTATTAAGTGTGTTTTTCTTGGGTACTCACGAGTTCAAAAAGGTTATCGTTGTTATAGTCCAACCCTTCGTCGATATATTACTAGTGCTGATGTCACTTTCAATGAGTCGATGTCCTTCTTTGACAAAACTTGTAGTCTTTCTGAATCAGAATCCTTTGATCCTGTTTCCGATCAGTTAATATCTCCAGATCCAGTCACTTTTATATCGGTACCCATTCCAAAGAATCCAACTCCGACTGATGATACTCGATTTACAAATGTGTATGCCAGGAAACGTCACCGACAAAAGAGTAAAACCCAAGAAAACATACCTAGCCCAGAACCTGAACCTAACCCGGAACCTGAACTAGACTCGGAACCAGAACCTAAATCAGACCCGGAACCACACCCGGAACCTGAACCAAACCAAAATTCTGCATCAAACCCGGAACCTACACCTACCCAATATTCTATACCAGACCTACCATGTCATACTGAACCTTATGACCCTCCTGGTGCCCCTCTTCCAGACATTCCAATTGCCTTTCGGAAAGGCACTAGGAGTTCTACTAGACACCCCATCCAAGATCATGTTGCATACTCCCACCTCTCACGTGAATCCTCTGCTTACACAACAGCTATTGATAGTCACACGGTTCCCAGAAATATATCAGAGGCACTCAATCACCCTGGATGGTTTAAAGCAATGCAAGAGGAGATGGATGCCCTAAAAGGAAATCATACTTGGGATTTGGTGCAACTTCCTCCTGGAAAGCGTAAAGTTGGTTGTAAATGGGTGTTTACTGTGAAACTTAATCCTGACGGTTCATTGCATCGGCTAAAAGCCCGATTGGTTGCAAAGGGATATTCTCAAGCATATGGGATTGACTATGACGAGACATTCTCCCCGGTAGCCAAGATGCCATCTGTTCGGATCTGTATAGCTTTAGCTGCCATTAATCATTGGCCGCTGCATCAATTAGATGTCAAGAATGCCTTCTTAAATGGCGTTCTTGAGGAGGAGGTATACATGGAGCAACCACCTGGGTTTACTGTTAAGGAGGAGGCATCCAAGGTATGCCGATTGAGACGTTCGTTATATGGCCTCAAACAGTCTCCTAGGACTTGGTTCGGACGATTATCTAATGTTCTTCATGAATTCGGTATGACTCGCAGCTCTCAAGATTACTCGGTGTTCTTCAGACATCACATGGGCCAACGAATCATTCTTGTAGTCTATGTTGATGATAACATAGACTACAAGAATGATTCGTTGGCCCATGTGATGTCTGAAGAACACCGAGTAATCTTGAGAGCTGCGAGTCATACCGAATTCATGAAGAACATTAGATAATCGTCCGAACCAAGCCCTAGGAGACTGTTTGAGGCCATATAACGAACGTCTCAATCGGCATACCTTGGATGCCTCCTCCTTAACATAGACTACAAGAATGATTCGTTGGCCCATGTGATGTCTGAAGAACACCGAGTAATCTTGAGAGCTGCGAGTCATACCGAATTCATGAAGAACATTAGATAATCGTCCGAACCAAGCCCTAGGAGACTGTTTGAGGCCATATAACGAACGTCTCAATCGGCATACCTTGGATGCCTCCTCCTTATGCCTCCTCCTTAACAGTAAACCCAGGTGGTTGCTCCATGTATATCACTGGAGATGATAGCGAGGGAATTTCAGAATTAAAACACTTTGTACAGTCTCAGTTTCAGATTACAGATTTGGGACGACTTCGGTACTTTCTTGGGATAGAAGTGTCGAGATCTCCACAAGGAATTCTTTTATCTCAACGAAAGTATGTTCTAGACATGTTATCTGAATGTGGTTTATTAGGATGCAAACCAGTGGAAAGCCCAATGCTTACTACCGGAAAACTTCTTCCCAAGGATGGAAATCCTATGAAAGATCCAGAGCGATACAGAAGATTAGTTGGGAAGTTTAACTATCTAACGGTTACTCGACCTGATATATCTTTCCCGGTAAGTGTCTTGAGCCAATTCATGTCTGATCCATACACGGGCCATTGGGTTGCAGCTCTTCGCGTTTTAAGGTATCTTAAAGCCACACCAGGCTTAGGAATACTTTATTCAGATCAGGGTCATTGCCGAGTTGGTGCGTTTACAGAGGAAGGAGATGGTAAGATATCGGGTTTCTCTGACGCAGATTGGGCTGGGTGTCCTATTTCTAGAAGATCAACGACAGGGTATTGTGTATTTGTCGGGGGTAATTTAGTCTCCTGGAAAAGCAAGAAGCAACATACCGTCTCTCGTTCAAGTGCCGAGTCTGAGTATAGAGCTATGGCAGATGTGTCATGCGAAATGACATGGGTAAGGAGGTTACTTAGAGAATTAGGTGTAATCACAGATGGCTTGATGAGGCTTTATTGTGATAACCAGTCAGCCATTCATATTGCCAAGAATCAAGTATTTCATGAAAGGACCAAACACATCGAAGTTGATTGTCACCTAATTAGAGACCGTGTTGTGGGAACACGGACAGATCCACCATCTATCCAACCGATACACATAAGGACTGAGTACCAGCTTGCAGACATTCTCACAAAGCCGTTACACAAAGCACAAATTACTTTTATCTGTAACAAGTTGGGAATGATTAACATATATGCCCCAACTTGAGGAGGAGTGTTAGATATTAATGTGATTAGGCTGTAATTAGGCTGTGATATAGCTGTAGTTTAATTACCTTCTATATATAGCTCATGTATACTTGTATAAATAGGCACTTGCATTACTCAATGAAAAATACAGAAAACATTTTAATCTCTCAATTTTCACAATAATAAAAATAGACAGCAAAGTATTGTTATGTCTGGCCGACCAGGTCTAAACCTGTCTGGCCAGAACCCATTTTGACCTGATACGCAACCCTTCAGTTTTGTCACCGCTAAAATCTATGATACACCTCATTTTTCAATAGGAAATGATAGGCTGAGAAGGTGAAAGTGTGAACCTGGAAAAGTTCAATAGGAGAGGCGCCATCCTTCGGAGCACCTAATTTTGCATCTACCCGAATCATCACTTTCCTGCAGCCCCAGGAAAAAAAAACTTGTATCACTGAAAAATAGGGACTAAATCACTTTTACACACAAAACTATAATAGAATCATGGTAAAGTACAATTAACCAGCCAATAAGCTTACACACCAACTACACTGGTTAACTGTCTATAACAAATAATATGGTGACTGTTTGTGGTTGTGATTTTTTCCAATTTTCAGTAAACTTTTGTTACCATCAATGAATAAAGGTATACATACTTTCCCCATTCAGAAGGAGGATTCCATGCGGCCAGAAGTGTGTCAGATTTAGCATTAGGCAGACAGTTCTTCACAACACAGTACTTTATTGTGAATCTAGCAACACCAATATCTTTGTAATCTCTGTCAAAGTCATAAATCTGCACACAAGATGTTTCGCATAATTAATTCAGTAAGCAAAGAGGTTCCAAAGAAACAAAAATGATCAGAACAAAACTATATATATCAATGATTAGTCGATTCGGAAACGTTCAATTTCAAACAAGTAAAATCACAAGTATCAGCTTGAGAGAAATGGGTCAAATGTAAAATTTCGCAATAAAATAGACTTTTAACTATAAAGACATCCTATTTATTCTAAGAAACTTAAAGTATGATTGATGTCTTATAGTTTTTCTATTCAGATTTGGCATCTATGATTTATAACAAGCTAGAATCTGGTATGTAAGTGTTTTGGGTCGACCTGACCCATTTCAACCACTGATTAAATTTTTACCATATTTTGATCTAAACAAGTTGTGGCCATAACAAAAACACAAAAATAATAAAGATTACGAAGACTTGCCATGTCATTTATCTCAATCTCTGAAATAGCTTTCCCATCCAAAAGCATACTCCATCCCACTTTTTTTAATTGCAAAGATAGGCGCATAGCGCATGAAGGGCCTTTATTCTTTTCTTTTTCCATTAGCCGTTGTTGTGCAGCTTTCCGCAAAACCACCCTTAGAGAAGCAGCAGCAGTCTTTCTGGATTTTTGTGCACTTACCAGTTCTTTCCTAAGTTTTTGCACCTGTAATGTTAAGTTCCATAATGTTTATTTTTACCGAAATTTAAAAATAGAACAAACTACATAGTTGCGTACTTAGAAATAGACCTGCTCTGGTACATGTACACATGTAAACCTTATTATCATTAAATCTTCAATGTGGATCTTTTCATGAGAACATTTATGTCCAAAGATAACTGACTCGAAAGTAAAATAAAAACTTACCAAGATGGATCTGCCAGCAGTCACCATCCACATATCACCTTCCTTTTCTGAGGAGACGTCTACAGCGGTATCATTAGGAATAGCAAGCTTCCTTATATCATCATAAATCAAATTTTGGACTCGTTCTTTCTGTTCAAGGTTGATTCTTTCCACTTCTACCTCTTCTACGCCATCAGGAACCACCTCATCAGCTTCCTCCTCCATGTCTTCATCATCTTCTGCTGATTTGGGAAGACCAGTTTTCCGACGCCTGTATTACAGACTTTAATCAAATCATTGGTAGAAGTACAAATCGGTTGTAGTTAATCTATTGATTCAAATCAACCATGATTATCGGGTTCATTAAGCACTAGGGTAATTGGTAATTTTAGTCCTACAAATATAACAAATAGCATAAAGATTAGCTGCTGCAAACTTATAGTTTATTTGTAGACATTTGATTTATACAGATATCATATGATACAAGATTTAGGCGCATCATTCTTCAAGTCACTCATTTTTTTACTACATTCATGAATTCTTGATTCCGATTCTTTCTCTCTCTTGATGACAAATTAAAGTAAGTGATGATAAAGAATCTTACTTTGGAGGCCTGGCCAAGAGTAGATTAGTCAAAACATCAAGGATAACTTGAAACTGTCGAGATGTCATCGTTGCTATTATATTATCAGAGTTAAATGCAAGTTCCTTCAAAGGTTTCACCTGCAGTAGAAAAATTCCAAAAGCTTGAGCATTTCAGACGTGGTGAAATAGCATTTCACCCAAAAAAAATTTATAATTTAAGCATAAATGATCAGACCTCCTAACTCAATGTAAAACAGTAGAATCTTATTTGATACATCAATTATCTATATTTTTTATTTTTATAAAAAAAAACGGCTCAGCCCAACCTGGCTGATTTCCCAAAAAATTACTTATTTGACCTGTTAGTCTGTTACCACCTCCATCTTTCAACACCAGAGAAAAATTTAACAAATGGGGATGCATATCTTAGATAAGCATACCTTTAAATCTTGAGTTCCACCTTTGTGTCTTGTGTAGCGCAAGTACATATCACCAGGCATGAACACTTGTTCAAGTAAAGTCCCAATACGCTTCACTTTAGGCGAGCTCTTACTAATCTTGCTTAGCCACTGAACTCCAGCCCCAGGATCAACATCAGTTGGAGCAACATGAGCCTGCACGTGTTCCAACATAACAGAAAGCTCCGAGCGATTCCATATCAATTCATGTTGCTTTTCAGAACTATTCTCCTCTCCATTACCTAGTGCTTGTTCTATCACCTCTTTGCCAACACTAAGAACTTTATGAAATGAACGAGATAAAACTCGGCCACTTGCAGCAGCAAGCAAAAATCTACCCTGTTGATTAAGTAAATACTGATCCTTTAGCATACAAAATATTACCGATACCATAGTCATGCACTTAAAGAGCAATCAAACTTTCTACAGTTATTATATATATTACTTCTATTCAGTTCTAAAACCTCAACAACTTACATTGGCTTCTTCCGAGTGAAGATTGAATTGTGGCTCGATAACATTTACCATGAAGTTACAAGTGCCTTCTGCATCCTCTTCGGATCCATCAGCGTTGACATGTTTTGCTGTCAAACATACATGTAAACCTTTTAAACATAATAGGCGTTGTATATATATAAGCCCAACAAAATAAGATTAATTCTACATTTTGTCTATAGGGGGCAATTTCGATTGGTTTACTTATGAATGGGTTGATATGGGTGGCCCTTTTTTTATCAACCGGGCCAAATGAAAATAATTAGCTACAATGACAAAGGGTCAAATCGATTGAGCGGCTCAAATGTTCAAAGTCTATTTCTGATGTATATCACTTCCTAATCGTAACTGTGTGTATATGTGTCAACTCAACCTGGCCCATTTCAACCCAAAAACCTATTTCCCTGTTACCCAAACCACTCCAACTTACCCATGTTGCCGCCTCCCGTTTTATCAACAGATTTTACTGCAATGTAAGTATTACAAGGTGCCATTGCACTTACCAATATCATCACTCGTTTGATGTTCTACTTTATCTGAATTTAATGGAGCCTGGTCTGATCGTGAAGCTTCCTTTTGTTCTGCAGATGGACTTCCACTTTGACTGGTCGAAGTGGTCTTCAAGGCATCTTCCTGAGCGGGCTGACTTTTATTTTGCGCCTGGGTCTCCTCAAGCAGCTTTCTCTGAGCATACTGACGAGAAGGAGAAGGTTTTGTAGGTGTAAATGCTTTACCCAACTCACCACCCCATGACAAAATACCGTTTCTGTTTTCAATTGTCCAAAGTAGCTTCAATCCATACACAAAAACCCGTTGACAACTATCAGCTACCACCACGTTATATCCTTCATCATCACTTGCGTCAGACCTTTCACGTTCATCACCTTCATTTCCATGAGATACGGGTGTCACAAATTTCATCTCAATGCTTTTTTTACAAGCTTCTTGCCATGCCAATAGTCTCGAACAATCTGCTTTTGGGGATTGCTTTCTAATGATAAAGTAATCAGATGACAATATAAATCCATCATCCCGATGCCTTTCCTTAGTTGCTAATGTGTTTCCACTATCATCATTAACAATTCCCTCTTGAGAGTTTTTCTTTAATGTTTGAACTTTGATTACACTCGTGGTATCATCCTTATTTAGATATACTTTTGGCATATGAAGATCAATACCCTGGTAAACAAGATCAAGAAGATCACGTTTACTATCAAATGTGAATTTTTGTTTTCCACGACCTAAGTACATTTCAGATTTTATCTTTGAAATCATAAAGGTCAAGCCTTTAGCTGGATCACTTTCGTCTAATGACATATGCCTTATAATGGTTGGACTTGAATCAACACGAAACATAAATTCTGTCATCACCTTGTCCATTGACAGGTTGCCGGATCTAGGAACTCTAGGGACACCAAAACGAGGGTAACGAGAGAAAAAACGCAGTTTGACAGGAGGAAGGTAATTCAAATTTATGAACTGTACTAGCCAACTAATATCATGAGGAGCAACATTTATAGTAGGTGAATCAAATGAATCATTTGACTTAGAAGGTCTGAGGGCCATATTGAACCGAAGTGAGAGTGAAGTAGATCTAAAAGGATCATATATATATTCACGAGCAACACCTTCAGATGGAAGTGCAAACAGATAATGGTTAAGTGGGGTGCCAGAATCACAACCCCAGTCCATTGCCACCTCGAGAATAAAAGTTGGAGCTACTAAGAAAGCAATCGGTGTGCCGGCAGGAGGTTTGATGGATGAATTTTTTAGCAAAATCTCTAAACTGCTCGTGAATATCTTCAAGTCATTTGCAGAAATGTAAATTCGCCCATCCGACTGTTGGATTTCCATAAAGCCAGATGACATTTGAAGCTTATCGAACTTCTCATATGGATCGGGTGTAGCAAGTATATTAAATAATGTTTCGGAGAATGATAAGGTGGTTCTTCCGTGAATATAATTTCTCATTTCATCCCACCAAGGCAAGCTTTTCTCTTTCTTTGGGGGAACAACAAAAGGATTGGGGTCCCGAACACTTAATTTTGCCCGACGTAAAGCAACAGTGAAGGCATAGCTTAAATCCGCCAAGGGTGGTTCAAATCCGACTCCAAACGCTACTTCCCCTTTCTCAAAATGTAATGGTAAATCTAGAAACGTTTTCATCGGTGGAGTCGTGCCGCTAACTGAACGATACATTTCCACCTTCCTCCATTTTCCAATATAGACTTCATGCAGAGTTTGTGGCTGAAAGGGTGTCGCCTGCAAGGAATAGCGGTCGATTGTTTAGAATTTCAAGTCAATATGTATGGAATGCATGGAATAACAACCAATTATTAATTCATTATTAAATAAGGAAACCAACTGAATTTTAAGTTAATAAACTACCAAGTTTTTGCTGATTCGGTCACTAAATTAACTTTTTCTTTTTTGTTGATTATATTACTGAACTATCATTATGTTATCATCCATGTCTCCATGTACTAACTTAGATGACGGTAAATAATAGTTAAGTAAATTTTGCTACGAAGGTCATCTAACTGCTTTCTTTTTTCCTCATCGTAGGTTACTAAACTAATAAGTCCAAAAACTTGGATGAAAATTAAATGGTAGCTAATTGACCTACAAACTAGAAAAAGGTAATTCGGTGACCTGTATACAGAAAAAATTTGAACACTCTAATTAGCAAAGAATTTGTAGTTGGTTGCCCGTTGCCATACCATGAAATTTAGCCTTGTGACAAAAGCTCATATAAATCCAGTATAAATTCTAATATTATAGATAGTTATTTTGACCTGTTGAGCTAGCACGATCCGACCTTCACATTTACCAGAAGTTGCAGCAAGAAGGGGATACGAATAATCTCTTAGCTGAACAATAAGAGATCCTGCCTGCAAATTAAGGTTACAACCATAAAGACGAGCAAACGGAATGTTACATTCCTGAGCAACTGGATCAAGCTGCTGTACAACTTCTATCATCCCAGCCTCACCACCTTCAATAGCCGTCAACGTTACATCTAGTGCCGTGCCAGTAAGTGAAAAAAGAGACGTTCTTGATGCACTAAACTTGAACCCCGACTCAAATCCTTCATGACATGCACCTGATCCTTCTGATATCACACAAGTCTGACAGGCTTCGTAATAAGACCGAAATGACTTCCTGTAAAGTTCTTCTCGTTGTTTTTCTATAGACGATGCATCATACAAGCATGTCTTATCTTGGCCATCAATTTGGGATTTTCCATCCTGGTTAGGATCTGCGGTATCCACAACTGTAGGAGATTGGCTCCCTTTGGAAAGAAGATCATCTAGAAAGTTCAATCGGACTGCCATTTCACGAGCATCATTCTTCCTTAAATGATAATGTTCATCAAGCCATCCCTGTAATGGTTCCTCCTCAATTTCAGCAGTTAATTTCCGTACATACACCTTTACACGACCAAGTTTTGAAGAACTCGGCTTTTTAGGCTGTGTGTTTGCACCTGAACTCACACTTGCTTTTTTGAATGGAAATACTAACTTTGTTTTAGCTGCAGCAACAAGCTTTAGCGCTCGGATCATTTCCTCAACAGAATCATCTATTGCACGCAATTGTAATCTAAACGGCAAGCAAATATGCATATCTAACCCTTGAATTACATAATCCCACTTAACAGCTGGTTCAGATACACTGGGAATTCGCGAAAGTTGCATCCTACCACTTTTGAACACTCTAACTGAATTAAAACTAAGCATTAATCCTTCTAAAAGTACACCAATTTTTGCATTTTCAGAAAAGATTGATTGAACCTGAATCATCGTCTCGACACCATCTCCAGCTTCAGCAGTTACAGTAAGCATCTCAACATCAATAGCAAATAAAGATTCTTTCTTCTTTTGATTTTGAATCTTTTCTGATTGTACTGAATCCACAGACGGTTCATTTTTAATTTCATTTCCTTTTGCGAGTTCTTGTTCTTGAAGCTTATGATTGTGCACAAGTAGCTTCAACCGCAATCCGAGTTCAACTAATGCTAAATGAACATCAGGCTCCCACCTGGCAGTAATAGTAGTCGCACTGAAAAGAGAACAAATAGATACATCCTTAAGACTACTGGCTCGTTTTACAAACTTTGCTTTCTGTATGTCAAACAATGCCACCTTCATGCTAGAAGTGTCATCTTCCATAATTTCCTGGTATGCTGATCTGGCTCTTTCGAGCTCCACCTGAGTTGAATGTTTCTCTTTGTTCAAAGACAAACTCAAATGAATGATCTCAAGCCCAATAGAATATTTTATCATTTTGTAGTCAGCGGAAGCTGTTGATGCTACTTTGGCTGTACGTGGAGTCCCGTCTGGCAATGCACTAATAAGAACACGACCACCTTGTGATCCATAGTTCACACGTTTCGGATCGTCAACAATTTCATTATCCAAACTTACATCACCACATAGATTTACAGAACACCGTTCGAGATTAAACTTTATTAATTGGATTCCTTTTCCTGATGACTTATTTGGACTTGATGCTTCACTTTGCATAGATGATGACTTAACAGGTGGAGAAGATGATGGACTTTTCAATAATGTCTTGAATGATAAAGCAGTAGATAATAAGGACTGAACACGTATGAAGGTTAAGCACATACCGATGTCAATTACGTCAACGGAGAGTACCGATTGTAAGTTGGAGTTGTCTTGTTTGATTAAATCCAGATCTTTTTTGCCAAAATCGAGGATAATTTTGGCTATATGCAGTACTTCAACAGTGTCTGTTTCCACGACAAAAAAGCTTGATTTCAAAGATTCTTGAAATTCATCGGCCATTCGCAGATTTAAATCACCAACTTCAAAGTGAACAATAGTGTCTGTGTTAGATGTGTTGTTGGCAAAGACACGTGAAGACTGCAAACAACCCTGCAACAATATATCAAAGAGGATGCGTATATGAGAACTAGCTTTACTAGAAAAAGAACAAAAGGGTGCAAGAGAAGAGGGTAAACAAAGGTGGAAGATGGTAGAAACTCCATTGTAGAGGTGGGACTTTGGATTCATTTATATACGAATGGGTCTATTTGAGTTATGTTTTGTCTCTAACAGGTCAAATGGGTGAATTAATAAAATTAGGTAAAACGGAAACAAGTCAGATGGGGTGAACATGTCAAAAGTTTCCTAGAGTGTAAATATATAGCATAAAACCTCCTTCCACCTGAAATCTAAAGCAAGAATGAAATGATGCCCATTTAGAAGATTAAGTATCCTAACAACTTATAACTCTATGATCATATTGTTTTGAATTCCACATAAATTTTTGATTCCAGATATTTAGAAATGCACTAGTAGATGGATATTTATTAGACATATCAGTACTTTATTAGGATTTCACTTCTATACACCATCACTAGACCGCATCAAATTTCATACATCCAACATGCAATTGGTGAAGTCATTGGAATGAGCTCTCAGTTACTACTTAATGCGGGAGGGATATCTCATATTACAACGTCAAAACTGCACACCAAATTAAAATGTGCAATCCTTCCAAATTAAATTACATAGAATCATAATTAGGTGAACCACTTACATGATAAAGCATCGATCCTTCCAAATTAAAAAGTGCAATGGCCGTCTCTGGGGCTGAGAACGTGCAAGTCCACGTGATGATCTTAAAATCTTCACTTGGCAGGACTTTTACTGGATTATCACTTTCATCTTTTGACACAGTCTTTTTCTTCTTTGGGGGACGCAATTGCATCAAATGCTTTAATATTGGCATAACTATGTTACATTGTGTTCCTCCAAGTTTAATATCGATTTCAGATTTAACAGGTGATGTAGGCTGCAAACAAAAACTAGCTGACAGTTTGTTTTTGCAAAATATTCTAGATAGACCCAAAAGTTACAATACATACACGAATGATCCCAAACACAAGGACAGCTTCAAATTATACACGATTACTTAGTATATGTAAATAGCAACAAAAAATTATTGAAATTACCTCTAACGGAATATAAACGAATGAAAGAACAGCAAGCTTCACCAAATCAAGAATAGAACTTCCACCTTCCTTAAGAATCTACAATGACAAAGAAGTCAAGATGAAAAGAGATAATTATGGCATATTATAAAGTGTTGAAAATAAAAGAATTTGGTATTATGTCCATACATGAATCTCACTGAAATCTAATTGTAGATCAAGACGTGTGCTTTCTCCAACATCCTCAACAGAGCGAGACTTTATGCTTTTGAACTGGACAGCTGTGATGTTGTTTTCCATTACAACACGATGCTCTATATGTACAAACTTCACATCCACCTTTGGCAAGGTGAGTGAAACCTAATACACGCACACGGAGAGACCCTATCAGTATCTTGAATAAAACTTGATGTGACTAATTGGGAGGTCTGGGTTACAGATCAGAAGGTTCAGGTTGAAACAGGTTGATTATTAGCAAGAGCTGACACGGGATGGGTAGGGTCGGGTCCGGTTAAACCAGAAACTTTTTTGACAATTTTGTATAGATAGTCAATGTAATAGTAGATATGATTAAAATAACTGTCTTATTACAAAACTAACCTAAGTAATTATCATACAGCTTTTTATGAGGCTGTGAGCAATGAATATACAAGTTTTGTGAAAAGGACTAACTAACCTTTTCGGGGAAGAAAGAAGTGTATTTTGTGATTGCTGCAAGTGCAGCTTGTTTCTTTTGTTGCTTCTTGGCAATAATGTCAGCTTGAGAGGTAGATTGTACAGGTTCATTAACTTGAGTGTCAGATGACTTCTTTTTGGAAATCAGATCCTCATTCAAGTCTACGCTAACTTCTCCCAATGATATATCAAAGTTATTAATAATGACCCCTGTTTCTCTGCAAATAAAGTGCATACTTATAAAATCTTTGGTGAAATTGGGGGTTAATAGAGTACAAAGGCAAGAACTAAAACAAGACTACTGACACCCAGCACTTAATCAAAATCACATACATATCTTAATGACCAAGCAATATAACTATTATTACTAAGAAAGCAATGTTAACCTACTTACTTAAAATGGGTTTATTTACTTTATATTCTCTCTCTAATGGTTCATATGGATAAAATAGACGAACAGTTTGAAGGGGAAATGGGTCAAAAGTCATGCAAAGTGTATCCAGAATGCTTACAGCCTTACACCCTGCTAAATCATTTTACTTCAGTTTATTATAGTTTAAAAACGTCTTGTAATCATAGTTACTACATCAAATTGCCCTTTGTTAACCTGAACCCATTCTGAACACAAAATCTGCTAAAATGCCCATTTTGCCACCTTCATTATACTCAAATTGCAGTCCTTGAAGAATTGGCCCCAAATAATAAACAATTTCCTTCAGTTCACCTTTAAAGGGAGCAGTAAGAAACAAACCTATTTACTACAGAAAAAGGACAGAAGTTAAATAGTAGTATTAAAAAATATATTTGGGTTATACATGAAACAACATATTGCAGACAATAAATGTGGAATTCTAACACGTGCATAATGGAATACTAATGACACCTTATTTTCGGAAAAGAACTTTCTTATCCAAAACATATTTGGATATGAATTGAGTATTATATAAGAGGCAAACGATGTTACATCCTATTTAGTTCTATTTTGGGCTCTTTCACTTTCTTTTCTTTTTTTGAAAAAAAAGGCTTAGCAGATGGAAAACAAGTTACTGATAAATTCATCTAAAAATATAGAGAAAACAAACCTGTGAGGACCAAACTCAACTAAGACACCAAATTCTTCACAGATAAAATGAGCAGAGGACTTCTCTATCGTGGATCCACCATCGACAGACAAGCTTTCGCTCCCTTTTGATCCACATATATGATCACCGCTAACATGTGGTTCACCCAGATGGATAACAATAGGCAAAATTTGCAACTTCAAATACATTGAGGGCTTGGAACCTTGGTCTTTATACAAATCAATCCCAAAGTCTCTAATCTCCAAAGTAGCTTTCGGTGTCTGCCATGAATTCATTATACAGATCACTAGATTAACTTAGACTGTTCTGGAAACAACATATAGCATCCGAAAAAATTAAACCAAAATGAAAGTTGAAGAAATAAATCATCTTTTTTTGTAGTACTCTAATGTATTTATTAGAGTATGGACTAAAATATAATGCATGCAAGGAAAGAGAAAACGTAAACATCCATGGACACACTTTAGTCAAATTAACTAACCTTCAAAATCAACTCTCTGACAGAAAGAGATAAAAATCTTGCCATGTTAGCCACAACCATGACCTTCTTGCCAAGCTTACTGCCAGAACTCTTTGAAATCTTTTTTGGTTTACGAGGTGTTGTTTTCTCTAAACTTTTGTCTGGAGTCCTTATAACAACTTCTAAGTCGCTTATCACCAACTGCAGTTTTGGGTCCCTAGACATAAAACCAACTCCTAGTTTAACCAAGGATTTCCGTAAGCTAAGTTTGATTTCACCAACCGAAATAGATTCAACAGCACCCTGTAAATTTCCAACAGTAACATCAAGATGAACATGGTTTGATGTTACAATCCAAGTTTTGTATCATCTCAATAAGGTTATCATACTTGAAATGGATATATAGATTCAATTAAATTAAAACTGAATACTCATTTATGTAACCTTGTTTATAGTAGCTAACATAAATTATTTTAAAAAAAAGGTAATCTTCTTCATGGCTTATACAACTGTCTATCTAAGAACTTCAAATTGCTCAACAATGAGCATGTGAATCAAACAATGACAATTAATTTCAACATTCAGATCAATCAGCCTCCATAAGAAGCTTTCTTATAAACAGAAAGTATCAGAGACCAAACAAAACGAAACAAGTAAGTTGATTGAGAGGAAAAAGTACCCTTTCAAACTTGATCCTGACATCCCTCAAACATCTCCAACCACTAAGTCTAAATACCACAGATGCTTTCAGGACCCGGCTCAAAAATAAAGCCACAAACCTGGAAGTAAATCTGAAAAAGATGTATAGTCAGTCTTCTGAAACTTGTAACTATAGTATATATGCTTTGATGAAGTCACTCTAATGATCTAATCTGAGAAATAACTCAACACGAACTACACTTTCATGAGAAACAGCTAAGCACGATTAAATGTGTAACTATGATAAAGATAGATGCAATATTCTTAACCGCAAGTAATTTAGTGCCAACTCCGGCTTGCTATTAAGTTCACAAAATTATACTATTCCAGTATAATTCCGAAAAATAAAACTAGATGGTTGAGGTAAAGAATAGCCACGTTACTTTCACAATTGAACATTTTGTGCCATATAATAGACCTCTAGAGTTATCAACAGCAATAAAGTACCACCTACACACTTAAGGAATTTTAATGTAGTACAATTGCAATGATATGATCTAAGTTTCACTACCCATAGACCTGTTATACAAAGAAAGGAATAATAAATAAATTAATTACCAAGTCCTCCTCATGAAATTAGATTGTTAGTATACTTAGCCATGTGGGCATATTTACACTGTTAAGTAGTGGAGACTAATTGTTGCTAGCTGGCATATAGAGGTCCAAGGGCACTCAACTTACATATATTACCTTAGAGGTTTTAGAGCCCTAGTTCGTAAATGTAGGTCGATCATACTGATCGACTAAACCATGTAAATTTTGTGTTCGTGTTCTTGTTATTCGATCCACATTTCTAAAGTCCTCGGTTATGCATTGCTCGTATGCAATTGACTCGATATGCATCACACTTACTTCAGATTTTTCAGTTTCTAATCCAATTAGCTAAAGTTATCAGATCATTCCTAAAAATATATATCGAGCATTAACATATAAAACCACCAGTTCCCTAAAGTGTTCTATTATCAGTTTCTGATTAACCTAATGGAAGTTACATAAGTACAATATGTGTAAACAATTGAGCAACAACAACATACTCAAATTCATTAACGCCAAATTTCAAGCTCTTTTCGTAGCCGTAACGTAAAAAATCAAAATAATGATAAAAATAGTGATACAAATACACTAATAAATAATTGATATACTTACAATAATATGAGCCATATAACGACTGATAAGAAGAGGAACGCGAACAGAAATTTAACCGGAGACATTTTCTTATAAATTCCTCTCCGTTTCCGTACAATTTCGAGTCAGTTCTTCGTGTTACTTCATAATCTACAAAATTTTAACGCATTGATAATAACTGTTCTGCACAAAACAAAACAAAAAACACATGATGATCGATTGATGATGCGAAACAGATCATCGGTAAGAAGATAATTACGGAAATAAGCGGAATACGTCAAAATCCGAATGATTTCAAGGAAAAAAAAATTATATATAAGAGAATGTGTTGATCCGTGAAATGCTGAGAGAGATTAGAAGTGTGTGTTTGTGTGTGTAATTTAAGAGCATAATTTTGGCAACAAGCGCGGGTGTTCTTCAGGTGAACTGCAATACAGGTTCCCCCCTGAGGATATGTATGGTTTACAGTACAGTCCCTTAAGTATGATTTGTTACATTTGAGGGCTTTATATTGAGTTTTTGTTTATAAAACAGCCATTTAGGCGTTCAAGTTGTACGTGAAACCTCCGAAACCACGTAGTTTTGATCATATAGAGCTTTACCACGTCTATAACAAATAGAGCTTGTACGACGTCTAAAACATAGTTTAACAATTACCACATTCGAAAAATATTCTCCATAAATTCAGAATAAGTGCTACATTTATAGTTATACTCGTTTTAAAAGAACTAATGCATACTAATATATAAACTATTATAGAACTTTTGTGATGACCATTGATGGATACAGATATGCCTACTCATTGTGCTCGTTTAGGCTTCAAATGAGAAAGTATTGCATCAGTTTATAGAATGGCATCAAAACGGGTCATGCCAAGATTGGTTAATCTCACAATACCTTTTGTCCTTTCTAACTATAACTTATACGGAGTAAATATTCGGATATTCTAAACGATACAATTTGAAAGTTGTAAGCATTTGAATGTATATTGATCAAAACGGGTCATGTCAAAGTGGTTGCAGATCAAATATAGATTTTTATTATCAAAAAATATAGAATTTTCACCAAATAAACTTTGGTTGTGTGACTTTCATTGCAAAAGAAAACAACTTCATAACATTATGGGGGGACTGTTTTTTATCATTACTGTAAAGTTGAAGGAAGATAATTGTTATTATTTTCGTATAATTCGTTTTAATACTCTATAAAATTGACGTGGATGTGTGTTTTATTGATCTTCGTATGCCCCACCACTTTCAACATTTTGTTTTCAAATCCTCATGACATGAGACTGATGGCATGCTTGGTTGAGGAGTTACGGAATTGATTATATTTATAATTATAATTACTGATTTCTCCGTCTCAACATAAATCTCTATATTACTATTTTTGTTTGTTTCAAATAAAAGTGTCTAATTGCAGAAAAATAACTATACAAAATCATAAAATTCTAAAATTTACCCGCATTTGTTACTCTTGATAATTCATTTCTTAAATATTTTCAATCAACTAGTCTTAAATATATTACATTTATCAAAGTATCATAAATTTAACATTTTTTTTAGAGACATTCTTTTTGAGACGGGGAGGGAATAATATTATATACTGTTAGTTAATTGCTATAATAGTTTGGCAAGAGCATCATAAACCAATGGAGGCCGTGTTGAATAACGGGTTGAAACATGTTATCTTTCAAAACATGTCAACTTTAGATGTCATTTTTTGTAGTATCTTGTTACACATTATGTGTATAACGCAGGTAACTTCCTTTATGATGAACTACACAAAGAGATTGTATTAGATGTGCCAACTTCCACCCGTTTACTTAATCGGATTGATATGGATGTTATCTTCCACGGTTCACACTTCCCACGAAGCATATATCGGGAAAACGAATAACTACAATTAAAATGGGTCAAAAGGTCGAGATGACTGACCACCACCGAATATATTAGATTTCAATAATTAGTGTCTTGATAGCCTCACAACTTCCCAAATATATTGGTCTCAAGCACGAAGATTGGACAATGAGTCTCTTTCCACCCACAACCATAGATATCTAGAACCACAGAACTTCTCGAGATGATGTGCCTAATCTTGAAGAAACTTAGATTCAAGAAAAGAACTCCAGCTCAACCCAGTTGCCAGTTACCAATCCCAGGCATACCCATCACAAAATAACAGTATCATTTCACTTGTTGAACATATAACTAGAAGCAGTTGGTATCCATGCTTCCATGAACTATCTAATGGATAAGGTGTGTTACATGGCCCATTAACTAGTTAAAGGATAAATGAAAATATCACTTAACTAAACCTGATTTTAAAATGATGCTGTTAAGTTAGTTCCCTGGTTCATAGTTTGGTCCACGACGATGCAACCAGCAGACCAATATTGGTAACTACATGCATGGTGGTGCCTTTGTTCAGGTGAAAGAATTGGCAGCTACTTAATAAACTGTAAACAATGTTCAACAAAAACAGAACTCAAAGCATCACTCATAGCTTCTCTTAGTAACATTCACTACCTATAGTTCTTTTGGCCTCCGTATGTATGCATACATGCACATATATATAAGTTATATCCACGACTTGACGTCTTCCATTAAAGAGTAATTTTATGATCACCAACCACCCATTTGCTTCTGGACCTTGGAATTATGAGAGGATTTACCACCCTTATCTTTATAAGCATTTCTAGACGAATTGCTCTTCCTTCCTGCACGAGCTGCTTGAATGGCACGTTTTCGCTGCCTGGCTAGACGTTCAACAAGTTCAGGATTATCATCCTGTTCGCTTTCATCTTCTTCCACCTGCAAATACAAGTTACTTGATTGCTTTGGAATAAGAAGCATCTGAAATTCTACATAGTAAAAGTAGAGCAATGATGTGCAATTGCCGTCTAATCGAAGTTGATACCAAAAAAAAATAAAAGCAACCAACACAGAAAGTGATTACTAATCCTAGGGGTCAAACAGGTTGAGCAAGGAGTTGAAGCTAGAACCTTTCATTTTGAGTTATTGGAGTGTTTGGACATAGCCACAAACAACATTTTTTTATTATTATTATCAATGTCTTAAAAATAATTAGTTGACTACAAAACTAATTATTACAGAAATAACCTAGAATCATATTTTAATAGAAGTTACTTTAGAAAGCTTTATGCATCGTAATACAGTCCGAATGAATATCATCTAGCTCAACCCAGTTAACCTGTTCCCTTTTTTAGTTAAATACTTGAACTTAATCCATTTGAAGCATTAGATAGGTAGATGGAAACAAATACCGTATCACTTGTATCTGCATGCTTCCCTTCAGAATCATGTTGATCCTCTTCTACCTCACCACTCTTGCTGCAGGCTTTTGGTTCCTCATCATCCTTAAAATTGTAACAAACATAAAGCATTTTAATTCTATATTGCAACCAACAAGTCAAAAAGCTAATAAGAGTCGTATCCAATAAATGCTTTTAGAAACTATAAACATACCGATCATTCTTACTTTCTTATGACAACTTAACATAGCTGATAGATATGAGAGATTGAGAGGTGGTTGTGATCTATGTCATATGATCTAGAAAACTCAAGTTAAAGTGTACCTTCGGCAATGAACATGAAGACTCAAAATTTTGGATATCTGATGCATTTAGTGCAGAAATGTCTCCGTCTTCTTCTTCTTCTTCTGCTTCTGCTTCTTCTTCGTCTTCTTCTTCTATTTCTTCATCGTCAGAGTCCGGAATTTTCTCAATGAACTACAATATGTCAAAAACACAAGCTTTAGTCAAAAATAGGTCAAACGATCATGTCAAAACAGGTCCAGATTGAAATTGATACTTTTTAGTTCAAGTTGGAACAGTTCATGACGTCAGGCCAGGTTGACCCGCAAACACTTTTTGATCATATCTTAGAAAAAATGTTAAGAGAATTAATGTACTGATTATGATTAATAGCTTAGAATACATCAATATTACATTATTAAATTGATAATCCTTGAATAAAAAGAACTTAGGAGGTTAAATGAATTAGGAGATACTTTAAGCAACTT
The DNA here is from genome assembly GCA_949592205.1 of Helichrysum umbraculigerum. Lineage (NCBI taxonomy): Eukaryota > Viridiplantae > Streptophyta > Magnoliopsida > Asterales > Asteraceae > Helichrysum > Helichrysum umbraculigerum. The sequence continues at coordinate 64,603,934 of CATIUR010000006.1, forward strand.
AATCTGTTCAACCCACTTATAACGTCTAACCCTTAGCGCTAAATTAATTATGTGACCCATTGACCCAGTTTTGCCTAAAACACAACCCAAATCAATCAATTCATTAGTAAAATAAGTTGAAATTGCCTCCTCTAATAATGAATGATGACGCGAGCTATAAAAAAAGGATACATGCCTTTTCGATATCATCTTGTTCCTTCCTGCTAAAACCGCTCGCGGAAAGTTCCTTGTCAAGAAAACCAGATGCTTTTCTTATTGAAGAAAATCGAGGTTTAACAGCATCCGATTCTGCATCTGAATCTGAATCATCAGCATCTGCTTCAAAAGAGAGGTTGAACCTCTTGCTAAAAAACTTGATAATGCATTCAACATCACGATCAAAGTACCTATAATCGTATCAATATCAAATTTTAGTCGCTTATTATGAAATTATGTTAGAACACAGTCAAGCAGCTTAGGACTAACAATAAAATAATAATCTAAAATTTTAATCATACATTTCTGCATTTCGATGAGATACAGATACCATCTGTGGAAAATCAATTATAGTAATTTTCTCATCATCGTCTATCTGTAAAAAAGAATAGAATAGATAAGTAAACTTACATATTCTAAGGATGATATTCAATTTCAGAAACCACGTACAAGGTTAAAGCAACATTAAGGAATTTGAAATGAAAGACTTCACAACCATACCATTATGTTAAATTCATTGAAATCGCAGTGAATAAGGCCATGTTCCGCCAAACGGACAATTATTCCTATGATCTTCTCAAAGACAGCATCAGTATTTTGCAACTGCGAGACCTGGACACTACACCAATACAATATTCAAATGCAGGACATCACATTGTTAATTAGAACAGACCATCCCTACTTATAAAGTTATCTTCCCAGGCAATATTAAAAAGTACCGTCATATATCAGAATAAATAAAAGTCAACAGCTTGCGCATGAAAATTAGTTTAGAAGGCCACAAGAGACCTTACAAAAAAAACTGGTATAGACTATTATATTAGACAGTAGGTTTAGTATAGTAGACCCTAGCCAAGCCCGATTGTGAGCTAGGGTCCATTATACTAAACCTACTGTCTAATATATTAAAGTTACAATCACTAACAATATGGCGTTGATACTGTCTGATAAGATAGAATGAGTTTAAATAATTTATAAGCTTAGTATAAGATCAGTATCAAATGAAAAATAACGTTTTTATATGAAACGTATTGATGACATAAGTTAACCAATTTAACCTCTATAGTATTTTAGTCAAGGTGAAATTTGATAATGTAAAACCAACAAAAATAGAATAATCCGAAAATGAATCAGATATAAAAAGTACACAAGTTAAATGCTTAAAAATAACATATATACTTTGATTTGATCATAACGAACTCAGACTTATGTTTGTGAAAGTGAAATAATAAACAGGTAACATTACTTCATTTAGAATTGGTCATATACTGAAGGCTCAATACGATATTGTCGCATATGCCTATACGGGTAACAAAAAGACTTTTTACAAAAAAATAAAAAATTAATTCGGCCGTGGTTGTTCGGTGGGACACTATTCCACGGAGACCAAACCCACCACAACACAAACTTGGTCCAACTAAAGCTCTCCCTAAGAAGACTGGCGTCGCCCCTAGAAATTGTTTGCACCAAGTGGGATTTGACCCTTGGATCCCTCCAAATGTTTACCCTCCTTTGAAATTAACCAATTAGCCAACTCCTAAAAATTCTCTACAAAAGATATCAATCATGCAGTACCTTCAACAAACTAGCATACAACGATAATCAAAGATATGTACATCGAAATGTATACGTAACGAAATGCTTACAGTGGATAGCCTTGTACAAGTGACATAATCACACAATGACGATTGCAATCCACAGCATTTGGGACAGGAAAACCATGTTCTTGTAATGCCTATTCATGGGGAACAAGTAAACGGCTATAAGGATCATTACTCAATACTTGACAATAGATCTGGCAAATTCAACCCATTTAGTTATGAGGGGGTCGATTTCGGATGTCTCAAAGGAGTCAAGTAAAAAAAAGAAAATTAAAAAGTAGGGTTGAAGTGACAGATTGACTCTCAGTGTGCACACACCCTCCTAAATTGTTCTGTTTTATTCAAAGATGTAGATCATCTCAGTAATAATATTGTTTATGTAATCATAACTGACGTAACAGTTATTTAAAATCAAATAAATGTGATAATAAAAATAAAAAACATTTACCAGTCAACCTGAACCAACCCGTTTCAACCTGCAATAAAGGATAAACCCCTTTCATCCTGATCCCATTTTGATCTGTTACACAACTCGCCCATGTTGTCACTTTCTACTTAGCAATTATCAATTTGCAATGATACCTTCATAAAAGCAAACTCTTTGAGAGCAGCAAGCCGAGACAGATACAGCCAACTGAAGCTACTTCGGTGCTTTAAGTAGTCACGTTTAGACTTGACAGCTCTGAAAGAGGTCCTACCAAGTCTGTGTAGTTTCATAGCCATAACTGTACCATCTTCATTAGCAACCTCGAATATATCTTCAATACACAAGGAATGTCAGAATGTTTGCCACTAATAAATGGTAATAGAGTATGAACTCAGAGAACAAAAGAGCTGGTCTTACCAGACTCTTTCCCCACACCAATTTGACGTCCAACTGATGAAAACACACCTCGGTTTACCAAAGTCTTTATAGCAAGAAAATCATAACCTAGGTAGGTGAGTCGGAACCCATCATCTACAGCATAAACAAAAGTTTTTTTAAAACAAAAAAACCTTCAGATGCAAACCCTGGCAACCGTGATCTCAATTAGAACAGAATGACAACTCACATTTTGAAGAGTCATGATGCAACAACTTGTGCTTTAGTAGATTCTTCAACACCTTATAAGTCCCTCCATGTCTATATACAACACATAAATCAAGTACTCGTTATTACTTTTTGCATTAAAAAAGAAAAATACTCAATATGTATATGTTAGTAATCGCAATACAAGTGTAGCAGTAGAAGCGAACCTGAGTGAAGCAATGCGCTCAATGAGCTCTGCTGGTACAATTTCATGCTGAGAAGAGAATAAGGGTCATTCAAAAATTAAGATGCAGCTAAAATAATGATAAAAACAAAACAAAAATCTTATGTTATATGAAATACTGTAGGAATTTGGAATTAAGTTACATTTCGCATTCCCATTTCAACAGCAGTGAGAACCCTAAAATCATCTTTGGAGAGGTATCGCAGAACATTAACATCAAGCTTCATTGCTCTTTCTTCTTTTGCACCTTCTGAACAGAAATAATTATTATAGGTTTATTTAAGTACGCAACAAAATAATTTCAAACACAAAATTAAACAAAAACAAAAAGTGGAGTAATACATGACGTATACACTAGAATTACTATTTTTAATTAGCTAAACCTGACTTATGAGCAGCATCTATAGAGGTAAATACGAAGAACAAGATGTAAACAGCATATGAACACAAAGACGTACAAGTAGGAATGCAGGAAGTACAAAATTATACCTTATCAGATGTACGGAGTAATCGACGAGGAGGAGGAGCAACAACGGCGAGGAGGCGGCAGAAGTACGACGGACTAATAGAATGGCGGAGGAGCAGAAAAAGAAAAATCGACAAAAGAGACCAGAAGATACTAGGGTTTAACTAACCTGTGATATCAAAAGGATGGTGCGTGTGGTTTACATTGGTTTACGGAATTCGTCCATGAACTTTTTTCTTTCACTTTTTCGATCCAATAAATTTGCATCTTATTCGAAAATGGTCCTCATCAACATGAGATGACTAAAATGCCCTTACTTCTATTTTTTATTCATTTATATTATTTTTAATAAAATATAAAATATTAAAAAAACACATAAGTATGGAAATATTAAAAAAACTCATAAGTACGAAATACAGACAAGCACATTCAGACACGTACAAAATCCACAACACCCCTTCTCCGGTCATTTCTTTTCGAAATCTAATATCTAATATATAATTTACAATCTAGGGTTAAATAAAGGTATGTTTTTATCTTCAGATTCACGATTTCGTTTTCAAAGCCATCATCAAAACCAGACGTCAGTGGTAGCGATTCTTGATGTCGATTTCGTTTTCAGATATGAGCTTCATCGAATTTTAAGTCAATTTGTTGTCGATTTTGTCAGGCGATTTGGAGAGTTAAGGTGTGAGGGAGGAAGGTGAAATAGATCGAAAATGAAGATAAACATATTGAAATCGAAACGATTAGATCGGATGTGGTCGTAGTTCCGGTGGTTGCTGTCCAGAGTTTGCAACACTTTCTTGCCGGATTTCAGGGCAGTTGATGGCCGAAAATTGCATCGGTTTCTGGCCGGATTTTACGGCAGGAACTAGCCGGAATTTGTGTCGTTTTCTGTTGGGAGTTTTGGTGGTTTTGAGCGGGGATAGCGACACAATCAGGCCTTATTTCACGACGGTTGATGACCGGAATTTCAGTGGTTACCGGCTGAAGTTTCGGTGGTTGCCAAACGGAGTTTCGATGGTTGCCGGAAATGGGGTTCGAAGATGTACGACCTAGGCATATGAAGTAATAAACCAATTTGGTGTGTTCATGTAATAATACTTAATTAATGTTAAATAATGTTTATAAACAATAAACAAATAATTATATTAATTAACAAAATAATAGAAATAGAAAATACATGATAAAAAATTTAGAAAAGGGCATTTTAGTCATCTTATGTTGATGAGGACCAGTTTCATTTTAGTCATCTCATGTTGACGAGGACCATTTTCGAACAAGATGCAAAAACATTGGACTAAAAAAGTGGGAAAAAAAAGTTCACGGACGAATTTCGTAAATCGATGTAAACCACATGGACCATCTATGGAATTTACTCATATAAATATAAAATATAAATATTAAATATAATTATGTATATATAATAAATAAATAAGTATAATTAAAATTAGGAAAATGCTAACAAGAACCCTAAAGACCTCCATTAAAACATTAGGACTTGCATAAAATTATGTACTTTGAAAATAACATATTATTTGTCTCCCTAAAGTTTAGTTAAAAGTACAACTGTTTTATGCATGTCCAAACATTTAAATGATACTTTGTTAGTATCTCCTTTTATTATTATTGGAAGAGGTAAAATACGTAAACAATTTGACTTTAGGTTATGTTGACTTATCTAGACTGCTGATTTCAGGAATGTTTACGTAAATCTAGACCGCTGAATAAGATTATCAGGAATGTTTACGTAATATGTTAGTTTTTGATTGGTAATTTTACTGGATTAACCCTTATCTATAATGGTTTGGTTGCGAAATTTCAGGAAGGCAATTATGAAATTTAAATTTAAATTCTCCACAATTATCCACATATATTTGGATGCTGGATTTCGAAATTCGAATTTTTAAAATATATAAAAATAAAAATATGTAAAAATTATAAATAAGAGCTTCTAATACATAAAATACAAATTACATCCTCACCTCAATAACAAACTTCAGTCCAAATCGCATGAAGTTTGAATTTTAACTTTTCAAATTCTAAATTTTAAGAAAAATGTTTGAAAGATTTTTTTTATATATAGAGCAAGTTAAATAAAATCTTTTCAGACGATAGTATATCACTCTTCACTCTTTACTATTATTAGACGAGTTTAAATGTGTAAACAAAATGAGTTTAAACTCTCCTAAATTAATCAGGGCCCTTCTTTGATTTAGTAGAAATAATTAAGGCCATTGATCACCATTAACAAAAATGTATACCAATTATGTATTCTTTAAACTATCAAAAAGACTTAATTACCCCTTATTAATTAATTGCAAAAAACCTAACCCATTATTTGAAAATTCAAACGTCAAAAAAGACTCTCACAAAAATCGGTTCCAATTTACTATGACTAGTACTATGCCCGCGCAAAGTAGCATGTAATTTTATATGAGGCAGTTTAAATATTAGACGTATATTAACATGATTTAGGGGTTATAGGTGTTTCAATTTTTAGTATTAGGTTTGGATTCGAGGTTTACGGTGGTTCGATTCACATCACATGCATGTTGTCAATAGTGAAATTTGAGTGATTAAAATGATTAAATATTGAACATGATGCTTTTGAAAGGAAATATTTGATTTTTATTCAATTTTATTTTTTAAAAAACTTTTTTATTAACTTTCTATTGTTATGTTATCTTAGTATAGTAACAATTTAAGACAAATGATTATAAGAGGGCATTAAGGTAATTTCCTTTGATTGAATAGAATTTAAGACATATGCTTAAATGTTTTATATGTAGTGCTAGATAGAATATTGTGTTCAAACTTCAAATGATGTAATTTTGACGGACAAAAAAATTATAATAAAAATAACAAACTAAACAAAAAAGGGGCTCACATTATGTACTTAAAAGATAAAATCAAACATATTTTTGATTATCTTAAATTCAACCAATATTAATTATTTTGGATGAACAAAGTTGTATGAATTTATGAATTCTAATCATGTTACCAGGTTTGAATTTAACTTCCTTTTGTAATCTATACTAATATATAAAGAGATTGGCACAAAGTCTTAAAAAGAGTAATAGTAAAAGACTGTTTTACCCTTTTAACTATCTTAATCAAATTTGAAACACATATATTAAATACATTTTAATATAAAGCTAATCTATATCTATAATATATTATAAAGAGTTTGAGACAAAGTCTTAAAGAGAGAAATATTAAATGACTATTTTACCCTTTAGACTATCTCACTCAACTTTTAAATAATTCATTCAATGCACTTTATTATGAAAATTACTAAATTTTGATTAATTTTGGTTACATAATATATAACATATAATTAATTGTCTTTATTATATTTGATGTAACTTAAATAATATATTAATGGATATTGAAATGTTTCTTACAAAGTAATATAATATAAATGTCTAAAATCAAATTATCTTTTTTTCTAATTTTAACCATCTTCTATGTTCTATAATCTATGTTACTTGAGGTATATATATATATATATATATATATATATATATATATATATATATATATATATATATATATAAATATTAAGGTATTAGATGAGATACGTGAAATTGTCTTTATTATAATTGATGTAACTTGCATAATACATAAATGGATATTGAAATGTTTCTTACAAAGTAAATTAATATAAATGTTTGTTAAAAATCAAATTTCATTTTTTACTAATTTTAACCATCTTCCACGTTCTATAATCTATATTAGTTGAGTAATATATATAGAGTTCTTGAAATATTAAGGTATTAGAAGAGATATGTGAAATTTATATACTACACTTTCAAGTAGGAATTTACACTTAAAAGATAACAAGTTTTTATAAAAGTTAATTTATAGAAGAGTTTGACAATTTGGTTATCTTACATAATTACCTTTAGTTAATAAAAATCTAACGTAAAAAGTACAAACATTTTATACTTAGATTTAATATTCGTAACTTACTTTGTGTAAACTCTCAATTATCATAATTAGGGGTTACAGTTCGGGTGGAGTCATGTTCGCAGTTCATTATTCATGAGTTAATAGTTCACAACTTGAACTCGATCCTTAATTGGTTTGATAAGTAGGTTAACGAGTCAAGAGTAACTGAACACATAACCCCGATTGTGTTGGTTGGCCAATCATCTTGGACCATAACCCAATCCTGACCAAAATTATCAAAATAGTTAGTGCATATTTATTGGTAGCATGACGGATTATAAACTCAATCTTAAGCTGCTTATCTTAGTGTTAGTTTTGAATCGAATTTTAAATTATGTCAATAAATGATAATTAGAGTGAATTGGCATATAAAAGTGTATGTTTCACTCACACTAGGATTTCGTTAAACGAATATATTATGGCAAGTAAAAAATTTTATCGCCGCCGCATTACGCGGGTAAAATGCTAGTATATCATAATTAATTTTGGTTACGAAATATGTAACTCAATATTCAATGTAACTAATTCATCAATGTAAAAAATCAATGATAGCTAATTCATTAATGTAAATATTCAAGATATAAATATCAATTATTAATGAAAAGTTAGAAATATTTTATCAGGATTATCTAATACTTTTATATAAAGAATTTGACCAATTTATTATTTAAAAATAAATAACTGAAATTATTATTTTGCATTTTCAGTTAATACAACATCTAATGTAAATAGTCAAACACCTAAAAATGATTTATTGTACATGTATTATTGTAATAATTATCTATCTAATCGCCTTACTTAATAATAACTAGATTGAATATTTTTAGTTAAATAATAAAATATAAATTACTATAATTAGGAGTGTTAAATTAAGTCGGATTATATTAGGGTTTTAGATTTGCGGGTCAAACATTTCTATCATGAACCCACATTGACATGATAACAGTTCAAAAGAACCAATCACAAAAAGACTCGCATAATTGATTTCAGTGAACAGGGTGATTGTAAGTCCCCTAGTTTTAGGATCGATAACTTCGTTATCTGTAGTATTAAGGTGCGGAATCCCTCAATACGGTGTTATCTTACTAACAACGAATATGTTCGTATTGCGTTTAATAAGACTTAGCTTTAAACGATAAATCGTCAAAGCCTAGTCGTTAGGATTAAGTTTTCTCTGAGTTTATCTAATTCGCAGATCAGAAATATGGCCAAAGTTATGTTTTTCACTGAGTAAAAAACATTATATACTATGATCTCGGCTCGGCTCGCATGGGCCTGCGAGTTCGGTCCAACTCGCAGCCCAAGCCCAATAAAGGACTCGGCTCGCCAGATTCAACCTACACGAGTTCAGATCTTCACCTCACAGCTCGACTCGCTGCGACTTGAGATCTCGACTCGCTACGCATTAAACGTCTATTATTTATTTTGTATTTAATTATTCGTCTAACTTAACAAAACAATATGTTTAACGAATATCACTAACAAAACAAATATTCTTTTACAAATCCAAACTAATATACAAACATAATAATAATTACACTAGTCCTATTTCAAGCTAGATCTGTTGTCACACTCTATGTCCCAACAGACTCCCCCTTGACAATAGCTCTAGCGTCTTTATCTTCACGCTTGTCTTTGGTCTTCATTTGTAAATCTTACTGCCTGCGTAAATCTTCATCTTGATACACGTCTTAACCATCATCTGATAATCTCGTCCTAAATCACCCCATGCGTCTGTCGTCAAGATTCTATTTTCATTCAACTTAATCAAATCTTTCTTCGACATGTTCATTAGGTGTCGATGGTCATAGACTCTGAAGATTTCTCTTTCACCACCGTCAACCTCATTATCAGCTTCAACCATAACAGCTTCTCCAGTTCCTGAATCTACATGCCATCTCTTCATATTACCCAGAATATCTTGTGGCATTGTCTTCAGTGGAATCTGCTGTATGCATCTAACAGCTGGATATATCTTCTTCCTTCTTCTTCTTCCTGTTCTTTGACTTCTCTCTTGTAATTTCACAGTTTTTCCCTTTCTTGGCTTAATCTGAACAAACTTATTCGTACCAACCTCATGTCTAATGATTCTTTCAACACGATCAGCATAATCATCACGACTTGGATTGTTAATCTCTAATCTAGCCAAATCACATATTTCATAACGTGGTAGAGAACTAAAAACTGCAAGCTTTCTTTCAAAATATTGAACTCCGTCAAACCTTTTGATCGCAAAAAGCTTTAGTTCTGAGTCAAAGTACCAACCAATAATCCCTTTACGTGGTACACGCTTTTTCGTAACATCAACTTCAGAAATTCCAATCTTCTTCTTCTTCTTTGGAAGTTTCCTAAGTACAACAGCAGGATTTTTGGTTTGAACAAGAACTTCTTCTTCTTCATCAGAGGTTGAATCATCAATATCTTCATCTATATCGACAATTGTTGGACCTTGTTCATTTTCAATAACAACTTCTGTCCTAGATGAGCTCACATGGTGTTCATCAATGTTTGCATCTAGATCTACACCCATGTCTTGCACATTCTCAGGTACAGCAGTCCGATCTGTAGGTGGTAGAAATTCTCCATCCTCAAGATCAAAATCAATGTCTTCATCTATCTCATCAAAAATATCATCTTTCGAATCAGATAGATCAAGCATCTCTAATCCTAAGAGAAAACCACAAATACAAATAAATATTAATAATTAAAATTCTCTTATCAATTTCCCTGAATCAACCTAAGAATTTCTTTATTAATTCTTTTGTATATTTTAACCTAAAATATAAACGCAATTTACAAATAACTTATAAAATCTTTAATTGATTACCCTGAATCAATCCAAAATTTCTTAAGTCTACTTAACAAATATTAATTAATTTTAAATTATAATGCATTGTGAATAATCACCAAACATTTAAATTTACTATTAATTAACTTATATAATTTCCAAGTGTTAATTGATCTAATTCATTATCAATTTAACCTTTAAATTATATATCATTTGTCTAGTTAATACGAATACATTTTTAACTTGTTAATTACTTATATACCTTACGGTCTTAAGTCCATAATCAAATCTAAAATGCATATGTTATCATAAAATTTTGACCGCCGACATTAATCGGAACACGCCGCTCGACTACTCAATGAGTCGGAAGTCTTTCGATCACTATTTTATCTTAACATAATTATATAAACTTAAATTACCCAACATATTTTACTTAAAATAATAATAACCCTAAGCCAAATATATTTACACAATAATTAAGTTTACATTTGTTCACTACAAACTATTACAAATATTACAGTACTATGATAATACTAAGCTATCTTACCAGCTTCAGTATCACCCGGTACAGTCTTATCTGCACTTGTATCCACTCCAGAACCACTAGCACCAGCACCAGACTCCCCCTGAATAGTAGCTTGCTCACCAGTCTTTGAAGGACCAGTCTGCTCACCACTTGGTGCATTGGGATCATCGTCCTTGTCTTGATCTCTCTTCCTCTTCAACTCATTTTCTCTGCAAGACTCCAGATATACCAATATCTCCCCCTGAGTAGACTGTCCTGAATGCGATCTCAAGACCAGACTCTCTAAAGAAGATAACTTCAGTCTCTGTACGTTGAAGTCCGCAAGCAAAGTCTCATGAGTCTTCATCAACAGATTGTACGATTCACTCTGCTTGAGAATCTGCTGTGAAAGAAGAAGATTGCTCGACACCAGCTCTGGAATCTGAGAAGTAAGCTTCTCTAAATCCTTTACCCTCAACTCTAAGGATGTAATCCTTTCAGCATCAGTCGTCGGAGTAACAGGTATCGTTCTTGATCCAGGCGGTGTAAGAGACTCAATATGCCAGTCTCTGGTAAGCGGTGTATGAGGTTGAGACAAAGCTTGCGTAAGCAAACTTGTCGCAAATCTAGCTGTTTTGTTCGTTGGAAAATTAGCTCCACGAACTAGATCAGCAACCTCATGCTGTAAAGTTAAACACAATTAAAATCAGTTATTGTTATAGATTACTCTGTCTCAAACTCTAATTAATTGCATAACACTCATAGTTATAGAACTTATATCTCATACCTGAAGCGGTAAAGATATCGATTCAGTAACCACCGGTGCATCCATCTCCACCTGTGGTGTATCCTGAGCAACTGTATACAGAATTAACTGTCTCAGTTCAACTCCTGATAAACAACAAGTTAAGATTATTTAACTTTTATAATCAATACTAACCTTCTCGAATAGTAAACGTTCTCGGACGCTTCATCAAAGGAATCTCAACTTCCTCAGTACCTTCCTCCAGAATACTCTTACCTTTTCTCTTCCTTTCAGAAGCAGATGGAGAAGGAGAAGGTGTATTCTCATAATCTTCATGTGAAGCCGTCTCACCATCACGACCTCTAGATGATCTAACAGGATCCTAAATTTTAAATATATTAAACATTTATGATTAGCGTAAGCTCGATCATACAAGTTCTATATATTTAAGATTAATCAGATATAATACCTCAGTCGGTACTTCAACTGATCTATCAAGCTGTATCTGCTCATCCTCAAGTAATATAACTTCGGGATTTGCAGCCTCAGCTTCAGCTTCCTGTTCGGTTAATGATATTTATATTTTAAAATCAGAAATAATATCCAATTTACTAAATATCTAATATCCATATAATAATATTATACATCTATGATTAATAAAAACAATCTATCAACTAAGCATCTATATTATTACATAAATAAAAGATTACCTCAGGTGGTGCTAAATAACTCTCAATATCTTGAAGCAAAGGATTGGTCGCATCGTCATTCTGCTCCAAAACCTCTTGCACAACCTGTGCAGCAACCTCTTGGTTCACTTGCTGATCAACCTGACCAACCTGAATAAGAACATCCTCAAGGAGCCCTTGTGGATCTTCAGGTTGAGTTTCCTCAGCTGCAGGTTCTGGTACAACATCAGCAATAGCAGCAACAGCAGGAACAACGTCCAACCACCCATGATTTGGCGGTGCAACGTAGTTGGGATCAACAATATATCCGAAAAGTGGTATAACTTCAGGTTTCACCACTCCCTCCTTCCTAACTGTCTGCATGAACATGGTGTTATACCCACGATGGTCAATCGTATTAACCACTATATGTGGTTCAGGTATAGCCAAATCCGGTAGACGCGCACGGATAATCAGCATGCAAAATCGCGGATAAACCAAAAATCTTGATCTAACAGACCCCGATATCTGTTTCGCAATCTCACCAAAAAGATAATCACAAAAACTGTATGGTTTAGTATAAACCAGTGACAGTGCAGCCGATAGAATCGCAGGGCTCAACTCATCAAAGCCACCTTTCTTCGCTGCGAAAACTATATTCATCACGTGCCAAAGAAACCTCCACTGACCAATGACCAGAGGCTTCTGGAACTGACGTCCACGTCTGTCTCCTGTATATCCCATACGACCTATCGCACCCTCAATAAAATCCATAGGATACTCAATATCCCCATTTTCCTGTTCGACTGTACCAAGCTGCAAAATCTCACGGAGATTACCAGCCGAAAAGGTAACAGGTTGTCCACCAACCGTTGCTCGAATCTCAGGTGGGGTGACAGATTCGTCATATACTATATCTGTCCAAAAATCATTCAGAATAGCCTGAGAGATAGGAGGATTGGCCGTAATGGCGTATCTAATCCTTGATCGTGCTAGAAAACGTAGAATATCAGCAACCCTGTCAGCCCGCTTGGCCTCAAGGTTCAGATCAACCAAAATGTTGTGACCCTTATCAAATGCTCTAGCCATATCTGTAAAATAAACACAAACAACAGATATAATTTAATGCACGATTAAAAATATTTAAACTATTACGTATTATGAATCGAGATTCATCAAACATCTTAGTTTAAAATTGAAATTATATATAACTTGTTACAAAAATAGTCTCAAGTCGTATATAAAAATTTAACTTATAACTAAAAAGTCTTAAGTCTAATTTAAATTAATTAAATAAAAGTTATTACAAAAAAAAAATTAAAATGTTTGTAAATTCCGGACTCGCATAAACTGGCCTAACGAGTTGAGGTCAACTCGTTTTGCTTATCAACTCGCTTTACTCATCAACTCGCTACATTGATCAACTCGCTAAACTTATCAACTCGCTAAACTTATCAAGCAGCTATTGAAGTGAACTCGCTAATCTCATGGATTCGCTAGTCAACTCGCTGCGAGTTGAATCTAAATGTCAACTCGTTCGATGAACTGCCGTCGCAAATTTACACTTAAAATCGATTCATCTGTTGATTTTAACATGATCTATCGATTGATTTACGTTTATTAATGTTCGTTTAACATAAACCCTAAAGATCTATGTCCAATAACATCGTAATCGACTCAAATCGTTTAAACTTTAAAACCGAAACCCTAAGTTTATAAAAACTTTCGATTTCGTGCAATTTAAACGGTGAAATCCGTTGATATATACCTCAAAATGTTCGTAATTTGAAGGTGTATAAAGTCTACGGATTGAAAAACTCGTTCCCGTACTCTAAAATTCGAAATCAAACGAAAAGTGAAAATCGCCTCGTTTCGCCTTTTGACGGATTCGCAAAGTGTAGTGAACTCGCGAGGTTTGTGTGGGTTCGGTGGGTTGGTTTGACTCGTTTGACCCCCTTTATACTATATATCCGATTCGCGAGATTTAAGTGGACTCGCAAGTTGATGCCAACTCGCAGAAACAATTAAAAACGCGAATGTAATGCTAAGTATAAATAAAAACCCGATATTTTACAAGTCTAAATTATAATTAATTTTCACTTGTATTTGTCACATTGTTCAACTCAAAAATATACAGTATAATTGAATTCTGAAGGGTAAAACCTAATAAACACAAAAATTAAAAAATATAAAAATAAAAATAAGATAAAACAAAATTACATAACCATAGGTATCAAGTACCATTTTATTAATCACTTGATCAAAATAAAATACATAAACAAAATAAATAAGAATTTATCTGCTTAGGGGTCATATTAGAAAGAATAAGCAATTAATTATACATTTAAAAGTCTAAACAGATTAGTAGTATACATATTTCATGAAATTCAAATAAATTACTGTAAAATTACAACTAAATTTATCATTTATACATTTATATTTAAAAAACTATATCTTAGGTACCTTTATCCACATAGCCTAATTAATAAATGCATTACTCACATAAAGTGAATATTTTAATTATAGATAGTTCAAGACGATTACCAGTATTATGATCCACATAAACAAATTAGACTCAATTTTCTAAGCAAACTCTTTATTGTTAGTATGAGTATTATCAAGTGCTTCCTATTATATGACATACTGAAGAATTCAAGTAAAACACATAACACTGCATCATTAAATTTTCAAGGTAGCGGTTACTAAATGATGTATCTTTTCGAAACATATAACATACACTTGAATTTTTTAAGGTTAGACAAATATCAAACATACTTTGAATATGCTATGTTATCTAAGTCTGTACGTAGTACAACAGAAGATCCCTTCTAGCATAATTCAAAATATATTCGAGAATATTAATTTAATTAAAGGTTTCAGTTCTGTACTTAGTACAACAAAGTTACCAGTAATTAAGTTAATACCCATATTGCTACTATTTGTCAATTCAAATTAATATGTATGATAACAGTGTATGGCAATACCATCATTCAACAATTAAGACTTAATGTCATACATCATAGAATAGTAACACAAAATAATAAACAAGTAGTTAATTAACTTCTTAAGGCTTAGAAAATTTCATATAATTTGCCTACCAGTATATCATATGATGAAGCCATCTAAAGTTTTAATAGAAATAAACAAATTATAACTTGTGGATATAGGTGTATAATCAAATAAATATAAACACATACCTGATAGAACCGCTGTAGTTCTAAAGCAACTTTATTTGAACCTACTACCATATCATACTTAGGACTTAAGCTTATTATTGTGAAGCTTATTCTCCTAATGTACTATCATTTCCCTTAGTTTTTGCAAATAAAAACTTAAATGAAGGCGATTCCCCTTAGGTAACAAGCAAATGAATGCCATACGCCTTTTTTTTTTTTTTTTTTTAATGAACACAGAAATACTAACTATTACAAAAATACCCTTGGAAGACTAATCACTCTGGATTTCTCATTCCGTTTAGTTGAACCAACGTTTCAAATCTTGCTCTGTCGAACGCCTTTGTGTATAAGTCTGCTAAGTTATCCAATGATGGAACCTTAACTAACTTTATCAATTTCTTCTCAGCACAATCTCTAATAAAATGATGTCGAATATCAATATGCTTAGTTTTACTGTGCTTCACCGGATTATTGGTGATCGACATAGTAGATTCGTTATCAATCATCATAGGAGTATTGGTTATATTTAACCCGTAATCCCGCAGTTGCTGTTGAATCCAAAGTACTTGTGAGCAACAGCTGCCAGCTGCAACATACTCAGCTTCACATGTAGAAATGGCTACCGAGGTTTGCTTCTTGCACTGCCAGGATACTAATCTACCTCCTAGGAATTGACATCCTCCGGTCGTAGATTTCCTATTCTGATTGCATCCTCCATAATCCGAATCAGTATAAGCTACGAGATCTAAGTCTCCATCAATCGGATACCAAAGACCCAACTTAGGTTTCCCTTTGAGGTAACGAAAGATCCGTTTAACAGCTTGCATGTGTGACTCTTTCGGATTAGCCTGATATCTTGCACATAAACAAACAGCAAACATTATGTCAGGCCTAGAGGCTGTAAGATACATTAGTGATCCGATCATGGCTCTATAAAGAGTTGGATCCACATCGCTATCACTCGATGTATCTGGACCTAGTCCATGATTGACTGGAATTGGAGTATTGTAGACCTTACTTTCATCCATCTTGAAGCGTTCTAATAGCTCATATGTATATTTATATTGATGAATAAAGAATCCATCCTTCTTTTGATCAACTTGTAATCATAAGAAGAAATTCAACTCTCCCATTGCAGACATTTCGAACCTTTTTCTCATGACTTTCTCAAATTCTTGACACATCTTTTCATCAGAAGATCCGAAGATAATATCATCAACATACACTTGCACTAGAAGAAAGTCTTTCTTTTTCCACTTCACAAACAGTGTACTATCAATTGATCCTCTTGTAAATCCATTCTCAAGTAGATACGTTGATAGTGTTCCATACCACATCCTTGGTGCTTGATGTAATCCATATAGAGCTTTATTCAAACGATATACTCTATCTGGATACTCAGGATCAGCAAACCCTGGCGGTTGTGAAACATACACCAATTCTTCCACTTTGCCATACAAAAAGGCACTCTTAACATCCAACTGATAAACCTTTATACCATAATATGATGCGAATGCTAAGAATACTCTAATTGCTTCTAGCCTAGCAACTGGTGCAAACACTTCATTGTAATCTATACCTTCTTATTGATTAAAACCTTGAACTACCAGACGAGCTTTATTGCGAGTAACGATTCCTTTATCATCTCTCTTGCACTTAAATACCCATCTAGTTCCAATTGGATATTCTCCCTTTGGTAGGTCAACCAACTCCCATACTTGTAATTTAGAGAACTGAGATAGTTCTTCTTGCATTGCTTCTACCCACGAACTTTCTTTTAAAGCCATTTGAACATTTTTAGGCTCGACTTGTGAGATAAAGCATGAATATAGACATTGATTAGGAATCCCTGTCTCTTTCATTGCAGTATACAAGCTTTGGTATTCAGAATTCTCAGACGTACTAGTTCTGGATTGATGCCTAGTTTGAACCGGAGTATTAATATCACCGATGATGTTTTCAACGGGATGATTCTTACTCGTTCTAGTTGTAGTAACTGGTTCAAGCGGTATATCATCTTCTAAATTAGTACCAATCTCTTCCAATTCAGGTACATCTTCCGTACGTGCTGAAGATATCCTTAAATGTTTCAAAGGAGTAAGTATATCATCAAACTTTGTAGAAAGATCATCAGGATCTTCTGTTTCTTGAGACTTATCCTCTGAAGGTAGTTGTGACTCACTTGTGGAAGCTTTATCTGAGTCAACATTAGTCTTAATTCCAGACTCCTTAACACTTGATGTTGAAGCGGGACCAATATTCTCATCTTCAAACAATAAATGTTCAGCTATCTCTGAATCACTGACATAGTCACTAATAGGAACTTTAAATGATGCAAAAAGATCAGAATAATCAAATTGCCAATCTAAGCCCTTATGAACATCAGGTGAATAGCTCGTAACCTCAATATTATAAACTACCTCCAAACGTCCTGTGACTTTATTAAAGACTCTATTGTTTGGCAAATTGGGCATATATCCTAGGAAAAATCCTTCGTCAGCCTTCTCACCAAATTTTGCTTGATGTCCAGTCTTTAATATGGTGCATGAAACTCCAAAGGGTTCAAACCCTTTTAAGTTAGGTTTCTTATTGTTCAAAAGCTCATAACAAGTCTTGTTATGTCTCTTAACCGTAAGAACTCTATTAAGAACATAACATGCTGTATTCACTGCTTCTGCCCAAAAGATGACCGGAAGCTTTGAATCAGCAAGCATTGTTCTAGCAGCTTCAATCAACGTCCTATTTTTCCTTTCAGCAACACCATTCTGTTGAGGTTCATAAGGTGCACTGAATTGATGTAATATCCCTTTGCTTAAGCAATAGATATTCAACGTTGAATTCTTGAATTCTGTTCCATTGTCACTACGAATACGCTTAACTCTCTTTTTATAGACATTCTCTACTAGATCAAAGAACTCAATTAGAATTCCAGGAGTCTCATCCTTTGATCCCAAAAAGAATACCCATGAGAATCTAGAATAATCATCTGTGACAACCAAACAGTACCATTTGCCACCTATATTTCTCTTGCTTATAGGGCCGAAGAGATCCATATGTAGCAATTCAAATGGCGAAGAGATAGAGTTTTCAGTCTTAGGTCTGTGTGGTTTCTTGTGCTGCTTTCCTTTCATGCAAGGAACACACTTATCCTCAGACTCGAAACGTTTTTGTGGTACACCTAGAACCAAACCATTTTTGGTTATATAATTCATCTTTCTCCAGTTCAGATGTGCCATTCTCCTATGCCATAACAATGCGTCTGTTTCCGAAGCCTTGGATAATAAACATGTAGACACCATTGAAGAGTTAGGAACACCCATGTTGATAGCATAGATGTCCTTCTTCCTTGGTGCCCTCATCAATATCCATTCATCAGGAATTTTAAAACCTGGCTTCAGGACTAAGGCCTCCTTTTCATTAAAATAAACTGGGTGACCTTTATCACAGACTTGGGAAACACTCACTAGGTTGTGAGTAAGTTCTTCAACATAGTTCACATCCTCAAGAGTCAAAGTTCCATTTGAAACTTTTCCTTTTCCCGAAATTACTCCTCCTTTATCTCCTGCAAAATTGACTTTTTGCTTGAGACTCTCCTTGAAGTCCTTTAGTAGACTTCGTTCTCCTGTCATGTGTCTTGAACATCCACTGTCTACATACCACCAGCTGTCCTTGTTCACAGCATGCTCCTGCACATAACACAAAATACGATCAGTTATCAAGAGGGACCCAAGCCATTACGGTCTTGGTTTGTCCCTTATCATCAACAAATTTAAGCTCTTTAAAATAACCATCCTTCCCATCAGGAGCTTTGGTCACTTTCGAAGTAGCTTGAGTTTGTGGACGATCAGCCTTAAGAGGTGAATTTGAGGAGAACCTCTTAGGCACATAATTATGAGCTCTATTATGATAATTATAATTAAACTCATGTGATCGTGAAGTAGTACCATTCTCATAATGATTATGACCTCTACTTGTAGTTCTAAACCTCGACGGTGTCACATCCCTAGACTTATAGACAGAATTATCACTTTGAGTATATGGCCGTTTAGGTTTAGATGGGGAGACACTATGCTTTCCATCTCTTTTAAGAATGTTAACAGGTTTATTACCTAACTTAGGTTTTGTATCTAACCCGTCTACAGTCATACTAGAGTCGGTCTGTGTCTTTTCATCCATCACAAGCTTATGTGGTGTTTCAGGCTTTTTGTTAGGACAACACGAAGCCACGTGTCCCTTTTGATGACACTTGAAACATGACATTTGCTTGCGTGATTTACTCACTTTTGCTTTCTCATCCGGAGTCTTAGGCACTAAAGGTTTAAACTGTTCCTTATCAACTTTATCATTAATCTTAGCATCGTTAATCACTCCACCCGATACAAACTGTATTTTGGTGAACTGAGAAGCCTTGCCATTATCTAATGATACGTTCTTAATAACATCTTTCTGTGCCTCTAACTGTTCAGGTTTATCAGCTACTGAAATCTCAGGATTAACTTCAGTCATCTCAGAATCTTCAGGAATAGGAGTGTAATTGGCATTAAAAGGCGGGGATACATCATTGTAACCTAACCCAGTCTTGTCCTTTACACTACGTTGAGCATCTAACATTTTATCCATTTGAGATGTCCTATAGTTCTCAAGTTTACGGTTTTGCTCAATTAACCTTAAGTTAAGATTCACTATTTCCTGATCCTTACTAGCAATCGTCTCATTTAAGTCTTTGATATTCATATAGAGACCATCTATGACAACAGATTTTTCACTTATGGTATATCTAAGTTTTGTTCTATCCGACGCATCAGACTTAATTTTATCTTTTAAGACCTGTTTATCATCACTTAATCTACGAATATCCATAATAGCTTGATCAAGTTCAGATCTAACAGTATTATAGGATTCCTTATCCATATTTAATTGTGATGACAAATTACTATTTGACACAGTTAAGACACTATTCTGAGATTGTAAATCAGTAACTAAGTAACAAACATCAGCAAGATTAAGAATATCTAAACATACCTTCTTCTTGTCAGTTTGTAATTCAGCCATGCGTGCCACGAATTCCTTAGGACTCATATCTGGAGTTGAATCCATATATAGCACGTCATCATCACTTGCCCTCACTTCAGACTTAGGCACCTCTACTCTCTGTTCCATATCAGTGGGCATGTAGGAAACTGATCCAGCAGTTGTTTCTTCGATCTCTGCCATCAAGGCTTCCTCAGAATGAGCTTGCCAATCATAAGAGCCATCCAACTGCTTTACCACTAAGGCTTTGGAAGCAAGAGTACTTCCCGAACCTTGTTTTCCTTGTGCTTCTACTTTAGGTCTTTGGAATTCTCTAGCAAAATGACCAATACCCTGACAGTTAAAGCATCTGACCTTGGTTTTATCAAACCCTGATCTATTGCCCAACACCTTTCTACCAGTTCTCTTGAGGAAATTCTTCACATTTCTAGAAATCAACGCAAGTTGATCTTGAAGCTCCAATTCCTCAAGATAATCAGAATCTATCTGCTCATAATCCTCATCAAACAGAATAGGATCATTGATCTTTCCCTCTATGTAGTTCTCATATGATGCCACAAAGGAGGCAAGAACAGACAGTTGCTGTTCAGCAGATTTCACACTCATCGGCATCTTCTGATGCTCTTGAGGTGACTTCTCAGAATTCTTTCCCTTTGTCTCATCACCAGAGGAGGAAATAAAGCACAGATCTTCAGAAATCAGTTCTCCATTTTCACTAGTATCACCAACTAACAGTGCAGTGGTCGAACTAGATGAAACAGTCGAAAGACTTGACTTTCCATGATACAACCCAGGGTTCTGAACCTGATCAGAATCACTATCTCTTGACTTCTTGGAGAAATCATAACCTTTCAGCTTGTCAATGACTTGCTCTAGGGTCATAGTAGAATACCTAGTTTCGTTATCCTTAATCATAACACCATACATTTCCCATTTAGAAGGCAAACCCTCAAGAAACTTGTCGGTTTTAGATACTTCTTCTTCAACAATCTCATGGTATTCTAATTCACTTAGCAGATGGTAGAAACGCGTGACATAGGCATCAAGATCTTCTCATTTTAAAGCTTTAAACATAGTAAACTACTTTTTAAGAAGACTCCTCTTGCCAGCTCTCACCTGTGGACTTCCTTCACCTCTTTTCTCTAGAGCTTCCCAGAGCGTTCTAGCAGTATGAAAAGATTTCAGTTGATGAGCAATCTCTTTAGGAAGACACATCTTTATGCAAGAATGTGATTTATTTTCATTTCTGTAAGCTTCCTTCTCTTGATCACTCATGTTCGCATAGGTAAGAACCACAGTAGCATTTTGAACAGTTTGAGTAGGTGGGGTGTATCCACTCTTGATACACATCCAGATTGACAGGTCATGGAATCTACAGTAAGATTCAAATCTGTCCTTTTAATTGTAGTAATCCTCGATTCTTAACAACTTAGGTGGAACGTTTGACTTTCCCACCTCGTGGTCCATTTCGATCATTCTACTTAAGTCAGACATCTTAAAAACGTAAAATTAAACTGTTTCAGCGAATTCAGAAAACTCAACTCGCAAGACTCAACTCAACTCGCAATCTCAGCTCGACTCGCAGAATTCGTCGATTCGCAAGCCTCAGTTCGGATTGCTAAAAGATGTCGATTCGCAAGTGATGTCGATTCGCGAGGGATCTTGGTTCGACTCGCAAGCCTCAGTTCGACTCGCTAGTTCAACTCGGTTCGCAGGCGACGCTGGAACCCTAATCTCGACTCGCGAAACGGCTGTTAAACCCGAAAAAACGAATTTTTAAGGTATTTTTACGACTGAAACTTAAAATTTCGACCGTAAACAAACCCTAAAACATCCAGAGAATGATTTTGATCGTTAGTATTGCAAGAATGCACGTAAAAATGACCCGAATCAAAAACACAATAACACTAAAACTTATGAACACACTCGTATTTAGCCCGAAAGCTCTGATACCATATGTAAGTCCCCTAGTTTTAGGATCGATAACTTCGTTATCTGTAGTATTAAGGTGCGGAATCCCTCAATACGGTGTTATCTTACTAACAACGAATATGTTCGTATTGCGTTTAATAAGACTTAGCTTTAAACGGTAAATCGTCAAAGCCTAGTCGTTAGGATTAAGTTTTCTCTGAGTTTATCTAATTCGCAGATCAGAAATATGGCCAAAGTTATGTTTTTCACTGAGTAAAAAACATTATATACTATGATCTCGGCTCGGCTCGCATGGGCCTGCGAGTTCGGTCCAACTCGCAGCCCAAGCCCAATAAAGGACTCGGCTCGCCAGATTCAACCTACACGAGTTCAGATCTTCACCTCACAGCTCGACTCGCTGCGACTTGAGATCTCGACTCGCTACGCATTAAACGTCTATTATTTATTTTGTATTTAATTATTCGTCTAACTTAACAAAACAATATGTTTAACGAATATCACTAACAAAACAAATATTCTTTTACAAATCCAAACCAATATACAAACATAATAATAATTACACTAGTCCTATTTCAAGCTAGATCTGTTGTCACACTCTATGTCCCAACAGTGATAGTTGACAGATTGTAATCTCTTAAAATAATTATTTCCAAGTTGGTGGCTTAACCCGTTGACCCCAACTTATGCAAGCGAAACATGCCCAATAAATTTAAATGGTTGATGGTTTCTGGATTAAAGGGTTCAGATTTTGCGGGTCAAAACTACACAACCTAAACTCGAACTATGGTAAACGGGCTAACATGTCAAACTTAACTTATATAACACGAACCACATAACTTATTTAGGAAAAAGAGTTAATGGGTTGGGTTTTTGTATCTTCATTGAAAATAAAAGGATTCAGAGAGTTCTGTTCGCATGTTGACCCAAATCGTAACCCAAACTCAACCCCATATATGAATGGGGTTTTGCATTATCAATCGACTCATAATGTATAAAATAAAGTAAGAAAATAGTTTAATACGAGTACATTTCTTAAAAAAATCTATTTAATGTTTACATGTCATTGAATACAATATCACTTCGAGTATTATTTTTTTAAGCCACCGCATCGCGTGGGTAGTGTGCTAGTTTTATTCAATACATTCAATGATAGTCCTCCTAACGACCTCGTAGATGAATCGAATCGATTGAATCACGGAAATAAATAATCGATTGTATGAACGTGAAATATAAAACGCGGGAATATAAATAATGTTTTTGTATATTAATTAATCACTATTACAAAAAACAAACAATTAAGCTCACCAAACTCTCCGAATCTCTCGGAAAAAACGATTTTTACAATGAAGCACTTTCTCTCAGTCACCTACAAATGAAACCCTAGCGGTCTATATATAGACTGACTATTGACTATTGCGACACTAGCCTAGTGTCTCTATTGCGACACTAGCTTAGTGTCGCTAATACACAAAAGTGTCATTTTTCTATACTCAAGCTAAACTATATTTATATATAAGATGTTGGCACACATGCATGTTGATTATCAATCAACAAATTTCCCCTTGGCAATAGCTTGTATAAATCTTCAAATCTTCAATTTTGGCTTGATAAGAGAGTTACCTTCCAACGCGAATCCATTTATTCACCAAATGATATGAACCTATCCCATAATAGGTTAATATCAAAATCATATGCCCAAAGCTAACTTTTGGCATAGAACAATATCATCTCCCCCTAACAACTTCATCGAAACCTTCAACAATCTGTCTGTTCACAATTCCGATCCGAATATTCTCCCATAACCATAATCAGAATTTTTGAGTTACTCCCCCTGAACAGCAGATTATCCCTTTAACTCTTGAAGGATCGTCAGATGCAAGCGTTTTGTTGTTGATGAACTTGAATCTTCACACACACATAGATAGATAGAGATGATACTACGAAATGGCATTGATTTTCTTCTTTTCTTTATTCTTTTTCCTTGGTCTTCTAATAAATATTGAACAGTGCTCAAATAAAAGAAACAAAATAAACTAAAGCTTTCGGAACTCATTTGAGCACGGTCCCAATTTGTCTTGTAATCTTTGAAAACCGCCGATAAGTTTCATCAATATAATCTAAAGACATTGAGTTCCACCTGAAATTGAAACGCTTTGTGGCAATTCTTACTTGTTCATCGGCAACTGATCTAGCTTCTGAAACATATAACATTCTTGATTGATAACATCAAATAATATCGTATTTATATACTAATATTCCCTATATTTTATACACTTTTATTACATTTCTGTTGATTTAGATACTTAATTTGTTTATATTTGCAATTTAGGTATTTTAAGATGAAGAATTGAATAAAGGAACGAAAAAGGAGCTAAAATGAAGAAAAAATAATAAAAGATTAAGACTTTGAGAGAATTGAGCTTTGAATGAAGACTTAAATCATATTATTGGAAGATCGGGCTAAGAAATTAATGTAAACCCGAATTTGTAAAGAAGATAGCCCAAGAAAGAGCATGGCCCGAAATTGGAGATTCTGGAATTAGAGGTCAACCGGCGGTTGAGGTTATCAGGCGGCAGTTGATTCTAAATAATATAAGGTGGTGGAAGATCGCAAAGTTGGACTTGGACTCCAAGTAATTCAACCGGCGGTTGAAGACTCCAACCGGCGGTTGGACTGGCGGTTTTGAAAACTATAAATAGAGTCTTCAGTTAACCCATTCAATATATGATTTCAATATACAAAATTTGATTCTAATGGTTAAGGGTCGACTAAGGGCACGAATTTGGAGGCTAGGAAGCTAGGGTTTGAAGGTTTTCAACCCTACGAAGAGTTAGTTCGATAATTGGTTCAGTTTCTTTATACTTTTAACGTCAATAAGATTATTAGGTTATTATGGATCTTGTTTATTTGTTTTCAATTATGAATTAATACTCTTATTGTGTTTATTTGAATGAATATTACTTGAATGATAGTATGAATTTATGTTTATGTTGGTATTAATTTATTGAATATCTATTATGCATTAATAAATTATTGTGTTAAATTAGATGATTGAGTTGTTCTTGACATGATTAATCAATTTATATCATAAACTTCAATAAGATTATTAGGTTTTTATAAATTAATTAACTGTGTTTGATTCTTGACATGAAGATTCATGATAGAAGAAGAACGTATAACTTATGACTTATAATTAATGTGGTAATTTAGCATCGTGCGACGAACTTGCTATAATAGATTGTTGATAGGTTTAATAGAATAGGTTATAAGTGGACAATACTTAAGGAAGATTACTATAGTATATTCGCATCGAATCCTGTGTTTTGCTTATATATTTATAAGAAAGTTAACTAAGATTAGAGGCTTTCTACATTAGTTAATTCACCAATAAATTAACCAACGGTTCAATACACATGAAGGAAGATTATTATTTAAGTAAGACTAGTTTAAATAGACACAATCTTCTATCCACTTAATTATCCATAATTGTCCTTAATTACTTAAATTAATTTAGTTTATTGTAAATTAGTATCAAAATAAAATATGTTCGAACGGAACTAAAACGTAACACCCTTTTATCTGTAATATTAATTGTGAATAATTGTAAATATTAAATTAGGGTTAAATTAAATATATTGTTCCTGTGTTCGATACATGGACTTACTTATAAAGCTATATTATACCAACGAGTTATTCTTGCCTGTATTGTGTGATAGTATTATTTAATATTTCATTTATTTAAAAACTTGTTATTTTAATAGACTACTATAACACACATCAAGTTTTTGGCGCCGCTGCCGGGAAGCGGTAAATTTTAATTTTTTCCCTGTAAATTGTAAATTTTTGTACATTGTAAGTCAATTGAAAAATCGGCTCACCCATTGGGATTACTAACAAAAACAGAGGTATAAGGAGAGTCGCTCTGCTTCCCAAAAGGGATAGGTTTTTAATAAGCTTTGCGCTGACCTATTTCTCCGCTTCTGTGTATAACCATTGGAGTTACCGAGGACTTTTGACTAACTTGTAAAAAAAAAATATAAATGTTTAATTGTTTAATTATATGTAATATGTATTATTTGTTTTATTTGAATTTTATATGTTCTAAACTATGTGATAATTTTTGTGTACAAAAATTAGTAACTATTATTAAAATGGAAAATATGCAAATGAAAATTGTGAATGAAACTATGGAATACAAAGACATTGGAATTGATGAGGAATCTCTTAAGCCAATTAGTAACCCCGTACATCAACATTGGCTCAAGAATGGTTCCATCCTACTTGAAGAAATTCACAAAATGCTAATGACTATTTGCATTCCCATTTCCACTTTATTATTAGTTATGATTTCCATTATTTGTGTTATCTTTAAAGACTTATGTTCTTATTTAATTATTTCAATGACATTTATCTATTAGATTTTAATATATTTATGTGTTTAGATTATTGTATGTTTGTCATATTTTTTATAGATATGTTTGATATTAATGTTTATTGTATAAAGATTATTGGAAACTTGTGAAAAGTTTAACAGGTATTTACTAAACCGTGGATAAAATTCCATTAATTGTTCAACACTCGATGACGATTGAGGAATACATGAATCGACATATGATGCGCCACCAGCGGTCGGTAAGGATTTTACCCCTCGTCGTTGAACCGGCAGCCAGAGGCGGGCATCAGTGGAGTGTTTTAAATTTGTAATTGCGGGGCCTAAGTTTTCCCTAACAATGCTAATCCTAAGGGTAAGCAAGTGGTAGATATGACCTAGAGTCGTTCTTCAAACCGACTGAATTGAAACTGAGGCGTGGTAGATGAGGGCTTTCAAACTAGTGAAGGGTTTATAAAATAGTGGGGAAGTTTTTGGTTTTTATATTAACTAACTTAGGCAAGTAAATAAATAAAAGCGAAATAAAAATAAAATGTAATGTAGATAAAATAAAGATAGTGTTTGCTGAGATTTCGTTAATTAAGTTGTGGGATGATATTTGGAGAAACTGTTTTGAAAGATATTAGTTAGTTATCATTCTTGAATACTTGTATGTAAACACTAGATTCCCTACTAATTAAAATCCCATTAGCATGTCACACCGGGAGCTAGGTTATGGTAACATTACAAAGTATTTAGAATAATAAGCAAAATCTTAATTATGGTTTAATAATACTTTCCATATGAACGGGAACAAAATCTTAAGGTACTAGACATAACTGAATCATATAACGATTCCTCATCATCCTAACAGATTCGTATATCTAAAAAGTTCATTTATGACAAAAAAACCAGCCCTTGCTTAAGACTACCCAATAAATCCCCGAATTATCCACAGCGTTCCTCACTTAAAGTGGTTCCTCCGCTTCAAACCTTGACCATGTCTTGTCCTACGGTAATCCCCCATGTAGCCTTGCGGTTCCATAGTTTCATACCTTTGACAAATTATATTGACACACATGACTGACTACCTTTTAATTGGACGTCGTTAAAAAGGTGTTGTAATCACGTTTATTGGTGGAAGGGCAATAGATTAATTTGAAATTTAAAAGTCTATTTAGAAAAGTTAATTAAGCTAGGTTTCTCATTTTATATATATTAGTCCGTAATATAACTACCTTCGGTCGTTACGCAGCTTCCACGTATTTGTACTACACCTAAAGTGTTTCCAACGCTATACTGCATAACAGTCGAATAGGGTATAACACCCGCTAAATACAAGGACATTTTTTTTTTTTTTTTTTTTCATATCGGAAGCGCATGATTAATAGAAACCAGTGGATTGCATACATACATTTCAAATAGCAATCCACTTATTTACAAACCTTTAAAACTAGATTATTCTAATCATTACACACATTAAGTTTAGGTGTTATAGAAATCTCAATGTGTTGTTAAATCATTAACGTATTATCCATTTCAGAGTGAGCCTGTCAAACATTCCATTCCATATGTACTTCTTGCCCACCCACATACAGAAGTAAACCTGCAAGAAGTAATGAGGGGTTAGCACGAAGCTAAGTGAATAGATCCCAAGCTATCAATCTAACTCAGCTTAACACATGCCTATAACCAAGCAATGCACAAGCAACATAGAAGGATCGGTGGTCCTTGAGGTACCCTCATGCCGCGGATGGTTCCCCAAGTAACACTTAAAACCAACTGACGGCCAAATCAGAGGTTAAACCGATAGTTTGGTACTATTACTACACACGACGCAATTTCAGTGTCCAACACATGTACAAGGCACTTGCGAAGTCCTAGTAATAGTATCCAAACCCAACACATTAGTTGACCCCCACCAAATCAAATAGTCCACAACTATCATAGCACAATGGACGCCAATAATCAATCAAAGGTTTAGCCAACATGCCAATCTAATATTAATGCAATCATTGCAATAAACCAAGTTTACCCGTTGTAACCATGTTGTTACAACTAACTTAGACAGAAAGTCCAAGATCCACTCACCGACAATCATAGTCGTCCACTCAGTAGTCTAATGTCACTGAGTCTTCTCCACATCTGAGAATACAATAACACAACACAAGTTAGTCATTTGGCACTTGCCTCAATATTGATATAACATCATACAATTGTAATTACATCAAACCATTTATCATTAATCTTGTATTAATCCAACATTCATCTCCATCATTGTTAACTAATATAATGAAACCATTAACAAGATTACTAACTTTCCACATCAATTATTCATCAAAACGTCAATATTTGATCTAATGAATACTTAACCAACTAATTTCACACCGTCCTCTTTAATTATCAATTAAGGGTTCTTATTAGCAAATCATACTACTTTCTTCATATAAACCATCAAACTCATCATGATTATCAAAATTCTCATGAACACTTAATCAATTTCACAACTCTTAACATAACCAATGTAAATCATCATCTTTAATCAATACTTATAAATCATACATCATTATTCTAAGCATAGAATCTCAAATTCTTGAATTATCAACTAAACACATGAACTCCATTAATGATCATATATAATGTCCATCATTTCTAAGTTAGTGTTTCACTTACAATCAAGAATTACTTATCAATTAACAATAATATGATCATTACAAGCCTAGATACAAGATTAATCATGCCAATAAAATCAATTATCCAAAACCCCATTTCTAGGTTAACATGAAAATCATGAATTAACAATTATAACATGTTTATAATGATAATAGAATGATTAATACTTGTTATTGAAGTTTAACTAACATAAATATCACATAATCAAACCCTAAATTCGGATTTTGCTCAAGAACACAAAAACCCCCAAATTCTAGGTTTATAGAAATCAAGAACACAAGATCATACCTTGTTTGTGATGATTAAGAAAGCTTGAATTCGTGTTTTAAAGCTTCAATTTGATGTTCTTCAAGATCTTGATAATGATTTAGGGTGAGATATGTGTGTGTGTGTGTAATCGTACGTATGTATGTATGTGTGTGGGAATAAAAACCGATTTATTCCATAGATTATAGCATATAAGTGTTAGTTTTTCGTTCCCCGTATTTATTATTGTCTGGAACTTAAAAACCATTTGCGGGGAAATACAATTTTATTTTACCGTCAACTAAATAAGTTTAAAACGAGTAATATTTTATTATTCACAAAAAGTCATATAACTGTTTGACCTATTATTTTCAATTATCACAATACATATAACAAATTTAAATAGCATTTAAATTTACAGGAAATACCTATTACTCCTAGGCCCAATTTGAGGATGTTACAAATCTCTCCCCCTTAAAGAGATTTCGTCCTCGAAATCTAATCATCCTTAATAAATCTAGGGAATTTAATCACATCATACCTCGTGTGAAGTCTGGTTCACACTTTACTTCCAATTCCCTAACTACATAATTATTTATCACTAAATGCACATAAGGTATATGTACAATTTAAATTACATATGCATATCATCTCTATGCGTATCTTAATCACTCATCACACATACACAAAATATGTATACATTTAATCCATTTTAAGATATATGTTTTCAACCTAATTACACATGCACATATCCAATGTACATGCTTCAATTTCTCATTTCAGTACATATAATGTACCTAATCTTATCTTCATATACACAATGAACATTTTAAAACAAGTTATCACTTAACATAAGTAAATCACTTAACTGAGTAAAGTAATATACTCTCATAACCAGAATCTTGCGACATGCTAGATCTTTAAAATTGGTATATGAATTCTATCTTTTTCAATATCGAAAACAGTGGTTATGGAAACCACAATACACATATCATCAATGAAGTTTAAATTTCAATTATAACTAGCATCCACGCTAATATCCACATATCACTGGGGTACATGAAACCCATTTTTATTAAAATATCTCGGAATCATATAACACTAACCACGTATTGATAAGCAAAGTAGAGGTCAAATCCTATGGTTAATACCATTATCATATAGTTACACAATCACTTAGCACCAAATTATATTGGATACATGCTAAGTCTCAATCAATGGGTACCTTGCTATACTAGCACACGTACCACATTATCAAAATGTGCTAATCATCAACACATTTTTCAACAATATTCACCTATTTAATCCATTTTAACCGACCTCTACTTAACTTTTCTCATCACATAACTTTTTCAAATTACAATTTACCACTTTATCTAGTCATTAGATATGCAGAAATCCGAAAGATTATATGTAATTCGCACGTAATTATAATAATATTATCAATCCAACAAGTAAAACTCTTATTTTCCTGACTATTTTACTTTTTCCCAAGGACATAGTTTCACATAATTTTCTAATACTAGGCTATCCGGCTATGCTAATCTTCACTAAGCCTCAAACATTGCAACAAATAATCACATACTCATTTTTAACAATAGTATAACCCGTTCAAAATTTTCCTTTACAATGATATCACATTGAACAATACTTTTAATAGTCTGCTACTACCTTAATTTTAGTCAATCAATAACTATTTCATAACTGTGGGTCAATACATGTTACCGTTAATTTAAAATCATTTAACTTCATTTGGTACTTAGTAGCCTCAACAACTCCATGTGAAATGGCATAATATGAATACGTTGGCCAGACGTCATCATATTATGTCAGTCACACTTTATTCTCAGACTAGTTTATACCATTAATCTCTCAAAATTTATTAGTCTTTACCCTTACTTATATCATAACCATGATATCAACCATTTGCACAATTATAACTACCCATAGTAGCAGGTATATCATCAAGTATTAGTTTACTACCGTTTTCAACTTATCATTTTGAAGGTACATTACACATATCATCAAGTTTACACAAACCACACAGACATTCAATACCTCTTTTTATTATATCCTTAACTCAGGTGTAATGTCTAACACCATTATTACAAACAACTTCTTTATTACCTAATTCAAGGTCATTTACTAATTACATCACTCGACATTAATTGTACATCTGGTACTAAACACTTCATCCATACTACTTGTAATATTCAATATGTTCTCTCCAATCTTTACCTCTTTAGTTGTAATATAAGTAAAACTTTTCATGCCACACATGCGAATTATTACTCTACTTTCAAATATCAACAAGTATAGACCCATGTATTCCTTTCAATCTCTAAGAATACTTATTTTAACCATTTCCAATATTTTAGATGACACATTTACTTCATCTTATTTCACTTAGTCCATATCACTCAAGAATTTAAATCACCACCAACAACAGTTGGCCACAATCGACAATACGACAAATACACAGCTTGAAAATAACTTATACTCAATAAAATATGAGGACCTCTTAAAACAAGTTATAACGTCATATTTAGTCATAGGGATGATCCCAGGGCTCAAAGAAACAAAAGGCCAATTTAAAACGTAAGTCAAAAGTTCAAAATAAAGTCCGAAAAAAGGTAAAATGTCATTTTCGGGCCCCAAACGACCCCGAAGTGCCCAAAACTGACAGGGCTCATGGCAAAGCAATGAGCTTTGACCGTTGAGCCGTTTCCAAGTGACCCTGTAAATTTCGTCTTAATCGGACACCGAAATTTTCTAAAAATTTCTACGTCAAGAACTACGTCGAACGTCGCAAAAATATATTTTTTTTTTATACCAACGCGATCCGGGAAACAGGTCAGGATCGCGTTCCCTAGTGTAAAATATTCTGTAACCAAATTAGGCATACAAACGCGATCCGGAGAAGTGAGCGGGATCGCGTTCCCAAGAGAAAACGCATCAGCACAAATTACACACACAAACGCGATCCTGGAAAATGGCTGGGATCGCGTTCCCAAGCAGAAAATAATCTGAGCCAAAATAACACGTACGAACGCGATCCAGAAGAACTTGTTGGGATCGCGTTCCCAAGCAAAAATCTGAAGTTCAGAAAAAAAATCATATTTTTAGCCAATTTCAAACGCGTATAACTTTTTACTCGTTTAGAGTTAGACTCTAAAATTTTGCAGGCACGTCCACTATGCCAAAATGAAACTTTCCCTTTTTACACTTTTTCAATTTACACGTTTTACGAGAAAACGGATGTACGACTCATTTTTGACCATTTTCGACCATTTTGGTTGACACGCTATATTTCAAACGACTTGGTTTCTGACTTCCACCTTTTACCAACATGTTTCTATATACATTAGTGACGTGTAGGCATATTCGTCACCTACAAACACTCATTCTACATTGTTTTGACACGTTGACCCGTTTAGGGGTCCAAATGGACATTTTTCCCAATTTCGTTCATAATGACCACATTAACACTTTTAATCCACATTTTATCTATACTTATGACTGTAAGTCGTTTTAAAAGTCATCATACACAAACCACCTCAAGTTTTAACCGTTTTATTACTAAGTTACCCATTTGGGCACTTAAATGACCCGTTTGGGTTTATGACCATATAATCACTATTCTATAACTCATTCCACATAACTTTGACTAATTTAAGTCAAACCAAACCATTATCACTATTGGTGTCATAACATAACCTTAATTCACCAATTCCACATATTACCATCACATTTACACAATTACATCAAGTTTCAACATTGACCTTTCCTAAACTTGTCAATACATATAAAGACATCGTTGACCACTTTGACTTTTCAGGTCAAACACACATCTTCCAATTAATGTACACTTTCTAATTTAAACCACCACGACTTTAAACATTTTACTTGAGGTATACCATCACCTCATTAATTTCCTTATGGAAATTTTATCAATTCAATCTATCAAGATTTACTACTAAGCACATAATCAACTTATGCTAAACACATAGGCAAAATCAACTTACTCATAAATGAGAAATCATATCAATCTAATTCAATTTACTTCACTAATCATAGTCCTCATAGCAAATAAACAATTCAAACTTATTTAATTTAAACAAGCTTATAGAGAATTACCTGATGCCTTTACACCAATGAACATAGAGAAATCATTGAGAATACCATTCGGTTCCTCATATTCCTCCGTCTCTGCAACCACAACAACAATCTTGCAACTTGTTATAGGTTAGTACACATTCACTAACAACTTTCTCATGCAACCACTAATCCCCATCCCTGGAATGTTTGACTTGACACAAACCTAAGTTTGGGATTGAACACCATACAATGTCCAATTCACCCAAACCTAGGCTCTGATACCAATTTATAACACCCGCTAAATACAAGGACATTTTTTTTTTTTTTCATATCGGAAGCGCATGATTAATAGAAACCAGTGGATTGCATACATACATTTCAAATAGCAATCCACTTATTTACAAACCTTTAAAACTAGATTATTCTAATCATTACACACATTAAGTTTAGGTGTTATAGAAATCTCAATGTGTTGTTAAATCATTAACGTATTATCCATTTCAGAGTGAGCCTGTCAAACATTCCATTCCATATGTACTTCTTGCCCACCCACATACAGAAGTAAACCTGCAAGAAGTAATGAGGGGTTAGCACGAAGCTAAGTGAATAGATCCCAAGCTATCAATCTAACTCAGCTTAACACATGCCTATAACCAAGCAATGCACAAGCAACATAGAAGGATCGGTGGTCCTTGAGGTACCCTCATGCCGCGGATGGTTCCCCAAGTAACACTTAAAACCAACTGACGGCCAAATCAGAGGTTAAACCGATAGTTTGGTACTATTACTACACACGACGCAATTTCAGTGTCCAACACATGTACAAGGCACTTGCGAAGTCCTAGTAATAGTATCCAAACCCAACACATTAGTTGACCCCCACCAAATCAAATAGTCCACAACTATCATAGCACAATGGACGCCAATAATCAATCAAAGGTTTAGCCAACATGCCAATCTAATATTAATGCAATCATTGCAATAAACCAAGTTTACCCGTTGTAACCATGTTGTTACAACTAACTTAGACAGAAAGTCCAAGATCCACTCACCGACAATCATAGTCGTCCACTCAGTAGTCTAATGTCACTGAGTCTTCTCCACATCTGAGAATACAATAACACAACACAAGTTAGTCATTTGGCACTTGCCTCAATATTGATATAACATCATACAATTGTAATTACATCAAACCATTTATCATTAATCTTGTATTAATCCAACATTCATCTCCATCATTGTTAACTAATATAATGAAACCATTAACAAGATTACTAACTTTCCACATCAATTATTCATCAAAACGTCAATATTTGATCTAATGAATACTTAACCAACTAATTTCACACCGTCCTCTTTAATTATCAATTAAGGGTTCTTATTAGCAAATCATACTACTTTCTTCATATAAACCATCAAACTCATCATGATTATCAAAATTCTCATGAACACTTAATCAATTTCACAACTCTTAACATAACCAATGTAAATCATCATCTTTAATCAATACTTATAAATCATACATCATTATTCTAAGCATAGAATCTCAAATTCTTGAATTATCAACTAAACACATGAACTCCATTAATGATCATATATAATGTCCATCATTTCTAAGTTAGTGTTTCACTTACAATCAAGAATTACTTATCAATTAACAATAATATGATCATTACAAGCCTAGATACAAGATTAATCATGCCAATAAAATCAATTATCCAAAACCCCATTTCTAGGTTAACATGAAAATCATGAATTAACAATTATAACATGTTTATAATGATAATAGAATGATTAATACTTGTTATTGAAGCTTAACTAACATAAATATCACATAATCAAACCCTAAATTCGGATTTTGCTCAAGAACACAAAAACCCCCAAATTCTAGGTTTATAGAAATCAAGAACACAAGATCATACCTTGTTTGTGATGATTAAGAAAGCTTGAATTCGTGTTTTAAAGCTTCAATTTGATGTTCTTCAAGATCTTGATAATGATTTAGGGTGAGATATGTGTGTGTGTGTAATCGTACGTATGTATGTATGTGTGTGGGAATAAAAACCGATTTATTCCATAGATTATAGCATATAAGTGTTAGTTTTTCGTTCTCCGTATTTATTATTGTCTGGAACTTAAAAACCATTTGCGGGGAAATACAATTTTATTTTACCGTCAACTAAATAAGTTTAAAACGAGTAATATTTTATTATTCACAAAAAGTCATATAACTGTTTGACCTATTATTTTCAATTATCACAATACATATAACAAATTTAAATAGCATTTAAATTTACAGGAAATACCTATTACTCCTAGGCCCAATTTGAGGATGTTACATAGGGGCCATCATATTACTTCGTAATATTATACCGTTTCTTAATATGACTACCTTCGGTCATTCCTCGACTTCCATACATTTGTACTCCACCTTGAAGTGTTTCCAGTACTATACCGAAGAACAGTCGAATATGGGCCATCATATTACTTCACGATAATTAAGACCGTTTATATTTTACTACTATGATGATCCTAAGGCAACAATAAAACAAGAACATGCAATAAGACGATCAAAGTAATATTTCCGATCTTTAATATTTAATTAAAAATCATCCCATAATTAACTAACTACATCGCAAGCAAACACAACAAGCGTACTACTCTCTAATCATGGCAATAACTAAATCTAGCATAATCAATATAAACGTAATTAATTAAGATAGATAAGGATAGAAAGAACCAGGATTAAATGCAAGAGAGAATAGACTTGGATTAATTGACACAATTCCGAGCATACACCGAAGAGAACACCAATTACTGGAATGACACAATTCCGAGCATACACCGAAGATTACCATGCGTTCCACACTTTCCTTCTATTTTAAACAAGCTCCTAAACTACCTTAAGACTAATTTTTAGTAAGAAAATAGAAAGAAAGTAGAAGCAATATCTTAGGAGAAGTATATTGTTATAAGAATGGTGTGTTTTTCAAATGAGCCTAAAGCCTCCTATTTATAGGAGAGTTTTGGTGCACGTTAGCAAGTAGAAGCTCACAATAGCAAAAGGTGAAAAAGGTAGTGGCACCGGGTACGGGCATATAGTGGCACGAGGTACGTAAAGTTGTGGAAAGGTCTAGCACCGGGTACGTAAAGTTGCGGAAAGGTCTAGCACCGGGTACACGCAAGGACCAAAAAGCGGGAACCGGATAGGTGGTGGGCAGCAGCCGGCGGCCTGGTGGCTGGCTGCCACCAGCCCCGGTTCATCGCCCGTTGCCTCGTTGCTCGTTTCGCGCGTATCTTCTTCGTTATACGTCCGTTTGCGTTGATTCTTTTTTTGTTGGATTCGTAATTCAAAAACGAAGACTTTGATGAAAAGATATCCCAAAAATATGTCCCTGAACTTTAGATGTGTCGTGCGAATCGTTTGGATCTTCCGGCATACGAAGAATCTTCATTCTTCGTCCGTTTTTGTTGATTCTTCTTCTGTTGGATTCGTAATTTGAAAACGAACATCTTAGGTAAGATGGATGTTGGTGATGGGCACTTTTGTCTCAAAATCTCGTTTTGATGCCTTGAATCTTCAAACGTGTGTGGAATCTTCGTTTTTCATCCGTTTTGCTTGATTTTCATCGTGCAACCTCGTTTTGACCATCTTGGCATAATACTACTGATTTGTAATGGTTTTGAGTTGATATGCCAAGAATTATTCCAGAATGAGAGAGATATCGGTAGTAAAAACGTGACTTTTTACGCGATATCAACATAGATTGGTATTTATTCCATCCATCAATTGTGATAGCTACACAATTTATGGGAATTTCAAGTACAGGAATAGAAGAAACCAGAACGATTTGCAATAGTGAAGGGAATTCAATTCAAACAACTTGAAGGGATCAGAAATTAAATCGATAAGTATTCTGAATCCTTATTTTCTAAAACGAAATTTTTAGTGAAATTAAGCAGGTTGAAGATAAGGAGTTAGATGGGTCGATATTTGATCACAAGATTGGAGAAGATACCAAAAACAGGACTTGCGGTAACCCGATATTAAACAACATTTGGATTAAAACAAAGTCAACAGTTGAAATCCAAACGGTGGTTGAGTCGACGCAACCAACGGTTGTGATATCTAGAAGCACCAGTTCATCGTTTTACGTATATGAAGATCCTTTGTGACGAATTAAGCGGAAGGAGAATTTGTCACAGTTTATGGAAAATCATTGCATGCTAAACCCGTTAAGTATTTAGGTCCTTTATTTTATTTATGTTACAACCCGTGTTTGTATAACTATATTCCAGTGTTAAAATTAGTATAGTTAATTTAATTTATGGTTGTAAGTTAGATAAAAATTCATAATTTTCGGTCTACAAAAATTAAGTAATTTTTGCCTTAAATACGTATACTAATGCGTTATTTAAAATGTATTAAAATTTAATAAAATAGATCTGGGCCTAGAATTATTAAAACTGCATTAGGCCAATAATTAAAATTGAAATGGGCCTTGTAACATTTGGGCCTGTTTAAACTAACCGGTGGTTGGAGGTCCCAACCGGCGGTTGGCTACTTTTCGTTTAAAACCCCAACAGACCTGCAAATCACCATTTTTGCACCCACACACCTCAAAATCTCTCTCGAACCAAACCTAAAAACAACCGAAAAACACACATTCATCGTTTATACATCTCGTTGTCATGATCAAGTTTATCAAAGGTATGTTTTAAAACCCTAAATTTTTATTTTGTGTTTAAATTGCGATTTTTAGGGTTTGATTTTGATGATTGCGGATTTGTGATAGAATTTAGGAACTATTATGACTAGCGAATAGGTTTTATTGTTTAGTTCCGCGTGAAAACTCGTTTTTTGCTTAGAATAGGATAGGTAGGCGATGAACGTAGTTTGTTTCGAATTATTGCGGTTTGTGTGGATTGGTAATAATTTTTAGATATAGATGCTTTATTGAAATTAGAGGTAATTATAATGCATTAGTTTGGATATCGAAATTCTATTAAGAAATCTTAAATAATAAGTTGCAATATAATAAAAACACGATTATTTTTTCGTTTTGGATTAGTATTCGGCTTTGATAACAATTGTTAAGTAAGTATTACAAATTTATGTAGTTAGTACACACATTGTTAGAAGGACATAAGCATTAGTTAAAAAGGAATAATATCGAAGTAGGAACATTTTGAATAAATAATAATACTTATTGATTCGATATATCTTCGAGACAATGAAATTACTATATATATATGCTTTCGTGTTCTTTGACCTACAGATAATGATAGTACACATGAAGAATTTACATATGATAGCTTCGCTTGTTTGTACTTTGAAACATTTAAGGTTAAAAATAGAAATCATAAAAATGGTTGTTATATAAATTTAATCATTGATTTGATAATGCTTTCTAGACAATGAAACTCATATATACTTAGATATAGTTTTCATTTAATTTCCATATTATGAATAGTTTCGGTTAGTTTAAATGTTTGGAATAGATAGCTATTATTGTCGAATACCGTTTATGGTTCATTTTGTTTTGAAATTTTAAACAAGTTGAAACTGCATATCTTTACAAAATAAAATGCTGTAGTTGTTGCATGAAGCGGATATATATAGATTGATATCGTATACAGCTGCACAGGTTGGGTGAAACATTAAAACCAAAAGACCGTTCTGCATGCAGATCACTCCAACCGGCAGTTGGGGGTCATAACCGGCGGTTGAACCCATCTGCAGCATTATAGACAGCATAGCTAACCTGAATTTGTATATAAGTATAGTACTAATAAAAAGTTAAGTTATTTTTGCAGAAAATGACTACTCGCAGGCAGCGTGGACGTGCCATTCTCGACAACCCGTCATATCAGCCTCACGATTATTTACATTTTTAGCACGAGTCATATACTCCGGAGAGACAGGCAAAGTACTCGGATCAATTAGCAGAGTATATTGCACAGTATATAGAGACACCAGATGCGTTGGACTGGGAGGTTATGGAGAGAGTTATCGATCTGAGACGGGATGGTGAGACAGGAGATGTCACTCTGAGACGGTTGATGACACAAAGCTATATATTACCTACGGGTAATGTAGGTTTTGTTTCTGAGGCTTGGTTTAGGTTATTTCACATCCGGGATATTATTTTTAGGGAGTTAGTTATGGAGTTCTACACTACACTTAGGTTTGATTCAGCTTCTACACAGTTTGGTCAGCATTCGATTTCTTTTCAGCTAGGTGGTCAGCCTAGGGATATGAGTTTGATTGAGTTTGGGTTGGCATTGGAGCTATTCACTCCGGATGAGCTCCACAACCCACATTTTCAGGATCATTTGACTACAGCTAGTATTGACTAGTACACCGGCGTAGAGGTTGCACATTTTTGGCATGAGATCGCCAACTGTGATTATGGACATCGAGCACCATCAAATATATATTTGAGGAGTTCAGTGCATAGATTATTACATCGTTTGATTTCAGCTTCGATTTGTGGTAGACACACAGGACCAGAGAAGGTTTATCAGCCGGATTTTTTCTATTTGCACTCGATGATCCAGGGGACTCTGGTAAATGTTCCCTGGAGGTTGGTTCATTGGATGTCGACTCAGGCGACAGGGACTCGAGATACTAGCAGTTTGTGTTGAGGCCAGTATATCACACGGTTAGCTAGGTATTTTGGTATGGGTCCAGCTGATTTTGTGACATTGACAACAGTTAGTCTGGGGATGGCATTGTTGGGTGAGACAAAGTTGATAGAGTTAGGTATATTGCAGGAGGGGAATGAGGATGGAGTATTGCTTTGGGTTCCTTCGTTAGCTCCAGGTCAGCAGCCTTTTTAGAGAGCACGTTTACGAGGACCACCAGCAACAGCTGTACCACCACCAGCAGCTCCTGTGGCACCAGAGGTACATCCAGCACCAGTAGGTAGAGGACGTGGCTGAGGTCGTGGTAGAGATGTTAGGTTGGCTGAGCTTCAGCGGAGTATTGAGAGGATGGAGATTGAGCAGACCTAGAGATTTGATTTTATGGATCAGAGGTTTGATAGATTTGAGCGAGATCAGGACCGTCACTTGGCATACCAGGACACGATGATACAGAGACTTATGGGACATTTTGATATATCTTGTGAGCCATTTTTGAGGAATGATGGAGCTGGACCATCTAGACAGCCAGGACAGAGGGATGATTCAGACACGGATTAGTATCAATGATTATGATTATGGTTTCCCTATTATCGTAGACTTTGTAGACTTTATTAAATATTCTGGATGACTGGGTTATTATTCTTTATTGCTTTTATGATATTTATATGTTTGTTTCATTTTGATAGAGTTTTTTTTATCATACTGGCATTAAGTTCATCAATTATTTTTTGAAACTATGAACTTTGTGGGTGTGTTCTCTGGAAACCCTCACGAGACTATAACTCGTCCACTCGAGATACCGAGGGGTTTAAAGGCTTGTTGCATATGCTAAATGCAATCGTAATTAACTACAAAAGTGTATTTTGTTGTATATTACGAAGGATCAACAAGAGACTAATTTTACTTCTAGCTAGCCGATGATGAATTCTTCAATAGTTAGGGGAGTTTTTCGTTCTAATTTCTTTTCTTCCTTTTACTCACTTTATTTTTATTTGTTCATATACAATGAGGACATTGTATACTTTAAGTGTGGGGAAGGGATCGGCAGAAAAGAAATTTTCTTTAATTATTTATTTAAGTATATAGTTGTCCTTTATATAATAAATTTTTTATAAATTTTCATCAAATTTAAAATTTTTGAGATAATAACTATGTATTTATTAGTTAGAATACTTTGGTTAAACGTTTTGTTTTGTATTTAAAAGCTTAGACTTTAATGTGGATTAACTGTTTTGTACATATAACGTAAGCAATGTAATAAAAGTGATATATAGTTACATGAAATGATGTACTAATAGGCAATCTATATGAGGATTTTTGAATTTTAAATTAATTAATAAAATAACTTGTATATTATTTTATGGTACATAATATGATGTATGACGAAAAAGTCTTAAATCTTAAATTTATTATACGATAATTTTATATGTCTTTATACTTATGTGAAAACATTTGGGGGTCTACTAGTTGTTTCCTCTGTTGTACTAAGTACAT
Source organism: Helichrysum umbraculigerum (assembly GCA_949592205.1). Classification (NCBI taxonomy): domain Eukaryota; kingdom Viridiplantae; phylum Streptophyta; class Magnoliopsida; order Asterales; family Asteraceae; genus Helichrysum; species Helichrysum umbraculigerum. Next base: position 64,645,780 of record CATIUR010000006.1, read on the forward strand.
ACCTGGTTTCTAATTAGTACTCTTAATAATAAAGCAAAAAGAGATATAAATTATTTAAAATCATAATTCCTTAAGTAATCAAACTACGTCGCTTTGTTATACTAAGGTATAGACCTGTCACCGCTGGTTTGATTTAAATTGGATTTGCTTTACCTGAATCAAGTTATGTCGCTCTGTTGCATGAAAATGCAGACCTGTCACCAATGTCTTGATTCTTAAAAATGGATTTCATGTATTTATTTTGAATATACAAGTAAATTGTATAATTAAGTTTAAGAGTATATCATATGTGAAAATCATAAGTAATATACATACGAATAATAAAGATGTATTCAGAAATGTAAGTGTAGATTATTTAAAGAGGATAAATATATTAGTAATCATTCATGAACTATATATTGCACGAATAATAATAATTTTTATTTGTACATTATAGTTATCCATGTTAATCAAATTGTTTAAAATTTTAAATTATGAAACAGATTTCTAATTTAGGTATTCTGATTATTAAATATTAGTTTGATGCTTATCAATTTTAAGTGATAAATATATTCTACTTGAGGACAAACAGAACTTAAGTGTGGGGATATTTGATAACATCAAATAATATCGTATTTATATACTAATATTCCATATATTTTATACACTTTTATTGCATTTCTGTTGATTTAGATACTTAATTTATTTATATTTGCAATTTAGGTATTTTAAGATGAAGAATTGAAGAAATGAACGAAAAAGGAGCTAAAATGAAGAAAAAATAATAAAAGATTAAGACTTTGAGAGAATTGAGCTTTGAATGAAGACTTAAATCATATTATTGGAAGATCGGGCTAAGAAATTAATGTAAACCCGAATTTGTAAAAAAGATAGCCCAAGAAAGAGCCTGGCCCAAAATTGGAAGATTATGGAATTAGAGGTCAACTGGCAGTTGAGGTTATCATCGGGCGGTTGATTATAAATAATATAAGGCGGTGGAAGATCGCAGAGTTGGACTTGGACTCCAAGTAATCCAACAAGCGGTTGAAGACTCTAACCGGCGGTTGGATTGGCGGTTTTGAAAACTATAAATAGAGGCTTCGGTTAACCCATTCAATATACGATTTCAATATACAAAATCCGATTCTAAGGGTTAAGGGTCGACTAAGGGCACGAATTTGGAGGCTAGGAAGCTAGGGCTTGAAGGTTTTACAACCCTATGAAGAGTTAGTTCGATAATTGGTTCGGTTTCTTTATCCTTGTAAATTCAATAAGATTGTTAGGTTATCATGGATCTTGTTTATTTGTTTTCAATTATGAATTAATACTCTTATTGTGTTTATTTGAATGAATATTACTTGAATGATAGTATGAGTTTATGTTTATGTTGGTATTAATTTATTGAATATCTATTATGCATTAATAAATTATTATGTTAAATTAGATGATTGAGTTGTTCTTGACATGATTAATCAATTTATATCATAAACTTCAATAAGATTATTAGGTTTTTATAAATTAATTAACTATGTTTGATTCTTGACATGAAGATTCATGATAGATGAATAACGTATAACTTATGACTTATAATTAATGTGGTAATTTAGCATCGTGCGACGAACTTGCTATAATAAATTGTTGATAGGTTTAATAGAATAGGTTATAAGTGGACAATACTTAAGGAAGATTCCTATAGTATATTCGCATTGAATCCTGTGTTTTGCTTATATATTTATAAGAAAGTTAACTAAGATTAGAGGCTTTCTACATTAGTTAATTCACCAATAAATTAACCAACGGTTCAATACACATGAAGGAAGATTATTAATTTAAGTAAGACTAGTTTAAATAGATACAATCTTCTATCCACTTAATTATCCATAATTGTCCTTAATTACTTAAATTAATTTAGCTTATTGTAAATTAGTATCAAAATAAAATATGTTCGAACGGAACTAAAACGTAACCCCCTTTTATCTGTAATATTAATTGTGAATAATTGTAAATATTAAATTAGGGTTAAATTAAATACACTGTTCCCTGTGTTTGATACCTGGACTTACTTATAAAGCTATATTATACGAACGGGTTATTCTTGCCTGTATTGTATGATAGTAATATTTTTAGTATTTCCTTTATTTAAAAACTTATTATTTTAATAGACTACTATAACACACATCATTGATCCTTCCTTTTACTAGTCTTCTCGGCTGGAATAAAAAAAGATTCTCCGCTCTGCTCCTACTCCTTCTTCACCTTTAGGATAGGGTCGTCGTTTGTCCTTTTTTGCACTAAAATACTAGTTGGAGAAACTAACTGTCTACGTACGAAATTTACGGAACAGGGATAAGAAACCAGGCGGGATAAAAGAAGAGCGAGGTATAGTGAGAAAGCCGGCTTCCGAGTTATACCCGATTATAAAGGCTTGGCCATTTTGAGGGTGGGCCATGGATATCATCGGAAAGATCTATCCCAGATCTACATTTCTAAATTCGTTACACCGAACCGATGTCTTCGGGGAGAAAGGAACAAAATATTTCCGTCGTCTATGCACCATATGATGAAATCGTGGTGGTGCAAACGCAAACATTTCCTCACGAGTATAAACACAAGATTTTGTGTGTCTCGATTCCGATTGTTGTGTCGGTTTAAAAGTTCTTGTTGTCTTTTGAGGTCTTGAAACCGAACTTTTGACACGTTGAGAATTACCGGAATCATCACAATTATCAACCTTTTGATGTTCACTTGTTTCGGTTGATTGAATTTTCCCATAACACTTCATACACTTCATATTCTTTTGTAAAGAATAATTTGTGAACAGAGAAACCTTTTTCGCACACGAAGATTTACTTTCGTAAATCCTTTTCACAACCTTTTCAGATTGCTTTGTTGAGTGAGAGTCATGAGAGAGTTGTTCACGAAGATTTTGAATAGTCTGCAATTGATGTCGTGTAAACGGGGCTTTAGTTTTAAAACGGAAAATACCTAACTTACTACACACAACACAGGCAAGAATACCTGATCATATATAGTATAGCTCAGTAAGTCTGAGTCGAACACAGGGAACGGATGTCAATATTAACAAATTGGAAATTGCTACAATTAATTAAAGCAGTAAAAACAGGGACGTTTTAGTTCCGATCGAACAATTGATAAACAATTATAAAAGAAATGATTATTTAAATAAAACTAAATTATTAAAATAAAGAAATAATAAAATAACTTAATTAAAGAAAAGATTTAATTCAAATGGTTAAAGAAATGCATTTGCTTAGATTACTTTCCTCAAAATCTGGAAATCATGTTATCAAGAATTGCTCACGTATGGATGTTATTGTGCTATAACAAATGTATCAACCCTCCTTACAAGATAAATTGAATCAACACAATTAAGAAAGACATGAAGTTGTTTTCAACCCGCTAACAGTTTAATTTAACGTTGCCCACCGAATTGTGTTTTATATTAATTCAACACCGTTTATGTGATTTATTCTTATAACTTGAATCCACAAAGTCTATAACTATTTCTAGTTATCTTGTTCTTAAACAATTAATACCAATTATTAACCCTAACCCGTCAAACTCAATCTATTCGGTGATAATTCTCAATTAAAACCAACAATCATCAATAATCTTATGATCAAAAGGAACTCAATCTCAATTAATCATAAAACCACGTTAGGTAATTAATAATATTCATTCAATAACCAAGGTTCAACGAATAAACACAAAAACATGAATAAAATCCAATACGATTCGCAATTTAAATAATCAATCCATCAATTAAGTATCATCATCTAAGCAAATGCAATAAAAACTTAGCCACTCATATTATGACAGAAAATCAGATTCAAAAACAACATCATAATCATAATCGAATGAAATAAAATAATGAATTCGAACCGAAATAATGAGATAATGATTGAACGAACGAAAGTCTTTGATTCCTCAAGCTTCAATCCCTTCAAAATGCTCTGGAATAAGGGTTTTTTTATCTGAGAATTCGTCTGGAGAAAAGTTGTGAAGTGTGTGTAAAATGAGAGCAAAATGATCTTTTTAGGGTTTCTGTCGAGGCAATCCATACGCCGTATGGAATTCCATACACCATATGGATTGAAAAGCCCATGGGTTTGACCCGCGTAAACTGGCGGCCCGGCTCACTTCATCCATACGCCGTATGGATCAATTTTCCCAGCTTCTTCATCATCGACTTCCATTTCTTCACTTTTCCTCATTTTAACTTATTTTCTTCAATTCTTGCTAGTTTTCCACTTCTTTTCCGATTCAAACTCCAAATAATTCCTAAATGCAAATATGAACGAAATGAGTATCGCATTCAAATGAAATGCATAAGAAATTAATCAAACTAGGGGGGTAATTAGTACTATAAAATAGCACATTTTGGCGTTCATCAGCAATGCAAGCTTATGATCTTCTTGTAGCCTGGATAACACTGTTTGTTGAGCACTTGGGTTTGAAGCATCTTCAATTCTTCTTCCTTCATTAACCATAACTTGTTTCCACCAAATCTTCTTATCAATGCTTCCCATAAATCGTATGAGGTTGAGATTTTAGTACGAGGGAAAAGATCCAACACATCCTTTGGTAAGAAGCTTGTAAGTGACTCATATGCTTTCTTTTCTCTGGTGAAATCCATCCGTTTTTCAACACTCATCAATTTACTAGGTGTACACACAATGTCATCAAAGCCCAGATCCACCATTTTCGGTCTCTCATACCGATTGGTAATAGATATCCATAAATCTGGATCCTTGTATGCAATTAATTTTTCAAACTTAATCTTCCAAGTAATAAAATCCTCAAAGAATAATGACCTAGAAGATTTCTCTACAAACTCCTCAAAATCCATTTTTCGAGTTTTCACTCCAAAATTTCGTTCAAGAATATCGAAAACTACTTGAGTAAAACGAAACTTTTTCCAAACTAAAATTAAGCACTTTTAAGCTCAAAAAAGGAAGTGCCGCAAAATTGCTAGTATCGCAGCAAGAACAGTGTCGCACAATATGGTAGTGTCGCTTAACAATGTGTCGCCGAGCAGAACTCAAACAAGATTAGCGACACTCTAGAAGTGTCGCACAAACACACAATATTGCGACACTTAGGGAAGTGTCGTACACCAGCAGGTATGTGCAAAAACCCTAAGCGCACAGCAGCAGCAACCTTCAACTTTTCAATCAGTAATCACCAAGGTAAGCCGTTTGAACACAAAATCGGCCTTTAACTATCTTCAATTACAATAAACGAGTAGAATATCAAACAATCCAACTTCAATCCGTGACCGATCCAAAACAATCTTCAACTGTCGGTTTCAATAACTCAAAATCGAAGCCCGAATTCACGTAATACGTCGATTCAAATCACCTGTATATCCTTGTATACACGGCTTTGATACCACTTTGTAGGTCCTCGAGGTCAGGATCTATCAGATCGTTAACACGTTATAAGTGCGGAATCCTTATAACAATGATTGAACGTATTAAATCGAACACAAACACAATCGAATATCAAACTTTTATGTATATTGATAATATATTTCATATAAGACTTACAGAAATCGCACACACACTTTAGGGTTTCGTCAACCTTTACAATTAACCCTAACTCCCTATTTTTAGCCTGACCTTTGACCCTTGACCCTTGCGACACTCACTTAGCCGCTTTATTGCGACACTAGCTTAGTGTCGCAACTGCGACACTGGCTAAGTGTCGCAGGTCAACACTTGAATATTTCTAACTTCACTAATCTCACTTCTCATTTACAACTCGATTTTACAATATCGAAACGTACAGACTTAGACCAACTGACTGACACACAATATGCACCAACAAACTCCCCCTTGTCAGCAGCTTGGTCTTCAGATGTCTTCGTTTCAGTTCAGGCTTTTGGAAATTAAAAAATCGATCATTTCAGCAGCTTGGACTTTTATCTGCTTGTATATTCTTCTTAATTAATACATACCACAATGACTTTATGAAACTTTTCAGCATCAATCTTGAACTCAGTGTCAAAGATGATTTTATTTGCATGAAGAGTTTCCAAGTCTTTCTTTGTCAGATTGTTAAGACTTAGAGTATCATAAACATGTATCTGTGTAGTCTTCAGCCCTTTTCATTTATCTTGTCATAGTGCTAGTATAGAAATCTTTTCAAAAAGCTTAATGGCATTTTCTCCAATGGAATTGTCTTCAAAGTCTTTGGAGCACGACAAACAATCTTTCTAATCTTTGATACTTGATTTTAAGAATGATATGTGACTTGGAGAAGAAATATTAACTAGACCCAAAACAACCTCGTAGATTAGAAAAAATAATTCTTCAAAGTCTTTGGAGACGAAAATTTGTCTTGGCTTTGATACCACATGATAGTCCTCCTAACGACCTCGTAGATGAATCGAATCGCGGAAATAAACAATCGATTGTATGAACGTGAAATAAAAAACACGAAAATATAAATAATGTTTCTGTATATTAATTAATCACGATTACAGAAAATAAACAATTAAGCTCACCAAACTCTCTCAATCTCTCTGAAAAAATGCTTTTCACAGTGAAGCACTTTCTCTCAGTCACCTTTTATGAAACCCTAGCCGTCTATATATAGGCTGACTATTGACTATTGCGACACTAGCCTAGTTTCGCTATTGCGACACTAGCTTAGTGTCACTAATACACAAAAGTGTCATTTTTCTATACTCAAGCTAAACTATATTTATATACAAGATGTTGGCACACAGACATGTTGATTATGCATCAACATTCAATTAACTCACAATGGTAAATTCCGATCTATAATGTGTTTTAAATTCGATATGCGATTTTGGAAATGCACATGTGGATTTTGATATTTGTACTACACAGAATTTTGATCTATTCATTATCAAGGGATTTTGGTTTATTTTGATTTGATATGAAATTAGGGTTTATAGGATGGATTATGCAAATAATATACATGAAGCAAATGATTTTGCAAATGTATCAAGCATAAAATTTCATGTGTATTTTATCGGTACAAAGGAATACAATACCAAGAACTAAATTTTCATGGAATTGAACCACAGGTACACACCCTCATATTCACTTTGTTGTTGCAAATTGCTAAAAGTATTATCAGTGTATGTGCTTTGCAATATGAATACATAAGGGCATTATTGGGATTATGATGAATGATGTGTTGTATGAACCCATCAACACCTCTGCAAAAGACAGACAAGCTGCCTACATAGCTCAATCCTTCTACCTGAATTGGTAAGATCATTGTTTTAATCTTTCAACATTTCTCATATTCATTTTTCAAATGGCAGTATAATACTGCATATGTTTGTGTAGGTTCTTAGACCCAATTATACTCGAAAACTATCCTACAGAAATGAGGGACAATTTAGGATATGTATTACCTAAATTCTCAAGCGATAACTTTAATAAGCTCAATAATGGTTTAGACTTCATTGGCATCAACCATTATACGAGTTCAATGCAAAAGACTGTTTACACTCGATATGTGAACAAGGGCCGTACATTTCCAAAACAGAGGGCTTTTAGCTCAGAAGTGCATGTGGCTATATATGTACATGCCGGGCAGGTTCAGCAACAATCAGAAGAGGTGATGGCCATGTTTTGACCCGTAAAAAGGTAATAACTTTTTTGTCCTATAAATTTAACATTTTCAAAACATAATTGCATCACATATAATTATGAAATTGTACTAATCCCTCCGTCCCAAATTGTTTGTCCATCTTACTATTTATACTTGTCCCAAAATAATTGCCCACTTTCAAAAATAAAAATGCATTATTGTTTATATTTCCTATATTGCCCTTAACTTTAAAACTACACATACCTCAAAGAAAACAATTTAATTAATGATTGAGGGTTAAAGTTGTCATTATACTAAGGTCAAAGTTGCATTTAATGTGATTTTCTTAATATGTGTGTTTTCAACTTGCTGACAAACAATTTGGGACGGAGGGAGTACTATTCTTATCGTCAGAAGAAACCATTTAGGAAACGTTTGACACATTTATCCTGTTTCATTTTTGGATTAGTTTTGTAAATTTAACCATTTGACCTGTTGCGAAAACTTTCTAAATGCACCCTTAGATAATATTAACTATGATTTATATTGGATGTGGGGTATGCAGACGGAAGTGGATTGGCTTTATGTTAAATCTCTACGATAATACACCAATATATATCAGTTAGAATGGTGAGTTAACTATAAATCCTCAATAAGCACTTGTATATATATTTAAGACGTAGTTTGGCCACATCGAGCATGTTGTATGCTGAGTGCTCCCTGTTTCTTTGTTTGGATTTGTGTTGTAATGCATGTAGCGAGAGTGTAATGTGTGAATTTTGTAGGTTTGGGCGAGCTAGACCAGCCCATTTCGAACATCAGTGTTGCTTTTTTACATGGGGATTGTCTGATCTCTTTGTTCTTTGCGCACGAGTTCTGTTTTGTTACAGGTGTTGCAGAATATTAGTTACAAGTGCAGTATTTGTATAGATTGTGTGCAGAAAAGTATGAATAAGGTCTAAATTAAAGAAGGCTGATGAGTTGTTGCAACCTGTTTTAAAGGAGTACAAAAAAAAAAAAAAAAAAAACATGTGGTGATCCTTCATTGCCATTATAATCTTTTAATAAGAGATTCGCAGTAAATTGTTTCAAGAGAATAAGCAAAGTGGTCAAAGGAATAGCAGGGAGCAAAACCTTATAGTTGTTGTATCACGATGAAGTACATCCATCAAGTGGAAAGGAAGACACAAAAAGGGTAAAGACGAGTCCACACCACTAATGAGAAATCATAATCGTCAATAAAAGTGGGACACTACAAACCAACAATAAAGGTTCAACTATTGGCCAATGATTTCTTGCCCATTGATTCGGATCCACATCTAATTTTATATTTTCAAATACTTATACAATGTTAAGTAAAATGTTGTTATTATTAATTTCAGTTAACATTTTTAATTGTAATTTTTATATTTAAACCCGCTCAAATCACATATTTAGATATTTCTAGCCATTATAACAAAATTATTCTAGTATGTAATAGTTATATGTTTCGAGCATCAACTTAACATCAAAAACTTTCAATACCATGATAATAATACCGTCGGAATGGTTACATATATATGGATATACGAAATTGAAAGTAAAAATCTAACTACCTTACTAAACTACCGAAAAGAAATTTGCATGAAAATGGAAAGGTGAGTGTAATGTACTAATGTGAGATGCTTATGAATTTCCTATAAACAAGAAGACATGATGACTAACGAGTAAAATGATATTAACTAAAGTACTAAACGGTATGCAATTGACCAATCGTTCATCTTCAATTGTTAGACACTCGGTTACACATCATTTATAAAACAAGTACAAATCAATACGAATAGCCTTCACATACTTCGTTTCATCGATTAAATCAGTTACAAAAGTTTTTGCATATATTAGGTTGCTCAATTGCGCAAAAAGACTTACTTGAACTCATAGCTCTTTCTCTTTTTATCTTTTGAGAGCTATATGTACCTACAGTTCTATATGGGATGGGGACGTTACAAGAGATCCTTAAAATACTCACGACAAGACAATAAGCTCTTGCAAGGGCATCGAGTAAAAGCAAATCTAGTGAATTCCGCAGCCCAATTAAAATATGTCGTGTGTACATGAAAATCCGTCTAGTCAATCATGTTTTCGCCACCCATTAATTAACAATTTATCAACTTGACTTAATTTTGATCAAAAAGTGAATTTTTGCTTGCTTCGCCCCAAGAAAATAAGATTTTAGGTGAACCTTTAGTCCTATGTGGCGACAAGTTATTGGGTGGCGAGGCGAGTTTATTGATCATCAGATTATCTTGTACACATGACGTCTATTAAGTGGCCACTTGAATTTCATCTAGTTCGCCTTTTAATTTATACAAGAATCGTGATGATTTTTTTCTTAAAAAGAATACGACACATACTAGATAGTGAGAAAAGGCTTAACCGTTCACTTAAGTAATTGACTCTAATTATTATACACATGTAAATAAGTTCTAACTAAACAATGTCGACTTTTATCAATCAGACAACTTTCTTTAAACGTACCAAGGCATTTTTATCAAATACATCAAACTTTATTGAATCGACATTTATTTATTAATGATGAGATTATAAATGCAGGCATGCAACGGTTTGAAATTATTGTTAAATTATTTGAAATAACCTGACGATTCTTTATTTGTTGATGTATATTTTGATTTTGAGAAACCAAAACTTTTGATTATAAAAAGCATATTTGTCACAATGATGTTACTTGACATTTTCTTATTTTATTTATACCAGTAATAATTTATAATTTATAGTTTTTATAAATATTATAAATATAATTAATCTATGAAAACTAAATCAAAGTGGTTGAAGTTGAGGTAACATGAAGATAAAATAAAACTAATAACAAAAGAAATAAATGGAAGTAGTCTAGGGACCAAGTTGAACAAATGGTGAAACCAGATCTCTTCTTCATTTAATTATTCAAATAAAAATTTATATTTTTCTTTTATCAAAAGCCCTAAATCCCCGTCTCGTCTCTCCACTGCCATCGCTCAATTCTGCCGCCAACCTGTCACCTTCATTACCGCTTGCCAAAGGTAACCATTTTCAAATTCTTTAAACAAGAGATATATATGTTTGGTTTGTTAAAAATGCAGGTATATTGACACTTAAATTGTCCAATAACGCTTTTACTATCATGGTCCAATACCGCAATACATTTAGTTAATCAGTTTGTGTATGTGTTTGTGTTTGTGTTTGTATCTGATTAAATTTGTTATGGACAATTAATTAGTTATGTTTTTTAGGGCTTACTGAACCTATAAACTCAGTTTTAGTGACTTTTTCCAAAATTAAGCAATCACATAAGTTGAGAAAATAAGCTTAGCTAAACACCCATGATGTATTCATACAAAAAGTTTTGTTTTTTTGCCATGAAAGATCACACCTTGGTTGAATTTGTTGTTACACAGAATGAAACTATTGCATGAAGTGATGGGTTTTAGGCACTATGTTACCCCCAACACCTATTTTACTAGTGGTTTTTACCCATTTAAATGCGTTATAATGTCTAACGTTTTTAGTATTTCGCAAAATTTGCAGGTTTGGAAGTTTTAAATGGCCGAAGAGGGGATGGAAGACACAAAGTTGTCTGACAAAATAGAAAGGTGTGTTTTATGGATTCTAGTTACTTCTTATAGTTGCATTTATTATTATGTTCGATTCTAGACATTTTGTAGTTCTATTCTGATGCAATTTGTAGTTTTATCTGTTTCGTATTATTTTATCACCCCCGATGAAGCTTATTCTGTTGTGATATTTGTTATAAACTCTTTTTGCTGCCAGAGAAGCTCCTCAACTAGTAAAAGTATTAAAGGATATAACGTCTGGGCTCGACGATCTGAGACCTAAAGTTCAACTCTTAACTTCAAAGGTATGAAACTCTTTAAACATTGATTCACATGGTTGGCTCTTCATTTCAATTCAAGTTTACTTATGATGTTGGAATTATATCTTATCGAGTACAAGAGTTAAAAACCAAATAGATAAAGAGTTTGATTTGTACATTTACTTAAATCTATCTGTTTTACGTGTAGCATTTCTCGTTATATATTTTTATTTTCATTCATTGTTTTAGTTATAACACTGTATATGACATTATGATCAGGTTAAGTCAGGTGCTTATCCAACAGCAGATGGGATCAGTTATCTCGAGGCCAAGTATTTGCTTCTTTTGAATTACTGTCAGTCACTTGTGTATTATTTGCTTCGAAAAGCGAGAGGACTTCCGATTCAGGGACATCCTCTTGTTCACGGTCTTTTAGAGACAAGATTGTTTTTAGAAAAGGTCATGCTCATTCACATCTTTTTAAATTCAAATTTTCACTGGTTGTATAATTTGGCTAACAAGTATTTATCATTATGTGCAGATACGCCCAATTGATAAGAAGTTGCAATACCAAATTCAGAAACTAACAAAGCTAAGTGTGAATCCATTGGAGGGTCTGGGTTCTGAAGACAAGAAACCTAATGAAGCAGATGATTCTTTGAGGCTTCGTCCAAACCCAGACATGCTTATAGAGAAAGTTGCTCTTGATGTGAGTTGTTTTATCTAAATGGGTTCAGTAATGGATCCATACAGGACGTGCTTATGAGAACAAAGTTGGGTAACGGGTCAAAATGTGTTCTGGTAAAAAAACGGTGTGATAATTAGTGTGCAAAATATGGTCACAAAAGTAATTTTTTTACAATACAAAGAATTTAGGATGTTTTATGCCATTAGAAACACATTTTGGTTGACTTTTAACTGGTACAGCCCTTTTTTTTTTTTTTTTTTTTGATGATCTTATGTTTTATTTAATTAAGAGCGTTTGGCCTGCTAACAGAAGTTGAATCAACCCATTTATAAATAATTGGGTCACTGATCTCTATGGTGTGATATTGTTTATTTGTATGATTATAATAGATAGAGGTGGCAAAATGAATGGGTCGGGTCGGGTCGGGTCGGGTCACGGGTCTAGATGGGTTTGGGTCTAAATGGGTCCGGGTCTAGATGGGTCATTTAGAAAGATGGGTCTAAACGGGTCCGGGTCAAATGGGTCTCGGGTCGGGTCGGGTCATCGGGTTCACCAATTTTTATTTTTTTTTTTGAGTGAAAAATGAAAAAAATGAAATGAGGTGGAAAAAAAAAATTACCCGCTAGACCCGTCTAAACCCGTTGGTTAATTGTTACATAATTAGAGGTTATATTGAAAAACCCATTTAGACCCATCCAAAAAATGGGGAGGAGACCCAACAAACCCACCCCCTCCTAAAAATTAACCAAATTGACCCAAAATTAACCAATGGGTCTAAAATTGCCACCTCTAATAATAGAAGTAGGTCTCATGTTTATTTGTTTTGAGTTGTAGGATAATGATGGTAAATATCGACCCCCAAAGATTGCACCAGCATCAATGGATGAAAGTAAGACCTCAAAACATGAGAGAAATGTGTCAAGAAAAGAGAAACAAGCATTCCGACATGCTCTGCAGAGCGAATATGCAAGAGATTTAATGAATGATCTTGAGGGAAAGCCTGAGGAGGTTAGGTTGCTCTTAATTTATTTGGCAGTTTTATTTGTTTTAGTTGTGTTTTTATACACTTGGTTTGATCATTGAACCAGGTGAGGGAGGATGTTGGAACTGAAGATAGAGATGTGATTAAGTATAAGTCGAAATTGGAAGAACGTGCAAGGAGAGAAGAAGAACTCTTCACCCGTGCTCCTCTTACAAAGGAAGAAAAAACAAAGCTGAAACATATGCGGAAATCAAGAAACGGGTCAGCCTTTTGTCAATATTAAATGTTTGATATTTAATTCTGTTTATGTTGATGAATTAGTAATGTATTTTTTCTTTGGCAGGCTGCTTGGTCTAACTGGTGGTTTCAATGATGAAATTAAATTTTTACCTATAGAGGAAGGTGTTGGTGGCCAAACCGAATCTTTCATGGATTCGGATCGTGGCGAAAGGAAGTTCAAGAGACGCAAGGTATACAGTTTATTAATATTAGTAGTCCATAATTTTTTACTAGAAGCTCCTTTCTAATTGAATTCTTTGTTGGACCAGGTTAAGATATAACAGTTCTTTTTGTTTTCCTTGAATTGCTAAATATTGTGGCTCATCAGATTGTTCTTTTGTATATTTCTTAAATAGTTGTAATGTTGTATCATGAGCTATATATGGTTTACTTACAAAATTGATGTTTATATATTCAATTGTTTGCCTTCGTGTCCCCATTTCAACTTTATCATCCCGAGCCTTACTGTTGCTGTAATCTGTTAACAGAGGAGACATTAGGGATGGCTAGAATTGAACTCAGAAGCTAAGAGCAGGCCCCGAGTGAATGCCAAGTCCTTTTTCTTCAAGAATTGGGATGACAAGTTTTAAAGAAAAGTGAACGAGAAGTAAAACGGATAGATAGAGATAGACAACCTTATGTTTGTTGTTCTTTTCATCTTCTTTAGATGCAGCTCATGAGTTGTGTAAAGAGATGGTTTTGTTAGCCTTTTAGAATATTCAGTGTGCTTATTATTTTTACAGATTCCTCTGTCTTTCATATGCGGGTAATTTTGATTAAAGTTATTCACGATTGTAATCTTTTATTATGTTATTTTGTGAACGAGTTGGAGGTTAATCATTTGATTAATGGTAAACAAGTTTTGTTGAGCACAAATAATGTGCATTTCATTTTACAAGTCTCTTCTTTTCGTTAGAGTAATTACAGTACCAACCTGAGCTGGGTATGTTTGCAAGTGCACTTTTAATTTATCAAACTAGTAAGATAAGAAGCTCATGAATAGGGATGGCAATGGGTCGGATATGGATCGGATGATGTCATATCCACATCCATATCCATTTAAATATTTTCGTCCGTATCCATATCCATATCCATTTAATTTTAATTCATCCATCCACATTCATATCCGATGGATTAAGCGGGTTAATGGATGTCCGTTGGGTATCCAACAAATGTTAATAAATTTTCTAATATGGAATGAAACCAACAAATATTGTAACAAAAAAATAAATATAACGTAACATACGAAGATCTATTCACAAGAGCGTGTAATCATTGTCGTCAATGAAGCATAATTGGTTACAATTACAAATAAACATATAAATGTGCAATCTTTATGTTTATCGATTAATCACACACATGTTTTGATTGTTATCCATCGTGGATTGTGACTTCACTATTTGGTCGGAAGCAAACTTGGCTCAGCGTTATAGATTTAAGCATTTCGATTTTCTTTATAAACAATAATACAAAAAAAAAACCCATCAAATATACACATTAGATATTTAAGATTTACGACTTTATATATTCAATTTCAATAACATATTAATAGTTTATGGTTTATATGTATATGAATTTGTAAATTTATGTGTATATACATATATATATATATATATATATATATATATATATATATATATATATATATATATGTGTGTGTGTGTGTGTGTGTGTGTGTGTGTGTGTGTGTGTGTGTGTGTGCGCGCGCGCGCGCGTGTGCGTGTGCGTGCATGTGCGTATATATGTATATGTATTTCGGGTGATAATGGATAAATCCATGGATGACACATTGTCATCCATATCCAATCCACTATTTTATCCACATCCATATCCATATCCACTATTCATCCATTTAGATCGTTCATATCCACTATTAAATGGATGGATCGGGTGGATATCCGATGGATTGGATGACCACTGCCATCCCTACTCATGAATGATACTAACATAACAAATCATGGTGGAACAAATCTCAAGTTATAATAAATTCACCGTGTTCCATACACCCTCTTTTGTTTCATTGCTGTTAAAAGGGATTCCAAACCATTAGCAGTCAAGAAAATTAGTTAATTTACAATTGGAGCTGTTATATAACTGAACACTCGATTTCATAACCTTTATCGATGTGCTCCAAAATATTAGTTTCTGTAACATGTTATCAGTGATAAAGAGAAACCAGACTTTATATGCAATGTGCTAGTAAGTTATATTTTAGAAGGTAGCGGTAAGAGTTGCATACACACATCAAGTGTTATGTTTTGATGAACTAACATAGCTGGTAATGATATTAATTTGACTGGAAAACCTTGTTTGATCTTATACTCATATAGTAACAATTATTTGGAGTCTTTTGAAGAGCTTGGACATTATAATGGTGTACTATATGGTTCGATTCAAATTTTTTAAGTCTTTGACATAAACGGGTTAATATCTCAATCTAATGTTGTAGAAGCCTACCATTATCAAGACAGGCAGATCAGAAGGCCTTTATATAAAAGCATTTTAAGATTAGTTTAAGACCAAACATCCTACACAGGATTTCTGTAACCAGTCAAACCAAGATTACAGTAGCTCACAAAAACTTTATTGGCTTGTCTCGCTGTTATGTCTACTCATAATTCTACAATCCATTTTGGTCTACCATAAACTCAAGCTTCATATACCCACATGCAATAAGTCGAGGCTTGATCGACCCATGCTATGTGGGTATATTAGTACATACAATACACATACCGATTCTAAGGATAACACTTCATGAATACAAAGAATCAAAAAAGGACAACTTAAGGCAAGTAGCGAAAAATGAAGTAAGTCTTTAATTGTCCAGCCAATTTGTTCATCAGTAGAATACAAAATTTCCTAGATGCTACCCTATATATTACACATAAAGAAAAAGAAAAAAATATCAAAAGACCATCATTGGTATCCATTCTTGCTTCAACAACACCTTGTTGACCTTTATTGATCCTTCTGATTTAATAAGCACACTCAAATCATGATTTTAGTTGAAGATGTTGTTACGTCTTTCCTCTCAGTGGTTGCAGCTGCATGACAACGAGTAATAGCATAAGATGTTCCATTAATTTGCACAATATTCACTTATATAGTAACTAAAATTTGCAATTCTTATTAAGGGGTCATCTTAAGTTTCGAACATAGCTACCATCAACATGAACAACCAATGCGGTTCGCAAGATTGTCCTTTTTCATCATAGTAACACTTCTATAATCAAATATTGCAATTTTGTGCGGTAGGTTGAAAGGCATAAAGAAGAGGCAGCACATGAAGAGTCTAAGGGAAACATACAACAGAGCCGATTTACAATTCGATAATCGAAATTTATACTAAGTTACAAACTGCAAGCTAAAACCAATGTACCCATTTCAACTTTATTAAATACCAAAACTGATCAACTAAAGTGTTTGGATGTGCATTTTAAGTGATAGCAAGTTTACACCTCATTATCCCAAGTATGAGTATTGTGATATTAAATAATCACAAAATCAAAACCCCATAATCAAAAATCTTAAAACAGTCATATACTAACAGCATACATCTACATAAACATAAAAATTTACACAAGAAATCTTAAAACTGACCAGATTCGGAAGCTGCCGGAACTTCGCCGTAAATCGATTTAAGTTTTGATAAAGAAACAACAGGTTTCTTATCAGCTTCAGCATCAGCATAGAGTTTCTGTTTCCAATTCCAGACGGTTTGTCTCATTGATTTGTTTGATTTGACAAGTGAATCCCTTTGTGATTCTAGGGTTTCAATATGTCTTTGTTGGTTTAATGATCTAAGAGTCAACCCTGCGAATGCACTCAACAGGAAAACGTTGATCACTGTGTTGTTGCTTGCTGCTTTGTTTGCAAATTCAATTGCTTTTGTAGCTAATTCCATTTTCGCATACAACTGAAATTCAAAATTGGGTTGTAGAGTGTCTCAAAAAATTAGGGTTTTGAAGTCTATCAAATCATCAATCCAGGGTTCAACCGGTATTGCATATACTCACTCGGTCCCAATAAATTTAAATGTAAAAATTACAGTACTATTTACTATTTTTCTTTGCCACTTAAAAAAATAACTACAAATCTTCTGTTAAATCCTCAAATTTACCTCTTTTAATACTTTCAAATCTCAATAACTCATTTTTTTACATATATTTCACTTAAACTTATCTTAAATATAAGATTAAAATAAGTAAAAGTAACATTTTATTAAAATATCATAAACCCAATAATTTTCAGTGAAAGACATTCTTTTTGAGACGGAGGGATATTTTACAAGTCAATTATGTCAATTGTACGTACACCTTTCATTTTTAGCATTGACGAAAAAGGAAATGTACATTTTTTAGTCTTGCCAAAAAAGAAAAGTGTACATATAATATACATACTAATTGACAAGTTTGATAACTACAATAAAAGTTTTGAAAGTACATTCCTCACAATAATTAAAGAGATACAGTATAATAATATATTCTAAAACAAGAAACCCTTAGTTTAAATTTTGCCTTTACTTTATTTGCATCCAAAAAATTATACAAACAAATAAAAATATAATCCTAAATACACCCTTGATTAAATTAAACCACAAGGGCAATTCATGCAATGTACTCTGTATTTTATATACTACTTAATAGGTAAATTTTTGATAATTAAATCGAAAAATTTAATAGAATAACGAAATTAAAAAATATAATCCTAAATACAACTATTTGTTTAAAAAAACTTAATGTTAAACATGTTATTTCTACTTATAAAAGTTGTACTTGCTCCCTCCATCCCATCACAAGTGTCAACATTACTATTTTGGGTTGCCTAATATAAGTGTCCACTTCTATATTTCAACCAATCGAAAGATAGTTTAGCGGATAAATATGTTATTTGATTGGTGAAAAATATAATTAGTAGTGAATCCTAAAACTGTATGCAAAATCAAAGTGAACACGACTAATACGGAGGGAGTAAATAATTTTACTTGATCATTTCTATGAATGTGATGGTTTGGGTTGTTAAAGAGGTATGAGCATCCACTTTAACATCTTTGTTATAGATAAAATCAGTCGTAATAAACTGGAAGCATTTGCATCTTTTTCTGCTAATTATGGTTCGGAGTATTTCACAAATTATGATTTTAAACAATCAATAAATCACAAAAGTGAACATCTTTGTTAGAGAGAGAGAGATAGACAGAGATCTTATGACATGGGAGTAGAGTGTAACATCCTGTTTCTGGGCCTGGAAATAAACGTTTATTTTAATAGCGGAAATGGTTTATTTGAAAATAAATGGTCAAAAGAGTTACCGATTTAATTGTGACTAAAGAAATATTGCTTGTTTCAAATAAACAAAGTTGACGGTAAAATAAAAGTGTTTTAACTTACGGGTATTTTCGGGTTCCAGACAATAGGCTAGAAAGAGGTATGATTTAACAGTAAATAAAGATAGGGTCGGTGGAATGGACCGACTCATTTCCCACCTCACCTAATTTCTTTACTCCTCTTTTCTCTCAAACCTTTATCATAAAAACTCATAGAAAATCAAGAACATAATCTAGTGATTACATCTTGCTAAGGAAATCAGATTCTTCCTTTCATCATCATCTTGCTCATCATCTTGATTGTAAGTGTTTTATGGTTCTTGAACATAACTTATAGGAAATAGATAAATGATGAAAATAGTTGTTTTGTTAAATTAAAGCTTGAATAACATGATTTGTTGATCTCTTGATGATTATTTGTTGATATGAGATGATTACATGATGATCTATGGCTAGAAATTGTAATTGTTCTTCATGAGTTAGGGTTTGTTGAAATTAGTAGTTAGATGATGATGCATGCTTGAATCTCATGTTAGAATAGGTCGTTTTATGTTGGTATATGTTATAGAATGTTTATATAACGTTCTTTTTGCTGATAATCGAAGTAAAGGAGATAAAATTGAGGTTTTAGGTGTTAAATGTTCGAAACTTGTTTGCTGATCTGCTGGTGCCTGATAACATGACCTAGCCGGCGGCTAGTTCTATTACCCGGCGGCTAAACGTCCCCAGCCGGCGGCTTAAACAGCTTAGCCGGCGGCTTGTTTTGGTAGATTTAGAGACTTTTGTTCTGATGTTGAAAATATTAAATCACCCGGCGGATTAGGTGTTTTAGCCGGCGGCTAACGTCTCTAGCCGGCGGCTTAGGCTGCCAAGCCGGCGGGTTCTTGGACCTTTTGTGCTGATGCTGTAATTAACTTGATTAATATATTGTATGCTTAATTCCAGTAGGTAATGGCAAGATTATTTGAATGAATTGATATGCGATAATATAATTTGGATGATGTTAATATTTATGAATTGAAGTGAAATATGGAATAAGATACTAACTTGTTGTTATTGTTGTATTATCAGATAAGCGGGCGGCCACTCAGTAAAATTAGACCTCTGAGTTGGTGATCAGATCAGATAATATCGGTGAGTGGTTATCGTAATCCTCGGGTCAACCCAGTTGTAACGGGTTTCGGTTACAACGGGTAAACCAGGATAGTTCATATTATTAGGTTGTTGTTAATAGTCGTACTGGTACCAGTTTGTTTATTATGTTGTTGGATATATATATATATATATATATATATATATATATATATATATATATATATGAGTTGTTGTGTGATTATTGTCTTGTTGCTCAATTGCTATCAGTTGTTGAACTGTTGCTAGTTGTTGGTTGCTATTGCATGGTTGCTTGCAATATGGTTGATTTCAGAGGTCAACATTGGTCGGTTGGGTTTGGATACTATTGTGTAGCTGTCTAGGTTTCTTTGATACACATAGTTGAGAATAAACCTAGTCAGTGAAGGTAGTACTCAGGCTGTCGGTAGATCACTGCGAATGGCATACAGTGGTCGTGGTTTCTGGGTTGGTTGTATACCAGGAACCACCGGTCCTCTTGACGCTATGTGCTTATGTGTTTTCCTTGTTGTAATTTATCTTGTTGTAAGACTTGTTATGAATGGGTTGAACCGTCGGTTACGGTTCGATTCACTTAGCAATAAGCTAATCCCTCGTGGTTTAATGTTTTGCAGATTGTGGTTAGTTGATGTAGATGTTCGGGTTGTAGATGATGACGGGAAGTTTGACTAAGTTTGACGCAACTCTGATTTTTGTTGATGTTGTTTTGGAAAACGTTTATATATAAGGCCCGTTTTGTGTTCATATGGGTTGAAATTAATATGGTTGTAATTACTTGACTTATGTAGTTATCTTTTGTAGCCGTTAAACTTGGAAGTATTGTAAGTCGGTAAATATTTTGGGAACTTTCGCTTCCGATTTCGAAATATAATATTCTAATGATATGTTTTGGTTTGAAAATATTAAAATATGTTATTTGAAAAAGGTCGGGTCTTACAAGTTGGTATCAGAGCATAGGTTTGGGTGAATTGGGCATTTGCGAATGTTCAATCCCAAACTTATTTCGGTTTTAGTCAAACATTCCGGTAAGTGGGATTAGCTTTGGGATTGGGGATTGGTTAGTATAGTGAATGCTAATGATTAACAAGTTGCAAGTTGTGTTTTGATTGTGAGTACAGGAATGGCAGATAATGAGAACCCGACTCTCAACAATGTTTCTAGAACTGAGCTTCCGCCTCCGGTAAATAATGATGGTAATCATGGGCAAGCCGGGACTTCCAATGTGAATCAGGATGAAACTAGCCAAGATGATTATTTGTTACATATGGAGGATGAGGTTATAAGACTTAGAAAAATTGAACAGTTGTATTTGGAGCAACAAGCTAGGTCAACTCAGCAGAGGGACATCGGTTGTCAGTTTCCTTCTCCGCAGCAGAATAAGTTATGTTCATTTAAGACTTTCAAGGCGTGTGGACCCAAAGAATTTGAGGGAGGTAATGATCCGATGGTGACATTGAACTGGTTAAGGGACACCGAGAGGAAATTTGATGTGTGTCAGTGTGAAGATGAGTTAAGAGTCAAATATGCGGTTCAGTTATTGAAAGGTCAAGCGATGAACTGGTGGGATTCTGCGACTGCACAAATGACACCGGAACAGAGATCTAGAATCAATTGGGCCGAGTTTCATAGGGAGATTTGTAAGCAGTTCTGTTCGGAGTTTGATATGATTAGACTTAGGCAGGAGTTTCTGGATATGGAGTTTTCTGAGAAAATGACAATGTATGAGCTTATCAATCAATTCACCGATAAGTTAAGATTTGTTCAGCAATGGGTTCCGGACGAGAGGACTAGGATTACCCATTTTGTTAAGACTTTACCACCACAGTATCGGACATCAGTGAGGTTGGCTCATAATTTGACCGAGGCTTTTGAGTTAGCTAGGTCGGTGCATGGTGACAATCAAGCATGGGAGAAATTGGGTAAGGAAAAGTTGGCGCAACAATCTAAGAGTAGTTCATCCGGAACTAAAGTATGTAATAGAAGGATTGAGTTTGGTGATGACTCGGTGGGTAGTGATCCAAACCCTTGGTGTGCCACTTGTAGGTCGAGGCATTCGGGTCCATGTACTTCTCAAACATTAAGGTGCATTTAGTGTGGAGCATTGGGGCATAGTGTTAGAGAGTGTACATTTCCTCAATTTGTATGTTGGAACTGCAAGAAAGAGGGTCATCGGGCAGGGCAATGTCCGGAGAATGTTAGGCAAGGTTCGGGTTTAGCTGGAAGTTCGGGTTCTGGATCGGGGTCTACAGCATCGGTTGGGGAGAAGAGAAAGACAGCGCCTGCTAGAGCTTTTCAGATGACAGTAGGAGATTTGCTGGAAGATAACAACCCAGGTAGATTCTATATTAATTTTGATGTGATATATATAAATTGTAATTAGTATTGTATATCGTTAGTAGTTGAAATTAGATGGGGATTGGATTTCGGGGACGAAATCCTCTAAGGGGGGAAGATTTGTAACATCCTGTTTCTGGGCCTGGAAATAAACGTTTATTTTAATAGCGGAAATGGTTTATTTGAAAATAAATGGTCAAAAGAGTTACCGATTTAATTGTGACTAAAGAAATATTGCTTGTTTCAAATAAACAAAGTTGACGGTAAAATAAAAGTGTTTTAACTTACGGGTATATTCGGGTTCCAGACAATAGGCTAGAAAGAGGTATGATTTAACAGTAAATAAAGATGGGGTCGGTGGAATGGACCGACTCATTTCCCACCTCACCTAATTTCTTTACTCCTCTTTTCTCTCAAACCTTTATCATAAAAACTCATAGAAAATCAAGAACATAATCTAGTGATTACATCTTGCTAAGGAAATCAGATTCTTCCTTTCATCATCATCTTGCTCATCATCTTGATTGTAAGTGTTTTATGGTTCTTGAACATAACTTATAGGAAATAGATAAATGATGAAAATAGTTGTTTTGTTAAATTAAAGCTTGAATAACATGATTTGTTGATCTCTTGATGATTATTTGTTGATATGAGATACATGATGATCTATGGCTAGAAATTGTAATTGTTCTTCATGAGTTAGGGTTTGGTGAAATTAGTAGTTAGATGATGATGCATGCTTGAATCTCATGTTAGAATAGGTCGTTTTATGTTGGTATATGTTATAGAATGTTTATATAACGTTCTCTTTGCTGATAATCGAAGTAAAGGAGATAAAATTGAGGTTTTAGGTGTTAAATGTTCGAAACTTGTTTGCTGATCTGCTGGTGCCTGATAACATGACCTAGTCGGCGGCTAGTTCTATTACCCGACGGCTAAACGTCCCCAGCCGGCGGCTTAAACAGCTTAGCCGGCGGCTTGTTTTGGTAGATTTAGAGACTTTTGTTCTGATGTTGAAAATATTAAATCACCCGGCGGATTAGGTGTTTTAGCCGGCGGCTAACGTCTCTAGCCGGCGGCTTAGGCTGCCAAGCCGGCGGGTTCCTGGACCTTTTGTGCTGATGCTGTAATTAACTTGATTAATATATTGTATGCTTAATTCCAGTAGGTAATGGCAAGATTATTTGAATGAATTGATATGCGATAAAATAATTTGGATGATGTTAATATTTATGAATTGAAGTGAAATATGGAATAAGATACTAACTTGTTGTTATTGTTGTATTATCACGGCCACTCAGTAAAATTAGACCTCTGAGTTGGTGATCAGATCAGATAATATCGGTGAGTGGTTATCGTAATCCTCGGGTCAACCCAGTTGTAACGGGTTTCGGTTACAATGGGTAAACCAGGATAGTTCATATTATTAGGTTGTTGTTAATAGTCGTTGGTGTCGTGTAAACGGGGCTTTAGTTTTTAAAATGGAAAATACCTAACTTACTATACACAACACAGGCAAGAATACCTGATCATATATAGTATAGTTTAATAAGTCCGAGTCGAACACAGGGAACGGATGTCAATATCAACAATTTGGAAATTGCTACAATTAATTAAAGCAGTAAAAAGTGGGACGTTTTAGTTCCGATCGAACAAACAGGTAACAATTTTAAAAGAAATGATTTATTAAATAAAACTTAATTATAAAATAAAGAAATAATAAAATAACTTGATTAAAATAAAAGATTAAATTCAAATGGTAAAAGAAATGCATTTGCTTAGATTACTTTCCTTAAAATCCGGATATCATTTTATTCAATTGCTCACGTATGGATTCTATCGTGCCCTTTCAAATACATCAATCCTCCTTACAAGATAAACTGAATTCAATACAATCAAGAAAGACACAATGTTGTTTTCAACACATTAACAGTTCAATTTAATGTTGTCCACAAAACTGTATTCTAAATTAATTCAACACCGTCTATGTGATTTATTCTTTTGACTTGAATCAACAAAGTCTATAACCGATTAAAGTTATCTTGTCCATTAAGAATCATTACTAACTATTAACCCTAGCCCGCCAAACTCAATATATTCGGCAATAATTATCAATCAAAATCAACAACTATCAATAAATTCACAACCAACAGGAAATCAATCTCAACTGATTATGAACTCACGCTAAGTAATCAGCAACAATCATTAAATACCCAAGGATTAACGAATAAACACATAAACATTAAATAAAATCCAATTCGTTCGCAATTATAACAATCAATCCATCAATTAAGTATTCTCATCTAAGCAAACACATAATAGAACTAGCCAATCATATTTTTACAGAAAATCAGAACCAATATCATATCACAATTCATAATCGAATGAAAAGAAAAATGTATTCGAACCGAAATAACGAGATAATGATTGAACGAATGAAAGTCTTTGATTCCTCAAGCTTCAATCCCTTCAAAATGCTCTGGAATAAGGGTTTTTTAATAGAGAATTCGTCTGGAGAAAAGTGGTGAAGTGGTATCCAAAATGAGAGCAAAATGAAGTTTTTAGGGTTTCTGCCGAGGCAATCCATACGCCGTATGGAATTCCATACGCCGTATGGATTGAAAAGCCCATGGGTCTGACCCGCGTCTTCTGGCGGCCCGGCTCAACTGATCCATACGCCGTATGGAATTCCATACGCCGTATGGATGCTCTTTCCCAGCTTTTTGAGCTTTCGACCAACTTCTTCACTTTTCTCATTTTTAACTTCTTTTCTTCAATTCTCGCGCGTTTTCAGCTTCTTTTCCGATTCAAGCTCCAGAAAATTCCTAAATGCAAATATGAACGAAATGAGTATCGAATTCAAATAAAATGCATAAGAAATTAATCAAACTAAGGGGTAATTAGTACTATAAAATAGCACATTTTGGCGTTCATCAAACATCCCCCACTTGAATCTTACTTGTCCTCAAGTAGACTAGTAACTCAAAAATTCAAAACTTTAAAAATGAACGGCAAACGATGCATAAAAGGACTTACAAACTACACAGCATTCGACAAACCAAATTTTTATCTTAAAATCGATTCTACCTTAAAACTCAGCAATCAAGAAACTCTACATGGAAAGCCATTCTAACATATTATTACACATAAAAGATAGATCACTTAGATTACCGATATTGTTGTCCACTTAAACAATCTAAATTTCAGAAATTGAGCTCAACTTATTATTATTCTAGCAGGCCTTACCCCTGATTTTCTATAGCAAAATACTCTCATAAAAATAACTTGTCACAATTCTCCAAGTAATGAACATCCAAATAAATCAATCATTTTTCAAACCAAGACATTGGTGACAGGTCTGTACCTCAGTACAACAGAGCGACATAACTTGGCTTTGGTTTTTCAATTTATGAGTCTTTTGTACTCATTTATTTTTATCTATTTTGATACCAAATATACTGACGGAAACCAGGTCTGTACTTTCGTACAACAGAGGAGACAACACCCAGTATATTCCCAAATGATGATTATTAGGATCCCAAAATTATGGATTATAACACGCTATCATACAAGAATTAAGACTAAGGTCATACCTTGCTAAAAGATCCTCATAGGATAAATCCCTACTTAATTCATTACATTTCTTACTAGCTCAATAACCTTCATATAGATTGCCTATCGATACATCATAAGATGAACTATCTAATATTTAAAAATTAAATTTAATTCATTCCTTGCATTCCCAAAATGTGTTACAAGATTGCTAAACTTTACATAGAAAACAATTTTAAAACAAAAATTTGGGTTGAAAAATGACTAACACGTAGAATGCCTCTTAACCTCAATATTTTTCAATAGCTACCATTCATAAATTAAGGACAATTAGACTTCTTTTCCCCCATCCCCCACTTAGAAACATGCAATGTCCTCATTGCAAAAGAAAATAAAAATAAGGGAATAGAAAAGAAGTGAAACAGAAAACTCCCCTGATTTGAAGGCAAATTTGCTTGAAGGACTTCATTCAGAAATAAAATACAACAGCACACTTCCGTAGGCAACACGATTGCATTTAGCACATGCAATAAGCCTTTAAACCCCTCGGTATCCCGAGTGGACGAGTTGTAGTCTCGTGAGGGTTTCCAGAGAACACACCCACAAAGTTCAAACCTGCAAACAAAAACAATAAAACAAAATACAAATTAACAAAATAACGGGTTGTCTCCCGAAAGCGCTTTTGTTTATCACGTCGGTAAGCTCGACATCTTGCTTCACCACTTAATTCAAATCCATCTCCAAATCACGCTTGGAGTCCCTTATATCACCATAGTACTTCTTCACTCTACTTCCATTAACCTTGAAAGTTTTTCCAGAATATCCTTGCAAATCAACAGCTCCAAACGGATAAACCTTGTCAACAACAAAGGGGCCAGTCCAGCATGTCTTTAACTTTCCTGGAAACAAATGTAATCTAGAACTATACAACAGAACTTTATCACCTTTCTCGAATGTATGGTTCGACTTAAGACGAGCATCATGCCATTTCTTAGTTCGCTCCTTGAACAGTCTCGAATTGTCATAAGCATTTATTCGTAATTCATCCAACTCATTTAACTGTTCCATTCTTTCCTTTCCAGCTAACTTTTCATCACGATTGCACTTCTGTAAAGCCCAATATGCTTTATGCTCTAACTTAAAGAGCAAATGACAAGCTTTTCCATAAACAAGGCGATAAGGCATTGTTCCAACTGATGACTTAAATGCTGTTCGTGCCGCCCATAATGCATCATCCAACTTGTATGACCAATTCTTAGGGTTTCCATCAACTGAACGTTCTAAAATACGCTTCAACCATCTATTAGTCACTTCCACTTGACCACTCGTCTGTAGATGATAAGCAGTTGAAAACTTATGTCTAACTCCGTACTTTCGCAGCACTTTTTCCAATTGCAGATTTGTGAAACTTGGTGTCCCTCGATCACTAATTAAAGCTTTTGGTGCTCCAAAGCGCGAAAATAATTGTTTAAGAAAATTTACCACAACGCGAGCATCATTCGTAGGTAATGCCTTTGCTTCGGCCCACTTAGAAACATAATCCACAGCCACAATGATGTATTTGTTTCCATTGCTAGGTGGAAACGGGCCCATAAAGTCTATCCCCCAGACATCAAAAATCTCACTTACCATAATTGGATTTTGCAACATTTCATCCTTCTTTGAGATTCTCCCAGTACGTTGGCAGGCATCGCATTCCTTCACATACTTGAATGCATCCTTATAAACTGTTGGCTAATAAAAACCTGCCTCAAACACTTTCCTTGCAGTGTAGTTTGGACCATGATGTCCTCCAGCCGGACCATCATGACAGTGCTCTAAGATAATATCACATTCCTCTCTAGCTACACATCGTCGGACAATTCCATCGGCACACTGTCTGAACAGATATGGGTCTTCCCAAAAGTAATAACGTAAAGATGAGAAAAACCTCTTTCTTTGGTTAAAGTCCAACCCGGATGGAAGAGTCTTTGTAACTAAAAAGTTTGCAATATCAGCGAACCATGGAAATTCATTCAGAATTGCTTTCAACAAGCTTTCATCAGGAAACTTATCTCGAATTTCCATTTCATCCAACTTATCTAATTCTGGATTTTCCAGTCTTGACAGATGATCTGCAGCCAGATTTTCTGCTCCCTTCTTATCACGAATCTCAATGTCAAACTCCTGTAATAACAAAATCCATCGCAACAACCTTGGTTTTGCATCTTGTTTTCCAAACAAGTATCTTAATGCAGAGTGATCGGTAAAAACAACAGTTTTTGATAGGACCAGGTAAGAGCGAAACTTATCAAACGCAAAGACAACAGCAAGCAATTCTTTTTCAGTCGTGGTGTAATTCTCCTGTGCACTCGTCAAAGTCTTTCTTGCATAATAAATAGGTTGAAACTTCTTATCAACCCTCTGACCTAAAACTGCTCCTACAGCGTAATCACTGGCATCACACATCAATTCAAATGGGAGATCCCAATTCGGACTTATCATAATTGGTGCGGATACCAATTTCTCCTTTAAAATCTTGAACGCATCTTGGCATTCCTTTGAGAACTCGAACTTAGCTTCCTTTTCCAACAACTTGTTCATAGGACGTGCTATCTTTGAAAAATCCTTGATGAATCTTCTATAGAACCCAGCATGTCCTAAGAAATTTCGTATTCCTTTAACATTTGTTGGATGGGGTAGCTTTGCTATGGCCTCAATCTTCGCTTGATCAACTTCAGTACCAGCTCTTGAAATTTTATGCCCCAACACAACTCCTTCTTGTACCATGAAATGACACTTTTCCCAATTTAAAACGAGATTGGAACTCTCACACCTTTGTAACATCCTTTTCAGATTCATCAGACACTTATCAAAAGAATCTCCAAACACAGAGAAGTCATCCATGAATATTTCCATGCTGTCTTCTACCATATCATGGAATATTGCCATCATGCACCGTTGAAATGTGGCGGGTGCGTTACATAGACCAAAAGGCATTCTCCGATAAGCGAAAGTTCCGAATGGGCAGGTGAAAGTAGTCTTATCTTGATCAATTGCATCAATTGGGATTTGGAAGTACCCGGAGAATCCGTCTAGAAAGCAATAATACTCTTTTCCAGCTAGACGTTCGAGCATCTGATCAATGAATGGCAAGGGAAAGTGATCCTTGCGTGTCGCATCATTCAGCTTTCTATAATCGATACAGACTCTCCATCCAGTAACAGTTCTTATGGGAATTAACTCATTCCTCTAATTCGCAACCACTGCCATACCTCCTTTTTTTGGCACAACATGTGGGGCTGACCCATGGACTATCAGAAATCGGGTATATCAATCCGGAGTCAAGCAATTTTATGATTTCCTTCCTCACAACATCCGTAACCTTAGGATTTAATCGTCTTAATGGTTGCACAACTGGTTTGAAATCAGATTCCATAAGGATCTTGTGCGTACAATATGATGGGCTAATTCCCTTGATGTCACCGATCGTCCATGCTATAGCATGCTTATGTTCCTTCAGAACTTTCAGCAGACTTTCTTTCTCGTTTGCTGATAGCTTGGATGAAATGATAACTGGCAAATCCGACTCTCCTTGTAGGTATGCATATTCCAAATGGGTCGGTAAATCTTTCAATTCTAACCTTGGTGGTTCTTCAAAAGAAGATTTACATGCCAACACCTCTTCTCGTGAACAGGGAATCCCATGCATAGTGATGCGAGTCTCTTTCTTGACTAAAACACCATCAGTCTCAACCAATTCTTCATTCTCAGTCGGCTGATCACCTTCTAATTCCTCATCACTCTCGAACTCTAACTCCTCAAGCATTTTATTGAATTCTTCAATATCTCTAATTGCTTCTATGCTTCCCGTCCATCCCCCCAGAATCATGGGATCTAGATCTTCATCTTCCATGAGACTTTGAAGGAACTCCTCATCATCAGTCATTTCTCTGGCACTCACAAAGTAGCAAGTATCATCAACTGTAGCAGGATATCACATTGATTTGTTGACATCAAACACTACTTCATCGTCTCCTAACCTCAGAGTGATTTTTCTATCATGAACATCAATCAATGCCCTTGCAGTGGCTAGAAAAGGTCTTCCCAAAATGATAGGTACCTTTTTATCTTCAACCATATCCAGAATGATGAAATCACACGGAAAAACAAACCTATCCACCTTAACTAGCACATTCTCTACCATACCCCTAGGATATTGAACTGAACGATCTGCTAATTCAATTCACATTCTAATTGGCTTTGGTTCCCCTAACTTAAGTCTGGCATACATAGTATAAGGCATTATTGATATGCTTGCCCCCAAGTCAGCCAATGCATGAGTAAGGTCTAAACTTCCAATCAGACAAGGAAGGGTAATACTCCCAGGGTCTTTCACTTTCGGTGGAAGTTTATTTTGCATAACTGCTGAACATCTCTCGTTCATTGTCACCGTGGTTGCCTCCATCAGTTTGCTCTTATTAGTTAAAAGTTCCTTCAGATACTTTGCATACTTTGGCATTTGAGCAATGACTTCCACGAATGGGATGTTAATGTGTAGTTGCTTCAGATTCTCTAGGAACTGGTGGTATTGAGCATCATCTTTCCCTCTTCTCAAAGCTGCTGGATAAGGTGGTGGCGGTGCATGATCCTTAGCATATTGCTTATCTCTTGCAATTTGTTCAGCCTCAGTGTCCACCTTGGGACTTTCCACAACTTCTACTTCCTTCTCTTTTTGCGGTAGGGGTTGAGAAACAGGTTTCTTCTTTGGAATGGGGTCTTCAAAACCCCTTCCACTCCGGGTGATCACAGCTTTCGCCTGATCCCGTGGATTGGTCTCAGTGTATCCAGGTAGGGTTCCAGGGAATCTCTCTTGAAGAACTTTGGCTATGTTGGAAACATTCCCTTCAATCTGCTTAATCGCAGCTCCTTGGTTTCTCAATGCAGCGTCTGTAGCATCCATCCGTTGTCCAGAGCTCGTAATGAATTTCTCATTGGAAGTGAGAAACTTACCCATCATTTCTTCTAAATTAGCTTGCTTGTCTAAAGATGATGCACCTGGCTGCTCCTTGGTGAAAAATCCAGGTTGAGTTTGGCGAAACGGTCGCCCTCCGTCTTGGTACGGTCTTCTGAAAAAGTTTCCACCGCCCTGACGATATGGTGCTTGAGCTTCTCCATACTTGACTTCTTCAGTCTGTTCTCCCGTTCGCATCTCGGGGCAATCCTTCACTAAATGGCTTCCTCCACAGTTGTCGCATCCCACTTGGATAGCATGGACAGTCTCAGTAACCTTCTTGATATCTCTGCCCATGTTGTCTAGCTTAGCGGTGATGGCTGCAAATCCATCGTCATCATTCACAGACCTCTTTCGCATAGAAGTGCCATCATCCCATAACTGAGAATGTTTCGCTTGGTCGCGAATGGCAGTCAAAGCATCACGAGGGACCTTCTTGGGAATAGGCCCTTGGGAATCCAGTTGCTGTCTCGTGGCGCGATCCACTCCCTTATAGAAAATACTCACGACTTGATGATCATTCAAATCGTGTTGCAGACACTTATGCATCAGGTCCTTATATCTCTCCCAAGCTTGGTGTAGTGACTCATCCATTTCCTGCTTGAAATTTCTGATCTCGTCAATCATCTTTGAAGTTTTGGAAGGAGGACAATACATTTTCAGAAACTTCGTGCGAAGGTCTTCCCATGTGGTTATGGATCCAGCTGGCTCATTTTGAATCCATCTCTTAGCAGCTCCCTTGAGCGTGATTGGGAATACCCTGAGCATAACTTGATCGCGTGTGACGTTAGGAACGTTGAACATATCGGCTATCTCAACGATTTTCTCCACATGATCATTAGCATCCTCCCTTTCTTCTCCTCGGAAAGGATTCTCCCTAAGCTCCTTGAGGAACTGTCCCTTGATTTCAAACTCCACATCTTGTGCAATCGCTGGCCTTACTACTCCAGTACCACGGTCATTACGCATCCGACTCGAATACTCTTCGAGCGTTATGTTGGCGATATCTTCTGCCATTGTTTTATCTGGTTGATCGTTAAAAAGAAATCGTAGGCACTCTCCAAAATCGCTTTCTAAATACGAACGGTAGTTCCTGGTTTGTGGGGTAAAAGGTTATTGGTTAACGATGAGTTCGGTGGTGCTGAAGCGGCGCGTCTTCTTTGATGGAATATACGTTCGGGTTCTTCAAAAGGGTCAGTTGGGTTTGGAATAGTTGAGCGGGTCATAAACTCCCGTATCGTACCTGGAAAATCAGCAGAACAGGCTACCTGACTACCCTAACTTATAACTAATAGTGAAAAAGAAATCAACTAATCAAGTAACAAATAAATAATAAATTAACTAAAAATTATAAACAAAAGACAACTTCCAATTTATTTAATTGAAACAAACCGCTCCCCGGCAGCGGCGCCAAAAACTTGGTGTCGTGTAAACGGGGCTTTAGTTTTTAAAATGGAAAATACCTAACTTACTATACACAACACAGGCAAGAATACATGATCATATATAGTATAGTTTAGTAAGTCCGAGTCGAACACAGGGAACGGATGTCAATATCAACAATTTGGAAATTGCTACAATTAATTAAAGCAGTAAAAAGTGGGACGTTTTAGTTCCGATCGAACAAATGAGTAACAATTATAAAAGAAATGATTTATTAAATAAAACTTAATTATAAAATAAAGAAATAATAAAATAACTTGATTAAAATAAAAGATTAAATTCAAATGGTAAAAGAAATGCATTTGCTTAGATTACTTTCCTTAAAATCCGGATATCATTTTATTCAATTGCTCACGTATGGATTCTATCGTGCCCTTTCAAATACATCAATCCTCCTTACAAGATAAACTGAATTCAATACAATCAAGAAAGACACAAGGTTGTTTTCAACACATTAACAGTTCAATTTAATGTTGTCCACAAAACTGTATTCTAAATTAATTCAACACCGTCTATGTGATTTATTCTTTTGACTTGAATCAACAAAGTCTATAACCGATTAAAGTTATCTTGTCCATTAAGAATCATTACTAACTATTAACCCTAGCCCGCCAAACTCAATATATTCGGCAATAATTATCAATCAAAATCAACAACTATCAATAAATTCACAACCAACAGGAAATCAATCTTAACTGATTATGAACTCACGCTAAGTAATCAGCAACAATCATTAAATACCCAAGGATTAACGAATAAACACATAAACATTAAATAAAATCCAATTCGTTCGCAATTATAACAATCAATCTATCAATTAAGTATTCTTATCTAAGCAAACACATAATAGAACTAGCCAATCATATTTTTACAGAAAATCAGAACCAATATCATATCACAATTCATAATCGAATGAAAAGAAAAATGTATTCGAACCGAAATAACGAGATAATGATTGAACGAATGAAAGTCTTTGATTCCTCAAGCTTCAATCCCTTCAAAATGCTCTGGAATAAGGGTTTTTTAATAGAGAATTCGTCTGGAGAAAAGTGGTGAAGTGGTATCCAAAATGAGAGCAAAATGAAGTTTTTAGGGTTTCTGCCGAGGCAATCCATACGCCGTATGGAATTCCATACGCCGTATGGATTGAAAAGCCCATGGGTCTGACCCGCGTCTTCTGGCGGCCCGGCTCAACTGATCCATACGCCGTATGGAATTCCATACGCCGTATGGATGCTCTTTCCCAGCTTTTTGAGCTTTCGACCAACTTCTTCACTTTTCTCATTTTTAACTTCTTTTCTTCAATTCTCGCGCGTTTTCAGCTTCTTTTCCGATTCAAGCTCCAGAAAATTCCTAAATGCAAATATGAACGAAATGAGTATCGAATTCAAATAAAATGCATAAGAAATTAATCAAACTAAGGGGTAATTAGTACTATAAAATAGCACATTTTGGCGTTCATCAGTCGTACTGGTACCAGTTTGTTTATTATGTTGTTGGATATATATATATATATATATATATATATATATATATATATATATATGAGTTGTTGTGTGATTATTGTCTTGTTGCTCAGTTGCTATCAGTTGTTGAACTGTTGCTAGTTGTTGGTTGCTATTGCATGGTTGCTTGCAATATGGTTGATTTCAGAGGTCAACATTGGTCGGTTGGGTTTGGATACTATTGTGTAGCTGTCTAGGTTTCTTTGATACACATAGTTGAGAATAAACCTAGTCAGTGAAGGTAGTACTCAGGCTATCGGTAGATCACTGCGAATGGCATACAGTGGTCGTGGTTTCTGGGTTGGTTGTATACCAGGAACCACCGGTCCTCTTGACGCTATGTGCTTATGTGTTTTCCTTGTTGTAATTTATCTTGTTGTAAGACTTGTTATGAATGGGTTGAACCGTCGGTTACGGTTCCATTCACTTAGCAATAAGCTAATCCCTCGTGGTTTAATGTTTTGCAGATTGTGGTTAGTTGATGTAGATGTTCGGGTTGTAGATGATGACGGGAAGTTTGACTAAGCTTGACGCAACTCTGATTTTTGTTGATGTTGTTTTGGAAAACGTTTATATATAAGGCCCGTTTTGTGTTCATATGGGTTGAAATTAATATGGTTGTAATTACTTAACTTATGTAGTTATCTTTTGTAGTCGTTAAACTTGGAAGTATTGTAAGTCGGTAAATATTTTGGGAACTTACGCTTCTGATTTCGAAATATAATATTCTAATGATATGTTTTTGTTTGAAAATATTAAAATATGTTATTTGAAAAATGTCGGGTCTTACATAGAGTCTCTAAGATAAGTCTCATTTTTATTAATAAGTTGGTCAAAATTTGATTGAAAACAAATATAAATCATTATTGATACTAAAAAGAACTGTTACATGCCTATCCAAGAATCCACTCTAACAAAGAATGAAACTATGAAACAGAAGAAAGTACATGTAAGGTACAACATGTGTTACATAAACTCAGAGTCTGAGGCCTGCTTGCTACGTTGAGGGACGTTGTATAAAATGAGACCCAGCACAAGGACCACACTTCCAAATAGAAAGGAAGGGCTCAAAGTTACGCCTTCAGGGAGGTATGGCAACGGAAGGGAAAGAATATATATCGTGGTTGGCACTGAAAAATAAACAGAAGATCCCATCAGCAGAAGAAGGCTACAAGTATATACTTCATGTGGTTTAATCTCGTAAACCATATGTATTCACGTGGTTTAATGACTTGCATTTATAGGAGTTGGCAAAAACGTCAATTTGAGGGATTGAATTC
This sequence comes from Helichrysum umbraculigerum, assembly GCA_949592205.1. Lineage (NCBI taxonomy): Eukaryota > Viridiplantae > Streptophyta > Magnoliopsida > Asterales > Asteraceae > Helichrysum > Helichrysum umbraculigerum. Next base: position 64,680,715 of record CATIUR010000006.1, read on the forward strand.
TTGGATCATTTTATGACTTATATTATGAACAAACCATGTCAAGAATAGAACACAAGATACACACATACTATACCTTGATGTAATTATTAGAAAGAGAGAGTACCTGATAGCACAATCGCTAGCGAAGAAACTACAGCAGAAGAAATTTTAACAAGGTTGAGAATTGATATATTGAAGGCGATATTGTTGACTATGTAAAGTAATGGTAACAGTGGCGATCCGTCGCAACCTGAAGCAGAATTGAGGTGATAAGAACATCTACATCACTGCCATTAATAAAGTATAAGTAACAACTATAGGTGGGAACATTTAAGATAAATGTGTCCACTTGTGTCTACATGACAGAAGTTATAGATAATTGAGTACGTCATCATTCCCTGTATATACTGCTCCTATGTATTATATAATTAACATCCAGAAACTACGTGTCCACATTACAGAAGTTCTATTATTTCAAGAATAGCTCGACTATTACATCAAATGATTTGGTAAGCTTTATGCGATGAAAATAATTGGATGCCTTTCGACCAGTTTCCTTTCTAGCTAATTATTCTGGTATTACTATTTGACCCACAAGGAGTGATACATATCCAGAATCGACCAATTTTAAATTTGGCAACTCTACTTCTTGCATATTTCTAGCAAAAGTCCACTTCATATTTGCAAATACAGGTTGGTCAGTACTAAATATATGCAAAAAATTAAGAATATTACCTGAACTGGTACTGACATTGAGAAAGCAACCAGCACCACTCTTTATGTACGAAGGAAGCTCGTGAAATGGTATGCCTTTCAGATTTGATAAGAACGGAAGAAAGAGAAGCACAAAAAGAGCCTGCAAATTGGGATTTAAGAAAATCATCAGCGAGGTAGATTCCTTATGATCTCTATCAATGTCCAGTTGTGAAAAATGTTTGGACTTTAAGAACTTGAAGTTCTCACTAAAAATTGGGTCATTGACTTTATGAGAAATTTGGCACAAAGCTTTCATAATATAGACAATCAGTTCTTGTTTTTGCAAACAAGCTTGTATATTGCAGATAAGAACACTACACTTGGTTCATAAGAAAAAGTAATCTTGGACAAAGCTTTCATGATTGTCTGCTTTTTGAATCTAGACTAGTCAACACGACAACACTATTAATGAAAACTTGAACGTGCGGTTCCTGGCTTTTTGTAAAGAACACAAGTCAGTTTGCATGAACGGTGGCAAAATAAGCAGGTCAAGCAGATTGAGTAGCGGGTCACGATACCAAATAATTACTGGTTGAAACTGGACAGAAACACTTACGTCCAAAACTTTTTTATATATTACGTATAAATGATAGAACTAGTTAACTATTTTGCCCTATGCGATAAAACGAAATAGGTACAATGCTGGTGTGGTTGCTTTGGTAGGTACTTGAAGTGTACGGTGTACCTGGAACCCGGAACCAAATGAATTAACAACAAATATGTCAAGCAATTTCCCCTGTAAAAATCAGATAACAAGAAATGTCATGCTCTTGATTACTAAGCAATGCTTTGCGTAAAAGGCAATACTAATTTACAACAAAAAATAACATACCTTGAGATGCTTAACAGCATCAATGAAAACATATTCCTGTTCACGCCGACAACAACCTCAAGTTAATCACCGTTTTAGATAGTTCTCTTGAAATATGCACACCGTTCACTGTATTACCTTAATAATCGTTGCACCAGCTTGGAATGCACTTGATACTACCATCATTATAGGCCAGAGCAAACCGACTCCAGATAGCATTTGTCCACTTTCTGATCCACTGTCATCAAGAAAATACAATAAGCAAAGACTATTTTAGTTGTCCACTTTCAAAACGCTTTAAAAGTCACTCAGAGTCTCTTTATTTATTAGAAAACTTGGACACCCTTTACCCTTGTCCTAGTTGGGAATTAAACACACGACCACTTGGTTAATGAGTCACCTTTAGATCATCATTAATACGTTAATATCTGAGTAATAACAAACCTGTCCAACCCAGTTCATAGGCACACATGCAATCACTAAAGAATTAATTTTCAAAGTTCAAGATGAATATAGGGCATAGAATAATGATAAATACATTTTGAGTTGAAGACGATCACCATGATTAAATAAAATTTTATGCATATCATATTACAAGTAGATGTGTGCTATCAGAAGAGGTTTAATGCTTTCATTCAATCATTTTGATTACTTCAAATTTCAGTAAAAGAATTATAATACCTTGCAATAGCTGTAACTACTCCAGCAGCTACAAGTAAACACCCAGCAATTTTATTCCATGAGTACCTTCTTCCTAGAAGTAGAGCAGAAAAGCCCAGTTGCCACAACAAAAATGTCTGCAACAAAGGTTTACAAGAAGCCATTTAAGAGATATAATTAGTAAGCACTATGTACACTTGTGGGTGCATGCACGCTTTGTTATCACTTGGTGAATAATATATATAAGAAAGTGGCAAAATAGGTGACTTAGGTAGCACACTAAATGGGCAATTTTATGAACAGGTCATGTCATGAGGGATTGGGACGACCCGAAACACTTTCCCTCAAAAATTGGTGTGTTATATACGCTTACATAAATTATGTTATTACAATAATAACTCTTACTGGATGTAATTTTGGCGGTTGTATGCATTAAAACCACACTTTATCAACTTTCAACCTGTTTGATTCATTTTACATGTTCTATTTTTACATTTATTTAGTTCACTCATTTGACATCTTAGTGCTGAAACATAACCCAATTGAACCATTCATAAACAAACGGGTCTAACTTTCCAATTATTTAACATAAACTCGGATGTATTTGGAAGCTACTTATAGGATTGCACTATATGCTATTATAACTTACTAAATATTCACAAATAAGATGAAAGCCTCAATCACTAAAGTGGCAAAAAACCAATTGATAGAGTGATTTATGCACCAGGTTGCCCACCAACCCCATTAGATGAGAACCATAATACATCAAACAAAGTGTTAGAAATGAGACCCGGTGTCAAGTAGCTCATGCATTTTAATATCATGAACATCAACTGTTAGTAGCTTTGGAAGATTTCTTCGGTAACTGCCAGTACCTGATTCAAAATTGGTATAGCTGGTCCAGGGAGCATCGCTGTAAAAGATACATAACATTCAGTTATGCAGAAAGAATTGAGGTATTTCTATTTAGAGCAATTTATGTTGCATTTTCATTCTCAGGTAGCATACCTGCAGGCTAAGCTATAAAAAATACTATCTTAATTGGGTGTTTGAATGTGGCTAATGAAAGTAACTATCTAATAATGAACAACCTGAATAAGAAAATCAGTTATAAGAAAACTGGTTGTGTTAAGGTAAAATTTGTCTCTGTTTCTACTTTATAAGGTTCTGAGTGTTTCACAAATTCTGATTCTAAACTATCAATAAGTATAAAAAAGATCAGTGAACCTAGTCGATTAGGCTGCTCTAAACAGAATCGATTCCGAATCTACAAAGGCAGCAAGTCAGGCTAGAAAATAAGGCACTGATTGGACTAGATTTCTAGAGGCGCAAAAGCGATGACATTCTTGTATGAGAGATAGAGAGACAACAACAACAACAACAACAACAACACTACCCAATCCCGCCGAGGGCGGGGTATGGGGGAGGTAAGATGTAGACAGTCATACCCCTACCCAAAGGTAGAGAGACTGCTTCCAGAGCGACCTCCGGCAGACTCGTATGAATGAAGAACACAAAAAACAACAACAATAATAATAATAATAACGGTAATAGGTAACCTAACTTTACTCTCAAAAAGTTAGATTTGAAATAGTTGGTGCGAGACTAATTCTTTGACTCCAATAATATGATAATCAGAGGCAGTATCTTTTTATCCAAACATTTAGAGCTATATACTGCGATTTCAAGTTGCATTTAATCAGATAATAAGTTTCGAATGCATGTCCAGACAGTCGTAAATGTGATAGCAATAAAGAAATAATATTAAACATTACCCTAACACAGTAACTCATCTGAGAACTGAGTATAGTGCTAAATACCTGCAGAGTACATCCCAGTAACAACTCCTAGGGCTTCTAGCATACCAATGACTGCAAAGCGCCATTTCGGGAGGGTCAACATCTCATCAGTTACGATTCGAGCACGGTGCCTTAGAAATAGTATTGAAAAATAAATTGCCACATACCTGTTTCAAACATTTGCAGGAAAACGATTGATATTAGAATGGTATATTAATGATAACTTGTTTTGCTCAGAAAAGAAACAATCTATTGTGACATCAATTGCCTGAATAGAGAAAGCATAATGAATTCACTTCTGGTATCATGCATTATACTGGAGCTTCGTCTCACTGTCACAAATCAAATGACAATGCTCATATTTGCAGACAGTGAAAGTTACATGCATAACTTCTTTTTTCTTTCACAGATTGTAGGACATAAATATGCCCTTTTTATTTGTTAACATGCATGAAAAAACCATAGGTGAAATTTAATATAAGACATATGTAATGTTAAACTACGGTAATCATGCATTATGAGAAAACTACACATTTAGTGGATTATTCCAAATTTCTAATTTTTAATGTCCAATTTCCGATCATCTATTTATGCTATATGTTGGAAGCTACTTCAATTAATAAAATCATGTTTTATCTATCATAAAGCTTTATGGATCTTAAATTGCCACGTGCTTAGTGGTATGTATCAGCAATTTAAAGCTTTTATTTACAAGTTCACAAGCTGGAGCTTCAAAACTAGCAATGCTCATGATTTCCATAGCTGAGAGCCTGAGAGAAATCACCTTTTTTTTTTGCAGAGGATTTAGGTAATACCTATCTAAGGCATTTACACAATTTAGCATGAAATTATAAAGAGCACGTGACTAAAAAATCCAGCCAAGTTTCACTTTTTATGCAGCTAAATTTCACCTTTTCTTCTTCTTCTTACTAATGCGTTTTGCCTAACACGCCCTAAACAATTAAGGACAGATCTATTGCCCAAAGCTACCATTACCATATCAGGAGCAAAAATCTAACAGTAGCATTAAACCTCATGCACTGCAGGTTACACATTGCTCTGTATATAAAATAATCATTCAAAGTGTAAAATACATTCATTCAACAAAATTACGGATTATATCATTGATCCTTATAATAACATTTAATGCAGAAAATAATTAGCTAAATAAAATTACCCAAAAGTGTTGACTTGAGCTAAGAAAAATGGATATTCCTTCATAGGCACTAAAGCAAGCTTATACAGCACTCGATTTCCAACGGCTAACACCAACGTAACAGCAGACCAGAATATAATTGTACTGTTTGAAGTTATCGGTGCTTGTGATTCCGAACTACTCGATCGGATCACAAAATTAGGGTTTCGAATTCGAACGGTTTTCCTGTAATTGATACCGAATCCACGCGCATTGTTACTGATCGAAGGATAAGATCGCATTGGAGAGTAAGAATTTGTAGATGATAGGTGTAAGTGATTTCTAGGGTTTTGGATGTGAAGTTTTGATTCATTTTTAAGTTTGAAAGTGAGGTTATTAGGGTTTACGAATTTGTAAGGGATCGAATATGCAAATGACATTTTTTTATTTTTAGAATTTTTGAACTTTTTAGTGAACAGAAAGAAGAAGTTCAGCTACTTTTTGGTTGGTGTTGTAGATTCTGATGTGAGCGTGAATCTATTCTTGGAAAGTTGGGAGTGAAACGTGCAATGATTCTAGAGTGGCTCAAAAGACACGTGGCAGGAAAAACGTGCTATTTTAATATATACGAGTAGTATACAACAAATTGTATTTTATTTTTATTGTATTAAATAATTAATTAAACTCACTCGGTCGTATTTTTAATATTCTTATCACTATTTTGATATTTGCTACTACTTATCTTACACTCTTTAACACTCTAATGGTGTAGAACACAATAAAACGACGAAGAATTTTTGGTGATGTACGAACTACTTTACCGTATATTAATTGAGTAACTCATTATACAGTGATTTAGCCATTAAAGTTGCTACATCACCTCTTTTCATTTGGCACGCATGTCATTTTGAAGCACGTCGCTTAAATTGGATCAAAATGCTAATGACAAGTAACAAAGGAGGTAAATTATTAAGATGGAACACTTGCACAGAATTATGAAAACACCACACCAACTAATACATACATAACCAATTAATTATTAGTTTCTTCAACACATTTACAAAAAGATATATTTATCAATTCGCTTTCAAAGGTAAATATCCAGGACAACATTTGATTGATATTATTTTAAGAACCACTCCACTCTCCATTGAAGATGCTAATGATGTTAACCACGGGGACCTTCTAAGCGTATGTAATCGTACAAAATACCTTGAAATGGGCTTTGGTTCCTTGGTTGTGTAAGATAGATAGTGTTTTCTCCTTCAACGAGTAAACTACCCGAAATGTCTATATTGTATAGCCAATATAGCCCATGAATCCCATGCCTTGCAATTGCATTATCACGTCCTATCAATCCTGTTGTAAATAACGGACGTGGTTTGTTTGGATCATTTACCCGAACCTACACACACAATACGACAATATGTTGTTAGTAAAATTCACATGAATAACTTTTTAGTTTATTTATTGATAAAGTATTTATCCATCATCATGGTTACAAATAAAACTAACAAGATAGAGATTTGAGTTTTCCAAGATCCTTTTGTTTGTCCGAAGATATTTTGGAAGTTTAACAAATAGTTTGATCCGTTATTTAGTATAGAAAATAGCTTTTGTGAGCATAGTACATACAAACAAAATGTAAAGTTTGACCCCTTTATTTTAAAGGGGTTAGTGTCTGGAAATGCATCTAATTTGTAGTCGATGTTTATTGTGTGTACCCAACTTAGGTTTGCTATTTTTAATGCATTAAACTTTCAAAAAGTGTGTTTTAGTGTATTTTGATGACGTTTTGATGATGTGTCGAACTCTCCGGATGCCATGTGGCACCTTAAACATACACATCATCAAAATACATTAAAACACCCTTTTTGAAAGTTGGGTGCATTAAAAATAACAAACGTAAGTATGGTACACACAATAGACATCGGACAGAAGTTAGATGCACTTCCAGACACTAACCCCTATTTTAAAGAGGTCATTGATGGTTCTGCTTTATCTAACGGGTCAATTGTGTAAAATGAGAACGAGAGAAACACTACAGTTACATAAATTTTACATAAAACTTCTTACAAAATGATGTCATATAAAAAAAAAGTTTATGCATAAAACCTTCTATTTATTTTATTTAAAAAACTAAATTATTACTTAATAATATTAAAATATAATCATATTTGACACACTAGTTATATCATATATTATAAATAAAAATAAAATAATTAGTTTGGACAAAACTGTTTCAGCTCAACCGACCCGACCCATACCAAAACTTACCCGTATCGACCCATACCAAATAACAATTGGTGCAAGGGAAAACTGTAATTTTGACAGAGATTCCTACCTGGACTTCTGCAAGAGTTGCACCAGCCAGTGCCATTCGTAACTTATAAATACTATCACGCTGAACATTCTCAAGTCTGAACTTTATTTGCCATGTGGTTCCTTCGTATGAGTTATCTTCTTTTTTCCTGCAATGTAAAAGGTTAACTATTTAACCAAATGATACTCTCTCTATCACAAAATAATGCAACATTCTTCTGCCAGTTTATTAACAAATGTTCCATAACCAGTTACATTACTAAAAACTTCCCTTCAAATGACAAACAAACGAATTTAGGAAACAAAATCCACATTACTATGTTGTAATACTAAAAACCTATAGGTAATTTCCGATTGAAATCGTTAATTCGAAAAAAATTGATTGTTACTGACTTATTGTAATTATAACAATAAAAATGTTTATGTAATTATTAATAACGCATTAATTATTTAACAAAAATAGACAATAAAGTGTCCGAGGGTAAACCCAACCCGTCTCACCCCTTACTAAAAGATGACCCGTTTCAACTGAACCTGTTATCCTACCCGCCCATCTTGTCACCTCAACCATAAACAAATGCAGTTGGCATTGTACCTTGGAACTTGAGCATAGAACCAATCTCTGCGATAATCACTCTCTCCAACCGTGAACACCAAGTCTCCGTTAGGGTACAACTCTCCATATCTTTCCCATAAGCCATACTGCCTAAAGTTGCTGATAGAAAAAGTAACATAAACCAAGACCATCAGAAAGAACTGCCAAGTGCTTTATAAAAGCTAGCCTTGTTGAAGTCAAGACCTTGATTTGGAGGACCCAATGGTTAACCTTATATTACAGATGGCAGTTTCAATCCAATCGGTTACAAAAGGGTTGTTTTAGGTATGTTTTGTCTCTAACGGGTAAAAGAAAAGAAACATTAGCTAAAAGGGACACAAATCAAGTGGGTCAAACATCGCCCTAAGTGTAATTTTATGCATACGACCTAGTAGATCACTTTATTAAAACAATTTATATTATTATTGATGTAAGGTGTTGTTGGTAATCAGATTTGACACACGAATTGTTTCTAGACAATTATCCCAACCATTTTGACCCGTGCCCCACCCGCCCAAATTCACCCATTTTTCCAAATCATTAATTATCTAGAAGACTCGTAGAAAAACCCAAACCTCTTGGGATTGTTGATAAAAAGATGGTTCACGTATTTGGGGTCAGGCTCAGGGACATGGAACTCTGCAGCAGATCGGTCAGGGATCCCTATTTCCCACAAAGTAGGGCCGTCTCTTGGAGGCTCATAAACAAGATTGCCCACGTCAATACCACAGCCTACAAGAGAAAGTACAAATTACTACTACTCAAATAAAAAGCTGTAAGAAGAGTTGCAAATTCTGTTTTTAAATTGAAACCTGGGGTGATGGTAATAGGGACATGATATCGGTAGTCTCCAAGAAAACCAGGGACCCACGCATACAAATTATATTCTCCGCATCTTACATTGTTAATAGAGAAATCTCCTGTGCAATCTGCTTCAGTCCAGAACTGATAGTCCTGCTTAATATAATTCATAAAATTATAGCCTAAACAACACTTTAGCGGGTCTACTTTACAAGAAGATGTAGATTTTCGCTTACACGGTCAAACAAATTTTTGGTTTTAATTTAGTAAAAAAACTATCTTTGCACTAAACCTTGGAGTTAATCTTATAACCATTTGATTGAAAATCGTTACTATTTATGTAATGAAATCCATGTGAATGTTGAATTTAGGAAAAGGGTATTACGTAAGGAACATTTCAATTGTCAAAATGGGTGAATTGAGTGGGGGTAACAAGTCAAAATGGGTCATTTTTGGACCGGGTCGACCAGAACCACATTCTATCTAAAGCTATTAAGGTTTTTATATAGAATTATGGTACCAAATATGATAGAAAAATCTACATTATTTCAATAAGAATATAACAATTTATAAGGCTTTATGCATAGATATATTCTTTGGGCAACTCTCGACTCGTTTGACCTGACCCATTTCATTTTAACAAACTTTTTATATTACTATTTGACCTTCTAGAGATTTATATAACTAAAATCAACCTTCCATAAGTATATGGGCCAACATTGCCACCTCTATAATTTCCAAAAGTAGTGTTGGTAAATGCATCACCTTGCATTCTCTTTGCCATGATCCAACATCTCCTGGTGGGGCCAACCCAATATATGCACCATTCCCTGGGATGTCATCATTTTGGATGTATCTACAATGGAAACAATATATATGTATGTATATTCTATTTTAAAGGGAATAAAACAGTAATAATATTAGGTCGCCATTTTTGAGCAACCTGTCCTGAACAAGTAATCTGCCTCTAACATATCCTCGATGATGCGATTTTGGAAAATCCTCGGATTCTGGAAAGCTATAAGGCCAATTATTGACCTCAACCGTCATCTGATATCATTGAAAGATTTAAAATTTTATATTGGCAGTTTGGCATACAAATATAGTTACACACACATCATCCAACCTGTCTTTTTGCGTCATCCCAAAGCGTAAGAGGATCTTGTTCGCACATAGCTGAATTTAGATAGATAAAAACCGGCCCAAAGACCTTTTTCCAAGGTTCTCCCTGTCCAACCTTTGGGACTAGATCATCCCCAGCATAATGAGCACCAACGAAAACCTGATCATTGTATAACTTCTTTAATTAAGACTACAAGCGACGAGAACTTGAGTCCGCATGCACATATAAGTGCTCCTTCACAATGAGTACGTGAACATTGACAACGTGGTAGAAGTTACTTACAGCTAAGCAAGTGGGACCAACATGGGAACAAAGGTTTTGCTTGAGAGGCCCACCAGTCCGGAATTCGTTACTGGGTGTAATTTGCCAAAATCCAATTGGAGGATCATTTGATATCCACCCATGTACCATGAGATCTTTGTTCTCACAAGTGTACTGATACTTGTCATCCACCTACACAATTACAAAACATTGGACCAATCAGAACATAACAGTACACATAGAAATGGCAATTTCACCCTCTGACTAATGAATGGGTTGATTCCGGTTGTGTTTTATCAATAATGATTAAAAAGATTATAAATGGACAGGTCACCTCTCCTTACTCTAAAGGGCATTTGCATCTAACCTGCTAAATCATCATTTATCTATAAATTAAATGATATTATTATAATAATATAATTGCTGCAACTGTATCTGAAAGAAACTAGTAATAATTTAATCTATTTCGGTCAACCAAACCCGAAGATTTCAGGCCATACAAATAATTAAGCATTTTGATCTGTTACCCGACCGGTCCATATTGCCATCTTTGAGTAAAAGTCTACAAACTGTTTATAAATCCAACAAGATTGTTGAGGCGCCCATGGTTAGCTTTCTCTCTTAATTTAAGAAAGGAAATACAACTTTTATTTTCTATTTTTCTCAAATTGACTGAAAGAATTAGCACACCTCTCCTCTGAACTCGGGTATACATGGGTTAACTAGCGAAAGGGCTTCCTGAAAGGCAAGAGGTTGGGCTCTTCCTGGTAATCGGTCATCTGGCATGGGCATGTATCTTCTTCTATCATCAGCCACTGCCATGTAATGAAACCTATCCAAACATACAACTATTGAGTTCATAATCAAAGAGTACCATCTCATGTGCACTGAACATAAAACATCGTGATCCGCAAATCAAAAACACTTAGTTTACTTGTCTTTTCTGAGTTTGAATGCAACTCGTGTTTCGCCAAGGCTGAAACCTTGCCATCCTTCAGAACCCAAGTGCTCATAAATGGCATATGTGTAGAAACCCGAGGAACCATGAAGCAGAACAAACCTAGATGAATCACGGGAATACATTTAAGATTATAAGTTTGTAGTCTCACTGACTTTTAGAGCATCATAAAGAAATATAATAACCTCTTATCTATATTTATAGGAGCAAGTTTTCCCCGAAGGGAAGGATCCCATGGTCTTGAGAAAGAGACCTCTACTTGTTCCTCGGTTTCCACTATAACTTTAAAGCTCGTCGCATTGATTCTGCAAGGAAATAGCATAACAGGGTTCAAGAATAAAAAAATGCAAGTGTCCATCTCATCCCATTTGCTTATATGTGTTGATTTGGATTAAAATTTTATTTTTAACGGTCAAACGGGTAAAATAAAAAAATAAGCTTAGAAAGAGACAGATCATATAACCTAGATTATTAATGAAGTGATAAATATTTCTTGTAATCTAACTTGATAGTGCCAAATGATTTACCTGCTTTGGCCCGTTACCCAACCCACCCATCTTGCGACCTTTACTTAAATTCTAGCTAAGACAGATCACTTCTTTTGTGGTTTTCATCTGATCTCCAAATATGGATAAAAAAAATGAGTTTGAGAACATACACTTCGAATACTCCTTTTCTTCCTGAATCATCTAGAGCACTCCAGACAACGTCCCAGTATCTGCATAATTCATTTTATTTTCCCGTATTAACTTCAACCTTTAGCTAGCTTGAAACTAATATTATTTGTATACCTTATATATATACAATACAATGGTTAAAACTGTAACTCACCCTCTATTACCTTCATGATTAAGAACCTCCAGAACGTTGTCAAGGCCATTGTATCGAACACTAGTAACAAGACCCCCTGGTTTCGATAATGTCACTTGCACTATGCCATTATCAATCACCACCTAAAAATATATACAGTTAATAAAGAAAATACAGGGTATGCGGTTCATGGGTCAATTTATTACTCGTATTAATCATTGAAATACAACTAGTTCTAAACAATTGATGAAAAAGGAAGTTACATGGTGATCTTGAATCAACAATCGCACACCCATAGATGACGTTGGTCTACGTCCTTCCTGACTATCACCTAGAGTGAGCAAAAACAGAACTGATCAAATATCCAGCTTATAAAATGCAATGAGTTCTTTAAAACAAAACATTAATCAGATCAACCAAACTAAATATGAAATAATATAACAAAATGTCATCGTATACAGGCGTGGCATTCGTGTAATCTCATACATCAAAAATAATGCTTCTGTCATTTACACTAAGTAACTGCCTTTCAAAATTGAAATATAATCAAAAAACTAACTGACAAAAGCAATAATTAACATGTAAATAGATATCACATAAGTGGTTACTCATGAACACAATTTTTGTTTGTTAGGTTGTATGTAAAATTGTAAACCCTAAATCATATTTATGAAAGAAGTGTTGTTACCTTTAGTAATTCCAATTCCACCACATGTGCAGATTTTTGTAATCACATTTTTGGAGACGCTACTCCAAATTCCCATCAGATCAAACTAATAATTTTTGTAATTAAAATCAAATTCCAAATTTATCGCCACCATAACCTGCTCCTGACACGTTCTTACCCCTGTCCTCGACCGTTTTTAAAGATGCCTGTTAGTTACGCACAACTGAAACTTGATCGTTCGGTTTTAATTTAGTGAACATTAAAAGTATCAAGTTATTTATAGATCAGGGGCCTACTGTGAGGAAAAAGAAATTTGCAAGGTCAATTTCGCTAAAAGTTAGAATTCTCAAGGGTGATTTCGCAAAAAAAAGAGAACTTGCAAGGGTGATCTCGAAAATAATATGATATGATGTGATATATGATTGAACTTTGATTTTATGTTGATAATTAATTTTTATCCATATTAAGGGGTGTTTGGTTTGACTTAAGCTTTTTAGCTTCTGCGTTATCTAAAAGCTAGGAATCTGGGGGGCTTTTAGCTTTTTAGCTTTTCCACCATTTAAATTGTGAAAAGCTTCATCAGAAAAGCTCATCCAAACACCTCTAAAAGAGCTTTTTAGCTGTATTATAACGCAAAAGCTAAAAAGCCTCCTTATAACGCTAGGCCAAACACCCCCTAATACATCCAACTCATTTTTTTAATTTAGTTTAACAAATTCTTAAAGATTTCACAAAGAAAAAACATAACTGATTGTTAAAAGTTCGACCTTTGATACATTTTTAGTTTATCTAATATTTTTTTGTATCGAACGTTCCTATACAAACTATGTTATCACATTATTAAGCTGACTTGCTTTAATAAAGGAAGATCAAGAGATTTTTTACATGTAAATACATCACAAACAAACTTGTAAACCATTCAACTCATTTCATATATAGAGAACAACTTTAACTCGACTCATTTGATCTCTTACTCATACTCTAACAAGAGCCAGTAAATAAGTCAGATCATGCTCGATTTATGTTGTTCAACAAAAAAAACCTAGCTTGAATTCTGAGTTGTTTCTTCAAGTCGTAACATCTACACATAGTTTCAATAACTTGATATGACATAATGGACAACTTGCAAATGGAATGGGAATCAATACAAGAATGTGAAGTTACATTGGATATTACATATACACTCAACTTTACATCATGTCTTTCGGTAGGTTATCTTAATTATTATAACATTATTCTTTTGCATATGATTACAGAAAAGGATATACCTTTATATATACGAAAATATAAGAGAATGGTGACGTATGTGTCACTTAAAGCTTACAACAAACAGATAAAACCATAAGTTTTGCATACAAGCGCAAAACCAAACCTGGGTGACCTTGGAGTTCTTAATGCACCGCTGCCTGGTCTGGTTTGGCTTGGAAAATATATGATCCTAGCAGAATTGCAATGCCAGTTATCGCTATGGTGAACAGAAGTCTTCGCGTAGAGAAGTCACGTGGTGGTGGCCTTCTTCTAGGAGCACGATCTCGTTCAACTTCCCTTGCGGCCCTTTAAAGAAGACAATCATATTTAGCAAGTTGAACTATGAAATGCATAGAATTGAAAAAAAATCGACAATATGAAATAGAATTACATTTATAGCAACCGCCAACAAACAAGCAAACATACAGATTTTTCCTAATTTAAAATTAAAATGAATACAGGGAGAGAAAAAATGCATCAGCATACATGGTTAATGCATTAAATTTGAGGCACGTGCAAGCCCCGCAGCCTTACATAAGTTGTATCTGATAACTAGAAATGAATTGTAATGGTATCTGATTTGGAGTTGCACGCTCTAATTGTAAGAATGACTAAACACACATACATAACACTTGGGACTCGTAGCTAATAATAAGAGTTATCCCTCAGATAAGACATTTATTTGGATCAATGAACATTCAAGCAATCCGTGGTAGCAAGGAATTGGCCACGAGAAAGGAGTGTTTTTTTTTTTTTTTTGAACGGCTAAATTTAATTCCCCCCATACACCACTGTCTGGGCTCGAACCCCAGACCTCCAGGGAGGCAAGCCTCCCACCTCACTTTTACCACTTGGGTAAGAGATCATTGGCACGAGAAAGGAGTGTTAATTCGCAAGTTTAACATAAGAATCCAAATGAGGATATCAAAGAGGTTTAAAATTATTAACCACCACAATACAAAACTTGCTGTAAATTTACTCAGATAGTGCACCTTAAAAAAAGAATCAATTGGGTGCTTGTTACATAAAGTTGGTGTAATCACAGGTCAGATGCTCCTCCCACAAATTAAAGGAAAAAATAAGAAAAATAAAAGGAATAAAAAAAGAAGAAAAATAAAAGAACTGCCACTTACATACATGGAAACCTGCAACATTTAATTTGGTTATACTTTGAGCAAATGTTTGATTGTTTGTCATACTAATATAGTCTTCATTTATAAATCAAACGGACCCAAATCACTCCATCAGCTTAATTTTAATTATAATGATAGACCAATATCAGTGGCAGATCTAGAAATGCGAGGGTGGGTATGCACTAAATAGCGTGAGCGAAATTTTTTGAGAAGAGGTGAATTTTGAGTCGGGTTTCGGGTTATTATTTTTACCGGGTAAATCAATACCGAACTAGATCAATTTTTTGATTGAATAGAACCAACCTAAAATCAACTCCGATGTAGCTGCAACTTAAAAACTTTAAAATTTTATATGAGTTCACAGTTCTAGTTTTGAAAAATATTACATGATATATTTGTATATAACTTATTGAAAATTATATATTTAGAGTTCTTTGAAAAAAACGTAAAACTCATTCGTAAACAACTCAACTTTTTATAAAGATGAAAGTCATTCTTAAATATCATTTTTGTAATTAATCAAGTTATAGTAGTTAAAGTAATAGATTACTTCATTTATCATCTGGTACATGTAAGTCACCATCTTCTTCCTAGAAGAAATTAGAAAAACAGAGCTCAAGTCATTTCTTCTTCTAACATTAACTTTTATACTACCTCCGTCCAAGTGTCCACTTTTGACCTTTTGAAGTCTTTCTTTTTCAACTTTGACCTTAAATATTTTTGTTTGTGTTATATAATACAAGATGAAAATTATATCAATGTAAATACATTTAAAACCCAATCCATTCATATATTTTGCATCAAGTATTATATAACACAAACAAAAATATTTAAGGTCAAAGTTGTAAAAAAAAAAAGACTTTCAAAAAGTAAAAACTGGATACTTATAATGGGACGGAGGGAGTACTATAATTAGTTTTATCCCCGAGAGATAGTTTGTTGATACATTGTTTATTTTACATTGAGTTATGTGATAGATTGCATTACTCCCTCCGTCCCAATTTTATTGTCCTAGAGAAAATTTGGTTGGATTTAAGATAGGTTTGATGAATATCAATTTTGCTCTTATATTCAATGCAAGGTTTACTGGAAATTTTAATGAAATAAATGATTGTACTGTAATAAATGATGGTAAATTAGATAGTTTATTGATTTTTAATAGGTATTTTTTTGCAAGAGACAATTTTTTTGGGACTAACATAAATAGTAAGGTGGACAAAAAAATGAGACGGATGGAGTAATTGACAAGATTAGAATAAAAATAATGTGTAGGGCGTTCACCATCTTTTCATAGGGTGTGCATTCCTTAAAGACATGACTAAAAACATTTAAAAAATAAATATTTTTACATTGCGAGTAGGACTCAAAGGGTATGCAAGTCCATACCCTCACTAAATGTATGTCCGCCCCTGACCAATATGCATTTTAAACTTAAAAAACCTCTCAAAAGAAAGTAATTGTTGAGTATCCAGAAAATAAAAGGAACATGAGGTTCTTCAAACCTGGAAGCTTCAGGTGTAGTATTTGGGACACCATTGCACGACACTTCATGGGCAATTCTTTCTCGGAGTCGGATATATCTGTTACAGAGATGACAGAGCTCTGTTCTATTTCCACAAACTTCCTGGAAGTTTGAATAAATAGAAGCATATTTCAGATGTTAAAACAGATGAAAAAAACTAATAAATTCTGTGGCTATTGTACTCTTTAGAGAATTTTAACTTTGTACTGCAAAGTTTATGTATTTAGTCTCATTTCTGACGATTCTAAACTGGCTGGTCCTTCTTTTTGGTCAAAGAGAACGTGAATTTAATCAGTTTGTCCTTTCTAAACACCCAATAACGATAAATAATGTTGGGAAATCAGCTTTTGGCCAGAAAGGTGATACGTTGTATAAAGAAATAAATCAAGACAAAAATCTTACTCAGTAGCAAGCCAAATAAACATTTTTTTTCGTTAAGAGATCCGATGGTGCTTACCTGATGCTCAAACAGGTCAATTGCAGGCAAGGGAAACTCGCAGTAATCACATGTTGCCATTCGTTGAGGGCATTTTTGACTTTTGTGGACAGCTAAATCATCAGGTTCAATCATCTCATGGCACAGTGAACAAGATACCTGTTACAGAATCAGGTACGCTGCCAGTCATGAGCAGTGATATGACCAAATGACTTCTACTGAACTAAGATGACGATAAAACGGTATGATTGTTTGAATTTGGAGAGGTTGGCCATCCCTCCCAAACCTTGGTTGGGTAACAACAGGTCATAAGGGGTTCCAGTCAAAAGGATAACTTTTTACCAATCAAGAGAGGTCAGGTTGGCTTGGATTTGACCCAAAAGACTTGGATGTCCTAGTCGTTTTATACATAACTAGATTGTCGAAAATGATAAAGAAAAGTATGTTATATCAATAATAATATAGAAAATTGAACAAAAAATACTTAGGAGGTTTTACGAATTAAAAGTACACTTCAGGCAACTTTCCACCTGTTTGACCCATTTCATTTCTAGCTATTTATTTTGATTTTACCTGTTTAACCCATAAAATATGATACATTACCCGAATCAACCTTTTCATAAACAATGGTTTTGAAATTGCCCAAATGCTATACTAATCTCAATAAACCTTTTGCTAGCTATAAAACCCTAATCATAGTAAACCTGCACCACCAACGCCCATGCATAAATCAAACAAGCAGCTACCCAATAAAGTAAATAGTGTGGTAAGACTAGTAATAAGGTTTTACATTTTTAGCCAACAAAAAAGATAAATGAATTCAGGAACTTGCCTTCCATATTAACTTATTATGACAGATCTGATATTAATATACATACCAATAGTCATGTTTCCAAGAAGCTATTCTGCTCAAAATGATAACTACGGCTCTCCAAAGTTTATTTTATTTTTATTTTTTCTCTCTCCAAACTTCTTCACATAGATAAACATCTTTTCTTCTCAAGAACTTTTCAGCCTTTTCCACCATAAGGTAGGTAGGAACTGAGTTATAACAAACCTATGTTAAGAAGTTAGGACTCTAGATCCTAACTTGTGGTTACTTAAATAGATACATATTACATATCAATAAAGAAACCATCAAAACATGTATTGAGATATGGAAAATATTTTCTGTGCACGTGAAGAAGTGATAAGATATTTAGATTACCTATCGAAATGTGCAAAAAGACAATAACTTACAGTTAGTATTTCAGTTAAATATACATACCGGAGCATGAGTGCTTGAGTAATGTTCCTCAGCATGCTTTTTGGGAACCATATCACCACAGATTTTACATTTCTCTAGATTGCGGGAGCAGTGAAAGTAATGCAGATCAATATTTGAGGAGGGAATAGCTCTGGCACTGTTTGTGAAAGCGTCGTAATTATTCAGTAACATAATAAAAATACAAGGTACAGCATTATGATGTAAAAGGAATCAGTTTAACTCAATTAAATCCAATAGCATAAAACGCTTAAAAAATATGTGAAAGAACCCAAAATGGAGAAAACAGACGGCTTCAAAATATGAAAGACGTGTGAATAAACAAATAGTAATGTCAAGTTACCATTCACCTAAATAAGCAAATGATGAGTAAGCACAAGAAACACAAATTCAACTAAGAAGAAATCTAGAGGTAACATTGAAGTTGAGTTAGAATGTTAGGCTATAGAAGTATTAAGAGAACGGACTCCTAAAGGTGGGTGTTGGATTTGACTAACTCCTAGAGGGATTAATGGGTACCTTATTGTAACTTTAAAGTAAATACAAGCATACACTAACATCGGTATCTCACTACTTGGGTGTATCCTAATTAGACTTCCCAGTAACTTTCTTCGTAAGTAAAAAGTTCATTTTAGAGTGCGGATTTAAAGGTTAAGATTTGGGTTGAGATAAAAAGATCAGGCTATGAACATATTCATTTTAAATCCCAGTTAAGTAGCAGCTTCAAACTCCATTAAAATTTTCATTAGCCTTTGTAGTTTTCAAGCATAAAACTATGTGATGGCAAAATCAAAGCATAACTGTCTAACTGGGTCAAGTGGGTTGGATTTTGAAGTCTTAAATGGTCACATTGCCCGCCAAAGCTTTTTAGTCAAAGAAGTATGATACCCTAGTGCTAAAGACCTCACTTCTATGTGCAAAGAAAATAAGATGCACTAACGGCACTATGAAGGAAAACTACTTTTAGTCTAGTAACTCCAGTCAAATGATATGAAACCAATAATAGTGTTCATTTTCTTTTCTTTTTATTTATTTTTTGTATTGGAAATGGATGAACTGCGAAGAGTCACACATCAAGTACAAGCAAGATACGATATCGTAAGTGAAAATTAACTTCAGCTGAATATCAAAGAATACTCTTAGTAGTGGTACAATGTAAACCACTTGTTGAGGATCTGACAAAGAATAATCAGTAGCTATACATCAATCAATGTTTTACACCCATGAAATCCATCAAAATAGAGAAACATGATGGCACTAACCTCAATTCTGCTTTATGAGTGACATGAGTGTATATAAAAAGTAGCGCGTAACAACTAAGATCAAATGCATTCTCACACTGATCTTTCCTACACTACTTAATGGCAATCAAGTGTATAACACAAGACTCATTCATGTAGTAGACTAGTAGTGTGTACAATTTAAACAAGTTACTAAAGAAGTTAGTCTGGGGTGATTGGTACCTTAAAACCCACAATTCCACAATAGGTGTTCCCTAGAAACACAGAAATGCATACATAAAGTATGAAACGGGAGCTATTAGATACAGCATGGGGTATGTTTCGCAAAATTAGTTATAGTTTTTGTTGCAAGGTGAAGCTGTAAACTAGAGTTATGAATTGTAGATGTCAGTTGTACGATAATGTTTGGCACAAATAGTACCTATAGCTAGAAACTGTATAATAACATAAATGGACACTCATAAATATTTCTCAGGTACATGATTATTGTAAAAAGGTATTTAGGTAATTATGATCTCGAAAGCTCTAAACTTATATCTGAACACCACTTTCAGCCTTTCAGGTACACTATTACAGTATTTTTTAGACCTTTTTCTAAACACAAAGCTACAAACTTTGATAACGAAACCTTCTTCTTTTTTCCCTTAAATTTTAAAGCTAATTTTCCGAAAACAAAAACTTTAAGCTATCAAAAGCTCCTAAAAGCTGCAAGTCAATCATCATACACTATAGGACAGATGACCATTGTCTCTTAAGAAGAATCAAATACCTACATGTAACAAGAAACCAATTCACCAACGAGCCGTAAATATCACATGTATTAGCTCTCAGTCAGCTCATACACATAGCATAATATATAGAAATCAAACCTCAAGTATAATAACAATAATTCACATACACAACAAACAGATATAATGAATAACGAAACTATAACATTACCAGTGACCGCAAATTTTGGCAGTGTAATCTTCATTAGAAGCGACGGCCATTGTCTCAATTGTAGACATAAATAATTCCAAACAAAAAATGATCTGCAAAAATGATACAATGAAATCGAAAAAAATTAGTTGAGTTAATGAAATTGGAATCGTTTATGAGATCATCGATCTCCCAATTTCAGGAAATGATGATTAAATTAATGTAATTTGACATAAGTATTGAAGTTTAAGAATTGAAATCCCTAAATGAATAAGATACCTGCTAATTGTGAAATGAGAAATCGATCGGTGTTTGGTTTCCCCTGAAGACTTTTTTATTTTTTCGCACCAAATGTAACAATATAAGAGTCCAATTTGGCGATTTGATTTTATTTATTACTGTATTTCTTTATTGATGATTTTATTCATTTCTTATTATTCATTTGACTAGTTTAAGATATGCAAAATTTGCGGGATGATATATTTATTTTTGTTTAGGGATGTAATAAGTGTGTTTGTGATCGTAGGATTGTAGTTTATGACCCTCACTTTCGCAGAAATATGCATGAAAAGTTTTGTTCATGGTTTGATTGATCTAATGAATGATTTCAACGATATTCGTTTCACGGTACAATTATTTAATGGTGAGCTATTCAAGTTAACATGTAAAATATTTAACATCATATGTACCTCGGGCTAATTTATACCAATAACATGTGTGTAAGTAAACGGAGATTAGTATAACATCTACATATATATTGTAGTTACAGTTACTATGTTGGAGTGAATTTCATAGTTTTCTTGTTTGATTTGTAAGAATATTTAGAGCTGCTAGTACCTCAAATTTTCAATATTATCGATGTTCGGGGTTTTTCTCTTGTAGTACGTACGTTCGGTCATTGAGCAATATCAAAATTTGACGAACGCAATATCAATATAATGTGTAATAGTCTCTAAAGTTAATGGCGTATAACGCACATAGTTACATATAACCAAATCTAAATGACGACCTACAATTTTAAAAGTTTGAAAAAATGGCTCTATAATATATAATGGATAGTGGATTTGTAACCCATTCTCATCTCTATCCAATTTCTTGTAAATTTTCTTTATTTTGCACTAACTTCAGATAAAATTTTCCATGATAAATATTGCAGGTAACAAAGTTGTGACGGGTATGGGTTTGATGTTGACAATTCTACCTATGATCTTGAGGTGCAAGAATGGCATACTTGAACAAGCATTCTGACTCTAATTCTCATATCATCATGGACAAGTCTAAGAGGAGAAGTCAACGTCAATCCATGGTCCATTCTTGATGTATGTTTCCAGTGAAGCCTCTAAAAAAGCGTTTAGAAACATAAGTTAATGTAATTTGACATAAGTATTGAATTTTAAAAATTGAAATTGTGACACCCGACAAATTAGGGATAGTAATTAGTGCCTAATCATTTGTAATTACATGTAATTAGTGCTATATTAGGCTAATTGTATGTATCATTATATATATATTGGAATATATATACACGTACGCGATTTATTTAATCGTGCATTTTCATATCGGAGGGAATCCGACTCAATCAAATACGGACGTTGGTGAACAAAATTATTAAATAATATGAAATTATTTAATAACCTCATTATTAATTGAATATTATGTTAATAATATTTAACACGTATTTTGTATCGTATAAATTACACGTACGCGACAAAAACGCGTGATTCGCGCCCGATAATCGAAACAAACCTAAGTTATATTTTTATAACTCATTAATAAGTGTTTTGATAAAATACTTCAACTAAAAATACCGAAAAGTTAATTGTTATTCAAAACACGTACGTATAACGTATAAAATATAAACGAAAGTTTACACGAAGCACCGCACGGAGCGTAAATTTGGGGAACTAAAATTTGACAACACCCACACCCCATAGGGGCCCCACCAGCCAAAAATCAGCCCCCAAACATGCCCCCTTTTTTTGTGGATCTTGCCCCCAACCCATTTGACTAAATAATCTAACACATCCTGATTTCTTCCAACTCTCTATCTCTCTAAATCTCTCTCTAATCTATCACTCTCACGGCTCTATCTCTATATTCATCAACCATCATCATCATCCTCTCAAACTACCATAATCTAGCCTCATTTCTTAAAGAAAAACAAAGGAAGAAGGAAGGAAACGAAGAAGGAAGCAAACCGAGGACTTCTACACTTGTTTCGGATCTAAATCACAATTTTTCTTGTAAAGAACTCTATCTTTTTCATTTGATTTACTAGGATCAAGTTTATTTACATGCTAGTATGTTCAATCAACCATGAAATGTCCAAATTAAAAGCTTAAACATGTTTTTATCAACACATACGTATCACAGTTTTCTATCTCTAAAAACAGTCCCACAAAATCATCCATATCTCGAGTTCTGGGTCGAATAAACACATGAAACTTATGCCGAAATCTTCGTATGTTCGTCGCCTACAACTTTCGTGTTGAACACTTCCTCTAGAAATGCACTGATTCTTACAGAAAATTCGGTTTGTGTGTATGTTACTGTTTTGGCCGGAAATAGGACTCGACATTTCTCGATCTTATTTATCTAAGTTAGAGACCTCTATAATTCACGAAAAAATTTGGTAAAACACTAGACATATAGTAGAATATGTGTGCTTTTTGTTGGATTTGATTTCGGGTTAGAACATGTTAGAAACTAAGGGCGAAACGAACCGACAAAAACCGAAAACATAATATAAAGACTGTTTTGACACTTTATTAAAACCGAGACTTCGGGTTAACCCCGACGCGAACCGACAATTTTCATAAACTCTATGAACCATTTTAAGACTTGTGTAAAAGTTTCGGGTTAAACCGAAGTCGTTTGACCACGTTCCCGACATCCCGACACACGAAAACCTGATCAGCCTCTTGTGTCGCTTTTGGCCCAAAGCCATTGCGACACAAGCCACTATGTCGCAACTGCGACGCAACATGTATGTCGCAAACGGATTCCAATGTCGCATGGTGCGACACAAAACCTTATGACGCATTAAATTGCGAATGTCGCATATGACGACACAAAACCTTATGTCGCATTAAATTGCGAAAGTCGCCTATGGCGACACAAACCCCTATGTCGCTAAAACCCTAATTTTTACTAACTAGCGACACAGACCTCTATCTCGCAACACCTCATAGCGACACAACCCTTGTGTCGCAGTTCACAGAATCTTGAAAACTCATATTTACATTAAGTGTCGAACACTTACAACGACTAAACCTTATACGATGATACTCGTACATGACATACATATACTTTGATAAGTATACAATACAATGATACATATAATAATAATACTTTCGAATTATTATTACAAACTGTCACCAGCGGGCCGTACATGTTTTCAAAACTCAAACCTAATCAATCAAACCAAATCATTTGGACATTACTAGTTGAATGAACAACTAGCATAGATGGTCTGTTGAGACATCTACTTATATTTATAACCTTGCGCGTTTTGAACGCCCGGCAGGTTACAGTCTTCGGACAACATCGCCCTGTGCAGCATCATACTTGCTTGATAGCAACATATCATACCCAGGTGAGTCTCATAGCCCCTCATTTTACTGTTTTTAACCCAGGGGTGGGAATACATGCTCAGTTTTTATTTACATGTGAACACAAGTACAAAACTCGATATATTGACTGCATGAGTTGTTTTACCTAATCATGAAGCCCTCTACATCATAGTTTGTTAGTATGGATTTAGCGTGAATGTTAGTGAATGGTCCATTTGGGATTGACAATCCTTGTCTGGGGTAGTCGCGCTACCACGACTGCTGGTCAAACGGACACATTAGCATTTGTTCATAACGAGTGTAGATTAGGCACTCACAAGAGGCAACCTCGATCGGGCACTTAATTGTGATCCCGACATCTCAGTTAAGCTCAAACTATGAGCTCATGGCAGTAATATACACATTTATTTGATTGATTTCAAACATGATTAAAATCTTGTGGTTCATACATTATTGTTTCATCATTACACATGTGAGCTCACCAGCTTTTAGCTGACCTTTTAGCACGTATTCTCAGGTACTCAGCAGCAGTAGGTCTGCTCAGGATATTAAATAGCTCGAGTCGCATGCAAACAACAAGAGATTTTCCTGCATTATTATATTTTGTAAAAGTAGTAATGCCATAGAATCTCTCAAATAGGTTACCGAGCTTTTGTAACTTATCAACAATTGTAAACATTTATTACAATCAATGTATTTTGTTAAAACGACGCATGTAGATGTCGTTCATTATATCTTTGTGCCGTGATTACCGGATTAGTCGCGCCCCGACCCGAACCGCTTCCGCACAGTAAATTTGGGGGTGCGACAGATTGGTATCAGAGCCTAAGGTTATAGTGAACTAGGTTGCATTAGTGGGCCTAGACTATGACCGTTAGGCAGTATGTCCTTATTAGGTATGACTGGTTCAGGAATTACATCATACGGCTTTAATTTAACATAGCCTGATCAATTATGTACCATTAAGGGAAGATGATGTAAGATCTGAAACAGTTATGTTGAACAGGAATACACTAGTTGACTCTGATCACGAGAGAAACGGGACTCAAACATGTTGTGCTAGACACACTAGTCTATATTATATGATATATATATATAGGCCTCACGATACTCAACGTTCTTGCCACAGAAATGGCAGACTTATCATCTAGACGAACTGCACGTACTCCACTATCTCTCTCTCGCTCACATCGCAGCCACTCAGAACCACTCGTGGCAAGACGCACTGGTAGCTTACACCGAGCTAGACCATATCACAATCCTGCTATCACCAGAAACGTCTCTGTTATAGACCGCCAACGGGCAATTGCACACCAGTGGAGCTGGTTACCTAAGGCTATGGCCACCTGGAGGATTGAGGAAAACATAGAAATTCTTACTGATGACCGAGAATATTCAGCCATGGATCTCTCCCCTTATACCCAAGAACCAACACATCTCACTGTTCCTGTGTTAGCTGCTCGAGTGCATCGTCACGAACGCAGGCTACACGACATGGAAATAGAACAACACGAAACTCGTTCAAACTGGATGGAACTAGCTCAAGGTAGCATTTCACAAATGTACTTGGATCAGGAAGACATCTCTGAAACCATAAACCGTACTCATGACCAAATGGAGGATACCACGCAAACCATGGAGATTGTTTATAACCAAGTAATCAGTAACTGAAACGAGATCTCCGTTTTACAATCAAGACTGCAACAATGAGAGATGCGTTTAAGGGAAACCGAGGACGCCCTCAGAATGGTTAGCCGACATACTGAATCGATGGACCATCTTACCGCACTACTTCCACAACTCAATCTACACCAAGATTAGTGTAGTGTATATTATGTAATCTACTAGCTATCTTGTAAAACCTTTGTAATTCGACTGGATATAACAATTCCCGGCGTCTTTTGTAAACTCTCAAGTCTGTAATCTTTTGAAATTCGTATCTTTAATGTCTATTAACCTTGTTATCTCATATTGTTGATCGATTGTCACTTTGTGCTGTTGTATATTACTCCCTTATATATACAATCGTGATAATCATAACCCTTGTATAAAATCTCACTTATCCTTTTCTTTCTTGTCATTAAAGAATCATGCCGCTGAGACGAACATACAGTCAAGCCGAGATCACTCAACTCATTGCTCAGGGTGTAGCTGATGCAATGGCTGCCCGACAGCCAAACTCTGGCAGCGATGACACAACCAACAACACCCCTCCAGCCAAACCCTGCTCTTACAAAGATTTTCTCAACTGCAAACCTCTGAACTTCAAGGGCACGGAAGGTGCTATAGGTTTATTGCGTTGGATAGAGAAAATGGAATCAGTCTTCAGAATCTGCAACTGACTAGAAGATTGCAAAGTCAAGTATTCCACCTGCACTTTTATGGAAGGTGCTCTGACTTGGTACACTTACGCTCAGACTGTGGGCATAGATACTGCGTACCAAACTCCCTGGGAAGAACTGAAGAAGATGCTGAACGATGAGTATTGTCCGCGGGAAGAATTATAAGAACTTGAGGTTGAGTTCTGGAACCTCACAGTCAAGAACAACGATATCACAGGTTACACCACTAGATTCCACCAACTGGCACTCTTGTGCCCAACCATGGTAGATCCGGAGTACAAACGGATCGAACGATACATTCCGGGACTCCCATAGAAGATTCAAGGGATGGTGACCTCATCCAAACCAGACACTATCCAGAGTGCCGTCCGTATGGCACACAATCTCGTGGCTCAGGCCGCTCGCCGAGCCACTCCTGCTGAAAAGAGTACCGGAAACCAATCAGGGGATAACAAACGCAAGTGGTCTGGGAACCCCAACACAAACCAACAACCCTCCAAACGGCCTGAAACTGTTAAGGCCTACACCTCTGGTTCAGAGACCAAGAAGGGCTACACTGGAAACAAGCATTTCTGTTCCAAGTGCCGTAGGCATCACGATGGTCCTTGCGGTACTCCTTGTAACAAATGTCAAATGTATGGGCATCTGGCCAAAGACTGCAGGTCTACCAATGCCAACACCAACACCAACTCCAATCAACCAAAGGCATGCTTTGAATGTGGCAACAATGGGCACTACCGGAACGATTGCCCGAAACTGAAGAACAAAAGCAACAACAACAACAACAACAACAACTCACGGGGTAGAGCTTTCGTTCTAAACTAAGGGGAAGCCCGTCAAGACCCGAATGTGGTCACGGGTATGTTCCTCCTCGACAATTTAACTGCCTCTGTTCATACTGGTGCTGATAGAAGTTTCATATACTCAACGTTACTCCTGTTGCCTTAGATGCTAAGTACATTGTAGAATTAGCTAACGGCAAATTAATCGAGGCTGACAGAGTGATACCAAATTGCACTTTAAATCTAGCCGACGAACTCTTTTCCATTGATCTTATACCTGTCGAGATCGGGAGTTTCGACATCATTCTTGGCATGGACTGGTTGTCCAAATACCGTGCTGAAATAATTTGCTTTGAGAAAACCGTTCGTATTCCTCTCGCCACCGGTGGTACTATAGTCATACAAGGGGAGGCTGGTGGGACGAGATTGAATATCATATCATGTATGAAAACTCGCAAATACCTGAGGAAAGGGTACCAGGCAATCCTCGCACACGTTATGGTGAAAAAGTCGGAGGAGAAGCGACTTGAGGATGTGCCTATCGTTCGAGACTTTCCAGAAGTCTTTCCTGAAGACTTGTCTGGCCTTCCGCCACCTAGACAAGTCGAGTTCTCAATCAACCTTGTGCCCGGAGCAGCACCCGTGGCACGAGCACCTTATCGATTAGCCCCTTCCGAGCTTCAGGAATTGTCTACTCAGTTGCAAGAACTCCTGGATAAGGGATTCATTAGGCCAAGTTCCTCGCCTTGGGGAGCTCCGATCTTGTTCGTGAAAAAGAAAGACGGTTCTTTCCGCATGTGCATCGACTACCGTGAACTCAACAAGTTAACTGTCAAGAACCGTTATCCACTTCCCCGAATTGATGACCTATTTGACCAACTTCAGGGGTCGAGTTTTTATTCTAATATCGATCTTCGGTCAGGTTATCATCTATTCCGAGTTCGTGAAGACGATATTCCAAAAACAGCTTTCCGAACTCGCTATGGGCAATTCCAAGTGATGCCATTTGGTTTAACAAACGCACCGGCTGTATTCATGGACCTTACGAACCGAGTGTGCAAACCATATCTCGACAAGTTTGTCATTGTATTTATTGATGACATCTTGATCTACTCGCGCAACGAACAAAAACATGCGCAACATCTCAAAACCATCCTAGAGCTACTTAAGCACGAAGAGTTATATGCTAAATTCTATAAGTGTGAGTTCTGGATGCAAACCGTTCAATTCCTTGGACAGGTAATTGACAGTCAAGGAATTCATGTTGATCCATCAAAAAATTGAGGCTATCAAGTGCTGGCAAGCACCGACAACGCCGACCGAAGTACGCCAATTCTTAGGACTTCCTGGGTACTATCGGCGATTCATTGAAAACTTCTCGAAAATAGCCCAACCTCTCACGACACTGACTCAGAAAGAAAAGAAGTTCGACTGGACTGATAAACAAGAGTCAGCATTTCAACCGTTGAAACAAAAGCTTTGCAGTGCACCTATTCTATCATTACCCGAAGGCAACGATGACTTCGTGGTATACTGCGATGCTCTCATCAAGGTCTCGATTGCGTGTTGATGCAACGAGACAAGGTCATTGCTTACGCATCCCGACAGCTCAAAATCCACGAAAAGAACTACACAAGTCATGATCTTGAACTTGGAGTTGTCGTCTTTGCACTCAAAATCTGGAGACATTACCTATATGGTACAACATGTACGATCTTCACCGATCACAAAAGTCTCCAACACATCTTCGATCAAAAGGATCTCAACATGAGACAACGTCGCTGGGTCGAGTTGCTCACTGATTATGATTGTGAGATCCGATACCATCCGGGCAAAGCAAATGTTGTTGCCGATGCCCTCAGTCGAAAAGAACGTTCAAAACCACTTCGAGTCCGAGCCCTCAGTATGACAATTCACAACGACATTATTGTTTTGGTCAAAAATTACACTAAGCAATTAAGTGATCAAACTTAGAAAAGTGAGGTTGGGTGCTATAAATTACTTTCAAGATAATTACGCTTTTACACGATTATCTATATGAGTAATTGACAACTTTGAATGAAAATTATGCCTTGAATCCTTGGATTCGTGGATCCTTGATAAAAATGTGTTTAACGGTGAAAACAAGTGTTTGTAAATAAGATTATTCCAAAAGTTTAAGTAAAATGTAAAATATTTTCAGGATAATGCAAGTTATGCAATAAATATATGATCGCAATCAATAAAAATGCATGAAACAGAATAATAATGCAATTATTGCGATAAAAAGATGATTAGAAACAAGATAAATACGTATCTTTATGATAAATGTAAGATAAAATCAGGATAATGCAGAATATATGATCAAAGGATCAATGGAATGCAAATTAAACAACGAAAATACAAAATAAATGCGATCGACACAAGGATGTACGAGAAAAGCCCTTGATCAAGGTTGATCGCCTACATAAAACCTCGGGAAGGAACAATCGTTCCTTGTCTTTGATGATTTTATTACGTAAACTCAGGATAATTACAAACTATGAGCACAAAGAGGATCAACTAAGTATTCGGGTGAGTAATTTGATGAGAAATGGTTAAGTGTTTGTGTGGAAGATGTTTTAGCAGAGTGTGAGTGTTAATGGGAGTAAAAAAGTGAGCAGAAGTTAGCCAAATGATCATCTTTGCCTCGTATTTATACTAAGGCTACATAACAAATAATTCCTAAAAATCAAGGATCCTCCGAGATCTTCGGGATCCTCTCTGAGATATCTTGAGCTTCTACAACGTTCATATTGACCAAATGTGGAACACATGCTGAATTATCCTTGAAATAGTCTCCTTCCAAGCATTTCGGAGGTGGTTATCCATCCCTCAAACCGCGTATGACCTGGTCAAAAGGAAAGAGAACAACAAGGTAGTAATACATGATCCTGAATATATCCTGGATCCTGATTACCCGGGATCCTGAATATCCAAGATCCTGAACATAAACTGACAAATAAATATTAGTAATATCTGATCCCGAGATACTTAACGTATTCGGGATCCTGACCATCTGAGATCCTAAACATATGTGAGATCCTGGTATATCTGAGATTTCTATAGTACTCAGGATCCTAAATACTCATCCATAACCGGGATCCTTGATCCAAGAAGGATCCTAGATATATCCAAGACCTTAATAACCTGTAACATATAAACATAGAATCTCAGGATCCTTAGTCTTAGCTTTATCTTGAACATATGCATGATCCAAGATATAATTTTCAATATTAACTAGAGACTTCAAGATCCTGCATCCTAACTATTAAATTTAGCCCAAACAACTGCCCCCAAGTTGTGTTATCTTCAGGACCCTTATGGTGACACAACTTCTAAAAATAAACATTAAATAAATGAGGCAAGATATTACCGTGCATCGGTAACCGTGTCCCGTTGATTGAATTTTTGATAAACATAAACCCTTTCATACCTCATTTGCATGACTTCAAACTTCATAATGGCTTCGGTTACCTGTTCTCCGTCGAGTTTCAATGAAAAATAGCACAACGACTTCAAAGAGTGATAAACATACCTGAATCCCTTGTTTAATCTGTGACCAAGCTATGTTACTCCCAAACTGTACTCATGGCTTGGCGTAGCTTCTTTGTTTGTCCAAAGCATCATGGACTTCCACGACCTTGATCATGGTATTTCTTCTTGAATCTTTAACAAATCAACTATCTCCAGGATCCAGAAGGGATGCCCCCATTCCTGTCAATTTTATACATACTTGGACTGTGCCTAGAATGAGGTCAACCTAACATGGTTAGCCATGGTGGTGTTCAAGTGGTTTATGTTGACCACTTAGTCTTTTTGAGCCTTTCAATTTCTGCTTGTGGAACTTTTATCCAGGATAAGCTAATCCTGAGTGTGGATTGGCTTGGTTCGATTCGTTACACTCCGTAATTTACGTGGATAACCCGTTGGAATGTGTAGAACGAAACCAAGGGTGGTGTGAATCGAACGGATACCATCTAGTGAGATGGGTTTTATTGATGAGCAAGGCTCAAACTCGGATGATGAATGTAGAGAAACAACGAGAAAGCACATGGAAGCTCCTTTCGATTCTTGTTGAACAATCTTCTCATTTGATGTATGTTATCATCTTCTATTTATCTTCAATCTTGAGGATACTGGAGAGATTCCCCAAATATATGTTTATTTCATCCATACATTTAGAATCTTGAGGAGATTCCCTCAAGATATATTCGAAATAATCATGTTCCCAGGATCCCAATACTCTAGGATCCTGAAACAGACTTTCAATCACAAAATTCCTAAGTAATGTCAGGATCTTGAAAAGTTATTCAAGATACTCTAAGAAGAAAGAAGCCCAAGAAACCAAGGCTACCAATCAGGATTTATATATCCTCTGTCTTCAAGATATTGAGGAGATTCCCTCAATATATATCTGTTTTATACTTATGACCAGGATCCTGAGGAGATTCTGTAACACCTGCATAATTAGGATAATTAATTATGCCTAATTGTTTGTAACTAGTTGTAATTAGTATGTAATAGGACTAATTACAGGCTCTATTTGTATATATATATAAGGTGATTTATATATATGTGTGTGTACTTACGCGATTTGGATAAATCGTACGAATTAACCGGACGGAGTCCGACACAGTTTACTTGGACGTTGGTGACAAAAATTTACTTAAATAATGAGAACGTATTTTGTTATATAAAATACGCAACCGAACGAGCATTATTTATATATCATCGCGACGACATTTTAACTAACGCAACAAAACGTAATAAACGCGACTTAATAATTAAAATATTGCGACAAATGTTTTTATTATTAATTTCAATGTATTTTTATTTAAATACTCTAGTTACATTTTAAAACATAAACGTTTGGTTAAATATTAAAAACTAATGAATAAACGATTAGGACACGGAGTCAACACTGGGTTTTGGGGAGTATTTTCTCCTCCTTTCTCCTTTGGTTCAGCCTACACCCTTCCCCCTCCTCACTTTTCCTTTCATTTTCACTTCTCCAAAAACACACACACCTCAAAAACACTCTCACTAAAAATACTACCAAATTTTCGACATCAAATCTCGACCACGAAAATTACATATTCGGAATCACCATCACGAGTGGAGCAAGAATATCAAGATCGTTTTCACCATTTCATCCTCCATTTAGCTCGATTTGCAAAAGTAAGAAATTCCTAAAATTTTAGATCTATTCAATTTGGTGTAATGTTTTAATGTTTTGATGTGTACACAACTTAGATATAACCTAATACATGAATAATACACGATTTTATAGCTCAAAAATGGGTTAGATTTGCGTTTTTGGTCGAAAATTCTTGAAACCCGAAAGTTTCTGGGCTGGTGTTCATACGTGCGACACAAGCCTTGTGTCGCACACTGTGTCGCATAAACCCATTAGTATCGCACCTTGTGTCGTACTGATCCTTTAGTGTCGTAATCTTTGCGACACAATATTGTGTCGCACTCTATGTCGCATACTATGTCATATTTTATACGACACAACCGTTATGTCGCTATTGAATTAGCATCGCAAGCTTTTTGCGACACAACCACTGTGTCGCAGGGCTCTTGTGTCGCATCCTTCATGCGACACAACCTTGTGTCGCATTACAACTTTAGTGTCGCAGATTGTGTCGCAAAAACACAGAAAACCAGAATTTTAAAGTCAAAGTTACTGTACAAAAAAGTCAAATTTTACTGTAGCAGTACTGTAGCAAATCTACTGTAGCAAAGTCAACAATTTAGAATTTTTGCTACAAACCGTCACCAACGGGCCAAACATGTTTTCCAACAAACAAACAATTACAAACATACGGACAAACACTGGATATACTAGTTGTGTACAACTAAACGAAACGTCTCGTGAGACGCATACTTACATAACTTCATATGATTAGGCATTTGAAGGTTACGGGTTCAGAG
Source organism: Helichrysum umbraculigerum (assembly GCA_949592205.1). Taxonomy (NCBI): domain Eukaryota; kingdom Viridiplantae; phylum Streptophyta; class Magnoliopsida; order Asterales; family Asteraceae; genus Helichrysum; species Helichrysum umbraculigerum. Next base: position 64,713,808 of record CATIUR010000006.1, read on the forward strand.
AACCTACTTGCTTTACTTACTACTTGCTAATTGCAACTGATTACTACAAGACTCAGGTGAGTCTTACGGCCCCACTTTTACTGTTTTATCTTATTGGGGGAGAAACATGCTACTACTTTTCCTTGAACACAAGTACTAAACTGTTTACTATACCAAACGGAATTGCATGAGTTTACTTACAAACAGAAGTCTCTCCATCATATATCGTTAGTTATGGACTTAAGCGCGAACACTAGTTAATGGATCCATTAGGGAAATGACCCTCCCCGCCCGGGGCAGTAGCGCTGCCACGTACTGATTTACACGTAGAAACGGGTGACTAATTATTCGTTACTGATGCTTGCTCATTTACGAGCATGTCACGGGAGCAAACTTATTACTTACGGGTTAAGCTTCGATTATGAGCCTCATGGCAACGGTATAAACTTACTTACTTACATTTGCGGGATTTCAAATACTGGTTTACGATTTCTAGATTGAAATTGCTGATTTTACGCCTGCGGGCATTACTGATGAAATCTCGTGTTCAAAGCTGATATTACTTACAAACCTGTGAGATTCACCAACCTTTTGGTTGACACTTTTAGCATGTTTTCTCAGGTACCCGGATGGAGTAGGATTACTCCAGGATTTTAGCTAGAGTCGCATGATTTCAACACAACTGCATTAACGGAGATTCTTAGCATTATCTTTTGTATATTACGATTATGTAATAGAATCTCCCGCTATACGCGTGGACTCTAGGGGAAACTACATTTTGTATACGAAAACACTAAGTTTTCAAACATTTTATCTATGGAATGTAACTAATTTACAGACGTTGCATATAGATGTCGTTTGCTTTATCTTTGTGCTGTGATATTTGATTAGTAACACCCCAAACTATGCTTCCGCAAAACAGTGAATTTCGGGGGTGTTACAGATTGGTATCAGAGCCTAAGGTTATAGTGAACTAGGTTGCATTTAGTGGGCCTAGACTATGACCGTTAGGCAGTATTCTCTTATTAGACATGACTGGTTCAAAAATTACAGCATACAACTTTAATTTAACATAGCCTGATCAACTATGTACAATTAAGGGAAGATGATGTAAGGTCTGAAATGATTATGTTGAACGGGGATACGTTAGTTGACTCTGACCACGAGAGAACCGGACCATTACTTGATGCGTGCTAGACAATAGGCTGGATATGATATATGTATATATATTAGCCTCGTCTTACTTACGTTCTGCCACAGGAATGGCAAACACACCACCTAATCCGTCACGCTCTCACTCACATGGGTCACGGAACCCACGAGTAGCCAGGAGGAACACAAGGTCGCCTCGAAACAACCCTTATCTTGTACATAACTCTCAGAACTTGACACATCTCACGTTGCCTGTATTGGCTACCCAACTTCACCGTCAGGAGCAAAGACTCGAAAATCTTGAACTGGAACAACACCGAATGACCTACCTGCTTCGTCAAGCTCTTGACCACATATCACAACTCCAGAGAGAACAAGAAGATACCGGCCTCTCTGTAAGCATAATCCAGGATTCGATGACCGCCGAATTAGGTGCGGATGAACTTGTAAGAAACCGACTAGAGGAATGTGAACAGCGTTCACAGGAGACTGAGGATCACTCTCGTGTACTAGCACAACGACTGGCCTTAGTTGAAGACAATGCCAGGCAAACCAACAGGCTGGCAGAAACCGTGGACCGCCTTGTTGCGCTGATGGAACAGATTAATCTACATTAAGACTAGTGTAGTCTTTGTCTCGTAATCTAATGACTATCTAGCGCTATTCTATAAACTAGTCGGATGTAACAATTCCCGACACCTTTTGTAATATCTCTGTAGGATGTAACCTTTGAACTCGCATTATCCATCAAATATTCCTTGATATTTCAACTCATAATAATTGTCATTTTTCCATGTTGATGTTATGTATTACTGCTTTTATACATGTACATCTGTGACAATTACAAGTTCCTACAAAATCTCATGTATCTTCATTTCTTTTATTGAAGAATCATGCCGCCAAAGACAAGACCATACACAGATGCCCAGATTACCTCCCTTATAACCCAGGCTGTTACTGAAGCCTTGGCTCGGAATACTCCACCAAATTCCAGGAGGAACAGCGATGCCGCTGAAACCTCTGCTGCTAAACCTTGTTCTTACAAGGACTTCCAGAACTGCAAACCTCTAAACTTTGCAGGTACCGAGGGAGCTATCGGTCTAGTACGCTGGATCGAGAAAGTTGAGTCTGTATTTCTTATCTGCAACTGTGCGGAGGGAGATAAGGTTAAGTTCTCCGTTAGTACTTTTACTGACACCGCACTCACCTGGTGGAACACTTATGCCCAGACTGTGAGTGTTGCTACTGCTTACCAACTCCCGTGGGAGGAGTTGAAGGAAATGTTGAGGGGCGAGTACTGCCCCAGGGATGAATTGAAACAACTGGAAATGGAATTCTGGAACCACAAGATGCAGGGTGATGATATCACCGGATACACCAACCGTTTCCACCAACTGGCACTTCTGTGCCCAACCATGGTCAATCCTGAGTACAAGAGGATCGAGAAATTCGTTGATGGACTTCCCGAGAGACTACAGGACCTGGTGACTTCATCCAAACCGGGTACTATTCAGAGCGCCATCCGTATGGCCCATGAACTAACGGCAAATTCTGTCCGCCGTGGCACAACTTCAACCCCATCTGCAAACAACAAACGCAAGTGGGAAGGTAACCCCAACTCATCCAACCAAACCTCCAACAAAAAGCCTGAGTACATTAAGGCTTATTCATCGGGGACTTCGGAAAAGAAAGGGTACAGCGGGAACAAGCCTTACTGTTCCAAATGCAGCCGCCATCATGACGGTTCTTGCCCTTGCTCCAACTGCAAACGGTTCGGGCACCTAGCCAAGGATTGCCGAACCAACATTTCTACCCCCAACACCAACGCACCAAAGGCCTGCTTTGGGTGCGGAAATTCAGGGCACTTCAAGAAAGATTGCCCAAAGCTGAAAAATAACAACAACCCTGCTCGCGGTAGAGCATTCGTTATCAAGGCTGGGGAAGCCAGACAAGACCCGAATGTCATGACGGGTACGTTCCTTCTCAACGACCTTACTGCTTCTGTGTTATTTGATACCGGTGCCGATAGAAGCTTCATTTCTGAGAAATTTAGCCCTTTACTTGATATTACTCCCACTGCCTTAGATGCTAAATACATTGTAGAATTAGCTAACGGCAAACTGATTGAAACTGATAGCATCATACACAACTGTACACTTAACCTCACGAACGAAACGTTTTCCATTGATTTAATCCCTGTCGAGATCGGCAGCTTCGATATTATTGTCGGTATGGATTGGTTATCCAAGCACCGAGCTGAAATCATCTGTCATGACAAACTCGTTCGCATACCTCTTGTCTCCGGTGGAACCTTAGTCCTACAAGGGGAGACCGGTAGACGGAATCTGAATATTGTATCCTGTCTGAAAACTAGAAAATACCTACGAAAAGGGTATCAAACCATCCTTGCACATGTAACGGAGAAGAAGTCGGAGGAGAAGCGACTTGAGGATGTTCCGGTCGTGCGGGATTTCCCGGAAGTCTTTCCTGAAGACTTGCCCGGACTTCCGCCACCTAGACAAGTTGAATTTCAAATCGAACTTGTGCCCGGAGCTGCACCCGTGGCACGAGCCCCTTACCGTTTAGCACCATCCGAAATGCAGGAGTTGTCTAACCAACTACAGGAACTCCTGGACAGAGGATTCATTCGACCAAGTTCCTCACCTTGGGGAGCTCCGGTCTTATTCGTGAAAAAGAAAGATGGATCTTTCCGCATGTGTATCGACTACCGAGAGCTGAATAAGCTAACCATAAAGAATCGGTACCCACTTCCTAGAATCGATGACCTGTTTGACCAGCTCCAGGGATCGAGTGTTTACTCAAAGATTGATCTACGGTCAGGTTATCATCAACTCCGAGTTCGCGACAATGATATTCCAAAGACAGCTTTCCGAACTCGTTATGGGCATTACGAATTCCAAGTGATGCCATTCGGTTTAACCAACGCACCGGCCGTATTCATGGACCTTATGAATCGGGTGTGCAAACCATATCTTGACAAATTCGTCATTGTGTTCATCGACGATATTCTGATTTACTCGCGCAACGAGCAGGAACATGCTCAACATCTGAAAACCATTCTAGGACTCCTGAAACACGAAGAGTTATATGCCAAATTCTCTAAGTGTGAGTTCTGGATTCGAACCGTTCAATTCCTCGGGCACGTGATTGACAGCCAAGGAATTCATGTTGATCCCGCCAAGATTGAAGCAATCAAGGGCTGGGAGTCACCGACCACTCCAACCGAAGTGAGACAATTCTTAGGTCTTGCTGGTTATTACCGCCGATTCATCGAAAACTTTTCAAGAATAGCTGTTCCCCTAACCACACTGACTCAGAAGGATAAGAAGTTCGATTGGACGGATAAACAGGAGTCAGCCTTCCAGCTATTGAAAAACAAACTTTGCAGTGCACCAATCTTGTCCTTATCCGAGGGCACCGACGATTTCGTAGTTTACTGTGACGCCTCACACCAAGGACTTGGTTGTGTGTTGATGCAACGGGAAAAAGTCATTGCCTATGCCTCACGACAACTAAAAATCCACGAGAAAAACTATACGACCCACGACCTCGAGTTAGGTGCTGTGGTCTTTGCATTGAAAATCTGGAGACATTATCTCTACGGTACGAAAAGCACTATCTTCACTGATCACAAAAGTCTCCAACACATATTCGATCAGAAGGATCTAAACATGAGGCAACGTCGCTGGGTTGAGTTACTTAGTGACTACGACTGCGAGATCAAATACCATCCGGGCAAGGCTAACGTAGTTGCCGATGCCTTAAGCCGAAAGGAACGAGCGAAACCCCTTCGAGTCCGAGCACTTTCTATGACAATTTGTAACGAGCTCCCTGCTCAAATCCTTACCGCTCAACTTGAAGCACTCAACGATGAAAACTTGAAAAATGAAGCCTTGCGAGGCTTGGATAAACAATTCGAAATCAAACCCGATGGAACTCGATACTTCTCTAACCGGGTATGGTTACCCAAATTCGGAAACTTGCGAGATTTGGTGATGGCTGAAGCTCACAAATCTCGATACTCTATACATCCTGGTTCTGATAAGATGTATCATGACGTCAAAGGGTTGTATTGGTGGCCTAACATGAAAGCTGACATTGCTTTGTACGTCAGTAAATGCCTAACCTGTTCCAAAGTCAAGGCCGAACACCAAAGACCCTCGGGGTTGCTCCAACAACCTGAAATTCCTCAATGGAAATGGGAGCAGATTACCATGGATTTCATTACCAAACTACCAAAAACTTCGAGTGGTTGCGATACCATTTGGGTAATCGTGGACCGTCTCACGAAATCTGCTCATTTTCTGGCCATCAAGGAAACTGACAAGATGGAACGTCTGACTCGCATCTACGTCAAAGAAATCATCTCTCGACACGGTGTACCTATCTCGATCATCTCGGATAGGGACAGCCGTTTTACTTCCAACTTTTGGCAATCACTACAGAAATCTCTTGGTACTCGTCTGGATATGAGTACTGCTTATCACCCGCAAACCGATGGCCAAAGCGAGCGAACTATTCAAACACTGGAGGATATGCTACGAGCCTGCGTAGTTGACTTCGGTACTTCTTGGGAAAATCACTTACCGTTGTGCGAGTTCTCGTACAACAACAGTTACCATACCAGCATAAAGGCTGCACCCTTCGAAGCACTTTACGGGCGTAAATGCCGATCACCTGTCTGTTGGACTGAGTTAGGAGATTCCCAACTCACGGGTCCAGATATCATTCAAGAAACTACTGAGAAAATCGTTGGTATTCAAAACCGGTTGAAAGCCGCACGTGATCGTCAGAAAAGCTATGCTGACGTGAGACGCAAACACCTTGAGTTCCAGGTAGGGGACAAGGTACTTCTCAAAGTGGCACCGTGGAAGGGTGTCATTCGATTCGGAAAGCGAGGCAAACTAAATCCTAGATACATCGGACCATTCGAAATCCTGGAAAGGATTGGTCCAGTGGCATACCGCCTGCAACTTCCTGCTGAACTTAGCAGCGTACACAACACATTCCACATTTCTAACTTGAAGAAATGTCTGTCTGACGAGACACTGATTATACCGCTCGACGAAATTCAAATCGATGATAAACTTCATTTTGTCGAGGAACCTATGGAAATCATGGACCGTGAGGTCAAACGATTGAAACAGAGTCGTATTCCCATCGTAAAGGTCAGGTGGAATTCTAGGCGCGGCCCTGAGTTCACCTGGGAACGGGAAGACCAAATACGACAGAAATACCCACATCTCTTCCCAGATAACGCACCGTCCGTGCACCCAAGCTAATTTCGGGACGAAATTTCTTTAACAAGGGGAGAATGTAACACCTGCATAATTAGGATAATTAATTATGCCTAATTGTTTGTAACTAGTTGTAATTAGTATGTAATAGGACTAATTACAGGCTCTATTTGTATATATATATAAGGTGATTTATATATATGTGTGTGTACTTACGCGATTTGGATAAATCGTACGAATTAACCGGACGGAGTCCGACACAGTTTACTTGGACGTTGGTGACAAAAATTTACTTAAATAATGAGAACGTATTTTGTTATATAAAATACGCAACCGAACGAGCATTATTTATATATCATCGCGACGACATTTTAACTAACGCAACAAAACGTAATAAACGCGACTTAATAATTAAAATATTGCGACAAATGTTTTTATTATTAATTTCAATGTATTTTTATTTAAATACTCTAGTTACATTTTAAAATATAAACGTTTGGTTAAATATTAAAAACTAGTGAATAAACGATTAGGACACGGAGTCAACACTGGGTTTTGGGGAGTATTTTCTCCTCCTTTCTCCTTTGGTTCAGCCTACACCCTTCCCCCTCCTCACTTTTCCTTTCATTTTCACTTCTCCAAAAACACACACACCTAAAAAACACTCTCACTAAAAATACTACCAAATTTTCGACATCAAATCTCGACCACGAAAATTACATATTCGGAATCACCATCACGAGTGGAGCAAGAATATCAAGATCGTTTTCACCATTTCATCCTCCATTTAGCTCGATTTGCAAAAGTAAGAAATTCCTAAAATTTTAGATATATTCAATTTGGTGTAATGTTTTAATGTTTTGATGTGTACACAACTTAGATATAACATAATACATGAATAATACACGATTTTATAGCTCAAAAATGGGTTAGATTTGCGTTTTTGGTCGAAAATTCTTGAAACCCGAAAGTTTCTGGGCTGGTGTTCATACGTGCGACACAAGCCTTGTGTCGCACACTGTGTCGCATAAACCCATTAGTATCGCACCTTGTGTCGTACTGATCCTTTAGTGTCGTAATCTTTGCGACACAATATTGTGTCGCACTCTATGTCGCATACTATGTCGTATTTTATACGACACAACCGTTATGTCGCTATTGAATTAGCATCGCAAGCTTTTTGCGACACAACCACTGTGTCGCAGGGCTCTTGTGTCGCATCCTTCATGCGACACAACCTTGTGTCGCATTACAACTTTAGTGTCGCAGATTGTGTCGCAAAAACACAGAAAACCAGAATTTTAAAGTCAAAGTTACTGTACAAAAAAGTCAAATTTTACTGTAGCAGTACTGTAGCAAATCTACTGTAGCAAAGTCAACAATTTAGAATTTTTGCTACAAACCGTCACCAACGGGCCAAACATGTTTTCCAACAAACAAACAATTACAAACATACGGACAAACACTGGATATACTAGTTGTGTACAACTAAACGAAACGTCTCGTGAGACGCATACTTACATAACTTCATATGATTAGGCATTTGAAGGTTACGGGTTCAGAGAACCTACTTGCTTTACTTACTACTTGCTAATTGCAACTGATTACTACAAGACTCAGGTGAGTCTTACGGCCCCACTTTTACTGTTTTATCTTATTGGGGGAGAAACATGCTACTACTTTTCCTTGAACACAAGTACTAAACTGTTTACTATACCAAACGGAATTGCATGAGTTTACTTACAAACAGAAGTCTCTCCATCATATATCGTTAGTTATGGACTTAAGCGCGAACACTAGTTAATGGATCCATTAGGGAAATGACCCTCCCCGCCCGGGGCAGTAGCGCTGCCACGTACTGATTTACACGTAGAAACGGGTGACTAATTATTCGTTACTGATGCTTGCTCATTTACGAGCATGTCACGGGAGCAAACTTATTACTTACGGGTTAAGCTTCGATTATGAGCCTCATGGCAACGGTATAAACTTACTTACTTACATTTGCGGGATTTCAAATACTGGTTTACGATTTCTAGATTGAAATTGCTGATTTTACGCCTGCGGGCATTACTGATGAAATCTCGTGTTCAAAGCTGATATTACTTACAAACCTGTGAGATTCACCAACCTTTTGGTTGACACTTTTAGCATGTTTTCTCAGGTACCCGGATGGAGTAGGATTACTCCAGGATTTTAGCTAGAGTCGCATGATTTCAACACAACTGCATTAACGGAGATTCTTAGCATTATCTTTTGTATATTACGATTATGTAATAGAATCTCCCGCTATACGCGTGGACTCTAGGGGAAACTACATTTTGTATACGAAAACACTAAGTTTTCAAACATTTTATCTATGGAATGTAACTAATTTACAGACGTTGCATATAGATGTCGTTTGCTTTATCTTTGTGCTGTGATATTTGATTAGTAACACCCCAAACTATGCTTCCGCAAAACAGTGAATTTCGGGGGTGTTACAGATTCCCTCAGGATGTACAAGAGATAACCTGTTTTTAGGATATTGGGGGGATTCCCCCAATATATGTTTATTCCGATCATATCTGTAGGTCTTTCAAGATAATGGGAGGAATCCCCCATCACATGCCTACTTTACTTATACCTCAAGGATTCTGAGGAGATTCCCTCAGAAAACTTGAAATAACTTCATACTCAGGATTCCCATATCTCAGGATCCTGAAACATACTTCAGCTTGAGAAGCATATTAAAACCATCAACAGTGATGATTATATCCTGTAATATGACAATATCAAAGATTGCCAAAGTAACATGAAAACATTACTAACTTTTTATGATGACACAATAATGTCAAAGTCTTTCGAATAACCTGTAAACATCAAGATCATTTTCATGTTCTTTGGCTCAAGATCCCTGCATCTCAGGATCCTGAAACAAATCTTGATATATCCAAAGAAAATATCAGGGTCTCTCTTGGGATAATCCAATGATCCTGATATATAACACTGTCAAATGATTTTGATAACATGAAAACATTCATGTTATCTCCATAGTATCAAAATATTATGATTTTTAAAAGCTGTCAACATTTTAAAGTAATGCAAAAATATTGCGATTATTCCTGAAAATGTCAAAAATTTTGAATAACGTGAAAACATTATAACATTCCGTATAATCTTTGGATTAAATCCGAAAAATATTTTGGTAATGTGTAAAACATAACAAACTTTTGGATAAGTTTTGATAAACCAATTTTTGTGACATGTAAATGTCAATCCATTTGGTAATGTGAAAACATTGCAACCATTTGAATCGTGGGCTTAGCCAATACTCGGGATAATCCGACTTTTGTATGGTATGAAGATACCAATATCCTTAGGTAATGTGAAGACATTACAAACCTTGCGTCATAGATAATGTTAAAACATTACAAGCCTTGTGTACTTAGTGACGTGAATACGCCAAAACCTTAGGTAATGTGAAAGCATTACAAACCTTAGAGTGACGTGAAAACGTCACAAACCTTAGGTCGACACCTAGTGCACTCAGTGTCGACAATCGGAAGAGTTTGATCTATGGGCCAATGGAAATGAAGTTGTCGGGCACCAGAGGCAACCACGATTCCCTAACCCTGACACTATAATCAAACATCATGCACACCCGGCGGGGTGTGGAAACCCAAATTCTTAGAGAGGTGTTTATGCGTCAGCAAACCTCTAAACCTTAGAGAATCGCTGGGATTCTTAACGGAGGAGAGGTGGCCAACCCCTAATCTTCATTCCATGATCCTTAGATGCATGAACTACAACAAATACAAGATCTTGGGTAAAGGTGGGTGTTAGTTTGCCTAACACTCATCCGATGCTTAAATCAATATCAGATTCGAATGAAAATAATAATCGTGAAAGATTTTCATGCATATATCAATATATAATTATGATACACACATACATATATAGTAAAGAATATAAAAATTAATAAAAAGTTAAGGATCATATGTGTACCTTTTTATGTTGAATATAAATACTCAACTTACACATGATAGAGTTTTAGATGAATAGCATTTCAGGATCTTGAAAGTAGTTCCCCATCAACATGGCCCCGTTTTCCAGCATCCACGCCAATTAAACATTGATTACAGATAGATAATTGGATGCATCGGTTCTGAACGTTTCCATGTATGCCCCCAGGATAGTTTCCGCAGATTCCTCCATGCATATCCTTCAGTTTCGCTTATGCTTTAGGATCCTCAAAATATCGCAACAACAATGATCCTTCTGCAAAAAATTCTAATGATCGACTACATCTATGATCCTGACTTGCCCCCAGAACCTGATGTGTCCAATTATCCTCAAACTCAAGATCACCAACATAGCATCAGTTGAAGATCCCAAAGTTACCTGCAGAATCTTAAAGCATATCCAAATACAAAACTAGTCTAACTATCTTTAGGGTATATTTCCAATGATGATTAGTAACTAACATACACCTATATGTTTTACACCGACATCCTTAGTTAATCATAAACCTTCAATTGGTGTTTCGTAATCCGTTTCATTATTGGCACTTTAAAATTTATAATCAATATCCTGTTGCATGTCATACCTTTAAGGTGATTTTAATACCATATCTTAACCTAACTAAGCATATTGTATCCACATTTTATTTTAAAGATTGCCAGTAAAGTTTACTCAAAACATAAAGTTTTATCATATTTCTACAATCTCATTATAGGATTATAAACATCTAATCTCCGAGATCATTTAGCTATTCACAGTGACATTCCTGGTATTTATATTTAATAATTGATTAATCTTATCATGCATATGATGTATTTCAAGATAAACAATGCAAAAAATTTTTTTAAGATAAGAGTACCTGGCATCAGCATCTAGTAGACTTTTACTTAAGTGATAGATAAGAAGTTGCTGACCTTTCAGAATCTTTAACTTATGCAGCATCGTTCATATTTCAGGATACCGCCACGTTCACGAGTAATGATTTACCAATTAGATTTGTATTCCACCACCACGTTTGCCAAGATCAGGAATCTTGCTTCCTTGAACATATCAACCCGCAATAACATTCGTCCTATCCTTTTCCACCTTAGGATCCTCAGAATGGAGTCGCACTTCTTTGATACCTTATCTGATTGTAGCCAAGATATCCCATGCCTTTTTCCATTGATTGCTATGCTGATGGAGGCTTGGTAGTAGATCTCATTGATGTTGTGTAGCAACCCTTCGCTTCCCGTTGATCACTATTGATCTTGACTTGGCGTCCGACGGTGATGATCTTGCTCTATGTGGGATCCTATGATTATCCTGAGTTTTGGGATCCAGAGCCTTGTCATGATCCCGGCCGTGATCCTTCTTTCTTCCAAGTAGCTCCTTCAAGTATCCCTTGCTGAGCAGATGGCTGATTTCCTTTCTGAGGGGTATGCAATCCTCAGTTACGTGACCGAAATCCTTATGATATGCGCACCACTTAGTCTTGTCCTTCCAAGTGATGGCTTTATGATTTCTTTTTGGCCATCTCGCCTTATCTCCAAGACCATGCATATCACACAAGATACCTGTAGTGTCAATAGAAAAACAATAATCAGTTAACTTAGGATATTCTTCGTCATCCTCTCCAATTGTAATGATTCGACGATCCTCATTTCTGGCATAAGACTTGTTCCTGTTGGATCTGTACAAGGATGATTCTGATTTACTGTTGGGCATGTCATATGTTGATGAAATTTCCACCCTTTTCTGGATCAAAGCGTCCTCTTCTAGCCTTATGAACCTCAGAGCTCTATTCCCGACTTCATCAAGGTTTCTGCAAGGATTCATCACAAGATCCTCATAAAATGGAGAATCCTTATTGATCCCCATCTTAAAGGCCTGTGCTGCAGTAGCCATATCTAAGTTAGGTATATCCAAAGACTCTCTTCCAAATCTTCCTACAAAATCTCGAAGAGACTCATTAGCCCTTTGAACAATTCTATATAAATCAATGGTTAATTTTTCAAATGTTCTACTACAAGAAAATTGATTATTAAATAAATTAACCATATGAGCAAACGAAGTAATAGAATAGGGAGGAATGTTTAACATCCATTTTAAAGCGGATCCTGTGAGAGTTGATCCAATTCCTTTGCATAAACACGCTTCTCTGAGATCAACAGGAATTGGAATGATATCCATCCTTTCCCTATACTGGGCGATGTGCTCCTCAGGATCCGTCGTTCCATCGTAAAGCTTCATGCTAGGAGTCTTTAATCTTTTCGGGATCTCAGCATTACAAATCGGTGGTGCAAATCTCGAGATCCTGTGGGCTGATGGAACGACTTCAGGAATAGGTTGAACAACACCAGGAACACTTGATATCATGTCCTTTAGTTTCTGCAACTCCCTTGTCATTATAGGGCTTACTCCAGGATCCTGCACATTGTTAGTACCAAAAGAATAACCATAAGATATATTACCACTGTTAGGCAACATGATTGAGGATCCTGGAGTCTGCCCAGGATCTAAGATCCCAGTAGTTCCTTGCATAGCAATAAAATCTGCTCCAATACTTGCAAATGCTGAAGTATTGAAATCCAGGATCCTGCTCCGAAAAGGAGTAGTATATTGATTAGGGGGAGTGTTGATTCCACTGCTCAAGCTTTCAACATCCTTCTTTAGGGCCTCATTACTCTGTTCCACACATCCTAATTGCTCTTTCACCTGTGAAAACAAAGCCATAATAATCCTGTTAGAAATAATAACGGGATCCTGATCTGTGATCACGGATCCTGAGAAGGTAGATCCTGTGGAAGCCGTCCTCCTATAGATATTCTGTGGTTCCCGTTGTGATGGCGATGGAGGCGAAACAGGAGGTAGATTAGTCATCACAGATGTCGATGATGGCACAATAGAAGATATAGGTTGTCCTTGTGTCGACATTTTTTGACAAAAACCTTTGAAAAAGGTGATTTAACAAGGATTTTAACAAGAATTTAATTATGAAAAGCACCACTTGCCCCACGGTGGGCGCCAAACTGTTTTGGTCAAAAATTACACTAAGCAATTAAGCGATCAAACTTAGAAAAATGAGGTTGAGTGCTATAAATTACTTTCAAGATAATTACGCTTTTACAAGATTATCTATATGAGTAATTGACAACTTTGAATGAAAATTATGCCTTGAATCCTTGGATTCGTGGATCCTTGTTAAAAATGTGTTTAACGGTGAAAACAAGTGTTTGTAAATAAGATTATTCCAAAAGTTTAAGTAAAATGTAAAATATTTTCAGGATAATGCAAGTTATGCAATAAATATATGATCGCAATCAATAAAAATGCATGAAACATAATAATAATGCAATTATTGCGATAAAAAGATGATTAGAAACAAGATAAATACGTATCTTTATGATAAATGTAAGATAAAATCTGGATAATGCAGAATATATGATCAAAGGATCAATGGAATGCAAATTAAACAACGAAAATACAAAATAAATGCAATCGACACAAGGATGTACGAGGAAAGCCCTTGATCAAGGTTGATCGCCGGCATAAAACCTCGGGAAGGAACAATCGTTCCTTGCCTTTGATGATTTTATTACGTAAACTCAGGATAATTACAAACTATGAGCACAAAGAGGATCAACTAAGTATTCGGGTGAGTAATTTGATGAGAAATGGTTAAGTGTTTATGTGGAAGGTGTTTTAGCAGAGTGTGAGTGTTAATGAGAGTAAAAAAGTGAGCAAAAGTTAGCCTAATGACCATCTTTGCCTCGTATTTATACTAAGGCTACATAACAAATAATTCCTAAAAATCAGGGATCCTCCGAGATCTTCGGGATCCTCTCCGAGATATCTTGAGCTTTTACAACGTTCATATTGACCAAATGTGGAACACATGCTGAATTATCCTTGAAATAGTCTCCTTCCAAGCATTTCGGAGGTGGTTATCCATCCCTCAAACCGCGTATGACCTGGTCAAAAGGAAAGAGAACAACAAGGTAGTAATACATGATCCTGAATATATCCTGGATCCTGATTACCCGGGATCCTGAATATCCAAGATCCTGAACATAAACTGACAAATAAATATTAGTAATATCTGATCCCGAGATACTTAACGTATTCGGGATCCTGACCATCTGAGATCCTAAACATATGTGAGATCCTGGTATATCTGAGATTTCTATAGTACTCAGGATCCTAAATACTCATCCATAACCGGGATCCTTGATCCAAGAAGGATCCTAGATATATCCAAGAAGGATCCTAGATATATCCAAGACCTTAATAACCTGTAACATATAAACATAGAATCTCATGATCCTTAGTCTTAGCTTTATCTTGAACATATGCATGATCCAAGATATAATTTTCAATATTAACTAGAGACTTCAAGATCCTGCATCCTAACTATTAAATTTAGCCCCAAACAATTATTATTCAAATCCTTACCGCTCAACTCGAAGCACTTAAACCCGAAAATGTGAAAAGCGAGGCCTTGTGTGGCATGGAGAAACAATTTGAAACCAAACCCAACGGAGTTAAATACTTCGCAAACCGAATTTGGTTGCCCTGTTATGGGAACTTACGTGACTTGGTGATGGATGAAGCTCACAAGTTCAAATATTCTATACATCCTGGATCTGACAAGATGTATCATAGCATCAAAGAGTTGTATTGGTGGCCCAACATGAAAGAAGAAATCGCCACATATGTCAGCAAGTGCCTTACTTGTTCAAAAGTCAAAGCTGAATATCAGAAACCTTCCGGTTTGCTCCAACAACCGGAAATCCCTCAATGGAAATGGGAGCAGATCACTATGGATTTCATTACTAAACTCCCGAAAACACCGAGCGGTTACGATTCCATTTGGGTGATCGTAGACCATCTCACCAAATCTTCCCATTTTCTAGCCATCAAAGAAACCGATAAAATGGAACGCCTCACACGAATCTATCTCAAGGAAATTGTATCCCGACATGGCGTTCCCCTCTCGATTATTTCCGACAGAGATAGTCGTTTCTCATCTCGCTTTTGGCAATCATTACAGAAATCATTGGGTACACGCCTGGATATGAGTACTACATACCATCCTCAAACAGACAGCCAAAGTGAACGAACCATTCAAACACGGGAGGATATGCTCCGAGCTTGCGTAGTTGACTTCGGTAAAAACTGGGAAAATAATTTACCATTGTACGAATCTTCGTACAACAATAGCTACCATACCAGTATTGGAGCTGCACCATTCGAGGCACTGTACGGTCGTAAGTGCCGATCACCTGTCTGTTGGACCGAAATGGGAGACAGCCAACTCACTGGTCCTGAAATCATACACGAAACCACAGAAAAGATCATTGGTATCCAAAACCGGCTGAAAGCCGCACGTGATCGTCAGAAGAGTTATGCTGACGTGAGACACAAGCATCTCGAGTTCCAGGTTGGGGATCGAGTATTGCTCAAAGTATCACCTTGGAAAGGTGTTATCCGATTCGGCAAACGTGGGAAATTGAATCCCAGGTACATTGGACCTTTTAAGATCCTGGAAAGGATTGGTCCAGTGGCATATCGATTGCAGCTACCACCCGAGCTCAGTAACGTGCATCCCACATTTCACATTTCTAATTTAAAGAAATGCCTGTCTGATGAGACACTCATTATCCCTCTCGACGAGATTTACATTGACGATAAACTTAATTTCATCGAGACACCCGTGGAGATCATGGACCGCGAGGTCAAACAACTCAAACAAAATCGTATTCCCATCGTCAAAGTCCGGTGGAATTCGCGGCGTGGTCCGGAATTCACTTGGGAACGGGAAGACCAAATGCTACTCAAGTATCCACATTTATTCTCAATTTCTACTCCACCCACGACATCTAGCTAAATTTCGGGATGAAATTCTTTTAACAAGGGGAGAATGTGACACCCGAAAAATTAGGACTAATAATTAGTGCCTAATCATTTGTAACTACATGTAATTAGTGCTATATTAGGCTAATTGTATGTATTATTATATATATATATATATATATATATATATATATATATATATATATATTGGAATATATATACACGTACGCGATTTATTTAATCGTGCATTTTCATATCGGAGGGAATCCGACTCAATCAAATACGGACATTGGTGAACAAAATTATTAAATAATTTGAAATTATTTAACAACCTCATTATTTATTGAATATTATGTTAATAATATTTAACACGTATTTTGTATCGTATAAATTACACGTACGCGACAAAAATGCGCGATTCGCGCCCGATTATCGAAATAAACCTAAGTTATATTTTTATAACTCATTAATAAGTGTTTTGATAAAATACTTCAACTAAAAATATCGAAAAGTTAATTGTTAAACAAAACACGTACGTATAACGTATAAAATATAAACGAACGTTTACACGACCGGGGAAACGAGCACCGCACGGAGCGTAAATTTGTGGAACTAAAATTTGACAACACC
The DNA here is from genome assembly GCA_949592205.1 of Helichrysum umbraculigerum. Classification (NCBI taxonomy): domain Eukaryota; kingdom Viridiplantae; phylum Streptophyta; class Magnoliopsida; order Asterales; family Asteraceae; genus Helichrysum; species Helichrysum umbraculigerum. Next base: position 64,730,664 of record CATIUR010000006.1, read on the forward strand.
AACACCCCATATGTAACACCCACTTTATGGGCCTAGTGATGGTTGGGTAATTTCCTGACTTTAAATAATTGTTTGATGTGTTAGGAAATTAAATTGTTTATTGTGTTATGCTTATTGTGAATGGATAGTCAAAAGGTCAAATGACTTATTATGACTAGTAAACTATTGATTGTTTTAACTTTATAAAGTTGACGGTAAAATAAATATGTTGGAATCGCAAAAGGTTTTAGGTTCCAGACAATAAGTTTAGAAGGGTATTAATTTTAATGGTATACGGATTCGGTTTGGGTGAGAACCGACTTATGTTTTCTTAAAAACCCAACCTTCCCAAAAAAAAAAAAAAGTTCATTGTTCTTTGAAAACCAAATTCAAACACTTGAAAAGCTAGAAAACTTTTGGAGCTGTGAATTTATCAGTTTTTCATCATCATCTCTATCTTAATTCCTTCTTAATTGGTAAGGGTTCTTGTTTAGTTTCAACTATAAATTTGAATATTGATTGAATTTGGTGATTAAGGGATTAGGTGTGAGATTGATGTTAGAAAACATGTTATATGATGTTATATGATGATTATATGAAGTTATTTGAACTATTAATCACCTCAGAAACTGAGTTTGTTGATTTAGATTAAAGAATTTCGGGTCTGAGTTGTAACAGAACTGCAGATCGCTGGGACGAAGGGTGTACCCGGTGGGTACAACCCTTACCCGACGGGTAGTCAGGCTAAACGGGTATCCGGCGGGTAAAGGTCTACCCGGCGGGTAAAACCGGTTCTTGGCAAGTTTTGGGTTTGCAAATTTTGAAAACAAGTGTTTTCAGGGTCGCGAATAAGTGATAAAATTTATTAACTCGGATTAGGTTGAAATTCGCATGGTCACTCGAAAAGGGCCCAATGATCAAAGCTCTATCCAAAGAGCCTAGGCGGTTTTAGGAAGTTCGAGGTCGTTTAGGGGCCGAAAATGGCATTTTACAGTTTTTGGACCTCGTTTCGGGACTTTTTGATTTCATTCTGAATTGGACTCTTATTTTATTGGACCTCAGGGATTACCTGCTTGGATAAATATGTTTTGATAATGATTTGGAACTAGATAAATGAGTAAATAATTATATAAATGGAATTGTTATAATTTGACTAAAGTTGATAGGGGCAAAGTGGTTATAACTGATAATTACAACTTGGTAATTGTTTGTCATTTCGATACTATGTATTGAAATATGTTATACGATCATGGAATGAGTTACTAATTCATTATTTAATTGTGTTCTCAGATATGGAGAAGGTTCAGTAATATTAGACTTCTGAGCTTGCGGCTGAGGTAACGGTGAGTGGATCTGTAATCCTCAGTGTGATTTAGTTGTAACAATTTGGTTACAACGGGTAAACGTAGTTTACTACTTTGATAGACTGTTTAGTATGCCATGATGCAATTGTTGTTTAATAGACTACTTAGTCTGATATGAAGCCATGAATATTATGGCCTATGTGATTATCTGATACATGGCCTAGGGCACTATGTCGTGAGGTCAGTATGATGCTGGGCTTAGTTGCTATTGTTGACGATGGAGGTTCCTTGTACATATCGTTCATCGGAACCTTAGTTGGATGAGAATAGCATCAAGTTATCGGTTATTCACTGTATTGGCCTGCAGTGAATCTGAAGGGTTCCTGCCCACCGTGGCATGAGATTCGTATCAGGATTTGCCGATCCTCATTGAGATTATGTGATGATGAGCCTGTTGTGGTAAACAGGGGATTATGTGTTTACAATGCTTTGCTGTAAACAGATTTGTTATGCTAAGTTGGGCTGTTGGTTATTTATTCATTCACTTAGCTTTATGCTAATCCCACCACCCTACTACTTCTTGTAGGTTATAATTATGTAATGGGTTGGGCAAGAAGCTGTTGACTGAATGAAATGTTTGACGACTGGATGTTTAATCTGATATCTGATTTAAATAAATCAGTGTTGTCTTTGGAATTACATAACACCCAAACTGATGAACTATGATTTGAAATAGACTGATTAGATGTGTATGTTATATAATGTAAATTATAAATGTTTGATTAGATTTGAGTTCCTGTATATTATGTTTTAAAAAATATATGGTACTAAAATGATGGGGTGTTTTACCATAGGGGCCCCACTAGCCGAAAATCATCCCCCAAACATGCCCCCTTTTTTGTGGATCTTGCCCCCAACCCATTTGACTAAATAACCTAACACACCCTCATTTCTTCCAACTCTCTATCTCTCTAAATCTCTCTCTAATCTATCACTCTCACGGCTCTCTCTCTCTATTCATCAACCATCATCATCATCCTCTCAAACTACCATAATCTAGCCTCATTTCTTAAAGAAAAACAAAGGAAGAAGGAAGGAAACGAAGAAGGAAGCAAACCGAGGACTTCTACACTTGTTTCGGCTCTAAATCACAATTTTCCTTGTAAGGAACTCTATCTTTTTCATTTGATTTACTAGGATCAAGTTTATTTACATGCTACTATGTTCAATCAACCATGAAATGTCCAAATTAAAAGCTTAAACACGTTTTTATCAACACATACGTATCACAGTTTTCTATCTCTAAAAACAGTCCCACAAAATCATCCATATCTCGAGTTCTGGGTCGAATAAACACATGAAACTTATGCCGAAATCTTCGTATGTTCGTCGCCTACAATTTTCGTGTTGAACACTTCTTCTAAAAATGCACTTATTCTTATAGAAAATTCGGTTTGTGTGTATGTTACTGTTTTGGCCGAAAATAGGACTCGACACTTCTCGATTTTATTTATCTAAGTTAGAGAACTCTATAATTCACGGGAAAATTTGGTAAAACACTAGACATATAGTAGAATATGTGTGCTTTTTATTGGATTTGATTTCGGGCTAGAACATGTTAGAAACTAAGGGCGAAACGAACCGACAAAAACCGAAAACATAATATAAAGGCTGTTTTGACACTTTATTAAAACCGAGACTTCGGGTTAACCCCGACGCGAACCGACAATTTTCATAAACTCTATGAACCATTTTAAGACTTGTGTAAAAGTTTCGGGTCAAACCGAAGTCGTTTGACCACGTTCCCGACACACGAAAACCTGATCTGCCTCTTGTGTCGCTTTTGGCCCAAAGCCATTGCGACACAAGCCACTATGTTGCCAAATTAACTATGTCGCAACCTGCGACGCAACATGTATGTCGCAAACGGATTCCAATGTCGCATGGTGCGACACAAAATGTTATGACGCATTAAATTGCGAATGTCGCATATGACGACACAAAACCTTATGTCGCATTAAATTGCGAAAGTCGCCTATGACGACACAAACCCCTATGTCGCTAAAATCCTAATTTTTACTAACTAGCGACACAAACCTCTATGTCGCAACACCTCATAGCGACACAACCCTTGTGTCGCAGTTCACAGAATCTTGAAAACTCATATTTACACTAAGTGTCGAACACTTACAACGACTAAACCTTATACGATGATACTCGTACATGACATACATATACTTTGATAAGTATACAATACAATGAAACATATAATAATAATACTTTCGAATTATTATTACAAACTGTCACCAGCGGGCCGTACATGTTTTCAAAACTCAAACCTAATCAATCAAACCAAATCATTTGGACATTACTAGTTGAATGAACAACTAGCATAGATGGTCTGTTGAGACATCTACTTATATTTATAACCTTGCGCGTTTTGAACGCCCGGCAGGTTACAGTCTTCGGACAACATCGCCCTGTGCAGCATCATACTTGCTTGATAGCAACATATCAGACCCAGGTGAGTCTCATAGCCCCTCATTTTACTGTTTTTAACCCTGGGGTGGGAATACATGCTCAGTTTTTATTTACATGTGAACACAAGTACAAAACTCGATATATTGACTGCATGAGTTGTTTTACCTAATCATGAAGCCCTCTACATCATAGTTTGTTAGTATGGATTTAGTGTGAATGTTAGTGAATGGTACCATTTGGGATTGACAATCCCTGTCTGGGGTAGTCGCGCTACCACGACTGCTGGTCAAACGGACACATTAGCATTTGTTCATAACGAGTGTAGATTAGGCACTTACAGGAGGCAACCTCGATCGGGCACTTGATTGTGATCCCGACATCTCAGTTAAGCTCAAACTATGAGCTCATGGCAGTAATATACACATTTATTTGATTGATTTCAAACATGATTAAAATCTTGTGGTTCATACATTATTGTTTCATCATTACACATGTGAGCTCACCAGCTTTTAGCTGACCTTTTAGCACGTATTCTCAGGTACTCAGCAGCAGTAGGTCTGCTCAGGATATTATATAGCTCGAGTCGCATGCAAACAACAAGAGATTTTCATGCATTATTATATTTTGTAAAAGTAGTAATGCCATAGAATCTATCAAATAGGTTACCGAGCTTTTGTAACTTATCAACAATTGTAAACATTTATTACAATCAATGTATTTTGTTAAAATGACGCATGTAGATGTCGTTCATTATATCTTTGTGCTGTGATTAACGGATTAGTCGCGCCCTGACCCGAACCGCTTCCGCACAGTAAATTTGGGGGTGTGACAGAAATCCCTAAATAAATAAGATACTTGCTAATTGTGAAATGAGAAACCAATCGGTGTTTGGTTTCCCCAATATTGAAGACTTTTTTATTTTTTTCGTACCAAATGTAACAATATAAGAGTCCAATTTGACGATTTGATTTTATTTATTATTTCTTTATTGATGATTTTATTTATTTCTTATTATTCATTAAATGAATCTATCACGTATCAACTATGGAAGGCATACTTATTTTGACCATTTGGTTGGATCATAGACAAATTGAAATTTTAAACTTTGGTCTTTTGTTAATAACAATCTTATATAAATATAATATTTGAAACACTCTATAATGTCATCAAATATCTAATTAACCGATAAATTTACTTGATTTTGTTCAATTTGCTAAAATTTTGGATATGATGATGTCATTAATCAATTAATCAATAATATTCATTTATTTATTATTTAGAATCAATTATAATTTGTAGTTATATGTTATATATGTAATTATTATCGCTATATACTTATATATATGAATTATTCTAATTTTATGTTAATTTCTACTATCCAACTATAAGTAATCTTAATATTTTCAACGTAATATTAAGAAAATTACATTTTTTTTACAATTGTAATCGTTTATAAAATAATAAAATTCATAAAAGTTATTCACATAATCTTCATCTATATATGTAAGTTTGATATGAGTATTTTTTTAACATTTTATTTATTATATCTAGGTAACGACCGGCTACCATAAACGTATATAAAAACATCAAATTTATTATTCAATTTATCTTATAAGACCCATGTGTACACACGAGTTTAAAAACTATTACAATAATATACTACACTATACTATAACATATATTATTTTATTTACAATATATCTTAATCTTAAATTTATAAGTATATAGGAAACCCAACAATGATGTCACCGTTTATCAATTAGCCAATAAGAACTCTTAATTTTTTAATTGATGACATCATCATTTATCAATTAGCTAATTAAAAATCTTAATATTAATTTAAAATAATAAAATCCTCCTATAGTAAAGTTATAATCCGTATTAATCAATCATAAACGTAGGATCCCATTCAAATTCAAACTCCTATTAACAAATCAACGTTCTAAATATAATTATTATTAATTAACCATTGAAGAGTAGTATTTATATAGAAAACGTAATAAATTCCAAAATATATAACCCCAATATTTGTTTATGCATGAAAGGACAACTAATTAATCACCAATATCATCTCATCAAATCGATTTATGTATTCCCCTAATCATCGCCGATTGTAGCCTCCAATCATCGTTATCTACTTTCAATCAACAATTATGTGTTTTGATTTGCTTCGTTATAAAATCTTGATGGTAACCCGTTATTCCATTATTTAGTTAAATAATACTCCCTCGACTCAAAATAAATGTTCACATATATTATTATTTGTTTATATCTCAATATAATTGTTCACATGTAAAAAATAACTATTTAAATCATTAAATCCCTTATATTACCCTCATTTATTACTCTAAGTCATTTATTTCAATAAATTCAGTCAAACTTGCATTGATTATATAGACAAAACTGACATTCAAGTAACCTATCTTAATCCCAACAAAAAATGTTAAGGGACATTTTTGTGAGACGGAGCGAGTAGTTATTAGGCTTATAAGGATATAGAGATCGACATTGATCATTTTTACTTCAAGGTGAGTTATTTGTATGACTATATATTTTTTAAAAAAAAATTATTAATATAAGGGGTAAGTGGCTAATTGTTGGTGAATATTTAACCCTTTTATAGAGGTCTTATTAAAAAATATAATTGTTTCTACTTATATTAATTTTTATCACTTATGATTGGTAGCTTCATTCATATCCTTACACTTTTAATTTGGGTGCTGATAAATACAACACAAATTTTGATTCTTACAACAAAATATTGCATAGTTAATGCATACAGTACAAGTTATCGATGCACAGTTTTGTTGTATCAATTAAAATTTATATTGTATCTTTCACTTCCCCTTTTAATTTGGTTTATGTATGAACTTCTTTATACATAATTCGATGTTGTTAGAATTATCTTAAATGTTATCCGTTATTTTTGACTTATACTTAAATGTATATATTTTTTATTTCATTACGTAAATTTTTAACTCATATAAAAAGTTATAAATTATCATATACATTATTTCCATACTTATCAAAATAAAATAATATGTACAACTTTAGCAGTCCGTGTTTATACACGAGTTTGACATCTAGTAATAATATATGGGGAGACAAACAAGAAATAGAAAAAAATATATAAGTAATTAATTATTATATTCATCAAAGATTCTTATCATTATATTATATCATCATATTATAAGACACATATATAAGCACATAGTTTAAAGCATATATATTATTTTTTCTAAATAAAACAGTCAAGGACCCTTATATAATATTGATGCCACCAGTTCAATTATCATCCACATTTCCCTTTAGTTTATGTTACATTATCTATTTCTCATATTTTAATCGTGAGATCGTAATTTGACAACCTAAGAGGTGGATACTTTTTAATTTTCTAAAGGCGAAGACTCTCAAGTGGACGTATAAACACTCGATGAAGATTGTAAGATGGCCAAGTGCTCTTCAAGCACCCTTCTACATAATAAGCATTTTCATACACAATTATTATGTTCATACTTCTATTAAAGTGCAGATTCGAACTAATCGAGCACCCTTTACTAATATTCACTTGAGTATGGCTCTGGTTCATTTTTATGATAACCAAGATGTGTTAGGCCACTCCCATCAATTTTCTCATCACTTTTGCCACCTCAGCGCTACATCAGCTTTTCACTAACTGATTCACAACTGATTATTTACTGTCATCAATGACTAATCACTTCATTTTTCAGGACCCTACATTTACCAATATACCACTATTTTATACACTAAAAAAAAAGTCACGCGGGCCCATACACATTCAACCGATTATCAATCGGTTTGGCGATTAAGAAGCCAACCGATTAGAAAGTGAGGAAACGGATGGCACGGAAATGCTAATCGGTTTCAACCGATTAGCAAGTGATGCATGCCGTTGGGAGAAACCTTATAACACCCGTTAAAAATTTAACCAATGCAAGTGAATTAAAATTTGATTGTGTCTAATTCAAACTATTTCATTTTTACACCCCATGACCTCAATATAAAAGTTATACTCCATGGAAGCCGTTTTAGTTTCATATACTTTATAATATAAAATTAATATTACACAACATAATACAAGATGGAAAAAGATACATGAAAAGCGACGAAAAGAAAACTATAATATTGGGGATGATGATGATCATGACAAACAATGAAAGAGAAAAGGCATTATGCTTAAACTTAAATTAATTAGGTTTGTGCTAAAGCTTTCTAATTTTGGAAACCTTCACTTCTATGAACGTACAACCAAAAATATCATATATATATATATATATATATATATATATATATATATATATATATATATGGTAAATCGTATCGTATATATCAATATATTCACATGGTCTGCCACTAGTTACGATGTACGTTTTGATTGGCGTGTGGAGTCAAAAGAGTTAAAATGCTACGTACGTTAATTATAAGTTTTAAAAATATTTGTAACCAAATGGTCATTGACCTAGCTGTATTGTAGTGACCTTCCAGTTACGAAGTCGGGTATTCAAATCCTGAGATATGATGGTTGTATATATTCGGGTATATGATACTTGCATGTCTTTCTAAAAAGAAGTTTTAAAAAAAGAAAAGAGTTTTGTATATATATGATGTTTGTACCATATGCATAACTAATAAAATAATGTGATATTTGTGATGATGTGTATAACATATTTGGATATTTTTTTTAACTTTTTACTAATACATTTGTATCTGCTACGCGACACATAAAATTAATGTTTACCCATTAGTTTTACCATATGTACGTACGTAAATCATTAATTAGGATGAATTTTCAAACATACATTTTAGAATTATCAATCAATTTCTCCCTTAAAAATATAAGCAAAATAAATGGATGATATTGGGGGCTACTTTCTATACCACCATTTTCTATTTTTTATTTCAAACACAATCATTACTGTACTTTTTCTGTACTTTTACCAATCAATTTCTCTTACTCTTCTGTACTTTTCTGTACTTTTTCTATTTTTATAATATTAAAAGTGGTATGAAATTGGAAAATAGTGGTATAGAAAGAGGATCCCATGATATTACATTATTAACCACTTGTTTTTAATTATTATTATATTGGAGTATTTATTTTTAATGGTACCTACTCTCCATACCATTTATTTATTTTTAAATTACCTTTCTGTACTTTTTCTGTACCTTTTTAAATCATTATTTCTTACATTCTGTACTTTTCTATACCTTTTCCGTACTTTTTTTGTACCATTTCTATTTTTTTAATGCAAAAATGGTATGGGGAGTAAAATTAAATGGTATGGAGAGAATAGGTGTTTTTAATTTATGATAGATACGATCCAAAAGCACAAGACAACCTTGAAAATCAATCACGCCTTCCGTTTTCCATATTTGGAAACCTTAATTAAGGACATTATATAACTGCAGTTTATTTAGGAAAGTACATGTCACGTTCCCACTTGTAACTTTAACTCGAGTGTAATTTGATGGGAATATCTAAAATACCAATTAAATCCAATATTATACCATTAAAATAATAAATAATAATAAGAAAAGTACAATCATTATATAATAATGAGAGAAAAGTACAGAATTATAAGAAAGAGTGATGAGAAAAAGTACAGAAAAAGTACAATAATAATTATGTTTTCTTTTAATTTATACTTTTATAATAAAAATCTTCAGAACATTGTCCAAAACACTATCTAGAACACTGTCCAGAATGTTAATTGGTATAGTTAGTAGCTCAGAAAAGAAAAATGATATGTATAGTAGCACCCAATTTGATTTTGCTGTTTTCTTTATATAAATATAATATAATATAAATATGCTTAAAAATTACCCTAATTATTTCATGTTGACCCCTCTGGTTTATGTTATTCCAGTATCGATCGGCTAATGAACACTCCCTTGTAAAAGTTTCAAGTTATCTCTAGCAAATGTCAATTATTTCAAGCAATACCTAATTATTTCAGTGTATAAAAACTTTATTTTGATCTAGCTAAACTACTTGATACAAATATTACTTGTATGTTTCTTGTTCCCATTAAGTTTGTATTTTCCTGCTAAATATAACTAATTAATTAATCAATTTGCTTAATTAATTGGTATACAAGGGTGGGTAAAGCTGGCCCCTAATTTTCAGTTGAGAACAAAGTTTAACCTAACGTCACTAGGAGATAAAAAAAGTGGCCGGGCTTATTAAAAAAATTATAGCTAAAAGATATATTTGGCAAATAAAGGTTTACCTAAAAAGAGATAAATAAAGAAAAATGATAAATAGACTTAGTTAAATATGTTTAAAAATTGGCCTAATAAACGGCGTGTGACACGTGTCGTGGTCATAAAATAAGATAAAAGATACAAATAGTTCACTTTGACTGTACATAAATTTTTGAAATTTTTCACGAATTACGCTTTTCACTAATCAAATGATATATATACTTACTAAAGTTTATTTCGATTGGTTATAACAAAGAAATGGATACTTATTTGAAACAACATAAAATATTATGGAAATGATAATGACAGCCCTAATAACATAAATCAAATGCATTAAATAAAGTTAAAAATTCCCTTTTAGTTCAAAATTATATATAATTCATTTAACGTTTGCATTTAATTAAGGGAAAATTACAAATCTCGTCCTTTGACCATACCCATTTAACAAACTAATCATTTGACTTTAGTTTTTAACAAAATTATCGTACTTTTCGCGTCCTCAGAAGCAATAATAGCGCGCCCTTAAATTGAAAAAAAAAGGTGAGCCCGACGCTAACCGATCATATACACCACCACCTTTTCGCCACGTATCGCGCGCTCCCGTCAATCCAATCGCGCCCCCGTCAATCCATTCGCGCCCCTCCTCCTAATTGCCGTCAATCCATTCGCGCCTCCTCCTTTTTGCGTTAAAGTTGTTGACTTTCACCAAGTATTTTATTAATAATTAATGTAATTGCAATGTTTAATACACGCGCCATTATCGCTTTTGAGAGCGCGAAAAGTACGATTATTTTGTTAAAATCTAAAGTCAAAGGATTAGTTTGTTAAATTAATGGGTATGATCAAAGGACGAGATTTGTGATTTTCACTTTAATTAACTGAAACTTTCCTTCTATTTGTAATGTGTTAAATGAAATTTTAGATTAAAAAGGAAACTTTAAGTTTAATAAATGTCCGTACAACTTCTTATTGACAGCTATAAAAGCTGTCGTTATCATTTCTCAAAATATTAATATAAACACTTGTAGCATAATAAAAGTAGTACTTGTTAATTATAAAATGATAATGATAATAGATACTCCGTATATGATTTTACTAAAAATGATAAATTCATCAAAACAAGTAAACAACACCGATGTATTCCAAACGATATACCTAGTCAACCTCGAAAAAAGAAAGTTTTTCATTTGAGCTTTTCCAATTGGACGACGACACGTGTCAGTGATCTATAGGTGAAGGACAACTACCAATAATAAATTTAAGCACCACATTAGAAAATGATATTTCATAGTACTATACTCTATTAAGGACAACTACCAATAATGAAATTAAAGCACCACATTAGAAAATGATATTTCATAGTACTATACTCTATCAAGACAATAATAAAAGCAAATATTATAAAACCGAGTGGAACACGTGGCCCAGTTACATATTAGTAGTAGTAAATTAGGAAAGTTTTATGAAACAACTAACGGTTTCAACTTATTTATAAGTACGTGGTTTCATAGAGAGAGAAAGTGGTTTTTGCACAACATTCCCAATTATATGGAAGACGACTAATTATATCTGAAATTAGTACTCAACCAAGGAAACTTGGAATAGCTTAGCTATACATATATAGAAAGAAACAGAAACTAGAGAGAGAAGCTAAAGATCGAAGCGAGACAATCTTTGGTATATATAGCCTGATTTAATTTGTCACTTAAAGTATGTTCTCTTTTTCGATACGATTAGAATCGTTAAGATCTATATCGATACATAGATATACACATTCGTATATATATGTACGTGCGTGTGACTATGTAGTCAGATTACTTTAGAAATGAATTGAAGTCATGTATCATAAATTGATGTTTGACTTTAATTTGCCTGGTTATATATGATTTTGTTTGAGTGATCTTTATATATTGAATTGATGTGAATGATAATATTGTTGATTAATTAGGGATCGGTATGGGAAGAGGGAAGATCGTGATACGAAGGATTGACAATTCGACGAGTAGGCAAGTGACGTTTTCTAAGAGGAGGAATGGATTATTGAAAAAGGCCAAAGAGCTTGCGATACTTTGTGACGCTGAAGTCGGTTGTGTGATCTTCTCTAGCACCGGAAAACTTCATGAGTACTCAAGCACTAGGTCAGTTAATTCGATTCTATCTTAATTCGTTTATATGTGTTGACTTCAATTTATAACAACACGGTAATTGTAATTTCACTGCCAAACTAACCATTGTATTTGGTAAATGTACATCATGAATTAGCATAAATGTATGTTAACTAGAGTGAATGATTCTAATTAATTATCTAAAAATTACTGCAATTTGGTTTCACATGCAATTTGGTTTCACATGATATATATATATATATATATATATATATATATATATATATATATATATATATATATATATATATATATATATATATCAATTTGGTTTCAAAGATCACTCACATGATATATATATAAATGTATGTTCTTAAGTTTAATTCTTCTTCCTTTAATCTCCAAAAGAAAATAATGTTTGATATGTAATTAAGTGTTAAAAAATCACTGTTTAACATAAGAATGGATCTGAAATATTCCGATTGTGCAGAAAGAATAGGTATTTAATTAACAACATTAGCGTATCAAAAGTATACGACATAATAAATATTAATGCATGATTATTAATTAGATCAAAAATATATAGGGTTTAATTTGTGTTTGTATTGGTATATGTATATATATGTACTACTTAGTTTCTACCTTCTTGTTGTCTGCAAATAATGTTAGTTGTAGCAAATTCAGATGAAACCAAGAGGTTAATTAGTGGTATATACATGCATGCATCTGAAGTTTCGTTTGTAGTTAACAGTAGCCACCACTGTCGAAATGAACAAGCTAGCTAGCTAGGTTTCACACCCGAAAGCTCGTGTACATAACGACTTGACGTACTAGAATACCTAAGAAAAACACCCCTAATTGACACTGCACGCCTTTTGAATGATATGATGCTCGACGATATGTATATGCAAGCTTAATTAAGGTTCAGGTTCAAAGGTGTTAATTAGCAAACTTCTAAAGTTTGAATCTTAACCGCCATTTTTTTAACCAACCTTAGATTTCAGTTGCTTCGATCGATCTGTTGGTTGTTCCCAGTTACCTCTGGCCATGATATCTGGTGCTCTTTTGTTTCGTTTCTCATCAGCAAAATTCTGGGCTGTTTCTTTCGCCCGGGAGTACGTTGTTGTTGTTAATTGTTGCTCTTGACGACGTACAATTGATCAACATTTCGCTTTTGTTTGACTCATGATGACACTTCACTTTCTTTTTCCCCTTGGTGACTCACACTTTCGAGTTTCGATCTCCTTTATTCATCACTCACACATGTAGGAGATAATCTTTGAGTTTCACTGCAATGTTGTGGGATTGTAGTATGGTCGATATATAAACATTGAAAGACTACTTTAGTAAGTACTTAAGTAATTTAATTACTTACGTTTAATTTATCAACTTCTAAAATTTGACCTTGATCGAGTTACCATACATGAGACGTAGTTTTGCTGATTTCAGTTTTCATTAATCATCGAAGTTAGGGTTGTACTAGTATTATAAGGGTGAATAGGGATTAAAGTATCCCAAAATGTTCGCTTGGGATACTAAATTTTATGATTTGACAAAGCTATAACCCAACTATACGTATTATGTTTAAGGGTAACTAAAGTTTATTAATATGTTTACAAGGATAACTAAAGTTTATTAAAATGTTTACAAGGATAATCAAAGTTTATAAAATTGTTCAAATTGATGAATCTTTATCCGCTCATTTTTCACTTGGGATAGGTTTTAAAAGTTTGGTTACAGTTTTGTCAAATCATAAACTTTAGTACCCCAAGTGAACATTTTGGGATACTTTAATCCCCTCCGTGTGTATTAACCCAGTATTATAATCTGTTAAGGCTTTTAGCCATAGATAATACATTAATGATTACAAGTAAGAACTATTATAATTCTGGTATATATTTTATCTTAAGTCATTTACACTTAGGGGCGGATGTAGAGGGGGTAGTCGGCCCCCAAAAATTTTTAAACCATGTATAAAATAAATTTTTTTAAAAGTATTTATGATATTTTATAGCTTTTGACCCCACAAAGTTGAAAATTAATAAAAATAATTTTCCCTCTACATATTTAAATCCTAGCTCCGCCCCTGTATACACTTGTTTGAGTATTTAAGATACATGAATTGTGTTTTTTTCTTACACACGGATCTTCACATTTAAATGCCAAGTGCTCAAATACCATACCATTATCTTTATTATAGTGTGGTGATCGATAAGAGAGGACTCCGTAGGCTCTCTTTACTTTCACGTACGTTATGCTAAATGTGACTAAAATATAAATCTAAAAAATATACCTGATACATATATTTGATGTCAAAGAAAACAAATTGCCTTTGCTGGTTCTGAAGTACCTATGAATGTAGAGTCAATGGCTAACCCAATTGGTACATTAACCCGACCCGAATCCAAATGGGGCCGAACCACCCGAAAAACCGATTCTTTATAGGGTCGGATTACATGTCACTTTTTCTAAACTCTTAACCTGATTCGACCCGACATAAAACGCTCTCAAAACTGAACAACCCGACCCTATAACATCCCTATGTGTTTTTATGGAGTGTTTGTTATCAACAAGAGATATATGCGGTGCTTCGCTATAAACTAAGTATTACAAATGAGATGCTTGGTTAGTTGGTTATAAACTATGTATTACGTAATTTTGACATTTTGTTGACCATGATGCATACCTAAGTATAAAAATGTACAAATTTTTGGTTCTAGAGAGAAGTCATGTGATGAACACACGTGCATATGCATGTATATATACATATAGCAAAATATCCGTGCAATGCTACGGTAAATTTAGTGACACCGGTAAAATCCGTTTACCTCTTCTAAATATGACAATGTGACAGATTTACTAATTAAAAAATATATGATAGTCTATGTATATTTAAAGTTGTTATATATGTTTAATTTGAATATATAATTAATTACACAAGGTAATAACGATAATATTTATTATATATGGTAAATAACTAATTATTAGTAATTGATTATTCTGGGGGTAATAGAGTCATTTACTTAGGTTGAGTACATTTTTAAGATAACTTAGAAATGCTTTATATGTAGTATAGATTTGTAAAGTATACATTAACAACGTACCCGCATTATGCTAACAACTTCATTTTTCTTTTTATAATTCAAGGTGATTGTTAGAAAGTCAATGAATAATGTTGTGTGATAGTTTAGGGGGTTGGTGTTAATGATGGTTATGTATTAATTTATTGGGTTTGTTGTGACAGTAAAAAAAAGTTTGTAGTTATTATTAGATTTGGTGTGACAGTAAAAAAAAAATTGGTGGATGTTAGTGTATGAAGTAAAAGATTAAAAACTTCAAAAAAACTTAACTCAGTAAATTAGAAAAGATATTGACATGTGACCTTTTTAACAACTTAATTATTGTTTTATAAGTCCAAAGCTTAATATATGATGATTAATTAATTGATTATATAGAAAAGAGGAGCTCCATGTATTTTGTTACAAATCAATATTTGATCAGTTTCTTTCATTTTGTTTTGAATAATTTACATTAAGTTGTCACACGTACATAGCAACCCATTCAAGTTTATTCGGTATGTTTAATGAGTTAAGTTGAAATTTAATATTAAGCCACATTTTATTAGAAATTCATTATATTTCATCATATGGAGTTAAACGATAACTATTAAAGATATATATGTTGTCTATGTACGAATGCATTTAAACCAGTGAGTCCACCAAGATCAAATTTCTGAAAGTTCATTTTATTTGAAAATCTTTACGTTTGGTTCGCGGAATTCAACGGAATTCAATTGAATTGGAATCTCAATTCCATTCTACAATGTTGTTTGGTTTACGAATGAACTCATCAAATTCCTTCATTCAATGGAATTCAAATTCCTTGGAATTCCAATTCAAAAACATTCTGCTAGCCAAACGCATCGTTACTCTTTTTTTGTTCTTTCTTATCTGTATTCCTTTCATAATAACTTCTCGCAAAGGATAAAACAACTATCTGTAACTTTAACTTTTGGTGAAAAATTGAACATCATTGAACTTCAACTTAAGATTTTGGTATAACATAGCCAAACCAGTTTGCATGAAAACCTTGATGATAAAAGATACACCCATATTTGCACTTCTCCGATATACATTTCTACGAGATACTTCTAAACCTGCAGGGACCATACATAACAAAAGCATCATTACCCAAAATATATCACTTGTTTGAACTTCCATGCGTATGTAGGTATACCGTCATTGCACCACTTGGTTATGCTTTTCTCTTTCGACCTCATGATCCATCATCCATGCATTGCATAATATTCATAGGAGTAATGCTAAATAGGCCTACTTACGTAGACCTAAAAACAGACCTAACTTTTTGATTGGTTGCTTTTTTTTTCTCTCTCTTAATCTCATCCAATAAATTTTCCAAACCCACCAATCACATCTTTAGGTCTAAAATTAGTCCTCTAACTTTAGGCCTACCAATCATTTTCCTATTCATAGTGTAATCGAAACGTATGATTATATATGGTCAGGGGCGATTCCAGAAAAATTTTTGAATGAGGGCAAAATTTTTTAGTGTACATCGAGTATGGGTCATTGAATCAAATATTTTTTTTTCTTTAACCGAAACTATGTTAGTTGAACCAAAGTGAATTTACTTCAACATCAAATTGAAATTACATGAACAAAATTAGAAATGATAAATAAAATATTGTTGATGCAACAAGCTAGGGGTATAATGTGACACCCCCAAATTTGATTGATTTGCGGAAGCTCGATTTGGGTGTCACTAATCAATATACAAAGCACATAAGATATAATGAACGACCACTATATGCGTCGTTTTAAACTTGTATAGATAAAGTAAATGTTTACATCAAAATATTGTTACATTAGCTCGATTCCTGAAATTGAGAGATTACATAGCATAATTACTTTTACAAAATATAATAATGCAATCCAATCTCTAGTTGTATGAATGCTGACTCGAGCTAATAGTTCCTGCTTATGCAGCCAACCTACTACTGGGTACCTGTGATAAATACTAAAATGGGTCAGCGAAAACGCTGGTGAGCTCACAGGTTTGTATGTCAATGTATAGTTGTAAGAACCGCAAGATTTATATTGAATTTAAAATGCAATTAAGCAAAATAAAAGTTATACTGTCCATGAGCACATAGTCTGAGCTTAACTTGATTTGTCAGGCCCAATTAAGGAAACCTAACTTGAAATGCCTCCTACGAGTGTCTAATCCACACTCGTCTTCCCAAATGCTAATACATCCGTTTGACCGGTTAGTGCGTGCTAACCCGGATGAGGATTGTCAATCCCATATGATATCATATACTAACATTCACGCTAAAATATTAGAGACTATGCTTATGGAGGACTTTAAATTGATTAGCTTGAAACTCATGTAGTATTTGAAGTTTGGCACTTGCGTTCTACTTGTAAAACAAAATCGAGTAGTAATATCACACCCCTAGTTGTAAAGCAGTGAAAATGGGGCTATGAAACTCACCTGAGTCTTGAAGTGTTAATTTAATAAGCTCGAAGTAATTAGTTGTGAGTTGGTGTCCAAAGACTTGAAACCTGAATGTGTCCACGACACTTGAATTGTTATTAATTGTACAGATATCCCAAAGGACTACCTTTGTAGTTGTTATACAACTTTATATATATGTCCAAATTACCACGATTTGGTTGATTGAATTGATACAAGTTACAACGACTTGTTTGATTGAATTGATACAAGTTACAACGACTTGTCTGATTCTGAAATATGTTTGAAAACATGTACGGCCCGTTGGTGATTAATTGTAACAATAGTCTTGATGTTACCACATTGATTTAGAAGCGTTATACTTGAAAAACAAATTCCATTATGTTTGAAAAGTTGTATCGTATAAGTGTTTTGAAGTTGTACAAGTTTGACACTTGGTGAAAAATGTGCTTACGGAATCTAATTACGGGGGTCCAGGGGCAGCGCCCCTGGTAGCGGGGTCCAAGGGGCGGCAGCCCCTGGCGGGGTCCAAGGGGCAGAGCCCCTGGCTGGGGTCGAGCTGCCAGGTCAGCTTGGAAAATTTTTATTTCTACTATATTACTTTGACGAAAAACGCATCTGGGATCTGAATTCGGGTAAAATCGAGTGATAAATTTCGAGTCTCGACACTTAGTAAAAATCTGTGTTTTCTGTGTTTTGCGACACAATATACGACACAAAAGTTTGTCATGCGACACAAGGGTTGTGTCGCATAGGAATGCGACACAATGTCTATGCGACACAAGGGTTGTGTCGCATAGATGCGAGATGCTGATTCAACAGCGACATAGTGATTGTGTCGTATGAAAATACGACATAGAATACGACATAATGGTTGTGTCGCAAAACTTACGACACTAAATCTCTGGTACGACATAACATGCGAAATACGACATAACGTGCGACACAACAGGTAAAATACGACACAACATGCGACACAAGGCTTGTGTCGCATGGATGAACATCAGCCCAGAAAGTCCGGCTGTCAAGGTTTTTCCGGCCAAAAATCCATTTTAAACTCGTTTTCAAGCTATAAATTCGTGTTCTATACATTGTAATGGACATATACAAGTTATAATAACAACTAGAAATCGAAAATACTAAGAATCGAGAGATTTCGGGATTTTGTCGGAAACTTACAAATTGCCGAAACGAAAATCCGGAAAGATAGCGTTGTAGATCGTCGCGAGGTGGTCGTGAATCTCTAAAAATCTTGTTGATACGAGCGCGTTTGATGGTAGTATTTTGCGAGTTTTACGGATGTGGGGGTTTGTGGTTTGAGAAAGAAAAAGAGAGGAGGGAGTAAGTGAGAGAGTGAGTGAGTGGAGAATGAGAAGAAAGAGGAGGGAGTTGGAGGTTTAACCTCCAACTTTCAGTCTCCGTCATTGCGTTCCGTGTGGTGTTCGTTTGCTCCGTCGTTTAAACGTTAAATAATTATTCAATATTTTTGTTGAAGTATTTTATAAAGTACTTAATAATTGTGTTATAAAACGTTATCTCGATTTTGTTTGTTTGCGCGTTCACATTTAATCGCGTTGTTCTCGCTTGTACGATATGGGATGAATACGACATATTATAAAAATAATATTATTGAGATATGATAGTTTCATTAAATAATCTTTATGTTATTTAATTAATTTGTTCACCAACGTCCGTATTAAATTGAACCGAATTACATTCGATTTGAAACTTGTACGATTTAAACAAACCGCATAATTGTGTAGATATATATTCAACAATATATATAATAATTGATACATTAATTAGCCTAACACAGAACTAATTACATGTATTAAAATTGATTAGGCACTAAGTTCTAGTCCTAAATTGACGGGTGTCACATTCTCCCCCTGTTAGAAGAATTTCGTCCCGAAATTCTTGTTGTAGTCGCGTTTGATGTTGAGTCAGTGAAGAGTTGAGGATACTTGAGTCGCATTTGATCTTCCCTTTCCCAGGTGAATTCCGGACCACGCCGCGAATTCCACGTAACCTTGACAATGGGAATACGACTTTGTTTAAGTTGTTTGACCTCACGGTCCATAATTTCGGCGGGTTCCTCAACAAAGTGAAGTTTCTCGTCAACTCGAATTTCATTGAGTGGAATGATAAGTGTCTCATCAGACAGACACCTCTTCAGATTCGAAACATGAAATGTGGGATGCACGCTGCTGAGCTCGGATGGCAGCTGCAATCGATATGCTACTGGACCAATTCTCTCGAGAATCTCGAATGGTCCAATGTATCTGGGATTTAACTTCCCTCGTTTGCCAAATCGAATTACGCCTTTCCAAGGCGATACTTTGAGTAGTACTCGATCTCCAACTTGGAACTCGAGTGGTTTACGTCTCACGTCAGCATAACTTTTCTGACGATCACGCGCGACTTTGAGTTTGTTTTGAATTTCGACGATTCTCTCGGTCGTCTCGTGAATGATTTCTGGACCTGTGAGTTGGCTATCCCCAACTTCGGTCCAACAGATAGGTGACCGGCACTTACGACCGTACAGTGCCTCGAATGGTGCAGCTTTAATGCTGGTATGATAACTGTTGTTGTACGAGAACTCGCACAATGGTAGGTGTTTTTCCCAGTTTACACCGAAGTCTACTACGCAGGCCCGTAGCATGTCTTCTAGTGTTTGAATTGTTCGTTCACTTTGGCCGTCGGTTTGAGGATGGTATGCGGTACTCATATCAAGTCGAGTACCCAGTGATATTTGAAGTGATTGCCAAAATTGTGAAGTGAAACGACTATCTCTATCGGAGATAATTGAAATTGGAACACCGTGTTTAGTCACGATTTCCTTCAGATAGATTCTGGTGAGGCGTTCCATTTTGTCGGATTCCTTGATTGCCAGGAAGTGAGCAGTCTTTGTGAGACAATCCACGATCACCCAAATGGTATCGCAACCGTTCGCTGACTTGGGTAGTTTGGTTATGAAGTCCATGGCAATTTGTTCCCATTTCCATTTAGGAAGATCGGGTTGTTGAAGTAAACCAGAAGGTTTTTGATATTCGATTTTGACCTTGGAGCAAGTAAGGCACTTGCTGACATAGGTGGCGATTTCAGCTTTCATGTTCGGCCACCAATAGAAGTCCTTGATACCGTGGTACATCTTGTCGGATCCCGGATGGATAGAATATTTGTACTTGTGAGCTTCATCCATCACCAAGTCTCGTAGATTCCCGAATTTAGGCAACCAGATTCGGTGTGAGAAATACCTAATCCCGTTAGGTTTGACTTCGAATTGTTTATCCATGCCCCGCAAGGCTTCATCTTTGACGTTTTCGTGTTTCAAGGCTTCGAGTTGAGCTGTGAGAATTTGAATGTTTAAATTGTTGTGAATGGTCATACTGAGGGCTTGAACCCGAAGTGGTTTCACTCGCTCTTTCCGACTGAGGGCATCAGCAACGACATTTGCTTTGCCTGGATGATATTTGAGTTCGCAGTCGTAATCGGTAAGCAACTCGACCCATCGACGTTGCCTCATGTTGAGATCCTTCTGATCGAATATGTGTTGAAGGCTTTTATGGTCGGTAAAGATTGTACATCTGGTACCATAGAGATAATGTCTCCAGATTTTGAGAGCGAAAACAACGGCTCCTAATTCGAGGTCGTGGGTAGTGTAATTCTTTTCATGAATCTTGAGCTGTCGTGAAGCATAAGCTATGACTTTGTCTCGTTGTATAAGCACGCAACCGAGACCTTGATGAGAAGCATCGCAGTATACCACGAAGTCATCGGTGCCTTCGGGTAATGATAGAATAGGAGCACTGCAAAGCTTTTGCTTTAAGAGTTGGAATGCCGACTCTTGTTTATCAGTCCAGTCAAACTTTTTGTCTTTCTGGGTCAGAGTCGTGAGTGGTATGGCTATCTTGGAGAAATTTTCAATGAATCGTCGGTAATACCCGGCAAGACCCAAAAATTGGCGTACTTCGGTCGGAGTGGTGGGTGCTTGCCAGTCTTTGATGGCCTCGATTTTTGATGGGTCAACGTGAATCCCCTGACTGTCAATCACGTGACCAAGGAATTGGACTGTTTGGATCCAGAACTCACACTTAGAGAATTTTGCATATAGCTCCTCGTGTTTAAGTAGTTCAAGGATGGTTTTGAGGTGTTGCGCATGTTCTTGCTCGTTGCGCTAATAAATGAGTATGTCATCGATAAAGACAATGACAAACTTGTCAAGATAAGGTTTACACACCCGATTCATAAGGTCCATGAATACAGCCGGTGCGTTGGTTAGGCCGAATGGCATCACTTGAAATTCGTAATGCCCGTAACGGGTTCTGAAAGCGGTTTTTGGAATATCGGCATCGCGGACACGCAGTTGGTGATAACCGGATCGGAGATCTATCTTTGAATAACAACTCGACCCTTGAAGTTGGTCGAACAAATCATCGATTCGAGGAAGTGGATACCGGTTCTTGACAGTTAACTTGTTCAACTCTCGGTAGTCGATACACATTCGAAAAGAACCGTCTTTCTTCTTAACAAATAGGACCGGAGCTCCCCAAGGTGAAGAACTCGGCCTGATAAATCCTCGTTCCAGGAGTTCCTGTAATTGGGTGGACAACTCCTGAAGTTCGGATGGAGCTAAACGGTATGGTGTTCGGGCCACAGGCGCAGCACCTGGTACAAGATCAATTAAGAATTCAACCTGTCTTGGTGGTGGTAAACCAGGTAGTTCTTCAGGAAAGACTTCAGGAAAGTCTCGAACAATTGGAACATCCTCAAGTCGCTTCTCCTTCGACTTTTTCTCCATGATGTGCGCGAGGATTGCTGGATAACCTTTCTCAGAAATTTCCGGGTTTTTAGACAAGAGATGATGTTAAGCCTCGTCCCACCGGTCTCCCCCTGTATGATCAGGGTTCTACCGACGGCGAGAGGTATGCGAACAATTTTGTCATGGCAAATGATTTCGGCGCGATGTTTGGATAACCAGTCCATGCCTACGATGACATCGAAACTTCCTATCTCAACAGGCATAAGATCTATGGAGAAGATTTCTTCGGCTAGGTTTAAAGTGCAATTAGGTATCACACTATTGGTTTCTATCAACTTGCCATTTGCTAGCTCTACGGTGTACTTAACGTCTAAAGCAACAGGTGTGATGTCAAGTAGAGGGCAAAATTCATCGGAAATAAAACTTCTATCGGCACCAGTATCAAACAGAATAGAAGCAGTTAAATTGTTGAGGAGGAACATACCCGTGACCACATTCGGGTCCTGACGAGCGTCCCCTGAGTTGATCACGAAGGCGCTACTTTTGACGTTGTTATTGTTGCGGCCGTTGTTGTTGTTGTTGTTGTTGTTGTTGTTGTTGTTGTTGTTGTTGTTGTTGTTGTTGCCCTTATTCTTCAATTTCGGGCACGTATCCCTAAAGTGTCCTGGATTTCCACATTCATAGCAGGACTTAGGTTGTCGGGCATTTTTGTCCGAGGAGTTGTTGTTGGATCTGGGGGCTCGGCAATCCTTAGTCGAATGCCCGTACCTCCTGCAGTTGTTGCAAGGGGTATTGCACTGACCAAAGTGGTGATAGTTACACTTGGGACAATAAGGCCTGTCTCCGGTGTAGCTGCGGTTGGATTCAGAGTTGGTGGTGTAGACTTGGATGGCGTTGTTTTTCTTGTTTGAGTGGTGGTGGTGTTCAGTGGATTTGCGTTTGTTGTTGTTGGAGGATGAGGTGTTGGAGGTCTCACGGCTGACAACTAGGGCCATGAGTTCGTGGGCCAATCGAATGGCACTCTCAGTGGTGGTTGGTTTGGATGAGGCGACGTTTCCCTGGATGTTCTCGGGGAGTCCACGAATGTATTTCTTAATGCCCTTACTTTCCGGTTCGACCAAACTCGGGCATAATAAAGCAAACTGCTGAAATTTGGTGGTATA
The DNA here is from genome assembly GCA_949592205.1 of Helichrysum umbraculigerum. Lineage (NCBI taxonomy): Eukaryota > Viridiplantae > Streptophyta > Magnoliopsida > Asterales > Asteraceae > Helichrysum > Helichrysum umbraculigerum. The sequence goes on from CATIUR010000006.1 coordinate 64,754,179, forward strand.
TTCAGCAACATCATTTCCCTGCACCTCCAGATGCCAGAATTCTTCTTCCAGCCTGTGCAATTCCTCTTCAAGACAGTATTTTTCTGTCAGTTTCTTCTTCAGTTCGGCCCAAGGAAGCCGATTTGCAACCTCAAGACCTACAGAGTTTGCGTGGGTTTTCCACCACGTGAGTGCACCTTCCTGAAAGGTGTAAGCAGCGAATTTGACCTTGTTGTTCTCAGTGCAATCGCAGAGACTGAAAACAGATTCCATGCGCTCAATCCAACGGATTAAGCCAATGGCACCTTCCGTGCCCTTGAAGTATAGCGGTTTACAGCTAAGAAAGTCCTTATAGGAGCAAGGTTTGGGTGGTGGAGTATTGGTTGCTGTGTCCTCGCTACCGGGTGGTGTCCGGGTAGCCAAGGCTTCGGTCACACTGCGGGCAATGATTCCCGCGATCTCAGCTTCGCTAAGGGTAATTTGACGACGAGGAGGCATGATGCTGAGTAAGAAAGAACAAGGAAATGAAATAGGGTACTAGTCCGAGTGTGATGAACTAGTGGTGTGTTTGTCATCCCAAGACAAAACGTTAGAGAGAAAGAGGCCTATATTCATATAATATAATATAGCCTAAAGTTGTAATGAGGTCTATTCATGTAAATATATGTATATCACATAATAACCTATTGAGTGTCTAGCACAGACGTGTTTTGAGTCCCGTTTCTCTCGAGGTCAGAGTCAACTAATGTATCCTGTTCAGCCATAACTTCCTTCAGATCTTACATCATCTTTATTTAATTGTACATAGTTGATCAAGCTATGTTAAATTAAATTCGTATGCTGTAATCCCTGAACTGGTTATACCTAATAGGGAATACTGCCTAACGGTCATAGTCTAGGTCCACTAAATGCAACCTAGTTCACTATAACCTTAGGCTCTGATACCAATCTGTGACACCCCCAAATTTGATTGATTTGCGGAAGCTCGATTTGGGTGTCACTAATCAATATACAAAGCACATAAGATATAATGAACGACCACTATATGCGTCGTTTTAAACTTGTATAGATAAAGTAAATGTTTACATCAAAATATTGTTACATTAGCTCGATTCCTGAAATTGAGAGATTACATAGCATAATTACTTTTACAAAATATAATAATGCAATCCAATCTCTAGTTGTATGAATGCATCGAGCTAATAGTTCCTGCTTGTGCAGCCAACCTACTACTGGGTACCTGTGATAAATACTAAAATGGGTCAGCGAAAACGCTGGTGAGCTCACAGGTTTGTATGTCAATGTATAGTTGTAAGAACCGCAAGATTTATATTGAATTTAAAATGCAATTAAGCAAAATAAAAGTTATACTGTCCATGAGCACATAGTCTGAGCTTAACTTGATTTGTCAGGCCCAATTAAGGAAACCTAACTTGAAATGCCTCCTACGAGTGTCTAATCCACACTCGTCTTCCCAAATGCTAATACATCCGTTTGACCGGTTAGTGCGTGCTAACCCGGATGAGGATTGTCAATCCCATATGATATCATATACTAACATTCACGCTAAAATATTAGAGACTATGCTTATGGAGGACTTTAAATTGATTAGCTTGAAACTCATGTAGTATTTGAAGTTTGGCACTTGCGTTCTACTTGTAAAACAAAATCGAGTAGTAATATCACACCCCTAGTTGTAAAGCAGTGAAAATGGGGCTATGAAACTCACCTGAGTCTTGAAGTGTTAATTTAATAAGCTCGAAGTAATTAGTTGTGAGTTGGTGTCCAAAGACTTGAAACCTGAATGTGTCCACGACACTTGAATTGTTATTAATTGTACAGATATCCCAAAGGACTACCTTTGTAGTTGTTATACAACTTTATATATATGTCCAAATTACCACGATTTGGTTGATTGAATTGATACAAGTTACAACGACTTGTTTGATTGAATTGATACAAGTTACAACGACTTGTTTGATTCTGAAATATGTTTGAAAACATGTACGGCCCGTTGGTGATTAATTGTAACAATAGTCTTGATGTTACCACATTGATTTAGAAGCGTTATACTTGAAAAACAAATTCCATTATGTTTGAAAAGTTGTATCGTATAAGTGTTTTGAAGTTGTACAAGTTTGACACTTGGTGAAAAATGTGCTTACGGAATCTAATTACGGGGGTCCAGGGGCAGCGCCCCTGGTAGCGGGGTCCAAGGGGCGGCAGCCCCTGGCGGGGTCCAAGGGGCAGAGCCCCTGGCTGGGGTCGAGCTGCCAGGTCAGCTTGGAAAATTTTTATTTCTACTATATTACTTTGACGAAAAACGCATCTGGGATCTGAATTCGGGTAAAATCGAGTGATAAATTTCGAGTCTCGACACTTAGTAAAAATCTGTGTTTTCTGTGTTTTGCGACACAATATACGACACAAAAGTTTGTCATGCGACACAAGGGTTGTGTCGCATAGCAATGCGACACAATGTCTATGCGACACAAGGGTTGTGTCGCATAGATGCGAGATGCTGATTCAACAGCGACATAGTGATTGTGTCGTATGAAAATACGACATAGAATACGACATAATGGTTGTGTCGCAAAACTTACGACACTAAATCTCTGGTACGACATAACATGCGAAATACGACATAACGTGCGACACAACAGGTAAAATACGACACAACATGCGACACAAGGCTTGTGTCGCATGGATGAACATCAGCCCAGAAAGTCCGGCTGTCAAGGTTTTTCCGGCCAAAAATCCGTTTTAAACTCGTTTTCAAGCTATAAATTCGTGTTCTATACATTGTAATGGACATATACAAGTTATAATAACAACTAGAAATCGAAAATACTAAGAATCGAGAGATTTCGGGATTTTGTCGGAAACTTACAAATTGCCGAAACGAAAATCCGGAAAGATAGCGTTGTAGATCATCGCGAGGTGGTCGTGAATCTCTAAAAATCTTGTTGATACGAGCGCGTTTGATGGTAGTATTTTGCGATTTTTACGGATGTGGGGGTTTGTGGTTTGAGAAAGAAAAAGAGAGGAGGGAGTAAGTGAGAGAGTGAGTGAGTGGAGAATGAGAAGAAAGAGGAGGGAGTTGGAGGTTTAACCTCCAACTTTCAGTCTCCGTCATTGCGTTCCGTGTGGTGTTCGTTTGCTCCGTCGTTTAAACGTTAAATAATTATTCAATATTTTTGTTGAAGTATTTTATAAAGTACTTAATAATTGTGTTATAAAACGTTATCTCGATTTTGTTTGTTTGCGCGTTCACATTTAATCGCGTTGTTCTCGCTTGTACGATATGGGATGAATACGACATATTATAAAAATAATATTATTGAGATATGATAGTTTCATTAAATAATCTTTATGTTATTTAATTAATTTTTTCACCAACGTCCGTATTAAATTGAACCGAATTACATTCGATTTGAAACTTGTACGATTTAAACAAACCGCATAATTGTGTAGATATATATTCAACAATATATATAATAATTGATACATTAATTAGCCTAATACAGAACTAATTACATGTATTAAAATTGATTAGGCACTAAGTTCTAGTCCTAAATTGACGGGTGTCACATATAAAAAGGGATAAAAAGTTGCAATAAGAAGGGATTGAACCTTAGACCTCTTGAACGCAAGACCCACTTCTCCACCACTTGGCTAAATACACAAATGATGTAATTATTTTAAATGTTTTGTATTTATTTGTTATAGGGGCAATATGCAGATTATACCAGAACCTACGAAATTAATCGTCCCTGTTAATATGGTACTATCTAACAACTTACTTTCAGCAGCATGAAGGCCATGTTTGAACGATACAGAAAAGGTAAAGAGGAACATCAATTGACTAGCCCAAGCTCTGAGATAAAGGTACTCTTTAAGGCAATTCATTATATTTATTACTTGTTGGAACTTTCGTTACTATGATAAGCCACAGCAAGAATTTAGAGTTAAGTAAATGTATGAACTTACCCTAGACGAATACTATGAACTTCATATCACACAAGTAGTTAGACAAATAACACTCGGTGCACATCTTGTTACAGCTACCGTTAGAGGTCTAAGCCCTCCCAGTCCACGATATAAAGCCAGAGCCTAATGAGTCTAAGTAGCATTATCATATAGTCTCCTACTCCGAAGTTTTTTTTCTTCTTTTTTTTCAATGTTTAATTATAACAAAATTCTCTTTGTTCTTAGGTTCTAAACTTCGGTTGCAAGTTGCGGTTAACATGAACTAGAAAATGGAAAACAATGTAAACCCTCGTAATGTTGCAAAAAAGAACACATCTTACTCGAATACAGCATCTTCTTAAGGTTTTTAAACCTTGAAACGAGTGACCGGCTTCATCTATATTAGGATAATGTGGTTATCATACCAAAGGAGTGGCCGGACACCACATCAGTATTTCTCTGCCTTCGGCTCGATTTGTCGCACTTTCAGAATGTTGCTGTAACTTTTTCCACTTTGAAAATGACAAAGTTTACAATTGCAAATCTGCATGTTCCAAAATGTTGGACAATTTCAAAGTTATCATAAAGGTCAAGGTGCATTCAAAGAGTTCAAGTCTAGAAACTTAAAAAAGGAAGTACTAAATTTCTAATATGTAGAACTTACTAAAATGATATGCAGAGCATCAAATTCCCTTAGTTTCCTCTTTATGTGTGTCAGAATCATCAGTTTGAATCCACTTACTCGTATTCCTACCGTCTATAGTAACTAAATTCAATTACGGAGAGAATGCACTGCTTTCAACTTCATTCACTTCTTCTGTTCGTTCTTCACTTTATTCCAAGTAGTACTCAAGGCATGGAGCCTTTTAAGATGTTAAAAAAGTCAAAAAAAGGTACCAATTACCTAAATTCCCAGCTTCTGTAGCACATGCAGACGTGTACAGTCTACACCTGCCGAAGCTTCCAAATGAAGTATGTAGAGCAAGTGAAAAGCAATGCATCCAAAAAGATACACTGCCACTGTATGGAAACAAATACATTGAGAAAATGCTATTTATCTTGGCAGATCCAGAAGCAATATCATACAGAGTATGATGAAAAAATGAGGAGAGAGGTCCCCAAAATGTGCAAGAAAACGCGTAAAAGTGAAGTCGAGGCATCTGGAAGTCCAGACGCAGCACCAAAGACAGCAGGGATATGGAAAATATTATCATTGGAAAATAGTTCGTTATTCTTGGCAGATTAGTATGCGCATCAGACACATAATGATGGCAAGAACAATGTGAAATTGCAGGTGGCTCATAACTGAGCTCAAATTTCCTCTAGAGATGCTACTTCAAAAGGCAGAACGATGCCAGAATTCTTTTGTAAGTGAGCAAAGATGCTTTATTCATTCAGACGCGTTGAATTGACATTAAACCGCAAAAACTGACGATATCAAAATTCTGAAACTCCTGGGAGGATCCACCCCAAAGAAGTATGGACATAAAAAGACATTACCAACACCATCCAAAAAATAATGCGCACATATACATGTATATTACGTACTAGTACGTATACTATATATACATACATGTATACACGTCTCATACCTACATGTATACATGCATATATACCTGCATGCTTATACATATTTACATATACACCCATCCACATGTGTGTATAATGTCATCATAAGATATATGTGTGTGTATGTATGCAAGTATGCAACTATGCAAGTGAGCGTGTATGTAATAGCTGCATCCTCCATCCCTCCTCCTTCTGTTCATATTCCTAAGGGTCACAACCCGTAATTAACAAAGACCTGTAGAACATTTGTTTACTATTGAAACTAGAGCTCTAATCTGACGCTAAGACACTAGCTCATTTCAAATCTTGATAAAATAGTAGTGTGCATAAATAAATATTTTACGTATATGTTCAAGGGAGGTGTTGGCTGGTTGATTAAGGAGCGTGGACATATTTCATGTTAAACAAAAAAGTCAACTATGAGAATGCGGTACGAAACATACGAGCAAATGAGAAATCTATCACCCTTGAAATTTGAACTATCACAACGAACATCATAGGCTTTTAGGTCTGGAGCTAAACCTGACCATGCTTCTTTTTCGACCTAAATGACAGGTTAAGGACGCAACCAACAACATGAAGTTACAGAAAACCAAGGTTAACATTTACTGAACTGCATTTCTTCATGTCTCTTTGATCTGGACAATAGTTAGTTTGACACATAACATTGTCACACATTGATAGATCAAAAATCATGTGTAGCAAGGAAATTTGATACGAACCTAGCCCATACTAGGCCCATATCGAGCCATAAGCCCAAGTGTAGAACTCACTCCCAAAAGCTTGATACGAACCTAGCCCATACTAGGCCCATATCGAGCTATAAGCCCAAGTGTATAACTCACTCCCAAAAGCTAGCTTGATACGAACCTAGCCCATACTATGCCCATATCGAGCCATAAGCCCAAGTGTAGAACTCACTCCCAAAAGCTAGGGCTTATGGCTCGATATGGGCCTAGCATGGGCTAGGTTCGTATCAATTGGTATCAGAGCCAGCCCCATCTTTTGAGGTTCCAACACCTCGGAGTGGTGGCCTATGGAGTGGTGGCTTGGACCCGAAAAGAGGGTGCCAAGCGTGACCAACATAGCCGTGACCAACGAGGACATTGGCTCTTCAAGGGTGGGGTATCGTTACAATCCCACATCGGCCAAGTATGGGATTGGTTGGTTGCTTATAAGTCTAGGTGTCCCCTCCTCCTTCAAGCTAGCTTTTGGGAGTGAGTTCTACATTTAGACTTATGGGCTTGATATGGGCCTAGTATGGGCTAGGTTCGTATCAATTGGTATCAGAGCCAGCCCCATCTTTCGAGATCCAACATCTCGGAGTGGTGGCCTATGTAGTGGTGGCTTGGACCCAAAAAGAGGGTGCCAACCGTAACCAACATAACCGTGACCAACGAGGACGTTGGCTCTTCAAAGCGTGGGGTATTGTTACGATCACACATCGGCCATGTATGGGAATGGTTGGTAGCTTATAAGTCTAAGTATCCCCTCCTCCTTCAAGCTAGCTTTTGGGATTGAGTTCTACACTTTGGCTTATGGCTCGATATGGGCCTAGTATGGGCTAGGTTTGTATCAAAATTAAAGGAGCTTATGTAACTATGTGCCTAGCAAATCACAATTCTCCACTTTTTCTAACCCCATCCATCTTAAACTCAGTTTGATGTTCATATTAATGATCAATGTAACCGCATATCAAAGATCTTGTTCCTCATCCTACAAGCATTCTCAGTGCCTTTGTTACAGAATCACGTTCTTAACAAATCTACTATATATCTCCTGTGGCATTACAACTCATATTGATGGTCTAGAAACTGTAGCTTTATCTCATATCCATATCATTTAACATGGCAAAAAACCGAGAGATCTGCATCTATAGTTTACTGCAACCTCCAAAACCTTAAACCCATGATCCATTCTATAATCCCTACAATCCGTCATTTTCCTTTTGGAAAATACAGATACATTTCAGATCTAAACTTTCAGAATATGCTCTAACTCTCATCCAGTTAAAATTAACTTCTTAATCAATGGGCATCGTAAGTACCACAGTTATAATACATGATGAGTAGTAAACTAGAAATTTTTGTCCCTGTAAGATCGATAGGCCTATGTCAAGATCTGAGGATTACAAATGATTTACGGAACTCATCTGAAAACTATGAAATTATATATAAAGCCCCTTAAACTATCATTATCATTTGTAGGAACCAATCAATAGAAAGAACTCAATACACAAAAATCAAACTTGGTGTGGAGCCTATGTCCTACATTTTATGCAAAAGAAGAGAAAATTCCAGCCAAAATACTGAGTGCATTGTGTAAAAGGCTGGAAAGTACCTAGTTACATTGAAAGAACATCCAACCAATTCAAGATAATACGCACACATGAATAGTAAAGTTTACTAACTTTTCAACGCTATTCATATAGTCCTGCATATGGTACAAGGTCCAATAGAGTTGTGATTTTCTAATGCATATTCACAAGGTCCAATAGAGTTGTGATATATATTTAAACTTGGGGTGGAGCCTATCCTACATTTTAAGCAAAAGAAGAGAAAATGTCAGCCAAAATACTGAGTTGTGTAAAAGGCTGGAAAGTACCTAGTTACATTGAAAGAACGTCCAACCAATTCAAGATAGTACAGAAACATGATCAATAAAGTTTATCAACTTTCAACGCTATTCATACAGTCCTGCATATGGTACAAGGTCCAATAGAGTAGCAATATTTATTAAAAGCATTCTTCAGAGTCATATATATGACAATTAAAGTTATACACTTCATCCTCTGCTAAAAACTAAAAACAGATGATATTAGCATTTCTACGATTTGGAAAAACTCGAAAACATTACTATATATTCAATTACCTACTATCTATACTATTATATAAGGCATCAATCATGTAGGGCCCTCTCAATTATAAAACAATGGTCTTAAAATTTAGAAGAGAGGATGTGATCCCTATAGTCATAGTCATCCATTGATCTAATCTCAGCCTCCCATTCGTATACTTAGAGCCAAGCACCCCCTTATTTTTTTCCCACACTGAATAAACCAAACATAACCCAAAAAAATGAACAAAAAACGCTACACACCTACAAAAACTCACACTCCTAATGTCTACTCCCTGCCCCTAAAACAATTACCTTCTACTGCCACCTGTTGCTACCATCTTCCGCAACTACTGCAATGATGACCCATAAATTATGTTGCAGGGTTGAGAGGGTCCGAGGCTAGTGAGACTTAAAAAACATATAGTAGTTGTCCAAAACATATAGTGGTTAAGTGGTGTATGCAATATCATTATATAGCATTAACAATGAACTATAACTTAAATTACAACAAATAAGCATCTATGTGCACTTACTATTGGAAATGATCAGTCAATCACCCAACACCATCTAGCAATTACTGTATGTATCTAAAACATTAGTAAAGGTCCATACTATTTTGTATCTCAGAAAACTAGACAAGCTTCTCAACAGTTTGTTGTTTATTCATAATCCATTATAAACCTTCATGATTATATGAATAAATGTTGTTTTAAACTAGTTCTGATGAGTAAATAAACAACTATGAACCTGACTACTCACCATGTACAGTTTTGGCAAAGGGAAGCTGCAATGTTGAAGCAACAACTACAGAACCTGCAAGAAAGTCACAGGTAAATCTTCTCTCTTGTTGAATCTCATTACAAAGTTTATGTATATCTGCAACATGATACAGTAAAGAGCAAACCATCATATCTAAATTGTTTAATACTTTTTATTAATCAGTTGAATATGTAAACTATCTTGTTAGAAGCACAAAACAAAGGGATCTTGTAGATCTAGATCAAGACAGTCATAGTACTTACGATGAATTGAGGATAATGGCAAAAGTAAGTACTTTAAACATGAGAACTTCCAAAAAAACTTGTGGTTTTCAAAGAGAATCCAGAAAGAAGGTGGTGAATTTTTCATATGACAAATGGAGTTAAGAGATGTAACATGCAATAAAAATCCAGAATCACATCTACGAAAATGTTCTGATCCGCATGGAGAACTATAAACCAATTTTATAGACATACATCCACCAACAAAAATATAAATGTTGGATAGAAAGCCAAAAAAATCTCACAGATATCCTTGAAGAGATATGCTTACAGATTTGTGAATATTGGTTGACATTTGACAAATAGCGTTATACTGAACTTGATGATTAGGCATATGATGGGTGAGGAGCTCTCTAGTTTAAGTGTAAGAGATTTACAAGGTTTGGAGAACCAACTTGAAATGAGCCTTCAAGGTATTCGAGCAAAAAAGGTCTGAAGCTACCACCTCCAAATAATATACATATTACTGTACAAAATAAGTGCATTCTGACAAATTTCTATTTTGCAGGAACAACTTCTCTTTAATGAAATAGACGAACTAAACCAGAAGGTTAGCCTTAAACCTACAGAATTTGATCAGATCCTATGCTGCAGAGTAAGTACCTTCATGTAAGCAAACTAGTTTGGCTTTTATGCAGGGAAAGTTCATTCACCAACAAAATATGGAACTGACCAAGAAGGTAAGTCAAATTGGAGAAGAAAATATGGAACTGCGTAAGCAGGTATTTGCAAATAAACACTACACAAATATTAAAGTAAAGAAATATTCATCATTTCACCAGTTATTCTAGACATCCGAACTATTTATCGTTCACCTCAGGTTAATGGAACAAACAAAAATGCGATGAATGCTATACGCATAACAGAGGACCCACATGCCCCAATTGAACTCCAGCTTTCCATGCCAGTGCAATATGATGACACCGAATCGCTAGTGCAATCTAAAAATTTGGAGTAACGTCTCATTCGTTGTCAAATTGATCTATTAATTTTCAATCTTCTCTCTTGAATCTTTATTAAACAATTATTTTGTTTCTAAATCTCTGCAGATTACAACTACATTAGAGAGATGTATCAATTGTCGTTGATCCTTATCAATGATGAGCCGGCCCAATTTTTAAGTTTATTTCATTTCAGTGACTGATCTGCCTACCACGGATGATGCAGAACAACACAACGTATGGACATATTGACGAGAACAAAGTTGGAACGTGAGAGGTGACCAAAAATAGCTCCCAGCATCATGTCCAGAATACATATAATAAAAAAGATGGTCACAGAACTTAAGAGTGTGTGTTTTTTATTCCATGGATGTTAGTACGTCAGTTTGAGCCTTAAAATTGAAATACTGGCTTGCAATTAGGACTTGTAGTTGATTTGTCAGACTCCTCTCAAAGGAAAATGTAAATAGTTATCTATTTGAATACCATACAACAACGCATGAATTAAATTACAATTAGGCAGGTAGATTCGTTTGACAGAGAATATCATCGAATCATACACCGGAATGACGCTGTGACGGAAAATTTTTTAGTAGCATCACATAAAACATCTTGACAAATCCCCCAATATCTTGAAGAATTTCAAAGCAATCATAAAAGCACGGTTAAACTGATATTTACAATCACCTCAATCGGAAACTTTCACGTATGGATTACCATGTCAATCATAGACCACAAAAGTAAAATCATCAAAGAAATTGTGAAAATATGTATACCTGGATCAACTTCAAAGCTTCAGAATTATCAAACAATCAATTTAGAAGAATAATTTGTTACACATGCATTCATAGGCAGCAGGAAAAATATAGCAGCTACAGTGATTATCATAGAAGTAATTCAACAATAACATGATCTATCATAGCAATCCACAATCATATATTCATATATACTTACAGATATTTTCAAGCCTTATACTAAAATATTCCAAAATCGAACCGAAAACTTCACCGTATGCACGTGATGGTTCAAGCCATCCATACTTTGATCTGCAAAAGCTATCTCATCATCATCATAAATAATAAATAAAATCCAATATTTACAAGTTAAAAAAACTAACACGATATCAATCAATCAGTATTAGAATCAACATTTCTACGTTGCGAAGATCGTCAATATATCTTCGATACCGTTCGTATTATATTATCAAATAAATGCACAAAACTTATGCAATTCGTACCGGTACTTTTGACAACTTCAGTATCATAAGCAATAGATACAGGATCATATATTTACTGAAACTCCAAATAATCATGATCAACGAGATTTATGTAATATATGAGAAGGATTGAACGGTTTGTCTCGTGGAATGTAACAAAAATGCGTTAGTTTAGATTAGAAATGCGTGATGGTGAAGGTTTGGAACTGGAAGGATGGAAAATATCTGGCCCTGTTAGTTACATTTCAGCCCTTTATCTATCAAACAATGCTCGAATCACCCCTCATACTTTAACAATGTGAGGGAAGTAATCATAATTTTCTAAATTCGTAAAAGGGTTGTTAGTCTAACATACATTAGTAGCTTTCAAACTCGTGTATATACACATTCTATTTAATGTTAATATGAATTTTTAATATTTTTCAAACATTATGTAAATGAGTTAGTGGGTGAAAATGCACTTAGTTTTAACTCAAACTTTAGAGTTTCATTTTGATCTATTGTGTAGAATAAACTTTCAATTATCACAATTTGTATCATTCAATGAATGTGTTAAAGTGAGTGAACAATTAAGTTGATGAAGTAGGTCCAAAAATTAGAATGTGAACCTAAATTAAACATATCTCTATTTCCAAATTTTAACAAAAGATTAATTTGTTAAGGTAATTTTGTTTTAAAACTGATCTTTATTAACTAATTATGGTTAGATTTACCATTCCAATTAAATAGATTAATACTCCCACGTCAATTTTAGTGGAAAAATTGTATTATATCAATTAATTAATTATTATAATATATCTATCTATCTATCTTATTTATATTAATATTAATTATTAATTAAAAGAACAATCATGAGAGAATAATAGTCATTAGATGATGATCGACAATAAAAATCTAACCCTTATAAGTGACATACTAAATCCTATTTGTATGTGATTAAAAGACTAATATACCCTTCTATATTTACAATATACACCATTCTATATTTTATAATATAAATAAATCCTTTGTTTCTTCTATAATTGTAATCACTCCTCTATATATTTTATAAAAAAATTAATTTATTTCATAACTACATTATGTCTTTCAAAATTCAAACTCTTCCTACAATTTTCTTTATTTTTTTCTGAAAAAAGCCCCAATAAGTTATTTTTAAGTTCCAAAAAAACGAAACCAAAATACCATAAACTATAGTATATTCAAGATTTCAATAATTAAAGCTAACAATTTAACTATTTAATTAACTAATCCAAATTTTCAGTACGTTCAAGATAACGAACAATTGAATGTTTTCATATCATACAAAACTAAAATGTAATAATCATGAAAATTCGAATATAAAAGCCTATGGTATAAGGTTCAACAGTTGATATGTACATTATCTTATTATATATAAAAAAGATTATATATATAGAATATATAAGCTCAAATTAATAATAACAATTATACGGGTATGAATACAGGTAAATGGCTATGGTTACGGCTATAGGTAATTGGGCGGCTATTACCAAAACCCATCACCATATCCATACCCGCGAAATAAAAAAATTTGTACCCAAAGCTCATCCAAACCCTCTAATCGCCCTCTATATATATTTTTGAGTAGATATCTTCTTGAGTTAACTTTGGTCTCGAGTCTACTCTTTGAATTAAAAAGTCAAAAATGGTGAAATATGATAGACAAAGGATGATAACGCTCTTGTTGATAATGATTATGATACAAGCAAGGTTGATCACATCACATGATTGCCAATAAAAGTGTTATAAAATTTCAATATAAACTTCTAATCTCAAAGTATTAAATTTTTGGCTTTTGTTTTTCGCTTATACCATCACAATATCACGTGTATCTATTTTAATAATAAGTGCACGTTAAAGTTCTTGAAAATATCTCTTTTATTGTATTGGCACCCGATAGGTAGGCTACTTAATCAGCATTTGATAGATTATCCAACCCCGAGCAATCTTAGTTATTGGTGGGGGTTCGGTCCATTAGCTGCAAGTATTTGTAGCTCTAGCGATTTTCTTGAATATAGCTTACATTCTTATTAATTGAAAAGTATATCCCAAAAATCCTTACTAACTTCTTGAATATAACTTACATTGTTCGAGTAACTGTTCGAATGATTTTCCACTGCTATAACAAGCATAACCAAACAAATTTACAAAGAATGAAGATTATATAGGAAAATTTTATCAAATAATATAGCAGAATGTGTTTTATCATACTTCAAATAAAAATCAAAGTAAATGATTTTACAAGATGGTCGTGTTTTACTGATAATTAAGTTAAATCGTCCAATTCAGACGGTGAATATTTGTTTAGTCTTTTAGTAACAAGTTCTTTTAATCTCCTAATGATTTCACATTCGCTATACATAGACTCATATCATTCGAATTATATCTTACGTTTTGCTTCATATGCTAAATTCCGTGATTAATTGACCGTTAATGTACATTGATAATGTAACTTAGTTCGGACGTATATATAAGGATACTTAAATATTTTTTATGGACGATTCCGCGAATTTTGCGGGTCCTAAACTAGTAAAATAAAATAAAAAAGTTCTTTAATGAGACTTATCTATATAATATCTTCTAAAGCAAAATAGCAAATACATTTGTGTTCTTTTAAAACTAAATATTAAATATTAATTATTTAATATATTTTAGTTAAAGATAATTAAATTAAAACACCAAACTGCAAATATATACCAAATATTAAGAAAAGTTCAATTATCTTCAAACCTTATTTATAACTCATTCCTAATAATCCTAATGTTCTTAAAACAGCATCAAATAAACTTCATTTGATCGGACACCCATCAGCCACGACACCTTTGGCCGTAGGACAAGTAGCCAAGGGACAATGTTCGCCTTGAGTACCCACCACGACACTCCTACGTACATCGGACATTGTAAGGGAAAAGTACAAAAGTATTCACATGAAAGCCAAACCCGCATCAAGTGCAGCCAAGAGGCCGTAATTGTACTTTTGCCACCATGTCTTCCGATACTTCAACACAAAGAAGTTAAATATAATACCCGTGAATGCCCAACTGTTATAATTAACAGCACTGGCAGGAGGCATCTGTAACACCCCAAATTTTTGTAAGTTTAAATAATATTATATGCTTTTAGTTGTTTAAATTATATGTATATAATATTGTATTGTGTGAGTTAAATTGTTATGTGGTAGAAAATAGTTAGTAGACTAGCTATGTAAAGAACTGGTGGTTAGGTAGAAAATGTTAAATTCATAAAGGTGAGGGGAGTAATATGTAAATTGAGTATATAAAATACCTGTGTTTAGATCCTTCTACTGTATACTCCCTGTAACTAGAAAAAAAATCACGTACGAAGCTGTTAGAGAGAGAGAGAAACGAGTAGAGAGAGAGACAAGAGGAAGGAAGGGAAATCAAGCTAGGGTTTTAGAAATTGAAGGCTTCTAATCTTCAATTCATTAGTTTTAAGGTATGTATGATTCTCTAGCTTGTTTAATTTGATGACTAGGGTTTAAGAAACTAAAACCCTAAGTTAGTGAAATTGATGGGTAAATGGATAATTGATTGTAATTAAGTTCCATACAAGTAGTTAAGTTAGGAAGAATGATTATATCATGTTGGTTAGGCTAAAGTCTCTATGATCATATGTAAATGGGTTAATTGATTGATTATGTGTATGTGAGATCACCAATTAATGATACTATTGATAAGTTGTAAGAATTATGGTTAGAAAGAATGTTAATTGCCCATTTGATTATGATTATAGGATAAGTGTATGGAACTTATGCTAGAATTTTAGGTGTTATGTGATTTAGCACCTAAATCATATGTGAGAAATAAGAGTAAGTCATTTGAATGTGTAAGTGATATGTGTTTATGTGATTATGTGAATAGGTGATCAAGCGTGCAAGAAGTCAAGTGTTTAATTTAGCTAATTGCAAGGTAAGTATATGGACATGTGGAACCAAGGAATGATTTATCATTTGCTTGGTGGTATCTAAGTGATGACTTTGTCATTAGCTTAGTTTGATGTCAATTCTTCGGAATTTGGCATGTTAGATGTTATGGATCCTTAACTTGTTGCAGAATGTTATGTTTATATTCCATTACTTACTAAGCATTTATGCTTATCCGTTATGTTTATCATGTTACAGGAAGTTCAAGCAAGGTAAAAGACGAGTCAGGAAAGAAACCCATGGAGAGCTAGTGGTGGAGCTCATTGCTTGGTTGGTAATGAGTTTAATCCCTTTTTGATCATGCTCACGATATAATAACACCCCCGTTTGTAAAGTTTAAGATTTTAGTTAATGTTGTAAAAGTTAGTAAGTCTCACTTGTGAAAGATGTATGGTTTTGATGAAAGTTAATGTTTTGGTTAAAGTTAAATTAGTGAGACTTGCAATGTTAAAGCTTTATGTAAATATGAATGAAAAGTGGTTGTTTTGACTTTGTAAAGTCAACTGGGTAAAAGTGTAGGTGATTGGATGGTCAAAGATAGAAATGGGTCAAATTGGTGTCCATTTGGGTCATTAAGTGCTTAAGTGTCAAAATGGGTTACATTAGTTGAAAGTCAAATGTTTTGGTACTCACAAGTTCTAATGTTATGGTTAAATGTGTGGTCAAAAGTTGAAAGTCAGAATTGTATTAGTTTAGAATTTGACATGTTCACATTTTTGGTCAAAAATGGTCGAAAACGAGTTTACGTGTCAAAATGGGTTAAAACGAGAATTTTGGAAAAGTAAAAGTTGAGATATGTTCATTTGACCATTTTAAACGTGTTTGCCAAATTTAGTAATCTCAGGTGTTGTCGTTTAAAAGTTATGTGATGTCGAAGTTCGGTTTTTGGTATGAAAATATGCAGCCTTTTTGGAATCTGTTCTAGGGAGTGGGAATCCGGTCGGATTCATGGGAATCCGGCGGATTGCCATGAATCCGGCGGATTCCGGGGCATATTCAGAAACGGATTGCTAAGTTTTGGTTCTGGTCAAAAATTGGGTCTGAAAGAGTGGGGAATCCGGCGGATTCCCATGAATCCGACCGGATTCAGCCAATGTTCAGCAACTTTTATTTTTGAGTTTAAAATATGAATAGGTAATGTAATAGCAAGTGTTTTGGGACCGTAATAAATAAGTATAAATAATTAGACGTGTTATGTTTTAAAAAAAAAATGGTCACGTTTTCGGGGTTTTTCAAGTTAGTATCAGAGCACGGTTTAAGGGATTCGGGTATCCACCATTAGTGGGTACTTGATCTTAGACCACTTTAATTATTGTATTGAGCATGATTTATAACTGTTATGTGCACGAGATTATGTGTGCTAATAATTTTGAATCAAAGTGTGTCGTGTGGACTTTGGATATGTTATATTCTAATACGGTAATTAGTGCGCCTGGCCAACGCAATGATTATCATATTACCATATGGGTATCCATGGAAACCACGAAACATTAGAGGATAAGTTATTAGCTATTGTTAGTGTTATGTGTTAGAAGTACAGATAAAGTAGACTTGTAAATGTTAAGTAAGTTGAGTTAATTATACTGTGTCTACTTTCAGTAAAGATGGATGAGCGAGAAATAAATTTGACTCTTGGGTTTGATTCGAATCCTAGAGCCCAAGACGAAGAGGCAGGAGGCAGTGGTGGAAGACCAAGGTCTCATATTCCTAACACTGAATTGTCTTGGGAAGGTATAAAATCCCTTGTTTCTAAAGAAATTAGTCAAGCTCAAGAAGCATCTCTTCCGTTTTTAGTGACAACAATTACAGAGACAGTAAGAAAAATTGTAAGTGAAGAAATGCAGAAAGGACGAGGAGAAGTAGTTGTGCCCAGACCAGATATAACTCCTCCAGCCCCTATTCAGGAAGAGCAAAAGAAAATAAGTTATAGAGACTTTTCAGCTTGTAACCCACCAGAATATGAAGGTGATTTGGATCCAATCAAATGTTATCGTTGGATTTCAGAGGTAGAGGGGGCATTCGCTACTGTGGATTGTCCCAACAAGTTTAAAGTAAGGTATGCAGCTAATCTTTTAAAGAATCGTGCTAAGTGGTGGTGGAATGTACAGTGTAGAACCAAAGGTGATGAAGCTATTGGTAAATTAACTTGGGAAGAGTTTAAAGTGATGTTTGAAAGCACGTATTCTCAAGATGCAGATTTGAACATAATACGTTAGGAGTTTCTAGCAATGGAACAAACGAATGAGTCGGTGAATGAATTGGTGGGCAATTTTCTGGATAGAGCTCGTTTTTGTCCAGAATATATGGATAACCCAAGGATGCTTATGAATCATTTTCATAAAGTATTGAAAAAGGAAATCAGAAAGTATGTACTTCCAAAAAGGTGTCAAACTCTTGAAGAAATGATAGATGAAGCCCGTTTTCAAGAACTTGAGTTAAAGAAAGATGAACAAGTGGCGGCTGCCAAGAGAAAAAGTGATCAAAGTTCAGGTGCATCAAAGAAATTTAAACCAAGCGGAAGTATTAAGAAAGAAGATAAACCGGCACCACCCGAATGTAAAAAGTGTCATCGTAAACACTTTGGAGAATGTAAGTTTGGCACTAACGCATGTTATCAATGTGGACAAGAAGGTCATTTTGGCCGAGATTGTCCAAACCCAATCCGTGTATGTTATAATTGTTATGAACCGGGGCACATAAAATCAGAATGTCCAAAACTTGAGAACCGGCCTACTTCTTTAGCACCTCGAAGAACTTCAGAAAAGAAAGCTGTAGAAGTTCCAAAGTCTAAAGGCCGTTCCTTCCAAATCACTGCTGAGGAAGCTCAGCGAGCCCCCGATGTTCTGACAGGTACCTTTCTTGTAAATTTAATGCCTGCACATGTGTTATTTGATTCGGGAGCTTCGCGATCTTTTGTGTCAGAAAAGTTTAGTCAGAAATTTTCTATTCCCCTTAGTGAGTTAGACACTCCACTAGATGTTGAAATTGATGATGATAGAATAGTTTATGTGGCTAGTGTATATCGTGGGTGTCAACTCCAAATCAGTAATGAGTCTTTTCTTATAAACCTTATCCCAATGCAAATGGGTGAATTTGATGTAGTAGTGGGTATGGATTGGCTTGGTAGACATAATGCGGTTATACAGTGTGAGAAAAAGATTATTCGGGTCAATGCTCCAAGTGGGGGAGTGATTGATATTTATGGGGAAAAGAAAAAGCAATCCTTATCCATATGTACATTTGCTCGTGCTAAGCGCCATTTGTCACGTGGTTGTCAAGCCTTTTTGGCCCACGTGGTAGACCTTCAGAAAAGTATTCCAAAACTCGAGGAGATTCCTGTTGTAAAGGAGTTTCCCGATGTTTTCCCTGACGAGCTACCGGGTATTCCACCCGATAGGCAAGTCGAGTTTCGTATAGACCTCATTCCTGGAGCTACTCCTATCGCTAAGACTCCGTATAGACTTGCCCCTTCTGAAATGCAAGAATTAATGAAACAGTTACAAGAATTGTTAGATAAGGGGTTTATTCGTCCAAGTAGTTCACCTTGGGGTGCTCCAATATTATTTGTTAAGAAAAAGGATGGTACAATGCGCATGTGTATAGATTATCGGGAATTGAATAAGGTCACCATCAAGAATAGGTATCCCTTACCTAGGATTGATGATTTGTTTGACCAATTGCAATGTGCCAGCTATTTTTCTAAGATTGATTTACGTTCAGGCTATCACCAACTTAAAGTTCGAGAAGAAGATGTAGCAAAAACAACTTTCAGAACTAGATACGGTCATTATGAATTTGTAGTGATGCCTTTTGGTTTAACCAATGCCCCAGCAGCTTTTATGGATCTCATGAATCGGGTATGTCGTCCGATGCTTGATAAATCTGTAATAGTGTTTATTGACGATATTCTTGTTTATTCTAAGTCTGCTGGTGAACATGAACTTCATTTGAGACAAGTTTTGCAAATGTTACGTATTGAAAAGCTTTATGCTAAGTTTTCGAAATGTGAATTTTGGCTTCGTGAAGTTCAATTTCTGGGTCATATTGTGAACAGTCAGGGTATTAAAGTAGATCCTACCAAAGTCGAGGCGGTAATGAAATGGGAACCCCCAACCAATCCGACTGAGGTAAGGAGTTTTCTGGGTTTAGCTGGTTATTATAGACGGTTTATTCAGGATTTCTCGAAAATTGCTGTTCCACTTACAAAGCTCACTCGTAAGAATGTTAAATATGAATGGAAAGATGAGCATGAACAGGCTTTTAGAATCCTTAAATTGAAGTTAAGTCAAGCACCTATCTTAGTACTTCCTGATGGTACTGAAGATAAGGTTGTATATTGTGATGCCTCTCATAATGGGTTGGGTTGTGTGTTGATGCAACGTGGAAGAGTAATAGCCTATGCCTCGAGACAGTTGAAAGAACATGAGAAAGGGTACCCGGCGCATGATTTAGAACTTGCAGCAGTTGTTTTTGCTCTTAAGATATGGAGACATTATTTGTATGGGGTAAAGTGCACCATCTATACCGATCATAAAAGTCTTAAGTATTTCTTTGATCAGAGAGATCTAAATATGAGGCAAAGACGGTGGTTAGACTTGGTAAAGGATTATGATTGTGAAATCCTCTATCATCCTGGAAAAGCGAATGTGGTTGCAGATGCTCTCAGTAGAAAGGCAATGCATCATGCCTTAATTGTTAGATCTTTACGGATTACGGTCTCTCCAAGTTTGTTAGATCAGATTAAAGAAATACAACAAAATGCTTGGCAGAAAAGTGATTGGAAAGCAGAACGTATTAAGGCTGAAGATTCCCGCGGATTAAAGACCAGATATGGCAGAATCTGGATTCCAAGATCATCGGAGATAAATAAATTATTACTTGACGAGGCTCATAGATCCAGATATTCTATTCATCCTGGTGCCACTAAAATGTATCACGATTTAAAAGCAGATTATTGGTGGCCAGGTATGAAAAGAGAGATTGTTAAATATGTCGAACAATGTTTAACTTGTTTACAGGTGAAAGCAGAACATCAAAAGCCAATGGGAATGATGCAACCCTTGGATATTCCTGTCTGGAAGTGGGAGCATGTTACTATGGATCTAATCACCAAATTGCCAAAGACCCGACGCCAGTATGATACAATTTGGGTGATTGTGGATCGTTTAACAAAAAGTGCTATATTTCTGCCAATTAAAGAGACATATACTTCAGAGGCACTTGCAGATCTCTATGTTCAAGAAGTGGTGGCACGTCATGGAGTACCTCTTTCAATTGTTTCTGACCGGGATTGCAGATTTACTTCCAGGTTTTGGAACAAGTTTCAAGAAGATTTAGGTACTCGTGTTAATTTAAGCACAGCTTTTCATCCGCAGACTGATGGTCAGAGTGAAAGAACGATTCAGACATTAGAAGACATGTTAAGAGCTTGTGCTATTGATTTCGGTGGTAGCTGGGATACACATTTACCGTTGGCAGAGTTTTCTTATAATAACAGCTACCATGCGAGTATAGGTATGCCACCTTATGAAATGCTTTATGGGAGAAAGTGTAGAACTCCAATTTGTTGGGGCGAGATTGGTCAACGGGAATTGGGTAGTACCGATATTGTGCAGAAAACAACTGAAAAGATTGACCAAGTCAGAGAACGGTTGAAAATGGCACAGGACCGTCAAAAGTCTTATGCCGATGTTAGAAGACGCCCAATTGAATTTCAGGTTGGGGATAGGGTAATGTTAAAAGTATCTCCATGGAAGGGCATCATACGTTTCAGAAAGCGAGGGAAGCTAAGTCCTCGGTTTATTGGTCCTTTCAAAATTCTAGAAAGAGTAGGAAATGTAGCTTATAGACCCAAGCTACCGACAGAGTTAGCAGGGATCCACAACACTTTCCATGTGTCATACTTAAGAAAGTGTTTGGTGGATGAAGCGTCTTATGTACCCTTGAATGAAATAGAAATTAATGATCAACTGAACTATATTGAGCAACCAGTGATGATTCTAGAAGAGAAAGTCAAAAGATTAAGAAATAAAGAAATTAAGTTGTTCAAAGTCCAGTGGAAACACAGGAAAGGATCAGAGTTTACTTGGGAGCCGGAGCATGAAATTGTTAAATATTATCCGGCTTTGCACCAGGAATGGATTGTGAGGACACAATCCTGAATAAGTGGGGGAGAGTTGTAACACCCCAAATTTTTGTAAGTTTAAATAATATTATATGCTTTTAGTTTTTTAAATATATGTATATAATATTGTATTGTGTGAGTTAAATTGTTATGTGGTAGAAAATAGTTAGTAGACTAGCTATGTAAAGAACTGGTGGTTAGAGGGTATAAAATGTTAAATTCATAAAGGTGAGGGGAGTAATATGCAAATTGAGTATATAAAATACCTGTGTTTAGATCCTTCTACTGTATACTCCCTGTAACTAGAAAACAAATCACGTACGAAGCTGTTAGAGAGAGAGAGAAACGAGTAGAGAGAGAGACAAGAGGAAGGAAGGGAAATCAAGCTAGGGTTTTAGAAATTGAAGGCTTCTAATCTTCAATTCATTAGTTTTAAGGTATGTATGATTCTCTAGCTTGTTTAATTTGATGACTAGGGTTTAAGAAACTAAAACCCTAAGTTAGTGAAATTGATGGGTAAATGGATAATTGATTGTAATTAAGTTCCATACAAGTAGTTAAGTTAGGAAGAATGATTATATCATGTTGGTTAGGTTAAAGTCTCTATGATCATATGTAAATGGGTTAATTGATTGATTATGTGTATGTGAGATCACCAATTAATGATACTATTGATAAGTTGTAAAAATTATGGTTAGAAAGAATGTTAATTGCCCATTTGATTATGATTATAGGATAAGTGTATGGAACTTATGCTAGAATTTTAGGTGTTATGTGATTTAGCACCTAAATCATATGTGAGAAATAAGAGTAAGTCATTTGAATGTGTAAGTGATATGTGTTTATGTGATTATGTGAATAGGTGATCAAGCGTGCAAGAAGTCAAGTGTTTAATTTAGCTAATTGCAAGGTAAGTATATGGACATGTGGAACCAAGGAATGATTTATCATTTGCTTGGTGGTATCTAAGTAATGACTTTGTCATTAGCTTAGTTTGATGTCAATTCTTCGGAATTTGGCATGTTAGATGTTATGGATCCTTAACTTGTTGCAGAATGTTATGTTTATATTCCATTACTTACTAAGCATTTATGCTTATCCGTTATGTTTATCATGTTACAGGAAGTTAAAGCAAGGTAAAAGACGAGTCAGGAGAGCTAGTGGTGGAGCTCATTGCTTGGTTGGTAATGAGTTTAATCCCTTTTTGATCATGCTCACGATACAATAACACCCCCGTTTGTAAAGTTTAAGATTTTAGTTAATGTTGTAAAAGTTAGTAAGTCTCACTTGTGAAAGATGTATGGTTTTGATGAAAGTTAATGTTTTGGTTAAAGTTAAATTAGTGAGACTTGCAATGTTAAAGCTTTATGTAAATATGAATGAAAAGTGGTTGTTTTGACTTTGTAAAGTCAACTGGGTAAAAGTGTAGGTGATTGGATGGTCAAAGATAGAAATGGGTCAAATTGGTGTCCATTTGGGTCATTAAGTGCTTAAGTGTCAAAATGGGTCACATTAGTTGAAAGTCAAATGTTTTGGTACTCACAAGTTCTAATGTTATGGTTAAATGTGTGGTCAAAAGTTGAAAGTCAGAATTGTATTAGTTTAGAATTTGACATGTTCACATTTTTGGTCAAAAATGGTCGAAAACGAGTTTACGTGTCAAAATGGGTTAAACCGAGAATTTTGGAAAAGTAAAAGTTGAGATATGTTCATTTGACCATTTTAAACGTGTTTGCCAAATTTAGTAATCTCAGGTGTTGTCGTTTAAAAGTTATGTGATGTCGAAGTTCGGTTTTTGGTATGAAAATATGCAGCCTTTTTGGAATCTGCTGTAGGGAGTGGGAATCCGGTCGGATTCATGGGAATCCGGCGGATTGCCATGAATCCGGCGGATTCCGGGGTGTATTCAGAAATGGATTGCTAAGTTTTGGTTCTGGTCAAAAATTGGGTCTGAAAGAGTGGGGAATCCGGCGGATTCCCATGAATCCGGCCGGATTCAGCCAATGTTCAGCAACTTTTATTTTTGAGTTTAAAATATGAATAGGTAATGTAATAGCCATTGTTTTGGGACCGTAATAAATAAGTATAAATAATTAGACGTGTTATGTTAAAAAAAAAAATGGTCACGTTTTCGGGGTGTTTCAGCATCATCGCACAAGACCCAAAAATAATGGGAAGGTTGACATATCGGATCCATTTCTGATTTGGGAAAGCCTTATGAAAAAAGTATATCACAACGAGCCCAAGAAAGCCGCCTAAAAAGGACCAGTTTAGGGCAGAGTACGGTCCGAGAGAGCCAAATATTCTTTTGGGCCCTACTAGTCCCCAAATGACTGATGCGTCATAAAATTGTGGTCCCCAGGGCATGTCCACGGGCTACCTGGAGGAAGTAAATGATCCTGACATATGTTTTCGACGGTATTTAGTAGCCACCAAGCAATCGAGATATTAATTGTCCCCGCAATAATAGTTCCAATGAGCTGTCCATAAAAATATAATACAAAAAAGAAGTTATATGTACATATATTTCTTTAAATTGTAGTAGTAGACTGGTAGTTATATAGGATAATGACATGGATTACCTGAACTAGAAACATTGAGCGAGGTGGGATCTTCATGTAATGGCCTAACTTGAAGTCGTTAAGAAAGGAAATGGCTTGGGCCATACTAATGTAACCGTAAGTTTTAAAAGTAACGTTGGCTATGCTCCGGGATATATAACTCCCATTAAGTACTCTGTGATGATATTTAGCCCGGGAGTCTGAAAATGTATACAGAATTGTCAAAAAGAAAGTACGATATATTCCTGAATACAACTAATTTAGTTATGTGTATATACCTTATTAGTAGTTGCAGTTATGACGCTAATTGGGAGAGTAAAGCTTGATGCCATAATAGAGGCTAAAACGAGCCCCCACCATGGCATTTGGACTTCATCTCTCATGAAAACACAAAGCACGAGCGAAAGAAGAAACGAAGCACCAACAAGCAAAAAGAACCACCAGTTGAGTATGTCTTTGTATTTCCTCATGAGCTTTGTATGAATATCGACCTTACTTTTGGTTGAAGTTCGATATTGGTTCATTATTTCTCTGTAAATAGATCAAATTGATAAAACATTGTTTGTACCATACAACATAAATCATCACAAAATATAGAGATGATAATCTTGGCCATTTAGTTATAAATGCATCCATATTGATCAAACAACTATCAGAAAATAAAGAACTAGATATGAAAGTAATCAAACGGGCTAGACGGGTCAAATAAATCGAAAAAAGTCCAAAATTTGTTTTATGTTTAAAATTTTCATATATTTATATAATTATTTCAATGATATAGTTTTTGTAATCGTTATTTACACATCAACTAATTATAACAAATTCAAAAAAATTTGAAATCTTGGGGGCTTCCAACTTGACCCATTTTGACCAATTAAAAAGTTAACTTGTTTTGATCTGTCATCCAACCCGTTCAGTTTGCCATCTCTAACGAAAAAGTGTAGAATAGTATAAGTAATACCTTCCGTTAAACAAGGCGATGTGTGTTAAGGTTGAGACAACTGCCGCAAAACCAATACCATAAGTAAGAGCGAAAAAAGTACTCATATGTATTTGTCCAAGATTCTCATACTGGAGTATATCTATATCAAAATCTTTGTTAACAATCGCTGACACGTTGTAAGTTTGTCCATGTTTATCAAATAGATGTGACGAGAAAATAGGGAATGTTCTTGCCATATACGTATTAAATCCCCAATAAGCAACATGGATTAAAATGTACATATAGCTCAAAAATCCAATGTAAACATTTACAATCGCGAAAAATGGGGTCACAAGTGGGTTGCCTAAGAATGATGCTATGACTGACCAATCTACCATGAATGATAGAAGCCCAAGCCCTTTCATGTCCGAACCAATTTGTTTGGCTATTATAGATTTGCAGAGGATTTAGAGGCTGGTGAGTACTGGGAAATGGTAGCCAGGGATAATGTACCATGAGAAACTACAAACGAGTGCGATTATGAAGAATTTTGCTCTAGTCATTCGTGATGATGACTCATCGGTCTGGTGAAGAGCCCTGAGAAAAGTTTAAACAAGTATTCAGGTTAATACCCGAGGATAAACCTACAAGCAATGGAGTGGCACTAGTTCTCATTAATTAAGTTATATTCAAACAAGTTTTGGGGTTAAAGTAGATCACAAATTACTTTATTTTCTCATTTTAGCTATTATTGAGTGAAACCGAATATAAGTAATAAGGTCGATCCACATATCATACAGTGTATTAAAATTTACAGTTTGCACAAAATATAACGAACTATTGTATAATCGTCGATTTTAAAAATTAACTATGAAATTATCAGTAAAAGATTTCAAAATTCAAATTCTTTTATATTTCTAATAATATGTTACCTATAATATTATTATTATTTTTTAAAAGAAATATCAATGGGGGAATAGTTAATCTCTATCTATTGATATTTACTCTATTAAAATTACTATTATTGGAGATCTAGCCCAACTAACCCAATCAGACCGAAATGATCAAATGAAACAGAACAGATCAAGTTAATTATGATTTCTTTGTCTACAGTTTATTTGAAACATTATGAATGTATTTTTTACTTTTATTATAGAGCATTTACAATGGTAACAAGGGTTGCAGGTGCCACATCACAACAACCTCGTATTATCTCCATACTCCTTGTAATGGTAATGTTGGTACATTATGTGTCAGTCAGTTGGTCTAGAGTCTGTATAGATTAGAAATAAATTTTGATTAAGTTTCTTTGTTAGGCGACACTTGCCTTAGTGTCGCATAGCGACACTTAGGTAAGTGACGCATGAAGACGGCCACCTGCGTAACTGGCAAAGTGTCGCAGGTCTGCCGATTTCTGTTTAGTATAAATACAAACCTACGGGTTTCAGGCTAGGGTTGACGAAACCCTAGCACCATTTGTCGAAATAGCAAGTCTGTAAACAAGCTAATAGGTTACGATTATCAATATAAAGTTGTTTTTAATTCGTTCATTTGATTTCGGTTGGTGTTTACGTATTACTTGTGTGTGTGACACCCGACGATTTAGGTCAACTATTAGACCTAAGCTAGGACCCTAATTACGTGTGTTTAGTTTAGTATTAGGCTAAATACTTGTAAATACTTGTAACTATTTGTATATTTATGTGAATATACACCCCCGTAATTGATTTATATTACGCTTACGCAATTTGGTGAAATTGTGCAAAATAACCGGACGAAGTCCGCCTAACTATACGACGTTGGTGAAAACATTTCTATAAATAACTTGAATCTATTTTTAGAAGTTATTTATCATATATTGTTAATTTGTTAAATTAATACACGAAAAACTTAGGCGTTTTGGCTAAAACGTCTCAAACGCAACAGAAACGCGCGGAACGCGCCCGACAATCGAACGAAAGTCAGAATATATTTTAATAATTTAAAATATATTATTATGTATGAAATTATTATTGAAAACACCATATAATAGTTGTTCAATGAAAAACGTCTATTTAAAACGCTACGCGATTAAACCTCCGTAAAACGTGCACGCAAATCGAGGCCGATAAATTAACGGAACATTTTTACAAGTATTTTCAAGTATCTACATTGAATATTTCAAGTGAAAATATCGAAATTAAATTCGTCATTTAAATACGCATATTAAACGTTTAACGTAAAAATAAACGTCTAAACAATCGGGTAAACGAACGAGAAACGCAACGAATTAAATTAAGAACAAAAAATGACCAAAATACCCTTGACTGGGCCCCCTAGGCTGGCCCCCCTGCCCCCATGTGATCCCATGTGATCACATGTGACCACTAACTCTTTCCCCACTTAGAAACCATGCATTCATGCAAACCCATCATTTCACACTTCACTCAAACACACACTTCCCCATTTCTCTCTAACCTCTCACTAGGAACTCATCCTCTCTCTCTAATTGCTGGAAATCCAGCCACCACAAGACCACCATTAACCACCACAACCACCACTATAAACCACCACAAGACCACCATCATCCACCAACAAAAATTCTTAACTATTTGTAATAATAACAAGCTCAAGATCATCACTTCCTTCTCCTCATCGATTTCTTTGTAAGAACACAAACTAAACTTTCATCTATGTTTATTTACATGTTATTATGTTCATCTATCACTATTATGTCCAAATCTCAACTTAAAAATCGTTTTTATACAATGAACATGAACATGCATAAATCTGTCCAGAAAAGCACAGTCCGCTAAAACGACCATATCTTGAGTTTTAGGAGGAGTTAGACAACGAATTTTTTTTTAAAAGTTGCGTATTGAAAATTGATACAACTTTCGTGTTTTACACATTTTCCAGATCTGAACGGATTTTTATGAATGAACCCATCTTTGAGTCTGGTTTACACTTATTCGAAAACCGAGTTCAGTTCCTTCGCGAAATTAATTACCTATGTAAATGGACACTTTACTAGCTGGAAAAATTATATGTTAGACCAGAAACCTTGATAATCAGTGGGTAAAATTTGTGAGACTTGATGTGGACTAGAAATGGTAGAAATCCTATGGCGAAACAAACCGACAAAAACCGAAAACATAACTTAGGGGCTGTTTTGGAACTTTTGTAAAACCGACACTTTGGGTGAACTCCGACATGAACCGACAAATTTTATGGACTCTATAAACTGATATATGGGTTGGGTAAAAGTTTCGGGTCAAACCGAGTAGGTTTGACCAAGTCAACAAAAACGGCTCGGTGGCTAAAAACGACAAAACTTACTATTTTTGGAAAGTGGTAACAAAAATGGTTTTGGGTGACTTAGTTGGTAACTCGGACCAAAAAAATAAACTTAGAAAGCTTCCCGAATTAGAAACCGACATATAAATTGAGAAGTGACTCATAAATCATAAGTGACTCTATAAGTGACTCATAAATCAGAAGTGACTCTATAAGTGACTCATAAATTGAGAAGTGACTCATAGTTTGACCAACCTTAACCAGTTTGACCTGGTTTGACCAGGTTTGATTAGTTTGACCAGTTGACCAGGCTTGACCAACGAGTTCACCAACTTTGACCTACGGTTTAAGGCTTATACAAACTAAAATAATCTATTTGCAACACACGATTTGTACTACTGAATAGTATACAACAAAACAAACTTAATAATAATGTCTAAATGAATTATTATTACAAACTTTCACCAACGGGTCGTACACGTTTTTGATAGACGAACTTGAACAACTTATTTGGACATAACTAGTTGATGAACTAGCTCTAGATGGATATTAACCCTCCACCTACACGATTGGTTTAAGTGGACATTAACCCCCACTTATACAATCGCTATAGATGGTCTTTTGAGACATCTACTTACATACAACCTTATACGTTTAGGACGTTAGAAGGTTGCACGTTGGATTCACTCATTGCTTACCTATTTGATTATTTGCTAGCTGTTTGCTAAATTCAGGTGAGTTTCATAGCCCCACTTTTTACTGCTTTTACTTTGGGGTGAGAATACATGCTCTGTTTTATCAACTGTTTTACATATGAACGCAAGTAACAAAAACTCTTATACTGATTGCATGAGTAACTAGACCAAACTACGATGGCCCCTAACAAATATCATAGTACGTTAATACTAAGCGCGAACATTATGGATAGATCTATCGGGACCTGACAATCCGCCATCCGGGGTAGTCGCGCTAACCACTATACGGATGCATAATATTTCGTACAGCCGAGTGTACTGGTTACACACTCACTGGGGGTAAACAACTACGGTTAAGCTTCGGACTATGAACTCATGGCAATAGTATACTATGATTTACTTTGGCAGTCGTGCTACTTTGATAACTATGAAATCTTGTGGTTCATACTATGATTTTAACTGCATAAACCTATGAACTCACCAACTTTATGTTGACCTTTTAGCATGTATTTCTCAGGTTCACAGATGCAGTAGGACTTCCCTCAGGAAACAAGGCAATAGGATGCTTTTGGAAAGCATTAGCTCGAGTCGCATGTTTTCACAAACAACAAGAGATTAGATTGCATTACGATATTTTGTATCAACATTTATGTATTAGAAATCTCTACACTTTTAAATGCGAGCTCCAATGATTTGATATAACATTTGTAACCGTTTTATTTATGAAATGTAACTTTTTATTAAAACGTCTCATATAGAGGTCGTTTGTTGTAATCTTTGTGTGATGATATTTGATTTGGTCGGCGCCCCCGTGACACCTCATGTTTCCGCTGCCACGTGTTTCGGGGGTTGCGACAGTGTGATTGTTTGTTTCCGCCTTACAATCATTGTTATCAATCACTTAGATCCACAGAAAGGGGCACTCACAACTGGTATCAAAGCCAGGTTGTTTGATTGACGTTTTGATCACGTATTGGTTTGTTTTCAGTTTGCTTCGTGAAGAAAATCAAGAATAATCAAGTTATTTGGATCAGTTGGGTGCTAATCAGACGTTTTGAATCAAGATTTACAGGTTTCGTTCGTTTGGGATCGAAGAATTTTCGTTAGGTTTACGAAAATTCGATTTTTAGGGTTTTTGGGTGTTTACAGCCGTTTCAGCGTCACTCGTTGCGTCACTACTAGCGACACTCCGGGCGACACTTCGTGTGACACTCTGTAAGTTTCAATTAGGTATTTACCGACACTCAAGTGCGTCACTTATTAATGACACTTGTGTGTTACGCGTCACTTGCTACTAGTGACGCCAGTTAGTACTTTGCGTTACTCAAGTCCGACGCTTGGGTGCGTCACTTATCTGTGTGTACGACACTAATCTCTAGTGTAGGCATTTAAGTTTGTGCGTCACTTATTAGCGCCACTTAACTCAGTGTCGCTATTCTTTGCGACACTTTAGTGCACTAACCTAGTGTCGCCTTTTATTGCTAATCAGCTTTTCGTTTTTGTGTTTAAGCCTAGGTGAATTGGTATCTGAAATAAAAGCCATTCCACCGTAAGTCTTTCCTGAATTAACCTTTCCACCATAAAGTTTCTTATGACAAACCTTCTACTTCAACTATTCAAACTGAGCAAGCAACTCTTAAAACTTGTACACAATGTGCATGTTTAAGAAATGCTTCTCCACCTCCTTCAGTAAATCCTCAGCCTCAACCATTTGTTGAGAAGCGTTCCTGTTTCTACTGGAAGAAACATGGACATTTAATTCGTGATGGTCCCAAGCTTTCTAATCAGCGCTATGGGAGAGATATGCCTAGAACATCCTTTTATAGAAATTCGTTTTCACATTCTCCACCTAGGCGTTATTCCAACTCTCCCAAGCCGGTTGAGAAGCAAAGTAACGTTGGGCAAAAACCTTTGCCAAAACAAAAGCCATTACTCTCAAACCAACTTCCGAACCATCCAAAGTTTGGAAAAGAAAAGAGTCTGCTGTTGACTCTTATGTCGTCAACAATAACACATCAGATGAAAATTCTGATTTGTTTAAAAATAAAATTTTGTTTGATGTGATTATTGTTGATGACCTCGGTAGACCTAAGTCTGTAAAGGCTTGGGTCACAATTTCTCACTAATCTCCTTACTTTTATGTGTTGCAGCAGTCTGAACGTGTTAAAGATAGCGAATGGTATATGGACAGTGGCTGCTCGCGACACATGACCGGCGATGTGTCTCTTCTCTTCGATATTAAACCATACGCAGGAGGATATGTTGCCTTTGCAGGAGATACGGGAGGAACGATTACTGGTCGTGGAACGCTAACCAATGGGAAAGTTAGCTTTGAAAACGTGAATTATGTGGAACAACTCAATCACAACTTGCTGAGCGTTTCACAAGTATGTGATAAGGATTACACCACAGCATTCACAAAATCTGAATGTGTGATATTGAAGCCGGGTTATGTCATTCCTGAGAAATGGGTGCTAATGCGAGCACCAAGGAGTAATGACACCTATGTTCTGAATATGCAAACTGTCGAAACAACTAACGAGTATACTTGTCTCCTCTCAAAGGCTTCGAAAAAAGAATCACTTCTTTGGCATAGACGGATGGGACATATTCATTTCCGCAAAATGAATTTTCTTATAAAGAGCGATTTGGTGAATGGAGTTTCAAAACAGTCTTTTTCCTTAAAAGATGACTGTATTTCTTGCCACAAGGGCAAACTCCACAAAAAGTCCCATAAGTCTAAGACAGTGAATTCTATTGCTGCACCACTGGAACTTTTACATATGGATCTTTCTGGTCCCATTTCTACAAAGAGCATTAGTGGCAGATCTTACTGCTTGGTAGTTAGTGATGACTACTCAAGATTTTCGTGGGTATATTTTCTAGCATCAAAGGGTGAGACTGCGGATATTTTAGCATATCCGTTGGATAAGTTGACAAATTTGTGCAACTTAAAGGTGAAGAGACTGCGCAGTGTGTCGCACCCCCAAAACACGTGGCAGCGGAAACATAAGTTGTCATGGGGGCGCCGACCAAATTAAATATCACAACACAAGATTACAACAAACGACCTCTATATGAGACGTTTTAATAAAAAGTTACCGTAATTCAAAGTTTACAATAAGTCTGGAGTTCGCATAAACCGCTAAGAGATTTCTAATACATAACTGATTATACAAAATACAGCTAAATGCAATCTAATCTCTTGTAATTTGAAAACAATGCGACTCGAGCTAGGCTTTCCATAAGCTTCCTATTGCGGCGGGTTACCTGAGAAATACATACTAAAAGGTCAACATAAAGTTGGTGAGTTCATAGGTTTGTAAACAATCGTTTAGTTATGATCCACAAGATTTCAAGTTGTATCATTCGCAAATGACAGTTAAATGTATCGTTAGCCAACGATAAGTAAAAGTATTGCAAAATGCAATATAAGTATACCATTTACATGAGTCTCATAGTCAAACTTAACGTTGTTTGCCTCCGGTAAGTGTACTAATCCGAATACACCTCTAAATCACAAGTAATACTGCGCCCGTGGGTTGGCTAGCGCGACTAGCCCGGACGAGGTTTGTCAAACCCTGATGGTACCACCCAATAATACTCACGCACAATTTTAATGACTATGATGGGGTAGAGGACTTTAGTGGATTATTAAGGTCTCATGCAATCCGTATAAAAAGTTGTTATAGTACTTGTGATCATAAAAGCAGTGGTGTTGTAAATGTATCGTTAACAAACGATGAGTAAATGAGTTGCAAGTGTATCGTTAACAAACGATAAGTAAATATGTTGCAAGTGTATCGTTAACAAACGATAAGTAAATATGTTATTGCACGAATGCAAAAATGAGTATAAAACAGTTGTAGTATGTATTCTCCCCCAAAAGTAGTTGTAAAACAGTAAAAAGGGGGCTATGAAACTCACCAGAGTTAAGCAGGTAGCAAGCAATAATCAAATAGCAAGCAAAGTCCAAAGCGCAACCTTCTAACGTCCTAAGCGTATAAGGTTGTGTAAGTAGATGTCTTATAAGACCATCTAGAGTGATTGTATAAGTGGGGGTCAATGTCCACTTAAGCCAATCGTGTAGGTGGAGGGTTAATGTCCACCTAGAGCTAGTTCATCAACTAGTATGTCCAAATAAGTTGTGCAAGTTTGTTTATCAAAAACGTGTACGACCCGTTGGTGAAAGTTTGTAATAATAATTCGTTAAGACATTATTATTAGGATAAGGTTATACTTACATATGTATAGTATGTTTCATGAGTTATAACGTTGCATTGTATAAGTATTAACGTTACTTGAAGTTTAACACTTAGTGAGAAAACTAGTTTTTAAGGATTATGTTTCATGCGACACTTCATGCGTCACTTGCTAGTTAGGGGCGGCACTTAGGAAGTGCCGCATAATATGCGTTTTCAGATTTAAATAGCGTCACTTAAGAAGTGTCGGATACGGGCGTCACTAAGGCATGGCGGCACTAAGGGTAAGTGCCGCTAATATAATAGTTCAGTCACTTCAGGCGTCACTTAGGTAGTGTCGGGTAAGGTGACTAAGCGTCACTTAAGTAGTGTCGTACATAAGCATTTTCAGATAATAAGGGCGTCACTACGGGAGTGTCGTTAATAATAAAGTAGCGTCACTACAAGCGTCACTTGCCAAGTGTCGCTAGAATTCCAGTGATCATGCGTCACTTAGGTCTGTTTGGATTTTGCTAAGTCAAAAACGTGGTCAACTATGACGGTTTGACCCGAACCTTTTACTCAAGTCATATTCCAGTAAATAAAGGTTATAAAAGTTATTATTTCATATTGTAGTCGTTTCGAGATGTCGGTTTCAAGTTTACACCTTAAACTTCAAGATTTAATGTTTTCGGTTTATGTCGGGTCATTACGCCAACTGATTTCACCTATCTATACTCCAAATCAAACTTCCAAATTTTTACCAACTGATTTAATAAGTGTCTTGACTAACATATCAAATTTTCAGCTTCTAACAAGTCCATTAACATAGTTAAATAAAGCCGCGTAACAACCGAACACATTTTATCGAAAAACTTCCAGGTCAGTCTTATAAATCGGCTCGTAGAGAAAAATGAGAGCGTTTTTGGAGAAAGTGTAAAACACGAAAGTTGTAGATCTTTTCGATACGCAAAATTTAAAAAAAAATTCGACCTCTAACTCTTAACAGATGATTTTATACGAATATTTTCGTGAACTGTCGATTTTTAGGCAGATTCATGCATGTTCTTGTTTGCTTTATAAAAACGATTTTTAACAACAATCTTGGACATATTTATGATAGATGAACATTATAACATCATAATCAGTAGTATTAAAGTAAAATTTGTCAAGGGTTTTGATGAATCTTACAAAGAAATGATGAAGAATAAGGAGAGATGATGATGGTGTTGTTCCTAGCTTCCTTCTTGTGATTTCTTCTCTTAAATTGGTGGTGTTTAATGGTGGTTTATGGTGGTGTTTAGGGCTGAGAATCCCTGGGTTTTTGAGAGAGAGAGGAGAGGTATTTTGAGTGATAGAAATGTGTTTGAGTGTAAATGAGAGAAAGGTGGTTGCATGAAAGGGATATGGATGTGTAAGGAATATGAAATCATCATTTTGCATGCAAGGAGAGTGGGGAGGGAAAGGGGTGGCACATGGGATCACATGGGGCAGGGGGGGGGCCGGCCTAGGGGGTCCCACCCAAGGGTATTTTGGTCATTTTCTTGTTCTCACTTAATTAGTTACGTTTTTCGTTCGTTTTCGACACGTATATGTTCGTTAATTAATTTAAGCTCACGTTTTTAGTATAACTTAAGTCTTGATAAGTTTACTTGAGATACTTGTTCTAAATACCCTAAAACATTTAGAAAAATGTTCCGTTAGATTATCGGCCTCGATTTGCGTGTTTGTTCTACGACGGTTTAATCGCGTAACGTTATTTTGAGTCGTTTTAATTAACGATATATTTTGGGTAAATTTCCATTGAAGTATTATTTGAAATACTAAATTTATGTTGCCAAATCAATTATTGACGTTTATTTGGTTGTCGAACTAAATTCGCGCGTTACCGTTGCGGTTGAGACGTTTTAATCGAAACGTCTAGGTTTTTCGTGTATTATTTTAACAAAATAATAAATAATGATAAATAACTTCTAAAAATAGATTAAAGTTATTTAGAGAAATGTTTTCACCAACGTCGTATTTATACTGCGTCGGACTCCGTCCGGTTGTTTTGTACAATTTCACCAAATTGCGTAAGTGTAATTACAACTAATTACATAAGCGTAATATAATCAATTACGGGGGTGTATATTCACATAAATACACAAATAGTTACAAGTAATTACAAGTATTTAGCCTAATACTAAACTAAACACCCGTAATTAGGATTTCTAGTAGGTAAATCAATAACCCTAAATCGTCGGGTGTCACACAGTGATAATGGAACCGAATTCAATAATTCTACTCTCGAGTTATACTGTGCTTCAAAAGGCATTGATCATCAATTCAGTGCTCCAAGAACTCCTCAACAGAATGGAGTTGCAGAACGTAAGAATAGGACTATCATCGAGACAGCTCGGACTATGCTAGCTGATTCAAAGTTACCTATCATTTTCTGGGCTGAGGCAGTTAACACTGCTTGTTATGTTCTGAATCGGGTGCTCATGGTTAAGAAGAAGAACAAGACATGTTATGAACTTTTTAATAACCGTAAGCCAAATCTGCAGTTTCTAGAGCCGTTTGGGTGCCCGTGTTTGATTATGATTACAAAATATAAAGTCTCAAAGTTTGGTGATAAAGCTGTTGAAGGGATTTTTCTTAGCTATTCGGTAAATTCCCCGAATAAAAGAGTTTACAACAAATCAACACACCAGGTAGAGGAGCATTTTGATGTCAAATATTTGCATTATACGGATCCTCCTCAAGGAACGGGTCCGAATTGGTTTTTCAATTATGCGGATGTCTTTAACTCTTTCAACATACCAGAAGAAGATCAAGAGGAAGAGTTGGTCACCCTACTTCATGGAATTGGTCTTTCTCAAGAAACACCCGATCCTTCCTTTAAACCATCTGACCCAAACCCCAAATCGGCATCCAACCAAACATCTGCCTCAACACCCACTCCAACACCTACTCCAACACCTGCATCCATATTGTAACACCCTCAAATTTCAGTTTGCGGAAGCGATTGGGTCGGGTGTTACTAAATCAAATATCACAGCATAAGATACATAATGAACGACTCTAAATAAGACGTTTGAAAATAATTATACATTTCCCAAAATAGAACGTTTACAACGTTTTGAGTTTGACAGTAAATTCCAAATACATAATTTGAAAATACAAAAGTAAATGCAGAGTAGTCCCAATTGTTGAAAATATGCGACTCGAGCTAGCATAATCTTGTAGTAATCCTAATCCTGCTGGGCACCTGAGAACACATGCTAAAACGAGTCAGCTATAAAGCTGGTGAGTTCATAGGATTGTCAGTTGAAAACATAAAGTATAAATCTTGTATGTTTTGAAAAGTTGTTTCCAATTCAGCTATGTTGATAAGTATTATATTGAAGTTTGTAACACCAATGTGTATGCGTCTAATCGAGGTATTTCATACCTAAGTGTTCGAGTCATGTACCTAAGTACACATACATATAATTGTGGCATTCTATGCCTTGATACCTATCAATTAGTTGTGTCGATAAATGTAAGGCAATACACGCCCATAATTAATAATTGATTTTATGACCGCGTTATATGATAACAAGTAATTGTAGGTTCCGCAGAACTATGATTTAATATATGAGGTGTTGCATCCATTGATCATGTGAAATATGGTGCATACAGCAACCATCTGATTGTAGATCCGCAGATCTATGTTTGTACGTTTAGCATGTCCGTTTACCCGATTAGCATAAGCTAACCCGGACTTGTAGTTAGCTAACGGCCTCGCGTGGCAGCACCACCGATCCGTTAACTTGTTGTGAACCCCGAGTATAACTCGCCGATCCATTGATTGAATTGAAGTTGTGCCCACTGCAATACCGTGGCATCGTTTTGTGCCCACTGAAACCGTGGCATCGTTCTGAATCACTTGACCGTGATCTCGCTTTGTGCCTAACAGGCATCGATCGAATTGCTCGCATGCAAAGTTGAATTGTAGAGCCAGCAGTACTACGACATACTAGCTATTGCAAATAAGAGTCGACCGTACAACGACGCGTCTGACTTGAGTACTCGTGTTTGTATAATTATATGTATACTAATGTACGTAAGTAATGTTGAAGACAGCACCAAGTGCTCCAAATAATACACGAGCATGTAGAAATATATATATATAGTTATATATATATATATATATATAATTATCGAAATACTATCACATGTAACAATCATGCCACGCATGAAACTAATTGTTTGTATCTAAATATGTATAAGCAAATATTTAGATATTAAGTAGCACATTGTACCTAGGTATGAAAATTCATCACCTAGTTAGGTTGTATTAGTATTAGGAATCTATACTAATGTCCGATACTTTTGTATACTCCTAACCTAAAGCCTAGCAAGTATATTGGGTTTCTGAATTGTATTGGCAATATTAGTTCCTAAAAGAGAAACTAATCCTGTATATGTATATATGTCGTCTAGTATAGGTAGAACTAACCAGTTCTAATGTATTTGATAATATTGTCCCACGACAATATGGCCAATGAATAGTAATAACTATATCAAGTTATGTCTAGGTAATTGTTTTCCAACGACCTAACAGGGTACGATTGTAACCTATCTAGGTTAAGTATTGATATTGTTCTAAAACAATATTGCGGGTGTAATTCCTAAGTATTACACATTTCGTATTACATACAGTAATATAAATAGTTGTAAGTTATAAATGATTGTTAATATGATTTGAAAATAGTAATTGAGCATGTGTTTCACCCCGAAAATAGTAAAATAGTTGAAAGAGTGGGGCTATGAAACTCACCTGAGGAGCTAGCGTCCTAATGTAACGAGTCGTGTTCAAGTATGATCCCCTAGTGTCCTAAACACGAGAGATTTCGTATGTTTGTAAGTATGGTTCGTGATTGGTGAATCGTAATAATAATTCATATTATTATTAGGTTCGAGTTTTCGTATACTTCATAAAGTATATTTGTTTTGAATGTAAGTCGTATCATATTTAAATTGTCATTTGAAAACGTCTTCCGATACTTAGAAAAATTTGGCTATTTTCTGTTTTCTGCGATACAACATGCGACACAAAAATGTGTCATGCGACACAATGGTTGTGTCGCATAATGCGACACGAGAGTTCTGCGACACAGTGGTTGTGTCGCATAATGCGTGCGATGCTAAATCAATAGCGACATAAGGGTTGTGTCGCATGGAGTCTGCGACACAAGGATACGACATAAGAGTTGTGTCGCATGAGTAATTCATGCGACACAGTATGCGACACAAGGCTTGTGTCACACTGAAGAACATCAGCCCAGAAACCTTCGGGTTTCGCGTTTTTCCGGCCAAAATCGCAAATCAAACGCATTTTCAAGCTGTAAAATCATGTTTTCTTTGTTGTTTAGGTTATAGTTAAGTTGTGTAACCATTTTTACACTAAAACATTACTCCAAAATGATTAAATCTAAGAATTTGAGAAATTCTTACAAATGCGAATCGAGGCCAAACGAGGAAGAAAATGATGGTGTTGTCTTTGTTAATGTTGTTCCACTCGTGAAGGTGATTCCGAAAATGTTGGTGACGGTGGCGGCGGTGGTCGGCCGGCGGTGGTGGTGGTGGTTGGTGGTGATATTTTAGAGAGAAAAATGGGGTGGAGAAAAAGGAAGAAGAAGAAAAATGAAGGGAGAAAAGATGGTGGGGGTTGGGTTTTGTTAAACTCAGCTCCCACTTTTGTATACTGTGGTCTCCAACCGCAGTACAAAATACCCGTATTTTCGTACTCGCTCGTAGTTCAAAATAATATTTTAAATTCTAAAATTTATTTATGTTACTTCCAAATGTTTAATAGTGGAAGTATTTTATAAAAATACTTTGTTAAAATTTACTTTTTATATTCGGTTCTGCGTTGTCCCAAATTATATAATATTTCTTCTAACAAATAAAATATTAGTTTCGAGATTTTTGACATTGAAGTTTGGACGCGTTTTTCTGAGTACTCCATCGTATTATATATAATTTTTAAATTCCGTGGTAATAACGCGTACTTAGTACGAAGATTAAAAGTTTAAATTTGACGCGCAAGTTGACTTTTTGACCAGGTATTACATTCTCCCCCTGTTAAGAAAATATCGTCCCGAAATTTAAAGTGAGGTCAGGGTCGCGCGTATGAGGTATTTGTCGAAAAGATTGCAGACATATCATGTCTTATAATGGAGTTGAATGGCAGTCAATCCATGACTGAGTCACGGTTTATCTTTGTAGTCACATTCTGACCATATTGTTTGTTTGTAGTATGTTTATTTTGCGGTTATTCGGTAACCGTTTACGTCGTAGTCCATTCGGGACTAGATGGTTGTCACATAGTGACGGTTTTGTAAGTCGTTATATCAGGGCTGAGAGATTTATCGTTGGGTCGATTAGTCTACTGAAAGGAAACATTGAGTTTGGTTGATGAGAGCTCTATCGATTGGTCTGCTGAAAGCAAACTTTGGGTTTTATGTGGGCCTAGGTCAACTAGCCCTATGATGTAATCAACATTAGGTTGATAAAATGATATCGGAGATAATAATTACGCATTTAACGAATCTATAATTGGAGGGTTATGTTTTCGAGGAGAAATTGTACTTACATTTTTGTTGGAGATTTATTTGATTTACTTGGAATCGATTAAGTGAATTTTGCGTCTTTTTGGGCAATCCTTCTTGTAATGACCAGGTTCCTTACATTTGAAGCATACCCTTCGAGAGTCGGGATTGGCGGGAACTTTGCAGTCCCGGATTACGTGTCCATATCGTTGGCATCTTTCGCAGGGCAATCCGCAAAATCCGTCATGATGACGTTTGCAGCCGTGACAAAATGGTTTGTTACCCGCATAGCCTTGTCTTTCGTTGGGTTCGACAGCATAGTACTTCAAGGGTTCAGGTTGATTGGTTGGATTGTGACTAGTGATGGAATTCCCATTCCATTTTGTTAGGTTGTTTTCAGTGGCAGCTATTTCGCGTCGTTCCCTCTGTGCCATAAGTCTGTGGGCCATACGAATGGCCTCTTCAATAGTAGTGGGTTTAGAGGCGGTGACCATTCCCTCAATTAGTAGCGGAAGTCCACCGGTGTACCTTGCGATTTGTTGACTTTTAGGGTTTACTATGGTTGGGCACAAGCGTGCTAGTTGTTGGAAACGAGTGGTATATGTTTCGATATC
Source organism: Helichrysum umbraculigerum (assembly GCA_949592205.1). NCBI lineage: Eukaryota > Viridiplantae > Streptophyta > Magnoliopsida > Asterales > Asteraceae > Helichrysum > Helichrysum umbraculigerum. The sequence goes on from CATIUR010000006.1 coordinate 64,794,646, forward strand.
GTTGTCTTTTATGGTGAGGTGCCAAAGTTCGTCCTCAAGTTTGTGAAGTACTTCAATGGGACAATACTTGTCCTTCATGATTCGTTTCAGGTCTTCCCACGGAAGTTCGTGAGCAGTGTCGATTCCTACAGTTCGGGCGTGAAAATTCCACCAGGTAGAAGCATCATCCTGGAGGGTGTATGTGGCGTACAAGACTTTGCAGTCGTCGGGGCAGTTGCAAACGTGAAATATAGATTCCATTCTCTCGAACCATCGAATTAATCCGACAGCTCCTTCAGTACCAACGAAGTTTGTGGTTCGCACCTCAGGAAATCCCTAAAAGTGCAAGGCTTTACTTGGTTCTGAGCAGCTAGGGTCGCAATCACTGCCTGATTAATGATTTGATCGTGCTCAGCTCGAGTGGAAGTTGGTCGTTTAGGAGGCATGATTCTTGAACAAGAATGAAACGACAAAGTGTGAGATCTTTAATCAAAGATGATGATTATTACAATGACATAAGTAGTTAACTTGAGTTGGAATTTATGATGCACGGGATCCTACGATCCTTGACTTTGAAGTTTTTTTTTTGATATTGTAGGTGGCAGGCGTATCACTGCCCTTTTGTATTGTTGGTACAACAGTTCAAGTAACCGTTGTCTAGTTTTCTTTAGTTAAGTTATCATGAACCTTATGTTTTTCGAGTGTTGTGACCAGTTGAGTTGTAGTTCCTAGGTGCGGTCGCACCGTGATAGAGTTGTGTTTTCTATGTAGTCAATCCAAGACTATGTTGTTGTGAGTAGTCCAATGGACTATATCGTAGTACTAGAATATCGTACGGCCATTCATGCCTGTGTATGCGACAACTACAGTGTCCTCGGTGGTGTTGAAGCAGGGTCCACCAACACAACCCATGTGTGTGGTGACATCATTGTGTATTGATTGATTTAAAGCATTACATGCTTAATTGGTCGTATATACATATATGGTGTACACGTAACTATACAAGTATACGTACATAATAAAAGTCAGATGTGGCACCTCGTGCCCAGTTAAGTAAGTGTATATGTATATGTGTAAGTCGTACATGTAACTATAACAAGTCTACATGCATAATTGAAGTAGTACCTAGTGCTATAATGCAGTGTTATCAGCACAGTAATTGAAATACTAATGTTTTGTAATTGTAGTACCAAAGTACCTTGAAACGCAGCACCACGTGCTGTAATGAAGTGCCCGCGGCACCGTAATTGCAGTACCCATGTACTGTGAATGTAGCATCAACATGCTATGATTTGTAGTATCGACATACTATGAGGATTGCACTAACGTGCCCAAATTGCGGTATCAACATACCGTGTGATTGCAGCACCACGTGCCATGTGTTGTTTGATTGTAGCCCTAAGGCCAAATATGTGTTGAAGTTATGTGTTTTCCCAAATGTAGCACAAAGGCTAGAATGTGAGTGCCAAGGCACTGAGGTATCTAATCGATTGATCTAAATGATCAAGTCGTGATTGAGATAATTAATTTGTTGTGGACTTAGTCAACACTAATCCAATTGTGACCAGCACGGTCAATGGTGAAAGATTCGTTTATTTGTTTTAATTTCGTGAAGGTTTAGCATGTGCGGGTTTCCATTCCCATTGATAACGTTTGTACCTCCTTCCCGAGGCTCAGTGATAATTGTGATATTCTCCTATGCGTGCATATGGAGAAAGGTGTCGAGTCGCGATAGTTAGGAAGACGGCGATGTGCCTCTTCGCGAGTATGTATTGGTTCAGCGGAATTGTTTGTATATATATACTCAATATATATATATATATAAGTACGTAAAAGTATTACACATGTAAGGCCTATTCATACATACCTACAGTACATATAATAGCCTAGGATGTCTAGCACATAACAAATCTGTAACACCCTCAAATTTCGGTTTGCGGAAGCGATCGGGTCGGGTGTTACCAAATTAAATATCACAGCATAAGATACATAATGAACGACTCTAAATGAGACGTTTGAAAATAATAATACATTTACCAAATAGAACGTTTACAACGTTATAAGTTTATTAAAATTTTCAAATACATAATTTGAAAATACAAAAGTAAATGCAGAGTTGTCCCAAATGTTTGAAATCATGCGACTCGAGCTAGCATAATCTTGTAGTAATCCCTAATCCTGTTGGGAACCTGAGAACACATGCTAAAATAGGTCAGCTATAAAGCTGGTGAGTTCATAGGTTTGTTAGTTGAAAACATAAAGTATAAATTTTGTATGTTTTGAGAAGTTGTTCAGAATCCACGATTCTGATTTGTAGCAAATTGTAGATGTAATTACCAATGTGTAATTCGAAAGTTTAGGTATCTAATACCTAATCAATTGTAGTCCGTACCTAAGTACACAATAATTGAGGCATACCGAGCCTGAATACCTATCTGGTATGAGTAAGTGTATAACGGGAGGCAATACCTGCCTAAGTTGTAACCAAATAACTGTATGACCACGTCATATGATAGTAAGTAATTGTAGTCCCGCAGAACTATGATTTAATATATGAGGTGTTGCATCCAGCAAAAAATGTTTGTAGATCCGCAGATCTATGTTTGAATGTTTAGCGTGTCCGTTTACCCGATTAGCATAAGCTAACCCGGACATGAATTGAGCTAACGGCCTCGCGTGGCAGCACCACCGATCCGTTAACTTATTGTGAATCCCGAGTATAACTCGCTGATCCATTGATTGAAGTTTCGTCCACTGCAATACCGTGGTTTCGTTTTGTGCCCACTTTACCGTGGCATCGTTTGGTGCCCGCTGCAATACCGCGGCATCGTTTTTGGAATTGCTCGCAGCAATTTGTGATTGAGCCGGCAGTACAACGACATGCTCGACTAAGTTGTTTGAGAGCCAGCAGTACTCGACATGCCTGACTAAGTAGATCGTATAATAGTATGTAGATATTCATCAGGTGACACACCCACTGTTGGATTACATCCTGGGCCGGGGGACCATCCCTGGTTGGATTACATCCTGAGCCAGAGTCGTCACCAGTTGAGTTGTATTGATATACGAAGTCTGTACTAATCGTGTGATGCTATTGTATACTTCTAGTCTAAAGCCTAGCAAGTATATATAACGGAGTCTTGGGAAATATTCACTTAAGTTCGGTTCCCATTCTAGTGATAATGAAGTGTGTCGACAATTTTAGTTCTTAAAGAATAACTAAACTTGTAACAGTATAGATATTGTCCAGTGTAGGTAGAACTAACTAGTTCTAATGTATTCAATGATATTGTCCCGCGACAATATGGTCAAAGGATTGTGATAACTAAATCAAATTATGTATTGGTAATCGTTTTCCACGACCTAACAGGGTACGATTGCAACCTATCTAGGTTAAGTATTGATATTGTTCTTAAAACAATATTACGGGTATAATTCCTAAGTATTACATATTTCGTATTACATACGGTAATATAAATAGTTGTAAATTATAAACGATTGTTAATATGATTTGAATACAGCAATTGAGCATGTGTTTCACCCCGAAAATAGTAAAATAGTTGAAAGAGTGGGGCTATGAAACTCACCTGTGAGTTGTTAGTGATACGATGATACGCGCGTCGTCCGAATGGTAACCTTCTAGTGTCCTAAACACGTGAGGTTATATAGGTATGAGACAAATCAGTTTGTCTAAACGAGTTGTTTATGTATGCATTTGTTGTTGAAGTCTGGGAATGGTGTACGGGGGTCCGGGGGCAGCGCCCCTAGTAGCGGGGTACAAGGGGTGGCAACCCCTGGCGGGGTCCAAGGGGCAGAGCCCCTGGCTGGAGTCGAGCTGCCAGGTCAGCTTGGAAAATTTTTATTTCTACTACTTTGCTTTAAAGAAAACGCATTCGAAATCCAAATTCGGGTAAAATCGAGTGGTAAAATTTGGTTGTCAATACTTAGTGAAAAACATAGGTTTTTAAGGTTCTGCGACGTCAGATGCGACGTCAGAGGCGACGTAGAGTCCTGCGTCGCTATGTGCGAGATTCGCAAGTCAATGCGACGTAAAAGCTTGCGTCGCTAAATGCGACGTTGAGGTTTTGTGCGACGTTGGCTGCGACGTTAACTGCGACGTCGCAGCACTGTTTTTGGTCCCTGCGATGTAACGGACTGATCGCCGGAGTTTGAGCCTAAAACGAGTTTTCCGGCCTCCGTTGAGTCCGATTCTTTTACTGTGACAACCGTCAATTTAGGACTAGAATTTAGTGCCTAATCAAGTTTTAATACACGTAATTAGTTATGTGTTAGGCTAATTAATGTATCAATTATCATATATATTGTTGAATATATATCTACACAATTATGCGGTTTATTTAAATCGTACGAGTTTCAAATCGAATGAATTTCGATACAATAAATACGGACGTTGGTGAATAATTTTATTAAGAAATACAAATATTATCTAATAACTCAATTTTATTCAGAATCTCATTTATTGTGACATTTCGTATCCAAGTTTTATTACACAATTAATGTATACGCAATTAAAAATACAAACGCGCAAACAAATAAAACGAAATTCATTTTAAATACCATAAATAGATAATTGGTGAAATATTACAATAAAACATTCTATAATGATTTGTAATTTAAAACGGACAATTAAATGAATAAAACAAATATTTAATGTTAAATGACGGAGAAAACGAACACCACGCGGAGCACGGGACGGAGACTGCGAGGTGAGGCTTTCACCTACACCCCACCTCTCCTTTCCTCTTTCTTTCATTTCCATTTTCCATAAAACACACACTTACACCCAAAAACCTCTCAACCAAAAATCACCAAATTTTCGGATCTCGCAAAACCGACAACAAAAACCATATTTTCGGAATCACCATTTCAAGGGGAACAAGAATTACAAAAGCTCTACCATCATTTTCGGCCTCCATCGTCTTCGATTTGCATTTGTAAGAAAAATTCTAAAAACTTAGATTTGTTTATTTTGATGTAATCTTTGGATGTTTTGATGTTTACACAACTTATATATGTCCAATACTAGGAAGATAACAAGGTTTTATAGTCTAAAAATGAGTTTGATTTGAGTTTTGGCCGGAAAAATCACGAACAGCCGATGTTTCTGGGCTGGTGTTCTTCAGTGCGACACAAGCCTTGTGTCGCATACTGTGTCGCATAAAACCTGTTATGTCGCACCTTGTGTCGTACCAAATCTTTAGTGTCGTAACTCATGCGACACAATATTGTGTCGCACTCTATGTCGCAAACTATGTCGTACTTCTATACGACACAACCACTATGTCGCTATTAAATTAGCATTTCGTATTCGATGCGACACAGTCCCTGTGTCGTATCCTTGTGTCGCATGACGTCTGCGACACAACCATTGTGTCGCATGTCAAATCTTTGTGTCGCATGTTGTGTCGCAAAACACAGAAAAACCAGAATTTTGAAGTCAAAGTTACTGTTCAAAAAAGTCAAATTTACTGTAGCAGTACTGTAGCAGTACTGTAGCAAAGTCAACATTTTAGAATTTTTATTATTTCAACTAAATCACCAACGGGCCGTACACGTTTTCAAAACTTACAAAACAGATTATTCAATCAACCAAGTCGTAGTAACTTGGATAATTTAGTCAATCAAGTCGTAGTAACTTGAAACAAAACAATTAATCAACCAAATCGTAGTAATTTGGACACATATAATTAAATAACAACTACAAAGGTAGTCTTTCGAGATACCGGTACAATTAATAACAATCAAGTGTCGTGGACACATTCAGGTTTCAAGTCTTTGGACATCAACTCACAGCTAATTACTTCAAGTTTATTAACTTAAACACTCCAAGACTCAGGTGAGTTTCATAGCCCCATTTTCACTGCTTTACAACTAGGGGTGTGATATTACTACTCGATTTTGTTTTACAAGTAGAACGCAAGTGCCAAACTTCAAATACTACATGAGTTTCAAGCTAATCAATTTAAAGTCCTCCATAAGCATAGTCTCTAGTATTTTATAGTATGAATGTTAGTATATGATATCATATGGGATTGACAATCCTCATCCGGGTTAGCACGCACTAACCGGTCAAACGGATGTATTAGCATTTGGGAAGACGAGTGTTGATTAGGCACTCGTAGGAGGCATTTCAAGTTAGGTTTCCTTAAGTGGGCCTGACAAATCAAGTTAAGCTCAGACTATGTGCTCATGGACAGTATAACTTTTATTTTGCTTAATTGCATTTTAAATTCAATATAAATCTTGCGGTTCTGACAACTATACATTGACATACAAACCTGTGAGCTCACCAGCGTTTTCGCTGACCCATTTTAGTATTTATCACAGGTACCCAGCAGTAGGTTGGCTGCACAAGCAAGAAATATTAGTTCGAGTCAGCATACATACAACTAGAGATTGGACTGCATTATTATATTTTGTAAAAGTAATTATGCTATGTAATCTCTCAATTTCAGGAATCGAGCTAATGTAACTATATTTTGATGTAAACATTTACTTTATCTATACAAGTTTAAAACGACGCATATAGTGGTCGTTCATTATATCTTATGTGCTTTGTATATTGATTAGTGACACCCAAATCAAGCTTCCGCAAATCATTAAATTTGGGGGTGTCACAGATTGGTATCAGAGCCTAAGGTTTTAGTGAACTAGGTTGCATTTAGTGGGCCTAGACTATGGCCGTTAGGCAGTATTCCTTATTAGTCATGACTAGTTCTGGGATTACATCATACGACTTTAATTTAACATAGCCTGATCAACTATGTACAATTAAAGAAAGATGATGTGAAATCTGAAAGAGTTATGTTGAACAGGAATGCATTAGTTGACTCTGACCTCGAGAGAAACGGGACTCAAAACGCGTCTGTGCTAGACACTCAATAGGTTATTATGTGATGTACATATATATATATATACATAAGTAGACCTCATTACAACTTTAGGCTATATTATATTATATGAATATAGGCCTCTTCCTCTCTAACGTTTTGTCTCGGAATGACAAACACCTCACTAGTTCATCACACTCGAACTAGTATCTTATTTCATTTCCTTGTTCTTTCTTACCCAGCATCATGCCTCCTCGCCGTCAAATTACCCTTAGCGAAGCTGAGATCGCAGGAATCATTGCCCGCAGTGTGACCGAAGCCTTGGCTACCCGAACACCACCTGGTAGCGAGGACACATCAACCAATACTCCACCACCCAAACCTTGCTCCTATAAGGACTTTCTTAGCTGTAAACCGTTATACTTCAAGGGCACGAAAGGTGCCATTGGCTTGATCCGTTGGATTGAGCGTATGGAATCTGTTTTCAGTCTCTGCGACTGCACTGAGAACAACAAGGTCAAATTCGCTGCTTACACCTTTCAGGAAGGTGCACTCACGTGGTGGAAAACCCACGCAAACTCTGTAGGCCTTGAGGTTGCAAATCGGCTTCCTTGGGCCGAACTGAAGAAGAAACTGACAGAAAAATACTGTCCTGAAGAGGAATTGCACAGGCTGGAAGAAGAATTCTGGCATCTGGAGGTGCAGGGAAATGATGTTGCTGAATATACCACCAAGTTTCAGCAGTTTGCCTTATTATGCCGGGTTTGGTCGAACCAGAAAGTAAGGGCATTAAGAAATACATTCGTGGACTTCCCGAGAACATCCAGGGCAACGTCGCCTCATCCAAACCAACTACTACTGAGAGTGCCATTCGATTGGCCCACGAACTCATGGCTCTAGTTGTCAGCCGTGAGACTTCCAACACCTCATCCTCTAACAACAACAAACGCAAATCTACTGAGCACCACCACAACTCAAACAAGAAAAACAACGCCATCCAAGTCTACAACACCAACTCTGAATCCAACCGCAGCTACACCGGGGACAGACCTTATTGTCCCAAGTGTAACTATCACCACTTTGGTCAGTGCGGTACTCCTTGCAACAACTGCAGGAGGTACGGGCATTCGACTAAGGATTGCCGAGCCCCCAAATCCAACAACAGCCCCTCTGACAAAAATACCCGACAACCTAAGTCCTGCTACGAATGTGGAAACCCAGGACACTTTAGGGATTCTTGCCCAAAATTGAAGAACAAGGGCAACAACAACAACCACCGCAACAACAACAACAACACCAAAAGTAGCGCCTTCGTGATCAACTCAGGGGACGCCCGTCAGGACCCGAACGTGGTCACGGGTATGTTCCTCCTCAACAATTTAACTGCTTCCATACTGTTTGATACTGGTGCCGATAGAAGTTTTATTTCCGATGAATTTTGCCCTCTACTTGACATTACACCTGTTGTTTTAGACGTTAAGTACACCGTAGAGCTAGCAAATGGCAAATTGATAGAAACCAATAGTGTGATGCCTAATTGCACTTTAAATCTAGCCGACGAAATCTTCCCCATAGATCTTATGCCTATTGAGATAGGAAGTTTCGATGTCATCGTAGGCATGGACTGGTTATCCAAACATCGTGCCGAAATCATCTGCTATGACAAAATTGTTCGCATACCTCTCACTGTCGGTAGAACCCTAGTCATACAGGGGGAGACCGGAGGGACGAGGCTTAACATCATATCTTGTCTTAAAACCCGGAAATTTCTGAGAAAGGGTTATCCATCAATCCTCGCGCACATCATGGAGAAAAAGTCGGAGGAGAAGCGACTTGAGGATGTTCCAATTGTTCGAGACTTTCCAGAAGTCTTTCCTGAGGAACTGCCTGGTCTACCACCACCAAGACAGGTTGAGTTCTCAATCGATCTTGTACCAGGTGCTGCGCCTGTGGCCCGAGCACCATACCGTTTAGCTCCATCCGAACTTCAGGAGCTGTCCACCCAATTACAGGAACTCCTGGAACGAGGATTTATCAGGCCGAGTTCTTCACCTTGGGGAGCTCCGGTCCTATTTGTTAAGAAGAAAGATGGTTCTTTTCGAATGTGTATCGACTATTGAGAGTTGAACAAGTTAACTGTCAAGAACCGGTATCCACTTCAAGGGTCGAGTTGTTATTCAAAGATTGATCTCCGATCCGGTTATCACCAATTGAGTGTTCGCGATGCCGATATTCCAAAAACCGCTTTCAGAACCCGTTACGGGCATTACGAATTCCAAGTGATGCCATTCGGCCTAACCAATGCACCGGCTGTATTCATGGACCTTATGAATCGGGTGTGTAAACCTTACCTTGATAAGTTTGTCATTGTATTCATCGATGACATCCTCATATATTCACGAAGCAAAGTAGAGCATGCGCAACACCTCAGAACCATCCTTGAACTACTTAAACACGAGGAGCTCTATGCCAAGTTCTCTAAGTGTGAGTTCTGGATCAAAACCGTTCAATTCCTTGGTCACGTGATTGACAGTCATGGGATTCACGTCGACCCGTCAAAAATCGAGGCTATCAAAGACTGGCAATCGCCAACCACTCCGACCGAAGTACGGCAGTTTCTAGGACTGGCCGGATACTATCGACGATTCATTGAAAATTTCTCCAAGATAGCCATACCACTCACGACGCTGACCCAGAAAGACAAAAAGTTTGACTGGACTGATAAACAAGAGTCGGCATTCCAACTCTTAAAACAAAAGCTTTGCAGTGCTCCTATCCTATCTTTACCTGAAGGCACCGATGACTTCGTGGTATACTGCGATGCTTCTCATCAAGGTCTCGGTTGTGTGCTCATGCAACGGGACAAAGTCATAGCTTATGCTTCTCGACAGCTTAAGATTCATGAAAAGAATTACACCACCCACGACCTCGAGCTAGGAGCTGTCGTTTTTGCCCTCAAAATCTGGAGACATTACCTTTATGGTACCAGATGTACAATCTTTACCGACCATAAAAGCCTTCAACACATATTCGATCAGAAGGATCTCAACATGAGACAACGTCGATGGGTCGAGTTGCTTACCGATTACGACTGCGAGCTCAAATATCATCCAGGCAAAGCAAATGTTGTTGCTGATGCCCTCAGTCGAAAAGAGCGAGTGAAACCACTTCGGGTTCGAGCCCTCAGTATGACCATTCACAACAATTTAAACATTCAAATTCTCACTGCTCAACTCGAAGCCTTAAAACCCGAAAATGTCAAAGATGAAGCCTTGCGGGGCATGGATAAACAATTCGAAATCAGACCTAACGGGATTAGGTATTTCTCAAACCGAATCTGGTTGCCTAAATATGGGAACCTACGAGACTTGGTGATGGATGAAGCTCACAAGTCTAAATATTCTATCCACCCGGGGTCCGATAAAATGTACCACGGTATCAAGGACTTCTACTGGTGGCCGAACATGAAATCTGAAATCGCCACCTATGTCAGCAAGTGCCTTACTTGCTCCAAAGTCAAAATCGAATATCAAAAACCTTCTGGTTTACTTCAACAACCCAGTCTTCCTGAATGGAAATGGGAACAAATTGCCATGGACTTCATAACCAAGCTACCCAAATCCTCGAACGGTTGCGATTCCATTTGGGTGATCGTGGATCGTCTCACAAAATCTGCTCACTTCCTGGCAATCAAGGAATCTGACAAAATGGAACGCCTCACCAACATTTATCTGAAGGAAATCGTGACCAAACACGGTGTTCCAATCTCAATTATCTCCGATAGGGATAGTCGTTTCACTTCACAATTTTGGCAATCACTTCAAAAATCCCTGGGTACTCGACTGGATATGAGTACCGCATACCATCCTCAAACCGACGGTCAAAGTGAACGAACCATTCAAACACTTGAAGACATGCTACGGGCCTGCGTAGTAGACTTCGGTGTAAACTGGGAAAAACATCTACCATTGTACGAGTTCTCGTACAACAACAGTTATCATACCAGCATCAAAGCTGCACCCTTCGAGGCACTGTACGGTCTTAAGTGCCGGTCACCTATCTGTTGGACCGAAGTTGGGGACAGCCAACTCACGGGTCCAGAAATCATTCACGAGACGACCGAGAGAATCGTAGAAATTCAAAACAAACTCAAAGCCGCGCGTGATCGTCAGAAAAGTTATGCTGATGTGAGACGCAAGCCACTCGAGTTCCAGGTTGGGGATCGAGTTCTACTCAAAGTATCGCCTTGGAAAGGCGTAATCCGATTTGGCAAACGAGGGAAGTTAAATCCCAGATACATTGGACCATTCGAGATCCTCGAAAAGATTGGTCCAGTGGCATATCGATTGCAGCTGCCATCCGAACTCAGCAGCGTGCATCCCACATTTCATGTTTCAAATCTGAAGAAGTGTCTGTCTGATGAGACACTTATCATTCCACTCGATGAAATTCGAGTTGACGAAAAACTTCACTTTGTTGAGGAACCCGCTGAAATCTTGGACCGTGAGGTCAAACAACTTAAACAAAGTCGTATTCCTATCGTCAAAGTTAGGTGGAATTCGCGGCGCGGTCCGGAATTCACTTGGGAACGGGAAGACCAAATGCGACTCAACTATCCTCAACTCTTCACTGATTCAACGTCAAACACGACTTCAACATAAATTTCGGGACGAAATTCTTCTAACAGGGGAAGAATGTGACAACCGTCAATTTAGGACTAGAATTTAGTGCCTAATCAAGTTTTAATACATGTAATTAGTTATGTGTTAGGCTAATTAATGTATCAATTATCATATATATTGTTGAATATATATCTACACAATTATGCGGTTTATTTAAATCGTACGAGTTTCAAATCGAATGAATTTCGATACAATAAATACGGACGTTGGTGAATAATTTTATTAAGAAATACAAATATTATCTAATAACTCAATTTTATTCAGAATCTCATTTATTGTGACATTTCGTATCCAAGTTTTATTACACAATTAATGTATACGCAATTAAAAATACAAACGAGCAAACAAATAAAACGAAATTCATTTTAAATACCATAAATAGATAATTGGTGAAATATTACAATAAAACATTCTATAATGATTTGTAATTTAAAACGGACAATTAAATGAATAAAACAAATATTTAATGTTAAATGACGGAGAAAACGAACACCACGCGGAGCACGGGACGGAGACTGCGAGGTGAGGCTTTCACCTACACCCCACCTCTCCTTTCCTCTTTCTTTCATTTCCATTTTCCATAAAACACACACTTACACCCAAAAACCTCTCAACCAAAAATCACCAAATTTTCGGATCTCGCAAAACCGACAACAAAAACCATATTTTCGGAATCACCATTTCAAGGGGAACAAGAATTACAAAAGCTCTACCATCATTTTCGGCCTCCATCGTCTTCGATTTGCATTTGTAAGAAAAATTCTAAAAACTTAGATTTGTTTATTTTGATGTAATCTTTGGATGTTTTGATGTTTACACAACTTATATATGTCCAATACTAGGAAGATAACAAGGTTTTATAGTCTAAAAATGAGTTTGATTTGAGTTTTGGCCGGAAAAATCACGAACAGCCGATGTTTCTGGGCTGGTGTTCTTCAGTGCGACACAAGCCTTGTGTCGCATACTGTGTCGCATAAAACCTGTTATGTCGCACCTTGTGTCGTACCAAATCTTTAGTGTCGTAACTCATGCGACACAATATTGTGTCGCACTCTATGTCGCAAACTATGTCGTACTTCTATACGACACAACCACTATGTCGCTATTAAATTAGCATTTCGTATTCGATGCGACACAGTCCCTGTGTCGTATCCTTGTGTCGCATGACGTCTGCGACACAACCATTGTGTCGCATGTCAAATCTTTGTGTCGCATGTTGTGTCGCAAAACACAGAAAAACCAGAATTTTGAAGTCAAAGTTACTGTTCAAAAAAAAAGTCAAATTTACTGTAGCAGTACTGTAGCAGTACTGTAGCAAAGTCAACATTTTAGAATTATTATTATTTCAACTAAATCACCAACGGGCCGTACACGTTTTCAAAACTTACAAAATAGATTATTCAATCAACCAAGTCGTAGTAACTTGGATAATTTAGTCAATCAAGTCGTAGTAACTTGAAACAAAACAATTAATCAACCAAATCGTAGTAATTTGGACACATATAATTAAATAACAACTACAAAGGTAGTCTTTCGAGATACCGGTACAATTAATAACAATCAAGTGTCGTGGACACATTCAGGTTTCAAGTCTTTGGACATCAACTCACAGCTAATTACTTCAAGTTTATTAACTTAAACACTCCAAGACTCAGGTGAGTTTCATAGCCCCATTTTCACTGCTTTACAACTAGGGGTGTGATATTACTACTCGATTTTGTTTTACAAGTAGAACGCAAGTGCCAAACTTCAAATACTACATGAGTTTCAAGCTAATCAATTTAAAGTCCTCCATAAGCATAGTCTCTAGTATTTTATAGTATGAATGTTAGTATATGATATCATATGGGATTGACAATCCTCATCCGGGTTAGCACGCACTAACCGGTCAAACGGATGTATTAGCATTTGGGAAGACGAGTGTTGATTAGGCACTCGTAGGAGGCATTTCAAGTTAGGTTTCCTTAAGTGGGCCTGACAAATCAAGTTAAGCTCAGACTATGTGCTCATGGACAGTATAACTTTTATTTTGCTTAATTGCATTTTAAATTCAATATAAATCTTGCGGTTCTGACAACTATACATTGACATACAAACCTGTGAGCTCACCAGCGTTTTCGCTGACCCATTTTAGTATTTATCACAGGTACCCAGCAGTAGGTTGGCTGCACAAGCAAGAAATATTAGTTCGAGTCAGCATACATACAACTAGAGATTGGACTGCATTATTATATTTTGTAAAAGTAATTATGCTATGTAATCTCTCAATTTCAGGAATCGAGCTAATGTAACTATATTTTGATGTAAACATTTACTTTATCTATACAAGTTTAAAACGACGCATATAGTGGTCGTTCATTATATCTTATGTGCTTTGTATATTGATTAGTGACACCCAAATCAAGCTTCCGCAAATCATTAAATTTGGGGGTGTCACATTTACCAACCCATAATTAAGTATTTTAAGCTTATCTAAACCGCAAACAAGCAAAATAGCAAAGTTTTGAGAGATTTCGAGAATTGTCGGAAACTTACAAATCACCGCGAGGAGAATCCGAAAAGATAGGAGTGTAGATCGTTGCGTGGTGATCGTTTTTCCCTAAAGGAGCTTCGAGATTGGAGGTCGTTTAGTGGTGTTAAATGGCGGATTTAGGTGGCGGTGGTGTGGTGTTAGAGAGAGAGATGAGAGAAAAGTTAGAGAAGAGAGAGAGTGAAAGAGGTGGAAATGAGAAAAGGGGAGGAGGTTTCCTCCTTTTTGACTGCCTCGGTGGAGACACCGTCTCCCAAATTGCAGTACAAAATACCCGTGTATTTGTACTCGATCAAAATTTAAAATAGCATTTTAAATTCTAAAATTTATTTATTGTATCTCGAAATGTTTCCTAGTGAAAGTATTTTGTATGAATACTTTATTGAAAATTTAGCTTTATGTTTGTTCCTGCGTTGTCCCAACTTAATAAAATCGTGTGTTAAACTCAAAACGGATGAAATTTTCGAATGTCTAATATTTTCCCAAACATGTAACATTTATTTGAAGTTTAAATTTGGCGCGAAAGTTGACTTTTTGACCGGGTGTTACAAAATCAGAGTCAACTACGCATTCCTGGTCCAGTATAACCGCTTTCAGATATCGCATCATCTTTATTTAATTGTACATAGTTAGCTACGCTATGTTAAATTAAACTCGTATGATGTAATCCCTGAACCAGTCATACCTAACGAGGAATACTGCCTAACGGTCATAGTCTAGGCCCACTAAATGCAACCTAGTTCACTATAACCTTAGGCTCTGATACCAATCTGTAACACCCTCAAATTTCGGTTTGCGGAAGCGATCGGGTCGGGTGTTACTAAATCAAATATCACAGCATAAGATACATAATGAACGACTCTAAATGAGACGTTTGAAAATAATTATACATTTCCCAAAATAGAACGTTTACAACGTTATGAGTTTGACAGTAAATTCCAAATACATAATTTGAAAATACAAAAGTAAATGCAGAGTAGTCCCAATTGTTGAAAATATGCGACTCGAGCTAGCATAATCTTGTAGTAATCCTAATCCTGCTGGGCACCTGAGAACACATGCTAAAACGAGTCAGCTATAAAACTGGTGAGTTCATAGGATTGTCAGTTGAAAACATAAAGTATAAATCTTGTATGTTTTGAAAAGTCGTTTCCAATTCAGCTATGTTGATAAGTATTATATTGAAGTTTGTAACACCAATGTGTATGCGTCTAATCGAGGTATTTCATACCTAAGTGTTCGATTCATGTACCTAAGTACACATACATATAATTGTGGCATTCTATGCCTTGATACCTATCAATTAGTTGTGTCGATAAACGTAAGGCAATGCACGCCCATAATTAATAATTGATTTTATGACCGCGTTATATGATAACAAGTAATTGTAGGTTCCGCAGAACTATGATTTAATATATGAGGTGTTGCATCCATTGATCATGTGAAATATGGTGCATACAGCAACCATCTGATTGTAGATCCGCAGATCTATGTTTGTACGTTTAGCGTGTCCGTTTACCCGATTAGCATAAGCTAACCCGGACTTGTAGTTAGCTAACGGCCTCGCGTGGCAGCACCACCGATCCGTTAACTTGTTGTGAACCCCGAGTATAACTCGCCGATCCATTGATTGAATTGAAGTTGTGCCCACTGCAATACCGTGGCATCGTTTTGTGCCCACTGAAACCGTGGCATCGTTCTGAATCACTTGACCGTGATCTCGCTTTGTGCCTAACAGGCATCGATCGAATTGCTCGCAAGCAAAGTTGAATTGTAGAGCCAGCAGTACTACGACATACTAGCTATTGCAAATAAGAGTCGACCGTACAACGACGCGTCCGACTTGAGTACTCGTGTTTGTATAATTATATGTATACTAATGTACGTAAGTAATGTTGAAGACAGCACCAAGTGCTCCAAATAATACACGAGCATGTAGAAATATATATATATATAGTTATATATATATATATATATATATATATATATATATATATATAATTATCGAAATACTATCACATGTAACAATCATACCACGCATGAAACTAATTGTTTGTATCTAAATATGTATAAGCAAATATTTAGATATTAAGTAGCACATTGTACCTAGGTATGAAAATTCATCACCTAGTTAGGTTGTATTAGTATTAGGAATCTATACTAATGTCCGATACTTTTGTATACTCCTAGCCTAAAGCCTAGCAAGTATATTGGGTTTCTGAATTGTATTGGCAATATTAGTTCCTAAAAGAGAAACTAATCCTGTATATGTATATATGTCGTCTAGTATAGGTAGAACTAACCAGTTCTAATGTATTTGATAATATTGTCCCACGACAATATGGCCAATGAATAGTAATAACTATATCAAGTTATGTCTAGGTAATTGTTTTCCAACGACCTAACAGGGTACGATTGTAACCTATCTAGGTTAAGTATTGATATTGTTCTAAAACAATATTGCGGGTGTAATACCTAAGTATTACACATTTCGTATTACATACAGTAATATAAATAGTTGTAAGTTATAAATGATTGTTAATATGATTTGAAAACAGTAATTGAGCATGTGTTTCACCCCGAAAATAGTAAAATAGTTGAAAGAGTGGGGCTATGAAACTCACCTGAGGAGCTAGCGTCCTAATGTAACGAGTCGTGTTCAAGTATGATCCCCTAGTGTCCTAAACACGAGAGATTTCGTATGTTTGTAAGTATGGTTCGTGATTGGTGAATCGTAATAATAATTCATATTATTATTAGGTTCGAGTTTTCGTATACTTCATAAAGTATATTTGTTTTGAATGTAAGTCGTATCATATTTAAATTGTCATTTAAAAACGTCTTCCGATACTTAGAAAATTTTGGCTATTTTCTGTTTTCTGCGACATAACATGCGACACAAAAATGTGTCATGCGACACAATGGTTGTGTCGCATAATGCGACACGAGAGTTCTGCGACATAGTGGTTGTGTCGCATAATGCGTGCGATGCTAAATCAATAGCGACATAAGGGTTGTGTCGCATGGAGTCTGCGACACAAGGATACGACATAAGAGTTGTGTCGCATGAGTAATTCATGCGACACAGTATGCGACACAAGGCTTGTGTCGCACTGAAGAACATCAGCCCAGAAACCTTCGGGTTTCGCGTTTTTCCGGCCAAAATCGCAAATCAAACGCATTTTCAAGCTGTAAAATCATGTTTTCTTTGTTGTTTAGGTTATAGTTAAGTTGTGTAACCATTTTTACACTAAAACATTACTCCAAAATGATTAAATCTAAGAATTTGAGAAATTCTTACAAATGCGAATCGAGGCCAAACGAGGAAGAAAACGATGGTGTTGTCTTTGTTAATGTTGTTCCACTCGTGAAGGTGATTCCGAAAATGTTGGTGACGGTGGCGGCGGTGGTCGGCCGGCGGTGGTGGTGGTGGTTGGTGGTGATATTTTAGAGAGAAAAATGGGGTGGAGAAAAAGGAAGAAGAAGAAAAATGAAGGGAGAAAAGATGGTGGGGGTTGGGTTTTGTTAAACTCAGCTCCCACTTTTGTATACTGTGGTCTCCAACCGCAGTACAAAATACCCGTATTTTCGTACTCGCTCGTAGTTCAAAATAATATTTTAAATTCTAAAATTTATTTATGTTACTTCCAAATGTTTAATAGTGGAAGTATTTTATAAAAATACTTTGTTAAAATTTACTTTTTATATTCGGTTCTGCGTTGTCCCAAATTATATAATATTTCTTCTAACAAATAAAATATTAGTTTCGAGATTTTTGACATTGAAGTTTGGACGCGTTTTTCTGAGTACTCCATCGTTTTATATATATATTATATATAATTTTTAAATTCCGTGGTAATAACGCGTACTTAGTACGAAGATTAAAAGTTTAAATTTGATGCGCAAGTTGACTTTTTGACCAGGTGTTACACATATCTACACCTACTCCAACTACAACAACATCACCCATTACACCCTCTTCGGATGCTCCTTCTACTTCAAAAGGTATCTATAAAAAGGAGCTTCCGTTTGATCCAAACATGCCTACTTTAGAGGAAGAGGAAGAGGAAGAAGAAGCGATAAACTACTCTTATTTCTATACTCATGAAGGAGAAGATGAGGCAACCGAAAGTTCTACTGTTCCTGAGTCAACAACTGTTCCTGCACCTGAGGGTGATTTAAACAACTTGGAGCTGGATCTTGTACCGGATACGATTCCAGTGACTCGTGTACATAAGGATCATCCCATTGAAAATATTATTGGTGATCCTCATGCTGCAGTTCAAACACGAAACCAAGTGAAACAGACTCATACTCAGCAACTTTGGACCCTTGTTGCTCAGATAGATTCATGTTATCTATCTCAAATCGAACCTAAGAAGGTTGAGGAGGCCTTAAAAGACCCATCTTGGGTTTAGGCCATGCAAGAGGAACTACAGCAATTTGAAAAGTTGCAGGTTTGGGAAGTAGTTCCATTACCCAAAGGTTGTCACCCAACTGGTACTCGCTGGGTATATCGAATAAAGAAAGATGATAGAGAAGTGGTGATCAGGAATAAAGCACGATTGGTAGTTCAAGGTTTCACTTAAATTGAGGGTTTGGACTATGATGAGGTATTTGCTCCTGTCGCAAGATTGGAGTCGATCCGTATCTTCTTGGCATATGCGTCATTCAAAGGGTTTCGTGTTAATCAACTCGATGTCAAGAGCGTTTTTCTATATGGAGAAGTAGATACTGATGTGTATGTGAAGCAACCTCCAGGTTTTGAAGACCCTGTGCATCCAGAATACGTCTGCAAATTGAACAAGGCGTTATATGGTCTTCATCAAGCCCCAAGGCTTTGGTATGGGCGGCTTACTTCTCATCTGATAAAACATGGCTTTGTAAGGGGCAACATTGACAGCACTCTATTCATCCGTAGAGAACAGTCTGGGGATAGAGAAGATATGTTACTCGTGCAGGTTTACGTGGATGACATTATCTTTGGTTCTACAAATGAGGCTACGTGCAAGAACTTCGAGCAAATCATGAAGTCTGAGTTTGAGATGAGTGCGATGGGGGAGCTCACATTCTTTTTGGGTGTACAAGTTGAGCAGTCTGCTAAAGGTATTTACATTCATCAGTCAAAATATGTGGTTGATATGTTGACCAGGTATGACTTGCTCAATTGTAAAACCTATGGTACTCCTATCGAGCTTAATCACTCGATGATCGGCTCTCTTATGTACTTGACTGCCTCATGCCCGGATATTGTGTTCGCTGTATCCATCTGCTCACGCTATCAAGCTAAGCCCAATGTGTCTCATATGAAGGCGGTAAAGCAAATTTTTGGTTATCTCAAACATAGACCCAATCTTGGTCTATGGTATTCGAATGAGAAAACATTCGCTCTTACTGCCTATTCGGATTCTGATCATGGCGGCTGCAGCGTAGACAAGAAGTCCACAACTGGTGGATGCCAATTTCTCGGATCGCGCTTGGTCTCGTGGCAGTGCAAGAAGCAGACTATAGTTTATCTTTCAACAGCGGAGGCTGAGTACGTTGCTGCTGCCAGTTGTTGTTCCCAGGTTCTGTGGATTCAGCATCAACTGCGTGATTACGGGTTACTTCTTACTATGACTCCTATTCATATAGATAACACTGCTGCCATATCTATCACACGCAATCCCGTACAGCACTCTAAGACTAAACACATAGAACTTAGGTTCCACTTTATACGGGATTGCTATGAAAAACACCTGATAGACCTTGTCCATATAGACACCCTTAAGCAAAATGCCGACCTATTCACAAAAGCTTTTTCGCGTGCTCGATTTGATGAACTGATCAACTTGATTGGTTTAAGGTTCTTTTTAACTAAAAAGTGATTTGTGACTTGGAAAGTTAATTTTTGTATATTTAATTACTTTTATGTGTGCTTTTATTTAAAAATTTTTTTTTTTGGGCAACAGCCACTCTTTATACTCTTTAGTATAAAAGAAATGCACGGTTGCTACATTTTTAAAATAGACGTTGAGTTGTGTCTGTAAACAACGTGGGATATGATAGTACATCGGGTGACATGCACAAAATGGAATTTTAAGGTTTATCTTGGATGTGTCAGTAGGTTTATCTGACATATTTAAAACAGTTTTTATGAAAATTAGCTTCATCATACGATGTATTGGTAGGCATAATACACACCGGTCTCTGGGTTATTAAGAAGTAACTTAAATACATGTCTATGATCTTGTGGTAAACACCTTGTGATGTACGACTCTAAGTCTTAATTCCTTAGCGTAGCTTGACATACTTCTATTTTTGGATCGTATATCTGAGATCTTTTGGGGGAGTATACTGATTGTTTCCTCTGTTGTACGTCAGTACAGACCTGGTCTCAATTCAGTATAATCTCAAAACTAAGCAAACGTGAGTCAATGTACTTGCAAAGTCTTAAATTCTAAGATACTGATCAAGGTCGCCAATTGAATAAATCAAGTTTGGTTTGACTGCGATCGGTTTTTCTTAAACCTGAATCAAGTGTATGTTGCTCTGTTGTACGTAAGTACAAACCTGTCACCGCTGGCTTGATTCTTAAAATTGATCCTCTTATATTCTTTCTAAATTTGGAAACTATGTTCATGTCTGGGTTACAGGGGTATGTCTATGGTGGGAACCACAGTGAAATATTCATACTAACAATAAAAGGTTAGCTCACAGACACGGATGTAACATGTTTAGGTGGACAAACAAATCCAATAATCGTCTTGAAATAACTTTTATAAAAGGTGTTTTAAGTGTGCCAAGTAAATTTAATGTGGACAAATGTACTGATGATCGAAATAACACTTACTATTCCTAATAATTGTATGCTATTCCGATATGATCCCTAACCAGACTTAAACAACTCCGTCACCAAAAAGAATGTGTATTTGTAATTTTGCGTTACTTATATGTTAATTTAGTTTACTTTTTAGTTTTATTTTGTGTTATAACCAAGTTACATTTACTTTCAAATTTGAGTACCAAAATCAAAACGCAAAAGATCGACAAAATCTCAAAAAATTTCTATAGGTGACTTTACGCGTCACTTCCTTAGTGACGCTACAAGAGACGCAGTAAATGACGGGTTAAGTGACGCATATTAGGGTTTCGGTATAAATACTCTTAAAACCGACACTCCTAATCATCACTTTCACTATTCACTTAGCGTCACTTCCTCTGACACTGCGTCACTTGTGTTCGTTCTAGCGTCACTTAGACTGACATTGATCTTCGATCTTTTTTGTGGATTTTCAAGCTTTGTTTGTGCAATCGGCTTACATATTCTTGTTCCTCTTGCTTCTACGCTTCATTTGGTATACATCTTAACCTTTTCCATTACGTATTCATGCTATAATCGTCAATTAGGGTTACGGGTTTTAGGGTTTATCGAAATCACACGAATTGGGGCACTTTTTGTTTATGTTTAGTGTTAAACTTTGGTGTGTTTTGATCGGTTTTAAAATGCGCATATTTTGGTCATCTCGTTTTACAAAAGCCCCAACTTTTGTTCGTTGTGATTTCTGGGCGTGAACAGTGATGCGAAGATCTTCATATTTGCGTCACTTCCAGTAAGTGACGCTATTTGGTAATTTAATATGCTTTCTGTCACTTGTACCGTCACTCCTCTTAGTGACGCCTTTGGATGCGTCACTCCTTTAAGTGACTCTCTTAGTGACGCCTAGGTTTCTACCGTCACTTGTTAACTGACGCCTTAACAGACGCTTACTTTTATACCGACACTTTCTTAGTGTCGTATCTAATGATGTATACTTTGGCAACGTCACTTACACAAGTGACGCCTTCGTAGCGACACTTAACACAAGTGACGCTTCGTGTAATTTCTAATTTTATAACACTGTTCTATGCGGCACTTCATGAGTGCCACCACTGTTATATGTGTCACTTGCTAAGTGACGCCAAAAAGTCAGAATTTACATTTTGTACTTGAGCTTATTCTGTAACGCTGCTTCTTGTTTTCTTTTATGAAATTTAGTTTACAGATGGCAGACCTTCAGAATTACTATCGACGAACAAACACTCGACACAACATTGTGGCTTTTCTGGAGTCTACTCACAAGAACTCCATTCTGTTTCGTCCGATGATCAGTTTTCTTCGACGCTCAAGGATTCATTATGTTATTACGGCTTCCACACTGGTTTATATGAATCAAATAGACGAGTTCTA
This sequence comes from Helichrysum umbraculigerum, assembly GCA_949592205.1. Taxonomy (NCBI): domain Eukaryota; kingdom Viridiplantae; phylum Streptophyta; class Magnoliopsida; order Asterales; family Asteraceae; genus Helichrysum; species Helichrysum umbraculigerum. Next base: position 64,816,897 of record CATIUR010000006.1, read on the forward strand.
CGACCATGCGCTTATCATAATAGAGAATGATGTTCCGCGTATCATATCAACTATGTTTGGTCAACAGGTCGAGATTACTGAGGATACTATTCGTCGTGTTCTGCAGTTCAATGATACACACGACATGCCGACCCAATTTGAAACAACTTTCATTGTTGGTGGTCTTCAAAGGATAGGCTATCCGGAGGATCACATTTCTGATTTCAGGAAACCGTATCTCTGTCGGGTTTGGCGGTATTTGTGCCACATTGTTATAGTCTGTTTATCTCCAAGGAGGGGAGGTTATGATGCTGCCAGCTATTCCACTATATCTTTGATATTGGCTTTGATTTACAACAAGCCGTACAACTTCAGTGGATATATCTTTGGGCATATGGTTGAGAATATCCGGGCTGGCAAGGATAAATGGTTACAATATCCTCGTTTTGTGCAACTTATTTTGAATTCGATGAATTTGGGTATCGCTCCTGACACGCGATCTTTGTTGATTCCAACGCCAATGCTTTTGAGGGTTTTCAATGACTGTAAATTGTCGCCGAAGGATGCTGAGGTTTTGCCAGATCGTGATCTCTTCGGGCACATAGTGAATGAAAACTATGTTGCACCGCCGAATGATGGGTTTGAGGATGTTGTTATTCCTCCGGTCAATGAAGCTGATTTGGTTGAAAATGAAGTTGCTCAGGACTTGAACGATATTGAAAATGTTGAGCATGTTGAGGCAGAAGATGATGATGATGGTGGACCCACACCACCCGACTCTGAGGGTGATGTGCCTCCTCAAGATACTTTGGATGCTATTCAGTTGGTTGATCCTAGACGCTTTAAGCGTATTTTGAGAAGGATATCTGAAGGGAGGGTTCATGTACCTCCGAATACTGGGAAGCGACCAGCTGGGTCTTCTCCTTCTTATGCTAATCTACCGCCAAGAATACGCCAGAGAACAGGAATTGTTCTTCAAGAACCTGGTCAGCAACCTCCACAACAACAACAACAACCACAACAGCCTTCACCTGCATCGTTACAGCAGCTTCATGCTCAGATGGAGCAGTTGACTAAACGCTTTGATGATCAAGCTGCAGTGATTGAAGCTCAAGCTGCCCAGATAAAAGATTTAGAGGCCAAAGCTGCCGAGGTTAATTCTCTAAGGTTGCAGGTTGCTGTGATTCCAACTTTGGAATCTAGGATAGTAGATTTGGAGTCTAGGGTTGTAGTTTCAAGGGAACCAGGCCTGCGTGCCTTGGAAATAACAACTTCGACTACCCCCAGCTTGAAAATGTAAACCCTGATTCAGTTATCAATGAAAATGTTCTTTTGGATTATTTTGTTGAGATACCAGGGCAACCGACTTCACTCGCCGTTGATTATTCTAATATAAATCTCACATATATGCAAAGTTTGATAAATCTGGTAGATGAAGAAGATAGATCATTTGATCCGGATGACATTGAGATGGATGCAGAGGTTCCAGTGCCAGATGAAGAATATATGGATAATCCAAATCAAGAACTGGCGCCTGATCGAGAACCAGAACCGGTACAAAGGAAACCGGTTCAACCATTTGACTTTGATGCACCAATTATTGAGTCAGATTCTTCTGAAGATGAGAAAGAGCCTTCAACGGATACTACTTAGGAACACCCCGCTGATGAATCTGTTCCTGAATCTTCTTCTCATTCAGTTCCATAACAAGAACAACCTTCTACATCTTCAGGTCCTTCTGAATCTTATATTCCAGATCCTTCGAAACCTCATATGAGGTATTTTTCTATTAAACCTGATTTGAAGACATGTAAAACCTATCAAGTTAGAGGTGAATTGACAGGTTTGATCAGAAGTTGGAAATTCGATGCTAACAACTTTCTTATTCTAATCAAAAGAAGAGATGGCATACAGTATTTCAGGCCTCGATTCAATTGTATTAGTACATTGCCAAAGGAAGAGTTAAACCGCATTGCTCAGCTGAACATTGTTAATCACACAGATGATTTTCGTGGTAACATGTTTCAAAAGATTTTGAGAAGAGATATATAACACCCCTCATTTTACACTCATTTAAATATAATAAACCCGGAAGCGTTAGTCCAAATTTCAACATTTACAAGTTACATCATTTAATATATTTCTAAAATCAAACTAATTCAAATCATAGTTTATCAGCATGGGTGTTATATGAAAACAAGATATAACAATGATTTATACAATTCAAATATCAGAGTAACCCATCGCGGTCAAACATTCCTTCCAGTCCAACTTCTTGCCCACCCTTATTATAATCAATACTGCAAGAAGTATTAATGTGGTGGATTAGCATAACTCTAAGTGAGTGAATAAATAAACAACAGCCCAACTTAGCATAACAACTTTGTGTACAACAACTAACCATATACACTCAACACGTCTGTTTATCAAATACAATTGGCGTCAAAGAGGACCGGTGGTTCTTGAGGTAACACCTTCTCAAAGAACACTTTAAAACCAACTGTAGGCCTATACATAGGTTTAACCGACTACTTGGTGCTATAACCCAAACAACACAGGCTACGACAATAATACTTGTACTAAGACCCTAGGTTATCCAAACAATAGCAAACCCAAGCCCACCCCAGATGTCTGCTGGCCTCTGAATCAACTGGTGCCCAAAGGCAATACAACAAGTGATCACATAGCCACATACTCATCATGTATCATATCAGACTAACAGTCTATCAACAGTATTATTATTAAACCAAACTAATCACGGCAACTGAATCAATAATAATACGTTTACCCGTTGTAACCAAACCTGTTACAACTAAATCACACTGAGGTTTATAGATCCACTCACCGAATACCTCAGTCGTCCACTCAGTAGTCTAATGTCACTGAGTCTTCTCCATATTCGAGAATACAACAGAATAACACGAGTCAGTTACTTGTCTCAAAATCTATATAACCTCATTTCAATATGTTTACATCAACAAATCTCTAAATCAATCGACTACTCAAAATCATCAATCCATCATTCTCATTGGATTAATCACATTTAACTCAATTATCCAATTTCATGGATTATTACTTAATCATAACTTATTATCATAATAATCACTTTAATTATTACTAATCAACATGGTTAAACCATTACCAAGGTTATTTACATCAAACATTAAGAATTCCTCAAAACTCCTATACTAGGTTTAAGGAATACTTAACCAATTAAGTTGCAACTTTACTCTTTAATTCTCAATTAAGTGTTCTAATTAGTAAAAAATACTAATTTCATCATGTAACCCATCAAACCCATCAAATTCATCATAATCATTATAACCCTCATGAACACTTATCAATTCCTTCAATTATAAGTTAGAGCTTAGGTTATAATCCTCATTTAATCATCAACTAACAACTATACAAGCATTACAAACTTCAATTTCAAGTTAATCATCTTAATTCTATCAAATACACAAAACCCATTTTCTAGGGTTTATATAAATCAAGAAATCAACACTTACAAGATGATTAGAAGGATAAAGAGATGATTAATTCACGTTTTGTAAGCTTGAATCAAAGTTTTATAGCTTCAATTTCACTTGGAGCTTTGTTTCACAATTCAAAATCGTTCCTGTGTATGGTTTCTGGTTCGGTCAGACTACAAACAGGGAGAAAACACTTTTGATTTCTCAAGAACTTGAAGTTTGATGATGAATTAGGGTTTTGAAACCTTTCTCTCGCTCCCACGATCTCTCTGGAATAATTTTGAAGGTTTCATACGGATTAAACATATATATTAGATAATATGTGTACTAGTTTTGTCCCCTTTTAGATCTATTGTCTGGAACTTAAAAACATTTATGGGGAAAAACTATTTTATTTTACCGTCAACTATATTAATTTAAAACAAGTAATAATTTACTAGTCACAATAAATTATTAGTCTCTTTTCCCTATTTATTTTCAAATGACTCAACGAACCTATTTTCTGACACATTAAATAATACTTCAAAGTCAGAAAATATTAAATATTACTAGACCCGATAATTGGGTGTTACAAATCTCTCCCCCTTAAAGAGATTTCGTCCTTGAAATCTGATCACACTTAATTACTCATTACTGTATGCACACAAGAGGTGTATACAATTTAAAATAACTTATGCATATAACCATCATGCATATCCTTAGTCATACAAACATAGAATGTGCATACATTACACTCTATTTAAAGATATTATTTCATCAACTTACACACAATCAGTGTGTATTTCAACTAAATTCACGTAAACACATAAGTTGTGCTTTGTACTCTATTTAATTTACTATCCCAGAATGCAATATCCAACATAAAGGGTAGTATCATCAACTATTTAATCACAATAAATACGCCTATCATATGTTACCCCTGTGATTAATTCATAAATATAAGTACATGTTTTCAATTCTTTCCACATGCACATGATGAATGTACATGATTCTATCTTTTCTCCCTGCACATACACTGTGCACATATCCTGCTTCTAATAAGTTAAGTGATCACTTACACGACCCTTCATAACTAATCATGTAACAATTTAAAACACTTAATCACTTAAAATAAGTGAAACACATAGTTACATGAACCCTTTATCTTTACAACAATAGCAATGATGGTAATGAATACCACAACCCGCATATTAGTAACAAAGTCGAACTCAAATTATAAATAGTAATTTAGCTAATAACTATTTATCTCTTTAGCCAACAAATTGCTAGAATTTCTAACTTTGCAACTAGTTAATTACTACTTTATAACTTGTAATTATAAACCCAACCAGATTATATGAAACCCTTTACTCGACAAGAATCTACAATCATATAATCTTAAATACATAATAGTAAACAATATGTAGAGGTCAAATATTATGGTTACAACCATTTTCACATAATCAATTAGCATCCTATCACACCAATTTGGATGCTAAATCAACACCTGTTAATACCATGCGTCATCAGCATTGGTATTTCAATAACACAAGGTGCTGCCATTAATCACCTATTTAACAATATTAACAGAATGTTATTCACAATCCACTGACCTCTACTTTGCTTAACTCATCTTTCAATCCATATTAGTTGCAATTAATCATATACACATCTCTTGCCATAGGTACTACATTAATAAAAAAATATGTGGTTTACTACTCGATCATTTTAGTCAATCATTGACTATTTCTCAACTACAGGTCAACATCTTTTACTTGTTATTTTAAAACCACTTAACTTTATCTGGTACTTAGTAGCCTCAACAATTACATATGAAATAGCATAATATAAATACGTTGGCCAGACGTCGTCATATTATGTCATTTACATTTCATTTTCAGGCCACTTCATACCATCAATCTTCAAAGTGATTAATCTTTAATGTCACATATATCGTTAACAACGATATCACATTTTACACATATATAATAACACTTTTACAGCAGGTATACGATCAAGTATTGACTTGTTAACACTTCCCATTTCTCACTTTTAGTGTGAAACTACTCATATAATTAGGCTGATGTAATCAACATAGACATGTAATACTCTTCCCACTATCCCATTAGTATAGATGTAATGTCCAACACAATTACATCAATCAACACGTTTATTACATGGTTCAATACTAATCACTAGTTACACCACTTAATACTTATAGTACATTTAGTACTAAACACTTTGTCAATACTATGTGTAATATTCAACACATATTCATCAATCTATATGATGCGTGTGAAAGCGTCTAGTTTTATTATTTATAAAGTACAGGATATACCAATCAATACTATCACACAACCAGGCAAGAATACCCGATCGGAATAGTATAGCTATGGTAAGTCCAGGTTGAACACAAGGAACACAGGAACGATGTTATTCAGTTAAATTGGAATTATTAATAAAGCAGTAAAATAGGGGGTACGTTTTAGTTCCACACGAACGTTCAAGATGAACTAATTAACTAAACCAAACCACATAAAACAAGATAAAGGGAAAAAGATTAACAATTGGAGATAGACATGTAATTGCTTAGAGTCTTCACACTCAGATTCATATTATCCGGTTCATGTGTTTTGATTGTCTGATTGTGACTTCTTTTATATTAACTTAGATACTAATCAAAGAGTCCAAGTTAAGTGTAAATTAGCCAACTTTTCGGGTCCAACTAATTTCTACAACCTAGAGTCCCACATTAAACATCGATCTTGGGGTTTGTGTCGCAGTGCGATTGTACTGCGACGTTGAAGTCTACGTCGCTATATGTGACATCAGGGTCTAGTACGACATAAGGGTCGACGTCGCTATGTGCGACGTTCGAAATTTCATGCGACATTGTGACTGACATCACACCAGGCGACATCGTGGTATTTTTGCGACATTGAGCTGCGACATTGTCAATGTCGCAGCACTGTTTCTGGGCCAAATGCGACATCGTGACCTGTTCGAACGATTTTTGCCAAACACACGATCTAAACTATTTTTCGGACCAAATCTATTTGATGTAATGTTAAAACATGATATATTAAGTGTTCCTAACTCGAAATAACAAGGAAAAGAGAGTAAATCCTTACGATTTGGAGATCGAGCAAGAAAATGGTGGTGATGATGAACACGATGATGATGGAGAAGATGATGATGTTGATGATGATCCGTAGCTGCTGATTTGTTGTTGTTATTGTTGTTAATTTGTTGTTGGTTGTTTTGGTTGGGGATCAAAACCGAGAGAGAGATAGATAGATGGAGGTGTGTGTTTGGTGAGAAAGAAATGAGAAGAAGAAAATGGGGAGAGGAGGGAGGCCGACCCTCACTTTTTGTGGGGGTTGGTTGTCCCCAATTATTACGTTAATTGCCCGTGTTTGTTTACCCGATCGTAATAAAATGCATTATTTTTAAAATTAAAATTTTGTTAATACAAATTCGTATATATTTTCAATTAAAGTATTTTATGAAAATACTTCATTCGAGTTATAAAATATAACTTTGTTCTGAATTTGTTTGACGGATACATTTCGTATGGTTTCATCGCGTAAAATACGTTTTAAACAAAACGAATTATGTTCTGAGATAGTTCAATATTTTCCGTGTAAATAATGTTTATTTAAAATAACACATTATTTAGAAATATTTTTTTTTTGTCACCAACGTCCGAGTTTGTACGTTCGAGTTCTTAGTCCAGATTTCTGACTAATTCAGTTGGGTTATATATATAATTATATATATAATCTTTGAGTGTTTTGATTTTAATGCGTACTAAGTACGAATATTCGAAGTTTAAATTTGGCACGAAAATTGACCTTTTGACCAGGTGTTACAAGAAACTCTTCTAGAAAACCCAATTTTATCATTCATCATTATTATTAGGCATAAAAGATAACTCACAAGGATTATCGATATTGTTGTCCACCTAAACAATCTATACTTAGGTAATTGAGCTTGACTTATCATTATTTTAGCAGCTTTACCCTTGATTTACAATAGCAAAATACCCTCATACATATAACGTGCTAATATTACACATATTATGGATATCCAATTAAAATAATCATTTTTCAAGTCAAGACATTGGTGACAGGTCTGTGCCTCAACACAACAGAGCGACATAACTTGACTTTAGTTTAGCACAATAACTTTTTAGTCAAACCATTGGTGGCAAGTCTGTACCTTAGTACAACAAAGCAACATAATTTAACTACAATTTAAAATCATGAGTTGTTAAACTCTTTTGCTCTTTTTCATTAGATATACTGACGAATACCAGGTCTGTACTTCCGTACAATAGAGGAAACAACACCCTGTATATCCCCAAATGATATTTAATTAAATTCCAAAATCATGGCATATCGCACGCTATCATATATAAGAATTAAGACTAAAGTCATAAATTGCTAAAGTTCCTCTCGGAATATCGCATACTTCTTACATTAATTTTATTTAATAGCTCAACAACTTACACATAGATTGTCTATCGATACATCACATGATAAACTATCTAATATGTTAAAATTTAAGTTCAAATTATCCTTTGAATTTCCCAGATTTGTTACAAGATTTTCTAAATTTAAAGAGAATACATTTTTAAAAGAAAAATTTGGGTTGAAAAATGACTAACATAGAATGCCTTACACCTTTAGTCTACCAATATTTATCAATTCATAACTTAGGGCAAGCACACTTCTTTTCCCCCATCCCCCACTTAAAATAAAGCAATGTCCTCATTGCAAAACAAGGAATCGTAAAATAGGGAATAGAAAAGAAGTGAACAGAAAACTCCCCTGATCTTGAAGAAAAATGCTTTCTTGATCTGATTCTGAAAATATACAACAGCACACTTCCGTAGGCATCACGATTGCATTTAGCGTATGCAATAAGCCTTTAAACTACTCGGTATCCCGAGTGGACGAGTGATAGTCTCGTGAGGGTTTCCAGGGAACACACCCACAAAGTTCAAAACTGCAAAACTGACAAGCAAACAAAAAGTAGAACAAGAAAATGAAATATAAAATAATTAAAAGTTAAAACTACTTATTAACAAACAGAGCAGACAACATAATCTTGTCGCAAAAACAGCCCTTCCAACCGCTGGCTGGTGCGCACAACCACCGGTTGAGAGTCTGTGCAAACCAAATTTAAAATCTTCGCTCCATTTAATATTATACTATATTACAAGCATATACATTTAACATATAAACAATTTTATACAAAACATTTTATTTATTTTTTTAATTTTTAATTTTTTTTTTATAGTTTCCAACTTAATTGAATAAGCAACCGTTCTCCGGCAGAACAATAGTCCAACCGGTTAAATGTTCCCCGGCAGCGACGCCAAAAACTTGATGCGTGTGAAAGCGTCTAGTTTTATTATTTATAAAGTACAGGATATACCAATCAATACTATCACACAACAAGGCAAGAATACCCGATCGGAATAGTATAACTATGGTAAGTCCAGGTCGAACACAAGGAACACAGGAACGATGTTATTCAGTTAAATTGGAATTATTAATAAAGCAGTAAAATAGGGGGTACGTTTTAGTTCCGCACGAACGTTCAAGATGAACTAATTAACTAAACCAAACCACATAAAACAAGATAAAGGGAAAAAGATTAACAATTGGAGATAGACATGTAATTGCTTAGAGTCTTTACACTCAGATTCATATTATCCGGTTCATGTGTTTTGATTGTCTGATTGTGACTTCTTTTATATTAACTTAGATACTAATCAAATAGTCCAAGTTAAATGTAAATTAGCCAACTTTTCGGGTCCAACTAATTTCTACAACCTAGAGTCCCACATTAAACATCGATCCGATGTCGCAAGAATGTTGCTCTATTGCGTGCTTTTCCCTAGATTGTGCATTAAGTATTCACGACTTGTTACGATTAATCCTCGTGGTATGACTCAACACTACCTTCTAATAATTACTTATTAGCTCCTTCATTTTAGATTGATTAGTTACTATTATCTTAACCTATCAAACTCAATCTATTTAGCAATGATCATAAACCTAGATTCATAATCATCAATAATCAATAACATCAAAGGAACTCAATCTCAATGACACTATTAACCACGTTAAGTAATAGCAACTAATAATCACCAATAAATAAGGATTCACAGACAACGTAACAATCTTCAATCAGATAATTGATCCAAAACACAATTATAACCATCAAATAATTATAATCCAAGGTTATTCAAATAAACAATATACATAAAGTCTAATTCATCATTCAATTATACAAAATCAGTTTCATGATCTCAAATAAACACATAGACGATGTTCGAATTGAAATCGGAGAAAGATATGCAAACCGTATCATAAACCGTTCGAAGTAGAATTGATAGGAATCAATCCTAGCCTTTTACGCCTCCGAATCATCATCAAAATGCTCCCAAAATGGGGGAGAGCCCCCCTCTGGTTGGCTGCCTCTTTTTGGTTTAGGGTATTGGATGTCATGGTTTGAAATGAGAAAAATCGGATTAAAAACCCAAATTTTCAATCCATCCGCCGGATGGATTAATCCATACGCCGGATGGATGCAAAACTAGTCCAAGGGGTAAAATTGAAAGTTGTAGCCCTGCCTGTTAGCTAAATTCTCCAAGTTGAATCACCCCAATTGGAGTTCGTATGAAGAAGTTATGGCCAAAATACTAACAGCATATCAGAAAACTCAGCTTTTACACTTTTCTTCCATTTTCAGCTCATCTTTCGTTCTCTTTCCGATTCGAGCTTCATTTATACTTTGATCCAATTCTCTCTTGTCTATCTTTTCATTCTCAAAGAAACTTTTCTTCGCAATAAGCTCGTTTTCTGTTTCTTTTCGATCCAAGCTCCAATTAAACTCCTAAATGCAAATATGAACGAAATAAGTATCTTATTCATACAAAATGCATTAGAAACCTATCTAACTGATGTCGTGTAAATGGGGCTTTAGTTTTAAAATGGAAATACCTTCTTACTATACACAACACAGGCAAGAATACCTGGTCATAATATAGTATAGCTTGATAAGTCCGAGTCGAACACGAGGAACGGATGTCAATATTAAATAAATTGGAAATTGATACAAATAATGAAAACAGTAAATATTGGGGGACATTTTAGTTCCGTTCGAACAATTGACTAACAATTATGAAAAGTGATTTTTAATAATAAAACTTAAATTAAAAAGAAATAAATGACAAAACAATTAATCAAATAAAATACTTTATTCAAATGATAGAAGAAATGCATTTGCTTGGATTACTTTCCTTAGAGTCCGGAAATCATTTTATTGAATTACTAACATATGGATTTATTGGTGATTTGACAAATATTACCAATCTTCCTTACAAGATAAATTGATATAAACACAATTAAGAAAGACAAAAAGTTGTTTTCAACACGCTAACAGTTCAATTTAACGTTGCCCACCAAATTGTATTCTAAATTAAACCAACACCGTTTATGTGATTTATTCTATTGACTTGAATCAACAAAGTCTATAACTAATAAAAGTTATCTTGTTTATCAATGACCATTACCAATTATTAACCCTAACCCGTCAAACTCAATATATTCGGCAACAATCGTCAATTGAAATCAACAATTATCAATAATCTTATAATTAAAAGGAAATCAATCTCAATTAACCATAAAACCACGTTAGGTAATTACTAATAATCATTCAATAACCAAGGATCGTCAAATAAACACATAAACTTTCAATAAATCCAATTAAATCCGCAAATCAATAATCAATCCGTAATCTAAGTATCATTATCCAACCAAACACATGAAAGATTTAGCCAATCATGATAATACAGAAAATCAGATTCAATAACATATCAATAGTCATAATCAAATGAAAGAAAGAAATGTATTCGAACCGAAAAACCGAAAGAATGATTGAACAATCGAAAGGGCTTCAATTCCTCTTCGTTTCTACCTTCAAAAGTGCTCTCAAATGGGGGAAAGACCCCCTATGGTCGTTTGTAATCGTCTTAGGGTTTTTTTGTTGAAGTTTTTGCTTGAAAACCCTAAAATCGGATTTAAATAGCTGATTTTTCATTTTAGCCGCCGGCTAAATGTGATACGTAGCCAATTTAGCTGATTTTTGATTTAGCCTCCGGCTAAATGCTTTAGCCGCCGGCTAAATCTTTCTCCAAAAGGTCTGAATTTTTTATATGTTGTAGCCCTCTCTGTTAGCTAAATTCTCCAACTTGAATCACCCCAATCGGAGTTCGTATGAGGAAGTTATGGCCAAAATACTAACAGCATGTCCGAAAACTCAGCTTTTACACTTTTCTTCATTTTCAGCTCATCTTTCATTCTTTTTCCGATTCGAGCTTCATTTACACTTCGATCTAATCCAATATTACCTATCTTCACTCTTTTAGCTACTTTTCTTCGAAATAATCTCGTTTTCCGTTCCTTTCCGATCCAAGCTCCAATTTAACTCCTAAATGCAAATATGAACGAAATAAGTATCTTATTCATACAAAATGCATTAGAAACCTATTGAATAAAGGGGTAATTAGTACTATAATGTAGTACATTTTGGCGTTCATCACTAACAAAGGGGTAATTAGTACTATAATTTAGTACATTTTGGCGTTTATCACTATACACCTTTAGTTGAATTACAATTGAGTATTTCATGTTCAACTATAACATAGATATAAACGCACGTACTTATCTCGCAAACTCTTAAAATGCTCAATTCAACACTTTCTAATACACTACATGATGCTATTACTTCTTTATATTTCAATTAGTCCACAAAACTCACTAATTTATGTTAACCAGCTACATCAGTTGGCAACAATCACCAATACCTTGTATGCATATTTTGCAATTAAATAAACAGCTTGAGTATAACTCATACCCAATAAAACATGTGGGCTTTTTAAAACAAGTTCTAGTATTATATTTAGTCATAGGAATGATCCCTGGGCATAAAGAAACAAAAGCCCAATACAAAATGTAAGTCAAAAGTCCAAAATAAAGTCCGAACAACAGTAAAATACCATTTTCGGGCCCCAAACGACCCCGAAGTGCCCAAAACTGACAGGGCTCATGATAAAGCATGAGCTTTGACCGTTGGGCTGTTTCTGAGTGACCATGTAAATTGCGTCTTAATCGGACACTAAAGTTTTATAACGGAAATTCTCCGCTAAACGTCATTTCAAACGTCGGATTAGAGGGAATCCGATTTTCTCACCAAACCAACCTTACCCGATCGGCTAAGGGTCATAGCCGATCGGCTAAGAAAACATACCCGATCGGCTCACCACTAACCGATCGGCTATCACAAAGATTTCGAGACTTTTGTTCGGACATTAGCTACGGTAATCGTTTTGTTCTATTTAAGCCGTTCGGCTAACTTTATCCGATCGGGTGGAATCTTATACCCGATTGTGACATCCGTCACTAAAACTCTGTTCTTCGGTTAGTTCTCATGATCATTTCTCATTTTCATTTACTTGAGTGGAATTATTTGAGAAATTAATCAAGTACTTCATATTCTAAGGTATGTGAGAAATATAATTCTTGTATAGTATTCGAAAACTCGAATCAATATTTGTACGCGGTTAGATTAAAAGTTAGGATAATAATAATAATAATAATAATAATAACAACAACAACAATCTTAATTAATCATAATATTAATAATAAAAAAAAAAAAAAAAAAAAAGATGAAATCGATAGATGCATATGACATAAATAAAATAATAATTATGAGGAGGGCCATGTAATTAATGACATAAAATAACTATAGTAATTACTTCATGAAATTCGTTTGGATGTTGTGATTACCGAAGTTGGGAGGCCAAAAATCGGCCCAACTTTTAAATGTATGAATTAGGCCTAAACATTTTAAGGCTTAATTTCCAAGCTATAATCTAATTATAAATATGAACGTAAATTAAAAACCTAAACATATTTTTGACATTCAACATTAAGCGTCCTGCTGCTGCTGTGGTTGCCGACTAGAAACAAAGAAAAAGAAAGCAAATAAATTCGAGTTGTGTTATTGCGTGTTACTCGTTCGTGTACTCGTGTAGGTATAATCTTAAACCCTAAATCATAATATTTTTATGTTACTTTAATTTTTCTGAAGTAGATGTACATGTGGGTCGAATTATATGTTTGGGATATGAATAAGTTGGGTAAAATAGGTTTTTGCAAACCGAATGAATTGTATCGCTAAAATGTAAAAATCTGTCAGATTTTCGTAACTAGAATCAGACGCAGTTTTGACCTATCTATGTTCGTTTTCAGGCTTCGGCCAAAACACGAAAGTTGTAGATCTCGCAATTTTAGTTAATATCGCGAGGTTTCAGTCTCTGAAACGCAACGTACGATTTTATAAAAATTATTTCGTAAACTGCAGTTAGGAGTGACGAAATTTGAGAAAAACTTTTATAAACTTAGTTCGGTTTGACCAAATTGTTTTCTAATATTTTGGGAGTTGTAAAGGATGTTTAAGAATAAACTTTTTCTGTAAACAAATCACCTTTATAAAATTTTAAGATTTAATTTATATATTTGAATTAAAAAGAATGAATAATGTAAAATGATTATTAACAAGTATTATACTTTATTTATATGAGCATAACGCTAGTGATATATTGATGTCAATAAAATCCACTTAAACAAAGTACTCCACATACCACTTTTATGTGAAGTCGGATTTCATGGGATTATTAAAACAACTAGGATATAAGAAAAAGTATAGTTTTGCCTAGGTTATTAATATATATGAATTTATTTGTAGATTGAAGAACTGTTTAGTGGACTTGTTTGGGAGCGTAATTTACTTTGTTAATCAAGGTGAGTTTTCGTGGCCCCATTTTCCTTTACATATTTTCAAATTGGGGGAAAAGTATGCTCACATGTTTTATTAACTATTTTTCATGCTGTGAACTTGTTTACTCTTATTTTTGGACATTTGCTGAATTGTGTGACACTATGTGATTAAGACTTGTTGGCTAATGCTTACTTTTGGTGTTTGCATTAGGGTTTCTTGGTTAATGCTTACTTTTGGTGTTTGCATTAAAGTTTCATTATTAATGCTTACTTTTGATGTTTGCATTACATTTCTTTTCTGGAGTAGCTACTACCATTTTATGATTTCGAATTGGTTTGGGTCATACTCCTTGTTGGGGTGATGACAGTTATTGTGCAGATTGTTGGATTATATTATTTCACTTTGTGCACCTTTTCATATGCATTGTCCTAACTTATTATATTCACAGCAAAATGTTTTAATCGTGGTGTTTGGGTTCAAACCTACGAAACTCACCAACAATATTGTTGATGTTTTTGAGCATAACTTTTCAGGTAATACTAGCGGTTTGAAGTTAGAGGACAAGAAGGCTTAGTGGACCTCTAGGTTGCATTGAGCTAAGATTGAGACTGCAGTTTAATATGGAACTTTATTTTTAATAATTTGGAAAGGCGTGTTTTGCCTTAACCTTTATTTTGTGGAATCATTGTTGGTTATTTCAGATTCGTTGTTGGAATGAATGCATGACATGAACCGTTTTTCATGTTAATGACATCATGACACATTGATTATTTATTTCATTTAGTATTTCTTTATAATAATGTGTTGTGATCCTATCATTGTTGTATCCCGTTGTTTCCGCTTTAGACGGGGTATGACAGATTGGTATCAGAGCCATTGTTTATAGAGATCTAGGTGGATTGACCTAGACTATAAATAAGGAACCCTCATATAGAACATGAAATAGGAAACTATCTGTGCATATTTCAACATGAAACGAATCCTTATTTTTCTAACGTTTGTTGCACAACACAATCATGTCAAATAGCAACGCACCCATCGTTATCTCATCAACTTCCGACAACAAATCCGTGTCCACTTCGAAAGCCATCAATGTTCCTGTTCCGTATAAACCCCTACGAAGGTCTCGTAGGATCTCGTGGATGAGACAGATGAAGAAAGCAAAACCTCAATGAATAAGAATGGTTATAGAGGAAATTCCCTTGACTAAAGAAGAACCGATGGAAGAGGAGCCGGAGGAGGACGAAGAAGAACCCCTTGAGGAGCATGAGGAAAGGAAGCTTGAAGATGCATTGTGGGCAAGAGACCCGAAACCCACGACCTCGGGAGATAGCATCTGTAGTCGAGTGGGTCCTGAACCAGAAGTTGCATATCCTCTTCCTCGTATACATAGGGATGAACCATTTCAAGCCAACTGCACCTAGAGCCCATAATTGTCCATGAGATGTGCCACATTTATTATCGTACTTCCGTATTTCGTCATTGTGACCTTGTTTCCGTTTGGATTATGACAATTGTTACATTGGGAAAAATTTTGAATTATATGAAATGAACTTTTTCTTTACTTCTTAATTGTGATCTATTTGACATGTGTTGTGCATATTCATTGTTCTATTGTTAATTTATGCCCTTTGCACTAGTATATTGTGTTACGAGAACTTGGAGGATAGCTATGTGAGTGAAAGAACACTTTTACGATTATGGCGGCCGACGTAATTGAAGAAGGTGTTCCAACACATGCATATCTATTTAACGATGTTTGAATATATAGTATGCTACTTGTAGAGGATGAGTTGGGATTCAAATGCTTCTTATGTCCTTTCATATTGTGAAATCTTATTCTTACATACGTGAAAGGCTTACTATTCGATATGTGAACTCATGCATGCATAAATTCTATCTTCATCCTTCAATTGTGCTAAATCCTGATATGTTTTCCATTGTAGTGACCATGCCACCTAGACGTTCTGCGCGTGTTGCAAGTAGAGGTGGTGGTACTAGAGGAGGAGGCCGAACAGGCGGCCGTAATGGTAGGGGTGGGGGCCGTACTGGCGGTCGAACAGGCGGAGGTGAAGAAGGTACTAGGGGTGAGGCACCCAATGTAGCCGCTATGATAGCGGAACAGCTGCAGGCATTATTGCCTAATATTGTTGCACAGGTTACTCAGGGCGTGTTGCAGGGTACAGGAACAGGTGGTGGCGGAGAAGAAGAGGAAAATCTTAATGGGGAACCTGATGGTGACGATGGAACTGTTAATGGAGCGGCTACTAGAGGATGTACTTATAAGGAGTTTAAGGCATGCAAACCACGAGATTTTGATGGCAAAGGGGGAGCGATTGCCTGCTCTAGATGGATCGAGAAGATGGAGTCGGTGTTGGATATTATTAATTGCGCTGAAGAGCGTATGGTCAGATATGCATCTACTGAGTTATCGGGTAAAGCATTGACCTGGTGGAATGTACAGATTCAGGCCAGGGGTAGGTCTGCTGCTATGGGTATGACATGGGAAGAGTTTAAGGCACTGTTAGTGGAGGAGTACTGTTCTACTAATGAAATGGACAAGTTAGAGAAAGAGTTTTTGGACATAAGATGGTGGGGGCTAATCATGCTGCATACACTGATCGTTTCCATGAATTAGCCAAATTGATTCCGAGTATGGTAACGCCTGAGTCGAGAAGAATTAAAAAGTATTTAGGGGGATTGGTACCAGAAATTAAGGGGATGGTGGAGGTGATGGAACCAGCCACTATTCAGAGTGCGATCTTGAAAGCTGGGGCTCTTACTGAAGAGATGGTGAGAAATGGTACATTAAAAAGGGGAAATAAGAAGGGTAGAGAAACTGTTGAATCTAGTAAGACTAAGGCTAGTGAACCGGGTAGCAAGAAACCTCGAGTAGGTAAGACATATGTTGCTGCTGGCATGGATAGGAATGCAAATGGTGGGACTTATCCTTTGTGTGCAGGGTGTAATTATCGTCATTTGGCATCTGTGGGTTGCCGTTATTGCAACAAATGCAACCGGTGGGGTCATTTACCGGATTACTGTCGATCGTCTGCACGTGCTGTCGAGCCAGTAAATGCGGTGAGTGGTTCTAGGGGGTGTTTCGAATGTGGGGCTTTGGATCATTTCGTCAATGTCTGCCCTAGGTTGGCTAGGACAATAAGAGCTATTGGAAATAACAACAATACTCGGGTTTTGACTGCTAGTGGAAATCAGAACAGGGGGCGTGCTGCAAACACTGCTCCTGGGAGGTCTTTTGTTATGAATGCTAGTGAGGCACGACAGGCACCCAATATTGTGACCGGTACGTTTCTGTTAAATGATCATTTTGCTACGGTTTTATTTGACAGTGGTGCCGATTTTAGCTTTATATCTGTGGAATTTGTGCCTATACTTGATATTATACCTAGTAAGCTGGACGTTGTGTATGAAATTGAAATTGCGGATGGGAAACGGGTAGACTTGAATGAGGTTATTAAAAATTGTACACTCGTACTGGAGGATCATACTTTCAGTATTGACCTAATACCTTTTGGGATCGGTAGTTTCGATGTTATAGTAGGTATGGATTGGATGTCGAATTATAGGGCCGAAATTGTGTGCTTCGAAAAGGTGGTCCGTATACCTATGCCAGATGGAAGTATGTTGGAAGTCTCTGGGGAACAACCGGAGACTAAATGTGTTAAGCTTATGAGTATAAATTCCGAGGAATCAAAACTTGAAAATGTCCTTATTGTTCGTGATTTTCCTAATGTTTTTCCGGATGATCTGCCGGGATTACCTCCTCTTCTATCTGTTGAGTTTCGCATTGATCTTATTCCCGGAGCGACCCCAGTTGCTAAAGCTCCATATCGTTTAGCTCCTTCTGAAATGCAAGAGTTGTCCACCCAACTTCAGGAGCTCCAAGACAAGGGATTTATTCGCCCTAGTCACTCCCCTTGGGGAGCGCCTGTTCTGTTCGTTAAAAAGAAAGATGGTTCATTTCGTATGTGTATTGATTATCGTGAACTTAATAAACTTACGTTCAAGAATCGTTATCCTCTCCCAAGGATAGATGATTTATTTGATCAACTCCAGGGTGCTCAGTGGTTTTCAAAAATTGATCTTCGTTCTGGTTATCATCAGTTGAGAGTACATGAGTCAGATATACCAAAGACTGCATTCAGGACTCGTTATGGGCACTTCGAATTTCTCGTTATGCCTTTTGGTCTTACTAATGCTCCTGCGGTATTCATGGATCTAATGAATCGTGTTTGTAAGCCGTATCTTGATAAATTCGTTATTGTCTTCATTGACGACATCTTGATCTATTCGAAATCTAAGGAGGATCATAAGCTACATCTGAAGTTTATTCTTGAACTTCTCCTAAGAGAACAGCTCTATGCAAAGTTTTCGAAATGTGAGTATTGGTTGCGTGAGGTTCATTTTCTTGGTCACGTGGTAAACGAGGCGGGTATTCATGTGGATCCAAGTAAGATTGAGGCGGTGAAAGCCTGGAGGACTCCACAAACTCCTTCTGAAATTCGTCAGTTCTTGGGTTTGGCTGGATACTATCGGCGTTTTATTGAGAATTTTTCTAGGATTGCTCAACCGCTTACGCAGTTAACGCAAAAAGAAAGAAAATTTGTCTGGGGTGAGAAACAAGAAGAAGCATTTCAAACTCTGAAGAATGCTTTGTGTGAGGCACCGATTTTGGCATTACCTGATGGTTCGGATGATTTTGTGGCCTATTGCGACGCGTCTAACCAAGGGTTGGGATGCGTTTTGATGCAGCGAGGGAAGGTGATAGCTTATGCATCTAGGCAACTTAAGGTGCACGAGAAAAACTACACTACTCACGATTTGGAATTGGGTGCGGTGGTCTTTGCACTCAAGTGTGATTTATACTGATCATAAGAGCTTGCAGCATATCTTTGATCAGAAGGAATTGAATATGAGGCAAAGGAGATGGTTGGAGTTGTTTAGTGACTATGATTGTGAAATTCGCTACCATCCGGGAAAGGCGAATGTGGTGGCTGATGCTTTGAGCAGAAAGGAAAGGGTTAAGCCAAGGAGAGTGAGAGCGATGAGGTTAACCATTCATTCGGGTATTAAGGAGAAGTTGGTTGAGGCTCAGTTGGAAGCACTACTGGGTCCCAATGTTGAAGGAGAGTCGTTGCGAGGGTTGGATGGACAGTTGGAGCGTAAGGATGATGGATTGTATTACTTCATTGATAGACTGTGGATTCCGTTACTAGGCGGCCTGAGGACGCTGGTGATGGATGAGACTCATAAGTCTAAGTATTCGATTCATCCGGGGGCAGATAAGATGTATCATGATATGAAAGATTTGTATTGGTGGCCAGGTATGAAGAAGGATATTGCATTGTATGTTAGCCAATGTATGACTTGTTTGAAGGTTAAGGCTGAACATCAAAGACCTTCTGGGTTGCTACAACAACCGGAGATTCCCGAGTGGAAGTGGGAGAACATTGCTATGGATTTCATTACGAAACTGCCTAGGACCAGTAGTGGTCATGATTCGATCTGGGTTATCGTGGATAGGATGACTAAGTCTGCTCATTTCTTGGCTATCCGCGAGGACTATAAAATGGAGAAATTGGCGAGATTGTATATAAATGAGATTGTGGCGAGGCATGGTGTACCTGTATCGATTATTTCTGATCGTGATGGCCGATTTACTTCACGGTTTTGGCAGACGTTGCAAAAGGCGTTAGGGACGAGGTTGGATATGAGTACGGCTTACCATCCCCAAACTGATGGGCAGAGTGAGCGTACAATCCAGACGTTGGAAGATATGTTGAGGGCTTGTGTTATCGACTTTGGAGGAAACTGGGATACTCATTTACCATTGGTAGAGTTTTCGTATAATAACAGCTATCATTCGAGTATTCAGTGTGCACCATTTGAGGCACTTTATGGGCGGAAGTGCCGTTCGCCTATAATGTGGGCTGAGGTGGGAGAAAGTCAGTTGATTGGGCCGGAAATAGTCCAAGAGACTACTGATAAGATTGTGCAAATCAAGGAGAGATTGAAAGTGGCTCGCGATAGACAAAAGAGTTATGCTGACAAACGTCGTAAGCCGTTGGAATTTACGGTTGGTGATTATGTGTTGTTAAAAGTTTCACGATGGAAGGGAGTTGTTCGTTTTGGTAAGAAAGGGAAGCTTGCACCGAGATTTGTTGGACCATTCGAGATTATCGAGCGTGTTGGTCCGGTTGCTTATAGATTGAAATTACCCCAAGAGCTTGGTGGGGTTCACGATGTGTTCCATGTGGCGAATTTGAGGAAGTGTTTAGCTGATCAGACTTTGCAAGTACCTTTGGAAGAGATTCAGATTGATCCTAAACTTCATTTTGTGGAAGAACCAGTTGAGATTATGGATCGTGAGGTTAAGAAGTTGAAACGTAGTAAAATCCCGATTGTTAAGGTTCGTTGGAATGCTAGAAGAGGTCCTGAGTTCACTTGAGAGCGCGAGGACCAGATGAAACTTAAGTATCCGCATCTTTTCAGTGATCATGTTGGCAGTACTGGCTCTGGTTGAATTTCGGGACGAAATTCCTTCAACTGGGGGATACTGTGACATCCGTCACTAAAACTCTGTTCTTCGGTTAGTTCTCATGATCATTTCTCATTTTCATTTACTTGAGTGGAATTATTTGAGAAATTAATCAAGTACTTCATATTCTAAGGTATGTGAGAAATATAATTCTTGTATAGTGTTCGAAAACTCGAATCAATATTTGTACGCGGTTAGATTAAAAGTTAGGATAATAATAATAATAATAATAATAATAATAATAATAATAATAATAATAATAATAATAATAATAATAATAATAATAATAATAATAATAATAATAATAACAACAACAATCTTAATTAATCATAATATTAATAATAAAAAAAAAAAAAAAAAGATGAAATCGATAGATGCATATGACATAAATAAAATAATAATTATGAGGAGGGCCATGTAATTAATGACATAAAATAACTATAGTAATTACTTCATGAAATTCGTTTGGATGTTGTGATTACCGAAGTTGGGAGGCCAAAAATCGGCCCAACTTTTAAATGTATGAATTAGGCCCAAACATTTTAAGGCTTAATTTCCAAGCTATAATCTAATTATAAATATGAACGTAAATTAAAAACCTAAACATATTTTTGACATTCAACATTAAGCGTCCTGCTGCTGCTGTGGTTGCCGACTAGAAACAAAGAAAAAGAAAGCAAATAAATTCGAGTTGTGTTATTGCGTGTTACTCGTTCGTGTACTCGTGTAGGTATAATCTTAAACCCTAAATCATAATATTTTTATGTTACTTTAATTTTTCTGAAATAGATGTACATGTGGGTCGAATTATATGTTTGGGATATGAATAAGTTGGGTAAAATAGGTTTTTGCAAACCGAATGAATTGTATCGCTAAAATGTAAAAATCTGTCAGATTTTCGTAACTAGAATCAGACGCAGTTTTGACCTATCTATGTTCGTTTTCAGGCTTCGGCCAAAACACGAAATTGTAGATCTCGCAATTTTAGTTAATAACGCGAGGTTTCAGTCTCTGAAACGCAACGTACGATTTTATAAAAATTATTTCGTAAACTGCAGTTAGGAGTGACGAAATTTGAGAAAAACTTTTATAAACTTAGTTCGGTTTGACCAAATTGTTTTCTAATATTTTGGGAGTTGTAAAGGATGTTTAAGAATAAACTTTTTCTGTAAACAAATCACCTTTATAAAATTTTAAGATTTAATTTATATATTTGAATTAAAAAGAATGAATAATGTAAAATGATTATTAACAAGTATTATACTTTATTTATATGAGCATAACGCTAGTGATATATTGATGTCAATAAAATCCACTTAAACAAAGTACTCCACATACCACTTTTATGTGAAGTCGGATTTCATGGGATTATTAAAACAACTAGGATATAAGAAAAAGTATAGTTTTGCCTAGGTTATTAATATATATGAATTTATTTGTAGATTGAAGAACTGTTTAGTGGACTTGTTTGGGAGCGTAATTTACTTTGTTAATCAAGGTGAGTTTTCGTGGCCCCATTTTCCTTTACATATTTTCAAATTGGGGAAAAAGTATGCTCACGTGTTTTATTAACTATTTTTCATGCTGTGAACTTGTTTACTCTTATTTTTGGACATTTGCTGAATTGTGTGACACTATGTGATTAAGACTTGTTGGCTAATGCTTACTTTTGGTGTTTGCATTAGGGTTTCTTGGTTAATGCTTACTTTTGGTGTTTGCATTAAAGTTTCATTATTAATGCTTACTTTTGATGTTTGCATTACATTTCTTTTCTGGAGTAGCTACTACCATTTTATGATTTCGAATTGGTTTGGGTCATACTCCTTGTTGGTAGAGATGAGCAAAACAGTCTAAGACTGAAACTGGTCCTGAACCGGACTGGGACCGGTCCTAGAAAAACTGGACTGAGAAAAAGACTGGACTGGTCCTAGGACTGCCTGACAGTCCTAATTCAGTCCTACTTTTCAGTCAGAAGACTGGTTAAAAACTGGACTGAAATCAGTTTAAACTGGTTAAAGACTGAAACTGGTTTAAAACTGGCAAAAAGACTGAAATGTATTATAAGCTATTTATGTTTATTTATTGTTTATTAACTTTTTTCTTTCCTTATAAATTTTAAATTTAGGTCAAATTGTATTTAATACATTTTTATTTCTTTATTTATAAACTTTTATTTATTTTCACATCAACAATTTCAATTATATACATTTTAATTTAATCATACTTCACATTTATTGATTTTTCTATTGGTTTTAAAATTTCATTGTAACTATTGACAAAATTATCGACCATGAAAAAAAAGACTGGAAATGACTGAAACTGGACTGGGACTGGACTGAAATTCTAAGAAAAACTGGCAAAACTGGCAAAAAACTGGACTGAAACTGGACCAGTCCTAGAAAAGACTGGTTTTTAATTTTCTATTAAAAAACTGGACTTTTTTGAACTGGACTGAAAACCAGTTTTATCTGGTCTTTGCTCATCTCTACTTGTTGGGGTGATGACAGTTATTGTGCAGATTGTTGGATTATATTATTTCACTTTGTGCACCTTTTCATATGCATTGTCCTAACTTATTATATTCACAGCAAAATGTTTTAATCGTGGTGTTTGGGTTCAAACCTACGAAACTCACCAACAATATTGTTGATGTTTTTGAGCATAACTTTTCAGGTAATACTAGCGGTTTGAAGTTAGAGGACAAGAAGACTTAGTGGACCTCTAGGTTGCATTGAGCTAAGATTGAGACTGCAGTTTAATATGGAACTTTATTTTTAATAATTTGGAAAGGCGTGTTTTGCCTTAACCTTTATTTTGTGGAATCATTGTTGGTTATTTCAGATTCGTTATTGGAATGAATGCATGACATGAACCGTTTTTCATGTTAATGACATCATGACACATTGATTATTTATTTCATTTAGTATTTCTTTATAATAATGTGTTGTGATCCTATCATTGTTGTATCCCGTTGTTTCCGCTTTAGACGGGGTATGACACCGATCGGCTCGGTAACCATAGCCGATCGGCTCAGTTTCTAAGCCGACACTATGTGCAGTTTTCCAAATTTCAAACGGGCATATCTCCTAAACCGTAAAGAGTTAGGGTCTGAAATTTTGCGGGCACGTTCATATGACCAAAATGAAACTTTATCTTTTTACACTTTTTCAATTTACACGTTTTACGAGAAAACGGACGCATGACTCATTTTGGGTCATTTTAACCATTTTGGTTGACACGCCATATTCCAATTGGCTTAGTTTCTGACTTCAACCCTTTGCCAACATGTTCCTATATACATTTGGGACGTGTGGGCATATTCATCACTTTCATACACTTATTCTACATCGTTTAACTCTTTGAACCGTTTATGGGTCCAAATGAACACTTTTATCGAATTTAACCATATTGGCCACCATAACCCTTTCAACACACATTTCCGCTATATTTATAACTTTAAGTCACTTTAACATTCATTATACTCGAACCACCACTCATTTTAAACATTTAACCAATAAGTGACCCATTTGGGAACTTTAACGACCCGTTTGGGTTTCCGCCCACATGATCACTATTCTAACATTCAATTTACACTTCTTTGACTATTCTAAGTCAAACAAAAGTGTTTTCACTATTGGTGTCATATTATAACCTTACAACACCAATTTCACATAAAGCCATCATATCTACATCAATTACAACAAGTATTCAACAATGACTTTTTCACAAGACTGTCAACATATATAGAATTTTGTTAACCATTTTGACTTTCTTACTTTACCACTTCTAATACATAAATCATAATTCAACCGAAATCATGATCAATACTACACACAAACATTTAGCCGCATTTATCACTTTATAACATAGCTATTACCAAGTTGTCACTACCACATTTAACTTTGACTTTTCCAAGTCAAACACACACTTTCCAATCAATAGACATTTTCTAATTTAAACCACAACATGACTCCAAAACTATTGATTGCGATATACCAATATCTCATCAATTTCACTATAAAGAGTCACATTAATTCAGTTTATCATGTAGCAACTAATTCCCTTGCAAGGATTCATAATCACACCTTGCATTTATCAGATTATAATCATACAAAGATTTATACTTTATTTTCATATCGTAGACACACTTAAATCCAAATAATACAACTGTTACACCTTATTCAACAATGTGTCTACACAATTTCAACACTTATCCTGTCATTTCAAGTTCATTCAGAATTACTCATTAACATTTCTATCATCATATTAACAAGTAATAATCATCAATGACTCATCACTGGGGAATCATATCAGTCTGACTCAATTTACTTTACTACTAATCATATCATAGCAAAATAATCAATTCAAGCTTATTGAAATTCACTAAGCTTATCGAGAAGTACCTGATACACTTAGGCCCACGAATATTGAGGAATCATTAAGAATACCATTCGGTTCCTCATGTTCCTCCGTCTCTGCAACCAAAACAACACTCTTGCATCTTGTTAATCGTTTGTACATATTCAATAACCACTTTCTCATACAACCACTAATCCCATACCCTGGAACGTTTGACTTGACACAAATCTAGGTTTGGGATTGAACATCTTACAATGTTCAATTCACCGAAACTTATGCTCTGATACCAACTTTATAACACCCCTCATTTTACACTCATTTAAATATAATAAACCTGGAAGCGTTAGTCCAAATTTCAACATTTACAAGTTACATCATTTAATATATTTCTAAAATCAAACTAATTCAAATCATAGTTTATCAACATGGGTGTTATATGAAAACAAGATATAACAATGATTTATACAATTCAAATATTAGAGTAACCCATCGCGGTCAAACATTCCTTCCAGTCCAACTTCTTGCCCACCCTTATTATAATCAATCCTACAAGAAGTATTAATGTGGGGGATTAGCATAACGCTAAGTGAGTGAATAAATAAACAACAGCCCAACTTAGCATAACAACTTTGTGTACAACAACTTTGTGTACAACAACTAACCATATACACTCAACACGTCTGTTTATCAAATACAACTGGCGTCAAAGATGACCGGTGGTTCTTGAGGTAACACCTTCTCAAAGAACACTTTAAAACCAACTGTAGGCCCATACAGAGGTTTAACCGACTACTTGGTGCTATAACCCAAACAACACAGGCTACGACAATAATACTTGTACTAAGACCCTATGTTATCCAAACAATAGCAAACCCAAGCCCACCCCAGATGTCTGCTGGCCTCTGAATCAACTGGTGCCCAAAGGCAATACAACAAGTGATCACATAGCCACATACTCATCATGTATCATATCAGACTAACAGTCTATCAACAGTATTATTATTAAACCAAAATAATCACGGCAACTGAATCAATAATAATACGTTTACCAGTTGTAACCAAACCTGTTACAACTAAATCACACTGAGGTTTATAGATCCACTCACCGAATACCTCAGTCGTCCACTTAGTAGTCTAATGTCATTGAGTCTTCTCCATATTCGAGAATACAACAGAATAACACGAGTCAGTTACTTGTCTCAAAATCTATATAACCTCATTTCAATATGTTTACATCAACAAATCTCTAAATCAATCGACTACTCAAAATCATCAATCCATCATTCTCCTTGGATTAATCACATTTAACTCAATTATCCAATTTCATGGATTATTACTTAATCATAACTTATTATCATAATAATCACTTTAATTATTACTAATCAACATGGTTAAACCATTACCAAGGTTATTTACATCAAACATTAAGAATTCCTCAAAACTCCTATACTAGGTTTAAGGAATACTTAACCAATTAAGTTGCAACTTTACTCTTTAATTCTCAATTAAGTGTTCTAATTAGTAAAAAATACTAATTTCATCATGTAACCCATCAAACCCCTCAAATTCATCATAATCATTATAACCCTCATGAACACTTATCAATTCCTTCAATTCTAAGTTAGAGCTTAGGTTATAATCCTCATTTAATCATCAACTAACAACTATACAAGCATTACAAACTTCAATTTCAAGTTAATCATCTTAATTCTATCAAATACACAAAACCCATTTTCTAGGGTTTATATAAATCAAGAAATCAACACTTACAAGATGATTAGAAGGATAAAGAGATGATTAATTCACGTTTTGTAAGCTTGAATCAAAGTTTTATAGCTTCAATTTCACTTGGAGCTTTGTTTCACAATTCAAAATCGTCCCTGTGTATGGTTTATGGTTCGGTCAGACTACAAACAGGAAGAAAACACTTTTGATTTCTCAAGAACTTGAAGTTTGATGATGAATTAGGGTTTTGAAACCTTTCTCTCGCTCCCACGATCTCTCTGGAATAATTTTGAAGGTTTCATACGGATTAAACATATATATTAGATAATATGTGTACTAGTTTTGTCCCCTTTTAGATCTATTGTCTGGAACTTAAAAATCATTTACGGGTAAAAACTATTTTATTTTACCGTCAACTATATTAATTTAAAACAAGTAATAATTTACTAGTCACAATAAATTATTAGTCTCTTTTCCCCATTTATTTTCAAATGACACAACGAACCTATTTTCTGACACATTAAATAATACTTCAAAGTCAAAAAATATTAAAATATTACTAGACCCGATAATTGGGTGTTACAAATCTCTCCCCATTAAAGAGATTTCGTCCTTGAAATCTGATCACACTTAATTACTCATTACTGTATGCACACAAGAGGTGTGCACAATTTAAAATAACTTATGCATATAACCATCATGCATATCCTTAGTCATACAAACATAGAATGTGCATACATTACACTCTATTTAAAGATATTATTTCATCAACTTACACACAATCAGTGTGTATTTCAACTGAATTCACGTAAACACATAAGTTGTGCTTTGTACTCTATTTAATTTACTATCCCAGTATGCAATATCCAGCATAAAGGGTAGTATCATCAACTATTTAATCACAATAAATACGCCTATCATATGTTACCCCTGTGATTAATTCATAAATATAAGTACATGTTTTCAATTCTTTCCACATGCACATGATGAATGTACATGATTCTATCTTTTCTCCTTGCACATACACTGTGCACATATCCTGCTTCTAATAAGTTAAGTGATCACTTACACGACCCTTCATAACTAATCATGTAACAATTTAAAACACTTAATCACTTAAAATAAGTGAAACACATAGTTACATGAACCCTTTATCTTTACAACAATAGCAATGATGGTAATGAATACCACAATGTTGGTGCATTTTGTGTGTCAGTCAGTTGGTCAAACTATTGTAATTGTTAAAGTCAATTAGTCTGCATATGTATAGTGTTCAGTGCGTAAACGAAATGTAAATATCGAATATACATAGAATGGTGACATTGTAATTGGGCCTGCGACGTCGGGTCAGACGTCGCAAGGGTCTGGGCCTGCGACGTTGGGCTTAACGTCGCAGGGTCTGATAGGTGTGATATAAATAGCGAGTTACAAGTTAGTTTTAGGTTTGGACTTGGTGAGTGTGTATGTGAGCCGTTTTCAGAGTGAGAGAGAAGTGAGAATGAGATTGTAAACGAGTTTGTGTTTGATGATTGTAACGTTTTACTTTCAAGTGTGAATATATACAAAAACGTTATATAGAAATCGTGTGTTCGTGAATAATATATTGATTGTTTATCATTCCGCAATAGCAATCAATAACGATCCGATTAGATTCGAAGTGTACGGGACTATCAACTGGTATCAAAGCTAAAACTAACTTGGATCTATACGGCACCGAGTCAATCTAATCGCTAGCGGAAATAACAATTAGATCACTAACAATCACACGAATAATCAAATACTCAATGAATATCAAACGAAACGTATTATATTGTATTATAATCGATCATATTACAGGGATTTCGACAAATAGCTTTTAGGGTTTCGTCAACCCTAAACAGAAAACGAAAATACGAATTTATACAAAATCTGGCACCTGCGACGTCGCACACGACGTCGCAGGCCCAAGCCCATGCGACGTTGGCTACGTCGCAGGCCCAATACTTGACGTCGCACCTGCGACGTTTCGCGCTACGTCGCAGGAGTCAGGAAACTCAATCCAATTACAAACTACGAGCTAGACCAACTGACAGACACTAAACATGTACCAACAAACTCCCCCGTGTCTTCAGCTTGGTCTTCAAAAATCTTCTTTAAACCCAGCCCGCAGGAAATTGGCCGTCAGCATGAATTCCATTAGCCACACAAACAGTAACAACATTGTAAAACTGCTCGGCTAAACGTCTGTTGAACTCATTCTTCTGACCAACACGAATCCGATCATCATAGAGTTTTCTTAAATCTTTTTCATGTAAATTAATCAAACTCATCGGATCATACAGTCTAAACGTTGCTTGCTTCAAATTCCATATACCTCCAACTTCTGGCCACGGTTCTGAATCTGGTACAAAAGTAATAACCTCTTCACCAGTCTGTGAATCAAGTTCCCATTTTACCAGTCTTCTCAGAAAATAATAAGGAACTGGTTCCAGAGGTATCTCAGTCAAACAGTTAGCAGGCGGATAATGAACTTTAACCATATGCTTCCTAGTGACTGGATCAATCTTCCTTTTCCATGTATACCGAGTGCCCAACGTCGGTTTCAATTTAGAATATGTCTTCGATAACACTTCCCGACGTAAATTTCTCTGAATGAACTCAGCATAATCATTTTCGAACGGATTAATCAATTTAAGCTGAGCTAATCATATAATCTCTCCTTTTGGCAACGTACTTAATCTATCAAAACGCATTCTAAAGTACTGAACTCCATCTTCTCTCTTAATCATAAAAAGATTCCTCTGACACTTCCAGCTTTTAATAACTCCGGTATAATTTCGACTAACCCGGTACACTTGACATTTAACTGGAATAGGAACTGGATTTCGTCCCTTAGGCCACCATTTCTTATTTCTTTCTCTCTTTTCTTCAGCAGTTAATTTCTTCTTAGGAATATCAGAAGATTCAGTTTTAGGAATTACTGAGTCCGGTGCCTGTGTCTCTGGAGCTGGAGTTGCAGCAGAACTAGATTCTCCATGTTGAGCTTTAGCTGACATCTCATCTTCACTTGAATCAGATTCTATAATCGGTGCACCATCGTAAGCTTCCCCAGATTGTGCATCATCATACATTTCATCTGAATTCAACTGTTCCTCTTCAATCGAAACATCCTCATTCATCTCAAAATCATTATCCGTTTCTTCCTCAGAGCCAACTCCACTAGCCATTCTTTGAATAAACGATAAGTCCGCAAATGAATAGTCAACAGCCAGCGGTCTCGGTTGCCCTGGAATATCATCAACACAAAAGTAATCCAAAACTATTTTCATTAACAGTTTCAAGTACAGGGTTGGGATTTACAGACGCAGGTTCACTTGACTCTAAAGTGGGTATCCCAGACCCAGACTCCCCCGAGGCAAGTAACCTGCCTTCCAAAACATTAACCCTAATCTTCGTTTCCTCAAGCTCCTTAGATTGAACCTCGATCAGCGCAGCTTGTTCAGCAATCTTTTCGTCTTGAGCCTCCAGCTTTTGCTTCATCTTCTGCATATCATCCATAATCTTTTGCATGAATGCTGGTGTCGGTTGAATCTCAAAAACATCTTGAGGCGACGGGTTGACTGGAGCTCGTGTTGACGAAGAGCGACGAATATGACAACTCGGTCGATAAGTCTCATCAGCAGGATCATCGTCACCTCTAGTACGTTTCCTAGTATCCCTTGGAGGTACATACTTGCGTCCTGCCCTGATCCGACGCTGAATTCTCAAATATCTGAATGAATCGGTAAGCCTGATACGTTCCATCTCAGAAGGATGCGGAACAGTACCATCCGAATGCTCAGGCGTCGGACCCCCATCCTGAGGACCTACATTTACTGCAGCTTCAGAATCAGAACTTTCAACCGTGTCATGAGATGCTGGATTGTCCGAGTCCACGTGCCCGAATTGCTCAATATTCTCCAAAAGAGCATCTACATTCTCCCCCGCAGCTTGAACAGGAACGTTCACAAATGGTTGCTACGGTTGTTGGGGTGCCAGAATGTCCATATACTGAGGTTCCGGTGGCGGTACATAGTTCTCATCCACAATAGCACCAAATAAGGGAACATCCCTTGCCGTCTGAACCCCTTTCTCAAAACCTGCACAAATGGTAAAGATCCGACTCATCATCGGTGAAATCTTTAATTGTTGATCAATATCACCCTGTGCCTGAAGGTCTGGATGATAGCGATTGATGTGCAGCTGAATAAACCTTGGATACAAGATCCATTTCTGATCCCCGGCATTTGCATTGTCAACCATAGCCTTGAATATAAAACCCGAGAAGTTGAACGGCTTGTTGTACACTAATGCTAACATAGCAGAAGCCAAACTTCGGCTCATACCATCCGTTCCACCTTTCCTATTTCCCAAACAAACGATAATCACATGCATCAGATATCTCCAAACACGTGTGAGGTTCGCTTTCCTGTACTGATCAGTGGGAATCCCGGGATATCCAATCCTTTGCATAGCTCCCGAAATGAAAACATGATCAAAACCGACTGGCATATTCGGTTGATCGTTCAGCTGTAACAGTTCTCGAATACTCTGTTCTGTAATAGTGACTTCCGTACCAGCAACCGTTGAAACCAGTCTTCGAACGTCGTTATCAGTAACAACATTTGCGTTTCTCCAGAAAGGGTTGATCAGATTTCCAAAAGCCACAGTGTTATCCGAAATGGCGTGGAATACCCTTGAACGCCTCAAAAACGCAATCATCTGATGATACGGTGCAGCTTTATCAGAAGTATCATCAAGGTAAGCAGCAGTATTATGACGCGCTTCGAAAACAAGAGCCATATCTGCAAAAACAAAAACATACAAGATATTCTCGAAAAGCGTTAGAACAAACAAAGTATTCCAAACTTATCACAAACGAAAGGTTTCATTGATATGTTAAATAAGTACAAAGTTACGAACACACATATCAAATCCTAAACCCTAAACCCTAAACCTTAAACCTAAACCTAGACCGAAGATCCTGGTTAAACGAATACAGCCAAAATCCAAGACAAGGTCAGGCTAAAATCCAAGACAGGGATGGTATCCCACCAGACCAGAAGGCTGAGATCCAGGATAATAAAGGAATTCCTCCAGACCATAAAACCAAGATTTAGGACAAAGAGAGAATTCCACATAACGGTAAAGGGATTCCTCCAGACCAGAAAACCAAGATTCAGGACAAAGAGAGAATTCCACCGGATCATTAGCCAACTGAGACAAAAATGGTCATATCTAAGTGACCAGATAAAAACTTTAAGGTGCTGGACCACCAGAAAGCGCAAAAGAATCCACGATCGGAAGAAGATCCTTCTAACCGCGGACGGGCGAGTAGTGACACTCTTTTGGGCTGAAGCAGTAAGCACTATCTTTGTCGTTCAGCTAGGAACTGAAAGAAATCACTCGCCATTGCTGGACAGAATTTAAAAGTCAGAAAAACGTAACATTTGATTGTTAACAAAAAAATGTCATTTTTCTGTAATAAGCGACGTAGGTGATGACATCGCATTTCAAATAGCGACGTAGAAAAGGACGTCGCAGAAAATCAGAATAATAACAATTGCGACGAAGCCCGTGACGTCGCACAAAAATTTGAGCGACGTTAAAGGGGACGTCGCATTTTGCTATTTATTGTGAATTTAATCACAGTAATAAAAGTAGCGACGTAGAGCGGGACGTCGCGTAGGACGTCGCGGTAAAGGCGACGTAGGGAAGGGCGACGAAGGCAAGTATGAATAACTAATTAGAGCGGCGTAGGCCACGACGTCGCAGCGTACGTCGCACTGACGAACAGTCGTCCCCAACCCAGAAACCTAACTTTCGAATTTAGGGGTTTTCAAAACAAAAAACACCACAAGGTGCGGCTTTAAACGGTGATCATGAAAACATAAATTATACGATGTTTAGATCACGATTACACAACTAAATCAACCCAAACCGAGAACCCTAAAACCCGCAATATACATTTAACGATTAAAGCTAAAATACACGGTGAAAAAGGGTAAGATTGGTACCTAAGTGTGCGGAATAACGAGTAGAAGAAAACTACGAGAGTGAATCGGAGTGAAAACGGCTACAAATCATGAAAATGCTCGAAGAATTGCTACGTCGCAAATCGCCAAATGGTACGTCGCAGGCTACGTCGCAGGTGTATATTGAATAGTGTGATGTGTTACGTCGCGGTTGAGACTATATATAGTCTAACCCTATGTGCGACGTAGGCTGGGACGTTGCAGGCGACGTTGAGTGGGACGTCGCATAAAGCAGTTAGGATGTGATTTGAGTCGATTTCGAATTTTAAGAACCGTTTACTCGTTATTTTAGCAATGATTATCCAAATGACTTATGACTTGGGAAAAATAACTTAGAATAAAATAAAGCATAAAATGAAATAATTAAACTAAAAAATCTTTTTGGTATTTTCTTTAATATCACAAAAAGTAAAAGTAGAACAAAATAAAATTACTAACACTCTATTTTTGGTGATATAAGAATTTTCTGTTCAGGGGGAGTAATTCTGAATATTAAAAATTCTGATTATTTAATTCAGAAATGTGAACAGCAAGATTCTTAAGTCTTGAAAAGATGATGGGTTGTGTCTGTAAACAACTTGGGATATGATAGTACATCGGGTAACATGCACAAAATGGAAATTTTAAGGTTTATCCTTGATGTATCAGTAGGTTTATCTAGCATACTTAATACAGTTTTTATGAAAATTATCTTCATCATATGATGTATTGGTAGGCATGATACATACCGGTCTATGGGTTATTAAGAAGTAATTCAAATACGTGTCTATGATCTTGTGGTAAACACCTTGTGATGTACGACTCTAAGTCTTAATTCCTTAGCGTAGCTTGACATACTTCTAATTTTTGGATCGTATATCTGAGATCTCTTGGGGGAGTTTGCTGATTGTTTCCTCTGTTGTACGTAAGTGCAGACCTGGTCTCAATTCAGATTACTCTCAAAACTAAGCAAACGTGAGTCAATGTACTTGCAAAGTCTTATATTTAAGATACTGGTCAAGGTCGCCAATTGAATAAATCAAGTTTGGTTTGACTGCGATCGGTTTTGCTTAAACCTGAATCAAGTGTATGTCGCTCTGTTGTACACAAGTACAGACCTGTCACCGCTGGCTTGATTCTTAAAATTGATTCTCTTATATTCTTTCTAAATTTGGAAACTATGTTCTTGTCTGGGCTAAAGGGGTATGTCTATGGTGGGGACCACGGTGAAATATTCATACTAATAATAAAAGGTTAGCTCGCAGACACGGATGTAACATGTTTAAGTGGAAAAACAATACCAGTAATCGTCTTGAAATAATTTTTATACTAGGTGTATTAAATGTGCTAAGTAAATTTAAAGTGGAGAACTATACTGATGATTGAAATAACACTTACTATTTGCTAATAATTGCATGTTGGCCTGATATGATCCCTAAGCAGACTTAAAACAATCTTATCCCCAATTTATGTTAATCTTTGTTCTTTGTTTTTCATTTATAAAGAAAAATACAAAAAGATTTTATTTCTATGTTATTTTCTTCAATATCACATATCTTGTTAAAGTCAAATATTGAAGATGCAAAGGATGTCAGCTATTCTCCAAAGATTGTGAAGATAATTCTATCGGAGAAGCTGCTGATGATTGAGAGATGGTCACTGAGTTTGAAGATCTTATTGTATGATAAATTTGTGTCAGTCACATGAATTTGGACATCAAGATTTCTTTGAAGACCATGCTATCTCAAAGGGGGAGTTTCTGATTGTCAAAGACATGAAAGAGTTTGTTGATGAAGACTAATTGAAGATTTATTTGACCAAGCTGCTGACAAGGGGGAGTTTGTTGGTGCATTTTGTGTGTCAGTCAGTTGGTCAAACTATTGTAATTGTTAAAGTCAATTAGTCTGCATATGTATAGTGTTCAGTGCGTAAACAAAATGTAATTATAGAATATACATAGAATGGTGACATTGTAATTGGGCCTACGACGTTGGGTCAGACGTCGCAAGGGTCTGGGCCTGCGACGTTGGGCTTAACGTCGCAGGGTCCGATAGGTGTGATATAAATAGCGAGTTACAAGTTAGTTTTAGGTTTGGACTTGGTGAGTGTGTATGTGAGCCGTTTTCAGAGTGAGAGAGAAGTGAGAATGAGATTGTAAACGAGTTTGTGTTTGATGATTGTAACGTTTTACTTTCAAGTGTGAATATATACAAAAACGTTATATAGAAATCGTGTGTTCGTGAATAATATATTGATTGTTTATCATTCCGCAATAGCAATCAATAACGATCCGATTAGATTCGAAGTGTACGGGACTATCACACAACCCGCATATTACTAACAAAGTCGAACTCAAATTATAACTAGTAATTTAGCTAATAACTATTTATCTCTTTAGCCAACAAATTGCTAGAATTTCTAACTTTGCAACTAGTTAATTACTACTTTACAACTTGTAATTATAAACACAACCAGATTATATGAAACCCTTTACTCGACAAGAATCTACAATCATATAATCTTAAATACATAATAGTAAACAATATGTAGAGGTCAAATCTTATGGTTACAACCATTTTCACATAATCAATTAGCATCCTATCACACCAATTTGGATGCTAAATCAACACCTGATAATACCATGCGTCATCAGCATTGGTATTTCAACAACACAAGGTGCGGCCATTAATCACCTATTTAACAATATTAACAGAATGTTATTCACAATCCACTGACCTCTACTTTGCTTAACTCATCTTTCAATCCATATTAGTTGCAATTAATCATATACACATCTCTTGCCATAGGTACTACATTAATAACAAATATGTGGTTTACTACTCTTTCATTTTAGTCAATCATTGACTATTTCTCAACTACAGGTCAACATCTTTTACTTGTTATTTTAAAACCACTTAACTTTATCTGGTACTTAGTAGCCTCAACAATTACATATGAAATAGCATAATATAAATATGTTGGCTAGACGTCATCATATTATGTCATTTACATTTCATTTTCAGGCCACTTCATACCATCAATCTTCAAAGTGATTAATCTTTAATGTCACATATATCGTTAACAACGATATCACATTTTACACATATATAATAACACTTTTACAGCAGGTATACGATCAAGTATTGACTTGTTAACACTTCCCATTTCTCACTTTTAGTGTGAAACTACTCATATAATTAGGTTGATTTAATCAACATAGACATGTAATACTCTTCCCACTATCCCATTAGTATAGATGTAATGTCCAACACAATTACATCAATCAACACGTTTATTACCTGGTTCAATACTAATCACTAGTTACACCACTTAATACTTATAGTACATTTAGTACTAAACACTTTGTCAATACTATGTGTAATATTCAACACATATTCATCAATCTATACACCTTTAGTTGAATTACAATTGAGCATTTCATGTTCAACTATAACATAGATATAAACGCACGTACTTATCTCGCAAACTCTTAAAATGCTCAATTCAACACTTTCTAATACACTACATGATGCTATTACTTCTTTATATTTCAATTAGTCCACAAAACTCACTAATTTATGTTAACCAGCTACATCAGTTGGCAACAATCACCAATACCTTGTATGCATATTTTGCAATTAAATAAACAGCTTGAGTATAACTCATACCCAATAAAACATGTGGGCTTTTTAAAACAAGTTCTAGTATTATATTTAGTCATAGGAATGATCCCTGGGCATAAAGAAACATAAGCCCAATACAAAACGTAAGTCAAAAGTCCAAAATAAAGTCCGAACAACAGTAAAATACCATTTTCGGGCCCCAAACGACCCCGAAGTGCCCAAAACTGACAGGGCTCATGATAAAGCATGAGCTTTGACCGTTGGGCTGTTTCCGAGTGATCATGTAAATTTCGTCTTATTCGGACACTAAAATTGTATAACGGAAATTCTCCGCTAAACGTCATTTCAAACGTCGGATAAGAGGGAATCCGATTTTATCACCAAACCAACCTTACCCGATCGGCTAAGGGTCATAGCCGATCGGCTAAGTAAACATACCCGATCGGCTCTCCACTAACCGATCGGCTATCACAACGATTTCGAGACTTTTGTTCGGACATTAGCTACGGTAATCGTTTTGTTCTATTTAAGCCGTTCGGCTAACTTTATCCGATCGGGTGGAATCTTATACCCGATCGGCTCAGTAACCATAGCCGATCGGCTCAGTTTCTAAGCCGACACTATGTGCAGTTTTCCAAATTTCAAACGGGCATATCTCCTAAACCGTAAAGAGTTAGGGTCTGAAATTTTACGGGCACGTTCATATGACCAAAATGAAACTTTATCTTTTTACACTTTTTCAATTTACACGTTTTACGAGAAAACGGACGCATGACTCATTTTGGGCCATTTTAACCATTTTGGTTGACACGCCATATTCCAATTGGCTTAGTTTCTGACTTCAACCCTTTGCCAACATGTTCCTATATACATTTGGGACGTGTTGTGACACCCCCAATTTCATGATTTGCGGAAGCTCGATTTGGGTGTCACTAATCAATATACAAAGCACATAAGATATAATGAACGACCACTATATGCGTCGTTTTAAACTTGTATTAATAAAGTAAACGTTTACATCAAAATAATGTTACATTAGCTCAGTTCCTGAAATTGAGAGATTACATAGCATAATTACTTTCACAAAATATAATAATGCAATCAAATCTCTAGTTGTATGTATGCTGACTCGAGCTAATAGTCCCTGCCTGTGCAGCCAACCTACTGCTGGGTACCTGTGATACATGCTAAAATGGGTCAGCGAAAACGCTGGTGAGCTCACAGGTTTGTATGTCAATGTATAGTTGTAAGAACCGCAAGATTTATATTGAATTTAAAATGCAATTAAGCA
Source organism: Helichrysum umbraculigerum (assembly GCA_949592205.1). Taxonomy (NCBI): domain Eukaryota; kingdom Viridiplantae; phylum Streptophyta; class Magnoliopsida; order Asterales; family Asteraceae; genus Helichrysum; species Helichrysum umbraculigerum. Next base: position 64,854,774 of record CATIUR010000006.1, read on the forward strand.
AAATAAAAGTTATACAATCCATGAGCACATAGTCTGAGCTTAACTAGAGCGCTAGGTTCAATTAAGGAAACCTAACTGATTTGCCTCCTACGAGTGTCTAATACACACTCGTCTTCCTAAATGCTAATACATCCGTTTGACTGGCAAGTGCGTGCTAACCCGGATGAGGATTGTCAATCCCATATGATATCATATACTAACATTCACGCTACTACGTATTACCAGACTATGCTATAGAGGACTTTAAATTGATTAGTTGAAACTCATGTAGTATTCGATAGTTTGTACTTGTGTTCTACTTGTAAAACAAAATGAGCAGTAATATCACACCCCTGATTGAAAAGCAGTAAAATGGGGGCCATGAGACTCACCTGAGTCTTGAAGTGTTTAATTTAATAAACTTGAAGTAATTAGCTGTGAATTGGTGTCCAAAGACTTGAAACCTGAATGTGTCCACGACACTTGAATTGTTATTAATTGTATCGGTATCTCGAAAGTCTACAATTGAAATCGTTTGTTTAACTTGATGTCCAAATTACCCCAATTTGGTTGATTGTATTGTTACAAGTTACTACGACTTGTTTGATTGAATTGATACAAGTTACAACGACTTGTTTGATTTTGAAGTATGTTTTGAAAACGCGTACGGCCCGTTGGTGATTTTTTGTAATGATAGTTCTAAAATGTTATTATTGCGTTTGCTACAGTGATTTGCTACAGTGATTTGCTACAGTAAATTTGACTTTTCTACAGTAACTTTGACTTTAAAATTCTGGTTTATGCGTCACTAATGGGCGTCACTAGGGGGCTTGTGCGTCACTAGTGGAGTGTCGGTATATAGTGTCGGTTGGCAAGACTATGCATCACTACGATAGTGTCGCATGAAATTGAAGTTCAGTAGTAGGCGGCACTTAGGTAGTGTCGCTATGAAGTGTCGGCATAGTATATAGGGCGTCACTAGCCCAGTGTCGGGTATCGTAGTAAGGCGTCACTTATCTAGTGACGGTACACAGTGTCTGGTAATAAAATAGGCCGTCACTTATCTAGTGACGGTGTATAGTGTCGGGTAAAAAGATATGGCGGCACTTAACAAGTGTCGCTAGGTAGTGTCGGTATATGTATAGACGTCACTTAAGTAGTGACGGTTAGGAGCCAACATTTGGTCTTAGGCGACACTTAGGGAGTGTCGGTATCGGGGGTATAGCGACACCTAAGGAGTGACGCTGGAAGTGACGCATATCTGGGTTCGTCTATGCGACACTATCGTCTGTTTGACGGATTTTGGCCCAAAAACATGTTTTCCGGTGACCGTTGGTTACAAAACTTTTACCCAACCCTCCAATGGACATTTTAAGCTTACCAAAACAATAATCTATGAAAAGTAAGTAAAATCGAGAGGTTTCGTCATTTGTCGGAAACTTACAAAGTGGCGAATCGAGAATCCGAAAAGGTGAAGTTGTAGATCGTGATGTGGTGAGTCTTTTATTCCAAAGCGGCTTGAAGATCCGAGGTCGTTTAGTGTGTTTATTTTGTGATTTTGATGGTGATGATAATGGTGGTGGTGGGTGATTAGAGAGAAAAAGAAAGAAAGAGAGAGAATAAAGAAAAGAGAAATGAAGGAAAAAGGAAGATGGTGGTGGTTAAATCCCCACCAATTTTCAGTCCGTGCACTGCGCCCCGTGCGGTGTTCGTTTCCCGCTTGTTTAAATGTTACATATTTATTTTATACATTTAAGTGTCCGTTTTAAATTACAAATCATTATAAAATATTTTATGGTAATATTTTACCAAATATCTATTTATGGTATTTAAAATGAAATTCGTTTTATTTGTTTGCATGTTATTTATACAATACGAATTGACTACGAAATATTACAATAAATAGTATTCTGAATAAAATTGAGTTATTAAATAATATTTGTATTACTCAATAAAATTGTTCACCAACGTCCGTATTTATTGTATCGAAATTCATTCGATTTGAAACTCGTACGGTTTAGACAATCCGCATAATTGTGTGGATATATATTCAACAGTATATATAATAATTGATACATTAATTAGCCTAATCACCGAACTAATTACATGTATTACATCTTGATTAGGCCCTAATTACTAGCCTAATTTTGACGGGTGTCACACGTGTGGGCATATTCATCACTTTCATACACTTATTCTACATCGTTTAACTCTTTGAACCGTTTATGGGTCCAAATGAACACTTTTATCGAATTTAACCATATTGGCCACCATAACCCTTTCAACACACATTTCCACTATATTTATAACTTTAAGTCACTTTAACATTCATTATACTCGAACCACCACTCATTTTAAACATTTAACCAATAAGTGACCCATTTGGGCACTTTAACGACCCGTTTGGGTTTCCGCCCACATGATCACTATTCTAACATTCAATTTACACTTCTTTGACTATTCTAAGTCAAACAAAACTGTTTTCACTATTGGTGTCATATTATAACCTTACAACACCAATTTCACATAAAGCCATCATATCTACATCAATTACAACAAGTATTCAACAATGACTTTTTCACAAGACTGTCAACACATATAGAATTTTGTTAACCATTTTGACTTTCTTACTTTACCACTTCTAATACATAGATCATAATTCAACCGAAATCATGATCAATACTACACACAAACATTTAGCCACATTTATCACTTTATAACATAGCTATTACCAAGTTGTCACTACCACATTTAACTTTGACTTTTCCAAGTCAAACACACACTTTCCAATCAATAGACATTTTCTAATTTAAACCACAACATGACTCCAAAACTATTGATTGCGATATACCAATATCTCATCAATTTCACTATAAAGAGTCACATTAATTCAGTTTATCATGTAGCAACTAATTCCCTTGCAAGGATTCATAATCACACCTTGCATTTATCAGATTATAATCATACAAAGATTTATACTTTATTTTCATATCGTAGACACACTTAAATCCAAATAATACAACTGTTACACCTTATTCAACAATGTGTCTACACAGTTTCAACACTTATCCTGTCATTTCAAGTTCATTCAGAATTACTCATTAACATTTCTATCATCATATTAACAAGTAATAATCATCAATGACTCATCACTGGGGAATCATATCATTCTGACTCAATTTACTTTACTACTAATCATATCATAGCAAAATAATCAATTCAAGCTTATTGAAATTCACTAAGCTTATAGAGAAGTACCTGATACACTTAGGCCCACGAATATTGAGGAATCATTAAGAATACCATTCGGTTCCTCATGTTCCTCCGTCTCTGCAACCAAAACAACACTCTTGCATCTTGTTAATCGTTTGTACATATTCAATTACCACTTTCTCATACAACCACTAATCCCGTACCCTGGAACGTTTGACTTGACACAAATCTAGGTTTGGGATTGAACATCTTACAATGTTCAATTCACCGAAACTTATGCTCTGATACCAACTTTATAACACCCCTCATTTTACACTCATTTAAATATAATAAACCTGGAAGCGTTAGTCCAAATTTCAACATTTACAAGTTACATCATTTAATATATTTCTAAAATCAAACTAATTCAAATCATAGTTTATCAACATGGGTGTTATATGAAAACAAGATATAACAATGATTTATACAATTCAAATATTAGAGTAACCCATCGCGGTCAAACATTCCTTCCAGTCCAACTTCTTGCCCACCCTTATTATAATCAATCCTACAAGAAGTATTAATGTGGGGGATTAGCATAACGCTAAGTGAGTGAATAAATAAACAACAGCCCAACTTAGCATAACAACTTTGTGTACAAAAACTTTGTGTACAACAACTAACCATATACACTCAACACGTCTGTTTATCAAATACAACTAGCGTCAAAGAGGACCGGTGGTTCTTGAGGTAACACCTTCTCAAAGAACACTTTAAAACCAACTGCAGGCCCATACAGAGGTTTAACCGACTACTTGGTGCTATAACCCAAACAACACATGCTACGACAATAATACTTGTACTAAGACCCTATGTTATCCAAACAATAGCAAACCCAAGCCCAGCCCAGATGTCTGCTGGCCTCTGAATCAACTGGTGGCCAAAGGCAATACAACAAGCGATCACATAGCCACATACTCATCATGTATCATATCAGACTAACAGTCTATCAACAGTATTATTATTAAACCAAAATATTCACGGCAACTGAATCAATAATAATACGTTTACCCGTTGTAACCAAACCTGTTACAACTAAATCACACTGAGGTTTATAGATCCACTCACCGAATACCTCAGTCGTCCACTTAGTAGTCTAATGTCATTGAGTCTTCTCCATATTCGAGAATACAACAGAATAACACGAGTCAGTTACTTGTCTCAAAATCTATATAACCTCATTTCAATATGTTTACATCAACAAATCTCTAAATCAATCGACTACTCAAAATCATCAATCAATCATTCTCATTGGATTAATCACATTTAACTCAATTATCCAATTTCATGGATTATTACTTAATCATAACTTATTATCATAATAATCACTTTAATTATTACTAATCAACATGGTTAAACCATTACCAAGGTTATTTACATCAAACATTAAGAATTCCTCAAAACTCCTATACTAGGTTTAAGGAATACTTAACCAATTAAGTTGCAACTTTACTCTTTAATTCTCAATTAAGTGTTCTAATTAGTAAAAAATACTAATTTCATCATGTAACCCATCAAACCCATCAAATTCATCATAATCATTATAACCCTCATGAACACTTCTCAATTCCTTCAATTCTAAGTTAGAGCTTAGGTTATAATCCTCATTTAATCATCAACTAACAACTATACAAGCATTACAAACTTCAATTTCAAGTTAATCATCTTAATTCTATCAAATACACAAAACCCATTTTCTAGGGTTTATATAAATCAAGAAATCAACACTTACAAGATGATTAGAAGGATAAAGAGATGATTAATTCACGTTTTGTAAGCTTGAATCAAAGTTTTATAGCTTCAATTTCACTTGGAGCTTTGTTTCACAATTCAAAATCGTCCCTGTGTATGGTTTATGGTTCGGTCAGACTACAAACAGGAAGAAAACACTTTTGATTTCTCAAGAACTTGAAGTTTGATGATGAATTAGGGTTTTGAAACCTTTCTCTCGCTCCCACGATCTCTCTGGAATAATTTTGAAGGTTTCATACGGATTAAACATATATATTAGATAATATGTGTACTAGTTTTGTCCCCTTTTAGATCTATTGTCTGGAACTTAAAAATCATTTACGGGGAAAAACTATTTTATTTTACCGTCAACTATATTAATTTAAAACAAGTAATAATTTACTAGTCACAATAAATTATTCGTCTCTTTTCCCCATTTATTTTCAAATGACACAACGAACCTATTTTCTGACACATTAAATAATACTTCAAAGTCAGAAAATATTAAAATATTACTAGACCCGATAATTGGGTGTTACAAATCTCTCCCCCTTAAAGAGATTTCGTCCTTGAAATCTGATCACACTTAATTACTCATTACTGCATGCACACAAGAGGTGTGCACAATTTAAAATAACTTATGCATATAACCATCATGCATATCCTTAGTCATACAAACATAGAATGTGCATACATTACACTCTATTTAAAGATATTATTTCATCAACTTACACACAATCAATGTGTATTTCAACTGAATTCACGTAAACACATAAGTTGTGCTTTGTACTCTATTTAATTTACTATCCCATAATGCAATATCCAGCATAAAGGGTAGTATCATCAACTATTTAATCACAATAAATACGCCTATCATATGTTACCCCTGTGATTAATTCATAAATATAAGTACATGTTTTCAATTCTTTCCACATGCACATGATGAATGTACATGATTCTATCTTTTCTCCTTGCACATACACTGTGCACATATCCTGCTTCTAATAAGTTAAGTGATCACTTACACGACCCTTCATAACTAATCATGTAACAATTTAAAACACTTAATCACTTAAAATAAGTGAAACACATAGTTACATGAACCCTTTATCTTTACAACAATAGCAATGATGGTAATGAATACCACAACCCGCATATTACTAACAAAGTCGAACTCAAATTATAACTAGTAATTTAGCTAATAACTATTTATCTCTTTAGCCAACAAATTGCTAGAATTTCTAACTTTGCAACTAGTTAATTACTACTTTACAACTTGTAATTATAAACACAACCAGATTATATGAAACCCTTTACTCGACAAGAATCTACAATCATATAATCTTAAATACATAATAGTAAACAATATGTAGAGGTCAAATCTTATGGTTACAACCATTTTCACATAATCAATTAGCATCCTATCACACCAATTTGGATGCTAAATCAACACCTGTTAATACCATGCGTCATCAGCATTGGTATTTCAACAACACAAGGTGCTGCCATTAATCACCTATTTAACAATATTAACAGAATGTTATTCACAATCCACTGACCTCTACTTTGCTTAACTCATCTTTCAATCCATATTAGTTGCAATTAATCATATACACATCTCTTGCCATAGGTACTACATTAATAACAATTATGTGGTTTACTACTTTTTCATTTTAGTCAATCATTGACTATTTCTCAACTACAGGTCAACATCTTTTACTTGTTATTTTAAAACCACTTAACTTTGTCTGGTACTTAGTAGCCTCAACAATTACATATGAAATAGCATAATATAAATACGTTGGCTAGACGTCATCATATTATGTCATTTAAATTTCATTTTCAGGCCACTTCATACCATCAATCTTCAAAGTGATTAATCTTTAATGTCACATATATCGTTAACAACGATATCACATTTTACACATATATAATAACACTTTTACAGCAGGTATACGATCAAGTATTGACTTGTTAACACTTCCCATTTCTCACTTTTAGTGTGAAACTACTCATATAATTAGGCTGATGTAATCAACATAGACATGTAATACTCTTCCCACTATCCCATTAGTATAGATGTAATGTCCAACACAATTACTGTAACACCTCTCAAATTTAAACGCGATTAATTACGTTAATCACTTGCATTATTAGGCTAATTCCCTACTTGAGTGAATTCACAACATATTTTAGAGGTAAGTCTAGCAATGCCCAACTAGATAATACGCGTAGTATTACGAATTTGTATTTAGATGTAATTACATACGAATCGAATTTTAAAACAAACGCGACAAAAATATACGACTGTTGGTGAACAAAATTATTTAATAAAACGAAATTATTAAATAACGATATTAACAATTAAACATTTGACAAAAATAATCACAAATCATTTTATAACGCAAAAACGTTAAAATGTATAATTAAAAATAAACGGAGTCAAAAATTGTATAACTAAATTTTATGAATTTTATAAAAGATCCTAATTAAAATAAAATAAAATAGGTAATTAAAAATGTACTAGTTAAAATAAATTTAATAAATAACGATCGGGTAAACAAACACGGAGCGCAAACACGGAGACGGAAAAATGGGGAACAAAACCCCATCCACCTCCCCCATTTCCTTTTCATTTTCACCATCTCATTTCTCTCTCTTTACTCTCTTTTCTCTCAACTTTCTCTCTCTCTAAAAACCACTAAAAACAACTACAAAATCAACAAGAACAACAACAAATCGTACACACAACATCATCAAACTCGTCATCATCATCATCATCTACACAAGGATTCAAGCTCAAAATCACCATTTTTATCTTCATCTTCAAACTCCACCTAACTTTCGGATTTCACCCGATTTGGTATGAAAACTCACTTTTCTTTCACTTTTACTTCATTATAATAGTTTACAAACATGTTACAAGTCAATATATGAAAGATCTAAACGTTTTTGGGTTAAAAATCACGATTTTGTTCGAACAGCCCGTAACGTCGCATCTGGGTTGGTCCAAATGCGACGTCATGCACAACGTCGCTATGTCGTCGCACATGTCGTCGCACCTGACGTCGCACCTGACGTCGCACCTGACGTCGCACCTGACGTCGCTATGTCGTCGCCATGTCGTCGCACATGTCGTCGCATCTGACGTCGCACCTGACGTCGCATCTGACGTCGCACCTGACGTCGCTATGTCGTCGCACACGTCGTCGCACATGTCGTCGCACCTGACGTCGCACCTGACGTCGCACATGACGTCGCCAAGTCATCGCCACGTCGTCGCCATGTCGTCGCCATGTCGTCGCAAGTTTCAGAACCTAATAACAATACTTTGAAATACTTTTACAAAACCATCACCAACGAGTCGTACGAATTTACAAATAAGCAATGATCTTTCATGGATGAACGAGTAACATGGTTTGGATTGTTATCCAACCACTTATACGACTATTTCCTACGTTTAGGATGTTAGTGACTTACCCGGACTACGCTTTGCTAGCGCTTACACATTTCTAATTAACTCAACAGGTGAGTTCACAGCCCCTACTTTTACTGATTTAACTACTTTTGAACAGGGGTGGAAAACATAGTCAACTGTTTTACTTATTGCCATAACTGCTTTTACTTATATGATTGTTTAATCATACTTGTTTACTCGAACAATTAGAGCACTTTGAACTATTAGACTATTGAACAAACTGATATTTATGAAATAACATTCTCATATTGACACACTGAACGAATGGGATAACTTATTAGACAAACTGTTTTAACTAGACCGGAGAACGACCGGTAAATTGTTTTGCAATCGACTGTAAACCTTTAAACTTATTTGGTATACCGGAGAACGACCGGTACTTTTATGTAAACGCTGGAGAACGACCAGCTACGTATTTTAGTGCCAGAGAACGACTGGCCAAGGGACGGGAGAACGACCCGTGCGTCTTGGATGGGAGAACGACCCATGCCTTTGTTGGACGGGAGAACGACCCGTGCGTAACTAGACCGGAGAACGACCGGTAAACTGTTTTTGTTGAACGGGAGAACGACCCGTGCGTATTTGGCCGGAGAACGACCGGTACTGTTTGTAATACGCTGGAGAACGACCAGCACGTGTTTTTAAACTGACATTTTGGGTAACATCCCAAGTATCTATTTTGGGCGAACAACCCACTAAACTAAACTTTGGGCGAACAACCCACTAACCGGTACTTTGGGCGAACAACCCACTAAACGTGTATTTGGATAAACTTCCGCTAAACTTATTCTCGACTATTATGGCAATACTATTTGTGAACGTATTTGGATAACAACTGTGCTTACAAACTTGGTTCAACTTGTGTAAACTTAAAACCTGTGAATTCACTCAACCTCGTTGTTGACTTTTACTATGTTTTCCAGGGAATTAGCTGCACATGTAAGAATCGCCAACACACATGGAGAATTAGGCGACCCGTGAAGTTTTAGGATGCCAACTTTTTGGAAACATATGGATTTCTCTAGTATAACTGAAACTGTTTTAGTCATATTCCAGAAATCTACTTTTGTAAACTTATTACTTTAAACTTGTACGATTCGATGAATCGTAAACTTTGTAATTAATATTTTTGGCATCTTAATATATTATGTTCTGTTGTAATCATATGCTCTGATACGTATGCATGTACAATGTTGACGTGGCACCCCCAGCCAATACTAATGCTTCCGCTAATCAAAACCGACGAATTTGGGGGTGTTACAATTACATCAATCAACACGTTTATTACCTGGTTCAATACTAATCACTAGTTACACCACTTAATACTTATAGTACATTTAGTACTAAACACTTTGTCAATACTATGTGTAATATTCAACACATATTCATCAATCTATACACCTTTAGTTGAATTACAATTGAGCATTTCATGTTCAACTATAACATAGATATAAACTCACGTACTTATCTCGCAAACTCTTAAAATGCTCAATTCAACACTTTCTAATACACTACATGATGCTATTACTTCTTTATATTTCAATTAGTCCACAAAACTCACTAATTTATGTTAACCAGCTACATCAGTTGGCAACAATCACCAATACCTTGTATGCATATTTTGCAATTAAATAAACAGCTTGAGTATAACGCATACCCAATAAAACATGTAGGCTTTTTAAAACAAGTTCTAATATTATATTTAGTCATAGGAATGATCCCTGGGCATAACGAAACAAAAGCCCAATACAAAACGTAAGTCAAAAGTCCAAAATAAAGTCCGAACAACAGTAAAATACCATTTTCGGGCCCCAAACGACCCCGAAGTGCCCAAAACTGACAGGGCTCATGATAAAGCATGAGCTTTGACCGTTGGGCTGTTTCCGAGTGATCATGTAAATTTCGTCTTATTCGGACACTAAAATTGTATAACGGAAATTCTCCGCTAAACGTCATTTCAAACGTCGGATAAGAGGGAATCCGATTTTATCACCAAACCAACCTTACCCGATCGGCTAAGGGTCATAGCCGATCGGCTAAGAAAACATACCCGATCGGCTCACCACTAACCAATCGGCTATCACAACGATTTCGAGACTTTTGTTCGGACATTAGCTACGGTAATCGTTTTGTTCTATTTAAGCCATTCGGATAACTTTATCCGATCGGGTGGAATCATATATGTAACATCCTCTCTTTTAGTCCGGTAATTTCTAATTTTAAATTGATATATTTAATCGTATTAGAAATTATTTGATATTATTTGTTTATTTGCGAAACTTAATTAAATAAGCCTCAGGACTTATTGTGCTTAGTAAATTATTGTTTGTTTTAATTTACTATAGTTGACGGTGAAATAAAATAAGTTTCTCGCAGATGATTTTTTAGGTTCCGGGCAATAGATTGAAAGGGGACTAGTTTTAAGCGAATGCGGGTCGGTGTAAAATGTGAGCCGACTTATATAGTTTCCTTTTTAGGAAAGTTTCTTTACTTTCCATTTTTAGAAACAAAACCCTAAAACCCTTTAAAACCCTTGAACCTACAAGCTAGAAATCTTGAAATCAATTCCAAATAGTGATCTTGAGGTGATTTTGATCTTGATCCTAGCTAGTTAATCATCACCATCATCTTGTTCCTATTTCTAAGTGGTAAGTGAATTGAATTAACTTAACTAGATAATGATAGTTGATGTTGTATGAGGATTTTGATGTTTGGGATTTGATACTATATGATAGTACATGTTATAGTGACTAATTGTTATGTCTAAAGTGATCATAGAACTGGTTTTGATGAATTTTAGAAATTTAGTTCGAGCAGGGTTTTGGAGCTGTTGGGGGTTTACTGGTGCAGGGGGTGAACCCGGCGGGTTTCACCTGTACCCGGCGGGTAGTATGCCTAAACCGGGGATTCGGCGGTTAGAACCCGTACCCGGCGGCTCCTACAGCCTTTAAAACGTATTTAGGTTCTGTTACCGCAACTTTTAATTCACCCGGTGGCTTATTCATGTGAACCGGCGGGTAGTAGGTGGAAGCCGGCGGGTATGTACCTAAGCCGGCGGGTTGTGTGGTATTCCAGCAATGTTTGTTTTAACTTTTAACACTTGTTCTAACTTGTTAGTTGCATTGTAAATGTTACTTATTGAATGTTAATGCATGATAATTGTTATACTTAGGGACTTATGAAGTTTGTAGCATTAATTGAGTTAAGTCCCTAATGATTTAAAGTGATGTAAATCAAGTGTTTACGATCTCGATTTCTAACTTTTACCTGATTGATAATTCTCAGATAAGCAAAGAGCTCAGCGAGATAAGACAGCTGAGTAAGTGAAACGAGATAATCAGGTGAGTGGATTTGAAACTCACAGTTTGATTTGGTTGTGTCAGTTTGATTTCAATCAGTAATTATAGGATTACTATTGATAGTATGTTAACCTTGAAATGATATGCCATTTGATTGGTTGTTTGTTGAACATTAAATTGAAATGTATAATCCAGAGGTCAACTAGATTGTTGGTTGGACTTGATTGCTAATGTTGGTCAACACAGGGTTGCGTACATGTGTTGATGGAGATTAGCATTTAGTTAGCGGTTAATCACTGTTTTGGCCTACAGTTGATGTAAGTGTTCTGATGGGGCCACCCGGCACAGGGTCCTTAGGAACCACCGTTCCTCTTGACGATATTTGTTGCATTATTGATTGTGAACAGATTACTAGCTAAATTGAATTGTAGTTGATTATTCATTCACTTAGCTTCGTGCTAATCCCTTAATTTACTTCCTGCAGGTGATGTATATTATGTGGGTAGTCAGGAAGGACGTTTTGATGCTGGGAATGTTTGAAACTTGCAACTCTGATCCAGTTTGTAATAAATGATGTTTTATAGTATATAATGCCCCGGGTTTGTAAACATGTTAATTATGGTTGTTTAGTAGTTAAACATATTGTACAAAGGGTTGCGAAAATTTCTAGCAGGTTTTAATAGAATATGTATTTCAAGTAGTCGCTTCCGCCAGACTTAATATTATATTGTTGTATTAAATGAGGGGCGTTATAAGTTGGTATCAGAGCAATAGTTTGGGGCAATTGAATATGATTGTATGTTCAATCCTAAACTTTGATTGTGTTGTGTCAAACATTCTTGGGAAAGGGATTATGTACTGAATGTGAATCGGTTAGTAGAATAGGTGCTAACGACTAATGATTTGTAAGCTGTTGTGGTGTTTACAGATATGGCGGATAACGAGCAACTACCTGTTAACCCTAATAATGCCTCAAGGCCTGAAGTTGCTGCTGAGACTCATGATGACCGGAATGAAAATGCTGGTACTTCTTTCCATGCTAGAGAGGAGGTAGAAAGGGACCAGTATTTGCTTCATTTGGAAGAGGAAAACCAAGCGCTTAGAATGTATAAACAACAAAAAGAGGCTGAATCATCTCATCCTGTGTTTGGTACGATTTCACCGCCAAAGCAAAAGGTGTGTTCTTTTAAAACCTTTATGAGCAGTAATCCGTCTGTGTATTCGGGTAGTACAAATCCTTCTGTAACTATGGATTGGCTAAGAGATGTTGAGAAGAAATTTGAAGTTTGTCAATGTGAAGAGGAATTGAAAGTTCCTTATGCATCTCAACTTTTGAAAGGAGCAGCTATGAATTGGTGGGATTCGATTACTTCTGTTTTATCTCCTTTTCAGAAAGCATCTATCCGATGGTCAGATTTTCGCAATGAAGTTTGTAAACAGTATTGTTCCAACTTTGATATGGCTCGGATTAGAAAAGAGTTTATGGATTTGCAGTTAATTGATAACATGTCAATGGATGATTTGATAAATCAGTTCACAGAGAAACTCAGGTTTGTTCAGCAGTGGGTTCCCGATGAGAGAACTCAAATAGACCAGTTTGTGGGTACTTTACCAAATCATTATCGAACTACAGTGAGGTTAGCTAATTCACTTCCTCATGCTTTCATGTTAGCTCGATCTGTTGATAGCGATTTGAGACCTCAAGAGATGCCAAGGAAAGAGGTGACTTCTCAGAAACCTAAAAGTGAACCTTCTGGTAAAGGTAAACAACGGTGGCAAGGAAATCAGCAGGGTAAGAAACAAGAAAGTCGTGGTGGTACTTCTGATCGTCCCAATTGGTGTATTAAGTGTAGAGCTAGACATTTTGGGCCGTGTACTGTGCAAACCACTAGATGTGTGAAATGTGGTGTGATTGGGCATGAAGCCAAAGATTGTGTTTTTCCTACTTATGTGTGCTGGAATTGCCATAAGGAAGGTCATCGTGCAAATCAGTGTTCTGAGGCTAAGAGACAGGGTTCGGGGACAGTTGTTGGTTCATCAGCTTCTTCTGGTCAGAAGCGGAAGACTCCGCCATCTGCAGTTAGTAGGGCTTTTCAAATGACAGTTGATGAAGCTGTCCATACAGATGACGTAATCACGGGTACTTTTCTTGTAAATTCTGTACCAGCTCGTGTTTTGTTTGATTCTGGTGCAAATTGTTCGTTTGTATCTGTGTACTTCTGTGATAAGTTGAAAATGATGCCTACTGTGATAACAAACCCAGTTGAGGTAGAAATAGCTAGTGGCAAATCGGTTCCTGTTACCACCTCGGTAATTGGAGCTAGTATTATGATAGATAGCCAGACTTTTCCAATTTCCTTTCTGTTGATGCCAATTGCTAGTTTTAATGTGATTATTGGTATGGATTGGTTAAGTCAGTATAAAGCAAGCATAGATTGCCACAATAAGCTGATTAGAATTCCAATCTCTGAAAAGTCATATGTCGTGGCTCGAGGAGAACGGGATAATGTTTGTATACCTTTGATTAGTATGATGAAAGCTAGGAAATCTTTGTCTAAGGGCTGTGAATCGTATCTAGCTTATGTGATTGATGCTAAGATAGAAAAGAAGTCCCTTTCTGATGTACCGGTTGTTTCTGAGTATCCGGAAGTATTCCCTGATGAATTACCTGGTTTACCACCGGTTAGGGAAGTTGAATACCAGATTGATCTTGTTCCTGGCTCTTCACCTATAGCCAAAGCCCCTTATAGATTAGCTCCGTCTGAAATACGTGAAATGATGAATCAGATACAGGAGTTGTTGGATAAAGGGTTTATTAGACCTAGTTCTTCTCCCTGGGGTGCACCAGTTCTGTTTGTGAAAAAGAAAGATGGGTCTTTTAGAATGTGCATTGACTATAGGGAATTGAATAAAAGGACAGTAAAGAATAAATATCCTCTGCCTCGGATAGATGATTTATTTGATCAGTTGCAGGGATCTTCATTTTATTCAAAGATTGATTTGAGATCAGGTTATCATCAAGTTCGTGTTAGGGATTGTGATATTCCTAAAACTGCATTTAGAACCAGATATGGTCATTTTGAATTTCTGGTTATGCCTTTTGGTTTGACGAATGCTCCAGCAGTTTTTATGGATTTGATGAACCGTGTTTGTCGACCTTTTCTTGATAAATTTGTGATTGTGTTTATCGATGACATTTTGGTATATTCTAAATCCGAATCAGAGCATGGAATGCATTTGAGGTTGGTATTGGAAACCTTAAAAAGAGAACATTTGTATGCAAAGTTTTCTAAATGTGAATTTTGGATTCGGGAAGTACAGTTTTTGGGTCATATTATTTGTAATGATGGTGTTAAAGTTGATCCTTCGAAAATTGAAGCTGTAATGAATTGGAAAGCTCCAAAGTCTGCTTCAGAAATAAAAAGTTTTCTTGGTTTGGCGGGTTATTACCGGAAGTTTATTAAAGATTTTTCTAAAATTGCCGGTTCGTTGACTAAATTGACCCGTAAGGATGAAAAGTTTATATGGACTGAACAACAGGAAACAGCTTTTCAGACTCTGAAACAGTTGTTATGTCAGACTCCTGTGTTAGCATTGCCAGATGGGTCCGATGATTTTATTGTTTATTGTGATGCATCTATTGCTGGTTTAGGTTGTGTATTAATGCAGCGAGATCGTGTGATTGCTTATGCTTCTCGTCAGCTCAAACCTCATGAAAGAAATTATCCTACCCATGATTTAGAACTTGCAGCAGTTGTGTTTGCTTTAAAAATCTGGAGGCATTACTTGTATGGTACCAAATGTGTTATTTGTACAGATCACAAGAGTCTTCAGTATATATTTTCACAGCAAGAGTTGAATATGCGGCAGAGACGATGGTTGGAATTAATCAAGGATTATGATTGTGAAATTAAATACCATCCAGGGAAAGCCAATGTGGTTGCTGATGCTTTAAGCCGCAAGGTAACTTCTGATCGAGTTTATTTTATGCGTTTAGAAGTTTCTTCTGATTTGGTGGCTCAGATAAAAGCTGCACAGTTAGAGGCTTTGTTAGATCATAATTTGAAATCTGAAATTATGTTGAATCGAAAGGAATTGTTATTGGATGATTCGAGAGGATTAAAAACCTTTCAGTCTCGTGTTTGGATACCTTTGTTTGGTGGTCTTCGGGATGTTATTCTGAATGAAGCCCATAAGTCCAGATTGTCAGTACATCCAGGAAATACTAAAATGTATAATGACTTGAAACCTTTGTATTGGTGGCCTACAATGAAGATGGATGTAGCAAGGTTTGTTAGTTCTTGTCATATTTGTTCTCAAGTTAAAGCTGAACACCAGAAGCCGTATGGGTCGTTGAAACAGCTCGAGATTCCTGAATGGAAGTGGGAACATTTGACTATGGATTTTGTAACCAAACTGCCTAGAACTGTCCGTGGAAATGACATGGTTTGGGTCATTGTTGATCGATTGACCAAGAGTGCTCATTTTCTAGCTACTAGTGATACTGCATCTCTGAGTAAGCTTGCACAGTTGTATATGAATGAGATTGTTACTCGGCATGGTATTCCATTATCGATTGTATCTGATAGGGATCCAAGGTTTGTATCTCATTTCTGGCAGAGTTTGCAGCATGAATTGGGTACACGTGTGAATCTTAGTACAGCTTATCATCCTCAAACCGATGGTCAGTCAGAACGTACGATTCAAACGCTTGAGGATATGTTAAGAGCTTGTATTCTAGAGTATGGTGGTTCTTGGGATTCTCATTTGCCATTGGTTGAGTTTGCTTATAATAACTCATATCATTCTAGTATTGGCATGCCTCCATATGAAATGCTTTATGGTCGCCGTTGTAGAACTCCAACTTGTTGGCTAGAGGCAGGTGAGAAACAGTTTGCAGGTCCAGACATTGTTCAGATGACAGCTGATAAAGTAGCAGTGGCTCGTGAAAAGTTGAAAGCTGCACGTGATAGACAAAAACAATATGCAGATCCTAAACGTCGACCTGTTACTTTTGTTGAAGGTGAACTTGTTTATCTGAAAGTTTCGCCTTGGAAAGGGGTAATACGGTTTGGGAAACGTGGCAAATTGGCTCCTCGATATATTGGACCGTTTAGAATTCGTCAGATTGTTAATGATCAGTCTGTTACATTGGATCTTCCTCCAGAGCTTACTGGTATTCATGACACGTTTAACATTTGTTATTTGAGGAAATGTAACGTTGAAGACCACTCTCAGATTCTTCCTTTGAAAGATTTGAAAGTTGATCAGAGTCAGAAGTTAGTTGAAGAACCCGTTGAAATTCTTGACAGAAAAGTAACCAAACTTAGGAAGAAACAGATTCCCATGGTGTTAGTGAAATGGAAACATAGCTTAGGTGAAAACCTAACGTGGGAAACAGAGGATAGTATGAGATCCAGATATCCTGGATTATTTGATCGTGATGAGATTTCGGGGACGAAATCTTTCTAAGGGGGGGAGAGTTGTAACATCCTCTCTTTTAGTCCGGTAATTTCTAATTTTAAATTGATATATTTAATCGTATTAGAAATTATTTGATATTATTTGTTTATTTGCGAAACTTAATTAAATAAGCCTCAGGACTTATTGTGCTTAGTAAATTATTGTTTGTTTTAATTTACTATAGTTGACGGTGAAATAAAATAAGTTTCTCGCAGATGATTTTTTAGGTTCCGGGCAATAGATTGAAAGGGGACTAGTTTTAAGCGAATGCGGGTCGGTGTAAAATGTGAGCCGACTTATATAGTTTCCTTTTTAGGAAAGTTTCTTTACTTTCCATTTTTAGAAACAAAACCCTAAAACCCTTTAAAACCCTTGAACCTACAAGCTAGAAATCTTGAAATCAATTCCAAATAGTGATCTTGAGGTGATTTTGATCTTGATCCTAGCTAGTTAATCATCACCATCATCTTGTTCCTATTTCTAAGTGGTAAGTGAATTGAATTAACTTAACTAGATAATGATAGTTGATGTTGTATGAGGATTTTGATGTTTGGGATTTGATACTATATGATAGTACATGTTATAGTGACTAATTGTTATGTCTAAAGTGATCATAGAACTGGTTTTGATGAATTTTAGAAATTTAGTTCGAGCAGGGTTTTGGAGCTGTTGGGGGTTTACTGGTGCAGGGGGTGAACCCGGCGGGTTTCACCTGTACCCGGCGGGTAGTATGCCTAAACCGGGGATTCGGCGGTTAGAACCCGTACCCGGCGGCTCCTACAGCCTTTAAAACGTATTTAGGTTCTGTTACCGCAACTTTTAATTCACCCGGTGGCTTATTCATGTGAACCGGCGGGTAGTAGGTGGAAGCCGGCGGGTATGTACCTAAGCCGGCGGGTTGTGTGGTATTCCAGCAATGTTTGTTTTAACTTTTAACACTTGTTCTAACTTGTTAGTTGCATTGTAAATGTTACTTATTGAATGTTAATGCATGATAATTGTTATACTTAGGGACTTATGAAGTTTGTAGCATTAATTGAGTTAAGTCCCTAATGATTTAAAGTGATGTAAATCAAGTGTTTACGATCTCGATTTCTAACTTTTACCTGATTGATAATTCTCAGATAAGCAAAGAGCTCAGCGAGATAAGACAGCTGAGTAAGTGAAACGAGATAATCAGGTGAGTGGATTTGAAACTCACAGTTTGATTTGGTTGTGTCAGTTTGATTTCAATCAGTAATTATAGGATTACTATTGATAGTATGTTAACCTTGAAATGATATGCCATTTGATTGGTTGTTTGTTGAACATTGAATTGAAATGTATAATCCAGAGGTCAACTAGATTGTTGGTTGGACTTGATTGCTAATGTTGGTCAACACAGGGTTGCGTACATGTGTTGATGGAGATTAGCATTTAGTTAGCGGTTAATCACTGTTTTGGCCTACAGTTGATGTAAGTGTTCTGATGGGGCCACCCGGCACAGGGTCCTTAGGAACCACCGTTCCTCTTGACGATATTTGTTGCATTATTGATTGTGAACAGATTGCTAGCTAAATTGAATTGTAGTTGATTATTCATTCACTTAGCTTCGTGCTAATCCCTTAATTTACTTCCTGCAGGTGATGTATATTATGTGGGTAGTCAGGAAGGACGTTTTGATGCTGGGAATGTTTGAAACTTGCAACTCTGATCCAGTTTGTAATAAATAATGTTTTATAGTATATAATGCCCCGGGTTTGTAAACATGTTAATTATGGTTGTTTAGTAGTTAAACATATTGTACAAAGGGTTACGAAAATTTCTAGCAGGTTTTAATAGAATATGTATTTCAAGTAGTCGCTTCCGCCAGACTTAATATTATATTGTTGTATTAAATGAGGGGCGTTATAATATACCCGATCGGCTAAGTAACCATAGCCGATCGGCTCAGTTTCTAAGCCGACACTATGTGCAGTTTTCCAAATTTCAAACGGGCATATATCCTAAACCGTAAAGAGTTAGGGTCTGAAATTTTGCGGGCACGTTCATATGACCAAAATGAAACTTTCCCTTTTTACACTTTTTTAACTTACACGTTTTACGAGAAAACGGACAAAAGACTCATTTTGGGCCATTTTAACCATTTTGGTTGACATGCCATATTCCAATTGGCTTAGTTTCTGACTTCAACCCTTTGCCAATATGTTCATATATACATTTGGGACGTGTGGACATATTCATCACTTTCATATACTCATTCTACATCGTTTAACTCTTTGACCCGTTTATGGGTCCAAATGAACACTTTTATCGAATTTAACCATATTGGCCACCATAACCCTTTCAACACACATTTCCACTATATTTATAACTTTAAGTCACTTTAACATTCATTATACTCGAACCACCACTCATTTTAAACATTTAACCAATAAGTGACCCATTTGGGCACTTTAACGACCCGTTTGGGTTTCCGCCCGGTTGATCACTATTCTAACACTCAATTTACACTTCTTTGACTATTCTAAGTCAAACAAAACTGTTTTCACTATTGGTGTCATATTATAACCTTACAACACCAATTTCACATAAAGCCATCATATCTACATTAATTACAACAAGTATTCAACAATGACTTTTTCACAAGACTGTCAACACATATAGAATTTTGTTAACCATTTTGACTTTCTTACTTTCTTTTTACCACTTTTAATATATAGATCATAATTCAACCGAAATCATGATCAATACTACACACAAACATTTAGCCACATTTATCACTTTATAACATAGCTATTACCAAGTTTGTCACTACCACATTCAACTTTGACTTTTCCAAGTCAAACACACACTTTCCAATCAATAGACATTTTCTAATTTAAACCACAACATGACTCCAAAACTATTGATTGCGATATACCAATATCTCATCAATTTCACTATAAAGAGTCACATTAATTCAGTTTATCATGTAGCAACTAATTCCCTTGCAAGGATTCATAATCACACCTTGCATTTATCAGATTATAATCATACAAAGATTTATACTTTATTTTCATGTCGCAGGTTTGCCGATTTATGTTTAGTATAAATACAAACCTACGGGTTTCAGGCTAGGGTTGACGAAACCCTAGCACCATTTGTCACAATAGCAAGTCTATAAACAAGCTAATAGGTTACGATTATCAATACAAAGTTATTTTTAATTCTTTCATTTGATTTCGGTTGGTGTTTACGTATTACTTGTGTGATTGTTTGTTTCCGCCTTACAATCTATAACACCCTTCATTTATCAAAGCCATTTTTTTTAATAACCGGAAGCGAAAGTCCAACAGACATTAATAATTATACATTATATAATACTCATATTAGTCAATCTATTTCAAAACATCATTTATCATTTTGGGTGTTACATAATTTGAAAGACAACAATGATTTTATAAAATCAAAGATCAGAGTAAACATCGGGTCGTCAAACATTCCATCCAGTCAGCTGCTCCTTGCTCATCCCATAATCTAATCATATCCTGCAAGGAGTGGTAATGTGGGGGATTAGCTCAACGCTAAGTGAATGAACCAATAACCTACAATGCAACCTAGCATAGCAGATCTGTTTACAACTAAGCATCGCATAATAAACCAGTTTACAGCAACAGCATCGTAAACACACAATCATTTTTTTACAGCATAAAGCATCGCAAACAAATATCCACAAGGAGGATCGGCGGTCCTTGAGGCGCCCTCACGCCCGGGTGGCCCCCAAGCAACCTCACACCAACTGCAGGCCAATACAGCGGTAAACCGATAGCCTAGGTACTATTTACCCACACAACACATTATTCCTATAACCAACCGTGTACAAGGACCTGTGTTGGCAACTCAATAGTACCATTAAGCCCAAACCATGTTGACCTCCAATTAAACACATATGCCCAAAGGCCAGATATCACAAAATCTATATCTATCAAGGCAACATGTCAATCATCAGTCTATAATCAGTAAAACCACGTTTACCCGTTGTAACCAATCTGTTACAACTAAGTTACGCTGAAGGTACATTGTTCCACTCACCAATACCTCCGCCGTCCACTCAGTAGTCTAATGTCACTGAGTCTTCTCCACATCTGAGAATACAATGGAATAACACAAGTTAGTTACTTGTCTCAAAATCTATACAACATCATTCCAATATTATAAATAACCATATCAACAACACAATTCAAACTCAATTATCAAGTTTATGATCGTTATGACTACCACCTCATTTAATCAACTTTTATTATCCCCATTAACATGGTTAAATCTTTAATAAGATCATTACCATCAAATATCACTAATTCATTCAAAACCCCTAACACATGGTTTAATGAATACTTAGTCAATAATTTGCAACATTACTCTTTGATTATCAATCAAGTGTTTTAAATTATACACCATATCAAATATATCATATAACCTATGATAATCATCATAATCATCAAAATTCTCAAGAACACTTAATCACTTTATAACTTTTAACTTGAATAATGTTAATCATCATCATTAATCCCTTATAATATAATCATTAACAATACTTATCAATTATACACTAATAACATCAACTTAAAACATGGATTCTTCAAAATCAACCAAACTGACAAACTTTATTAATGATCATATATCAATTTCATCATTTCTAAGTTAGGGTTTATATTATAATCATCATTTAATCATCAACTAACACTAATATAATTACTACAACCTTAAATTTTCGGATTATAATCATTAACCCATCAAAATCATCATAAAC
Source organism: Helichrysum umbraculigerum (assembly GCA_949592205.1). Classification (NCBI taxonomy): domain Eukaryota; kingdom Viridiplantae; phylum Streptophyta; class Magnoliopsida; order Asterales; family Asteraceae; genus Helichrysum; species Helichrysum umbraculigerum. The sequence goes on from CATIUR010000006.1 coordinate 64,876,747, forward strand.
CCTAAGAATTACCATAGATTTATAATCTTAAGCTTGAATCTTGTTAGAAATCAACCATAACAAGCTTAACTAACAACAATTTCACAAAACAAACCCTCAATTTCGGATTAAACTTACTAATTAGCAAAAACCCCAAAAACCCCAATTTCTAGGTTATGGAAAATGAAGAACATGAAATCATACCTTGTTCTTGATGATTAAGGAAGCTTGAATTCAAGTTTACAAGCTCCAATTTGATGTTAAAGTTTCATGAAATTGATTTAGTGATTAGGGTTTCTTGGTGTATGAATGCATGTACGTATGTGTGTAAATGTGTGGGAGTAAAAAAAACCGACCCATCCCGTATAATATACCATATAAGTGTTAATTTTCATTCCCCGTATTTATTATTGTCTGGAACTTAAAAACCATTTGCGGGGAAATACAATTTTATTTTACCGTCAACTAAATTAATTTAAAACATGTAATATTTTACTATCCATAATAAGTCATTTAACCGTTTGACCGATTATTTTCAATGCCCAAATAATATAAATCATTTATGACACAATTTAAATAATCAAATAAAATAAAGAAATTACCGATTTCTACTAGGCCCAAAACGAGGATGTTACACAATCATTGTTATCAATCACTTAGATCCACAAAAAGGGGCACTCACAGGTAAAAAGAAAAATTTGTGGATGCTTGTGTATGTGCACTTCCCACTAATTAATTGTTTATGCTAAAAATGAAAAGGAAAAAAAAACAAACATTGGGTGTTCTCCAAGGGCGGTACCATAAATAAAATCAAGTTGGGGCAAACTTTAAGGCTTTCTAATTGCATAAAAAGAATTTAGACTGAGATGTTTTGTTAAGTAGTACCATATATCAAACTAAACTTCTTTTAGTATACACACATAGCAAAATTATATAAATTTAGGAATGTTAAACTAATTTTTCATGCTGTCGTTCACGAGTTAGCCTTTATTGTTTTTCTAATTTTTTATGTATAGTAGTCTGTATCTTTTTTTGTTGACTTACAGAGTTACAGCATAAAGAAAAAAAACTAATATATGAAAATGTTCACCATTTGAAGTATACAGCTTAATAATTAGAACTTTTTACTGATAGAAATGATTATAAATATATAATTATAATCATATTTAATAAAAGTAAAAAGAAACTACTTTCTAACTAGAAAGAAAGGAAAACAAGGGGGTGGGGGATTGGAATAAAAAGAAACTACTTTCTAAGTTCTAACTAGAGAGAAAGGAAAACAAAAGGGGGATTGGAATAAAAAAATTAAAAGTACAAAGAAAGACTTGAAAGGAAACTATTTGTTTAAAAACTAAGGTGCTAGACCACTAAGCTGCGTGGGCATTCACAGTTGGACTTCTAACCTTAAATTATATATAGTTATACCAAAAATCCACATGGGGGTAGCCGCCTACGGCTACACTGCCCCTAGTGTAGTACCGCCATTGGTGCTCTCCGTCCTGTATTTCCAACTACAACATCCCAACACCACGATTTTTATTGCGCTCGTGATGGTGTTATAGAGGCTAAAGGTACCGCCATTGGTATTCTCCGTCCCGTATTTCCAACCACAACACCCCAACACCACGATTTTTATTGCTCTCATGATGGCGTTGTAGAGGCTAAACGGAACTTGACCACACTGCATTTGAAGTTGTAACACCCTCAAATTTTGGTTTGCGGAAGCTGTCGGGTCGGGTGTTACTAAATCAAATATCACAGCATAAGATACATAATGAACGACTCTAAATGAGACGTTTGAAAATGGTTATACATTTCGTAAATAAAAATGTTTACAACGTTATAAGTTTAACAACAAATTCCAAATACATAATTTGAAAATATGAAAGTAAATGCAGTGTAGTCCCATTTGTTGAAAATATGCGACTCGAACTAGTAAGATCTTGTAATAATCCTAATCTTGCTGGGCACCTGAGAACACATGCTAAAACAGGTCAGCTATAAAGCTGGTGAGTTCATAGGTTTGTTAGTTGAATACATAAAGTATAAATCTTGTATGTTTTGAGAAATTGTTCAGAATCCACGATTCTGATTTGTAACAAATTGTAGTTGTAATTACCAATGTGTAATTCGAAAGTTTAGGTATCTAATACCTAAGCAATGGTACTCCGTACCTAAGTACACAATAATTGAGGCATACCGAGCCTGAATACCTATCTGGTACGAGTAAGTGTATAACGGGAGGCAATACCTGCCTAAGTTGTAACCAAATAACTGTATGACCACGTCATATGATGGTAAGTAATTGTAGTCCCGCAGAACTATGATTTAATATATGAGGTGTTGCATCCAGCAACAAGTGATTGTAGATCCGCAGATCTATGTTTGAACATTTAGCGTGTCCGTTTACCCGATTAGCATAAGCTAACCCGGACATGAATTGAGCTAACGGCCTCGCGTGGCAGCACCACCGATCCGTTAACTTATTGTGAATCTCGAGTATAACCCGCTGATCCATTGATTAAAATTTCGTCCACTGCAATACCGTGGTTTCGTTTTGTGCCCACTTTACCGTGGCATCGTTTGGTGCCCGCTGCAATACCGCGGCATCGTTTTTGAAGTTGCTCGCAAGCAATTTGTAATTGAGCCGGCAGTACAACGACATGCCCGACTAAGTTGTTTGAGAGCCAGCAGTACTCGACATGCCTGACTAAGTAGATCGTATAATAGTATGTAGATATTCATCAGGTGACACCCCCACGGTTGGATTACATCCTGGGCCGGGGGACCATCCCTGGTTGGATTACATCCTGAGCCAGAGTCGTCACCAGTTGAGTCGTTTTGATATAAGGAGTCTGTACTAACTTGTGATAATATTGTATACTCCTAGCCTAAAGCCTAGCAAGTATATATAACGGAGTCTTGGGAAAATGTTCACTTAAGTTCAGTTCCCATTCTAATGATAATGGAGTGTGTCGACAGTTTTAGTTCTTAAAGAATAACTAAACTTGTAACAGTATAGATGTTGTTCAGTGTAGGTAGAACTAACTAGTTCTAATGTATTCAATGATATTGTCCCGTGACAATATGGCCAAAAGATTGTGATAACTAAATCAAGTTATGTGTTGGTAATCGTTTTCCAACGACCTAACCGGGTACAATTGTAACCTATCTAGGTTAAGTATTGATATTGTTCTAAAACAATATTGCGGGTGTAATTCCTAAGTATTACACATTTCGTATTACATACAGTAATATAAATAGTTGTAAATTATAAACGATTGTTAATATAATTTGAAAACAGCAATTGAGCACGTGTTTCACCCCGAAAATAGTAAGACAGTTGAAAGAGTGGGGCTATGAAACTCACCTGTGAGTTGTTAGCGATACGATGATATGCGCGTCGTCCGAATGGTAACCTTCTAATGTCCTAAACACGTGAGGTTGTATAAGTACGAGATCAAATAGTCTGACCAAGTAAGTCGTTCGAATGTTTGTTTGTCGCTTGGTTTTAAAGACCGTGTACGGGGGTTCGGGGGCAGCGCCCCTGATAGCGGGGTCCAAGGGGTGGCAACCCCTGGCGGGGTCCAAGGGTCAGAGCCCCTGGCTGGGGTCGAGCTGCCAGGTCAGCTTGGAAAAATTTTATTTCTACTACTTTGCTTTAAAGAAAATGCATTCGAAATCCAAATTCGGGTAAAATCGAGTGGTAAAATTTGGTTGTCCATACTTAGTGAAAAACATAGGTTTTTAAGGTTCTGCGACGTCAGCTGCGACGTCAGAGGCACGTAGGGTCTTGCATCGCTATGTGCGACATTCGCAATCTAATGCGACGTTGTGTCCTGCGTCGCAATGTGCGACGTAGAATTTGATGGCGACGTAGGGGCTTACGTCGCTATGTGCGACATTCGCAAGTCAATGCGACGTAAAAGCTTGCGTCGCTAAATGCGACGTTGAGGTTTTATGCGACGTTGGCTGCGACGTTAACTGCGACGTCGCAGCACTGTTTTTGGTCCCTGCGACGTAGCGAACTGATCGCCGGAGTTTGAGCCGAAAAAGAGTTTTCCGGCCTCCGTTGAGTCCGATTCTTTTACCCAACCCATAATTAAGTATTTTAAGCTTATCTAAACCGCAAACAAGCAAAATAACAAAGTTTTGAGAGATTTCAAGAATTGTCGGAAACTTACAAATCCGCGCGAGGAGAATCCGAAAAGATAGGATTGTAGATCGTTGCGTGGTGATCGTTTTTCCCTAAAAGAGCTTCGAGATTGGAGGTCGTTTAGTGGTGTTAAATGGCGGATTTAGGTGGCGGTGGTGTGGTGTTAGAGAGAGAGAGATGAGAGAAAAGTTAGAGAAGAGAGAGAAATTGAGAGGATGAGAATGGGGTGGAAATGAGGAGGGATTTGGGTTTTTATTTGAACTCAGATCCCTGACTCGTGTACTGTGGTCTCCAACCACAGTACAAAATGTCCGTGATTTTATACCTGATTAAAATGTAGATTTATTACTTTAAATCTATAATTTTGTTTAAGTTGTTTTGTAAATATTAAAAATATTTCACTTGAACTATAAAATGTAATTATTCAAAGTTTAAAATCGGCGCGAAATTTGACTTTTTGACCGGGTGTTACATTCTCCCCCTGTTAAGAAAATTTCGTCCCGAAATTTAAAGTGATGTCAGGGTTGCGCATGGTCTGGGGAGCAATGCACGTACGAGGTATTTGTCGAATAGATTGCAACCACATGATGTCTATAACGAGGTTGAATAGCAGTCACTCCATGACCGCATCATGTTTAATCGTTGTAGTCACATTCTGACTATATTGTTTGTTCAGAGTATGATTATTTTGTGGTTACTCGGTAACCGTTTATGTCGTAGTCCATTTGGGACTAGATGGTTGTCACATAGTGACTGTTTTGTAAGTCGTTATATCAGGGCTGAGCGATTTATCGTTGGGTCGATTAGTCTACTGAAAGTAAACATTGAGTTTGGTTGGTGAGTGTTTTATCGATTGGTCTGCTGAAAGCAAACTCTGGGTTTTATGTGGGCCTAGGTCAACTAGCCCTAAGATGTAATCAACATTAGGTTGATAAAATGATATTGGGGCTAATAAGGGCGCGTTTAACGAATCTAAAATTGAAGGATTTTGTTTTCGAGGAGAAGTTGTACTTACATTTTCGTTTGAGATTTATTTGATTTACTCGGAGTCGATTAAGTGAATTTTGCGTCTTTTTGGGCAGTCCTTCTTGTAATGACCGGGTTCCTTACATTTGAAGCATATCCTTCGAGAGTCAGGATTGGCGGGAACTCTGCAGTTCCGGATTACGTGCCCATATCGTTGGCATCTTTCACAGGGTAAACCACATGAACCATCATGATGATGTTTACAGCCGTGACAAAATGGTTTGTTACCCGCATAGCCTTGTCTTTCGTTGGGTTCGACAGCATAGTACCCCAAGGGTTCAGGTTGATTAATTGGATTTTGACTAGAGCTGGAATCCCCATTCCATTTTGTTAGGTTGCTTTCAGTTGCAGTTGTTTGGCGTCATTCCCTCTGTGCCATAAGTTTGTGGGCCATACGAATAGCCTCTTCAATAGTAGTGGGTTTAGAGGCGGTGACCATCCCCTCAATTAATAGCGGGAGTCCACCGGTGTACCTTGCGATTCGTTGACCTTCAGGGTTTACTATGGTTGGGCACAAATGTGCTAGTTGTTGGAAACGATTGGTATATGTTTCGATGTCGTTGTCTTTTATGGTGAGGTGCCAAAGTTCGTCCTCAAGTTTGTGAAGTACTTCGATGGGACAATACTTGTCCTTCATGATTCGTTTCAGGTCTTCCCACGGAAGTTCGTGAGCAGTGTCGATTCCTACAGTTCGGGCATGAAAATTCCACCAGGTAGAGGCGTCATCCTGAAGGGTGTAGGTGGCGTACAAGACTTTGCAGTCGTCGGGGCAGTTGCAAACGTGAAATATAGATTCCAATTTCTCGAACCATCGAATTAATCCGACAGCTCCTTCAGTACCAACGAAGTTTGGTGGTTCGCACCTCAGGAAATCCTTAAAAGTGCAAGGCTTTACTTGGTTCTGAGCAGCTAGGGTCGCAGTCACTGCTTGATTAATGATTCGATCGCGCTCAGCTTGAGTGAAAGTTTGTCGTTTAGGACGCATGATTCTTGAACAAGAATGAAACGACAAAGTGTGAGATCTTTATTCAAAGATTTTGACTATTACAGTGACATGAATAGTAAACTTGAGTTCTTAAATGAGTGATACGGGATCCCATGATCCTTGATGTTGAAGTTTTGATATCGCGTGTGGCAGTCATATTTCTGCCCTTTTTGTGGTGTTGTCACAACAGTTTAAGTAACTGTTGTCGAGTTAACCTTGGTTAAATTGTCCTGTTTCCATGTTTTTCGAGAGTTGTGACCAATTAGGTTGTAGTTTTGATGAATAGTCGTAATAATGACTAAATTGTGTTTTAATGTAGTCAACCAGACTATGTTGTTGTAAGTAGTCCTACGGACTATAGTGTAGTACTAAGATACTATACGGCCATTCACGCCGGTGAATGTGACACCTACAGTGCCCTATGTGGTGTTGAAGCGGGGTCCACCAACACAACCCATGTGTGTGGTGACATCGTGTATTTATCGATTGAGGCATCACATGCCTTAGTAGTAGTGGTGTGGCACTTCGTGCCTGGTAAAGTAATCGCGTATGCGTATAAGTGTACAAGTGCCTATAGCGAATGTTCCTACGCAAAGTAATCGAGCGGAACAGCCCGTGTCCAGTAGAGTAGTCGTATATACATATATGATGTACACGTAACCATACAAGTATACGTGCGTAATAAAAGTCAAGTGTGGCATCTCGTGCCCAGTTAAGTAAATGTATATGTATATATAAGTCGTACATGTAACTATAACAAGTCCACATGCATATTGAGAGTAGCACCTAGTACTGAAGTGTAGTGCCTAAAGCACTGGAGTGTAGTAACAACGTACTGTAATGCAGTGCTATCAGCACAGTAAGGGAAATACCAATGTATTGTGATTGTAGTACTGAAGTACTATGAAATGCAGCACCACGTGCCGTAATGAAGTGCCCGCGGCACCGTAATTGCAGTACTCATGTACTGTGAATGTAGCATCAACATGCTATGATTTGTAGTATTGACATACTATGAGGTTTGCACTAACGTGCCCATATTGTGGTATCAACATACCATGTGTTGTGCTTGAAAGTATAATGTGACACCACGTGCCATGTGTTGTTTGATTGTTGCCCTAAGGCCAAAATACGTTGTAGTTATGTGATTTCTCGAATGTAGCACAAAGGCTAGAATGTAAGTGCCAAGGCACTGAGGTATTGAGTCAATTGATCTAAATGATCAAGTTGTGATTGAGATAATTAATTTGTTGTGGACTTAGTCAACGCTAATCCAATTGCAATCCATATGGTTAAGGTTGAAAAGTTGTAAATCTGTTTTAAGTTTCATGGACGTTTAGCATGTGTGGGTTTCCATCCCCATTGATAACATTTGTACCTCCTTCCCGAGGCTCAGTAATGAATGTGATAATCTTCTATACGTATATAAAGAGAAAGTGTCGAGTCGTGATAGTGAGGAAAGCGGCGATATGCCTCTTCACGAAAGTATGATGATACAGCGGAATTGAGTTGTATATACCCAGTATATATTTGATACGTAGAAGTAGTACACATGTAAGACCTATTCATATATACCTACAGTACATATAATAGCCTAGGGTGTCTAGCATATAACAATCAGAGTCAACTACGCATTCCTGTTTCAGTATAACCCCTTTCAGATCTTACATCATCTTTGTTTAATTGTACATAGTTAGCTACGCTATGTTAAATTAAACTCGTATGATGTAATTCCTGAACCAGTCATACCTAATGAGGAATACTGCCTAACGGTCATAGTCTAGGCCCACTAAATGCAACCTAGTTCACTATAACCTTAGGCTCTGATACCAATCTGTAACACCCTCAAATTTCGGTTTGCGGAAGCTGTCGGGTCGGGTGTTACTAAATCAAATATCACAGCATAAGATACATAATGAACGACTCTAAATGAGACGTTTGAAAATGGTTATACATTTCGTAAATAAAAATGTTTACAACGTTATAAGTTTAACAACAAATTCCAAATACATAATTTGAAAATATGAAAGTAAATGCAGTGTAATCCCATTTGTTGAAAATATGCGACTCGAACTAGTAAGATCTTGTAGTAATCCTAATCTTGCTGGGCACCTGAGAACACATGCTAAAACAGGTCAGCTATAAAGCTGGTGAGTTCATAGGTTTGTTAGTTGAATACATAAAGTATAAATCTTGTATGTTTTGAGAAATTGTTCAGAATCCACGATTCTGATTTGTAACAAATTGTAATTGTAATTACCAATGTGTAATTCGAAAGTTTAGGTATCTAATACCTAAGCAATGGTACTCCGTACCTAAGTACACAATAATTGAGGCATACCGAGCCTGAATACCTATCTGGTACGAGTAAGTGTATAACGGGAGGCAATACCTGCCTAAGTTGTAACCAAATAACTGTATGACCACGTCATATGATGGTAAGTAATTGTAGTCCCGCAGAACTATGATTTAATATATGAGGTGTTGCATCCAGCAACAAGTGATTGTAGATCCGCAGATCTATGTTTGAACGTTTAGCGTGTCCGTTTACCCGATTAGCATAAGCTAACCCGGACATGAATTGAGCTAACGGCCTCGCGTGGCAGCACCACCGATCCGTTAACTTATTGTGAATCTCGAGTATAACCCGCTGATCCATTGATTAAAATTTCGTCCACTGCAATACCGTGGTTTCGTTTTGTGCCCACTTTACCGTGGCATCGTTTGGTGCCCGCTGCAATACCGCGGCATCGTTTTTGAAGTTGCTCGCAAGCAATTTGTAATTGAGCCGGCAGTACAACGACATGCCCGACTAAGTTGTTTGAGAGCCAGCAGTACTCGACATGCCTGACTAAGTAGATCGTATAATAGTATGTAGATATTCATCAAGTGACACCCCCACAGTTGGATTACATCCTGGGCCGGGGGACCATCCCTGGTTGGATTACATCCTGAGCCAGAGTCGTCACCAGTTGAGTCGTTTTGATATAAGGAGTCTGTACTAACTTGTGATAATATTGTATACTCCTAGCCTAAAGCCTAGCAAGTATATATAACGGAGTCTTGGGAAAATGTTCACTTAAGTTCAGTTCCCATTCTAATGATAATGGAGTGTGTCGACAGTTTTAGTTCTTAAAGAATAACTAAACTTGTAACAGTATAGATGTTGTTCAGTGTAGGTAGAACTAACTAGTTCTAATGTATTCAATGATATTGTCCCGTGACAATATGGCCAAAAGATTGTGATAACTAAATCAAGTTATGTGTTGGTAATCGTTTTCCAACGACCTAACCGGGTACGATTGTAACCTGTCTAGGTTAAGTATTGATATTGTTCTAAAACAATATTGCGGGTGTAATTCCTAAGTATTACACATTTCGTATTACATACAGTAATATAAATAGTTGTAAATTATAAACGATTGTTAATATAATTTGAAAACAGCAATTGAGCACGTGTTTCACCCCGAAAATAGTAAGACAGTTGAAAGAGTGGGGCTATGAAACTCACCTGTGAGTTGTTAGTGATACGATGATATGCGCGTCGTCCGAATGGTAACCTTCTAATGTCCTAAACACGTGAGGTTGTATAAGTACGAGATCAAATAGTCTGACCAAGTAAGTCGTTCGAATGTTTGTTTGTCGCTTGGTTTTAAAGACCGTGTACGGGGGTTCGGGGGCAGCGCCCCTGATAGCGGGGTCCAAGGGGTGGCAACCCCTGGCGGGGTCCAAGGGTCAGAGCCCCTGGCTGGGGTCGAGCTGCCAGGTCAGCTTGGAAAAATTTTATTTCTACTACTTTGCTTTAAAGAAAATGCATTCGAAATCCAAATTCGGGTAAAATCGAGTGGTAAAATTTGGTTGTCCATACTTAGTGAAAAACATAGGTTTTTAAGGTTCTGCGACGTCAGCTGCGACGTCAGAGGCACGTAGGGTCTTGCATCGCTATGTGCGACATTCGCAATCTAATGCGACGTTGTGTCCTGCGTCGCAATGTGCGACGTAGAATTTGATGGCGACGTAGGGGCTTACGTCGCTATGTGTGACATTCGCAAGTCAATGCGACGTAAAAGCTTGCGTCGCTAAATGCGACGTTGAGGTTTTATGCGACGTTGGCTGCGACGTTAACTGCGACGTCGCAGCACTGTTTTTGGTCCCTGCGACGTAGCGAACTGATCGCCGGAGTTTGAGCCGAAAAAGAGTTTTCCGGCCTCCGTTGAGTCCGATTCTTTTACCCAACCCATAATTAAGTATTTTAAGCTTATCTAAACCGCAAACAAGCAAAATAACAAAGTTTTGAGAGATTTCAAGAATTGTCGGAAACTTACAAATCCGCGCGAGGAGAATCCGAAAAGATAGGATTGTAGATCGTTGCGTGGTGATCGTTTTTCCCTAAAAGAGCTTCGAGATTGGAGGTCGTTTAGTGGTGTTAAATGGCGGATTTAGGTGGCGGTGGTGTGGTGTTAGAGAGAGAGAGATGAGAGAAAAGTTAGAGAAGAGAGAGAAAGTGAGAGGATGAGAATGGGGTGGAAATGAGGAGGGATTTGGGTTTTTATTTGAACTCAGATCCCTGACTTGTGTACTGTAGTCTCCAACCACAGTACAAAATGTCCGTGATTTTATACCTGATTAAAATGTAGATTTATTACTTTAAATCTATAATTTTGTTTAAGTTGTTTTGTAAATATTAAAAATATTTCACTTGAACTATAAAATGTAATTATTCAAAGTTTAAAATCGGCGCGAAATTTGACTTTTTGACCGGGTGTTACAGAAGTGGTCTAGTAAAAGTAGAATAAACATTAAAAGATCGAATTTTGTCACACCCCCAAATTCAAGTTGCGGAAGCGGTTCGGGTCGGGGCGCGACTAATCAAGTATCAACAGCACAAAGTATACATCAAACGACCTCTAAATGACACGTTTAAAAATAGTTACATTTCCATATATAAAATGTTTGAAAACATAGTATTTTCGGTTACAAAAATATAGTTCCCTAGAGTCCACGCGTGTAGCGGGAGATTCTATTACATAATCATGATATACAAAAGATAATGCTAAGAATCTCCGTAAAATGCAATGTAAAAATCATGCGACTCTAGCTAGTGTCCTGCGGTAATCCTACTCCATCTGTGTACCTGAGATACAAAGCTAAAAAGTGTCAACCAAAAAGGTTGGTGAATCTTACAGGTTTAGTAGTAAATAATCATTATGAACCACAAGTATGTACCAGTGTTGCTGTCAAGCAAAGTAAGTAAGCAAGTATATCAGTAGGTCAGCACAGTTGCCATGAGCTCATAAGTTGAAGCTTAACAGTGTGTAAGTATGATTCAATCAAGTATCATATAATGTACCCCCGTGAGTGCTATCCGGACACTCTTATGTAACAAATACTAATATGCCTGTTTCTACGGTGAAATCCGTGGTAGCGCTACTACCCCAGGCAGGGATTGTCAGTCCCAAATGGATCTATCTACTAGTACTCGCGCTTAAGTCCATAACTAACAACTTACGATAGGAGGCTTTCAGTGGATAAAAAGTACTCATGCAAAGTGTGTAAAAAGTAGTGTAGGCAGTCCAGTACTTGTGTTCATGCGTAAAATAGTAGCAAAGTATCTCACCCCAAAGTAGAAAACAGTAAAAAGTGGGGCTGTAAGACTCACCTGAGTCTAGCAAGTATGATGTGTTCGTGTAATCGAACAAGTAAAGCGGATGTAAGTCCGTAGGTGTGTCGGATGTAAGTCCGTATATCGGTTCTCTGAACCCTGCAACCTTCTGGCGTCCGAAACGCACAAGGTTGTAAGTAACTAAGTAAATAAGTTGGTGTCTTAAAAGATTACCCATGCTAGTTGTCCACTCAACTAGAAAATGTCCAAGTGTTTGTTTAGTATTTCGTTTGAAGTTTGAAAACAAGTATGGCCCGTTAGTGACGGTTTGTAATAATAATTCAAAAGTGTTATTATTATATGTATCGTTGTATTAGGTTTCGTTGCTTGTGAGTGTTCATCACTAGTGTGAAAAGTATTTACAAACTTATAAATGACGGGGGTCCGGGGGCAGCGCCCCTGGTAGCGGGGTCCAAGGGGTGGCAACCCCTGGCGGGGTCCAAGGGGCAGAGTCCCTGGCTGGTGTCGAGCAAAAATGCATTAAAAATTTAAATTCGGGAAAATTGACCAAGGTTAGCTGCGGAATGAAATGGTAGTGCGAACTGAGTTCGCAATGTGAACTGAGATTGGGCTCGCAACACAAAGTAGCCTGCGAAACGAGTTGGGTTCGCAGAACAAGGTTCGACTCGCAAAACTCGACTCGCAGGTCAACTCGCAGGTCAGTTCGGTTCGCAGTTTGACTTCGCGAGTTCAATTTTTGGTAGGTAAATCTCGGCTCGCAGCATGATCTGCAGACTAAGACGCAGCTCAGTTCGCAAACGCAGTTGTTCGAACAATTTCGGTTTTAAGACGCATTTTAAGTCGGATTTTGGACATCATTATGTTGAGTAAATGTTCTAGCATGTAAATAAAAGCTTTACAAGTAATTTAACTGTGTTAGAAAGTTCCATACCACGAAATTGAAAACGAAGAAGATGAAGATGAAGAGCTCGAGATGGTGATTGTTTTCTCTTGAATCCACCCCTTAGAGGGGGTATACGGCCCCAATAGGGGGGTATACGGCCCTCCGCAAGATGACGAGTTTTTGGTGATACTTTTGACTGATTTTGAGGCTGCGATTTGAGAGAAAAGAAGAAGAGAAAATGAGAGTGTATGTGTTTGGTGTTGTATGTGTATAAATGAAATGAAAGGGGAAAATGAGGTTAAAAAGGGGGTTTGGGTAGGTCGGTTTGGGGCTGAGTTCGGGCCGACCCATTTGGGTCTCGGGTTCACATATTCTTGTTTCCCAATTTACGTTACGTCCCGCGGTCGATTTTATGTTATTTCACGTTGTATGTTTTTTTTTCTTAATACATTTTGATAACAACTCAAAACATAATACATTTAATAAAAGTTTGGCTCAATAATAGCATATTTTAGGTTACTAAAATATAATTCAGGTATTCTGTCGGGTGTCGGTTGCGGATTGTACGTTTGTTTAACTCATGTAACGTTTCTATATGTTATGTAATACGCGTAATATATTCTTCCAGTATATCAGTGTGAATAATGTTTGTTCGGATAATTCCACATTATCTATAAACTTTGTCACCAACGTCCATAGTAAAATAGTGTCGGACCTCATCCGGTATCAAATCGCGTATGTGTGTATGTAATTACACAAAAATGTTACATATATTTAGAATACTACAAAACTAAATACATGTAATTACAAGTAATTTAGGCATTAATTAAGGTCCTAAATTGGCGGATGTCACAAATTTATTGTTCAATTTATCTTATTATTACAATAATATACTACACTATACTATAACATATATTTTTTTATTTACAATATACCTTAATTTATAAATTATATATAGGAAACCCAACAATGATGTCACCATTTATCAATTAGCCAATAAGAACTCTTAATTTTTTTAATTGATGACATCATCATTTATCAATTAGCCAATTAAAAATCTTAATTTTTTTTTTTTTTTTAAATCCTCCTATAATTAAGTTATAATCCGTATTAATCAATCATAAATGTAGGATCCCATTCAATTTAAACTCCTATTAAGAAATCAACTTTTTAAATATAATTATTATATTAATTAACCATTGAAGTGTAGTATTTAGATAAAAAAAAAACATAATAAATTCCAAAATATATAACCCCATATTTGTTTATGCATGTAAGGACAACCAATTAATCACCAATATCATCTCATCAAATCGAATTGTGTTTTCCCCTAATCATCGCCGATTGCAGCCTCCAATCATCATCATCTACTAATTTTTCAATCAACAATTATGAGTTTTGATTTGCTTCATTATAAAATCTTGATGGTAACCCGTTATTCCATTATTTGGTTAAATAATACTCTCCCGACTCAAAATAAATGTTCACATATATTATTACGGGGTAATTACCTAAATATACAAAAATGGGTTAGCATTTTACATATTATCACCTCAAATTTTTTTTCTCACAAAATGTCAAAACATTTTCGCAAAGATGGAGAAAAACGCAATATCTCCATTTCATTTCGCAAAATATTATTTCGCAAATATTATTTCGCAATATAGTTTTTAGTGACAAAAAAGTCGTCGCTAAAGGTCTTTAGCAAGCTATATTGCGAAATGATACTTGCGTATTGCGAAATGAAACTTGCGATTTTGCTAAACCTATATGAATGTTGCGAATATCCAAATCCTTATTGCGATTTTCTTCCTTTTGGTCGTCGCTGAAGGTCTTTAGCGACGACTTTGTCGTCGCTAAAAGCTATATTGCAAAATGAAATTGAGATATTGCGATTTTCTCCATCCTTGCGAAATTGTTTTGATATTTTGTGAGAAAAAAAATTTAAGGTGATAATATGTAAAATACTAACCCATTTTTGTATATTTAGGTAATTACCCCTTTGAACTATTATTATTTGTTTATGTATCAATATAATTGTTCACTTGTAAAAAATTACTACTCCCTCCGTCCCAAATTAAGTATCTTGCTTTCCTTTTTTGTTTGTCCCAAATTAAATGTCCTATTACACTTTTAGTAAATAAAAATAAATGAATTGCCAATAGTACCCTTGATTGTTAAAAAGAGTTGAAGTGGTCAACTTTGAAATAAGATACTGTAAAAAAGAACATGTGACTGACAATGACTCATCACCCTTTATCCTCTTGTTAACATACTTACATAAAACCAAAACTAAGTAAAAGATGGGACGAGGGGACTTTACCCACGATTACAAGCAATCAGTTTGAGAACTTGATAAAGAGATTCAACACAAACTCGTATGATCGAATTGGTTTTTTTATTTGGTTTTTTTCCTTTTTCATTTTCTTCAATTAACAAATTGTAATAGTGAGATCTGTTGGAATGTGACACCAATTAACTAATATGGAATGAATAGATAAAAATAATGAGTGAGTAAATAAATGGAAAAAAAACAATTATCAAGAAAACACTAAAAGTCAAAACTAAATACTCCAATGTTTCTCATTTTCAATTCATTACATGCACTACGTACTACTCCTATCTAAGGGAAACAAAAGTAGGGAGTTTTTTTTTTCATCTTTCTTACTTGCATATGGAGTAGACACCGAAAGACTTCGATCATTTCATTTTTTATTGATCCAAATACGAAACTGCCCGATCTATCAAATCTTGATCACAATCAATTGTCAACGGCAACCTTCCTTGTCGCTCCAACCTAGCCTTACCAATATGAGGAATTCGATAATTGTTCCCACCATTAACCTTCATGATCTCTTTCATGCAAGTTTGTAGAGTTAGAAATACATTGTTAAGATCATGAGATGACATCCGTTCGTATAATTCTTGAACCCCATGAACCAATTCATCGATTATTCCTAATGCCTCTTGTTCTTGAAATGATTGAATTGCCCGGAAAAAATCAAGGTCTAAAACATTGAAATCCAGGCTATTTGGAGGTTGAAAACGAAGTCGAATATCAAAGCCATCTCGAGATGCTTCTTGAAGAAACTCGGCATCATCAACTTGAATATGGGGCTTCGCATTGTCTTGTTGAATATATATAGGACCCGTATGACCGTGTGGCCATGTAGATCTAATAGCCGGTAGTACTTTTTCAATCAACCATGACCTCGTTACATCTTTAATTACCGATAAGATAGCTTTCGTCTCCAAAGTTCCTGCAACACGATTCTTACTTGAACGCTTAGCCGGTTCTAAGGTTGTGAACGGGAATATACCGATTTTCCCCGAAAAAATTTCATTACCCAATGAATCGAATCTTGGTCGTGCAACGGCCGCTAGAAACATTACTTTTGTAATGAACTTTTTCGATTGACATGCTCTTAAGGGATCGTCCTCGCCGGGAACAAGATAGACACGTCTTGATGCTTTTGACATGTAAAACCATTTCTCATCAATATGGATGATGTTAAACATATCATTGAATGTAGGACTAACACTTGTCAAAGATAGAGTAATCATAGACAAACAAAATTCTAATCTTGTTTTTCTATTTTGATCGGTCAAAACCGGTTTGATGGCGTTTGTATGTCGTTTAAGTGCACCCTGTTATATTCTTCAATGGATGGTTGATCTTGAAAAATCTATTGATTTTGCAAGAGATCGAACATTCCCTCGAAGACATATTGCAACTTCAGAAACTTGAGTAAAGTTGATTTCTATTCATTTTCATCCAACGACATGTACCTTTTGTGCCGATACATTTACCATCGAGCCATTACGAAGTTGTTGTTTAGCTCGATTCCAAATGCGAAGTACGGTTTGAGTTGATACGGAGAATTGTATTGCTACCTCGCTAACGGATCCTTTTTTCAATATTCCATCCAAACTTTGTTGTAACAATGATTGGTAAATGGCTTGCCGTTGATCATTGGTCAAGTTAGTTTTAGTGCATGAATTTGTAATGTACGTGGTCCATCTTTTGTAAAAAGAAAAACAAGCATGTGAATTTAATGGTGAAATTGAATACTCAGTTAGTTTAATTAGGTAATAAAGAAGTGAGTGTAATTGTGTAAATGGGAGTGTTATAATAATGTGTTAAACTTCCTTTGTCCGCTTAAGTATGTGTGTAGATTAGGAAGCAGAATATGAGTGGGAAACTTAAATTGATACAAATGAAAATTTCAAAATTTGGTGACAAATAAAATTGGAGGAAAAAATTACCTCCATTTTTTGATCAAAGAGTTGGGAGTGCACAGACATAAAATTGGAGGCAAGAGTTATCTTAGTTGACTTTACAGTGTTGAAACATACGAAGTACAACAAGTACAACAGGAAAAAGAAAGGAAGTGGTTTTTAAATAGAATTATATTTTAATTTTATTGGGGGTAAAATAGTCATTTGCTAACATATAGATGTACTTTACTATACATTTCTTAAACTCCGTGAAATCTGATACCGGACACTTAATTTGGGACAAAGGGTGTATTAAAATCATTAAATCCCTTATATTACCCTCATTTATTACTCTAACTCATTGATTTCTTAAATAAATTCAGTCAAACTTGCATTGATTATATAGACAAAACTGACATTTAAGTAACCTATCTTAATCCCAGTAACCTATCTTAATCCCAACAAAAAATGTTGAGGTACATTTTTTGTGAGACGGAGCGAGTATTTGTTATCTTAGGCTTTTAAGGATATAGATATTGACATTGATCATATTTACTTCTAGGTGAGTTACTTGTATGACTATATTTTTCTTTAAAAAAAATTATTAATATAAGGGGTAAGTGGCTAATTGTTGGTGAATATTTAATCGAGGTCTTATTAAAAAATATAATTATTTCTACTTAGATTGATTTTTATCACTTATGATTGATTGATCGGTAGCTTCATTAATTTCCTTACACTTTTAATTTGCTTTATGTACGAACTTCTTTATACATATGAAACGCCCCAATTTTTTTTTTAATACTTATTTATGTCCTATTATTTGTTACTAATTAATTTGAATCAACACATAATACAAACGACTCAAATACACAATCAAAACAAAAAGTCAACAAAACATATGGGTACCGCCGGGTAGCCCCGGGTACCCGCTGGGTAAGCATGAAGGGTGCCACGGCTGTGAAGTTTTTCAAAGGGCTTATCCTTTTGACCATTTAGTATCTGCCGGGTAAACTGACCGGATAAGGTAGTACCCGTCGGGTACAAGTCTTACCCGCCGGGTAAGACCCCTGTACAGTTGCAACTCGGATTTTAAACACCAAATTCGGACGCGCATAACTTTCAACTCGTTTAGAGTTAGGACCTAAAAATTTGCATACACCTCCAGTACTATATCATAATAAAGGCTTCCCTTTTTACACTTTTTCAAAATTCACATTAACGAAGAAATCGGTCGTGCTGCCAATTTGTGGTCGTTTTGACCACTTTTGAGGAAAAATCATATTACAAACTATATGTATTCAAACCTGGATATTTCACCAACATATTCTACTACACATTTGATTATTAAGACAATAACAAAAAGCAACATACTTCCAACTTAATTCGTTTTGACACATGACACTTTGGTGACCCATATGGACACCAGTTTGACCCATTTACACACAAACAACAAATTTAGCATCAATCATCAACTAACTTCTTAATTCCACATATATTTGACCAATTCAAGGTAGTTAACTATATGCCACTATCAACTTCAACCAACAACTTAATTTGACATTTAGTCACTTTTCATCATTTTAACAAAAGATGGCCATCATTATTTTTATTAACCCTTTTACTTTCAAAATCACATGTACAATACTAATGTGAGATTTTATACATCCTCCTTTGACTTTCAAAGTCAAAAGTACTATATGATCAAAAATCAAAGCTTCATGTTCAACCAAAACTTGACTCTAAATACATATGTGACAAACCTTCCAATTTACTACCACCCTCTTTGGCTTGACCAAGTCAAATTTATAATTCACCAATTCATTATGGACTTGATATATTAGTCAATTCATGTCAACAAATCGTGTTTTGGGCGATTTACACAAATGGTAATTCACAACGATAATTCAAAAGAAGGAATAACTTGTCTAACCATAAAGCAAGCTCCAATCCACACTACCTTTGCGCAACCACAATCTACTCATTATAGCCATTTGGTTCAACCGAACCAAGCACCTACAACATAAAGCAACTGAAGGGGTAAGCAAAACGCTTAGTGAGTATACGAGCAATTAAATGAATAATTCACAACTAATCAACACATAGCAAATATCAATAACATATATTTGCTTAGGCACATAACTACTGAGCAATTGTAGAGATTATTCTTTTCACTATGCGGATCCGCGACCAATAGAAACAAGCTCACTTAGCACCGTACCAAGATAGTACGCATACCAAGGATAAGAAATAAGCTCATGTGCAACGCACATATTCTGAAACAACACTATGCTAACCTCAGTTAGCTAATATGATACAAGCGAATCTCTACAAAGCTCATTCCACGTAATTCCACATAATTTAACAACTAGCAACAATCAATAACAATGATCAACAACAACCTCAACTAAAGATACAAACACAAGATACAAGTGTAAGAAACAAGCGTAAGAAACAAGTATAATCCACTTTATTGTATGAACCTCTTACTCGGAAGCAATCCGGAATACACAATCATTACCCGTTTAACTCCCATATCACTCACCTTTGCTTTTTAGGCAAATACGCGATTAAACATTTGATTATGAACGCCACGTCATTTGAACACCTAGCATATAACACATCAAGATAACGACACATTTAGCAACTAACATTTATCATAATCAACTAATCATCATCATTAACCCTTCACCCCCCTTGGGTTGACCAAGTTTGAATTTTGATCAAAATAATCACTAATTTATTTTCATAGGCTACAATAAACTCTAAAATTTAACATCTTCTAATCATCACTTTAATTATGATTACCACTTCAATATAACTTTGTAACCACTCTTTTAAACCACAATTCAAATGAGGTATCACGAGTTTCATAAAATTAAGCATTAACCATTTTTGATTGTGAAGAACACACCTCATAATCATAACTCTTAAATTTAATTGAACTAACACACCATTGTTTAGATTGAATTAACAATAATCATAATCATATCCACTTCAAATGTTTAAGTATTTGAATTCTCATCTTAATTTCAATTAAATTATCATACTAGTGTTATAAGACACTTTTAACTCAACCTTAAACTAGTTATCACTAGTTTATAAGATCACCATAAGAACAACTTAGGGTTCTTTACTTCTAACTTGTAATTAGGTTAACAACTATCATTTGTGAATTCAATTAACACCAATTTAACATATACAAGCCCTAAATTCGGATTTAAAATCATTAGCTACTTAAAACCCATCAAAAACCCATTTTTAGGTCAATTAGATGAAGAACAACCATTACCTTAGGTTAGAGATGATTCAAGGTGTTTGAATTCAAGTTGTATAGCTTCAATTTGAAGATTTGAAGCTGATTTCTTCCTTCCTCTTCACCTTCACGATCTCTCTCTCTATTTTAAAGTTTCTAGAAATGTTTAGAACTGAAAATGGATATGTACGTGCGTGTATACACTACAAGAAAAAAGGGCTTTTGTGACGGGCCAAAATTTGACACAAACAACATAAAAATCGTATCTAAGGTACTTTAGTGACAATAAATATTTCGTCACTTTTTGTCACTATAGGTCCGTCACAAACTCTAAATAGAGACGGAATGTCAAAATCATCACTGATTTATGACAAAAAAAAAATTCATCACTAAACTTGTGACGACTCATTTCATCACTAATTTTCGTCACTATATATAAGAAGGCGTCACTAATCATGTTGAAGTAGAGCACCTTTAAACCTGTTTGTGATGAAATATATCTCTCACTAATCGAAAATTAGTCTCAAGTTTCCACGTCACCTGTGACATGATATGCTAATCATAAATGACTAAAATTATCTAAACATATTTGTGATACTATTAAAACAAAATGAAATGTGACAATTGATATACAAAATATTGATTCCATTACCATAATACAAACTCAATCAATCTATAATCAACCCCAAAGTCAATAATCCACAACTAAACAATGTATTCCTGTCCAAATAAAATGAAATCGTGACAACAAGAAACCTTATCATACCCTCGTTTCAACAAGTACTCTATGTTTATATCCCATCCTCGAACATGCTAAAACCATCCATTTACAAAATTATCCAAATGCATTATCTTTCCCTTGTAAAAATCACGTCTCCACACCTGCCCAATTAATGATCAATATCAGCATACTTAACAAACAGATTATGTATTGATAACATAATGTAGCATGAACCTAAAGCACCCACCAAAGACAACTGAACTAATAATGCACATGATGGTCAGTCCCAACGCCCACGTAAGTCCCTTTTTAGACAAGTAACCCTTAATTAAGACATTAGCGCCAACAATCAGACCCATATACCTATGAATTGGTCGATTTCAAAACACGTAAAACATGATAAAATATACATTTAGCCTAAGGTATGCTCAAATTCATTAAGTAGATCGATTATCACTCTAATGATACTAACCAATGAGAATTTTTCTATACTCACATAAACCATGAAAATGTGTTTAATGGTTAAAACTTCAAAGATAACTTACGGTCTGCTTGAGATGCTTGAGATTGATCCTTTGTAAAGCGTGCCATCATTTCCATAACGTGACCCATTTGCTCTTTAATGCTGTTATGATCTTCTGTAATTATCTCAACCTTTTCCTCCAAAGCCTTCGACTTTTCTTCTAACGCCTTCGACTTTTCCTCTAACGCCTTTGACTTTTCCTCTAACGCCTTTGACTTTTCCTTTTCCGCCTCCAATTCTGATCGCAAGTTTTATGTCTCCAAAAACTGCTTTGTAGAGATCAAACGCCCTTTACCATGTCCCGGTATGCGATGTAACTTTTCTAAGCAGATTTCAGCCGGTGTACTTGAAGAAGAAGCTTCCTCATTGCACAAATCCCTCTACATGACAAAACAAGTAATTATTTCGAATACATATGCACCAAATTTTTAAATTTATATTCATGTGGTTAGTGGTAGAATTTACCCAAATTTCATTAGCTTTATCATTAACCATTTTCTTTTTTTTCTTTGAATAATGAGCAATCTTGAATCGGTCAATTGCGGACACTTTCTCTCCTTTGCTCATTTTCTGTTTCAAATCAATATCAGTCCATCAACTTGCAAAAAATAGAAACTAAACATTCTAGTTTTAGACAATCGACTTACATTATTGACAACTCGTGCAATTGAAACAGTGCCAACAGCAGGGGGAACCTCGTTAAATGATCTGTTTTTAGTGTTTTGGATGCTTATTTTCTGAAAGTTAAAATGAAAGGGTTCTAAAATTCATATATGTAAGCTAAGAATATAAACAAAGAATATCTTTTGTTATCAATATAATAATAGAAATGCAGAAAGTAAATGAGAAGTAAACACCTTGAAATTCTCGCTTGCAAACCTTTCACACAGATTTACCCAATCTGCAACCCTTATACCAGTAGGGGGATGCGTGGTTGCCTCCTCTTTTGTAGGAAAACTTTTGTAATGTTGGTGCAACCTATATTGTCTACTCCTATGTTGGCTCCCAAGCTGTGTTTGTATGGCTTGTACCATGAATCGACGATTTGGATCAAAGTTCGAATTTTCCTAAAAGAAAATAAAACAGGGAATATGATTATTGATCGCATAATATTTAAACATAGCTTCTAAATTCAGCCCAAACTAGCTCATACCATGCATTTGCTGATGATATCAGCCTTCAAAGATGGTGATTGTTTTGGACAATGTGTATGCGATGCATATTCATTTCGATATAAGATGCAATCATTAACACATGCATGTATTTTTTCCCCCCTAAAACCTAAATCACGTATGTATTTTTTAGCTTCACAAAAATTCTTTGGAATGGCTGCTGGATTTGGCAAAGCTTTTCTAAATATATCAAGTAAGGCATCAAATGATTTGATGGACCAACCACTAGTTGTCTTTAAATGCAAAATATTAACAATGAACGAAAACTTTGAATAATTTTTACATCCCTTATAAAGCTCTTCGTGTGATTCATCCAACAATCTACGAAGGTTCTCAGAATCTTTGTCCAGACTACTAGAAGATTCATCATGGGTCTGCCAATTATCACCCCAAGTACTTTGGCCTATGTTATTTAGCATCTCTTCTAGATCATCAACGTTCATATCATCATTAGGCCCATCATCATTCATATCATCATTAGGCCCATCATCGTCACCATCTGATATGTCATTGTCACTATCATTTGAGACATCATAAGTCTCACCATGATAAATCCACCTATCATAACTAGTAGAGATCCCCTTTTGCATCAAATGCGAAAATACTCTACTTTTCTTATGGTGACGATAATTATTGCATATTTTGCAAGGGCAAGGTATTTTTGAAGTTTGGTCTTTGTTGCGGTACGCAAAGCTAAGAAACTCATGAACACCTAACTCATATCTTTGGTCCATTGTCCTACGTACTATTTTCATCCAAGACTTATCCATATTTTCATGTAAAAAGAAACGAATAAAAACCCTGAGAAAACATAGGTGTGTTAAAATGTTGTTGCAAGCAATTTAAAATAATATCACAACATTAACAAAGTATCACCAGCAATTACTATCCTCAGCCTATAATTTACTTAAATATGATGAGTTCAAATTTGGTGCGAAGTATTGCTGGGACAGATTAGAAACAAGTGAAATCAGAGGTGCCATTATTGACTAGCAACTCATTAATTTACATATACCGTATGAGGTTTATGATAGTCATGCAAAATCATATTTTATCTTAATACAAGAATCTAAAAATTGTCATGCTAGATTATTGACAGAAGATGTCAAGCCATGTAAACATTTCAGCATGATATATAGTCAATAATATCACATCACCTCCATAAACATATCTTGAAAATCAATTCAAATAGAGCTATCAATAACCGTACTCTGATCAAGAATAGCTGTACAATATATCAATTACAGCTCTATATATAATTATATATCATGAATTAGTGAAAATATATCATATACAGCTCAATATGTATCGTGAATCAAGGAGAAAACAGAGTAAAACTCGAATTAAAGTGCGAGTAAGTCAAATTAACGTTAAAATGGCAATATATATCATAAATCAATGAGCAAATATGAATGAAAAATAAAGGAATTAGGGCAAATATGATACCGTATTTATCGAGTTCTATCGTCAGATAACCGGTGTTCGTGAATTCATAGCAAACAGCAGCGATTTGGGAGGAACAAATTAGGGCAAATTTGATGTTGAATGAAAGAGTGCGACTGAACGAACTCAACGAAGTATTATCCAAAAGTGATGTCGGGTCGAAGGATCCGCGCGTTCTTAAAATTGGGGATGTCGGGTTATAACCACCGGGTGTGTTTGAAATTTTACGTTATAAAATTGGGGATCATGATGCTCACGTTATAAAGTAATGGTATTTTGATAATATTATATTTATGTTACTTTAAATCAACATATAGGACTTTTATATTATTATTACTATTATTATTATTATAATTAATGAAGTAATGATTAGTTATATTGATACTAATATTAATATTTAATAATAATAATATATTAATAATGCACGATTAGCATCTATCAAAATAATTTTATAAGTTATCAGTCACGCAAATTTTTCGTGACTAACACTGAAATACTTAGTGACAACTAATTTCGACATTGCCTATCATATTATTGTAATGAAATTTATTTGCGTCACTAATTTTTGTCTCTAAGGTTAACCGAATGTGTTTGACATTTAATTTAGCGAATGATTAATGACAACTATAAAATTTGTCACTAATTAGTGTCGACATATTTTTCTCATCACTAAGTTGAGTAAATAGTGATATAAATAAAAGTTGTCACTAAATTTTTGTCACTATAGACCATTTTTCTTGTAGTGATATATATATCCTGTTTTAATAGATTTTATTCCCTTCAATTATTATTGTATGGAACTTAAAAATCATTCACAGTTATTATTATTTTATTCCACTTATAATAATAATAACTTAACACAATTAGTTTTACCTTAACCAAAATAATACTTTAGATTTTTGGGGTGTTACAACATAATTCGACGTTGTTAGAATTATCTTAAATGTTATCCGTTATTTTTGACTTATACCATATATATATATATATATATATATATATATATATATATATATATATATATATATATATATATATATATATATATTTATTTCATTACGTATATTTTTAACTCATATAAAAAGTTATAAATTATCATATACATTATTTCCATACTTATCAAAATAAAATAATATGTACAACTTTAGCGGCCCGTGTGTATACACAGGTTTGACATCTAGCAATAATATATGGGGAGACAAACAAGAAATAGAAAAAAAAATATACGTAATTAATTAGTATATTCATCAAAGATTCTTATCATTATATCATCATATTATAAGACACATGTATAAGCACATAGTTTAAAGCATATATATCATTTTTTCTAAATAAAACAGTCAAGGACCCTTATATATATCGATGCCACCAGTTCAATTATCATCCAAATTTCCCTTTAGTTTATGTTACATTATCTATTTCTCATATTTTAATCGTGAGATCGTAATTAGACAACCTAAGAGGTGGACACTTTTTTATTTTCTAAAGGCGAAGACTCTCAAGTGGACGTGTAAACACTCAATGAAGATTGTAAGATGGTCAAGTGCTCTTCAAGCACCCTTCTACATAATAAGCATTTTCATACACAATTATTATGTTCATACTTCTATTAAAGTGCAGATTCGAACTACTCGAGTACCCTTTACTAATATTCACTTGAGTATGGCTCTGGTTCATTTTTAAGATAACCAAGATGTGTTATAACACCCGTTAAAAATTTAACCAATGCAAGTGAATTAAAATTTAATTGTGTCTAATTCAACTATTTTTTTCCCCACCCCATGACCCCAATATAAAAGTTATACTCCATGGAAATACAAGATGAAAAAAGATACATGAAAATCGACGAAAAGAAAACTATAATATTGGGATGATGATGATGACAAACAATGAAAGAGAAAAGGCATTATGCTTAAACTTAATTTAATTAGGTTTGTGCTAAAGCTTTCTTATTCTGGAAACCTTCACTTCTATGAATGTACAACCAAAAACATCAGACACACACACACACACACACACACACACACACACACACACACACACACACACACACACACACACATATATATATATATATATATGGTAAATCGTATCGTATATATCAATATATTCACCTGGTCTGCCACTAATTACGATGTACGTTTAGATTGGCGTGTGGAGTCAAAAGAGTCAAAATGCTACGTACGTTAATTATAAGTTTTAAAAATATTTGTAACCAAATGGTCATTGGCCTAGCGGTATTGTAGTGACCTTCCAGCTATGAATTGAAGTTGGGTATTCAAATCCTGAGATATGATAGCTGTATATCTTCGGGTATATATATGATATTTGTCTTTCTAAAAATAAGTTTTAAAAAAATAAAAGATTTTTGTACATGTATGTAGATGATTGTACCATATGCATAACTAATCAAATAATGTGATATTTGTGATGATGTGTATAACATATTCGGATATTGTTTTAACTTTTTAGTAATACATTTGTATCTGCGCGACACATAAAATTAATGTTTACCCATTAGTTTTACCATATGTACGTACGTAAATCATTAATTAGGATGAATTTTAAAACCTACATTTTGGAATTATCAATCAATTTCTCCCTAAAAATTATAAGAAACGTACGTCTTGTAATAATAGTTAAATAAAGGATGATATTACATTATTACCCACTTGTTTTTAATTATTATTATTGGAGGATTTATTTTTAATTTTTGATAGATACGATCCAAAAGCACAAGACAACCTTGAAAATGAAGCACGCCTTTTCCATATTTGGAAACCTTAATATAGGACATTAACTGCAGTTTATTTAGGAAAGTACATATCACGTTCTCTGCTTTCCCACTTGTAACTTTAACTCAAGTGTAATTTGATTTTGCTGTTTTCTTTATATAAAGACTAGTAAGTTAAAGGTTAATGTTGATTTTTCTATAATTTTATATTATATTATCTTCAAATTTTGTGTTTAGTCGAAATGACGAAAAGATGTTGATATCTTCTCTACTATTGTCTTGCACCGGACAACAAAAAGTATCGACATTTTCAACAACTATATTTAGTTAATAGATCTTGAAGTGTAAATTATGTGGAAAGAAAATATTAGATTAACCGAAGATCTTATAACACTACTAGAAAAACTGAAAATATACATAGATTTCCAACGGAATAAAAATCCGTCCCAAATTTTCGAGGGATTTCTGATGACTAAGTTGTCGTCCCAGATTCCCGACGGATTTTCGACGGCATACTAGCCGTCCCAAATTTCCGACGGATTTCCGATGATTTCTCAACGAACATAAACAAGGCTCAGATTAATGACGGTTTTGGGACGGATCTACGACGACCAGTAATCCGTCCCAAATCGGTCTCCAAATAAATAGTTTTCCGACGGATTTCCGACATTAGATATATTAAAAATTATTAAATTAAATTATTTTAATATTTCGTCCCAAATCCGTTGGAAAATTTTAGATTTTGGGACGGATTTGGGACGGACTTTTTAAATATATCGTATTCAAATACCATAGTAGTACAAGTAATCATACTAAACTATCCAATGAGCATTTATATACATTTATTGACGAATTATGTGACATAAAAACTAACACCGTCATCTTTGTTGGGTATGTATGCATGTATGTGTATATGTATTATTAAGAACGGGTATTAATGTTTGGACGTGCGTACGTATGGTTGAATGCGTTTTTGATTTTTTTTATATCCTTATCTATTGATATAACAACAAATATGAGTGAGCGTTTGCTTATTCGTATTAAAATGCTATTAAAATTAAATATAACTGATTGGTCCGTCCGAAATCCGTCGGAAAATTTTAGATTTTGGGACGGATTTGGGACGGACTTTTTCTATGTCTCGTATTTTAAAACCATAGTAGTACGAGTAATCAGACTAAACTATCAAATGAGTATTTATATACATTTATTGACGAATTGTGCGACATAAACACTAACGCCGTTATCTTTGTTATATATGTATGCATGTATGTGTATATGTATTATTAAGAACGAGCATTAATGTTTGGACGTGCGTACGTATGGTTGAATGTATATATACATTTTTAAAATTTTTATATCCTTATCTATTGATATAACAACAAATATGAGTGAGCGTTTTCTTATTTGTATTAAAATGCTATTAAAATTAAATATAAACTTATTCGTCCGTCCCAAATCCGTCAGAAAATTTTAGATTTTAGGACGGATTTGAGACGGATTTTTTCTATATCTCGTATTTTAAAACCATAGTAGTACAAGTAATCAGACTAAACTATCAAATGAGTATTTATATATATTTATTGACGAATTGTGCGACATAAACACTAATGCCGTTATCTTTGTTAGGTATGTATGCATGTATGTGTATGTGTATTATTAAGAACAAGTATTAATGTTTGAACGTGCGTACGTATGGTTGAATGTATATATACATTTTTAAATTTTTTATATCCTTATCTATTGATATAACAACAAATATGAGTGAGCGTTTTCTTATTTGTATTAAAATGCTATTAAAATTAAAAATAAACTTATTCGTCCGTCCCAAATCCGTCGGAAAATTTTAGATTTTGGGACGAATTTGGGACGGACTTTTTCTATATCTCGTATTTTAAAACCATAGTAGTACAAGTAATCAGACTAAACTATCAAATGAGTATTTATATACATTTATTGACGAATTGTGCGACATAAACACTAACGCCGTTATCTCTGTTAGGTATGTATGCATGTATGTGTATATGTATTATTAAGAACAAGTATTAATGTTTGAACGTGTGTACGTATGGTTGAATGTATATATGGATTTTTATTTTTTTTTATATCCTTATCTATTGATATAACAACAAATATGAGTGAACGTTTTCTTATTCGTATTAAAATGCTATTAAAATTAAATATAAACTTATTGATCCGTCTCAAATCAGTTGGAAAATTTTAGATTTTGGGACGTATTTGGTATGGACTTCTATTTTATATCGTATTTTAACACCATAGAAGTACAAGTAATCAAACTAAATATCAAATGAGTATTTGTATACATTTAATTTAAGATTTTTTTACTTATACATTTAACCTATTTCTTATTAACCATCACAAGATAGCCTAGTGGTTGGCGTCCTGTTATCCTCACAAGAGGTCTCAGGTTCGAACCTCACTAGAAGCATAAATATCTTGGGGTGGCCACGGGAAGGTTCGGAAACGGCCACGGTAACGGTTAGGCCGCGTACATCTCAAACGGTAACGGTTAGGCCGCGTACATCTCAAGCAAAGCTTGACCAACCCGGGGGAGCCTGTTATAAACGGGAATACCCTTTTTTTAAAAAAATTTAACCTATTTCTTATTGTATACATAATATATATATATATATATATATATATATATATATATATATATATATATATATATATATATATATATATATATATATTCTTATATAAAGAATGAACAAGTGTTAACTAATTTAAGTTGTCATATTAGTTCATGATCGAGATGCTCAATTAACAATGCTAAAGTAGTAAAGTATACGTAAATAATTTATGTTATAAGTCCAAAGATATTTTCTATTCTATCTATCTTATATATTAAAAGAAAAATCTTGAGAGAATATTGACCATTAGATTAAGATCAACGATTAAGATCTAACCCTTAATTTATTTAATGACATCATTAATCTCATTTTTATGTGACTAAAAGACTAATATATCCTTCTATATTTACAATATACACCCTTCAGTATTTACAATATAAATTTTCTTTTTATTCTTTAATTATAAATAATCCTCCAAATATTTTATGAAAATTTAAATTGAATAACTAATTTATTATTTCTTCTATAATTCAAATTTTTTCTACAATTTTATTTAGTTTATTATTTCTGGAAAAAAAACCCCTAATAAGTTATTTTCAATTCTAAAACAATCATAACTTCATTTTATCGCCGAGTGATTTAAATTCTTATATGACCTCCTATTTTGAATCATTTTATCAATTTCTATTTTACGATTCTTGGATCACAGATGCCAACGGGTCGGGTTCTGACGGATTTTGGTGTATTTGTACTCATACCACTACCTTATTTGAATTCTTTTATCAATTACCAAGTTACAATGCTTGCATTATGGATGCCAACGGATCCGGTTCTGACGGGTTTTAGTGTATCTATACACATACCCATTTAGAATATTCGTACTGAAACCTGACTTAATACCTGTCGGGTACCCAATTAGTATTATAATCCTCCAAATATTTTATAAAAATTTAAATTGAATAACTAATTTATTATTTCTTCCATAATTCAAATCTTTTCTACAATTTTATTTAGTTTATTATTTCTGGAAAAAAAACCCTAATAAGTTATTTTCAATTCTAAAACAATCATAACTTCATTCCATCGCCGAGTGATTTAAATTCTTATACGACCTCCTATTTTTAATCATTTTATCAATTTCTATTTTACGATTCTTGGATCACGGATGCCAACGGGTCGGGTTCTGGCGGATTTTGGTGTATTTGTACTCATACCACCACCTTATTTGAATTCTTTTATCAATTACCAAGTTACAATGCTTGCATTATGGATGCCAACGGATCCGGTTCTGACGGGTTTTAGTGTATCTATACACATACCCATTTAGAATATTCGTACTGAAACCTGACTTAATACCTGTCGGGTACCCAATTAGTATTACCCATCGGCTTTTCATATTCATTCGCGGGTTTCGGTTATCAACATGTATGTAACTTTGGCCAAACAAAAAAAATGAAGTTATTGAAAATACGACGCAAATTTTAAATACGAAAAAAACGATACCAAAATACCATTAACTATAGTATATTCAAGATTTCAAATCTTAAAGCTAACAATTTAACTTTTTAATCAACTAATTCAAAGTTTCGGTAGATTCAAGATAACGAAAAAATTCATGTTTTCATATCATATAAAATTAAAATGTAATAATCATGAAAATTCAAATATAATAGCGTATGGTATAAGGTTCACCAGTTGATGTATACACTATCTTATTATATATAAAAAAAATTATACATATAATATATAAAACTCAAAATAATAATAACAATTATATAGCTATGGATACGGGTACTTAAATATTTTTCATGGACGATTCCGCGAATTTCGCGGGTCCTAAACTAGTTACAATTAATTAAAAAAGTTTTTTAATTTTAATATCTTAAAAGGCAAAAAATAAAATTGTTCTAACATGTGGCCCCTTTTCCTAAATAAACCCTAACTTCTTCTTCCTCCTCACACATATCTTGCGCCTC
This sequence comes from Helichrysum umbraculigerum, assembly GCA_949592205.1. NCBI lineage: Eukaryota > Viridiplantae > Streptophyta > Magnoliopsida > Asterales > Asteraceae > Helichrysum > Helichrysum umbraculigerum. The sequence goes on from CATIUR010000006.1 coordinate 64,908,033, forward strand.
CATATCTCCAACCAACACCATGTCACTGCCACCATACCATCATCCACTCTCGAAGCTTCGACCATCACCGTAAGCTTTAAGAAACGTTCCTCGCATTTTGTGAAGCATCTTTATCTCGTTTTTGTGGTTTTAATTATCGTCTAAAACTCTTGGTACTCTCACGCCCTCGTCAGATCCACAATCGAAAGCTGCTCCATCTTTGTTTGGTGAGTTTTTTCCCTCAATTTTGCGTCTTTATGCTTTTTTGTGTGTGTGCGCGCCATAAATTTTGACATTTTAATGTGAACAGTTGCTAGTCATGAGGGTAACTTGATACTTCAATCTTGTTAAAGTATAATTCGAAGATCTGATGCTTTCTTAAACCTCAAATTATTATTGTTGATTATTACCATCTTGATTTTAATATAGTATAAGAATAAGAATTTGTATCATTCTTCACGTGTATGTTCATCTTGTATGGAAACTAATTCCATTGGATGCATTTTCAAACCTCCTACTAATATTGTCACTACCTATTAATATTGTTTTTATGGGAAGATAACTTATAAACGGCTATAGACTTTTTGGTTGTTGTAGAGATGTTATAGCCGAGGGTAAGAGAGTCATAAACTGCTTATATAATGGTCATTAGTAATTTTAAAGTTTTAATTAAAAAGAAATTAGTGATTCTGGGTATATATGATATTTAGATTGTTTAAGAAGGGGATATATGTAATTCTCCCTTAATTAAGCTACTTTATTGGTCCAGATTGTCATAGAAGTTCTAACTGGTTTCTTAATTTTATTGCAGTCTGAAGTATTTGCTGCGACCTTTGCTCTACTTGCATCACGTGCTATCATCTAACATTGATCTTTCTGCTGCTGGTATTCTACTCTTTTATTTTTGTGTGTGTTCATTCATATACATGGTGTTGGATGTGCATTATAAAACTAATTAGTAAACTTGCAATCATGAGTGTACAGTGGTTGGATAAAATGGTTCTGATTATGATTATATGATTATTCAAAAGTCAAACAATTAGCTTTTGATAATAAGGTTCATAGCTGTAATTCTGTAAATAAAATGAATGCTATGGCTATTATTTAGAAGTCAAACATTTGTGTGTTTTTACTTTTAAGGGGCTGATTTTGAAATCTTCGGTCTGATTATGACTAGTATTTTGACTATTCTTGTGTAATTTTTACTTCTAGGAGGCTGATTTTGACTTAGATAGACTATGTCGTCAAGTAGTGACCGAGAGTGGATGTATCAGATGACAGATAGTGATAATTTTCTTTGTATGGATTACTGTGACAGAGTGGACATGTTTTTAGATTTTGCCTATTCGAATGGAACAATTATTGATAGAAAAGAAACACCAAGTGGAGAAATAGTACTGCAGGCTCGGGTGGCTACATCAGGAAATGAGAAATATTTGTAATATATATTAACTCTATACCGTTTTGAATAGTGTGTTTATATGTTTTTTAATATGTTTAACTCTTAATTCAACTTTTGCAGGAAGAATTAATGGGTAGCCCACAACCATCTTCTGAAGTTTTTAATAACAATCATATAAGAAAAGGGACGGGTGTTGCAGGGTCGAACCGGAGTGGGTTGATGAAAGATCACGAATAACTTATGTATGTGTAGTTCTACCTTTATGATTATCTTGGCTTTTAGCACTTTATTATTTAATGTATAATTACTAACACAAAGATCTTAGCATATATGATAGGAAACATATACGGGGTCTTTGCTTGAAAAGTGTGGCCCAAACGTTGAAAATCATCCAAAGCATGATCATGAGTTGTGGGTGCAGGCTGCTGGACCGAGGAAGAAAGGTAGAGGATATGGGTCTAGTAAATCTTCAGATCCATGTTTTGTGATAACTGGCCTACCCTCTACACCTAGCTGTGGTAGCTCATCTACGGCGCATCAGCAAGATGAGGTATGTCCACTTTCTATCTTTTTTTAATCTGTATGTTTGTTGAATACAACTCCTTAAATCTTTTGTAAACCAGTATATACTCACCTTTTGTTGCAACTATGATGCATTAATCTGCTAGATATTAACTTTAAGTGTATGATATCTTGTGGGGTATAATTCCATTTACTTATACGAAGTATTAACTTTATGTGTATGATTTCTTGTGGGGAATAGTTCCACTGGCTTTAATACTATTACTGCATACATGATATGTTCATTGTATTATTAACCCGACCTGGCCCGATTTAACTTGACGGGTCCAATATCCAACCATTTTCTTTTTGAACTGAGCAAAGTTAATAAAGAACCACGTGATTTTAGTTCTTGATCTGCCATTGTCTACATGAATAGTTGGTTGAACATTTAGACAGATTTTAGTTGGTTGAACCACCACCAAAATTTAGTCAGATTTGGCATGAATTTATGTTTCGACAAGAACTTATAATTACGTCTGTGTTTACTATTCGTAGGTACAAAAGTTGACACAAAAGATAGATGAAATACAGGAGGAACGTGAAAAAGAAAAGGAAGAGATGCTCAAAGAAAAAGAGGATATGCTAAAGGAAAAACAGGAGATGCAAGAACGTGAGGAACGACTATTAAGGGAACTCAATCAAAGTAAAGAAGAGATGAAAGTGCGTGAGGAGCGACTACAAAAGGAAGTCAATGATAGTAAAGCACTTGTGGAAGGGGTTAGGAAAGAATTCTCCGAGAAATTTGATAATTTGGTTAAGTACTTACCAAACTTTCCGATGCCTTAAACTTTAATTACTTATGAACTTGCTATTTGGTGTTTGCGGAAGTATGTTGTAGTTTGAACGTGTTTGCGGAAGTTTTTTGTAGAACTTGTTTTTGAATGATGCAAAACACGCTCCTAATTATGTATGTGAAATTTAGTATGTTTTATTTATTCTCATGCCTATTTATATGGTTGGATGTATTATATTAGTTATATATGTACTGTTTGGGGTAAATCTGGAAACGCAGGAAAACAGAAACTGCAAAAAAAAACTGGAAAACGCATAATCAAAACTGCATTATACTGAGAAAATTGTAGTTTGCGACGGATTTGGGACGGAAAAAATTCGTCGCAAAATCTACTTTCAGGGAAATCCGTCGGAAAAGGACGTCGGAAATCTCTCGGAAAAATCCGTCGGAAATCTGCCGGAAAAAGACGTCGGAAATCTGTCATAAATATCCGTCGGAATTCTGTTGGAAATAGGCTGTCGGAAATCTGCCGGAAGATATATCCGTCGGAAATCTACCGGAAAACATAACCGTAGGAAATCTGCCGGAAACAACGGTCGTCGGAAATCGGTCGGAAATGTCTGTCGGAAATCCGTCGAAATATTTTTACGAGGAGCTTTTTTCAAACGACCTTGACCCGTCGGAAATCCCTCGGAAAAAGACGTTTCCGACGGATTTCCGATGAAATCTGCCGTCCCAAAATCCATTTTTTGTAGTAGTATAATGTATATAAATCAAATGATATCAATGACTTTTCATATTACTAATACTTGATTATTTCGAATGACTAATTTAGCTATTAGTTACGTCTCAGTAATAATTTATCGTGTTCGTCTCGATCATCAATGAGGTTGTCACAATTAAAGTGAATTTAAAATTCTTTCGGTTGACTATGAATCATACATATGAATAAAATAAATCCATGGTTTATTTTTCTTAGAGGGAGCTTATGATTTCTTTTTAAGAGCAAGTTTATATGTCATTTTATAAAAAACCAACGTGTTTATACTAAGTAACTTGAATGTGTATCCAACAACATTCCTAATAGACAAAAACTATTGAGGAAACTTTTAAAGAACAAATTTACTTGTCATTTTTTTTATACAAAATATATTATAAATAAGATTTTAGATTGTTGAGGAAACTTTGAGTGTTATACTGTTATTATAACACTTGAAATTTTCTATAGCGATCCATATTTTTTGCAAAAATAGATTGAGAGAGCAAACAAGTTTGATAGAAGAATCATAAACTAAACATATAAGGTGTCGAAAGAGTAAAATACTCCGTAAGCTTGAAAAACTTTGCTAAAAAATGCTATAATATGAATTTAGAAAGTCAAAGTTTATGATATAAGATGTAGAATAATATGTGTACATATCGATAGAGAGCATTGGAATATGACAAATTAATTTTAAAGTAGGTTTGAAATAAAGTTTGTTAAACAAATTGTATAAATATAGAATTACAAAACGAAAGTGTTTGATAAAATGCACAAATGTAATGTGTCGAAAGAGTAAACATGAAAGTGATAAAAAAAATTAGTAGAAAATTTATTTTATATTTTTATTATTATTTTGTATTAAAATAAGTTTGAAATAAATAAAATGTAAAAGAGTTTGATGATGTGTCAAAAATTAACACACCATGTTTTCTTTATATATACCAGAAGATAATATAATATAAATAGGGTTTTGCTAATGTGTGCCTCATGGCACACGTTAAGGTGCAATTAATGAACTCGTAATTTCCTTATATATCAGAATTTGTAATTAATATATACATAAAAATGTAATTATCAGATTGAATTAATGAGTATTAAATGCAAATTCTGATATTTAAGAAAATTACGGGTTCATTAAATGCTCAGCAAAACCCATATAAATATGCTAAAAATTACCCTAATTATTTCATGTTGACCACTCTAATTTATGTTATTCGAGTATCGATCTGCTAATGAACACTCCCTTGCAAAACTTTCAAGTTACGTTATCTATAGCAAATGTCAATTATTTAGATTTAAAGTGATGAATCGACAATATAATGTAAATAATATGTGAGGTAAGTAAGTCGTCTTTATATGTACGTGAATTTAAATAGTTATACTTAGGGATGTTCATGGTCCGGTTTGGGCGATTTGATGATTAAATTCCAACCAAACCGGTAACTACGGTTTGACGTTTTTCCAAACCACACCGCCCAATTTAGTGTGTTAAACCAAACCAATTAAAGCGGTTGAAACGGTTTGGTTCGTCCGGTTTGGCGGTTTGAACCAATCCTTTTTTTATTTAATTTTTAATAAAAATATATGTTTAACTTACATTTAAGTTACATAATTAATACGAGTAATTGTTCGATTGTTAGTATCTTAGTAATTTTTAAAGATATAAATAACGTACATTGTACAATATTGGTAAAAATAAATGTTTAACAATATCATTCAATATAAATTATATTTCATAACATTGTTACATAATCAGAAGTTTCATTACAATTAGTTGCATAATCGATCTAATGGTTTGCATATTTGAACACTTTGGATACTATAGAAGAAACAAATTTGGAGTTTGTTTGTTAAAGACATACTCAATCTTTTAAATTAATACTCAAAGTTCTAAATTAAACGTATATACCTCACGATTTATATGAGAAAATATAATGCGGTCCGGTTTGATTTAAACGGTCAGTTTGATCCTTGAAACCGCAAACCAAATCATATATGACGGTTTGAAAAAATCCAAACCACCAGACCAATTAAGAAAAATGACCCAGCCAAACCGACAAAAACAATTCAGTTCGATCGGTTTTAACGGTTTCGGCCAAACCATGAACATCCCTAGTTATACTCATAATTAAAGACGTACGTTAATATTATTGGCTCGTGCTTCTAGTTAGTATACGCTACTTCAAGCAATACCTAATTATTTCAGTGTATAAAAACTTGATTTTGATCTAGTTAAACTACTTGATACAAATATTACATGCATTCCCTTCGTCTCAAAATAATTGTCACTCAACAAAAAACACGCAGTTTAATAAAAACATAATCATTACTGTTTTCTCTTTCTTACTTTTTGCAGAAAAACAGTTTTACCCTTAACCAATTATTACTGCTTCTTTAAAAGTTTGTAATAATAATTTCAATTAAGGATAATATGATAATCACGATCAAACTTCCCTATTCATTTTTAGAAGTGTACAATTAATTTGAGACGTCCATAAAAAGAAAAATGAACTATAATGTTGGGACGGAGTGAGTATATTTCTTATACCCATTAAGTTGGTATTTTCCTAGTGATCAATTTGCTTAATTAATTGGTACAAGCTGGGATGGGTAAAGTTGGCCCCTAATCACGTTTCAGTTGAGAACAAAGTTTAACCTAACGTCACTAGGAGAAAAAAAAAAAAAGTGGGCGTGTTGAAAAAATTATAGCTAAAAGACATATTTGGCAAATAAAGGTTACCTAAAAAGAGATAAATTAATAAGAAAAAATGATTAATACACTTATTAAAAATTGGCTTAGTAAATGGAGAGTGATACGTGTCGCGGTTATAAAATAAGATAAAAGATATAAATAGTTCACTTTGACTATATAAACATTTTTGAAATTTTTCATGACTTACGTTTTTCACTAATCAAATAACATATGACATATCTACTCACTAAAGTCTATATTAATTGGTTATAACAAAGAAATAGACACTTATGTGAAACTACCTAAAATAATAATATAGACACTTGTAGTAAATAAAAGTAGCACTCATTAATTATAAAATGATATACTAATACATATACTCCGTATGATTCTACTAAAAATGATAAATTCATCAAAACAAGTAAACAACCCCAAAAGGGTAAAATAGATGTACTCCAAACGAGATACCTAGTCAACCTCGAAAAAAGAAAGTTTTTCATTTGAGCTTTTCCATTGGACGACGACACGTGTCAGTGATCTATAGGGGAAGGACAACTACCAATAATGAAATTTAAGCACCAAATTAGAAAATGATATTTCATAGTACTATACTCTATTAAGACAATAAAAATAAATATTATAAATCCGAGTGGAACACCTGGCCCAGTCACATATTAGTAAATTAGGCAAGTTTTTATAAAACAACTAACGGTTTTCAACTTATTTATACGTGGTTTCATAGAGAGAGAAAGTGGTTTTTGCACAATATTCCTAATTATATGGAAGACGACTAATTATATCTCAAATTAGTACTCAGCTCAACCAAGAAAACTTGGAATAGCTATACATATATAGAAAGAAACAGAAAGTAGAGAGAGAAGCTAAAGATCGAATCGAGACGAACGATTTATTGCCTATTTCATTTGTCACTTACAAAGTAAGTTCTTTTTTTCGATACGACTAGAATCGTTAAGATCTACATCTATATATAGATAGATATAGATATACACATTTGTATACGTATATACGTGTGTGTAACTATAGAGTGAGATCAATTTAGAAATGAATTGAAGTAAATTCTCACTGATGTTTGACTTTTACTTGTTTGATTACATATGATTTTTGTTTAATGATCAAGTTTAATTGATTGATCTTTATATATTGTGAATTGAATTGATTTGAATGATAATTTTGTTGATTCATTACTCATTAGGGATCGGTATGGGGAGAGGGAAGATAGTGATACGAAGGATTGACAATTCGACAAGTAGGCAAGTGACGTTTTCTAAGAGGAGGAATGGATTATTGAAGAAGGCGAAAGAGCTTGCGATACTTTGTGATGCTGAAGTCGGTTGTGTGATCTTCTCTAGCACTGGCAAACTTCATGAGTACTCAAGCACTAGGTCAGTTAATTCGATTGCATCTCTACATCAACCTCTATCTTAATTCGTTTATATATGTTAACTTCAATTTCTAACAACACTTATTAAATGTAATTTCACTGCCAAACTAACCATTGTATTTGGTAAAATTTACATCATGAATAAGCATAAGTGTACGTTAACTAGAGTGAATGATTCTAATTAATTATCTAAAAATGACTGCAATTTGGTTTCACATGATATATATATCAAAATGATGAATAGTTCTTTAGTTTAATTCTTCAGCCTCCAATCTCCAAAAGAAAATAATGTTTGATATGTAATTAAGTGTTAATAAATCACTGTTTAACATAAGAATGGATTTGAAATATTTCGATTGTGCAGAAAGAATAGGTATTTAAGTAACAACATTAGCGTATCAACAGTATACGACATAATAAATAGTAATGCATGATTATTAATTAGATCAAAAGTATATATATATATATATATATATATATATAGGATTTAATTTGTGTTAGTATTGGTATATGTATATATGTACTACTTATATTTCTACCTTCTTGTTGTCTGCAAATAATGTTAGTTGTAGCAAATTCAGATGAAACCAAGAGGTTAGTTAGTGGTATATATATGCATGCATCTGAAGTTTCTTTTGTAGTTAACAGTAGCCACCACTGTCGAAATGAACAAGCTAGCTAGCTAGGTTTCACACCCGAAAGCTCGTGTACATAACGACTTGACGTACTAGAATACCTAAGAAAAACACCCCTAATTGACACTGCATGCCTTTTTTGGAATGATATGATGCTCGATATGTATATGCAAGCTTAATTAAGGTTGGTTCAAAGGTGTTAATTAGCAAACTTCTAAAGTTTGAATCTTAACCGTCATTTTTTTTAACCAACCTTAGATTTTCAGTTGCTTCGATCCATCTGTTGGTTGTTCCCGGCCAGTTATCTCTGGCCATGATATCTGGTGCTCGTTTGTTTCGTTTCTCATCAGCAATATTCTGGGCTGTTTCTTTCGCCCGGTAGTACGTTGGTGTTGTTGATTGTTGCTCTTGACGACGTACAATTGATCAACATTTCGCTTTTGTTTGAATCATGATGACACTCTACTTTCTTTTTCCCCTTGGTGACTCACACTTTCGAGTTTCGATCTCCTTTATTCATCACTCACACATGTAGGAGATAATCTTTGAGTTTCACTGCTGTATCTTCTCAAAGTTGTGGGATTGTAGTATGATCGATATATATACATTGAAAGACTACTTTAGTAAGTACTTAAGTAATTTAATTACTTACGTTTAATTTATCAACTTCTAAAATTTGACCTTGATCGAGTTACCATACATGAGACGTAGTTTTGCTGATTTCAATTTTCATTAATTCTTCTTTTGCCGACTAATAGATCATCGAAGTTAGGTTTGTACTAGTATTATCCGTGGTAATCTGTTAAAGCTTTTAGCCATCTTATCTAAATATTAATAAAAGAAAACTTCTCCAATTGAAATTTATTGAAAATTTAAGACCTATTAACAAATCAAATCATTCAATTTCATCATACTCAGGGTCATACTATTTGCACACCCCTATTTCCTGATTGCACACCTCCTAGCACATCAAATCGTCCTTTTTTTATTTTTTTATCAAAATTTTTAATTGCACACCCCCTAACTATTAAATCATTAGTCTTCATACCATTTTTTTTTACTAATAACGTATTCTGGACAGTGTTCTGGACAGCATTCCGGTGTGGTGGACAGTGTTCTGGACAGTATTCTGGAGTCAAAGTACACTAATCCACTCACCATATCATTAATATATCAGTTGATTTGACAGGGGTGTGCATCCAGGAATCCTTGGGTGTGCAAATAGAATTGGCCTTAACCAATCAAAATAAAGAATTATCCCAAAAGGTCTATTTTGAAAAATTGCATCCTTCCTCCATATACTTAATCAAATTGAAATAATTGTAGAAGATAATGATGATAAATATAAATATTAATTATTAATAATCGCATGTTTATAATTGTACATTTGAACAGGTTTTAAAACCTTCCAATGGAATTGTATGAAAAATTGAAACAGTAAACAGGGGGCGTTTTAGTTCCGATCGAACGTATTTTAGAAAACTAATTTAAACTAATTAAACAGAAAATAATTAACTTAGGGTAGTAAATAATTAGAGATAAATATGTATTTACTTAGATTACGTTCCCTAGATTCTGGTTCTCCTATTTATCTATTTAATTTGCTCGTTTGGATTAACTTTTATTGTGAATAAATTTAATGTAAATTAATCTCCTTTCAAGGTCTACTAATCATATAAATATTAAGAAAAAAACAAGATTCTTTTTTAATACACTAGAAGTCTTTTTAAGTGTTGTCCACCTAATCTTTTTTAATTAAGCACTTTAACGATTTCGCGTCAGCGATAGTCTTATAATTGTACTATTCACTAACAGTTATCATGTTTATGATAAATTAATCGATTGCTATTGTTCTTAATCTATCTCCGGTCACAGTATCAAGTCACAGTTATCTAACAAGTTAAACAATCGCAATTAACTAATTAATCTAAATAAACGTCCATCATAGCTTAGATTAACTAATCATGTTAAGTAACAATCAATAATCACAAATAATCATGTATTAATGAATAAACATAATAAACTTCATAAAATTAATATCCCAAACGTAAACAAATATTCAAATCATTATCTAAGTAATTTTATCTAAGCAAATACACAATAATTTAGTTCATAATTAAGTTATACATAATCATAATCAATATCAAAGAAAACATTATATTTAAATTGATACAATACTAGCTTATGATCGCGAACCGCGTGTGAAAAGTTTGATCATAGACAAACCCTTGCGATCTCGCGCCTCTATTTCGTTTATTAAACCCTCAGAAAAAGCCTTCGGTCAGATTAGGGTTTAATAATTCGTAACTTGGTATTTCGGTATATTCGTCTCTGGGGTTAATGTCGTATATATAAATGTCTGGGCCGACCTCTCCAACCGGCGATTGGAGTTTCTTCGCGTGTACTCCAAGTTCCCGTGAGCCGACCTACTTCAAAACACACCCAACCGGCGGTTGGGGTTACCAACCAGCAGTTGGGCCTTCTGGATCCAACAATTTGCCACGTGATCAATCTTGAGCCCAATTAGTTCCAAGCCCAATCAGCTTCTGTATCCAACTAGCTTTAGCCCATTGTTTGATTTGCTTTGTTTTCTTCATTTTTAGCTCATTTTCGTTCCTTTTCGATTCAAGTTCTATTTTAACACCTAATTGTAAATATTAACGAAATAAGTATCTAAAATCAAATATATGCAATAAAAGTGAATAAAGATTTGGGAAATATTATTAACTAATTGTAGAACTATTTGATGCTATCAGAGATAAATGCGGTGCTTCGCTATAAACTAAGTATTACAAATGAGATGCTTGATTAGTTGGTTATAAACTTTGTATTACGTAATTTTGTTGACCATGATGCGTACCTAATTATAAAAATATACAAATTTATGGTTTCAGAGACAAGTCATGTGATCAACACACGTGTGTATGCATGTATATACATATTTGTAAAGTATACACTAACAATGTAACCGCATTATGCTAACAACTTTTTTATTTCTTTTTTATAATTCAAGGTGATTGTTAGAAAGTCAATGAATAATGTTGTGTGATGGTTTAGGGGGTTGGTGTTAACGATGGTTATGTATTTATTTATTGGGTTTGTTGTGATAGTAAAAAAAAGTTCATAGGTATTATTATTAGATTTGGTGTGACAGAAGAAAAAGTTGGTAGATGTTGGTGTATGATAGTGAGGTAAGTAAAAGATTAGAAACTTTAAAAAACTTAACTTGTAAATTAGAAAAGATATTGACATGTGATCTTTTTAACAACTTATTGTTTTATAAGTCCGAAGCTTGATATATGATGATTATATAGAAAAGAAGCTCCAAGTATTTTGTTACAAATCAATATTTGATCAGTTTCTTTCATTTGGTTTTGAATAATTTACGTCAAGTCGTCACATGTACATAGCAACCCATTCAAGTTTATTCTGTATGTTTAATGAGTTGAGTTGAAATTTAAAATTAAGCCACATTTTATTGGAAATGTATTATATGGAGTTAGAAGATAACGATTAAAGATATATATATCCAACAAGATCAAATTGTTAATTCAAATTTCTGAAAGTTGATTTTATTTGAAATTCTTTAAGTTTGATTTGCAGAATTCAATGGAATTGGAATCTCAATTCCATTCTACAATGGTGTTTAATTATTAATGAATTGATTTGCAAATCATCGAATTCCTTCATCCAAAGGAATTCGGCTAACATTCGGCTAACCAACGCAGCGTTACTCTTTTTTTGTTCTTTCTTATATTAATTCTTTTCATAATAACTTCTCGCAAAGGATAAAACAACAATCTGTAAGTACCAGGGGCGGAGCCAATGAGGGGCAAACGGGGTCAAGTGCCCCCTACGACACAAATATTTTTAATATATTACTATGTCGAGTTTAGTGCAAAAAAGAGTGGATTTGCTACTTAGCCCCATCTCTCTTGATGTTAAGCTTCGCTAAGTTCGTAATGGATGCTAAAACATAAAATAAAGGGAAAGGGAAAGAAAAACGAAGCTAAGCTAATCATATTCATGGAGTTTTAATGAAAGTGATTTTAGGTGAAATAGTTGCAGGGAGACAATGTGGGGAAGACAACTAGTGGCCCCAGTTATTACTTTTACCTTATTATAACATGTTCCCTCTAAATCCCTTATGTTTGTTAAAATACACATTTTAGCCCTTAAGTTTATAAACAATTAATTTGACTCTAACTCTGACTAACATATTCAATGGAAAACTAAAATATAAGTATATTACAAAAAAAAAAAAAAAAAAAAAAAAAAAAAAAAAAAAAAAAAAACGTTGTCCGTGTCTATTTGCTATTATTATTTATTATTGATTATTAACTTGATGAAATATAAACTTTTTGATTAGTTAAAAAAAATGTTAAGTCCCATGAGTTTATGATAAATAATATTAAGAACTTCTAATATATAGCTATGAAGATCATTTTTTAATGCATTTATAAATATGATTGAAGAACAAAGTTTAAAGCTAATTGTTTAAGTTATGTTTTGTGTTTATTAACGTTGATTGACAATTTTGATAATGTATTACTCCGTATGTTTTTTTACTCAGCAATACACAATTTTATAAGTAATTTTGTCATGCCCCTGACAAGAATTTCTGGATCCGCCCCTAACTTTTGGCAAAAAATTGAACCTCAACGTAATATAAAATTGAACATCATTGAACTTCGACTTAAGATTTTGGTATAACGTAGCCAAACCAGTTTGCATGAAAACCTTGATGATCAAAAATACACGCCATATTCGCACTTCTTCGATATACATTTATACGAGATACTTCCAAACCTGCAGTGACCATACAGAACAAAAGCATCATTACACAAAATACATCACTTGTTTGAACTTCCATGAGTATATATGGTACTATCTAACAACTTAGTTTCAGCAGCATGAAGGCTATGTTTGAACGATACAGAAAAGGTAAAGAGGAACATCAATTGACTAGCCCAAGCTCTGAGATAAAGGTACTCTTTAAGGCAATTCATTATATTTATTACTTGTTGGAACTTTCGTTACTATGATGAGCCACAGCAAGAATTTAGAGTTAAGTAAATGTATGAACTTACCCTAGACGAATACTATGAACTTCATATCACACAAGTAGTTAAACAAATAACGTTTGGTGCACATCTTGTTAAAGCTCCCATTAGAGGTCCAAGCCATCCCAGTCCACGATAAGAAGCCCGAGCCTAACGAGTCTAAGTAGCATTATCATATAGTTTCCTACTCCGTAGGGTTTTTTTCCAATGTTTAATTATAACAAAAAAAATTCAATGTTTTATTATAACAAGTTGCAGTTAGTATGAACTAGAAAATGGAAAACAATGTAAACCCTCGTAATGTTGCAAATAAAGAACGCATCTTACTCGAATACAGCATCTTCAAAAGGTTTTAAACCTTTCTATATTAGGATAATGTGGTTATCGCACTTTCAGTATTTCTCTGCCTTCGGCTCGATTTGTCGCACTTTCAGAATGTTGCCGTAACTTTTTCCACTTTAAAATGACAAAGTTTACAATTGCAAATCTGCATGTTCCAAAATGTTGGACAATTTCAAAGTTATCATAAATGGTCAAGGTACATTCAAAGAGTTCAAGTCTAGAAACTTAAAAAAGAAATACTAAATTTATAATCTGTAGAACTTACCAAATTGATATGCAGAGCATCAAATTTCCTTAGTTTCCTCTTTATGTGTGTCAGAATCATCAGTTTGAATCCACTTACTCGTATTCCTACCATCTATAGTAACTGAATTCAATTACGGAGAGAATGCACTACTTTCAACTTCATTCACTTCTTCTGTTCGTTCTTCACTTTAATCCAAGTAGTACTCAAGGCATGGAGCCTTTTAAGATGTTAGAAATGTCAAAGAAAGGTACCAATTACCTAAATTCCCAGCTTCTGTAGCACATGCAGACGTGTACGGACTAAACCTGCCGAAGCTTCCTAACGAAGTACGTAGAGCAAGTGAAAAGCAATGCATCCAAAAAGATAGACTGCCACTGTATCGAAACAAATACATTGAGAAAATGTTATTTTTCTTGGCAGATCAGGAAGCAATATCATACAGAGTATGACGGAAAAATGAAGAGAGGTGTTCCCACAATGTGCAAGAAAACGCGTAAAAGTGAAGTCGAGGCATCTGGAAGTCCAGACGCAGCACCAAAGACAGCAGGGATATGGAAAATATTATCATTGGAAAATAGTTCGTTATTCTTGGCAGATTAGTATGCGCAACAGACACATAGTGATGGCAAGAACAATGTGAAATTGCAGGTGGCTCATTACTGAGCTCAAATTTCCTCTAGAGATGCTACTTCAAAAGGCAGAACGATGCCAGAATTCTTTTGTAAGTGAGCAATATGCATTATTCATTCAGACGCGTTGAATTGACATTAAACCGCAAAAACTGACGATATCAAAATTCTGAAACTCCTGGTAGGATCCACCCCAAAGAAGTATGGACATAAAAAGACATTACCAACACCATCCAAAAAATAGTGCGCACAAATACATGTATATTACGTACTAATACGTATACTATATATACGTACACGTATATACGTCTCATACCTACATGTATACATGCATATATACCTGCATGCTTATACATATATACATATACACCCATCCATATATGTGTGTATAATGTCATCATAAGATACATGTGAGCATGTATGTATGCAAGTATGCAAGTGAGTGTGTATGTAATAGCTGCATCCTCCATCCCTCCTCCTGTTCATATTCCTAAGGGTCCCAGCCCGTAATTAACGAAGCCCTGTAGAACATATGTTTACTATTGAAACTAGAGCTCTAATCTGATGCTAAGACACTAGCTCTTTCCAAATCTTGATAAAATAGTAGTGTGCATAAATGAGGATTCTACGTATATGTTGGCTGGTTGATTAAGGAGTGTGGAAATATTTCATGTTACACAAAGAAGTTAACTATGAGAATGCAGTACGAAATATACGAGCAAATGAGAAATCTATCACCCTTGCAATTTGAACTATCACAACGAACATCATAGGCTTTTAGGTCTGGAGATAAACCTGACCATGCTTCTTTTTCGACCTAAATGACGGGTTAAGGACGCAACCAACAACATGAAGTTACAGAAAACCAAGGTTAGAATTTACCGAACTGCATTTCTTCATGTCTCTTTGATCTGGACAGTTTGGCACATAACATTCTCACACATTGATAGATCAAAAAATCATGTGTAGCAAGGAAATTAAAGGAGCTTATGTAACTATGTGCCTAGCAAATCACAATTCTCCACTCTTTCCAACCCCATCCATCTTAAACTCAGTTTAACGTTCATATTAATGATCAAAGATATTGAACTGTGAAACTAAGGTGGTTTCTTACTCATTCCCCTTCCCTCGGGATGTGAAATGTTTTAAGTCGAATAAAGGGCCTAGGAGTCATAAGCAAGAGCAAGATAGAAGCCTTACCTCATCCTACAAGCATTCTCAGTGCCTTTGTTACAAAATCACGTTCTTAACAAATCTACTATATATCTCCTGTGGCATTACAACTCAGATTGATGGTCTAAAAACTGTAGCTTTATCTCATATCCATATCATTTAACATGGCAAAAAACCGAGAGATCTGCATCTATAGTTTACTGCAACCGCCAAAACCTTAAACCCATGATCCATTCTATAATCCCTACAATCCGTCATTTCCTTTAGGAAAATACCGATACAATTTCAGATCTAAACTTTCAGAATGTGCTCTAAATCTCATCCAGTTAAAACCAACTTCTGAATCAAGGAGCATCGCAAGTACCACAATTATAAACATGATGAGTAGTAAACTAGAAATTTTTGTACCTGTAAGTTTGATAGGCATATGTCAATATCTGAGGATTATAAATGATTTACGGAACTCGTCTGAAAACTATGAAGTTGTATATACAGCCCCTTAAACTATCATTCGTAGGAAACAATCACTAGAAAGAACTCAATACACAAAAATCAAACTTGGTGTACAGCCTATGTCCTACATATTATGCAAAAGAAGAGAAAATTCCAGCCAAAATACTGAGTGCATTGTGGAAAGGGCTAGAAAGTACCTAGTTACATTGAAAGAACATCCAACCAATTCAAGATAGTACGTACACATGAAGTAAAGTTTACTAACTTTCGACGCCATTCATATAGTCCTGCATATGGTACAAGGTCCAATAGAGTTGTGATATATATATATTTAAATCATTCTTCAGAATCCTATACATGACAATTAAAAGTTATACACTTCATCTTTTGCTAAAAACTATAAAAGCAGATGAGATTAGCCTTTCTACGATTTCGAAAAACCCGAAAACATTATTATGTATTCATTTACCTTACTCTATTATATAAGGCATCAATCATGTAGGGCCCTCTCAATTATAATACAATGGTCTTAAAATTTAGAAGAGGGGATGGGAGCCCCTATAATCATAATAATTCATTGATCTAATCTCAGCCTCCCAATTCATATACTTAGAGCCAAGCACCCCCTTATTTATTTCCCACACTGTATAAACCAAACATAACCTAAAAAGATGAACAAAAAATGCTACACACCTACAAAAACTCACACTCCTAATTTCTACTCTCTGCCCCTATAACAATCACCTTCTACTGCCACCACCAACATGACATCCACCACTACCACCACCATCCTCCGCAACTACTGGAATGACGAACCATAAATTATGTTGCTGGATTAAGAGGGTACGAGGCTAGATAGAAAGAAAAAAAAAACATATAGTTGTTCTCCAAAACATATAGTGGTATACACAATATCATTATATAGCATTAACACTGAACTATAACTTAAATTACAACATATAAGCATCTATGTGTACTTACTATTGGAAAGAATCAGAAAATCACCCCACACCATCAAGCAATCACTGTATATACCTAAAACATTACTAAAGGTCCCATACTATTTTGTATCTTAGAAAAAAAACTAGACAAGCTTCTTAACAATTTGTTGTTTATTATAAATCCATCACAAACCATCATGATTATATGGATGATTATTGTTTTAAACTAGTTATGATGAGTAAATAAACAACTATGAACCTCACTACTCACCATGTACAGTTTTGGCAAAGGGAAGCTGCAATGTTGAAGCAACAACTACAGAACCTGCAAGAAAGTCACAGGTAAATCTTCTCTCTTGTTGAATCTCATAAGAAAGTTTATGTATACCTGCAAGCAAACCATCATATCTAAGTTGTTAAATACTTTTAATTAATCAGTTAAATATGTAAATTACCTTGTTAGAAGCACAAAACAAAGGGATCTTGTAGATCCAGATCAAGACTGACATAGTACTTATGATGAATTGAGGATAATGGCATAAGTAAGTACTCTAAACACGAGAACTTTCCAAAAAAATTGTGGTTTTTAAAGGGAATCCAGAAAGGAAGGTGATGAATTTTCATAGTACAAATGGAATTAAGAGATGTAACATGCAATAAATCCAGAATCACATATACGAAAATGTTCTGATCCGCGTGGAGAACTATAAACCAATTTTATAGACAAACATCCACCAACAACAATACAAATGTTGGAAAGAAAGCCAAAAAAAACTCACAGATATCCTTGAAGAGTTATGCTTACAAATTTGTTAATATTGTTTGACAAATAGCATTATACTGAACTTGATGATTAGGCATATGATGGGTGAGGAGCTCTCTGGTTTAAGTGTAAGAGATTTACAGGGTTTGGAGAACCAACTTGAAATGAGTCTTCAAGGTATCCGAGCAAAAAAGGTCTGAAGCTACCACCTCCAAATAATATACATATTACTGTACAAAATATGTGCATTCTGACAAATTTCTATTTTGCAGGAACAACTTCTCTTTAATCAAATAGACGAACTAAACCAGAAGGTTAACCTTAAACCTACAGAATTTGATCAGATCCTATGCTGTAGAGTAAGTACCTTCATGTAAGCAAACTAGTTTGGCTTTTATGCAGGGAAAGTTCATTCACCAACAAAATATGGAACTGACCAAGAAGGTAAATCAAATTCGAGAAGAAAATATGGAACTGCGTAAGCAGGTATTTGCAAATAAACACTACACAAATATTAAAGTAAAGAAATATTCATCAGTCCACCAGTTATTCTAGACATCCGAACTATTTATCGTTCACCGCAGGTTAATGGAACAAACAAAAATGCGATGAACGCTTTACGCATAACAGTGGACCCACATGCCCCCATTGAACTCCAGCTTTCCATGCCAATGCAATATGATGACACCGAATCGCGAGTGCAACCTACAAATTTGGAGTAACGTCTCATTCGTTGTCAAATTGATCTTTTAGTTTTCAATCTTCTCTCATGAATCTTTGTTAAACAATTATTTTGTTTCTGAATCTCTGCAGATTACAACTACATTAGAGAGATGTATCAATTGTCGTTGATCCTTATCAACGATGAGCCTGCCCAATTTTTAAGTTTATTTCATTTCAGTGACTGATCTGCCAACCACGGATGATGCAGAACAACACAACGTATGGACATATTGACAAGAGCAAAGTTGGAACGTGAGAGATGACCAAAAATAGCTGCCAACATCATGTCCAGAATACATATAATAAAAGAGATGGTCACAGAACTTAAGAGTGTGCGTTTTTTATTCCATGGATGTTAGTACGTCAGTTTGAGCCTTAGAATTGAAATATTGGCTTGCAATTAGGACTTGTAGTTGATTTGTCAGACTCCTCACAAAGGAAAATGTAAATAGTTATTTATTTGAATACCATACAACAATGCATGAATTAAATTACAATTAGGCAGGTAGATTCGTTTGACAGAGAATATCATCGAATCATACACCGGAATGACGCTGTGACGGAAAAAATGTTAGTAGCATCTGATCACACAGCATCACAAAAAACATCTTGACAAATCTCTCAATGTCTTGAAGAATTTCGAAGCAATCATAATAGCTCGGCTAAACTGATATTTACAATCACCTCAATCGGAAACTATCAAGTATGGATTACCAGTCAATCATAGACCACAAAAGTAAAATCATCAAAGAAATTGTGAATATATGTATATTTATCAACTTCAAAGTTTCAGAATTATAAAACCATCAATTTACAACAAAAAAATCGATACACATGCATTCATAGACAGCAGGAAAAATCATAGCAACTACAGTAATTAGCTATTAGCACAGAAGTAATATAACAATAACAGGATCTATCATAACAATCCAGAATCATATATATTCATATATACTTACAGATATTTTCAAACCTCATACTAAAATATTCCAAAATCGAACCGAAAACTTCACCGTACGCACCTGATGGTTCAAGCCATCCATACTTTGATCTGCAAAAGCTATCTCATCATCATCATCATAAACAATAAACAAAATCTAATATTTACAAGTTAAAACTTATCAGTATTTATGTAATTATGTAACACAAAGAACAACACGATATCAATCAATCAGTATCAGAATCAACATTTCTACGTTGCCAAGATCGTAAATGTATCTTCGATATCGTTCGTAGTATACTATCGAATAAATACACATAACTTATGCAATTCGTACCGGTACTTTCGACAACTTCAGTATCATAAGCAATAGATACAGGATAATAAACTTTACTGAAACTCGAAATAATCATGATTAACGAGATTTATGTGATTTATGAGAAGGATTAAACGGGTTGTCTCGTGAAATGTGACAGAAATGCGTTAGTTACCAGTTAGATTAGAAATGCGTGATGGTGAAGGTTTGGAAGGATGGAAAATATCTGGCCCTGTTAGTTACATTTTAGCCCTTTATCTATCAAACATTGCTATAATCACCCCTCATACTTTAACACGTGAGGGAAGTAATCATAATTTAAATTCGTTAGTCCAACATATATTGTTAATCTTACACTTTTCTAACGTTTGTTTGAAGTTTGAAGATAAATTCTATCAAATAGCTGGTTGTAAATGTAATCGGAAAACAAAAATGATAAAGATAAAAACACCAAACTGCAAATATATACCAAATATTAACAAAAGTTCAATTATCTTCAAACCTTATTTATAACCCATCCCTAATCCTATGATGTTCTTAAGACAGCATCAAATAAACTTCATTTGATCGGACACCCATCAGCCACGACACCTTTGGCCGTAGGACAAGTAGCCAAGGGACAATGTTCGCCTTGAGTACCCCACCACGACACTCCTACATCGGACATCGTAAGGGAAAAGTACAAAAGTATTCCCATGAAAGCCAAACCCGCATCAAGTGCAGCCGAAAGGACGTAATTGTACTTTTGCCACCATGTCTTCCGATACTTCAACACAAAGAAGTTAAATATAATACCCGTGAATGCCCAACTGTTATAATTTACCGCAGAAGCAGGAGGCATCATCGCACAAGACCCAAAAATAATGGGAAGGTTAACATATCGGATCCATTTCTGGTTTGGGAAAGCCTTATGAAAAAAGTATATCACAACGGGCCCAAGAAAGCCGCCTAAAAAGAACCAGTTTAGGGCAGAGTAAGGTCCAAGAGAACCAAATATCCTTTTGGGCCCTACTAGTCCCCAAATGACAGATGCATCATAAAAGACGCGGTCCCCAGGGCATGTCCACGGGCTACCTGGAGGAAGTAAATGATCCTGACATATGTTTTCGACGGTATTTAGTAGCCACCAAGCAACCGAGATATTAACCGTCCCCGCAATAATAGTTCCAATGAGCTGTCCATAAAAATATAATACAAAAAAAGAAGTTATATGTACATATAGTTCTTTACATTGTAGTAGTAGACTAGTAGTTATATAGGATAATGACATGGATTACCTGAACTAGAAACATAGAGCGAGGTGGGATCTTCATGTAATGGCCTAACTTGAAGTCGTTAAGAAAGGAAATGGCTTGGGCCATACTAATGTAACCGTAAGTTTTAAATGTAACGTTGGCTATAGGCCTTCCGGGATATATAACTCCCATCAAGTACTCTGTGATGATATTTAGCCCGGGAGTCTGAAAAAGTTTACAGAATTGTCAAAAAGAAATTACGATTCCTGAATACAACTAATTTAGTTATGTGTTTAACAATGTGTATATACCTGATTAGTAGTTGCAGTTATGACGCTAATTGGGAGAGTAAAGCTTGATGCCATAATACAGGCTAAAACGAGCCCCCACCATGGCATTTGGACTTCATCTCTCATGCAAACACAAAGCACGAGCGAAAGAAGAAACGAAGCACTAACAAGCAAATAGAACCACCAGTTGGGTATGTCTTTGTATTTCCTCATGAGCTTTGTATGAATATCGACCTTACTTTTGGTTGAAGCTCGATATTGGTTCATTATTTCTCTGTAAATAGATCAAATTGATAAAACATTGTTTGTACCATACATCATATATCATCACAAAATATAGAGATAATAACTTGGCCCATTTAGTTATAAATGGATCCATACTGATCAAACAACTATCAGAAAATAAAGAACTGAATATTAAAGGAATCAAATGGACTAGACGGGTCAAATAGATCGAAAAAAGTCCAAAATTTATTTTATGTTTAAATTTCATATATTTATATTATTATTTCAATGATATAGTTTTTGTAATCGTTATTTACACATCAACTAATTATAACAAATTCAAAAAATTTTGAAAACTTAGGGGCTTCCAATTTGACCCATTAAAATATTAACTTGTTTTGATCTGTTATCCAACCCGTTCAGTTTTCCAGCTCTAACGAAAAAGTGTAGAATAGTAAAAGTAATACCTTCCGTTAAACAAGGCGACGTGTGTTAAGGTTGAGATGACGGCCGCAAAACCAATACCATAAGTAAGAGCGAAAAAAGTACTCATATGTATTTGTCCAAGATTCTCATACTGGGGCATATCTATCTCAAAATCTTGGTTAACAATCGCTGACACGTTGTAAGTTTGTCCATGTTTATCAAATAGATGTGATGAGAAAATGGGGAATGTTCTTGCCATATACGTATTAAATCCCCAATAAGCAACAGGGATTAAAATGTACATAACGCTCAAAAATCCAATGTAAACATTTGCAATCGCGAAAAATGGGGTCACAAGTGGGCTGCCCAAGAATGATGCTATGACTGACCAATCTACTGTGAATGATAGAAGCCCGAGCCCTTTCATGCCGGAACCAATTTGTTGGGCTGTTATAGATTTGGGGAACATAATGCAGAGGATTGAGAGGCTGGTGAGTGCTGGGAAAAGGTAGCCAGGGATAATGTACCATGAGAAACTACAAACGAGTGCGATTATGAAGAATTTTGCTCTAGTCATTCGTGATGATGACTCATCGGTCTCGTGGAGAGCCCTGAGAAAAGTTTAAACAAGTTTTCAGGTTAATACCGGAGGATAAACCTACAAGCAATGGAGTGGCACTAATTCTCATTAATAAAGTTACGGAGTATATTCAAACAAGTTTTGGGGTTAAAGTAGGTCACAAACTTCTTTATTTTGTCATTTGTAGCAATTATCTAGTGAAACCGAATATAAGGAAAATCGTCGACACACATATCATACAGTGCATAAATTGCACAATATATAAACAAACTATTGTACGATCATCAATTCTAGAAATCAATTATCGAAATTATCAGTAATAGATTTCAACTTGCAAATTTTTTATATGTCTAGTATTTTTTATTTTATTTTTAGAAAGACTTATCATCAGTGGGAGAATAGTTCATCTCTATATATTGTGATACTGATATTCACTCTATTAAATCACTATTACTGGCGATCAGCCCAAAAAGTCTGTGAAAATCGTCAAATGTCCACTAGAACTTTTTGCCTATTTTTATAGGGCAATGATATTTCCAACAAAGAATTTGATAAATTCACCATTTACATGCATTAATAGTCTGTACTGTACAAACTGTTAATGCATATGAATGGTGGATTTATCAAATTCTTTGTTGGATATATCATCTCCCATTTTTATACAGGGCCTAATCAACTTCTGAAATCATCCAATGGGCGTTCTTGGCCCAATAGTATATATCTACACTCGCCTACAATATACAGAGGCCCGTTTATTTATGACTTAATAGTTAAATACCGAAAATGCTTTTATTTATTAAGTAATATTCTCTCCGTTCCATTATAAGTGTTTAGCATGGCTATATCACACACTTTTCGGCAAGTACAAACATTCCCTATGAAACAATAAGATTTCAACCTTTAGTCTTTAGATGTTTTTTGTCTGGCTGAAAATGAAAGTGGACACTCAATTTGGGACAAACAAAAATGGAAATAAGGACGCTTAAAATGAAACGTAGAGAGTATAAGGCTGTTTGGTTTTTGGTCATTATCCAGTCATATAATACATCTTTTTTTTTTTAGATAAGCTAAGTATATTAAAAAACCACTCCAAAATGAACAGGAACCATACACACTCCAAATGAATCTCCAAGAAGGAGAAACACAAAATAAATATGATAAAATAACAAATGAAGCCTTAACCTACTAATAAAATTAAGAAATCCGACTGCAAATGAAACAGAACAGATCGAGTTCATTATAATTTCTTTTTCTACAAATTATTTGAAACACTATGAATGTATTTTTTGCATTTATAATTATATAATACGGAGTAACAAAAGTAAAATAAAATAATAAATAAGTATGTAATGTTTTTGTGAAAACCTGAAAAGGGAGACTTGAACAAGTGAGCTAGGCCACCACATCTGAGCGGGGTCCACAACATATTTCCTCAAAACACCTGCCCAACCATATCCTAGTACCTGCTCCACAAAATTCCATCAAGTTAAATTCATCCTACATTTAGATAAATCCAACACAATCGTGCGTTAGCAGGTTAATGCATGATTGTGATGGATCTAGTGAATATATCAATTCGCTAGTATATATATTTAAATTTCATACACAAAATAATGTCTAAGTAATAATATTGTTTTCTAAATGTTTTATTGGAAAAAGAAATCCATAAAGTTATTTAGTATTTAATCAAAAATATATTATTAAAACAGTTTTTAGAAAACGAACACAATATTGCTAACAAGTAACATGCATGTTACAGAAAAATCCTACTCTTTATATTCATAAAATACAAGCCTTCAAAAACCATTTATAAAATCGTGAAAAAGTTTAAAAAGCTGGAGTAAGGGCTAGATCTCATAATGAAACACTCTACTTCCTTACTACTTGAAGTGTTTAATGAGACTTAAGACCATTTGCGGTGGGGTTGGTGGTGGGAGCACAAGTGAGCATAGGCTCGTGCATCCTGTGCTCAAGGTTTATTGTCATGGACACCAGTCACACCACGGAATTAGCACGAGAAAAAAGTGAGCCCGCCGGCTCCGATAATGCTTTCTTTCTTGATTTCAAGTGTAAACAAAATGAAAATCATATAAAAAATAGGTTCCGTTTTTAGTCGTGAAAATCCTATATTGTGGTTAGTTATGGTATGACATTTAGTCGTGCTGACGTGACACTTACGATTAGTCACGATTAAACATCACCAATGCAATTGTACGTATATATTTATTGCTAACTATTATGCTCATAATTAATTGTACTACAACAAATATGTCATTTATCCACACTTTTTTTCACACTTTTAAAAAATGTGTGGAGAATATGTAAAATTATTCACACTTATAAGTGTGGAAAAATTTGTTACATCAATAAGTGTGGAAATTACTACACTCTTAACATATATAAGTGTGGGGAAAAAAACTTAACACTTAAAAGTGTAAAGAAATGATAAATTTTCAACACTTAAAAGTGTGGAAAACATTTTGTAACACCCAATTTATCCACACTTTCTCTTGTGTGGAAAAATCATGTGTTACAAAAATTTTTTCACACTTTTAAGTGTTGGAAAGTTGTAATTTCTTCACACTTAATAGTGTGAGTTTTTCTTTCTTACATATATAAGTGTGGAAAATCTTACCATTTTCAAAAAAAATTTCACACTTTCTAAAAGTGTGGAAAAAAAATGTATGGTAAAATGACATTTTTGTTGTAGTGTTGGGTAAATATATTTTGTCGGCATCGTACCCCCTGTTTGTTCCGAGTTAAACAATCTACCCCTAAAACTCCCAATGTATGCAGCAAACCGGTTATTTATGTGCTACAATCTTTGCACATTATGTTTTTACCTGTTACAACCTACAAAATGATGAATTGGTAACCACATCATGTGGCCTAAAAAATGACACGTAATTAATTTTACCGGTTCTCACGGTAACCGGTTACCATATTGCCGATATCGATACAACATTAACCAGTTTACTGCAGACAATTGGAGTTTTAAAGGTAGGTTGCTTAACTCGGAACAAACAAGGGGTACGATGCCGACAAAATATATTTACCCTAATTAATTAATTAAGCTACATAAAATGACGTTCCAAAAAACAGTACTCGACTACTCGATCGTAATAAATAATTAAAAAAAAAAACGTTCATTATTTTTTCATACCAAATAAAAATAAAAAAACTTTGCACAATCAAAAAGTTGATCGTGTATGTTCGGTAAACTATTTTGGAAGAAACTATACATGGAAATTAGAATAATTCAATATGCATGTTACCAAACTTTAACAACTCAAATCATGATAATAGTTATCTAGTACCTAAAATGTAGCTAATTTTCTAAAGTTTGCATAACTTAATTGATCGTAAAATAGGTACAGCCTAAATAATTGGCTCGTTATTTTTTGTAAAACGGTTTTGATTTTTATGACAAACATAAAAAAACTGATTAAAATTTGATTTACATTTCCTTTATTTTACAAAAAATGATAATATAAAAACATAACAAACGTAGGTACACCTTAATACATGTAATAATTAACTAGGGTTTACGAACATGAAATCCGTAGGATTAGGGTTTATGAACAACAACAAACCTGTGTAGTGATCACAAGGATCCAACCAGCAATAAACGAGATTTTTCGATGATAAAAAGCTCGAATAATATCAACAATTCCTACTGCATACGCAGATCCGCTTCCAAAAGCGGATCCAGCATTCGCAAATATCGAAATAAGGACATGCTCCTTCATGTTAAACGGCCCCGGGTTCAACGAAAACTCGAACCCTAAAACATTAAACTTTTTCGAAGGAAGCACCGCCGCCATAAACCGACCAATTGGAAGCGTTGCAACTTGAACCGAGATCATGGAGATTATAAGTGGTTCGGTGCGGTAGCTGAAGAACGTGTTGAGAAACGATAAGAGGACACACGAAAGGATTCCAAGGAACCACATTCGAAATGTCCATACGGGCAACGATGGATCATCGGAGGTGGAAACGGTTAGCCGGACTTCTTCGATGGGTGAATTTTCGTCGTCATCAAAGGTGGTTGGTTTAGGAGCTTCAGTCTCCATGGTTATGGGAGAAAATTGGAAAAGTGAGTACTTGTGTTTAGGGTTTTTAGAAGGAATATATGTGATGAGTATTTGAAGGATTCTGTTGGATACTTTTTCGTTACTGATTATTAGGAATATTATGTTATTTTTAGGATCTTTTTGTTATTAATAAAAAGGATTTTTCTTGATTCTTGATAAGTACAAATGAAATGTGCTATTATAAAAACGTAACAGAAATCATCTTTTATTCTTTAGGTCATATGTAGCTAGTTAAGGTAAGAACTTTTACATTATGTTGTTTTAATTTATTAAAGTATAAAAATCAAATATTTAAATGAACATAATACACGGATAGTTGTACACGTCAAAAAAGGAAAAAAAAAAAAGCCAAGTGTTTTTTAATTATATAATTATACGCTTATCTGTTTATTGTGTGTATGTACCAAATTAACCGACATTGTATATACTAAACTATATATTTTGTACATTGTGTACATTTTGATGACTTGTCAGCTTGTAAAGAACGATTCACTAATCAATTGATCTGTACATGACAATGCATGTACACCCCTAACTCTTCAAATTGCTAACTTCATTAAACGTTCCAAACAACTTATAAGCCATTTCTTCTTTTGTTCGTTGCCAATATCTCGTTTTAAGGTATTTTCTTTTTGTGACATTTAATAGGCATCTAATCAAACGATACAACAGAAACTTACCGTTTCTATATGATAGGTAGGTACCACACAACATCATATATAAACGCATGACGTACATACTTAGGAATTGATTCACGACTAATCTTGCTCGGTTAAGATATTTTCCTACCTATTTGACAAGGAAAATGCTAAAAAAGCTCTTAAAGATTTCATTAAAACTTTTAGAGATGCATCAATAATTGTACATTGATCATAACAAACTAAAAAAAAAAAAAAAAAACTTTAGATGATAGTAAAAGTGAAACACGTGAAGTAGTAACGTCTCCATTATAATAGAGTATTTTTTTTGTCAATAGAATAAATGGGTTCATTATTATCTCAATAACTTCAACATACGTATTATATTTGAAGTCGGTATCATTTGTTTTCATCGTTTAACTTGTTCATTTGGTGACCGAAGATTTACTATAATGTGCGTAGACGTGTATAATTTAATTACACCAAAAAAAAAAAAAAAAAAAAAAATGACATCTTGTGTAAGCAGGGTGATCAAGCTATAGGCATGACCATAAAATAGTACAAAATTTAAACCAAAAACCCGAATAAGTTACTACTACTAAACGTTTTCTCAAAATCTGCTCTTTAATGGCAAAGCACACAATGTATGATATACAATTTTGGATTATAAAAGGGTATTCATCAGTCACCACCTTTGAATCAATTAAATCGTTTTTTTTGGTTTATCTTTAGAAAATTTAAGCTATGGAGAAATGGCAAGATCCTGAATGGATTAAAGCTCAAAAAATCGTCGTAAGCATTGATCTCGTTACAGAAACATATAAGCATTTGAAGTTTCTCGAAGCCGTTGATGATAATGGCAAATTATACGATGGACGTGTCCTAGAACGAGCTATTTTCAGGTACATATAGTAGACAAGAAAAGCTGTTTTAGAAGTAGCTGCAGGTCGGACTGGTGGGGTAACGTGACAAAACGATAACTTTTAGTTGGAATCAAAATGGGTCAGACTAAGGTTGGGTTGGCCCGTGAATCCCTTTTTGTCAATTTTGCTCAAAAATGATTACAGAAAGCGCCTTGCTAAATCAATTACTGTTTTATGTAAACGGGTTAAGTTTGCATCAATGAACACTGATATTGGCTCAAACTTGTCAGTTCATATAATCACTCATCCGATTTAATTGGTTTTTTGGTTTAATTTTTTTTCATTAGTAAGTTAGTTACAACCAATATAAACCTGCTTTCGGATAATTAGTTAAAATTGCTATTTTTAGCTTCATTTTTTCATTAACCAGTAGTAATTTGTAGGTAGTATCCTATGTTTAAACAGTCGATCATTTAACGGTTTCAGGTACAAATATTGTTGGCTTCCTTTACTAGCAAAACATTGCCGCTCTAAGGTCAACGAGTGGCAGTTAGTTGTGCCATTGGACTGTGAATGGGTTTGGCATTGTCACAGACTTAATCCGGTACATAAGCTTTTTTTAGTGACTAAAACAGACTCAAAGTATATTTTTGTGATATCGTTTCCAACATAGTGTCTTTTTTTTCCATTTTTTTTCCTTTTTGATATCATTTTCAAGGTTCGGTACATGGCTGATTGTAAGGAACTGTTTGGAATAATCCTTGATCCTTGTGGTGTGGTGATATCGTCGGTTGAAGGGACTTGCAAGAAAAAAAGTGAAGAGCTATGGAACTCTATGTATCCAGAAGAACCCTATGAAGTTGACATCGAAAACTGCTGTAAAAGTTCTACAAAGAGCACTTTGATTGTTTCACCAAGCACAAAATACGATATGGTTTCCGCAGTTAAGAGACAAAGTTCATTCTATTACCAGGTCCCATACCCTTTAAGTTCCTTCAATATAATCTCGTATTAGACATTTTATTCCTCATTAGCTTAAACTTAATCATCAACTCTGTATTTATAAATGCTAAAATGATATGTGACAGGTAGCGAGACCATTCATGAAAGACGATATCTTTCTTGAAGGAGCAGTTCAGAGATATAAAGGCTTTCTACATATGATTAGGAGAAACAAAGAGATGAAACTGAAAAACTTTTGTGTTCCAACTTATGATATCGACTTAATGTGGCACACTCATCAACTACATCCACTTTCTTATTGTAACGATATGATGCGTTTACTAGGACATGTACTCGAACACGATGACACAGATTCAGATCGAACCAAGGGTCAGAAATTGGACGTTGGGTTTGATAGAACCACAAAGCAATGGAAAGAGACATTTTCGTCAAGGTATTGGAGGGCAGGTGCCATGTACAGAGGCATGGCCCGTGTTCAAGGTTCAGATCATCATGGTAATCCAAACCAGTTTTCCAACATCATGTTCGTGGAGGTATGTTTTCAAAGTTCTCAATTTAAACGTCACATAGCCGTTCTGTCACGCTTACAATATTGTGTTATAGATACAGTCACCATGAACTTAAACCAATTACATGAAAATATGTCAAACTGGGCTATATTTTTATTCAGAACATTTGAACTAGTGTAAATAACTAATAAAAAATGGCTAAGGTCCAAACGGGTCGAGCATTTCAAAACGCACCCTACATACACGGTATACACCTAAAGCGTTTACAACCTCCTGAGTCATTAGTTGATTAATCATGCTTAATATGTTATCGTCTAACAAATTTCATAGATAAAAGAAAGGAGAAAATTTTATTATCGGGTCAATACAACCTGGAGCAACATGTTTTGGCCGATCCTGAGCTTTACTCATCTTTACTCGAACCCGTCTTAACTAATCTATTTACTCATTCAGATTTTGATGGAGATAATAGAAGTAAGGAACTTATCTAGCAATCACAAAGGGAATCTTTTTCTCTCTGTTAAGAAGCAACATGATATGCTATTTAAGTGTAAGAATCATATTAGCATTCGCCCCAATCATGAAGAAACACAGGCTGCTTTGTTCCAATGTGAACCTAAGGGAGGGTTGCTGTTGGAGCTTATCAACGATTCATCAAAATCGTTGGGAACCTGCTCAATATCATTATCGGAATTGGACTCAAAACTTGCTACTCCAAAATGGTTGGAGTTCAAATCAGGTACATGTTTTAGAAAGTTTGATATGGGTTATCCCTTTCACAAAGTTTTTTACACAAAAGAATAGTTAAAGGGATTACTCACTTTGATACTAACTTTGATCAGTCTCATAAATTCTTTTGGGAAAAGGTGATAACATCTTATGATATAATTGATTCAACATTTTTTTATGGTTACCTATAGATGTTCTTTTGCCTATTACTTTGGGTATAGTCATCTCCATGACTCAACCGAGTCCAGTACAACATATGTTTACAAGATGTGGAGAACACGAAGGTAATAATGGCTGCGGCACAAGTGGATGGGAAACAGGTGGATTGTGTAGCGGTAGCGGCGGCTGTGGAGGTGGATGTGGTGGTGGTGGTGGATGTCGTGCGAGTTGTGGAGGATGTCGTTCCAGTTGTAGTGGTGGATGTGGTGGTGGTGGTAACTGCAGTTCAAAATAATCATGGAAGTCACACGATGTGATCAATGAACGGGCATAATACATGAAAATTACGAGGTGTGTGCTGTTTATGATAAATGTAGTAGATTAAATATAAGGTGAAAAATTTCTTGTTGACTATAACACAAATTGACCCATTTTGTGAAAATGGGTTGAATATGGCCATCTAGGTTTTATTTTCGGCAATTTGTCATGAATAAGAAGAGAAGCATAACAATTGTTATCGTTCAAAACAAAAGTATAATACGGAGTATATGATATTGATTATTATGATTAAATTGTAAACATATAACAAAATCACTTCAGTAACCACTTCACACGACAGCATATTTCACGTTGTAGTTACAGGTATTTCGTGACAAATATTAATTCTTCATAATCCAAAATAGTCCCGTAGATCGTCTCATTGTCATATATCCATCTTTAATCTAGGAAAAAAGAATATTGAAGATAGCTTATTTGTCTAATGCTGCATTGAAAGAGACATAATGAGGATATAATACCCTACTAAGAAGCATCGCTCGGAACATTAGCACCACTAGGGATTTTTCCAGGAAAGTCTGTTTTTGAAGTGTTTGATCCTATCATGCTGCAGGATACAAAATGAGCAGTGAAATGATTAACTAAAAGATTGTAGAGGCAACAAAATAAGTAGGTCGGGCAGGATGGTTAACGGGTCAAAAAGTACAGAACAAAATGGGTCAGGTCAGGTAGGCCCAAAACAATTTGGTTCAGATTGATTAATATCATTTAGAACAGTTTCAAATAGTAAACTATGATTACTTAAGAAAGATATTTCGATGACCATATAATTTACAACAAAAAAAAAAGAAAGAAAGAATGATTTAGGTAGGTTTAAGCATTAAAAATACATGCTGGGTATCTTTCGACCCATTCGACACTTTAGAGACGAAACATAACGTGAATGGTCCCATTCATAAGTAAATGGGTCGAAAAACATTCTTAAGAGTCTATAATTTAAAGCTTACCTTCTATCAACAATGACCATGGAGCGAAGCTCACAGTTTTTGAAGCTGAGTACCACACAATAACAACAAAGAGAGTTAACTGTTAGTTGTCAAAGAGTGTAAAGAGGTTGATTCAAATATCTAACAAGAAAAGAGAGACCTTATTTCAGATTAAAAACCAATATATAAACGGGTCAAATGGAACTTCTCATCACAAATATCTATAGAAATACATGTGATGAAAAAAAATAACGTTCTCAAAGTTCTCCTGACATTGTAAACAGATAAATTAAATGACATACTGTTTGGACATTTCCTCCTTAAGTGTGGGATGAATATCATTTCCATATGCGCAAAGTGTGTGAAACAAGAAACCACTATGAGAAACAACTGCAATCTCCTTCTCTTCTCGAGTCAACAACCTACATAACATTAGCTCAAAACAGAACGTGTGAGAGAGATGGAAATGGAGTCAATGTGTCAATTTTTATAGATAATCCAAGAATAATCATATGTTATATAATTTAGAATTAGACAAATAGTATCATACTTTGAATCTCATAAGTGTGATAATTCTGTAAAAAATTGTATAATGAGGAGTCACCATTTCATAAACTTCATCCCCCTGACTGCAACTTCTTCATTCGTTTCTTTAGTATCAGATTTCCACATAACATCACCATCATTTGCAATCTGAGTAGGGCATCAAAAAGTTTACTCTGGACTTTTATCAGGCAAATTAACCATATAAACTATATTGCTAACTCAAAATTGGATAAAGAAATTTATGCAAAAACAAGGTATTTCGATCCTGATTTAAGTAAATATCTAAAAAGCGCTAAAATTGTGGAAGCTACTTACCAAAGAAAAATCAATTCCTGGGAACATGGGCTTGTATTCACTTATACTTCTCCTCCTATCGCATGGGTGAATATCCTACATAAATAACATGAAAATGATTTCAGAAAAATATATTTTGCTGGATTAAATTGGTATA
The DNA here is from genome assembly GCA_949592205.1 of Helichrysum umbraculigerum. NCBI lineage: Eukaryota > Viridiplantae > Streptophyta > Magnoliopsida > Asterales > Asteraceae > Helichrysum > Helichrysum umbraculigerum. The sequence goes on from CATIUR010000006.1 coordinate 64,940,763, forward strand.
ACATATCACATACCATATGTTCACGACAAAGCTCAACAGCAAGGAATGCGGGACAATTAAGGCTTGAAATTGCAGGACGATCGCTGTCACCTGTATTTTTAACCATTAGTGGAGGCACATTATTCCCATCAGCAGAACCTTCACCTCCAAAAGCACCAACAGCTGTTTGCATGGTCCTACAAGCAGAACATCGTAAAATCATCTTTCTATCAATCTTATACGGTGCATTGATGTTATTGGGATGCAGCCAAAAATGTATTACCACCATCTTAGATGTCAGTTTAGCCTAACTACAAATAGACTATAATGTCATAAATTTTGGTAGCTGTAACTAGTAACTGTCCACATCATATACATATCAACATTAGCACTAATTTATTATTATTCTTTTCTGAAATCGACTTGAACCAGTCAGAGTGCTAATAGAATTTGTTCAATAAAATTATTAAATGATGGAAGTGAAACTAACACAATAAAATGAACGCAATATCATAAAAGGAAACTGGATTTGACAGGGAGCATAACATGTGGTGGTGAAACACTTTTTGATCAACATAACTAGAGAGGCAAATGGGAGGGTCGCCTAACAGGTTTGGGTCAATTAATTCAAATAGTTATTTTTAATTATTTTGTCAAATAAGACTCAATAGGATTTCTATACTCTGATTGTTTTTCAAAAAAAATTGAAGGTTTGGGACAACAAAATACACTTAGGGAGACATTCAACCCATAAGACCTATTCGACCCATATGAGCCACTTCTTAAGCTAGTTTTATCATTAATTGAGCCATCAAAGATTGCCGCATTTAGGAATTAGTTCCAACGATAATAAAGTAAACTCTGTGCATGTAGTCAATAACATGATAAGAAGATAGGTTCTGATGTTGTGGATGGGTGCGGTAGTACATTTACCATGTAAAGTGTTGTCTTTATATATAAATTCCTCTTGAAGAAACAATAATAATTTCTGAGTCAACTAATTTACAACGGATGCCTTAGATGATAAACATTAAACCTCAATCTGGTCATACATGAGTTTAAAATGATCGGCGAACGTACCTCAGCATAGGCGAAACAACAACCAATTCAATATTTTTAGAAAGACCAGATGCATGAGCATGATTCCTAAGATTATCCACCTGTGGAATATACCAAAGCCAATACAGAGGTCTTATTGATTAAGATGCAAGGATCAATGAACATGATAACGGCCACTGTAATTTAATAATCTTGTGTTGAACTCGAACGATATCGACATTTACTTCAAGTCTTTATTAAAATACAGAAAATATCAGCTTAAATAAAAAGCCTTAAATGAATTATTATCCAATACTTAATAATGCGTAAACACACCGATAGAAAAATACTAAAAATTGGTAATGTTTTTGTAACCTGTTGCCAACCAAAAGGAGTAAGAGGTGCATCAAACAGTGTTTCAGACATATATGCACTGAAGTCCTTCTCTCCTTCTACATTGTGAACCCCTTGAGCATGCCTCACCTAGTTACAATTTACGCCACAACGTTACAATGAACCAAATCCATCAACATTGACCAAAGTAAACACTGAATTGAGCCACAAGAAAGAAAAACAAAACATACCAGATGTATTGTTTTAGACCGATGCAGAGGATACACGCCTTCACTGGCACTAGACCCCATTTCTGAAATTTCATAATAAACTGCACTTACGACAACAAGATTCAAATATCTTCATACATTAATCAATGTACAGCAGCATTCAATGTACATGTAAATGACAGTTCACATGTGCATACTAGTCTAAACAAAAACAACAGAACCTGGCATTTATACAGCAAGGGGCCAGAACAGCCTACCAAACCCTAAAGAAAGCTTTCCAAATTGCTTTATTATTATCATCATTATATATATATATATATATATATATATATATATATATATATATATATATATAAAGTTAAGAACCAATATAAAGGTTCAAATGAGAACCAATATAAAGTTAAGAACCTTGAGAACCACAACGAATACATGTTTGTTCACATGTGATTAACTTCAATCATATGTGAACATTGATGTATGTTTAATTGAAAAATAAAAAAGTCAAAAAAATCTTAAATTTGTATCGAAAAACGCTAAAAAACAAATATATGTTCACATGTGAACGATAATGTGAACAAATCGGTTAAATGTGTTTTAAGACGTAAATTTATGATTTTTTTTACCTTTTTCTTTTTCAATTAAACATACATCAATGTTCACATATGATTGAAGTTAATCACATATGAACAAATATGTATTCGTTGTGGTTCTCAAGGTTCTCAACTTTATATTGGTTCTCATTTAAACCTCCCACTATATATATATATATATATATATATAGAGGCAAGCATTTTTCAAAAAGAGTGTTGGGATATGGTTATATATATATGCTGTACTAACTAGCACCAACCACAAATCCACCATCAGCATACATTAAAATAAAAACCCTAGTAATAAATTAGTTTAATTTCAAATCTTTTGTTCATGAAACCATTATTGACATCAAGTATGGTAAAACTAGTAGTTTGCAAAAATATATATATTTTTTAATCGTGTAAAGTGTAACATTTAGATAACCATAACAAGATATATCAACACACTTCATTGCCAAAATTATATGAACACATCTAACTAGCTATACAAATAACAAGAATAAGTCACTTCTGATATTATTTAGAATAAGAATAAAAAAATGAAATCCATACACAAAAATTAACATAAACAATACATTAAAAGCTTATAACACAATCAGATAATTTCATCAGTATCCTTATGTAGTAGGTTACCATAAACAAATGGATGATAAAGAACAAAGAAGATGAATGGAAAGATGTTTCAGAAAAAGTAAACTTGCTGAGATTCAATGAGGTTGGCTGTTGTTGACTTTTCCTATTTTAAATTCACAATTTGCTATTATAATCAAATTTAATTAATAATACTATGTCATTTACCAAATCTGAATAAGCATAGTGTACAAGTAACAAGCTTTTTTGATTGGTTGACTTTTTAAGCTTAGTAACATGTGTTGTTGCAACTCTATGACAATAACATTGAACAGTAATAACTAAGATTAACAATTTAAACTATTGATGCCCATTTCGACCCAATTTCGTAAAATTGGTAGGTATGTCCATCTAGGTTTTACTTTGTGTAATTTTGTCATGAATAAGACTAAAACATAGATGAAGTTCAATACTATATGATACTGATTAATTAAAAGGAAACAAAAACATCGATTCTCAGTCTTCAATAACGACTTCACATGACAGCATATATCATGTTGTGGTTACAAATATTTCGTGACAGTTATTGAAACGTAACGAGTATATAATTCCCTACTAAGAAGCATCACTTGGAACATCAGCACCACTAGGAATTTTTCCAGGAAAGTCGGTTTTCGAAGTGTTGTATTCTATCATGCTACAGAGTACAAAATGATCAGTGAGATATTTATGAAAAGACTGAAGTTACTCATTCACGGTAACGGGTCAAAACTTGTATCTTTGAACCCATTTGGCCCGAAACACTTTTGTTCAGATTAGATATTTTTTGGGTTAATAATGGTTTAATCCTCAAAGTTTCACTTTTTTCCGTTTTAACCACTCAACTTTTTTTTAAATGTTTTAACCACTCAACTTAGGGTCAATAATGGTTTAATCCCTGAACTTTCAATTTGGTTTCGTTTTAACCACTCAACTTTGTTTTAAACATTTTAACCACTCAACTTATGAGTTGACCATACTTTAACCACTAAAGTTCATTTGCCCATTTAAAAAAAACCCTTTCGTTAACTTATAATGAAAGTTTAGATCGGGATATATAAACTTTAAACTGACTTTTTTATCGACCAAGGTTGTCAAGATAGAGATCTTACCTAGGATCGTTTTTGCCTTCACAAGATCGAAATTGTAAGATCAAATCGGGATCGTAAGATCTTACGATCTCGATTTGAGCATAGGATCTTACGATGTCGATCCGATCCGATCTTACTTAACATGAATATAAGTTAAGAAAGTATAAATTAGTTAATTTTTGTCCAATAAAAGGTTAATAGGTTTATTATTTAATTAATTACTACACGTAAAACTATTTAATTTTTAAACTAAAATAGTTTATCGCGTGAAAATCTATATCTTTAATTACAAATATAGTAATCTAAGTCACTATGATAAGTATGAATTGATGCTATGATGTTTAAACTATAAAAGTTTAATTAATTTGTCATGCAATTAATCTTTTATATGCATTATAATACACAATATCATAATCGAAATCGTAAGATCTTACGATCCCGATTTGATCTTACGATTTCGATCTTGTGAAGACAAAAACCATCATATGTAAGATCTCTATCTTGATAACCTTGATCGATAAAAAAATCAGTTCAAAGTTTATATATCCCGATCTAAACTTTCATTATATGTTAAGGAAAGGATTTTTTTAAATGGGCAAATGAACTTTAATGGTTAAAGTATGGTCAACTCATAAGTTGAGTGGTTAAAATGTTTAAAACAAAGTTGAGTGGTTAAAACGAAAACAAATTGAAAGTTCAGGGATTAAACCATTATTGACCCTAAGTTGAGTGGTTAAAACATTTAAAAAAAAGTTGAGTGGTTAAAACGAAAAAAAAGTGAAACTTTGAGGATTAAACCATTATTAACCCATATTTTTTTGTCAGAACAGTCTCAAGTAGACAAATATGATTACATAAGAAAATTATCTCAATACTAATATAACTTTCAAATAAAATGATTTAGGATATTTTATGCATTTAAAATTTACATGTTGGGTATCAGTCAACCCATTTGACCCTTTTGAGATAGAACATAACGTTAATTGACCCGTTAATAAGTAAGTGGGTCGAAATTGCCACCTTGAAGTTCAAACCATTCTTAGGATTTTTAAAATTTTAAGCTAACCTTCTGTCAACGATGACCATTGAGCGAAGCTCACAGTTTTTGAGGCTGAGTACACCACGAAAGTAACAAATAGAGTTAACGGTTAGCTTGAGATTAGATTAATAACCAATATATAAAGGGTCAAACCAACTTTACCACAAAACTCTTCACAAATTCAATCTGTAGAAAAACATGTGATGAAAAAACATATTCTCCTATTTTTTTTTTAAAAAAAAAGAGTAAAAGCAGTGAAAATTTTAGTGGTAACGTTAGTTGAAGCCATAAGTTGTGTCTATCCGTGAAAACAGATAAAAAATATAAACGACATACGGTATGCACATTTCGTTCTTAAGTGTGGAATGAATATCATCTCCATATGCACCAAGCATGTGATACAAAAAACCACTATGGGAAACAACTGCAATCTCCTTCTCTTCCCGAGTCAACAACCTACATAAATAAGCTTATAACAGAACGTGTGAGACAGACGGAAAAGGAGTCGATAATTTTTATACATATTTTTAGAGTATAAGTTAGAAATATAATTTAAATCATTTTTATAATTAAGGAATCACCATTTCATAAACTTCACCCCCCTGGCTACAACTTCTTCAATCTTTTCTTTAGTATCAGATTTCCACAAAGCATCGCCATCATTTTCTATCTGAAGCATTAAAAAGTATACTCGGCACTATTATCAGGCAAATTAACCTTATAACTAATTTTCAACTTTAAATTTGATAAAGACATTTATGAAAAGACAATGTACTTCTGATTTGAGTAACTATTAAAAAAGCATTAGAATTGTAAAAGCAACTTACATAAGAAAAATTAATTGCTGGGAACATAGGTTTGTATTCGCTTATACCTCTCCTCCTATCACATGGATAAAGTTCCTACATGAATTACAATTAAGTGAATTCAGAAAGATATCTTTATGCTGGTTTAAAACGGGTCAGGCAGGGTTAAATATTATAAAGATAATCACATAAAACATATAACTAAAAGAGGGAATTCAGAAAATAATGATCCATTTATTTTTGATGAAGAGATTCGGGAGGTTGAAAACAATGACCCGTTTATTTTAGCTAATTATATAATTTTACCTGTTTGACACATTATCAATGAAATATAACCCAAATTGACACAGTTTCGCATACATGAGTTGACAGTTTTACTTCTAACAAGCATGAATTATCCTATATTTCCAGTTTAACATAACATCCTCCAATGTTGCAAAAATAACTTGGAAAATGTATCGATCATCAAATACTTCATCATCGGTTTCTCTATCTAGCTTCTACCAAAAAATTAGTGACAAAGCCATGGTTTCTAATATACGAGTGCTAGTTATGATATGTCACATACCACATGTTCTCGACAAAGATCCACAGCAATGAATGCAGGACAATTAAGGCTTGAAATTGCTGGATGATAGCTGTCACCCGTATTTTCAACCATTAGTGAAGGCACATCATTCCCATCAGCAGAACCTTCTCCTCCAAAAACACCAACTGCTGTTTGCATGGTCCTACAAGCATAACAATGTGGTGGTGACACATTTTCTGATCATCAACATAACATTCACTCTCATAACAGGTTCGGGTCAAAGGGGGAATATTTTGGTTAGGTTTGGGTCAAGGTAGGGTTGACCTAAAACACTTTTAATCCAAATTTTTGAAAATTATAATGTTAAAAATGATTAACTGTTTTTTAGTATCCTTTTTTCATTTCAGATGATTTCAAAGGTATTAGACATTATAAATACACTTAGGGAGTCATTCAACCTGTAAGACCCGTTCGACCCATTTGAGGCATTTTTTAAGCTAGTTTGTTTCAAATTGACCCTTTAGATAGTTATTTATATCTCGATCAACCCATTCCTGAGTTAATTGAGGTCGAAGATGCCATGTTTACTATCTACATTCCTCTTGGAGAAACAAAATTAGTTGTTAATCAACTAGTTTTCAACGTATGACTTGGATGATACGGCATAATAAACATTAAAATCTCATTCTGGTTTACGTGAGCTCAAAATGATTGGAGAAGGTACCTCAGCATAGGTGAAACAACAACCAATTCAATATGTTTGAAAAGACCAGATGCATGAACATGCTTCCGAAGATTATCCACCTGTTGAATTTACCAAAGTCAATTTAAAGCTCTTACTGATTAAGATGCAAGGGCTAATGGGCATGATAAACACAGTTAATAAAAAATCTAGTGTTTCACATATATGTGTCAACTTGAACAATAGCACGATTTACTTCAAATATTTTGTAAATGCAGAACATATCAGTTTAATTAGAAGGCGTTAGCTGAATTATCCTCTTCTTATAATGCTCAACCACTGATCATTTTTAGCATGTCGCTCCATTTTTTGGATAGAAACTTTTTGCTTCGGTAATTACTATTATTCCAAGAAGATGACTCGTTTGGAAATAGACATCAATTCAAAAAAAGAACTACCAAAATTGGTAGTAAACCTGTTGCCAACCAAGAGGGGTAAGAGGTGCATCAAACAGTTCTTCAGACATATATGCATTGGGGTCCTTCTGTCCTTCTACATTGTGAACCCCTTGAGCATGCCTCACCTAGTAACAATTTACGCCATCAACATTGACCCAATAAAACAGCAGATTGAGCAACAAAATTGAAAAACAAAACATACCAGATGGATGGTTTTAGAACAGTGCAGAGGATACACACCTTCACTAGCACAAGACCCCATTTCTGCACTTTTATAATAAACCAAACTTATTACGAAACGTTCAAATTAACAAATAGTGTCTCCTATTGACTATCTAGCAACCACTTAACACCATTAACAACCAACCAACTACAAATCCACCCCCCATCAGGCATCAGCATACAATTAAAAAAAATCCTGTTAACTAAAACGGGCATACTAAACGCCGGATTGATCTTCTCTCCAGAAATAGATAGATAAATAATAAAAACTTTACTGTGAAAGCTCATACATGTTATGTGAGGTTTTGATCTCAAATATTTTTGTTACAAAACGATTATTCACGTCAATATGGTAAAACTAGTATATTAAAGTATTAAACAAAAAACTAAATATATATTTTTTCACCTTAATTATTATATATCTATACGCAGGGGTGGATCTATAAAAAAAAATTATATTTTTTATTTCGTGTGGGCGTTACCTTAAAATTTTCCATTTTTTTTTATAATTTATAATATCTTGTGGAGGCGGCTGTCTACGCTGCCCCAATCAGATAAATAATAAAAAGAATGATTCATGCAAAACAATAAACATAAAGATACCCTTAAAGACTTATGGATAGCAGACACAAATCAATTTATTCGTTTTTATGTATTATCTTACCATATACGGATCGAGAACACCAAAGAAGAATGGAGACAATCCAGAGAAAATTAACTTGTCCGTGATTCAAGTGGATTGACTGCTGTTGATATTCCAATTAAAAAATACTGATCGACTTTACTATTACTCTATTAGCATTCTCCTTAATTATTATAATTATAATAATATATAATATATTTACAATCTCCTTTTAATATTTTTGAAATGAATTTTCAATTTTACCTAAAACCTTTTTTAATATTGGGAATATATTTCTATTATATCTTGATGAATGTTTTGAAGCCTTGAAAAAAGATGGTATACGAGTAATATATTAGACTTTATCTCTACTACATATAAACCATCTTACTACTCTATTTATAGAAATCTTAAAATTTTGATATTCAACATTCCTAAATTTAAAATGTTTAATTTTCATATTGTAATACCTCCTATCAATTTGTTTAATCTTAAGCTCTTTCTTAATCTAAATCTTTACCTCTACACACTAAATTATCGTTATCGATTCATCATCTTTAATAATACATCAGAAAATAGTAAATATAATTATATATACAATTATCGTTGATTTATAATATTATACTCTGCTGCATTGCGCGAGTATTATGCTAGTAATTATAATACTCCCTCCGTCCCATTATAAGTGTACAGTTTTGACTTTTGAAAGTCTAACTTTTACAACTTTGACCTTAAATATTTTTATCTGTGTTATATAATACTTGATGTAAAATATATGAATGGATTGGGTTTTATATGTATTTTCGTTGATATAATTTTTATCAGGGATTATATAACACAAATAAAAATATTTAAGGTCAAAATTAAAAAAGAAAGACTTCAAAAAGTCAAAAATGAACACTTGTAATGAGATGGAGAGGTAGTATACATCATTTGTCAAAAGCTAATGAGATTATGAGAATACTACAAGCTTTTTTAATTGGCTGACTTTGGTAACATGACAGGAACCAGTCAAAAAAGCCCACCAAATGTTAATTTATAAACTTTATTAAATAGGCCCTCTAGCCCAAAATTTGTTGGACCCCCCAAACTGAAATAAAAATAAATTTGAGCCCAACATATCTATGTAATTTACATTCCCTTTGCTAATATGTAATCCCAATACATCGATTTGAGTATTGGTAAATGGAAATTGCTTTTTTCTCATCTACTAAATCTTCATCTCTTAACTTGAATTATTACCTTTGTTTTTGTTTTTAACTAGTAAATTCTAATTGTGTACTTTCTAGTGAAATTCTCAGCTTTTTTTAACCAATATATATGAATATATGAATATGATGAAGTTGTAATATATTATATATTATTAATTATTAATAGTTGTCTCTTATTGTTCATTTATTTAGATTTAGATTTATATTTATATTTATGGTTGCTCTTTCCTTTTTTTCTTTTTTTTTACCTTTTTGTTTTTCATTAAGTGATCCCCTCCCTATAATTAACATTGTGTATTTGTTTAATTATAATGGTGGTGGCATGTGTTTTATATATGTCTAGTAGTACTTGTTTAGCTGTTTTGTAAATTGTTCTTTTTAGTGTTTTTTTTATAGTTGTATGCTTTGTCAAAAAATTCCGAAAATTCTTCAAAAGAAAAGATTTATCTTCAAATTTGATATTTACATGGAAACTCCAACTATAAATGTGATCAATAATATTCACTGCTACTTTGTGCTATTAATTGACAAGGCAATTGTAGTAGAATGTAATTGGTGCGATTTATTGCTAAGTTAACGTTTTTGTGTAGTCTTTGGTGCAGTTTTTGCCTAGATTCATGTTGTTTTGGCCCATTATTATTACTATTTCAATTGATGCTTTTTAGTAGTTTTTTTGGTGCATTATTTGTCTAGTTTAAATGTGTTTAAGCTGCTGTTAATTGATGTTTTTGTATTAGTTTAGCTACCGTTTCTATGTTGTTTTAGTAACTATCTTATGTTATATTTCTGCTTTTTTAGCTGCTATTTTGTGTTGTTTTAGCCTACTTATGTTTTGTTTTTTGCAAACTTATGTGTTGCTTTGTGCGGAATCTAGTGTAGTAAGATGTAACTTTGTGCATAATTTAGTATAGCAGTTTGTAATTTTGTCCATGATATTATGTCTAATACGTAATTATTTTTGCCCCTCACAATCGAAATTCCTGGATCCATCACTGGTAACATATGTTGCTGCAAGTTGCAACATGGCAATAATGATTACTAGCATTAACAATCATCAGTCAACTATAACCCAACCCAATTTCGTAGAAATAGTAGGTATGTGATTTTAACTAGAGTAAGACAAAAGCATAACTGAAGAGTGAAGACTATATGATATTGATTGAAGAGATGCATAATCATCGGTTCAGTATTCGCTAACGACTTTTCACATGACTGCATACATCATGTTGGGGTTACAAGAATTTCATGACAGATAGTGATGATTTTTTATCCAAAATAGTAGTCGTATAATTGTCTAATTTCCATCTGAAAATTGGGAAAATGAAATATCTAATGCAGCTGTTTTGACTAAAGCTGTATCAAAAGAGACGTATGGGAATATAATTCCATACTAAACAGCATCACTCGGAACATCAGCACCACTAGGAATTTTTCCAGGAAAGTCGGTTTTGGAAGTGTTTGATCCTATCATGCTGCAAATACAAATTGATCAGTTAGATGATTTTAAAAGTATCAGGTAACTTTATTGTGCAGAACAAAATGGTCGGGTCAGGTTTACCCGGAACACTTTTGTTCAAAAAATATAGAGCAATGCTAGGCTTACAAAAATTTTACAAAAAAAATGAATACAAGATGAGGTGGACCAATCATGTGAATGAAAAGAATTAAGAAAGAGAAAAATACATGTAATTTGATTGGTCAAACTCTCATGCCATGTCATTTTGTAAACTTTTGTTTGTAAAATTTTTGTAACTTTAGCATTTTTCAAAAATATAATTCTTTTAAAGCAATCTCTTAAATAGTCGTATATGATTACATAAATAATACTACAATCTTTTTAATATGATGATTTAGAAGGTTTCATGCACTAAAAAATATCTTTCAAAACACCTTTTAGATTAAACCATTATCAAGCATTTAGAATTTAAAAAGATAAGCTTACCATCTATCGACGATGACCACTGAACGAAGCTCACAGTTGTTGAAGCTGAGTACAACACGATAACAAAAAGAGTTAACGGTTGGTTGTCAAAGAGTGCAATGGGGTTGGTTCAGTAAACGAAAAAAGAAAAGACCATGAATAACCAATATATATAAGGGTCAAAACCAACTTTACCACAAAACTCATCATGTTTTCTCTCATCGTCACTAACTCTTTTAACAAAAGAAAACATGTCATTTTGTTGGTATAGCTGTTTGACGCCATAGACTTGTTCTATCCTTCCGTAAACAAATTAAATAGACAACTTACTGTTTATGCATTTCCTTCTGAAGGGTGGGATGAAGATCATCTCCATACGCACCAAGTGTGTGAAACAAGAAACCACTATGGGTAACAACTGCAATCTCCGTCTCTTCCCGAGTCAACAGCCTACATAATATAATGTCAAGAGTCAAGACAGAATATGTGAGAGATGAAAACGGAGTCATTTATAATTGATTCAAAAATCATCATATATTCATACGTTTATAAGATGTAAAAATATATATGCAATGTCAAACTGTGAATCTTAATTTTTGATAATGAATATATAAGTATAATGAGATGTCACCATTTCATGAACTTCACCCCCCTGGCTGCAACATCTTCATTCCTTTCTCTAGTATCAGATGTCCACAAAACATCGCCATCGTTTTCTATCTGAGTAAAACATGAAAAAGTATACTTAGCACTTTTAGCAGGAAAATTAATCTTGAAAGTTAAAACTACATTTCCAATTCAAATTGGATGGAATTAAATACGAATTGACAATGTATCTCTAACTTAAGTAATTATAAAACCAGAGTGGTAGGAATTGTGGAAGTTACTTACCAAAGAAAAATCAATTGCTGGGAACATGGGTTTGTATTCAGTTATGCTTCTCCTCCTATCACATGGGTGAACACCCTACATGAATTGCATTGAAATAGAACTCAGAAACATATCTATCTTTACGCTAGATAAAAACAGATCTGCCCTGCTTGACCTGATATCCAACTTGATACATAAATAAAGTTAAGCATTTTAGTAATTTGACCCCTTTCCTTTTTTTTATATCTAATTCATACAGTTTCACCTGTGCGACCCGTTATCAATACATGGGTTAAAATTTTCACTTCTTTCAACATGCATTTCCTATATGTTCCAGTTCACCGCCATTAAAAATATAACTCATATCCAGTTTAAACATATCATCTTCCAGTTTTGCTAATAATAACTTGGAAGTGTATATATCATCATATACTTCATAGCCAATTTATTGTCATTCATCAAATACATCGACAGTTTTTATATTGAACACCTATGGTTCATTTAGTGATAAAGCCATTGTTTTTAATATTCGGGTGCTAGAAATGATGTCACATACCAAATGTTCTCGACAAAGCTCAACAGCAATGAACGGAGGACAATTTAGACTTGAAATTGCAGGACGATCACTCTCCCCCGTATTTGCAACCATTAGTGGAGGCACATCATTCCCATCAACAGAACCTTCACCTCCAAAAGCACCAACTGCTGTTTGCATGGTTCTACAAGCAGAACATCACATGTTCATCTTTATATCAGTCTTATATGGTACAATTATCTTATTGGGATGCCAGCTTAGCCTGATAACGGATACACTATCATTTCAAAAAAATTGGTTGCTGTAACAATGGCATTTAAGTTTAACTTATTTTCTTAATCAGACTCGAAGCAGCCAGACTGCAAATAAACTTGTTCAAACGATTATTAAACAACAGGAGAGATAGGAAACGAAAAAAACAAGCATCATAAGAAAATGACCATAATTTATATTCTAAACAAAAATCTATTTTATAAAGGCACCGATTTAGTAAAGTTCCGTAGATTTTAGAATTACAGGAAAATGGATTTGGTTAGAGAAAAACATTTTGTGGTGAAACTCTTTCTGATCGTCATAACTAGAAGAGGGGAATGTGCAGCTTAACAAGTTCTGTCAGAGGGAGATAATGAGATATATTTTCGTGCAGGTTGGGTCAGGACGTCAGGGAGGGGTCGACCCCAAACACTATGATCAATTTTTTTTAATAGGATTTCAAATTGGTAACGATTTAATTTCTTGTTCAAAATGATTTCAGAGGTTATATACAATGAAAATACACTTCGGAAGACATCCAACCTGTTTGACAAATTGGACCCATTTGATCCATTTCTTTAAGCTATTATGTCCCACATCCCGTTAAGGACAACCCAAACAACCCTTCATGAGTCAATGGGGTCAAAACTGCCACCTATAAGCATAAGTTCCACAATAATACAGTGAACTATGTGTTTATTGTCAATAACATGATACTGTAGAAAGCAGAAAGGCTCTGCTGTTGTGGTCTTGTGGGGGGTGGGGGGGGGTGGGGACCTATGTGAAGTGTTGTCTTTTACTTAAGAACTAATAAAAGTCCCCTTGGATAGCAAATATATTTCCAAGGGATATTTCCAAACCAACTATTTTTCAACTTATGGCATAATACAGTAATAAAGTTTAATCCTCTTATTGATTCACATGACTTAAAAATGATCGGGAAAATGTACCTCTGCAAAGGAGAAACAACAACCAATTCAATCTTTTTGGAAAGACCGGATGCCTGAACATGCTTCCGAAGATTATCCACCTATTAAATATATCAAAGTCAGTATAGGGGCTAGCTGATTATGACACAAAGGTCGATGAGCATGATAAATAGTGATTAAATAATCGTGTGTTTCGCACATATGTGTCAACTTCAACAATAACGTGATTTTCTTCAATTTTCACACACATAAAATATCATTATAATCGAAAAACCTTAGCAGTTTCAGCCACTTCTTTATGAAGCTCAACAACTGATCATTTTCTGAATGTCTCTCTTTTCGAAGTGGATCCACTTTTTGGATACAAAAATTTGTCTCAGTAATTACCCTTATTCCAAGAAAATGGCTCCTTTCAAAATTAGACGTCAATAAGATAATAAAAACTACTAATATTGGTTGTTTTAATTTTAACCTGTTGCCAACCAAGAGGGGTAAGATGTGCATCAAACAGATCTTCAGACAAATATGCATTGTGGTCCTTCTCCCCTGCTACATTGTGAACCCCTTGAGCATGCCTCACCTAGTAACATTTACACCAACACAGTTACAATGACCAAATCTATCAACGTAGACCAAAGAAAACAGAGGATTGATCACTATAACAGAGAAACATACCAGATGAATGGTTTTAGAGCGAAGCAGAGGATATACACCTTCACTAGCAGTAGATCCCATTTCTGCAATACGATAATAAACTACACTTAAATAACTTATCAAAGAAACAAATAACCTCTCTTATTGAGAATGGAGCAACCAAAAAAAGAGACTCGGATCATTAAATCATATTTGCACAACCATAAATAGTACATTAGTACTAGCATGTAAACAAGTGCATTTATCAGGCCAATAAACATGATGCTACATTCTTGTAAAGAAGATAAATTAAATAATATATTCATACATTAATCATTGCAAGCTAAAATTATACAGTGTCTACCAACTCCTGCAGTAGAATGTAATTAAGAACAAAATGTTTATTTGCTGACTAATCTAAACACAAGCAACAGAACATAGCATTAAAATTTTATGCAGCCAACCAAAACCCTAAAACCTTTCCAAATGGCTTATTAATCATTAATGTATTCTTCCGACGCAATACACCACTGATTCACATCAAAATGAATTCAAAATAAATTAAAATAAAAAAGAGGAACGAAAAGAAACATCGATTGTGTTCATCACAATAAAATAAACATCACAGAAACACGAACAAACACTACATTTCATTTCGTAATCAACAAACGCAATCAACATGAACGCATCTAACGACTTTTACGATAATAATCAACGAAAAAATTCTAAAAATAAAAGTAATAATAAGAACTCGTACATAAATAAAATAAACATATACGTACATTTCAAAACTAATAAAAAAAATCAAATCATTCATTCATTTAAATTACCAGAAACAAGTGATGATGAACAACTGAGAAGAAGAAGAGCGGAACGACGTCGTATGGACGGTTGCGATTCAGAGAGAAAAACTTGTCCGAAATTCAAGGGAGTTGGCTGTTGGTTTTCGCTACTTATATAAGCTGAGTTTATTAATTTTAAATTATTTTTATTATTATAATTAAATTTAAAATTCAATAATATACTAGACGTCACAATATGCGCCATTGTTTCTTGCGGGCGCCGTGTGCGATTTGTCTCCCTAGTAACCGATTGTACAAGTAGGATAGCGTAATGTACAAGTGTAAGTTTGGGTACGTGGTGGACGTCGTGTGGTGTTGTCTCTCTAAATTGGTAATAGTACAAGAGAAACGCGTAACGTACAACTAATCGGATTTTTTGAGTGGTGCGTGTTGTTGCTTTTCGTCGACGTTACCCGCCATGTGATACGTCGTCGTTTTTTGTGTCAGGTATATTCTGTATTTTATTCTTTAGTTTATTCATTATTCTTCAAAAAGTTTAAATCCGTGTAAATTGGATCGGATATCCATTAATCCTGATTCGGTAATTCAGTTAACCAAATATTATTATCGATGTGTACTGTCATTATGTGTTGATGGAATATTTGTCTTTATTTTTTATATATTATATATTTATATTTATTTTTAGAATACATAGAGAATAGAGATATTCCAGAGTAATAAAATTGTGATACGAGTATATTAGAGCACACGGAGTGATGTTCTGAGTGAGAATTTTGTAGTGAGGATTTTGTGGAGTGGTAACAGTATTCTGGAGAGTGTTCTGAACAGTGTTCTGTAATTTTTTATTATTTGTTTTATTTGTTGATTTAATGTAATAAAATGTATAAATTAATATTTAATAACACATAAATCAAATTAAAACAACGTTTAATTCATTAAAATAAAATAAAACAAGTTACAATTTTCGAACAGCCTCAAACGGCTCATTTTTAAAAAAAATATTTTTTTTAC
Source organism: Helichrysum umbraculigerum (assembly GCA_949592205.1). Classification (NCBI taxonomy): domain Eukaryota; kingdom Viridiplantae; phylum Streptophyta; class Magnoliopsida; order Asterales; family Asteraceae; genus Helichrysum; species Helichrysum umbraculigerum. Next base: position 64,957,159 of record CATIUR010000006.1, read on the forward strand.
AAACAGCCTAAACGGCTATATTAAAAAGTAGAGAACCCATTTAAGTTTATATTAAAAAGCCCATTCTATACATGAAATTAAAAGGCCCAAACAAAAAAAAAACAAAAACAAAAAAAAAAGAATAAAGAAAGAAACCCTATACTTTCTTCACCCGTCACCTTCACATTTTTGTCTTCTTCTCCATTCTCCATTTTCATTTCTGCAACCAGTGGTATCTTCCATTTCAATTTTAACAAGAAAAGCATCACTTTGGAAATGTATAAATAAAAAAGAAAAAGAAAAGGAAAAGAGGAAAACGTTGTTAGTTTCGGCTTTTGATTCTGGACGCTGGCCCGTGAACGCCGATGGGAACGGCGACGAGAACGCCGTCCGACGGCGTTCTCATCGGAAAACATTGAAAAAACGGTGCCCACTCCTTGTGCTCTTAGTAGTATAAGTTTTACTATTACTATATTTAATGTTCATGTGGCCTTAAGGTTAAATTTTACGGTACAAATTTAAAACATTAAAATAATTTGTACTTAAATGTATGCGGCTTAACTAGGTGTTCCGATGATCGTTTTCAATCCTCTTCCTGGGCATCCCAAGATGTGCAAACACTTAGATTTGAACATAGAACCTCTTGTGATGATATCAGAACGACAACTAGTAGATCATCTTTGTAATGGTTGGAACGTTAAAGTTCCTGTCATAGTAATAACGAGTTTTTTTCACCCGTGCGTTGCAGCGGGGTGAAAAAAATATATAGTTTTAGATGCACGAATGTAATTTTTCTTTAGGTTGTTTTCGCATTTTACATAAATTAAAACATAGAAGAAATTCATTTATCGTATCGAGTGTTCATTCAAAGTTTATGATTTTCTCAAGTCGTAGGAATCAGGTTGTTTTCTATGTTAGAGATCTGTACCCACTTAGATTACCTATTAAAATATGTATAGCTTATTTATCGCTTCTTCTTTTCTTATTCTTTTTTCATTTTTTTCTTTTTTGAATCGGACCTAGTTCCAATTAGTTTGATTAGGTTGAGTTAATCAAATTAAAACGGAAAACATTCTACATATCATAATTATAAAGCTTTAAAACTCAATTACAAAAATATAGAAACACTATATTTTGAGTAAAAATTATATGTGTGTGTGCGTGTGTTTTTTTTTTCCTGATTTAGTCTTCTATCATACAATTTTAGTCCTCTAATCTCATATTTTACGTGAAACTTTTTTATTTATCGTATTTTAAGCGTTATGATTAATTTGTTTAATATAAAATTACTCATTTTACATGGAACTACAACTAATATTTTGACTCTATTAATAATATATATAAATCAACATAATTATTATAATATAATAACTATATGTTCCATCAAATACCCTTTAAAAGAATTTTTCAACTTAATAATCTTATCTTGTGAAAACGAAGATAACATTTTATAATGTTAATGTTTTATTTTTAATAATTAGACATTTATAGTTGTGTTTATGTTTTTTTATTTATACTATTTACATCAAATATATTTAAAACGAAGATAACATTTTATAATGTTAATGTTTTATTTTTAATAATTAGACATTTATAGTTGTGTTTATGTTTTTTTATTTATACTATTTACATCAAATATATTTATTTATAAAAAATATGCATTTTGGAGTATCTCTCCATCTCCTATTTATTACTTGTATTATTTATTTTTCCTTTGAGTTGCTACAGTAGTTAGTGGGTATGAATAGGTTAGCAATAATGCCAATTACGTCTTATAATTGTTATAAAGATAATAATAATATGATGTGAAAATGGTATAGATGTAATAGTTATGCCAATTTGGAAATCTGGATTGTCTTATAAAATACAGTATTTTATTATAAATCATATTCTTACTAGATTTATGTCCCCCGACAACGCGGCGATTAAATTGAAATTGTTATAGATTTAAAATTTAGTTTTAAATTTTTAATTAAATAAATTATTATCTATATTAGTGTGTTAAATGTATAGTGCTATAATTCGTATATGTATACTTTTAAGACCGGCGACAACGCGAGCGACTGAATTGAAATTGTTATAGATTTTCAATTGTATATGGGTGTACACATTGTTGTAAATAGAAATCATCATATATATAAAAAAAAAAAAATGAATGCATGATACCTTCTACAAATACACATTTAGTTAGATACATTTTTGACCTTTTACGATGTCACGAGCTTTAAGATAGGTTCTTTCTCATCAAAAAATGGATAAAAAAACATGTTTTATGTTTATAGAATTCGTATATAACTTTTAGATTGTATGTAGTCCCTTTCAATTGTTTTGGAATATTTTTTTGAAAGAGGTTGACAATTATCAGAATTCATGTGTGTTGAACGATACCTTAGAGAGGAGAATGAATGTATATTCAATTAACAAAATGACGATATACATAATATGATAAATAATTTTTTAAATTTGGAAAAGATGTCGTGATAGTAATTTTAAAAGTAAATAATATTAAATTTTTGAATAGATAACTTTTGGGAGTGCTTTAACTTCCGGAAGGTTTCAGTTTGGTTTATTAAAAATTTTCTATTTATATTTAAAAGATTAATAATTAATAATAATATAAATATAAAGATATTATGAAGGATGGTAAATGTAAGTATTAAAATCTAATCTACATCATTATATCAAATTGAAAAACCACATCAAATAGTCTAGATTTCTTCATGAGGTTTTGGTTTAATTATACATATAAGATAATATAAGATTGATTTCGCATAGTTGTTTGTTCAATTTATTGCTACATTTTACAAGAACTATCGTTATATATCCATCTTTTATCTCTTCTCTCTTATACATTTTAAGAGAATCATATTTACGTGAACTTCCTATAATTAGCCCCTAATGAAATAATCTTGTCTTCAATGTTTGAGTATTATGAATTAGAATCCTTGATCCAAAAATCAAAATTCGTTTAACTAAATAGTAATTAGTGATCCTTAAAAAATCTAATATACCCTTACAATTTGGAACTAATCACCCATGTTTTTAAAACTACTTACTGGTTAATTACTTCAAGAATTAAATCACTGAAATTCGAGAGTTTACAGTTTTTGGTTCTTATTTTTTGGAAAATGTTCTCATACAAAATTAGCTTTATTCTATAATTTGACTACAACCACATTTCGTGTATTTTATACATGATTGCTAATTGCTAAAACTAACTAAAATTAACATGCATCATGTAAAAATACCTATAACATTTTATTATCATATCTAATTGTCACATACAATTCAAAATTTATTAAAGAAATTAAAGAATGTAAAGGAATGCTTAATACTTATCATCCTCCTCTACAGGGGCGGTACTAGGGTGGGGGCAGGGTGGGCAGCCGCCCCCACCAAATTTTTACGGGTCGAGAAAAATTTCGTAGGTTTCGACATAATTTGCATATTGGCCCCCATAACTAATAAGTACAAAACAGTTTCAAAAAAGTTACTTTTAGTGTTTAACTTGATGGTTGGGAAATGAACTTAGTATTCAAGAGGTTCAAAGATCAATCATTCCTTATTGCATTAGTTTTAACTTTTTTTTCCCCTTTATGTTTTCTCATTCTTTCTTACCATTTTTTTCATTGTATATATGTAATAATATTTAAAACAACATAATTGTTAAACTATGTATTTTAATGATTATAATTTTTTCTTTTTCTTCATAATCTACGTATGATAATGTTTTACACTTATATTATATAAACATGTTCGATTTAGAATTTACTGTAACACCCCCATAAGACCCGTACCTGGACCACGTGCGGGCAGTGTTACTATTGAGGCCCACTGGGCTAGGTCTGCAGCCCAATGCACCCCAACCCATCACCTGTGGATTTAGTAATATCCACCAGGCAGGTTGTTGGATTCGAACTTGAATCCCTTTAATACTAAGTCTTTCAACTTAGTATCACCAATTGAGCTCAGCTCAATTGGTGATACTAAGTTGAAAGACTTAGTATTAAAGGGATTCAAGTTCGAATCCAACAACCTGCCTGGTGGATATTACTAAATCCACAGGTGATGGGTTGGGGTGCATTGGGCTGCAGACCTAGCCCAGTGGGCCTCAATAGTAACACTGCCCGCACGTGGTCCAGGTACGGGTCTTATGGGGGTGTTACATAAAAAGTGCACTTTTTATGTAACACCCCCATAAGACCCGTACCTGGACCACGTGCGGGCAGTGTTACTATTGAGGCCCACTGGGCTAGGTCTGCAGCCCAATGCACCCCAACCCATCACCTATGGATTTAGTAATATCCACCAGGTAGGTTGTTGGATTCGAACCTGAATCCCTTTAATACTAAGTCTTTCAACTTAGTATCACCAATTGAGCTATCTGTAACACCCCCGAAATTCACTGTTTTGCGGAAGCATAGTTTGGGGTGTTACTAATCAAATATCACAGCACAAAGATAAAGCAAACGACATCTATATGCAACGTTTGTAAATTAGTTACATTCCATAGATATAATGTTTGAAAACTTAGTGTTTTCGTATACAAAATGTAGTTTCCACTAGAGTCCACGCGTATAGCGGGAGATTCTATTACATAATCGTAATATACAAAAGATAATGCTAAGAATCTCCGTTAATGCAGTTGTGTTGAAATCATGCGACTCTAGCTAAGATCCTGGAGTAATCCTACTCCATCCGGGTACCTGAGAAAACATGCTAAAAAGTGTCAACCAAAAGGTTGGTGAATCTCACAGGTTTGTAAATAATATCAGCTTTGAACACGAGCTTTCATCAGTAATGCCCGTAGGCGTAAAATCAGCAATTTCAATCCAGAAATCGTAAACCAGTATTTGCAATCCCGCAAATGTAAGTAAGTAAGTTTATACCATTGCCATGAGGCTCATAATCGAAGCTTAACCCGTAAGTAATAAGTTTGCTCCCGTGACATGCTCGTAGTTGAGCAAGCATCAGTAACGAATAAGTAGTCACCCGTTTCTACGTGTAAATCAGTACGTGGCAGCGCTACTGCCCCGGGTGGGGAGGGTCATTTCCCTAATGGATCCATTAACTAGTGTTCGCGCTTAAGTCCATAACTAACGATATATGATGGAGAGACTTCTGTAAATAGTAACAACTCATGCAATTCCGTTTGGTATAGAAAACAGTTTAGTACTTGTGTTCAAGAAAAAGTAGTAGCATGTATCTCCCCCAATAAGATAAAACAGTAAAAGTGGGGCCGTAAGACTCACCTGAGTCTCGTAATAAGCCGTAGCAAATAGCAAGTAGTAAATATAGTAAGTAGGTTCTCCGAACCCGTAACCTTCAAATGCCTATTCATATGAAGTTATGTAAGTATGCGTCTCACGAGACGTTTCGTTTAGTTGTACACAACTAGCATATCCAGTGCTTGTCCGTATGTTTGTAATTGTTTGTTTGTTGGAAAACACGTTTGGCCCGTTGGTGACGGTTTGTAGCAAAAATTCTAAAATGTTGACTTTGCTACAGTAGATTTGCTACAGTACTGCTACAGTAAAATTTGACTTTTTTGTACAGTAACTTTGACTTTTTCTATAGTGAAAATCCTTTAAAGTTTCCAAGTTTTCTGTTTTCTGCGACATAATATGCGACACTAAAGTTTGGTATGCGACACAGTGGTTGTGTCGCATAAGGTGCGACACAAGAGCTCTGCGACACAGTGGTTGTGTCGCAAAAGCTTACGATGCTAATTTAATAGCGACATAATGGTTGTGTCGCATAAAAAGTGCGACACAATAGTGCGACATAACGTACGACACAAAATACGACACTAAATGGTTTATGCGACATAGCATGCGACACAAACGTTGTGTCGCAAAGATGAACATCAGCCCAGCAACTTTCGGATGTCGAGATTTTCCGACCAAAAACGCAAATCTAACCCATTTTTGAGCTGTAAAATCGTGTTTTCTTCTTTGTTTAGGTTATAGCTATGTTGTGTACACCATATTACATCAAAATAATACCTCAAAATGAGTAAATCTAAGTTTTTAGAGAAATCCTTACAATTGCAAATCGAGGCCGAAAAAGGAAGAAAACGAGTATGTTGCCTTTGTAAATCTTGTTCCTCTCTTGGTGGTGATTCCGAAAATGTGAATCTTGTGGGTTGCTTTGATGATTCCGAAAATTTGTAAGAAATGGGTGGAGAGAGTTTAGAATGTGTGTGTGTGTTTTGTATAAGTGAAAATGAAAGAAGAAGATTGAGAGGTGGTGGGGTGTTGGCTGATCCCAAAAGGAAAGGAGGGAAAAACACTCATCAAAACCCAGTGTTTACTCCGTGTCCTAATCGTTTAATCGTTCGTTTTTAGTATTTAACCAAATAGTTATGTTTTAAAATGTAACTGGAGTATTTAAATAAAATACCTTGAAATTAATAATAATAAAAACATTTGTCGAGATATTTAAATTATTAAGTCGCGTTTATTACGTTTTGTTGCGTTAGTTAAAATGTCGTCGCGATAATATATGAATAATGCTCGTTCGGTTGCGTATTTTATATAACAAAATACGCTCTCATTATTTAAGTAAATTTCTGTCACCAACGTCCAAGTAAACTGTGTCGGACTCCGTCCGGTTAATTCGCACGATTTATCCAAATCGCGTAAGTACACACACATATATATAAATCACCTTATATATATATACAAATAGAGCCTGTAATTAGTCCTATTACATACTAATTACAACTAGTTACGAACAATTAGGCATAATTAATTACCCTAATTATGCAGGTGTTACATTCTCCCCTTGTTAAAGAAATTTCGTCCCGAAATTAGCTTGAGTGCACGGACGGTGCGTTATCTGGGAAGAGATGTGGGTATTTCTGTCGCATTTGGTCTTCCCGTTCCCAGGTGAACTCAGGGCCGCGCCTAGAATTCCACCTGACCTTTACGATGGGAATACGACTCTGTTTCAATCGTTTGACCTCACGGTCCATGATTTCCATAGGTTCCTCGACAAAATGAAGTTTATCATCGATTTGAATTTCGTCGAGCGGTATAATCAGTGTCTCGTCAGACAGACATTTCTTCAAGTTAGAAATGTGGAATGTGTTGTGTACGCTGCTAAGTTCAGCAGGAAGTTGCAGGCGGTATGCCACTGGACCAATCCTTTCCAGGATTTCGAATGGTCCGATGTATCTAGGATTTAGTTTGCCTCGCTTTCTGAATCGAATGACACCCTTCCACGGTGCCACTTTGAGAAGTACCTTGTCCCCTACCTGGAACTCAAGGTGTTTGCGTCTCACGTCAGCATAGCTTTTCTGACGATCACGTGCGGCTTTCAGCCGGTTTTGAATACCAACGATTTTCTCAGTAGTTTCTTGAATGATATCTGGACCCGTGAGTTGGGAATCTCCTAACTCAGTCCAACAGATCGGTGATCGGCATTTACGCCCGTAAAGTGCCTCGAAGGGTGCAGCCTTTATGCTGGTATGGTAACTGTTGTTGTACGAGAACTCGCACAACGGTAAGTGATTTTCCCAAGAAGTACCGAAGTCAACTACGCAGGCTCGTAGCATATCCTCCAGTGTTTGAATAGTTCGCTCGCTTTGGCCATCGGTTTGCGGGTGATAAGCAGTACTCATATCCAGACGAGTACCAAGAGATTTCTGTAATGATTGCCAAAAGTTAGAAGTAAAACGACTGTCCCTATCCGAGATGATCGAGATAGGTACACCGTGTCGCGAGATGATTTCTTTGACATAGATGCGAGTCAGACGCTCCATCTTGTCGGTTTCCTTGATGGCCAGAAAATGAGCAGATTTCGTGAGACGGTCCACGATCACCCAAATGGTATCGCAACCACTCGAAGTTTTCGGTAGTTTGGTAATGAAGTCCATGGAAATCTGTTCCCATTTCCATTGAGAAATTTCATGTTGTTGGAGCAACCCCGAGGGTCTTTGGTGTTCGGCCTTGACTTTGGAACAGGTTAGGCATTTACTGACGTACAAGGCAATGTCAGCTTTCATGTTAGGCCACCAATACAATCCTTTGACGTCGTGATACATCTTGTCAGAACCAGGATGTATAGAGTATCGAGATTTGTGAGCTTCAGCCATCACCAAATCTCGCAAGTTTCCGAATTTGGGTAACCACACCCGGTTAGAGAAGTATCGAGTTCCATCGGGTTTGATTTCGAATTGTTTATCCAAGCCTCGCAAGGCTTCATTTTTCAAGTTTTCATCGTTGAGTGCTTCAAGTTGAGCGGTAAGGGTTTGAGCAGGAAGCTCGTTACGAATTGTCATAGAAAGTGCTCGGACTCGAAGGGGTTTCACTCGTTCTTTTCGGCTTAAGGCATCGGCAACTACGTTAGCCTTGCCCGGATGGTATTTGATCTCGCAGTTGTAGTCACTAAGTAACTCAACCCAGCGACGTTGTCTCATGTTTAGATCTTTCTGATCGAATATGTGTTGGAGACTTTTGTGATCGGTGAAGATGGTGCTTTTCGTACCGTAGAGATAATGTCTCCAGATTTTCAATGCGAAGACCACAGCACCTAACTCGAGGTCGTGGGTCGTATAGTTTTTCTCGTGAATTTTTAGTTGTCGTGAGGCATAGGCAATGACTTTTTCTCGTTGCATCAACACACAACCAAGTCCTTGGTGTGAGGCATCGCAGTAAACTACGAAGTCGTCGGTGCCCTCGGGTAAGGACAAGATTGGTGCACTGCAAAGTTTGTTTTTCAATAGCTGGAAGGCTGACTCTTGTTTATCAGTCCAATCGAACTTCTTATCTTTCTGAGTCAGTGTGGTTAGGGGAACAGCTATTCTTGAAAAGTTTTCGATGAATCGGCGGTAGTAACCAGCAAGACCTAAGAATTGTCTCACTTCGGTTGGAGTGGTCGGTGACTCCCAGCCCTTGATTGCTTCAATCTTGGTGGGATCAACATGAATTCCTTGGCTGTCAATCACGTGCCCGAGGAATTGAACGGTTCGAATCCAGAACTCACACTTAGAGAATTTGGCATATAACTCTTCGTGTTTCAGGAGTCCTAGAATGGTTTTCAGATGTTGAGCATGTTCCTGCTCGTTGCGCGAGTAAATCAGAATATCGTCGATGAACACAATGACGAATTTGTCAAGATATGGTTTGCACACCCGATTCATAAGGTCCATGAATACGGCCGGTGCGTTGGTCAACCCGAATGGCATCACTTGAAATTCGTAATGCCCATAACGAGTTCGGAAAGCTGTCTTTGGGATATCATTGTCACGGACTCGGAGTTGATGATAACCTGACCGTAGATCAATCTTTGAGTAAACACTCGATCCCTGGAGTTGGTCAAATAGGTCATCGATTCTGGGAAGTGGATACCGATTCTTTATGGTTAGCTTATTCAGCTCTCGGTAATCGATACACATGCGGAAAGATCCATCTTTCTTTTTCACGAATAAGACCGGAGCTCCCCAAGGTGAGGAACTTGGTCGAATGAATCCTCTATCCAGGAGTTCCTGTAGTTGGTTAGACAACTCCTGCATTTCGGATGGTGCTAAACGGTAAGGGGCTCGTGCCACGGGTGCAGCTCCGGGCACAAGTTCGATTTGAAATTCAACTTGTCTAGGTGGCGGAAGTCCGGGCAAGTCTTCAGGAAAGACTTCCGGGAAATCCCGCACAATCGGAACATCCTCAAGTCGCTTCTCCTCCGACTTCTTCTCCGTTACATGTGCGAGGATGGCTTGATACCCTTTTCGTAGATATTTTCTAGTTTTCAGACAGGAGACAATATTCAGATTTCGTCTGCCGGTCTCCCCTTGTAGGACTAAGGTTCCACCGGAGACAAGAGGTATGCGAACGAGTTTGTCATGACAGATGATTTCAGCTCGGTGCTTGGATAACCAATCCATACCGACAATAATATCGAAGCTGCCGATCTCGACAGGGATTAAATCAATGGAAAACGTTTCGTTCGTGAGGTTAAGTGTACAGTTGTGTATGATGCTATCAGTCTCAATCAGTTTGCCGTTAGCTAATTCTACAATGTATTTAGCATCTAAGGCAGTGGAAGTTATATCAAGTAAAGGGCTAAATTTCTCAGAAATGAAGCTTCTATCGGCACCGGTATCAAATAATACAGAAGCAGTAAGGTCGTTGAGAAGGAACGTACCCGTCACGACATTCGGGTCTTGTCTGGCTTCCCCAGCCTTGATAACGAATGCTCTACCACGAGCAGGGTGGTTGTTGTTTTTCAGCTTTGGGCAATCTTTCTTGAAGTGCCCTGAATTTCCGCACCCAAAGCAGGCCTTTGGTGCATTGGTGTTGGGGGTAGAAATGTTGGTTCGGCAATCCTTGGCTAGATGCCCGAACCGTTTGCAGTTGGAGCAAGGGCAAGAACCGTCATGATGGCGGCTGCATTTGGAACAGTAAGGCTTGTTCCCGCTGTACCCTTTCTTTTTCGAAGTCCCCGATGAATAAGCCTTAATGTACTCAGGCTTTTTGTTGGAGGTTTGGTTGGATGAGTTGGGGTTACCTTCCCACTTGCGTTTGTTGTTTGCAGATGGGGTTGGAGTTGTGCCACGGCGGACAGAATTTGCAGTTAGTTCATGGGCCATACGGATGGCGCTCTGAATAGTACCCGGTTTGGATGAAGTCACCAGGTCCTGTAGTCTCTCGGGAAGTCCATCAACGAATTTCTCGATCCTCTTGTACTCAGGATCGACCATGGTTGGGCATAGAAGTGCCAGTTGGTGGAAACGGTTGGTGTATCCGGTGATATCATCACCCTGCATCTTGTGGTTCCAGAATTCCATTTCCAGTTGTTTCAATTCATCCCTGGGGCAGTACTCGCCCCTCAACATTTCCTTCAACTCCTCCCACGGGAGTTGGTAAGCAGTAGCAACACTCACAGTCTGGGCATAAGTGTTCCACCAGGTGAGTGCGGTGTCAGTAAAAGTACTAACGGAGAACTTAACCTTATCTCCCTCCGCACAGTTGCAGATAAGAAATACAGACTCAACTTTCTCGATCCAGCGTACTAGACCGATAGCTCCCTCGGTACCTGCAAAGTTTAGAGGTTTGCAGTTCTGGAAGTCCTTGTAAGAACAAGGTTTAGCAGCAGAGGTTTCAGCGGCATCGCTGTTCCTCGTGGAATTTGGTGGAGTATTCCGAGCCAAGGCTTCAGTAACAGCCTGGGTTATAAGGGAGGTAATCTGGGCATCGGTGTATGGTCTTGTCTTTGGCGGCATGATTCTTCAATAAAAGAAATGAAGATACATGAGATTTTGTAGGAACTTGTAATTGTCACAGATGTACATGTATAAAAGCAGTAATACAAAACATCAACATGGAAAAATGACAATTATTATGAGTTGAAATATCAAGGAATATTTGATGGATAATGCGAGTTCAAAGGTTACATCCTACAGAGATATTACAAAAGGTGTCGGGAATTGTTACATCCGACTAGTTTATAGAATAGCGCTAGATAGTCATTAGATTACGAGGCAAAGACTACACTAGTCTTAATGTAGATTAATCTGTTCCATCAGCGCGACAAAGCGGTCCACGGTTTCTGCCAGCCTGTTGGTTTGCCTGGCGTTGTCTTCAACTAAGGCCAGTCGTTGTGCTAGTACACGAGAGTGATCCTCAGTCTCCTGTGAACGTTGTTCACATTCCTCTAGTCGGTTTCTTACAAGTTCATCCGCACCTAATTCGGCGGTCATGGAATCCTGAATTATGCTTACAGAGAGGTTGGTATCCTCTTGTTCTCGCTGGAGTTGGGATACGTGATCAAGTGCTTGACGAAGCAGGTAGGTCATTCGGTGTTGTTCCCGTTCGAGACTTTCGAGCCTTTGCTCTTGACGGCGGAATTGGGTAGCCAACACTGGCAACGTGAGATGTGCCGAGCTCTGAGAGTTATGTACAGGATAAGGGCTGTTTCGAGGCGACCTTGTGTTCCTCCTGGCTACTCGTGGGTTCCGTGACCCATGTGAGTGAGAGTGTGACGGATTAGGTGGTGTGTTTGCCATTCCTGTGGCAGAATGTAAGTAAGACGAGGCTAATATATATACATATATCATATCCAGCCTATTGTCTAGCACGTATCAAGTAATGGTCCGGTTCTCTCGTGGTCAGAGTCAACTAACGTATCCCCGTTCAACATAATTATTTCAGACCTTACATCATCTTTCCTTAATTGTACATAGTTGATCAGGCTATGTTAAATTAAAGTCGTATGCTGTAATTCCTGAACCAGTCATGTCTAATAAGAGAATACTGCCTAACGGTCATAGTCTAGGCCCACTAAATGCAACCTAGTTCACTATAACCTTAGGCTCTGATACCAATCTGTAACACCCCCGAAATTCACTGTTTTGCGGAAGCATAGTTTGGGGTGTTACTAATCAAATATCACAGCACAAAGATAAAGCAAACGACATCTATATGCAACGTTTGTAAATTAGTTACATTCCATAGATATAATGTTTGAAAACTTAGTGTTTTCGTATACAAAATGTAGTTTCCACTAGAGTCCACGCGTATAGCGGGAGATTCTATTACATAATCGTAATATACAAAAGATAATGCTAAGAATCTCCGTTAATGCAGTTGTGTTGAAATCATACGACTCTAGCTAAGATCCTGGAGTAATCCTACTCCATCCGGGTACCTGAGAAAACATGCTAAAAAGTGTCAACCAAAAGGTTGGTGAATCTCACAGGTTTGTAAATAATATCAGCTTTGAACACGAGCTTTCATCAGTAATGCCCGTAGGCGTAAAATCAGCAATTTCAATCCAGAAATCGTAAACCAGTATTTGCAATCCCGCAAATGTAAGTAAGTAAGTTTATACCGTTGCCATGAGGCTCATAATCGAAGCTTAACCCGTAAGTAATAAGTTTGCTCCCGTGACATGCTCGTAGTTGAGCAAGCATCAGTAACGAATAAGTAGTCACCCGTTTCTACGTGTAAATCAGTACGTGGCAGCGCTACTGCCCCGGGTGGGGAGGGTCATTTCCCTAATGGATCCATTAACTAGTGTTCGCGCTTAAGTCCATAACTAACGATATATGATGGAGAGACTTCTGTAAATAGTAACAACTCATGCAATTCCGTTTGGTATAGAAAACAGTTTAGTACTTGTGTTCAAGAAAAAGTAGTAGCATGTATCTCCCCCAATAAGATAAAACAGTAAAAGTGGGGCCGTAAGACTCACCTGAGTCTCGTAATAAGCCGTAGCAAATAGCAAGTAGTAAATATAGTAAGTAGGTTCTCCGAACCCGTAACCTTCAAATGCCTATTCATATGAAGTTATGTAAGTATGCGTCTCACGAGACGTTTCGTTTAGTTGTACACAACTAGCATATCCAGTGCTTGTCCGTATGTTTGTAATTGTTTGTTTGTTGGAAAACACGTTTGGCCCGTTGGTGACGGTTTGTAGCAAAAATTCTAAAATGTTGACTTTGCTACAGTAGATTTGCTACAGTACTGCTACAGTAAAATTTGACTTTTTTGTACAGTAACTTTGACTTTTTCTATAGTGAAAATCCTTTAAAGTTTCCAAGTTTTCTGTTTTCTGCGACATAATATGCGACACTAAAGTTTGGTATGCGACACAGTGGTTGTGTCGCATAAGGTGCGACACAAGAGCTCTGCGACACAGTGGTTGTGTCGCAAAAGCTTACGATGCTAATTTAATAGCGACATAATGGTTGTGTCGCATAAAAAGTGCGACACAATAGTGCGACATAACGTACGACACAAAATACGACACTAAATGGTTTATGCGACATAGCATGCGACACAAACGTTGTGTCGCAAAGATGAACATCAGCCCAGCAACTTTCGGATGTCGAGATTTTCCGACCAAAAACGCAAATCTAACCCATTTTTGAGCTGTAAAATCGTGTTTTCTTCTTTGTTTAGGTTATAGCTATGTTGTGTACACCATATTACATCAAAATAATACCTCAAAATGAGTAAATCTAAGTTTTTAGAGAAATCCTTACAATTGCAAATCGAGGCCGAAAAAGGAAGAAAACGAGTATGTTGCCTTTGTAAATCTTGTTCCTCTCTTGGTGGTGATTCCGAAAATGTGAATCTTGTGGGTTGCTTTGATGATTCCGAAAATTTGTAAGAAATGGGTGGAGAGAGTTTAGAATGTGTGTGTGTGTTTTGTATAAGTGAAAATGAAAGAAGAAGATTGAGAGGTGGTGGGGTGTTGGCTGATCCCAAAAGGAAAGGAGGGAAAAACACTCCTCAAAACCCAGTGTTTACTCCGTGTCCTAATCGTTTAATCGTTCGTTTTTAGTATTTAACCAAATAGTTATGTTTTAAAATGTAACTGGAGTATTTAAATAAAATACCTTGAAATTAATAATAATAAAAACATTTGTCGAGATATTTAAATTATTAAGTCGCGTTTATTACGTTTTGTTGCGTTAGTTAAAATGTCGTCGCGATAATATATGAATAATGCTCGTTCGGTTGCGTATTTTATATAACAAAATACGCTCTCATTATTTAAGTAAATTTCTGTCACCAACGTCCAAGTAAACTGTGTCGGACTCCGTCCGGTTAATTCGCACGATTTATCCAAATCGCGTAAGTACACACACATATATATAAATCACCTTATATATATATACAAATAGAGCCTGTAATTAGTCCTATTACATACTAATTACAACTAGTTACGAACAATTAGGCATAATTAATTACCCTAATTATGCAGGTGTTACATTTACTTCACTTGCTAATTAGTATATGATTATATGTTGTCCATCTAATTAAAAAATTGAATTTGATATTGAACCAAATTCACGTTGGTTAAACTAAAATAGTTTTGGTTAAAGCAAAAAAATCGAGGTGATGATCCAAATCCAACGTAGACTATTTAAATTTTGCCCCCATTCAAAAAAATTTCTGGTACCGCCCCTGCTCCTCTACATATTTATTATACATATACATTAGTACGAAGGAATATAACTATTATGATACAAAAATACAATCAAGTTTGTATGTAAACACTAATTTCGTTTATCCGACTACTACTAATTTTATGACGTACTTTGATGTTTAGTATTATTTTTTGTTTAGTTAATCTTTAGAATAGTATGGTAAGATTATTTTATTAAATAATATGTTTCAATTTCAACAAATACTTAAGAGTTTTGATTGGGTAAGGTTCAGAGGAGAATGGGTGATTTGAGGAGAAAGAGGAGAAGAATTTTCTCCACTCCAAAAATGCCACATGTCACCTCCTTAATTTTCACTTCTACCCCCTCCACCTTTTTAAAATTATATACTACTCCCTTCTACTTTCTTCCTCCCCACCTCCTCCCATCCACCACCTACCACCACCCGCCGTCGCCACCACCTGCCGCCCGCCGCCGGTCGCCACCGCCGAAATTTTTTTTTAAAAATTTTTTTTTTTTAAAAATTTATTTATTTTTTTTTACAAATTTTTTTTTCAAATTTTTTTTTTACATATTATCACTTCTACTACATTTTGTTATAATTATGTGGCATTTTTTTTTATTTTCATTGAATGTTGTTTATATATATGTTTACATATTGTTCATTTTTTACTGCATTTTTTGTATTATACACATTATTCTTTTGATGTTTTACTGCATTTTATTTATACACATTGATCTAATATACATTGTTATTTTCTACGTCATTTTAACTTATACATGATCTATTTTTTACAGTATTTTGTTAAAAGTACACTGCATTTTGTTATGATTACTGCATTTTAAGTATTTTTTACTGCATTTTATATTATACATTTTACTGCATTGTATATATAAGTGTTGCATTTTCCATACATTTCATTTAACAAATTGTTTCGCTTTTTACTGCATTTTGTTATTTTTATTGCATTTTACATATTTTACATATTTTTCATTTATTGTTTTTTATTCACTGCATTTTATCTTATACATATCATCTATTTTTACTGCATTTTGTTAAATGTACACTGCATTTTGTTATAATTACTGTATTTTATGTATTTTTTACTGCATTTTATATTATACATATTATCCATTTTACTGCATTTTATATAAAAGTGTTGCATTTTGCATACATTTCATTTAACAAATTGTTTCGCTTTTTACTGCATTTTGTTATTTTTATTGCATTTTACATATTTTTTATTTATTGTTTGTTATTCACTGCATTTTATCTTATACATATCATATATTTTTACTGCATTTTGTTATAATTACTGCATTTTATGTATTTTTTACTACATTTTATATTATACATAAGAAGAAATTGGGTAGAATATTTTAAAAAAATGCAAAATATAATTGGGTAGAATATTTAATTGGGTAGAATATTTAATAAGAAGAAATTGGAAAAAAATTTTGGAAAAAAAAATTTTAAATTTTTTTTGAAATTTTTTTTTTTTAAAAAAAAAAAAAAATTTAAAAATAAAAAATAAAAAATTCCGGCGGCGGCTGGTGGCGGTAGCAGGTGGGTGGTGGTGGTGGGTGGGGTTGGGGAAAGAAGAAGGTGGGAGGGGAAATAGAAGGTGGGGGGAGGAAGAAGAGAAAGTGGGAGGGTTAAAATGTGAAATTTAGATAAGTGGAAAGAGTGTAAGGTAAAAATTTTTGTTATGTTTTTTTTGTTAACTATTATCCCTATTTTTTTAAACTAATTACAAGATTGTCATTCCTTACAACCATTGATTAAACACATAAGCTCATCCAATGGCCACCATTAGATCTTCTCCTCCTTCTCCTCAAATACCCCCTTTCTCCTATGATCCTTAATCCTGATTATAATGAAAATACACCTAATAAACAAATATGTATCTAAATATAATTTGTTAAATAATTTGATAACCTTAAATTTTTTCATGTTCTAACCCACAAATTTTGCGGGTTATAATCTAGTCGTAGATTTGTAGGAATGTAATATAATAAGCGTTAAGTTGTGCCTAACTTAGTATAACAAGTAGTTAATGAACTCCAACTTTTTATTCCAATAAAATTAAAGGGTTTAACAAGTATGTTTATGTTGTTAGCCAACCATCATTCAAATAAAGTTGTACATTTTACATTTTTTATCTTTTAAATTCTTTATAAATAAAAAATAGTTTACCCACCAAAACAAACAACACGATTCCATCAATACAGAACACAAAATATATTCCCTAAAATAAATATATGTATTTTTTTTTGGCAAGCAAAATAAATATTTGACTTTTTTAATGGGTATCGATTAATGATAAATACGGAAAATATTTTAACCTCCTACCTGATTTACCTTATTTATGGCTGCCGGGTAGTAAGGTTGACTTTAAATATCATCCATTGGATCATGCTTACTTTCAATACTAACCCTCCGATAGTGGATTTACGGTTTTGGGCGGTTATCTCCACGATCTATATCTGATTTTTGTGATCTCAGGCTCTCAGCCCTCTAATAACAGGGGTTTCGGTTATTTCATGGGACGGTTGAGTTTTGACGAATTTTGGAAGGGAACTGCCAGACACGTTCTTCCTCCTCCTCCACTTTTAAAGGGAGCGATGTTATTTATCAAACAAGGTTTCCCCCTCATACTTTCTTTTTAATTTAATCTTCTAATATTTGGTCTCTTTGAATTCTCCCCACACCAATCGATCACTGAAAATAAACTCCAAATCTTCCGGCCAGAAATTGTTCAAAATTGATGTACATCTGAATCATTTTCTTACATCTAAATCACAAGAGGTTAGTGATTATGTTAATTTATCTTTTGTCTTTTCATTTAAGTTTTTGGTTGCTTTCTACACCTAGGTGTTTTCATCAAGGTATAATTTTGTTTCATTTTCAATCAGAAGGCGGGATTAAATCGGGATTTTCTTCGGATTCAACAGGTGATATTTCCAGTTTCGATTTTTAATTTCTATTAACTGTTTGTTCTCTTTTCTACGATTACTGGATTCGGCTATTCAGACGTGAATTCATCTTCGTATTTAGGACTTTACATTTCAATCTTATCTTGGATTCCATATTTCTTGGTTTTAATCCCTGATTTTTTCTTCTTTTTTTTGCCTTGATTTTGTTAGTTCAGGGATTTTAGTTTTATTTGTTCAAATAATTAATATCCCTTCTCCCTCCTGCTGAATGATTAATATTATGAATTAAACACAAGTCTAACTGCTTTGGATATATGAAGATGGATATTGATATATGATTTAAGTAAGATTTCAATGTTTTAATTTAACTATAATTTTCTTGCTTATTTTTTAAATTTGAATATGACTTTGCTGTATAACCAGTTTTAATTTTTTTTTTCAACTATTGACATTACTATTAATGTATAATCGCTTAATTGTATATATTTGTGTTTTAATACCTTTTTTTTTTCTCTGCCCAGAAGTTGAGATATTACTTCAAGAGGTTTATTTTTTATCCTTAAATGCTATTTTGATCATTTGATATTCATTGTTCTTTTATGTGCAAGATATTGAATTGATTTATTACATACAGGAAACCGGAGAAGATTTCTCTGTTGAACCAGCAGACAGTAGGAGGTCGTGCTCTTCTTGATGTTGGTCTACTTAGAACCACCACTAATAAATTGAATTTTAGAATGGCGAGTGAGTACAAATAGCTCAATTATAGTGGGTGCTTGAAAATTGATGATGTTGATGATGCCCGAAACTTTCAAAATTTGATGGTAAGTAGTCCCTAGAACTACAATTTATGAGTTTATTTACAAGTTAACAATGATATATATGCTTGACCAGGAAGCCATGGATGCCCGTAAAAAGATCTTATCAAGATCAAGAGCGCGTTTTAAAATTACTTGCTGCAATTTTCTGGTTAGGGAATATATCAATTTGAAGTTACTGACCTTGAAATGCATGCTACTGCTATAGCTGATTAAGGTAAATTATCTGTAAAAGTTTTTAACTCCTAGATGAGAGTATGTTATCTTGCAACCGATTCAAGTGTTCAATTGTCCAACTTTTATTCAAAGAAAGGTTTAATTTTGTATTTGCTAATGTGGTCTGATGCAATTCTATAGCATGAAATGGAGAAGTCTATGATTCCATGTAAAAATCTATATTCTAATTGTTTTAAGTCAATAAAAACTGCAACATTGACGGGTCGTGCAGACTGACTAATGGGCCAAGACAACATGTTTTTAGTTTGAGTCAAAACAGCATGTTTTTTGGATAACAATCCAAGGGTAGTTTTCTTTCACATGCTAATTTTATGTGCCTCATTATGTTGTGCCTTTGAATGCGTTTAGATGGATTACACTTCAACTATGATCCAGTTACTAATGTTGCTAACATGCATGTGCAAACAATGCATGATATTGGTTGTTGTTATTGGCAGCTTTGGAACTCATTTTATTTGATATTAGTCCAAACAAGAATCAACCACCCCAGGTTTCGAGTTTAGACATGATACTCCCAGATGGATGCACAGGTGTTCCCTTTTCTATCAATTTACTGCATTTTTCCATATTGTTTCCACTATATATTCATTATGTATTTAATTTATTTATATGCATATTTTATACATGATTAAATCTGTCAAATGATCATATTTAAGTTCATTATTTCAGTGTGAACTTTGTAGGGAAACAAAATCCACACATCAGATAGCAAATACTGTAAGTTTCATGGGAAAGCTGTGACAATATCCTTCCGAGGTTCTGTTAGATATGTACACACAGTGTATCGAATGTCAGCTCCTGGCACCACTTTGGATGGTGTTAAAAATCCATCCCTAGATTCTTTAAAGTCAGGAAAGTAGTCCCTGACTCGGATCTACCAAACACTAATTGCATGAATTTTTCGAAAGAAGGTAATTTCTGATGCAATCATAATTAAAATTGTAATCGTGGTTTGAAGATCTTCTATGTTTGAGATAGTTGACCAACTTTAGAGTTTAGACACTTAACGTTCTCAACTTTGCTCAGTTCCAAGCTTGTGGTTTTCAATGGAGCTGGGATAAGCAGAGTGTGTGGAATATCTGTTTATATTTGACACACTAGAGGTAGCACTTTCGACCCGTTTACATATTAAATTGTCAGTGGTCAATTTGCCATCTGTTTTTTTAACATGTCGAATGGGACTACTATAAACTTGTTTTTTTGTTTTTCTAAACTTGAATATTTGTCTTGGATCTTATATAATAATAAGTACGTAGTCGTATAATTTAAATGAACAACCCTATGTTATACATAGGTCACTATTATCATAGACTTTGATCTTTGTTTTTGTGCTGGAGACTAATGCTGAATTATACATAATCAGAAGTGGCACCGGCTTCTAACAACCTAACATGCAGCAGCAGCAGTGGTAGAGTCAGAAGTGGTTAGTCATGCCATAAACAAATCACGTGTCTTGTGCATATGAAATTATTGATTTCAAATGGGATTCTTTTTTACTATACTAAATTCCGTTATTATATTAGATCAATTTAACTGCTAGTGTCATAATTTTCTTTTGTATTTAAATAAGCCTTAGGTAGTGCAATAGCTACAACCACTGACCTAATTAAGGAACACTGATTGACAACCAACATATTAAAGTGGTAAGTGAATAAACCTTTCATCTTTTACTCCAAAATCTTCATTTCAGTCATGATTCAACTTCCATACAACATTCCAAGACTAGAGGTGGCAAGTTTGACCCATTTACCTAAAAATGGGTCGATTTGGCTTGGAACGTGTGGTGTTTTAAAATTTTGGTAACATAATGAGGGAAAAAAATAGATTAAATGGGTTGAGAATGCTCAAATATATTTTCTTCTTTCTACATACTCCTTAATAATATGTTCAGCCTATCTCTTCGACTACTTCAGTTTGCTACTATAATACTATATGTTGTCGTTTTATCATCTCAAGAAGTATCGTATGTTTGAACGACAAATAAAGAGAGGCAGTTGTGCATATTGTACAATTAAAAGCAATTAAACCAAAAAACCATTGTTAACCGAGTATCGTGATGGTTATTAAGTCAATAATCAGTTTGGTGCGATACATCCAATTTATGTGTATGTGAGTCTTATAAAAGGGATTCATTGATGAAGCACCCAAGCTCTTCATATTATTAATGATGATGATTAATGATTAATTCTCCTTTGCAGTTTGCAGTCGCTAGCAATCATGGTGGGCAATACTTGTTGTAACTGAGGTTAGCTTGCCCACCTCTTTGCTGATTTAAATCCATATTTAATATCCAACATTATTTTGATCAGATAAATAAAGCAGAGGCTAAATTTTTTGACGGGTTAAATCTCTCTTTATGCTACCTTCAAATAGGCTGCATCGGAAGACATGCTTTTGGTGATCAGTACAAAGCCACTGATGTTGTAATTAAAGGACCTACAAAAAATTGAAGATGGTTTTTGGTATGATTATTGTCTTCCTCTCTATGGATAAAATTATGATACTTGGTTTTTGTTTTGGTTTTAGACAGACCCTGAATGGGCCGAACACGTTTATAGTGATTCAAAGTGTATTCAAATGCATTATAACCTCTTACATTGCTTTCTACTAAAGATATTTCAGTTAGTTTTGCAATAGTTTTTCAAATTGTACTTCTTCTAATCTCATTGACGTGTTTGTATTTATGTATAGAAAGTGATTATGATGGAAGATTATTATTTATTACTGAGTATTAGATATGTCAAAATGGATAAGGTGTAATAATGGGTTGAAATGGATACTTGATCCAAAACGCAATAGATCCAAATATGTTGATTATCTATGAATATTTTAGGTGTTGAATATTATTACAAAATCAGATTTGTTCAATTATAATCTAATATTACAACTCTGATATTGATTAGATTGCATATTTTGTGTTAAAAATAAACCATGTTCAAACCCATTTTGTAAAGTTTTTTTTTTTTTTTTGTTCACTTTACGGTTAGAGATCAAATATCAACCGTTATCGATCCATTCAATATTAAAGGGCTGCTACTGCAAATGCCTAGACTCCACATGTGTGATCGACATGTCGTAGGTTCGAATTTGTACCTCAGCATATCTGGCTGATTTGTGGATATGTGATTTGAGCGACGTTGATGCTCCTTATGAGTGGGGCGGACACGTACCATTGAAATACGGTACGAGGGTAAGTGGTACCCTCCAAATTACCCTTTTTTCGATAGTAAAGAGATCGAGATTGCCACCTCTATTTAGTTATTATCGGAATTTTGTGGTAGCTCATGACTTGTCTTTGTATATGGCATAAACGAGTGGAAATTGGAAAACATTAATTGTATGGTGGCTCAAATATATTACTCAGTTAAAACAAAGTACTTGTATAATATCGCCAATTTGCGAATCTTTACCCACTATGGTAGTAAATTAAAGGTATGTCATCTTCTATTTAGAGAATATGAACATGGACCTTGAACGCAACATCCATTGGGTTTGCCCAATATCATTATAAAGCATGACGAATTTTTCGAAATTTTTCCATTTTCTTTTACAGCTACTCTTATTTGTTTCTTCATATAATTGCTTTCTTCAACTCTATATAATGTCAGTCTTAGATAATGGCATACTATGTAAAGTGTATTATTATAGAATATATCAACTAATACAAATATATTATAATTTTACATATAGATATAGATTTTCAAGTTACACTGGGCAACACCCGGGTATAATACTAGTTCTCGTATACTGTTAGGACAATAATTAAGTTAATAAATAAGCTAGGAGGATTAATAATTTATTCTCTCGAAAATTATATAATCTCCTATTTAATCCTTCTACTAATCCTTCCGTTTGTTTTTTCAAGTGTCAAATTCTTATTTGCTTGGATGACAATTAGAACAACTTTTTAACAGGAGAATTCGTTTATTCTCTCTCTTTTTTGTTTAAACCAATCATACTATCTACTATTAAATCTTGCTTGTTATGATAATATACCTCTAATATATATAATTAATATTACACATGTATCTCATTTATTTATTTTTTCCATCAATTACTTTATCATATTTTCTAATCAAATATTTAAACATACACTTATAGATGCATAACTTATTGTTTTTATTAATTGTGTTTTTTAAGTTGAAAAGAAAAAACTAAGTTCGTTTTCCATAATTGAAAATATTAGCAAGGGTCAAACTTCAAAGACAAGATATATTGATTAGAGGAAAAATAGTTTTTTTTTTTTTTTTTTTTTTTTTTTTAGGATCAGAGGAGAATGCCCATCAAAGAGGGCAAATGACCATTATGCAATTTATCCAAAATATGAAATCACTTCTTCACTTCTTTACTCACTCTCTTTCTTTATATTACAAAACACACAAACACACTCTCATATCTCTTATCTCTTTCTTCATCAAACACACAAAAACACTTACACACCACCTCCGGCCACCACCGGCGGTCACCACCACCGTCCACTATAGTCGTCACCACCGTTCCACCGCCACCTCCGTAAGTACACCGCCACTATCGCAGCTCCACCGGGTTTTGAAACCATGAAACCATCACCATCGGGGACAACCACCACCACCACGACGGTCAGAATTTTGAAACAGACACCTACAAAATCAGTGGATCTGACTGAAACCGAGTCTTAAGTCGTCGGAGTCAGATCTAAACTCGCCGGAATCGTTGTATCTTTCCGGATCTGATATCAATTGAATCATAAGTCGCCGGAACTCGTCGGAATTGTTGAAACTCACCGAAATTTGATCTACACAGTTTTGTTTTGGTAATTAATTTTTATTAATCAAGCATGTTTGTTTTAATTGAATAAATTAAAATCAAGTGTTGATTTTCCTTGGTCTGTTTTGTGCTTGTTATCGAGTATTTTTGTGTTGGTGAACTTTAGCTCCCAAGTGCATTTATTATTTAGCTTTTTTGTTTTTAATTTTATTTAATTAATTTAGAATGAAGTGTTTCTAAGGTTTCATTTGATGTTGCCGTCTTTTGTTTTAGTGGATGAAAACATGTTTTGTGCTTGATCAACTCAATTTATATAATATTATATTATACTGTTTTTGTAACATCCTCTCTTCTGGTCCGGTAATTTCTAATTTTAAATTGATATATTTAATTGTATTAGAAATTATTTGATAAAATATGTTTAATTGTGAAACTTAGTTAAATAAGTCTTAGGACTTATTGTGCTTAGTAAATTATTGATTGTTTTAATTTACTATAGTTGACGGTGCAATAAAATAAGTTGCTCGCAAATGTTTTTTAGGTTCCAGACAATAGATTAAAAGGGGACTAGTTTTAAGTGAATACGAGTCGGTGGGGGAAAAATGAGCCGACTTATAAACTTTCCCAAATAGGAAAGATCTTCACTTTCCTCTTTTAGAAACTAAAACCTAAAACCTCTAAAACCTTAAACCCTTTGCAAAACAAGATTTAAATCAACTGATTCTTGAGCTGTGATCATTTGCTAGTATAATCATCATCATCATCTAGTTGAAATTCTTCAATTGGTAAGTTTTGATCATAATTAAATTCATGATTTTAATCAATTGAATGAATTATATGAATTGGTGATAACTAGATGTTTTAAACATGTTATGGTATGTTATTATGATGGTATATGACCTGAAACATGTTGCTGGAAACGAGTTTATAGTTGTTTGTTTGTGATTTGAGTTTTGCTGAAATCTGCCATGGCTGCCCAGGGTTTCCCCTGTACGACTGATGAAGCCGGCGGCTTCATCAGTAAGCCGGCGGCTTGCCGTTTAAGCCGGCGGCTTCGGCCAAACTGATTCAAATTCTGACCTCGGGTACAAGTTTGAATGTTGCAGGATAGGCTGGAAGCCGGCGGCTTCCTTATGAAGCCGGCGGCTTGGAGTGTTTTCCAGCATGTTTTGTTTTAAGTTTCAAGACTTGGTTTAACTGGCTAGTTGCTATGTAATATATACTTATTGAATGTAATTACATGATAATTGATATGTGGTGAATACTAATACATAATTAGGAACTTATAATTGTAATGTGAATTGAGTTAAGTTCCTAATGATTTAAATTGAAGTAATTCAAGTGTTATGATCTTGATTTCTAACTTTTACCTGATTGTTGATTCTCAGATAATCAAAGAGCTCAGCGAGATAAGACAGCTGAGTAAGTGGAACGAGATAATCAGGTGAGTGGATTTGAAACTCACAGTTTGATTTGGTTGTGTCAGTTTGATTTCAATCAATAATTATAGGATTACTATTGGTAGTATGTTAACTTTGAAATGATATGCCATATGATTGGTAGTTTGATTAGCCTGTGAGCTTGATTGATAAATCCAGAGGTCAACTAGATTGTCAGTTGGACTTGATTGCTAATGTTAGTCAACACAGGGTTGCGTATATGTGTTGATGGAGATTAGCATTTAGTTAGCGGTTAATCACTGTTTTGGCCTACAGTTGATGTAAGTGTTCTGATAGGGCCACCCGGAACAGGGTCCTTAGGAACCACCGTTCCTCTTGACGATGTTTGTTACATTATTGGTTGTGAACAGATTGCTAGCTAAATTGAATTGTAGTTGATAATTCATTCACTTAGCTTCGTGCTAATCCCTCAATTTACTTCTTGCAGGTGATGTATATTATGTGGGTAGTCAGGAAGGATGTTTTGATGCTGGGAATGTTTGAAACTTGCAACTCTGATCCAGTTTGTAATAAATAATGTTTTGTAGTATATGATGCCCCGGGTTTGTAAACAAGTTAACTATGTTTGTTTAGTAGTTAAATATGTTGTATAAAGGTTTGCGAAAATTTCTAGCCGAATTCTAATAGAATATGTATTTCAAGTATTCGCTTCCGCCAAACTTAATATTATATTGTTGTATTAAATGAGGGGCGTTATAAGTTGGTATCAGAGCGATAGTTTGGGGCAATTGAATATGATTATGTGTTAAATCCTAAACTTTGATTGTGTTGTGTCAAACATTCTTGGAAATGGGATTATGTACTGAATGTGAAATGGTTAGTAGAATAGGTGCTAACGATTAACGATTTGTGAGCTGTTGTGGTGTTTACAGATATGGCGGATAACGAGCAACTACCTGTTAACCCTAATAATGTCTCAAGGCCTGAAGTTACTGCTGAGACTCATGATGACCGGAATGAGAATGCTGGTACTTCTTTCCATGCTAGAGAGGAAGTAGAAAGAGATCAGTACTTGCTTCAATTGGAAAAGGAAAACCAAGCACTTAGAATGTATAAACAACAAAAAGAGGCTGAATCTTCTCATCCTGTGTTTGGTATGATTTCACCGCCAAAACAAAAGGTGTGTTCATTTAAAACCTTTATGAGTAGTAATCCGTCTGTGTATTCGGGTAGTACAAATCCTTCGATAACTCTTGATTGGTTGATGGATATTGAAAAGAAATTCGAAGTCTGCCAATGTGAAGAAGAGTTAAAAGTTCCCTATGCAACTCAACTTTTAAAAGGAGCAGCTATGAATTGGTGGGATTCGATTACTTCTGTATTATCTCATTTTCAGAAAGCATCTATCCGATGGCCTGATTTTCATAATGAAGTTTGTAAGCAGTATTGTTCAAACTTTGATATAGCTCGGATTCGAAAGGAGTTTATGGATTTACAATTAACTGATAAAATGTCAATGGATGATTTGATTAATCAGTTTTCAGAGAAACTTAGGTTTGTTCAGCAGTGGGTTCCTGATGAGAGGACCAGAATTGAACAGTTTGTGGGTACTCTACCTAATCATTATCGAACTTCAGTGAGGTTAGCTGGATCTCTTTCCCAAGCTTTTATGTTAGCTCGGTCAGTTGACAGTGATTTGAGACCTCAAGAGGCACCAAGTAAAGAAATGGTTTCTCAGAAATCTAGGAATGAATCTTCTGGGAAAGGTAAACAACGGTGGCAAGGAAATCAGCAGGGTAAGAAACAAGAAAGTAGTGGTGGTACTTCTGATCATCCCAATTGGTGTATCAAATGTAGAGCTAGACATTTTGGGCCGTGTACTGTGCAAACCACTAGATGTGTGAAATGTGGTGTGATTGGGCATGAAGCCAAAGATTGTGTTTTTCCTACTTATGTGTGTTGGAATTGCCATAAGGAAGGTCATCGTGCAAATCAGTGTTCTGAGGCTAAGAGACAGGGTTCTGGGTCGGTTGTTAGTTCATCATCTTCCGGTCAGAAACGGAAGACTCCGCCATCTGCAGTTAGAAGGGCTTTTCAAATGACAGTGGATGAAGCTGTCCATACAGATGACGTGATCACGGGTACTTTTCTTGTAAATTCTGTACCAGCTCGTGTTTTGTTTGATTCTGGTGCAAATTGTTCGTTTGTATCTATGTACTTCTGTGATAAGTTGAAAATGATGCCTACTGTGATTACAAACCCTGTTGAAGTAGAAATAGCTAGTGGCAAATCAGTTCCTGTTACCACTTCGGTAATTGGAGCTAGTATTATGATAGATGGTCAGACTTTTCCAATTTCATTTCTGTTGATGCCAATTGCTAGTTTTGATGTGATTATTGGTATGGATTGGTTAAGTCAGTATAAAGCGAGTATAGATTGCCATAATAAGCTGATTAGAATTCCAATCTCTGAAGAGTCATATGTCGTGGCTCGAGGAGAAAGGGATAATGTTTGTATACCTTTGATTAGTATGATGAAAGCTAGGAAATCTTTGTCTAAAGGTTGTGAATCCTACCTAGCTTATGTAATTGATGCTAAGTTAGAAAAGAAGTCTCTTTCTGATGTGCCGGTTGTTTCTGAGTATCCGGAAGTATTCCCTGATGAATTACCTGGTTTACCACCGGTTAGGGAAGTTGAATATCAGATTGATCTTGTTCCTGGCTCTTCACCTATAGCCAAAGCCCCTTATAGATTAGCTCCGTCTGAGATACGTGAATAGATGAATCAGATACAGGAGTTGTTGGATAAAGGGTTTATTAGACCTAGTTCTTCTCCCTGGGGTGCACCAGTTCTGTTTGTGAAAAAGAAAGATGTGTCTTTTAGAATGTGCATTGATTATAGGGAATTGAATAAACGGACAGTAAAGAATAAATATCCTCTGCCCCGGATAGATGATTTATTTGATCAATTGCAGGGATCTTCGTTTTATTCAAAGATTGATTTGAGGTCAGGTTATCATCAAGTTCGTGTTCGTGATTTTGATATTCATAAAACTGCATTTCGAACCAAGTATGGTCATTTTGAATTCCTGGTTATGCCTTTTGGATTGACGAATGCTCCAGCAGTTTTTATGGATTTGATGAACCGTGTTTGTCGACCTTTTCTTGATAAATTTGTGATTGTATTTATCGATGACATTTTAGTATATTCTAAATCCGAATCAGAACATGGAATGCATTTGAGGTTAGTATTGGAAACCTTAAAGAGAGAACATTTGTATGCAAAGTTTTCTAAATGTGAATTTTGGATTCGGGAAGTACAGCTTTTGGGTCATATTATTTGTAATGATGGTGTTAAAGTTGATCCTTCAAAGATTGAAGCTGTAATTAATTGGAAAGCTCCAAAGTCAGCTTCTGAAATAAAGAGTTTTCTTGGTTTGGCGGGTTATTACCGGAAGTTTATTAAAGATTTTTCTAAAATTGCCGGTTCGTTGACAAAATTGACCCGTAAGGATGAAAAGTTTGTTTGGACTGAACAGCAGGAGACAACTTTTCAGACTCTGAAACAGTTGTTATGTCAGGCTCCTGTGTTAGCATTGCCAGATGGGTCCGATGATTTTGTTGTTTACTATGATGCATCTATTGCTGGTTTGGGATGTGTTTTAATGCAACGAGATCGTGTGATTGCTTATGATTCTCGTCAGCTCAAACCTCATGAAAGGAATTATCCTACCCATGATTTAGAACTTGCAGCGGTTGTGTTTGCTTTGAAAATCTGGAGGCATTACTTGTATGGTACCAAATGTATTATTTGTACAGATCACAAGAGTCTTCAGTATATATTTTCGCAGCAAGAGTTGAATATGCGGCAGAGACGATGGTTAGAGTTAATCAAAGATTATGATTGTGAGATTAAATACCATCCAGGGAAAGCCAATGTGGTTGCTGATGCTTTAAGCCGCAAGGTAACTTCTGATCGAGTTTATTTTATGCGTTTAGAAGTTTCTTCTGATTTGGAGGCCCAGATAAAAGCTGCACAGTTAGAGGCTTTGTTAGATCATAATTTGAAATCTGAAATTATGTTGAATCGAAAGGAATTGTTATTAGATGATTCGAGAGGATTAAAAACCTTTCAGTCTCATGTTTGGATTCCTTTGTTTGGTAGTCTTCGAAATGTTATTCTGAATGAAGCCCATAAGTCCAGATTGTCTGTACATCCTGGAAGTACGAAAATGTATAATGACTTGAAACCTTTGTATTGGTGGCCTACAATGAAGATGGATGTAGCAAGGTTTGTTAGTTCTTGTCATATTTGTTCTCAAGTTAAAGCTGAACACCAGAAGCCGTATGGGTCATTGAAACAGCTTGAAATTCCAGAATGGAAGTGGGAACATTTGACTATGGATTTTGTTACAAAGTTACCTAAGACTGTTAGAGGAAATGACATGGTTTGGGTCATTGTTGATCGATTGACCAAAAGTGCTCATTTTCTAGCTACTAGTGAAACTGCATCATTGAGTAAGCTTGCACAGTTGTATATGAATGAGATTGTTACTCGGCATGGTATTCCATTATCGATTGTATCGGATAGAGATCCGAGGTTTGTATCTCATTTTTGGCAAAGTTTGCAGCATGAATTGGGTACGCGTGTGAATCTTAGTACAACTTATCATCCTCAAACAGATGGTCAGTCAGAACGTACGATTCAGACATTGGAGGATATGTTGAGAGCTTGTATTCTGGAGTATGGTGGTTCTTGGGATTCTCATTTGCCATTGGTTGAGTTTGCTTATAATAACTCATATCATTCTAGTATTGGCATGCCTCCATATGAAATGCTTTATGGTCGCCGTTGTAGAACTCCAACTTGTTGGTTAGAAGCTGGGGAGAAACAGTTTGCAGGTCCAGATATTGTTCAGATGACAGCTGATAAAGTTGCAATGGCTCGTGAAAAGTTGAAAGCTGCACGTGATAGACAGAAACAATATGCTGATCCTAAACGTCGACCTGTTACTTTTGTTGAAGGTGAACTTGTTTATTTGAAGGTTTCGCCTTGGAAAGGGGTAATTCGGTTTAGGAAACGTGGCAAATTGGCTCCTCGGTATATTGGACCGTTTAGAATTCGTCAGATTGTTAATGATCAGTCTGTTACATTGGATCTTCCTCCAGAGCTTGCTGGTATTCATGACACGTTTAACATTTGTTATTTGAGGAAATGTAACGTTGAGGACCAGTCTCAGATTCTTCCTTTGAAAGATTTGAAAGTAGATCAGAGTCAGAAGTTAGTTGAAGAACCAGTTGAACTTCTTGACAGAAAAGTGACTAAACTTAGGAAGAAACAGATTCCCATGGTGTTAGTGAAATGGAAACATAGTTTAGGTGAAAACCTAACGTGGGAAACTGAGGATAGTATGAGATCCAGATATCCTGGATTGTTTGATCGTGACGAGATTTCGGGGGCGAAATCTTCTTAAGGGGGGGAGAGTTGTAACATCCTCTCTTCTGGTCCGGTTATTTCTAATTTTAAATTGATATATTTAATTGTATTAGAAATTATTTGATAAAATATGTTTAATTGTGAAACTTAGTTAAATAAGTCTTAGGACTTATTGTGCTTAGTAAATTATTGATTGTTTTAGTTTACTATAGTTGACGGTGCAATAAAATAAGTTTCTCGCAAATGTTTTTTAGGTTCCAGACAATAGATTGAAAGGGGACTAGTTTTAAGTGAATACGGGTCGGTGGGGGAAAAATGAGCCGACTTATAAACTTTCCCAAATAGGAAAGATCTTCACTTTCCTCTTTTAGAAACTAAAACCTAAAACCTCTAAAACCTTAAACCCTTTGCAAAACAAGATTTAAATCAACTGATTCTTGAGCTGTGATCATTTGCTAGTATAATCATCATCATCATCTAGTTGAAATTCTTCAATTGGTAAGTTTTGATCATAATTAAATTCATGATTTTAATCAATAGAATGAATTATATGAATTGGTGATAACTAGATGTCTTAAAAATGTTATGGTATGTTATTATGATGGTATATGACCTGAAACATGTTGCTGGAAACGAGTTTATAGTTGTTTGTTTGTGATTTGAGTTTTGCTGAAATCTGCCATGGCTGCCCAGGGTTTCCCCTGTACGACTGATGAAGCCGGCGGCTTCATCTGTAAGCCGGCGGCTTGCCATTTAAGCCGGCGGCTTCAGCCAAACTGATTCAAATTCTGACCTCGGGTACAAGTTTGAATGTTGCAGGATAGGCTGGAAGCCGGCGGATTCCTTATGAAGCCGGCGGCTTGGAGTGTTTTCCAGCATGTTTTGTTTTAAGTTTCAAGACTTGTTTTAACTGGCTAGTTGCTATGTAATATATACTTATTGAATGTAATTACATGATAATTGATATGTGGTGAATACTAATACATAATTAGGAACTTATAATTGTAATGTGAATTGAGTTAAGTTCCTAATGATTTAAATTGAAGTAATTCAAGTGTTATGATCTTGATTTCTAACTTTTACCTGATTGTTGATTCTCAGATAATCAAAGAGCTCAGCGAGATAAGACAGCTGAGTAAGTGGAACGAGATAATCAGGTGAGTGGATTTGAAACTCACAGTTTGATTTGGTTGTGTCAGTTTGATTTCAATCAGTAATTATAGGATTACTATTGGTAGTATGTTAACTTTGAAATGATATGCCATATGATTGGTAGTTTGATTAGCCTGTGAGCTTGATTGATAAATCCAGAGGTCAACTAGATTGTCAGTTGGACTTGATTGCTAATGTTGGTCAACACAGGGTTGCGTATATGTGTTGATGGAGATTAGCATTTAGTTAGCGGTTAATCACTGTTTTGGCCTACAGTTGATGTAAGTGTTCTGATGGGGCCACCCGGAACAGGGTCCTTAGGAACCACCGTTCCTCTTAACGATGTTTGTTACATTATTGGTTGTGAACAGATTGCTAGCTAAATTGAATTGTAGTTGATAATTCATTCACTTAGCTTCGTGCTAATCCCTCAATTTACTTCCTGCAGGTGATGTATATTATGTGGGTAGTCAGGAAGGATGTTTTGATGCTGGGAATGTTTGAAACTTGCAACTCTGATCCAGTTTGTAATAAATAATGTTTTGTAGTATATGATGCCCTGGGTTTGTAAACAAATTAACTATGTTTGTTTAGTAGTTAAATATGTTGTATAAAGGTTTGCGAAAATTTCTAGCCGAATTCTAATAGAATATGTATTTCAAGTATTCGCTTCCGCCAAACTTAATATTATATTGTTGTATTAAATGAGGGGCGTTATAGTTTTGGTGATTTGAGTGTTATATGCATATGCTTTTTGTTATGTAGTAAGTCAGTTTTAAGAATTGTTTTTGTGGTTGATAATGATGGTAGTAGATTAATACATTAAATTATTTTTGATCGTAGTACATGACCTGCTGGTGTTTTGATAATGATGATATGAATTAAGATCTTATGATAATTTATTATACATGATGGTGGATGTCACCTATATAAAATAATCTAGTTGGATGCTTAGTTACTGCCAAAGAAAGCGTATTGTCATGATACATTTCTTTTACTGCATCTTATATCACTGCATCGTACATTTTTTTTACTACAACGTACTGTTTAGATCCATAAACAAACTATGAGTACTTATTACTGCATCTTTTGTATATTATTACTGCATCTTATGTATATTATTACTGCATCTTATGTATATTCTAGGATTTTTGATATTTTCGTAAATCTTTGATTTTATTCTTGAATTTAAAAAATTAGTATTACTTTGTTTACAGCTTTTGTATATTTATTACCGCATTTTTGTATTTTTGTTACCGCATCTTGTATTTTTTGTTATTACGTATTTTGTATATTCGTTACTGCATCTTGTATTTTTTGTTACTGCATCATGTATTTTATTGTTACTGCTTCTTTTTTATATATGTTACTGCATCTTATATATTTATTACTGCATCATATATATTTATCACTGCATCTTATGTTTTTTAATTATTTTTAACTGAATCTTGCATATTAAATAGTTTTATGATATCTCTTCTATAGCCGTATATGATATCTGAATGTTAGTCAGCCGGTATTGAAGCACTTGAGGGATATTAAGGTAATGTATTGATTAGTCTGTATAGTTTGTTAAATCATGTATTATTATTAAGTGAACAATAAATATTTCAAAAGGAAGAGTATTTACTTGAGTTTGCTTAATATGTAGAGCAAAGGGAAAATCACAAAAATGATCCAATCATCACACCTATTTTAACAAAATAATCCTTTGACCAACACTTTTCACAAACTAATCCATTGACTGGCGCCAAAAATGGCGCTCCCCGGCGCCCCACCTTATTTATTCCATTTTTAAACCTTAAAGTCAACAATATGATGGGCCTGGCGCCCCTGATGGTGACGTGTGTGAGAGGGTGGGGCGCCGATGTAACGGGGTGGGGCGCCTATGGTGACATGTGTGAGGGGGGCGCCGATGGTGACATGTGTGAGGGGGTTGGCGCCGATGGTGACATGTGTGAGGGGGTTGGCGCCGATGGTGATATGTGTGAGAGGGTGGGGCGCCGATGTGACATCCGAGGGGCGCCGGGCCCATCATTTTGTTGACTTTAGCGCCAGTCAATGGATTAGTTTGTGAAAAGTGTTGGTTAAAGGATTATTTTGTTAAAATAGGTGTGATGATTGGATCATTTTTGTGATTTTCCCTAGAGCAAATATACGATCTTTTTATACGTACATAAATTGTCATTCAAACATTAATATATTTTCTTTGGTCAATGTATGGTTTGCAACCAACCCATTCACCTCAAACAAAAGACCACATTATCGGACTCTTCTTCAACGCCAAGCGTGTGACATATCTTACATATTATATTTGTGTATACATCGTCTTTTATAAGACTTGAACTTATCACAATTTTATAGTTTACGAGATTCTTACATAGCGTTAGATCAAAGACACTTTAACTAGAGGTGCCTTTGAACCATTGTTTTTAAATAACACACCTCTTTTTTTAATAGACGAGTTTACCTATTATTTCACTATGAAAACCTGAATATAATAGTAATAATAATAATAAAACATAGCAGGGCCGGGAATAACATACATACAGTTAATAACACAACAATTAGGTGTAGTTGACCAGTCACAACCAATGTTCTGAAACTCGGGTTTCAAGTTGACCCGGCCTAGTGATCGGGTCCGGTTCAACCGGTTGAACCGGCGATTGACCCGGTTTCCAACAAATTTTCATTAAATATATATTACCAACGAGTAATAAAAGTAAAATCAATTATTTTACAAATAACAAACAAAATAGATAAATACATAACGAGCAATTCAAAAATTGTATAAATTTACATTTATTTCCTACAAAACTAAACTTTACGTCCATTTTCTAAGTTCATTTCCTACTATACTAAACAATAAAAGTACATAAATATCTTTCTATTGAAAAAACGAAGTGTTATAAGCATTAGAGTTTGATAATTCATCTAGTCAAATAACAAAAACAAAAAATAAACAAAAAAAAAATCGAAAACATCAAACCAGGCCGGGTCCGGGTCACCGGGTCACCGGTCCGACCGGAAAACCCGGCGGGTGAACCCGAGTCAAAAACCTCCCCAAACCCGGTCCTAGTTGACCCGGTCCCTTGCCCGGGTCCCGGTCCGACCGGTCGAACCGGCCGGGTCAACCCGGGTTTTAAAACATTGGTCACAACTCACAAGTAATATATTACACTTTTTATCCTTCAACTTTTCGATAAATACACATTTAGTCCATCCATTTAAACCTAACCGCGCCTAACTTTAGTGCAATTAACTGCGCCAATCATTTTCCCTAAAACATACTTAATTAGTAAAAATATAAAATTGACTATTTTATTTGAGATGGTCCAAAATTAAACTATGAACATATGGAGGGATTATATGTGGGTGTGTATGGAAGATGAGCTTCTAGAGGCTTTTAGGGGTTTGAAATTCTATTTTTAATAAGCCCTAATTATAATCATTGTTTGGCAACACAAACAAATAGGGCTTCTTAAAAAAATAAGCCCCTTGATGCCTTTAAACAACTTTTAAATAAAAACTTAAGCTGGCCACAAGCTCCAAACCCAACCCCAACTCCAGCCCGTTGTCACCAAACCTACCATATCTTTATGAAAACCTAGATAAATCTCTACTTATTCTTAAAAATAGATCTAAACAATCAATTGTTTCGTATAATAAAACATGATGATAGGTGGAAATCGTAAATTGAAGAACACGTAAATAACATGCAAAATGATGTGAAGTAAACATACTTTTAGATGAGTGTAATATTCATCACGATGTATTTTAATTTTTGTCAATACAAATGTCAAAAAATAAAAAGTGAAAATTAATAAATGTTGATCAGAATCGATGCTATGAATGTTAAACTTCCTTAATGAATTCTTATTGTAGTTTATAACATCAATTAATGAATATTATATCCAATATCGTTAATATTTACCGAAATGAATGTTAATTAAAATTCATCGTGATGAATGTTAAATTTGTGAAAATGTTTATTTTTTAACATTAATCGTAAAGAATGTTAAGTTAACATTATTAAATAAATATCCATAAAATAATATTATGACTTAAAAATGAATTTCGTCAGGTAATATATTCTTTATAGCATCGATTTTGATTATTATTTACAACTAACATTAATTATCTTTTTAAAATTTGTATTGACAAAGTTAAGATACTTCGTGATGAATATTACACTTCCCCTTTTCCCCAAAATTAGTGCTTCCCTCTTAAACACTCCCATATATATATATATATATATATATATATATATATATATATATATATATATATATATATATATATATATATCCAACGGCATCGTCACTTTGCAAAATGACGAGGGTCACTTAAGTAACGCCATTGGCACTAAGTCATTGATTGAGGTCGTCGTTTTGGTGGGTCGGTTTTGCGACGAGCAACTAACGGAGATGGGTGGAGCCGCATTACTAATTTTGTTTGTAAGTGTATAGAAATAAAATTATATTGTTAAATGTTGTTCACATAAATTGAAGTGAGAATGTCACTGCTGACACCATCGGTCACTAGTGTGTCAGTTTGGGAAAGTATGTTTACTCTTCTTCTTTTATATATATATATATATATATATATATAAATATAAAATTTATATACTGATACTTATTTTTCCGGACATTAATAGATACCACAAATCTATCTATCTTATATATTAAAAAAAAAAACTTGGAAGATCTATGTCCCTTGGATGGAGGTCAACTTGCTAGATCTAACCATTAATTCATTTAATGACATACTTAATCCAATTTATAATTGGTAAAAAGACAAATCAACCCTCATTTATTTTCAATTTTAATCCTTAATGTTTGTCCCATTAATGTAAATTACCCTTCAACTATTTAAGCAATGTTTTTAATTTTGATTTATTTTGCATTATTATTTTTACTATACTTATATATGTTAAGTATGACTTTTGTTATATTGATTCTTAGTTTTGCATGATTTGTAATTTTTATATACGTAAAACGTGATTCATAACTAAAAATTATTTATAATCTAATGATACATATATTAATTTATTCTATACATTATAAGTAAACCCTTGAAAGAACAAGGGTGATTACATCGAAATCAACTTTTATGATCGAACCCTTAATCTATTTAATGATACATTTAATCCTACTTTCTATATGGTTAATGTAATGATACATATATTAATTTATTCTATACATTATAAGAAAACCATTGAAAGAACAAGGGTAACTACATCGAGATCAACTTATTATGATCTAACCCTGAATCTATTAAATGACACAGTTAATCTTATTTTCTATATGGCTAATTAATAATATACTGTCGTATATTTACAATATCAATCCTCGGTGTTTCATCAATAATAGTAAATGTCCTCTTACAAAAGTTACAATATTTAATATGTACTAAAATAGGAGCTACAATCGAGAATCAGATCCCCCATATATCAATGGTATGTGTCCATGATAAACGCCAAAATGTACTAAATTATAGTACTAAGTTACCCCGTGTTTGATAGGTTTCTGATGCATTTTGTATGAATAAGATACTTATTTCGTTCATATTTGCATTTAGGAGTTTAATTGGAGTTTGGATTGAAAAGAAACAGAAAACGAGCTTATTGCGAAGAAAAGTTGCTAAAAGAATAAAGCATTGGACAAGAGAAGAATGGATCATAGTAAAAGATGATCAAAATGAAGAAAAAAAGAGAAAAATCTGGAAATTCAATCCATACGGCGTATGGAAAATCCATACGGCGTATGGATTGAGTGAGCCAGGCTGCCAGTTACGCGGGCTTGGACTTTGGGCTTTTTGAATCCATACGGCGTATGGATTGGTCGGCCAGAAAACCCTTAAATTCTTATTTTGCCTCATTTAAAACCCTAACTTTCTCATAACCAAAACCACATAGCAACAGCCGACCAGAGGGGTTTCTACCCCATTTTGGGAGCAAATCGATGGCGATTTGGAGGCGGAAAGGCTAGGATCATCTTATTGATCCTACTTCATTCGGTTCATGATTCGGTTTGCGTATCATCTTCCGATTTCAATTCCAAACATGTCTATGTGTTTTGTTTTGGGATATGAATCTGATTTTATATGATCGAATTATGAATTAGACTTATTGTATATTGTTTAGTTTAATAACCTTGGATTATGATTATTTGATAGTTATAATTGTGTTTTGGATCAATTGTCTGATTGAAGATTGTTATGTTATCCGTAGAACCTTGGTTATTGGTGATTGTTAGTTATTACTTAACGTGGTTAATAGTGTCATTGAGATTGAGTTCCTTTGATGTTATTGATTATTGATGATTATGAATCTAGGTTTATAGTCATTGCTAAATATATTGAGTTTGATAGGTTAAGAGAATAGTAACTAATAAATCTAAAATGAGCAAGCTAATAAGAGATTATTAGTAGGTATTGTTGAGTCATACCGCGAGGATCAATCATAACAAGTCGTGAACACTTAATGCACAATCTAGGGAAAAGCACGTAATAGAGCAACATTCTTGCGACGTCAGATCGATGTTTAATGTGGGACTCTAGATTGTAGAAATCAGTTAACCAGAACCTGAGACTAATTTACATTTAACTTGAATTCTTTGATTAGTAACTAAGTTAATATAAAAGAAATCACAATCAGACAATCAAAACACATGAACCGGATAACATGAATCTGAGTTGAAGAACCTAAGCAATTACATGTCTATCTCCGATTGTTTATCTGTTCCTCTTATCTTGTTTTATGTTGTTGGTTTGGGTATTTAGTTCATCTTGAACGTTCGTACGGAACTAAAACGTACCCCTATTTTACTGCTTTCTGAATAATTCCAATTTAATTGAATAACATCGTTCATGTGAACCTGTGTTCGACCTGGACTTACCATAGCTATACTATTCCGATCGGGTATTCTTGCCTAGTTGTGTGATAGTATTGATTGGTATATCCTGTACTTTATAAATAATAAAACTAGACGCTTTCACACGCATCAAGTTTTTGGCGCCACTGCCGGGGAACACTTAACCGGTTGGACTATTGTTCTGCCGGGAAACGGTTGCTTATTCGATTAAGTTGGAAAATTTATATATATAAAAAAAAAAATTAAAAAAGTTTTTCATTAATCAAGCACAATTTTATAGGCTCGATTTGCTAAACAAATATTTTTGTCTTGTCTATAAGTTGTGATGATTAATGATGTAATTTGGTTGTATGTAATTGTTTATTTGTTAATTATATGTATATGCATGTTATATAGTTTAGTTTTTAATGGAGCGAAGTTTTTGAATTTGGTTTGCACAGACGTTCAACCGGCGGTTGTGCGCACCAGCCCGCGGTTGGATGGTTGTTTTTGCGAATAAATTTTTCTCTGCTCTGTTTGTATATATTATGTACTAATTATTATTGCTTATTTCCTGTACCTTATTTTATTTAGGTTTTTGTGTGTTAATATGTTAGTTTTAATTATTAGTTATTTTATATTTTGTTTTCTTGTTCTACTTTTGGTTTTCTTGTTTGTTTTGCAGTTTCGAACTTTGTGGGTATGTTCCCTGGAAACCCTCACGAAACTATAACTCGTCCACTCGGGATACCGAGGGGTTTAAAGGCTTATTGCATATGCTAAATACAATCGTGATGCCTACGGAAGTGTGCTGTTGTATATTTTCAGAATCAGATCAAGAAAGCTTCTTTCTTCAAGATCAGGGGAGTTTTTCTGTTCACTTCTTTTCTATTCCCTATTTTACGATTCTTTGTTTTGTAATGAGGACATTGCTTTATTTTAAGTGGGGGATGGGGGAAAAGAAGTGTGTTTGTCCTGAGTTATAAATCGATAAATATTGGTAGACTTTAGAACTTTGTTTTAAAGACATTTTTTTAGGGAACATAGCTAGAAGGCATTCTATGTTAGTCATTTTTCAACCCAAATTTTTCTTTTAAAAAGGTATTCTCTTTAAGTTTAGAAAATCTTGTAACAAATCTGGGAAATTCAAAGGATAATTTGAACTTAAATTTTAAAATATTAAATAGTTCATCATGTGATGTATCGATAGGTAATCTATGTATAAGTTGTTGAGCTATTAAATAAAATTTATGCAATAAGTTGGCGATATTCCGAGAGGAACTTTAGCAATGTATGACTTTAGTCTTAATTCTTATATATGATAGCGTGCGATATGCCATAATTTTGGTATTTAATTAATATCATTTGGGGATATACTGGGTGTTGTTTCCTCTGTTGTACGTAAGTACAGACCTGGTATCCGCCAGTATATTTAATGAAAAAGAGCAAAAAGAGTTTAAACGTAATCAAGATTTTAAAATGTAGTCAAATTATGTTGCTTTGTTGTACTAAGGTACAGACCTGCCAGCAATGGTTTTGTTAGTATTTTAATGATTTTATCAAATATGTGTCCGTAAATGTGTGAGCTTTTGGGAACGCACACATCGACATTGAGATATTGCTAAATATGCCTAAAGTTATTATTTATTAAAGTTAAAATTTAAATTTAATAATTAAGTAACTAGAGGGATTAATGTGAAAATAATAAACTTGGGGACTAAGTTTTACCTATCTATAAACACACCTTTATAGATTAGGGTTAGGGTGAATCCTAATAATTCACAAAATAAATCTCTCCCCTCTCCTCTCTTGTGTTTGAGCCGTACCACACCTCCAAACCCTAGGGGTTTTCGATTTTCAGTTTTCAAGCAAGAAGAAGCAAGTCAAGCTAGTTGACTAAATCGGCAAGTACTAGCATACAAGCATATCGATAAAGACGGTGTCGTGTACGTGAACAAAGGAAGATCTTACACTTAGATCTAAAGGTTTTCTTACATATAATTCAAGGCAATAAGGTAATTCTAATCCAATTTAATTATTCCTATGTGATCATGTTTTCCGCTGCTATGTATTGTTTGACAATGTGATTCGTGTTGTTTACCTATAGTGGTATCAGCCAAAACATAGGTTAATTTTTATTTTGGATTAAAAACATCAAAAATTGTGCGGGGATATTGAGGGTTGGTTATAAATTATTTGATATAATCGTGAACAAGATGGTTTTAATTTATTTAATAATAACCGAAATTAAATAAAGATATATATATATATATATATATATTACCAATTTTTTTTAATTTTTTATTTTTTGTTTTCGATTATATAAAATAAAATAAAGGTTTAGTTAAAATTTTTAAAAACTAATTGGTTAAAAATTAATAGGTAATTAGTTTAAACCTTTATGTTTATAAAATTAAGGAGTTAATTTGAAACCAATCTACCTTGCAATATTTGATGTTTATAATTGTTACCTTTTTGCCATATTTAATTTTTATGCAAATTATGTTTGTAAAGTTACATGCATAACTTTATGGACATAATTAGATATATTGATATTGTTAAATAAAAATTAAAACTTGAATTATTGACATAATATTAATTGTTAATGGATTATGTGCGACACCTAACGATTTTGGATTAATAAAAAGTTGTGTGTGGTTTATTTGATATATGAATTGTTCACATATTGATAGCTTACGCAATCTAAACTTGTTTATTTGAACGGATGTATGTGGTCCGTTTCCTTAGAAACGGGAGTTAATCAATATGTGAACAATGACCATAGAGATTTTTTGATTTAGGGCTCACCCAATTTGTTGCGTATATTAATTCTTTATTTCATGTTATTATTTTTGTCAAATGGTTTTTGAAAGAAATAAATTTTAATATGACTAAAGAATTATGTAACGGATTTAATAACACGTGTGATTGGTAATTCATAATTAAATGCACATCCTCAGTGTATAATTCCCAACTAGGCTCACCTACATAAAGGACGATGTCTAGGAAAGTTATGCGGATGTATTCTACTCCAAATGAGGTTAGGTTTTAAGAGATGCTTTGTCATCCCCTACCCTCACATGCTTTCCTGGTCGTACCTTTTGTAGAGCTACCGAAAGGGTTTTATGATGACGATGGTATGTTTGATTATTATATACACTTGGTGTATAGAAATTAGGCAATCATAGAAACACGTTTAAAAACCAGTAATAAAAACGTTTTGTTTTTAAAACACCAAAATTATGTAACGAAGTTGTATGCATGCCTTTTCGTACATATATAATTTGTCACCCATGGAATTAAGTCATATTGCTATCCATATTGCTTAGACAACTTGTACTTGCTCGTCATTCTGCGTGAGACGTGGGTGAAGGGTATCCAAGGTGGATTACCACTCATCGTGAGACGGTGGTGGACTATCTGCAGTCTTCAGTTGGACGACTTAAATCGGGTTATGCAGTGAGACTGTAAATGCCGATGGCAATAAGATGCGACGACACATGATTAATGTCACGATCACCATTTTTGATGCTTGATCGAACAATGACATTAAGTCCCATAATCTAGGAATTGCATCGGTAAATGCAATTACTGAACGTCACTTACCTTTTGAGTATCATTTAATTCCTAGCAGATCAACTGATGGAACGGTGATATGTCATTTGGATCCTAGACTTAACGGAAAGTAAACCATGGGTTTTACATTTCTGTTAAGAAATTTTATGTCAAAAGTACTAATGAGAACTTTTTTTCTGTTTTGTAGAAATGGCACAAAAATCCACTACTGATGAGATTTTAAATGAAACCAAAACAGCGTTAAGAAGCAATAAGCTTTCTGGACCAAACTTTAACGATTGGTATCGATCACTGAGGATTGTCCTAAGAGTGATGGAAAGACTTGATATCGTTACCACACCTATGATAGCTGATCCAAATGCCACTGCTTCTCAAGCAGAGCGTGACCAGTATAAGGCAACTTATAAGGTTCATAATGAAGTTGCTTGCCTCATGTTAAGCAGTATGACTCCTGAGTTATGTAAGCAATTCGAGAATAAATGGCCCGATCCGATGATCACTGAGCTGAGTGCATTGTATGAGAAACAAGCCGGCCTTGAGCTAAACGACTTGATTCGAGATATACATGCATGTAAGCATGTATCTGGAACACCAGTGGGGACTCATGTTCTAGTCATGAAAAGCTTGTTTGATCGCTTGGATAGAATGCAATACTCGTATCATGACCCTGTGGCTGTAAGCATTGTCCTCAATTCTCTTTCACCGGAGTTTGATGAGTTTACACGCAACTATAACATGCAGGGTATGAAAAAGTCAATTAACGAACTCCATGCTATGCTAGTGAAATTCGAAAAGAGCATTTCCAAGAATAAGGTGAATGACAACCAAATCCTTGCGATTGGTGGTGGTCAGGCCCAGAAATCGAAGAAAAAGCAACCGCTACAAGCTAAGGGAAAAATTGCAAAGACTAGTAAAAATAAGCAAGCTGTTGTTTATTCTTCCAAGCCTAAGCAAACCCCTCCAGCTAAATAGGTGCAGGTCGCTAAAGATGATGGGTGTCACCATTGTGGTCAGATGGGACACTGGAAGAGGAATTGTCCTAAGTATTTATCCGAGGTGCAAGAAAAGAAGAGAGTCGGCAATGCCGGATCTTCAGGTATCTTGACTATCGAATTATTTTCTTTCTCTAAAACAAATACTTGGGTATATGACACTGGCTGTGGTACTCATATTTGTAATTCCTTGCAGGGGTTTAGAGCAAAGAAGAAGCTGAAGAATGGATCCTTGTATGTGTACGTCGAAAATGGCATACGTGTAGCAGTGGAAGCCATCGGAAGTTATGACTTACATTTACCCTCGGGCATAATTCTTGTATTAGACAATTGCCATTATGTTCCTTCTATTGTTAGGGGAATTGTTTCAGTTTCAGTATTGAAAGATAGTGGTTTTAAGAATACATTTATAGATTTTGGTATTTCAGTTTCAAAGAATAATGTTCATTATTTTAATAGTATTGCTATTAATGGAATTTTTGAAATTGATTTGCATGATCGTCTTTCACATACTAATAATTCAATGTTAAATATAAGCACTAAACGAGCCAAGTCTAACTTGGACTCATCCTACCTATGGCATTGTCGTCTTGCACACATAGGCAAACACCGTATCGAAAGGCTTCAACGTGAAGGACTTTTGAAATCAAGTGATGATTCATTTGATAAGTGTGAGTCTTGTGTATCGGGCAAAATGGCGAGGAAACCCTTCTCTCATGAGAATCAAAGGGCGACCGACCTACTAGGAATCATACATAGTGATGTATGTGGTCCCTTTAGGCATATGTCTAGGAAAGGAGCTTACTACTTCGTAACATTTACGGATGATTTCAGCCGTTATGGTTATGTATATTTACTTAAACATAAACATGAGGTGTTTGAAACATTCAAAGTGTTTCAAAACGAGGTAGAAAATCAACTCGAAAAAACCATCAAGATTCTCCGATCGGATCGAGGTGGTGAATACTTAAGCCTAGAGTTTAAGGATCATCTAAAAGCGCGTGGAATTGTCCAACAGCTTACTCCTCCCTATACACCACAACATAATGGTGTATCGGAAAGGAGAAATCGAACCTTGCTTGACATGGTACGATCTATGATGAACCTTACAACTTTACCATTATCTTTTTGGGATTACGCCTTAGAGACTGCTGTACGCATTCTCAACATGGTTCCCACTAAGAAGGTTGATAAGACACCATATGAAATATGGCATGGGAAAGCCCCTAATCTGTCTTACTTAAAGGTCTGGGGATGTAAGGCACTCGTTAAGCGCGATACGCCTGACAAACTCGAGCAAAGATCTGTTAAGTGTATTTTCGTAGGATACCCAACGGAAACGATGGGTTACTACTTCTATAATCCTTCTGAGAATACTGTGAAAGTTGCTCGGTATGCTGAGTTTTTCGAAACCAGGCTTATCGGTAACGGAAATAGTGGGAGGGTTGTGGAACTTGATGAGGTTCAAGAGGAAGATACATCAACTTCTACTCACACTGGTGATCAACAATTTAGGGGGGGGGGGGGGGGGGAAAGAATTGAGCCTCAAATCATGCCTCAATCTGATTCTCAAGTTGCGATTGAGCCTCATGATATGTCTCAGTCTCAAACTCAAATTGCTGATGCTCCAATTCGTAGGTCCGAAAGGACGGTACGTGCACCTAATAGATTGAACTTAAACGTTAATCTAGAGGAGGATGGCGTATCTGGGATTCTTGATGAACCTCGAACCTTGAAAGCTGCATTATCAGGTCCTGATGCTGAAAAATGGCTTCAAGCTGCGAATATGGAGATGCAATCCATGAAAGACAATGAAGTTTGGAATTTGGAGGATAAACCCCAAAATGCTAAAACTGTCAATTGCAAATGGCTCTTTAAAATAAAGACCGACAT
Organism: Helichrysum umbraculigerum; assembly: GCA_949592205.1. Taxonomy (NCBI): domain Eukaryota; kingdom Viridiplantae; phylum Streptophyta; class Magnoliopsida; order Asterales; family Asteraceae; genus Helichrysum; species Helichrysum umbraculigerum. The sequence continues at coordinate 65,002,072 of CATIUR010000006.1, forward strand.
GGATGGCAATATACACATCTATAAAGCTCGTCTCGTGGCAAAAGGATTTACTCAAGTTTATGGAATAGACTATGAAGAAACCTTTTCTCCAGTGGCAGATATTAGGGCTATTAGAATTCTCTTAGCCATAGCGGCGTTCTATGACTATGAGATATGGCAAATGGATGTCAAGACAGCCTTCCTGAATGGTTATCTAGACGAAGACGTCTATATGAATCAGCCAAAAGGTTTTATTGATCCATTACATCCCAACAAAGTGTGCAAGCTTAAAAAATCCATTTATGGACTTAAGCAAGCATCAATAAGTTGGAATAAAAGATTTGATGAAGAAATCAAAAAGTTTGGTTTCATTCAGAATCTTGATGAGCCATGTGTATATCAAAAAGTCAGTGGGAGTAATGTTACTTTCCTAGTCTTATATGTAGATGACATATTACTAATGGGAAACAACATTCCAATGCTTGAAGATGTAAAATCTTATCTTGGAAAATGTTTTGCCATGAAAGATGTTGCGTCCTGATAGGTCGGTGTCGTTAACGATAATTATCCGGTTACAACAGTGGGTTTTAAATTTATAAGGCTGGGGCCTAGGGTTACTACTATTGCTAATCTAAGGGCTAGCAAAGGATAAGTATGACCTAGAATCGTTCTTCAAAGCGCGATGAATTGAAAGTAGGGAAATTTAGAGACTTTTATGAATCTAGCTAGGGAGAAAAAGGGTTGGTTTAGGTTTTGGGTTTTCTATTCTAAGATTAAACTAAATTGAATCAGAAATGGAGGTTACTTCGGGCGTTCAGCAGTTAAAGCGATTGTCTACTATGAAGTGGTTCAGGTGATATTAAAGCGTGAAGAGTTCTAATGAGGATAAGTCATAAGTTAATGTGAGTTATTGCTACAATCCTACTATCGGGCTAACGCGGAGGTGTCCACAATCAGGCAAATGGAATGTCACGTGGGTTGCAGAATATATTAAAACATACACCGAAAGTTCTCTCAAATGCATGTCCATATTATCTAACAAGTAATCTCGAATCCTATTCCCCAATCTCGGTCATCATAGACGTCCGAATCATGGCACAGTTTGTTGAATAAACAATCTTGTAAACGGGTTTTACCCTCGCCGGAATAAGTTGGAAAAACTGGTCTAAGCGGTCAGATAAGATGTCATCACTTATTCGTATGAATTATCAACATTACTCAAGTATACAACAAGACAGCGATTATTTACATTACAAATAGAAACTTAAGTAATACATTTGTTAATTGATTCATAACACAACTACCTTCGGTCGTTCTCGACTTCCATACATTTGTACTTCGCCATAAGCGTTTCCAGTACTATATCGAAGAACAGTCGAATAGGGGCCGTTATGTTATTTCACAATAATTAAGGCTAGGTGTATTTCACTAGTACGATAATCCTAAGGCAACAATCAAACAAGAACATGCAATAAGACAATCAAGGCGATAGTTAAACCTAAGCATACAAGTGTATTAATTAAATCGAGGATATTCTGAAAGTTGTCTCAAAAATACCGTCTGTCTGAATTAAATCTTAATCTACCTCTATTCCCATATTCCGTGTCTCTTGGATCCTAATTTGGTCTAGAGAACACCGGCCATGCCGAGTTCAATGATTCAATCAAACATAGTATAACTAAGTGACCTATACCCTATGAGTTAGCTACGTTCATTTTTGGATAAGGTTTTAGTCACAACATGAGTTGGGCAGATAAACGATAAAGATTCAATTCCTACATCTATTCATGATACACAACACCCGCAATCTCATAGCATACAATATAATCACATATTTAAATCTCTCCTAAACGACTATCATAGCAGACAATTGAGTTATTTAGCTAATCATGGTAATTCTAGCATGCATATTTAAATTTATTAAAGAAAGAACGAACATAATTAAATATGGAAGATAGATTAAAACCTGATAAAGAAATACAATAACTCGTAGCTACAAATGCGTCCCGGAGCACCTCCGTACAAATCTTCCTTGATTAGTTAATTAGCTAGTCTAATTAACTAAGGAAGTATTACAATAAAGAAAGAAAAGAGTGGATGGTGAGAAAATGTATTACAAAGTGTATTATAGGTGTTTTTCAAGGTGTCTTACAAATGAATCCTAAGCCTCCTATTTATAGGTGAGCATTGGCTCACATTAGCATCAAGAGGTGCATGTTAGTAAAAGGAAGCCAAAAGGGTGCACCGGGTACTGTACAACACGAAAAGTAGGCGCACCGGGTACTGTACAACACGAAAAGTAGGCGCACCAGGTACCAAAAGTTACCAAAAACGGAAACCGAAGTGGGTACAGGGTGGCCGGCGGCGGCCTTGGTGTGGCCGACGGTGGTGGTGTGGTGGCCGGCGACGGTTGGCCCACCCCCGCCCCGGTTCGCCGTCTTTTGCTTCGTTTCTCGATTCGTGCGTGTTTTCTTCGTTATGCGTCCGTTTGCATCGATTCTTTTTTTGTTGGATTCGTAATTCAAAAACAAAGATTTTGACATAGGATAGGCCCTGAGATGAGGTCCCTAGCTCCAGATATTGCGTACGAATCATTTGGATCTTCCGGCGGGTGTAGAATCTTCGTTCTTTTTCCGTTTTAGTATATTCTTCTTCTGTTGGATTCGTATTTTAAAAACGAACATCTTGGATAGAATGGATGTTGGTGAAGGGTACTTTAGTCTTGAAATCTCGTTTTGATGCCTTGAATCTTCACACGTGTGTAATCTTCGTTTCTAGGCCGTTTTGCTCGATTTTTATCGTGCAACCTTCGTTTTGGTCTTCTTAACATATTATCACTGATTTGTGCGTTGTTTGAGTCCAAATGCCAAGTATTTCTCCAGAATGAGAGAGATATCGGTAGTAAAAACGTGACTTTTTACACGATATCAAGTATCCCACACTTAGAGTTTTGCTTGTCCTCAAGCAAACCTTCAGCAAGTTGTGAAAGGCTGAAAGGGTGTATTCATATTCCGGAGAACTTTGATTCCGGCAGGTTTTGGTAAAAAGATTTCGGACGAGGTTCCATCCTTTTATGTTTCCCCAAACTTTTGGTTCTTACAAGCTTTCTTTTCAATCTTCATAATGTAAGATATACATGACTGGGCCCTCACAGGAGGTCACTCAATTCACTCAAGTGTATCGGGTTTTCTAATTCACTCAGGGGCCAGTCATGTAGCTCCTCCGTTGTCATAAGCTTGATCGAGAATCAAATCTATAATACCTAAATGAGGACGGTGCTAATTATCCCTAGACATTCGCAAGAGGGTGAAGATGGTGTATGGGATAAGGGTTTTTGTAGATGGTTTAATTTGGGAGTTTAATATAGCCTAAGAGTTGCCTGTGATGACTTATCTTTGACTTTTTAGTTGATACCTCTCTCTTTTTTTTTTTTTGGATTTCTCTCTTTGAGAGCCTTCTTTTCATATCTTTTTCTTCTTTGAAGAACTTTTCCCTTGGCTTTAAATGATCCTTGGGTTTTTAGCTCTTTGATTTCTTTGGCAGCTTTGTTCGTGCTTTCTTTGGAGTCCTTTCATGGATGATATTCTTTTTCCCTTGGGGATTCCTTCTAGAAGTATGTTTCTTGCAGTGATGTTGCTGACATAACAGAAACTTAGGCTATGGCCAAGAGATGTAAAGAAAGGATTGGTTCTTGAAGTGAGTATTCGAAATGAAAAGGCTAAGGCTCAACAGGTTTTCTAAATGATCTTCAATGCCGAAAATGGACATTGGCAGGGTTAGGCTTGAAAACGGGAGCCTTACGAGAGGGTTTTGTCCTAGGGAATGTCAAGATCCTCTAATTGCACCTTCGTCACGTATGACGCTCATTTTTGTAATTTCGAAATGTATTCTCCGAACAAGTTCTAACTCTAGAAGGCATACAACGGCACACTCACAAACGAAAAAGTGAAGCATTAAATGTGAATGCTTTTATACGGCTCAAGACTCCTCACTCATTTTTGGTGGTTTTGTGCCTAGTCATGCGATTGCTTGTTTGAAACTTGGTTTGAAAGTTGTCAAAGAGTTTTGCCCGTTGTGGTCGATTTGCCAAACCTTTTGAATTTTTGTTGCCCGAAAATACCCTTTTTGAGCTTTTCATGATTTTGAAAATTAAAATTTTGAAAATTTTGCTGAAAATATGAGTTTTGCTAAAAAGTGTGATCAAAAGTTTATGTTGCAATACAGTAGTGAATACTACTGCTATCCCACACTTAAAAGAACATTGTCCCTAATGTTCTCTATTTCTAAGTTAGGATAATCCCACACTTAGATTTTGAATACGGGTCAATATTTTCAAAGTTATTCTCTATTTGTGAGTAATAATCCCACACTTAGAGTTTTTCTTAAAATTCTTGTGTGGTTCAAGCAAAGTAAGGTTAGAAGAGACACTTCCTTGTGCTGCGTGTGATGCCACTGGATTTAATGGACCAGGTTCAAGCGTGTGAATTCGCTGGAAATGGACCAGGCTCATTAAAAATGAACTCGTTCCATAAATTCTACTTCGAATTCTGCATAGTACACACCCTTCATAAAACACATATGTTAACACAAGTCAATACATAAATAAAACTAAAAACGGCTAATCCATGTCAGCATAGAGTGCCTCCCAGTCAGTGAAGTCATCATCCATAAAGATCGTGTTTTCCACGATCGATGTAGGAGATGCTGACTCCTCGATGGTGTACACAGGTGATGCAACATCACTTTCTGGATCCTGGATCCAAGCGTCCACTGCAGCAGCCTCCTCCTCTAGTGGGGCCATAGAAGTGGGGTGGTCCTGCGCAGTCAAGCTCCAAGATGGGAATAAATCCCATGGTGGAATATGCGGAGCGGGATCAGGTCCCATCTGAAAGGGGCACACAGGTGTAGAGGTAAGGCCCAGGGTAGTACGGATCTCAGAGATGGCGGTGTGCTGGATCTCAAGGGCTCTCAATATAGACTAAGTGACAGCAGGGTCCGCAGTAATAACCCCATGCTCAAAGATGGGTACTCTAGAGGTCCCTGCGGTCTGTCCCGCTGGTTGGTGAGATGGCGGTAACCTGGAATGGATGGGACGTAACAGGAATGACTCCCGAACGTACACTTCCATCAAGTCTGCCGAAATCTCGTCCAGACTAGGGGGTGGTTGTTAGTCCCTGTTTAACTTAATAAACAATCTTACGTAATAAGCCTTGAATATATTATTGAGAAGTTGCGGAATCACACTCAATAATATTAAGAAGATCAATGAATATTAATTAATTTAATGAACACAATAATATACCGAAAGCTTCAATCTTATTAATGATATAAGACGAATACACTTGATGTATTAGGGTTACAGAAAACCTTGAAGCTGCGCAAAAATCATTAACCTATCTAGGTCTAAAGGATCTCTATTTATAACATATAGAGTCCTATACAATCTCCTACAAATATGGAATAAAATAACTTCCATAACCGACTCATACTTATCACAAAATCATAAACAGTTTTAACTACCATTCTGATGTAAACAGTTGTAACTGTTACACATTCAGTGGTAACTGCTTCAATTGTAATATATGACTAAGTACAAATATATAATCAGTGTTAACTGTTTCATATATAACTAACAGTTACTAATACATAAGCAGTTTTAACTACTTACAGACACATAACTATCAGTTGTAATCTATCTTCAATCAGTTGTAACACTTGTCTTCTCATCAGTTTTCTTCTATCAGTTGTAACTTCATAAAGACAGTTTTAACCTTCAAAGCAAACAGTTTTAATCACTTATACTCTGTCTTCTCATCAGAACTTCAACTCAGACCTGAAACAGTTTTGACCCAACAATCTCCCCCTAAACTTAATCTGTCCTTCACAGCATTAAGTTTCTTCTAATCCTCCATTATAAGCTTCACAAAATTCTTTCAAAACTGTTAGTCATTTCTTCTCTTCTTCCTATCAATCTCCTCCTTCTTATGAATCTGATTCAGCACCATATATACTAATTCCAGAGCTACATCATCTAAAACTGCAGCTTGTAGCCTTGCATTTCTCAAACCCATCAAAAATCTCAGATTGATATCATAAAATCTATCTGTCAATAACCACATAAACACTGCATCATCCATAACAATCTGATGTACTCCAGGTTTGGCATGATAAATCCAATTTCTGACCTTGCTAAAAGTAGCAAACTGAAATGGAAACTCTTCTGGCTCAAACATAGCTTTAATCCAATGCCATGTAACTTTTTCAACCAGATTATCAAACCTTTTCAAATCTAAATTCTTTTCCATCCCAATCTCATACATTCTCACCAAATCAGTCCTACTAATTCTCTTTATCAAATCCCTAAAAGATCTCCACCAAGATACATTTCCATCTGCTCTTTCAACTTTAATCTTGTGAATCTTAACAGGATTGACAAATTGCTCAATAGACCAATCAATGATACCAGGTAATTCAACATTAATTACCTCAGATTCCATAGGCTGTAACAGAATAAACTCCTTCAATTCATCAATATTCCTTTCTCTATCAGAAATTTCATCTAACTCTCTCTTCTTTTGCTCAAGTTCATCTTTCCTCCTCTTCTCAGCTTCTATCTTTTCTCTTTTTTCTTTTTCTTCCTTTTCTTTCAATTTTCTTTCTTTTTCAGCCTCTTTCTTTTCCTTTTCAACTTCCTGCTTTTTCTTCTCAGCTTCTTTCTTTTCTGTTTGTTTCTTTTCAATCACATCAGGATTCAACTCATCTTTATCCCATAACTCCTGCAATCTCTCTAAACTCATATGTTTCAATGCATTCAAAGGAATATACCCACCTTTCAACTTTGCAATTAAGTTCTTCTTCATTTGAGCTTTTGTTGGTGGTTTTGCAGCTTTTTTCTTTCTTGCTTCCTCTGCTTTCCTTTTCTTAACCTGCTCAACAAGATATTCAATATCATCATGTCTCTGTTCTTTCAGTAAATATTCATCCCACTCTGCCACTTGCTCTTTTGTCATTTTCACAAACTTTCCTTCCTCAATCTCAACATCAATCAATCCCTCTGCATTTATCTCAGCCTGTAACCTTTGAGCATACTCAATATCATGAGCAGTTACTTCTGGTGGCACTTGTTTTTGCTTTTTCTTCTTTGGTTCTTCTACCAGTTTTCCCTTGCCTTTATCTTTTGGATCAATCTTTGGCAATTCTTTCTGTTGAACAGGAACAGCAGCAGGTTCTCTAATCTGAAATCCAGGTAAAGATGATTGTTGTGAAGATTTCTTCTTTGGAGTTTCAACCTTCTTTCCTGTACCAGTCATCTTAGCAGTTTTAACTGGAATGCTCTTCTTCCTAGTCTTTTCAACTTGTTGAGCATCAGTTTTAGCATCAGTCTTTACTTCTTCTTTTTCAACTGCTATCTCAGGTTTACTCACCTCTTCACCATCATCCTCATCAATCTTTAACTCCTCAGTCTTATCATCCAAATTCACCTCTGCAGTTTGCTCCACTGACTCAATAACCTCAGTATGATCAGACTTATCCTCATCTGCCACTGATTTCTTCATTTCTGTTTCCACTGTCTCATATACTGATTCATTTATTTCTGGCTCTGGCTCTGTAGATGGTGTTGAAGGTGTATGCACAAAATCATCATCCACTGGTTGTTCCATTTCAATCTCTTCATCAACTTTTTCATCATCAGACACAACCTTATCATTCTTATTCCTCTTATCACCCAAATTTGTCCAGACCTTCTCCCCCTTTTTGAAAGCATTTTGTTGAAAGTTATAAGTCTCCTCAGGTTCTGAAGTATCATGAACCACATATTTCCTCCCTTTCTTCAAACATTTAATAACAATCCTCTCTAACTGCTGCACTTTCCTCTGCAACTGAGTAATAACTTCATCCTTAGCCTTATTCTTCTTCCTCTCCTGTACAAACTCAGCCCATACATAATCAACCATTTTTGTCAATTCCAAGTTAGTTCTAGCTTCAACACCTTCAGGATGTGAATCCTTTGGTGAATCATTGATATCATCAAACTCTGACTCATGCCTAGCATGATCATCAAAGTCCCCTTGGTTCTTGGTACTGGAACCACTAGGATCATCTAAATGTGTAGAATCATGTCCATGTGTTGCCTCTGATTGGGTCTTATTAATGTTACTTCTGTCCTGCTCTGCCAGTGGGCTAGAAGCAGTAGAAGCAGCCCTCTCAGAATGATCATCCTCCTCCTCATTGATCATCTGCTGTGATGAATCATTTGTCTGAGACACCTGAGCAGCAGCAGCCTCAGATGCCTGTTTTTTTAGCCTTTTTGGCTTTAGTAGGTTTAGCTGTTGTGGTCCCTTGTTTTCTTTTAGTACCCCCAACTACTGTGGGTTGAGAAGTGGTGGGTGGAACCATTCTCTCAGTAGTTGGTTCAGCTTCAGTTGGTAGTACTAATGCTGTGGTGGAAGGTGCAGGAAGCATTGTAGAAAATAATGCTGTAACCTTCCCTGGAAATTTAGTATCTCTCTTCATATTTACAAAAACTTTTGGTTTAAAAGAGACAATACCAATAATCTTTTCAAGTGCAGTTATATTAGGAATTTGTTCATTTAAGAACAACTGCACAAAACGTGGATACATCAAAAACTTAATCTTTGGCTGCTCAATGTTTCTAAGCATACCAGAAAATATCAGATTTGAAAAATTAAACCTTTGACCAGTTGCAAGACAAGTAATTGCATAAGCAATGTTGCTTCCAAACTGCTCAAAAGATGATCTCTTAGATGATAAGCAGTGTAAAATTGTATGTATTAAAAATCTCCACTGATGAGAAAATAAGGTTTTCTGAAAAGTAAAAATTTCAAAAGAACCCTCATAACCCATCAATCGTAAAGTATCATACATAACAGTATCCTCTAAAGAAGATATACCTGCCTCATCATCTAGTTGTAATGAAGCTCTAACAGTAGCTTCTGTGATTACAACACGTGTATCCATAACTTCTGAAACGATTCTTTTAATCCCCTGTTCCTCTTCTATTGATGCATTCACCCAGAAATTGTTGATATGATCGTGAGATATTTTGGGTGCTACAGTGAGAGCATGACGAATATGTGAAGCACGAAGGAAATCAATGATTTCCACATACTCGTTTGCCTCTGCAGGTTTCATTAAGAATGCAATCATATTGTGATCTTTTCCAATCGGTAGTTGAACAGTAGACGAAGTCGATGCCATGATAAGAAATCAAGTAATCGAGAAGAATCGAAGATGATTTTACAGAATCGAAAATCGATGAGACTTAGCGCAGTTGTTTGTATGTGAAATTTTGAAAGCGTAATGAGAAACCCTAAGTGTTGAGAGTTAAGTACTGAAATTAAATCAGTTGTAAGCCCCAATTTGATCAGATCCCCAATTATAACTAAAACAGTGTTAATTAAATAAAATAACACGTTAAGTGATAACTGTGAAAATAACCATCAGTGGTAATCAACACTTGGTTTCTCAAATGCATCATTTACATAATTAAGCTAGCAGTGCTAACTTGTACAAGCAGTACCAACCGACCAAGGCAGTGCTAACTTAATACAAGTAGTACTTCAGTTCTAGCAAAATCATATAAACAAAACAGTGGTTGAAATTTTTTTTTTTTTTTTTTTTTTTTTACCGAAAGCAAACTCCACAAGCAGTGACACTTCATAAACACCTGCATAAGTTAGACTCCAAAACCTAGCAATATAACTTGCAGTGGTAATTCCAAACAAAAATACAAGTATACAGTGTTAACTATACACCAACAGTGGTGAAGTGATTATTACCACTGTTTATAATAAAAGTAAGAAACAGTGATAACGATACACATTACACACAATCAGTGTTTAATTAACAAATCAGTATTAACCCAAATTGAAATCACAGTAGATATTATTCACAGAAAGCAGTAACAAGAGAAATAACTTATGACAAATTGATCATTCCAATACTAGTAACCAAGAATGTGAATCTGCCTACATCAAAAGCTTTTGTAAACAGATCAGCAAACTGATTATCAGTATGAACTTTCAAAATTTGAATAAGTCTTTTCTCATTACAATCTCTAATGAAATGATATCTGATTTCAATATGCTTTGTTTTAGAATGTTTAACTGGGTTATTAATAATACTGATTGCAGAGCTATTATCAATAAAAATAGGAGTATTAAGAAAGGTAAAACCATAATCTAGCATCTGATTCTGAATCCATAGCACTTGAGCACAGCAACTTGCAGCTGCTACATATTCTGCCTCTGCTGTAGATGTAGATACAGTGGTTTGTTTCTTGCATTGCCATGAAACCAATCTTTCTCCCAAAAATTGATAACCTCCTGATGTAGATTTCCTGTCCAAATTAGCTCCTCCATAATCACTATCTGTGTAAGCTATCAGATCAAAAGAATTAAACTTTGGATACCAAAGGCCCAATTTTGATTGACCCTTCAAATATCTAAAAATTCTTTTGACTGCTAGAAGATGTGATAGCTTTGGATTAGCTTGAAATCTTGCACATAAACACACTGCAAACATGATGTCAGGCCTTGATGAAGTGAGATACATAAGAGACCCAATCATTAATCTGTAAAGATGTTCATCCACACTCTCCCCCTCAAGATCTGCATGTAATTTCTTGTTTGTCTCAACTGGTGTGCTTGCAACTTTAGCATCTTTGTACCCAAACCGATCCAGTATATCATTCACATACTTACTTTGATGAATAAAGATTCCTTCTTTCTGTTGCTTTACTTGTAGCCCCAAGAAAAATGTTAATTCCCTCATGGAGCTCATCTTGAACTTTTCATGCATCAATGATTCAAACTCCTTGCAAAGACTATCCTTTGTTGAACCAAAAATGATATCATCTACATAAACTTGAACCAGTAGTATATCATTCTTAATTCTTTTAGTAAACAAAGTTTTATCTATTGCACCCCTTTTGAATCCATTCTGCAACAGATAATCTGAAAAAGTATCATACCAGGCTCTAGGTGCTTGATGTAAGCCATAAAGAGCTTTATCCAGTTTGAAAACTTTATCAGGAAATTTAGAATCTTCAAACCCTGGTGGTTGACATACATAGACCTCTTCCTGTATAGTGCCATACAGAAAAGCACTCTTAACATCCATCTGATACACAATGAATCCCTTGAATGAAGCATAAGCCAAAAACAATCTAATTGCCTCTATCCTTGCAACAGGTGCAAAAACCTCATCATAATCAATCCCCTCTTCTTGTGAATACCCCTGTGCAACCAATCTAGCCTTGTTTTTGATCACTATACCTCTTTCATCCTTCTTGTTCTTGAAAATCCATTTAGTACCAATTGCCCTCTTCTCTTTAGGCAAATCAACCAATGTCCAAACTTCTTGAATCTTAAACTGAAGCAACTCCTCTTGCATAGCTTCAATCCAACTAGGATCTCTCAAAGCTTCAGTAACCTTCTTTGGTTCTGTTTGAGACAGAAAACAGGCAAACAAAGAAGTATTAACAGCTTCTGTATCAAGATTTACTTCTTCCTCATTTGCTGAAGCTTCAAACACCTGACTTTGATTTCTTGTTTTAACAGCTGATTCAATATCTCCTATTACATTCTCAAGTGGATGATCTTTATGAGTAATGTATTTAGATGCTGCTGTTTCTTGAATACTCTCCTCTAAGTTGGTAAAATTTCCTTCTTGACCAGACTCACTACTTGACACTTCTCTTGCAATTCTCTTTGACAAAGGAGTAGAACTCATCAAATGTAGATAATTCAAATGTTCCTGCTCTGTGTCAAGATGCTTTGTAGGTGTCTGATCAACATTCACACCTGCCTTTGTATTCTTCTGTACTGGACTCATATCACTGTCTTCTGTACTGTCTTCAATAACAGGTCTATCAGAATCATCAACATGAGAAAATGATGTTTCATCTGATTTTCCTGTTTCCACATCCTGTGATGTCGTTGGTTGATCAGTATCAAACACTTCTGGGGGATCAGGAGACCAAATTGGAAATAATATATATTCCAATGAATCATTCTTCTTTCCAACTGATATTCCTGATTTTGCTCTACCTTCTTCATCACCTGTTCCTGCATTTGTACCTGCACTTGTACCTGCACTAGTATCTACATTTGTATATCTAAAAGCAGTATTAAGTGCATCAATATCAAACAGTGATTCAGGACCTTTTCCCTCAGGATTAACAGTGTTTTCATTAAAAGTAATGTGCACTGTTTCTTCTATGATTCTGGTCCTTTGATTGAATACCCTATAAGATTTACTTTGAATAGAATAACCAACAAATATCCCCTCATCAGCCTTACTCTGAAACTTACCTTAGTGATCTTTGGTATTTAAGATTGTACAAGGACACCCAAAATATTTTAAGAAACTAACCAAAGGCTTTCTCTTAAACAACAGTTCATATGGTGTCTTGTTATGAGGCTTAACAACTAATACTCTATTCTGAACATAACAAGCTGTGCTAACTGCCTCTGCCCAAAAAGACATAGGTAGCTTTGCATCAGATAGCATGGTTCTAGCAGCCTCAATCAGTGTCCTATTCCTCCTTTCAGCTACTCCATTTTGTTGAGGAGTTCTAGGTGCACTAAATTCTCTCTTAATACCTTTAACTTCACAGAATTTATCCATCTCATGATTTTTAAATTCTGTTCCATTATCACTTCTGATGATCTTTACTCTTTTATCCAATTGATTCTCCATCTTAGTTATAAATGATCTAAGTATTTCACCTGTCTCATCCTTTGTCCTAAGAAAGAAAACCCATGTAAATCTAGAATAATCATCAATAATCACAAGACAGTAAGACTTTTTCCCCATACTACTTATACTGGTTGGTCCAAATAAGTCCATATGCAATAAGTGTAAGGGTGTGCTATTTGTGTTCACAGATTTGGACTTAAATGAGGATTTGTGTTGCTTTCCCTTTTGACAAGAAACACAATGATCATCACATGAATAGACCTTTTCAGGCAAACCTCTAACAAGCTTGTTTTTAACAAGTTTATTAATGGTTTTGAAATTCATGTGACACATCCTCCTATGCCACAGTTCAGATTCATTCACACTTGCTTTAGAAATAAGACAGTTTAAATCAGGTTGAGGTGTCATATTTACTAAGTCACACTTATATACATTATCTTGTCTTGGAATTCTCATCAAAATCATGTTTTCCGGTATTTTGAATTCTTTGGACAAGATAAGGCATTCAGTGTCAGTAAAATGAACTGGGTTCTTTTTATCTGTGATTTGACTCACACTTAGTAAATTATACCTCAGTTGTTCCACAAAATAAACATTATCAAAACTTAGCTTTTCACTCTGAACTGTTCCTTTCCCTGTGATCCTTCCTCCTTTTGGATTGCTTCCAAAAGCTACATATCCTCCATCAAAAGATTTAAAGTCCTGCAGCTTTTCTTTGTCTCCAGTCATGTGCCGTGAGCATCCACTATCAATATGTCATAAGCTCTTAGGCTTGCCCTGCACAAACAGTCAAAAAAGAGAATTAATTTCTCTTGGGAACCCAAACCAACTTGGCTTTGGGTTTCCCATGTGCATTCACATAATCAACTTTCTTAAAGATTATTGATTGTGAAGCACTGTTGGTATTTGGATCTGTTAATTTATCAGACTTAATAGGTGTCCAAATCCAACTAATTTTAGACTTAACAGTGTTCTTTGGCTTAACAGTTTTAACTGTTTTACCAATTGAAGATTCAGTGTTAATTTTGTTAACACTGTTTTTGAAATCAGTTACCACTGTTTTAGTCTTTGAGCTTTTGGCTAATTTTGTTATTACTGCTGCAGTAGATTTACCTGTAACAGTGTTTAACATGGTAGCCTTTGAGTTTATCTTCTGAACTCTGGCAGTATGATCAACTTTTGATTGAAAATTTTGTTTGTTAATCATATTTGCTTTCATCCATGACTGTTTTCTAATCCTTTGAACATTCTCAGGATTATAATAACAGTCATATTTAAGATGACCCATTTTTCCACATATAAAGCAAGACATTTCTTTAATCACAGTAACATTATTACCCAGTTTTTGTGAAATCATTTGATTCCAATTTCTTTGATTACCTCTGGGTTTTTGATTTTGAAAACTCTGTGAAGAAGAAGCACTTGCTTTACATTTACAATTCACACAGTTATTCACAACAGATTCAACAACAGGTTTAGTAACTGAGTTAACTGTATTACTAACATATCCTAACCCATGTTTAGATTTGTTAGTATTCAAGCTCACCTTCTCTAAGTCCAGTTTAACCTTTTCCTTAAACATTTTCTTACCCTCTTCTAGTTTATCAGTTTTAAGATTAACAACTAGATCAGTAATTACTCTCTTCACATCCTCACATGTTGACTCAGACTTACATGATTCAAATTTTACACTCTTCTCACTATCAGATGTCCTATCACTCTGATCATCTTCTTCAGTCCAGTCACTAACTTCACCTTCTACAAACAGATCATCATCAGATAAACTTTTAATTGGATCAGCCTTTTTAACCTCATCTACCATTTCTCTTTTAAGTGAATTGATATCAATTTCACTTTTGGGAGGAAAGTAGGTGTGATTATAAGGTGGAGGTACATTATTGTATCCTAATCCAGTCTTAAGTTTATCATGAATCTGTGAATTAATAAGTTTATTTACACTCTTTGAAGCATGTTCTAATTTACTTACATCAAGCCTTATACTATCTCTTTCACATGTGACCTCAGTAAGTTTCTTAGATAACAAATCAACTTTATCTTTAAAAGAGTCTCTCTCCCACCTAGCATATTCAATGTCATACTTAAACTGTGTTGCATTGACTTCATATGCCTTTATTTGATTTTCCAGATTTTCAATGACTGCTATGGTGTGTTTACTTTTGATTTCCCATTGTTTTAGTTCCTCACACACTTTTATATTATGATCTCTGTAGTGTTTAACAGTTTGTTTACAAACAGCAGAACATAATTTATTTTGTACCTCAGTAGGAACTTCTGACTTTTTGTCAGATTCTGCAATGGCCATGAGACATTGATTCTTCACAACATGCTCTTCTTGATCACTCCAATCCCATCCACAGCCATCCATAGACACCAAAGCATTTGCTGAAGCCCCCTGAATTGGAATGTTTCTTGTCTGTGTTCCAGTGCTTCCAGATCTCTGACCATTACCATTCTGCTCTTGCCTAGGGTTTCTGCATTCTCTGGCAAAGTGTCCCATCTTGTGACAGTTGAAACACTCAATCTTGCTCTTATCAAACCAATTTGCATCATTCCTCTTGTATGGAAAGTTATTTCTACCAGTCCTCTGCATGAACCTTTTTGCTCTTTGAGTAATCAATGCAATTTGCCACTTGATGTCCATCTCCTCTAAATCATCACCATCAAATTGTTCCAGATCTTCATTAGTAAGTGAAGAATTCACATTACTTGCAAAGAAAGATTCTAATATTTGATCATTAGAACTATTTGATGATGATCCTGCTCCCCCTGAAACATGAGTAGAACCCATTTGACTTGATTCTGCTTTTGTTCCAGCCATAGACATAAAAGCAGCATTATGACTGTATCCAGTTGCTTGCTTCTTACTTTCCACCTCAGACTCAAAGTTCCTCAGATCATTGTATATATCTTCTAGTTCCTTAACTTCAATGTCTGAACTCTGCCTCAATCCAACAGTATAGATTGTCCATTCATCACCTAATGATCTCAAGAACTTTCTGTTAAGATCTTCTTTGTCAATCTTAACCTTGTGATTTTCCAATTCTCCAACTAATTTAGTAAACCTATCAAAGGTTTGAGTTAGAGTTTCAGATTTCACATGGCTAAAATTTTCAAATTGTTGTTTTAACAGAGATCTTTTATTCTTTTTGGTGTTATCATTACCACCAAACCTCTTCTCAATTGCCTCCATCAGTACCTTGGGATCTTCACAATTATCAAATCTGCTCTGATGCTCATTCGGAATGGAAAGCAACAGAGTACTAAGTGCTTTGTACTCAGTAGATCTGATTTTCCTCTCTGCTTCAGATGTTGGTGGTGCTCTTGGTTGCTTTACTCCATCTCCATCAAGCGTTACTGGTATACCATTAACAACAACTTCCCACATCTGATAATCCGTGAGAAGCATATATTGCCTGATTCTGACCTTCCATAGGTCAAACTCATCAGGTTTAAGCATTGGTATCTTCGTTGCTTGAATTCCTTCATTGCCTTCAGACGCCATTGAAATCAAAACTTAATATCTGAACTAAACTCAAATACTAATACTAATAATCCCAGATCTTCCTGTCTTCAAAGCTTCACAAGCTCTGATACCACTTTGTTAGTCCCTGTTTAACTTAATAAACAATCTTACGTAATAAGCCTTGAATATATTATTGAGAAGTTGCGGAATCACACTCAATAATATTAAGAAGATCAATGAATATTAATTAATTTAATGAACACAATAATATACCGAAAGCTTCAATCTTATTAATGATATAAGACGAATACACTTGATGTATTAGGGTTACAGAAAACCTTGAAGCTGCGCAAAAATCATTAACATATCTAGGTCTAAAGGATCTCTATTTATAACATATAGAGTCCTATACAATCTCCTACAAATATGGAATAAAATAACTTCCATAACCGACTCATACTTATCACAAAATCATAAACAGTTTTAACTACCATTCTGATGTAAACAGTTGTAACTGTTACACATTCAGTGGTAACTGCTTCAATTGTAATATACGACTAAGTACAAATATATAATCAGTGTTAACTGTTTCATATATAACTAACAGTTACTAATACATAAGCAGTTTTAACTACTTACAGACACATAACTATCAGTTGTAATCTATCTTCAATCAGTTGTAACACTTGTCTTCTCATCAGTTTTCTTCTATCAGTTGTAACTTCATAAAGACAGTTTTAACCTTCAAAGCAAACAGTTTTAATCACTTATACTCTGTCTTCTCATCAGAACTTCAACTCAGACCTGAAACAGTTTTGACCCAACAGTGGTGACTGGAATCCTCTGACAGTCCTCATGCTACTGCCCGGTGATGAACTCCGGGAGTGATGCATGGTACACGAGCGTCTCTGACTGGGGCCTCGTGCTCTGTCTGACGGCGAACTCATCCTGCAAAATATAAATGGTCTAAGATCATTAGTCCTTCATAAGGTGAGGTACTGCATAGAAAATTGGATTAGCTTAAACACAACAGTAAGATAAAATCAATGCTGAAAACATAAGATAGGCTTGGGGTGCCTCCCAAGAGCGCTTTGTTTATCGAGTCTCGTAGCTTGACTCTTCTACCTTTAAGTGTTTGTCAGGGTGCTTTGCAACCGTAGACTTCCTCGTATGGGGGAAAGTCTTGTACGTAATGTTTTAAACGATGACCGTTTACCTTGAAATTTCCGTCTGGAGCCTTGAGTTCAATGGCGCCATAAGGAAAAACCTTAGAGATTGTAAATGGGCCGCTCCACCTCGTTTTGAATTTACCAGAAAATTTCTTAAACCGAGAGTTAAAGAGTAGAACTTTATCACCTGGATTGAAGCGTGTGGGGCGTAATTTTGCATCGTGGAGCAACTTAGTTCTTTCCTTGAACTTGTAGGAGCTCTCGTATGCTTGATCTCTTAGTTCTCCTAACTCATTTAGTTGCATTTTTCGGTGCACTCCCGTTACTGTGGGATCTAAGCTGCAATTCTTTAGTGCCCAGTAAGCTTTGTATTCGAGTTCGATCGAAAGATGACACGCTTTTCCATATACGAGCCTATAGGGGGTTGTCCCTAATGGTGTTTTGTAGGCTGTCCGGAATGCCCATAACGCATCATCTAGCTTGTCTGCCCAGTTTTCCTTGTGTTGACCAACTGTTCGTTCCAAAATTCTTTTTAGCGCTCGGTTTGTTATTTCTGCTTGCCCATTTGTCTGCGGGTGGTAGGCCGTAGATGTCTTATGGGTAACACCATATTGTTGCAATATCTTCATGAACTGAGTATTGCAAAAGTGTGTGCCGCGGTCACTGATGATCGCTCGAGGAGTTCCAAACCGACAGAATAGCTATTTTAAGAACTTTGTTACGACTCTCGAGTCATTTGTTGGGAAGGCTTGAGCTTCGGCCCATCTGGATACGTAGTCGACATCTACTAGAATGTATTCCTTTCCGTAGGATTTAGGAAAAGGTCCCATGAAGTCTAATCCCCATATATCGAATATTTCACATGCTTGGATATTCGTTAACGGCATTTCGTTAAGCGTTGTGATATTTCCAAACCGTTGGCAAATATCGCAGCATTTCACCAAGTCTTGTGCGTCTCTGAAAATAGTTGGCCAATAGAATCCTGAGTTGTATACTTTCTTTGCTGTCAAGTTGGCTGCGTGATGTCCTCCGGTGGGTCCGTGATGGCTTTGATGGAGGATGTGTTCAACTTCCTTTCCATTGACACATCTTCTTATAATCTGGTCGGGACAGACCTTAAACAAATATGGATCATCCCAGAAGTAGTGCTTGACATCGCGAAAGAACTTTTGTCTTCGTGATGACGGCATTCCTTTCCTTGTGATCCCTCCAACTACGAAATTGGCTATGTCTGCAAACCAAGGATCGTCCGTGAATTGTGATCCTTGCAATTGCTCTCCTAAACTCATTAACTGCTCTTCTGGAAATCGATCTTTGATGTCCCCTTCTGCAAGTTGTTCCATTGATGGGTTTTCAAGTCGACTCAGATGGTCTGCGGCGACATTCTCTGCTCCCTTTTTATCTTTTATCTCAATGTCAAATTCTTGTAGGAGTAGAATCCATCGTAACATTCTTGGCTTTGCGTCTTGCTTCTTGAAGAGGTATTTCAGAGCTGAGTGATCCGTGTATACTATTGTTTTTGACAATATCAAGTAGGATCGAAATTTATCAAAGGTAAATACTACAGCCAGCAGCTCCTTTTCGGTGGTTGTATAATTCTCTTGAGCATCTGTGAGAGTTTTGCTAGCGTAGTAGATTGGCCAAAAATGATTATCCTTCCGTTGCCCGAGAACTGCCCCTACAGCGAACTCGCTTGCGTCGCACATGATTTCAAATGGGAGGCTCCAGTCCGGAGCGACCATGATTGGTGCGTTGGTTAGTTCTTTCTTTAGGTAGTCAAAGGCTTTCATGCAGCTTTCGTCAAATGCGAATTTGATGTCTTTTCCTAACAGGTGGGCGATAGGTCGAGAGATCTTGGAAAAGTCCTTGATAAAACGACGGTAGAACCCAACGTGACCTAGAAAAGTTCGAATGGCTTTAACGTTGGTGGGTGGTGGAAGTTTCACAATGGTTTCGACTTTGGCTTTGTCTACTTCGATTCCTGACTTTGATATTCTATGTCCTAAGACTATTCATTCCTTTACCATGAAATGGCATTTTTCCCAATTCAAGACGAGATTCGATTCTTCACACTTGGCGAGCATCCTATCGAGGTTGGATAAACATGATGTGAAAGAGTCTCCGAAGACCGAGAAGTCATCCATAAAGACTTCCATGCATTGTTCAATCATGTCGTGGAAGATTGCAACCATGCATCTTTGAAATGTTGCAGGCGCGTTGCATAATCCAAACGGCATTCGTCGATATGCGAATGTTCCATAAGGGCATGTAAACGTCGTCTTCTCCTGGTCTTTTAGATCGAGCGGAATTTGGAAATAACCGAAGAATCCATCAAGGAAACAGTAGAATTTGTTTCCCGACAGCCTCTCGAGCATTTGGTCAATAAACGGAAGTGGAAAGTGATCCTTGCGAGTTGCTTCGTTTAGCTTTCGGTAATCAATACAAACCCTCCAACCGGTGACGGTCCGAGTTGGTATGAGTTCATTTTCTTTGTTTGTAATAACCGTCATTCCTCCTTTCTTTGGGACAACTTGAACAGGGCTAACCCAAGGTGAGTCAGATATTGGGTATATTAGTCCAGCATCCAAGAGTTTGATAACCTCTTGTTTTACTACGTCTTGAATCTTAGGATTTACTCGTCTCTGCCTTTGAACGGATGGTTTGAAATCGTTCTCCATTAGGATCTTATGTGTGCAATAGTTAGGACTAATTCCTTGTATATCAGAAATTTTCCATGCGATTGCCTTCTTGTGTGATTTCAACACATCAACTAGCTGAGCTTTCTCTTTTGGTTTTAACTCTTTTGAGATTATCACCGGGAGTTGGGAGGTTCCTTGGAGGTAAGCGTATTCAAGGTGAGGTGGAAATTCCTTTAATTCCAAGTTTGGTGGTTCCTCAATAGACGGCTTCATTCTAGCTATTTCGTCTCTATTCAGCTTCTCATATTCAGCTTGGAAGGGTGCCTCGTCTATCTCAGGTTCAGATGTAGAGATTGATGCTATTTCGACCCATTCGGTTTGGTTTGAAAATTCGTTCGTCTTTAGCTCGTATTTGTTGACCGATGATGAGGACACTTCGTCATTTCGAGTGAGAATAAATTCTCCGTCGTCGGTGAATTGGAATTCTAGAAATTGAGCGGTCGAGGATTGGTTTATGGTTAATTCAGGGTTTGGAAATGATAGAGGTTCGGGTTGGTTGATTAATTGGGGTTCTAACGGTGGTGGCTCAATCCCCATCCCTTTGAATGAATCCATGATTTCTTTAATTGAAGGAGCTGGATTCGGGTTATTGAGTGTGGATGTATCTCTTTTTAGCCAAGGTATCGGTGTACCGCATTCCAATGGGACGGCTATCGTTTTGCCATTGGTGCAAGATGGCTTCTTTTCAAACAAGGGAAATAGTAGTTCTTCAGACTTTGCTGGCGAAGTGATTGCGGACTGCAGCCCAGGATCCTCGTTATATAATCTTCGAACTGTGACTACCGTGGTAGGTATCGGATTCTGGCTGGATAGTGCCAACACTTCGTGGAGATGTTCATCAAAAATGTCCTGCATAGTATCGCACAATCCAAGGTCCTCTTCCAGAGGTTGCTTCATTAATCGATCGACATTAAAGGTGACCTCCTCTTTCCCGACTCTTAGTTTTAATGATTTTTCGTTTACGTCGATTACGGCCTTGGCAGTATTTAAGAAAGGTCTGCCAAGGATGAGTGGGATGTGGGTGTCTTCCTCTATATCCATGATGATGAAGTCCACTGGAAAAATGAACTTATCGACCTTGACCATGACATCTTCAGCAATTCCTTTAGGGAGTTTAACTGATATGTCTGCTAATTGGATGGTCATACGAGTAGCCAGTAGGTTACCTAATCCTAATTTCTTATAGAGGGAATAAGGCATAAGATTAACACTAGCACCTAGGTCAGCTAAGGCATTACTAATTTGGATATCTTGGAGAAAACAAGGTATTGTAAAACGTCCAGTGTCTCCTAACTTAGGTGGAAGACCATGTTGTACAATTAAAGAGCATTCAGCATCTAAGGGTAAACTAACTATTTGCCTCAGTTTTTCTTTGTTTGAAAGAAGTTCTTTAAAGAATTTGGCACATGTGGGCATTTCTACTAAAGCATCTAATAGTCTAACATTCAAGTGCAAGCTTTTAAACATTTCCAGATATTTACCGAATTGAGCTTCCTGCTTTACCTTTTTAAGTCTACCGGGATAAGGTATTCTCGTGCGAGGCACATTATCCGGAGTTTTGGTTGGTGATGGGTCAGGTGTTATGACAGGGATGTCAATGGACACATGTTCACTCGGTGTAGGTGTAGGCGAGGAAGTGTTTTCGGGGGTGTTATCTGGTGGTGGTGGATCAACTTTGGTTATTTTTCCTCCCCTCGTTACAATTAACACATCAGTGGGTTGAATGGTAGTTGCCGACGTACTTTCCTCAATAAAACTCAAATTTTCCAAAATAGACTCCATGTTAGAAATTAATTTGTCGGAAATTTTTATCATGGCATCAATGTTGTCTTGAAATCCGGCTATCCTTTTGTTTATAACGTTTTGTTCTAGTATAAAATCAGATAAAAGTTGTTTTGATAAATGTAAGGGGTTGTTGGTGAAGGAATGGCCAAAAGTTGGGTTAATGATCCACTTGGTGTAAGGTTGGTCAAATCAAAATAAGGGGTTGACATGTTTGGTAAATGGACAAATAAAATAAAACTAACCTAATCCTAAGGGCAAAAAGTGCAACTTTTGATTGATGTTAATCTTTCAAAAGGATTTCTAAATACTAGAGTTACTAAACTTCCTAAAATCGGTCACCGACGCTCCCCGGCAGCGGCGCCAAAAACCTGTTGCGTCCTGATAGGTCGGTGTCGTTAACGATAATTATCCGGTTACAACAGTGGGTTTTAAATTTATAAGGCTGGGGCCTAGGGTTACTACTATTGCTAATCTAAGGGCTAGCAAAGGATAAATATGACCTAGAATCGTTCTTCAAAGCGCGACGAATTGAAAGCAGGGAAATTTAGAGACTTTTATGAATTTAGCTAGGGAGAAAAAAGGTTGGTTTCGGTTTTGGGTTTTCTATTCTAAGATTAAACTAAATTGAAGCAGAAATGGAGGTTACTTTGGGTGTTCAGCAGTTAAAGTGATTGTCTACTATGAAGTGGTTTAGGTGATATTAAAGCGTGAAGAGTTCTAATGAGGATAAGTCATAAGTTAATGTGAGTTATTGCTACAATCCTACTATCGGGCTAACGCGGAGGTGTCCACAATCAGGCAAATAGAATGTCACGTGGGTTGCAGAATATATTAAAACATACACCGAAAGTTCTCTCAAATGCATGTCCATATTATCTAACAAGTAATCTCGAATCCTATTCCCCAATCTCGGTCATCATAGACGTCCGAATCATGGCACAGTTTGTTGAATAAACAATCTTGTAAACGGGTTTTACCCTCGCCGGAATAAGTTGGAAAAACTGGTCTAAGCGGTCAGATAAGATGTCATCACTTATTCGTATGAATTATCAACATTACTCAAGTATACAACAAGACAGGGATGATTTACATTACAAATAGAAACTTAAGTAATACATTTGTTAATTGATTCATAACACAACTACCTTCGGTCGTTCTCGACTTCCATACATTTGTACTTCGCCATAAGCGTTTCCAGTACTATATCGAAGAACAGTCGAATAGGGGCCGTTATGTTATTTCACAATAATTAAGGCTAGGTGTATTTCACTAGTACGATAATCCTAAGGTAACAATCAAACAAGAACATGCAATAAGACAATCAAGGCGATAGTTAAACCTAAGCATACAAGTGTATCAATTAAATCGAGGATATTCAAAAGTTGTCTCAAAAATACCGTCTGTCTGAATTAAATCTTAATCTACCTCTATTCCCATATTCCATGTCTCTTGGATCCTAATTTGGTCTAGAGAACACCGGCTATGCCGAGTTCAATGATTCAATCAAACATAGTATAACTAAGTGACCTATACCCTATGAGTTAGCTATGTTTATTTTTGGATAAGGTTTTAGTCACAATATGAGTTGGGCAGATAAACGATAAAGATTCAATTCCTACATCTATTCATGATACACAACACCCGCAATCTCATAGCATACAATATAATCACATATTTAAATCTCTCCTAAACGACTATCATAGCAGACAATTGAGTTATTTAGCTAATCATGGTAATTCTAGCATGCATATTTAAATTTATTAAAGAAAGAACGAACATAATTAAATATGGAAGATAGATTAAAACCAGATAAAGAAATACAATAACTCGTAGCTACAAATGCGTCCCGGAGCACCTCCGTACAAATCTTCCTTGATTAGTTAATTAGCTAGTCTAATTAACTAAGGAAGTATTACAATAAAGAAAGAAAAGAGTGGATGGTGAGAAAATGTATTACAAAGTGTATTATAGGTGTTTTTCAAGGTGTCTTACAAATGAAACCTAAGCCTCCTATTTATAGGTGAGCTTTGGCTCACATTAGCATCAAGAGGTGCATGTTAGTAAAAAGTAGCCAAAAGGGTGCACCGGGTACTGTACAACACGAAAAGTAGGCGCACCGGGTACTGTACAACACGAAAAGTATGCGCACCAGGTACCAAAAGTTACCAAAAACGGAAACCGAGGTGGGTACAGGGTGGCCGGCGGCGGACTTTGTGTGGCCGGCGGCGGTGGTGTGGTGGCCGGCGGCGGCTGGCCCACCCCCACCCCGGTTCACCGTCTTTTGCTTTGTTTCTCGATTCGTGCGTGTTTTCTTTGTTATGCGTCCGTTTGCATCGATTCTTTTTTTGTTGGATTCGTAATTCAAAAACGGAGATTTTGACATAGGATAGGCCCTGAGATGAGGTCCCTAGCTCCAGATATTGCGTACGAATCACTTGGATCTTCCGGCGGGCGTATAATCTTCATTCTTTGTCCGTTTTAGTTGATTCTTCTTCTATTGGATTCGTATTTTAAAAATGAACATATTGGATAGAATGGATGTTGGTGAAGGGTACTTTAGTCTTGAAATCTCATTTTGATGCCTTGAATCTTCAAACGTGTGTGGAATCTTCGTTTCTCGGCCGTTTTGCTCGATTTTTATCGTGCAACCTTCGTTTGGTCTTCTTAACATATTATCACTGATTTGTGCGTTGTTTGAGTCCAAATGCCAAGTATTTCTCCAGAATGAGAGAGATATCGGTAGTAAAAACGTGACTTTTTACACGATATCAAAAGACTTAGGAGAGGCAACATTTATTTTGGGAATTAAGATCTCGAGAGATAGATCTAAGCGGTTGATAGAGTTAAGTCAGAATGCTTACATTGATAAAATATTGAAGCGTTTTAGTATGGAAAATTCTGAGCGTGGATATTTACCAATGCAAGATGGACTTAAACTTAGCATCAAGGATTGTGCTTCTACACCTCAAGAGGTGGAACGTATACAAAGGATACCTTATGCTTTGGCAGTAGGGTCTATTATGTATGCGGTAAGATGCACAAGACATGATGTTGCTTTTGCTCAAAACGTTGTTAGCAGATTTCAACATAATCCAGGCGAAAGACACTGGATTGCTATAAAGAACATACTAAAGTACCTTAGGGCTACTAAAGATATGGTTCTAGTGTATGGTGGAAATCCTGAGGCTGAACTAAAAGTTACTGGTTATTGTGATGCCGGATTTCAAACTGACCATGATGACACCAAATCTCAAACTGGATATGTGTTCACCATGAATGGAGGAGCTGTAGTTTGGAAAAGCAAGAAGCAATCTACTACAGCCATGTCTGCAACAGAATCAGAGTACATAGCAACTGCTGAAGCTGCAATGGAAGCTGTTTGGATCCGGAAATTTATTTCTGGACTTGGTGTTGTTCCCACAGCCAAGTCTCCTATGGATATGTATTGTGACAACACTGGTGCAATAATCATAGCCAACGAACCTGGTGTTCAGAAAGGAGCTAGACACTTTCAGAGGAAATTTCACTATGTTCGTGAGCAAGTCAATCAAGGTGAAATTCGAGTACTCAAAGTTCACACGGATGATAACTTAGCAGATCCCTTTACGAAGGCTTTGCCAAAGACGAAGCTAACTCACTTAATTGAGGGCATAGGACTTCGTTTGTCTAGTAATCACATGTAAATCCGTGAATTTAGTATTTGGATATATGGATGTAATAAACAATTTTATTTATTAATGAAATTTTTATTGTGATATTTTATTTTCATAAATCCTATTTTTCATGTTTTATCCTTGAATAATGTTGTGTAATATTATTCTAAATATCCGTTGTCGGTCGATCATATGGGAATATGATTAAATTAAGACAATATCTGAGTATTTAGTCAGTTTGGCTCACTAACTCACATGGTATTCATTCTGATGCATATTGGATTATCCCACATGAATTATTACTTATGGATCTTTGTCATTAAGTATAATTCATAAAGTTTGTTGTCCTTAGACTTGAGATGCAAGTTACTACTCGTGTACGTAGTGCATTATTTGATCATAGTCAAAACTACTCCTGGATAAGGGTGGTAAAAAGGCTATTTTTGGTAATGTTGCGAAATACGATGACTACCAGTTGTATTTAATAGAGGATTTGTTTCTTCAGTGGAAAACTGAAGTTAGATACTTACTGGGCCACTCATGAATACTTAAGATGTTTGTCTGGTCAGACCCTAATAAGTCTAGAACTGTCTTGACTGTATTCGGTAATCTTAAGTGATTCGCGAAATGAGAAACAGAAGTTAAAATGGAATGACTTTGATCCATCTCCAAGTTTTAACTAGAGTATCTGTAACAAAAGGATATAAACTGAACATAGACTCACGGTGACTTTGGTGAAACTTCACTCGTGCATTTTTGGGAACATTGATATGTTGCTAGACATTAATCAATGTTATCATATTTGTTTGAAAATTATTCAAAAGTGGGAGCTGTTAGTATTTTAATGATTTTATCAAATATGTGTCCGTAAATGTGTGAGCCTTTGGGAATGCACACATCGACATTGAGATATTGCTAAATATGCCTAAAGTTATTATTTATTAAAGTTAAAAGTTAAATTTAATAATTAAGTAACTAGAGGGATTAATGTGAAAATAATAAACTTGGGGACCAAGTTTTACCTATCTATAAATACACCTTTATAGATTAGGGTTAGGGTGAATCCTAATAATTCACAAAAGTAATCTCTCCCCTCTCCTCTCTTGTGTTTGAGCCGTACCACACCTCCAAACCCTAGGGGTTTTCGATTTTTGGTTTTCAAGCAAGAAGAAGCAAGTCAAGCTAGTTGACTAGATCGGCAAGTACTAGCATACAAGCATATCGATAAAGACGGTGTCGTGTACGTGAACAAAGGAAGATCTTATACTTAGATCTAAAGGTTTTCTTACATATAATTCAAGGCAATAAGGTAATTCTAATATGATTTAATTATTCCTATGTGATCCTGTTTTCCGCTGCTATGTATTGTTTGACAATGTGATTCGTGTTGTTTACCTATAGGTTTGACTAAAAAGTTTTTATGCTAAACCAAGGTCAAGTTATGTTGCTCTGTTGTGTTGAGGCACAGACCTGTCACCAATGTCTTGACTTCAAAAATGATTGTTTAATTGGATATCCATAATATGTGTAATATTAGCACGTTATATATATGAGGGTATTTTGCTATTGGGAATCAAGGGTAAAGCCTGCTAGAATAATAATAATATAAGCTCGATTTCTGAAATATAGATTGTTTAGGTGGACAACAATATCGATAATCCTTGTGAGTTATCTTTTATGCCTAATAATAATGAATAAAAAAAATGGGTTTCCTAGAAGAATTTCTAATTGCTAAATCTTAAGGTAGAATTATTTTTAAGATTAAAATTTGGTTTGCGAAATGCTAGCTAGTATGTAAGTTCTAACGCGTCCTTGTCTGCCTACTAAATTTTGTCGTTTATAAGTTTTAAATCTATAGTCTACTTGAGGGCAAGTAGAATTCAAGTGGGGGATATTTGATAAACGCCAAAATGTACTATATTGTAGTACTAAGTTACCCCGTGTTTGATAGGTTTCTAATGCATTTTGTATGAATAAGATACTTATTTCGTTCATATTTGCATTTAGGAGTTTAATTGGAGCTTGGATTGAAAAGAAACAGAAAACGAGCTTATTGCGAAGAAAAGTTGCTAAAAGAATAAAGCATTGGACAAGAGAATAATGGATCAGAGTAAATGATGATCAAAATGAAGAAAAAAAGGGAAAAATCTGGAAATTCAATCCATACGGCGTATGGAAAATCCATACGGCGTATGGATTGAGTGAGCCGAGCTGCCAGTTACGCGGGCTTGGACTTTGGGCTTTTTGAATCCATACGGCGTATGGATTGGTCGGCCAGAAAACCCTTAAATTCTTAATTTGCCTCATTTAAAACCCTAACTTTCTCATAACCAAAACCACATAGCAACAGCCGACCAGAGGGGTTTCTACCCCATTTTGGGAGCAAATCGATGGCGATTTGGAGGCGGAAAGGCTAGGATCATCTTATTGATCCTACTTCATTCGGTTCATGATTCGGTTTGCGTATCATCTTCCGATTTCAATTCCAAACATGTCTATGTGTTTTGTTTTGGGATATGAATCTGATTTTATATGATCGAATTATGAATTAGACTTATTGTATATTGTTTAGTTTAATAACCTTGGATTATGATTATTTGATGGTTATAATTGTGTTTTGGATCAATTGTCTGATTGAAGATTGTTATGTTATCCGTAGAACCTTGGTTATTGGTGATTGTTAGTTATTACTTAACGTGGTTAATAGTGTCATTGAGATTGAGTTCCTTTGATGTTATTGATTATTAATGATTATGAATCTAGGTTTATAGTCATTGCTAAATATATTGAGTTTGATAGGTTAAGAGAATAGTAACTAATCAATCTAAAATGAGCAAGCTAATAAGAGATTATTAGTAGGTATTGTTGAGTCATACCGTGAGGATCAATCATAACAAGTCGTGAACACTTAATGCACAATCTAGGGAAAAGCACGCAATAGAGCAACATTCTTGCGACGTTAGATCGATGTTTAATGTGGGACTCTAGATTGTAGAAATCAGTTAACCAGAACCTGAGACTAATTTACATTTAACTTGAATTCTTTGATTAGTAACTAAGTTCATATAAAAGAAATCACAATCAGACAATCAAAACACATGAACCGGATAACATGAATCTGAGTTGAAGAACCTAAGCAATTACATGTCTATCTCCGATTATTTATCTGTTCCTCTTATCTTGTTTTATGTTGTTGGTTTGGGTATTTAGTTCATCTTGAACGTTCGTACGGAACTAAAACGTACCCCTATTTTACTGCTTTCTGAATAATTCCAATTTAATTGAATAACATCGTTCATGTGAACCTGTGTTCGACCTGGACTTACCATAGCTATACTATTCCGATCGGGTATTCTTGCCTGGTTGTGTGATAGTATTGATTGGTATATCCTGTACTTTATAAATAATAAAACTAGACGCTTTCACACGCATCAGTCCACCCCACCCACAAGGAGCATCAACACCGAGAAAATTACATGTCCACTAATCACCCACATGTGCTGATGAACGGATTTTGTGATACCCCGCAATTTCGACATAATTATAAACGTAATTAGCACACATTTTTAGATTAATTCCCTACTTTGAGTGAATTCACAAACACATTTTAGAGATAAGTCTAGCAAAGTCCAACTAGCTAATACGCGTAGTATTACATATTTTGCGACTCGTTTAAATACGTACAAAACAATTGGATCAAACGCGACAAAAATATACGACTGCTAGTGAACAAAATTTCTTAATAAAATGAAATTATTAAATAACATTAACGTTTATTAAATACTATGTTGATAATATTTACAAAGTATTTCGCGTCGAATAACATTTATTTCGTACAACTGAAACAACTCGAAACATATCCGTAAAACTGAAACAAAACAAGTTATAATTTTATAACTCAACTAAATTATTTCTATAAAATATCTCAACTAAAAATATATTCGAATACGTATTTAAAAAGTTACCAATTAAAATTATTTTAACATTTAACGATCGGGTAAACGAACACGGGTAAAATATCACAAATTTGAGACAAAATCCCCTCCCCCTTGATGACCTAAAACCGGCCCCAACACCCCCACCCAACCTCACTCTCTCATTTTCACTTTCACCAAAAACCCACTCATCCTCTCATCTCTCTCTAACTCTCTGTCACTCTCTAAAAACTCACCACTAAATCAACAAAAACTACCACTAAAACGCACTAAATCATCAAACTCATTTGGAAGAAAACATTCACGAGATCACGGGCTACACATCTATCTTTTCGTAATTCAAAACCGACACGCGTAAGTTTCCGATACTTTTCGAAAACTCATAGATTTCGGTATTTCTCTTTGATATCTCGTGTTTATATAGCTTATTACATCATGTTTTAGTGTTTCTATCAACTGATTATGTCCAAATCGAAGCTTAAAACTCGTTTTTACAAACCGATTCACGAACAGTTGTAAGTGACGCATCGGGGCCAAAAATAGTGTAGCGACACTTAAGTGACGCACTAAGTGTCGCATAAAACCCTCTTTTCGCGTCACTTTCCCTAAGTGACGCCAAAAACCCTCTTTTTGTGGCACTTCATTAAGTGTCGGTAACCCGACACTCCATGCGGTACTAACCTAAGTGACGCCTGAAATTCGATTTTCTTTGTCCGACACTACCAATAAGTGACGCATAAAACTATTAAACAATATTAGCGACACTCACTCAGTGACGCTAAAAACAGAAGGTTTATACCCACTTTTCACTAAGTGTGGAACTTAACCGGGAACGAATATTTACATACAATACGATACACGAACTTTACAAACACTACAAACACGCTTACATTATTGAATTTGTGATTTCAAACTATCACCAACGAGTCGTATACATTTTCACAACTATGAAATACAAACGTAAACATTTAACGAACGCTTTGGACATAACTTGGATGTACGAACACTAGCATGGATGGTCGACTTGGAGATCCACATACTTATTATGTGACAACCGTCAATTTTTGATATAATTACTAACAGTAATTACGTGCATTTTAAGCTAAAACTCTAACTTAAAGGGGATTCACAACACTTTTTAGAGGTAAGTCTAGCAAAGCCCAACTAGTGAATGCGTGTAGCATAGCATATTTCGTAGTTATAATAATTACGTACAAAACATTTGGAACAAACGCGACAAAAACTATGCGACGGTTGGTGAATGAAATTTATTAAATAATAACAAATTATTTAATAACGTTATTATTCACTAAATATTATGCTGATAATATTTACAAAGTATTTCGTACTGTGCAAAACGAACGGTACGCAACGGAACAATGCAAAACTATCCGTCAAACTGAAACAAAACAAAGTTGTATTTTTATAACTCAACCAAAGTATTTTTATAAAATACTACAAATGAAAATATATTCGAGGATATATTTACGAAATTATCAATTGAAAATATTACCCCACTTAACAATCGGGTACGCGAACACGGAGCAAAAATACTACGAACGGGAGACGGATCGACCCATTATATAAATGAGCCGGCCCAATAATTCACTCCATTATTGGAGTGATCGGCATACACACACACACACACACACACCCGTAGCTCTCTCTCTCGCTCTCTCTCGGTTTGATCTTCAAACAACAACAACATTAACATCAACAACAACAAGATCAGCAGGAACAACAACAACATGATCATCATCATCTTCTTCGTGTTCTTCATCATCATCACTCGAATCATCGTTTTATACTCGGTAAAAATCGTTACGTTTTCTTGTGTTTTATCGAGTTAGAAATGCATATATTATCATGTGATAACGTTTGATCAACTTGTCATATCTGAAATTTGGTCCAAAAACTCGATTCCTACTGATTTCGTTCGAACAGAACCCAAAAGCCAGACCAGGATCCGGCGGATCCTATATTAGATCCGGCGGATCAGCACAAAAACCCAAGGATCCGGCGGATCATATACTAGATCCGGCGGATCAGAACCAAAACCCAAGGATCCGGCGGATCATATACTAGATCCGGCGGATCAGAACCAAAATACTTAGATCCGGCGGATCCTATACCCGATCCGGCGGATCCCCCCTTATATTATGTGATCCGGCGGATCCTAAAGTGTGTCCGGCTGATCCTAGTTAAAACAGGTAGCTTCTCGATGAAAAAGTTACCGTAACGGATTTTGCTAAAATTCGCAAGGTCACTCGGAAACACCCCAATGATCAAGGCTAAGTACCTTAGCCTAGCCAGTTTTAGGCCATCCGGGGTCATCTAAGGGTCGAAAATGGAAATTTTCAGTTTTAGACCCGTACTAAATATTGTAACTTATGAAATAAGATGTAACAAATCATCTACGAATGATACGATACATGTTTATACGACTTTTAGAATACGAGACAAACATAATTAAACTTTGGAATTATGTTTTCAAATTAACGCCAACGAATCGTATACGTTTACAAGGCTACAAACTTAAACTATGAGTGAATACTTTTGACATAAACAAGTCGATTGAACATTAGTATGGATGCTCGAATTAGACATCCACATACTTATACATTTAATCTGATACGTCTAGGGCGTTAGGAGATTACTGACTAGGGATACTTTTGGGCTTAGGCTTTGCTAGCACTCGCACATACCAAGCTCCCGAGGTGAGTTCACAGCCCCACTTTTCTACTGTTTTCAATGCTTTATAAATATGAGGTGGAAAACATAGACAACTGTTTTGCTGATTGCCATAACGCACAAGAATATACTTATGTTTTGTGCCTATCAATTGCTAAAATTATGTGAACTTGTTGAAATTATGTGAAATTGCTGAACTATGAGAACTATATGTGGATACTTATAGGCCTTTGTACGAACTGTTACGATAGGGTAGTTGCTTTCCTACAGAACTTTATGTACGAAACCTATTTGACCCTCAGGTCAACAACTTGCAAACGAACATGGTTTAACAAACCACTTTACAAACATGAAACCTGTGAATCCCCTTAACAATTTTGTTGACTTTTACTATGTTTTTCAGGTATCTAGCAGCACAACTAAGACTGCACGCATATGGAGTTAGGCGACCCATGACGAATTAGGATGCCACATTTTGGGACAAATAAGAATTTGATTTGTATAACTAATACTATTTCTACGACTCGACAAGTCGTAATTCTTTTGTAAACCAACTTATTACATAAATGGCATCTTAATTAAATTGTTCTGCAATAATCATACGCTCTGATTTGCATGATGTTCAACGTTAACGTCAGCACCCCCGCTTACTCTAATGCTTCCGCTAATCGCGCGTTGACCGCGCTGACCGATTTTGGGGGTGTCACATATTAAATCTCATACGTTTAGGGCGTTAGGAGATTTTGGACTAGACTTGGGCTTTAGGCTTTGCTAGCACTCAAACATACTTAACTCAACAGGTGAGTTCACAGCCCCTACTTTTACTGCTTTACTACTTTTGAACAGGGGTGGAAAACATAGTCAACTCTTTTACAACGGGTGCAAACGTTTATACAACTAATTTGATGTAAACTATATAAACTGTTTATGACTGCGGTCAAACTGTTACAACTTTTGTTTATGAGATGGTACTTCATACGAAAACCAAATTAGAACTCGCTGGAGAACGACCAGCTACACATTTTCACTAACTATCTTTTATGAAACAGCATTTTCATAAACATACACAGAAAGTCCCTACGACTTGGGCAAACATACACAGAAAGTCCCAACGACTTGGGCGAACATACACAGAAAGTCCCTACGACTTGGGCAAACATACACAGAAAGTCCCTACGACTTGGGCAAACACAAACAGAAAGTCCCTACGACTTGGGCAAACACACACATAGAAAGTCCCTACTTCTTGGGCAGTTATTGATGGGTCCTACTTCTTGGACAAACTTTTAAAAAACTATATTTTTGGGCGACATCCTAACAACACTTTACGTTTGACGAACATTACTTAAACTGTTATGGCAAGACGTTACAAACATATTGGCTGATTAGACCTGATACGCAAACATAAAACCTGTGAATTCACTCAACCTCTTTGTTGACTTTTACTATGTTTTTCAGGGAATTAGCTGCACGTAAGATCCGCTTGCACACATGGAACATAGGCGACCCACGAAGGAATAGGATGCTAACTTTTGACAACTGGATTTCTTTTATATAACTAAAACTGTTTAGTCATATTTATGAAATCTACTTTTGTACAACTTAATTACTTTTACACTTGTACGATTCGATGAATCGTAAAACTTTGTAACTATTACTCTTGGCATCTTAATATATATGTTCGGTTGTAATCATATGCTCTGATATGTATGCATGTACCTTGTTTACGTCGGCGCCCCCACTCGATCTACTGCTTCCGCAAAACAATCTGATAACTTTAATTAATGAATATGGGAGTGCGACAGATTTGAACCCCTGACTTGTTGGTCACACATGTGAGGTTTGAGTGTTTGCAGTTACAGTTTCACTTAAAGTATGCCCAATTGGTAACTTTAGATCTATATAATTATATGTGTAAATATAAATATTGTGAATCATAGTTTGTATGGACGCGTAGTCTTGGGCATGAGGCCAGTTAGTTAGTATATATTATATGTCTACATTAGAGTTAAGGTGACTAAAATATGGATGCTTAAATATAGGTGTTTGTGATGAAAACAAGTGAGAAAAATGAATTTTCACAAACTTTTGACATATATAGTAAATATGTGTATATAAATATTATGAATCATAATTTATAAGGATACGTAGTCCTTTCCAAGGGAGTTTTTGGGATTCATTGTAATTCTATTAAATAATTTGTGTGAATAAGATATGGATGCTAAAATATTGATTTTTATGACGGAAACAAGTGAAAAGTTGAGTTTTCACTAACTAACTTGTATCTATATAACTATATGAATATATAATATTATGAATAATAATTTGTATGGACACATAGACTGGGGCATGGGATTTATTAGGATTTAGTGAATGTCAATAATAGAGCTTACATGAATAAGATATGGATGGTCAAAGATAGGTGTTTGTGATGGAAACAAGTGAAAAAAAAATGAGTTTTTCCCCAACTTTGGACTTATATAATACGTGTATTGAAATATTAGGAATCGAGTCGTCATGTGAAAATGGTACTTAAGGATTCATTATATGTCTATAATAGAGTTCCAGTGAACAAGATACTGATACTCAAAGATAGGAAAGAAGTGAAAAATATGTCAATAATAGAGTTTCAGTAAAAACACGCATTTTTTCGTAAACACCTATGTTAGGATGAATTTTAGGTGTATGTTTTAGATAGCTTGATAGGAGTTCCATTTCCCATTGGTTGCATCCCATAGCGTCTCATCAACGTTAAAAGAAAAACTATAGTCTCATTCCACAAATATAAAACACTTATTACATCATTAAAACAAAAATTAATATGTCATCCCGCAAATTTTGCGGGTCTTAAACTAGTCTTTTGATGCATACATTAAATTAAATTTAAATATTATACGTACTAGGTGAGATCCCGCGACAACGCGGGGCTTCGACATTTGATTTTATAAATTGTGTAATTAAAAATTTAAGTCAAATAAAATTGTACCATGAATTGGAATTTTATATAATATAATCACCAACTAATAACATCTAGCATATACTCCATCGGTTTGGTACGGTTCAGGTTTTTTTGTTTTTTTAATTTAGTTATTAAAAATATATATGAAAACTGTTTTCTAATTAAAAAATATTTGTATTAAAATATAGGACATGTCGATTTTAAAGTATATATTGTCTAATTTATAAACATGTTGGTTATAATAGTTTACCTATTTTATGAAGAGTCGGATAGTCAAACATTCATGTATATAATATAATAGACATATAATAAGAAGGCAGTATAGAATTATTGTAACCCACAAAACAATTTTTGAAAAATCAAATTAACAATGAATTCGGTCTAAATCAGATAACTGTATTTTGTAACTCAAACCTAAATTTCTATCCAAATCGTACATTGTTGTGATCATGTACACATATATATAAGCAATGACAATAGATTTTGAATAACGATAATAATAATAATGCATATAATTATAAAAATTAAAACATAATGGATAATAAAGATGAAATTATTATTATTTGGGATTACAAAAGTGGAATACATGTATTACAAAGATTAAAAAAACAACAAATTAAACTCTAATTTTCTTTGAAGGAGTTGAGATCCACGACATAATCATCATCAATTTAATGTCCAAATGAGCGAAATTGTTTAGTTAGTATATCAGCCATCACAATTTTCTTCATAAGGTTTTTGAAAACATATTCGCCAACTTGATCTTTGTAAACGTTAATTTTAACTAATCAATAAAACGCTCGATAGCAGATTCATCATCGAGTACATTAAAAACTTGTTATAATAAATGCAAAGATTTTAATATGAAAATCTACATTTAATTTAATACCTTATTAGTTAAAATGATAAAATATTTTAGTTACGACTTTAAAATATTTATCATATTACGGTTGTATGGCTATATGGGCGACCAGTTTTTAGTTTCATGATGTTGATAAAAAAAATTTATGTAATCAAGCAATATAGATAAATATTTCAAATACGATTGGTTTATTTATAAATTACCACTTAAAATGTAATGATATTTAAACTATAAGGACCAAAAAAATAGAGAAGTATTGAAAGTGCCAATTTCAATAGTTGTGGGTACACATTTTAAAAATTGAAAAAAGATGTAGGAAATAATTTTAACCGTAGGATCTTTATGGTGAAACCAATCTAACGTCTAGATTACTCCGTGGTATCCTCTTTTAATTATATATAAAAGATAAAAGATACTCCCTCCGTCCCAAAATTATTGTCCACCAACAAAAAGCACACAGTTTAATAAAAGTGGAACCATAACAGTTTTCAACCACTCAAATAGAATCTGCACCCACTAAACTCTCTTCTTATTGGTTGAAATGTGAAGTGGACAATTATTTTGGGACGTCCCGAAAAGGAAAGATGGACTATAATTTTGGGACGGAGGTAGTATATTACTAGTACATCTTGTATAGTATACAACTATGCATTGAAATACATAAAAATTGGGTTATAAATTAAAAGTTTTGGACCAGCTATAAGTCTATAACCTCCCTATTTTTCCTTTTGTGGGCATCGAATATGTCATCGGACGACAAATAGGGTTGTGTTGCTTTCTGCTCCAAAAAATGAAGGGTCCTTGATTCCTCCCTCTTTCTCTCTCGTTCCCAAACAAGAAATCACTTCACTACCATCTCATCTGTCATCCCCAATTTCTGTAATTCAGGTTCTCAAATTATCTAACCTAAAAAATTCATCTTTCAATTTCCAACAATAATTAAAAAAAAAAAAAAAAAAAAAAACCTTTCCTTTATACATTTTGCTCATTTCCTCTACCTGGGTTTAATAATATTATCTCTTGCTTGTTTATTTGTGTGTGATTTATATTCTTTTGCTGCGAATGCAAGTGTTAGTAGTAGAATACTTAAATTTTTAGTGTAAATTATGGGAATTTGTGTCCAATTTGTGGTTAATCTTAATCAATTTG
The DNA here is from genome assembly GCA_949592205.1 of Helichrysum umbraculigerum. NCBI lineage: Eukaryota > Viridiplantae > Streptophyta > Magnoliopsida > Asterales > Asteraceae > Helichrysum > Helichrysum umbraculigerum. The sequence goes on from CATIUR010000006.1 coordinate 65,039,160, forward strand.
GTTGCTTTATTAGATCTATGTTAGTAAAATTTAGCTGAATTGGGATATCTTTTATGGGTTATCATGGATTTGAGCTGTTGTTCTTGTGTTTATTTTTTCTACTTGATCTCCTTAAATTAGGGTTTCATAACTTGAATATGATTAGGGGTTTTCTTGTTGGTTCTTTGGATAAGGTTGACTCTGCAATTCTTGTTTTCCATTTTTTTATAATGCAATTTCTTTTAGAAAGTCAAAAATGACCTCCAAATGAATGTCTTATATTCATCTTTCACTTGATAAACTACTTCATTTGGAACATTGAAACTAACCAAGTTTCTAATTTATGTAGTTTATTGAACAGGGACATAGTAAAGATTTTTAATTGTTGATTACAATGTGTCCACCGCTTCTTGGTGTTGAAGAGGAGGAAGGTCAAAGCAAAGTCAACTTGTTGACTTCTTCACCTTCTACAGACAGTGTGTGTGACCTTAAAGAGCGGAACTATATGGGATTATCCGATTGCTCTTCCGTGGGCAGCTCAACAGTCTCACCTTCTTCAAAAGAATTGAATTTAAGTTTGAATATGAAAGCTACTGAACTCAGACTCGGGCTTCCCGGGTCAGGTTCGCCCGAGAGGAGCCCGGAACTTAACTCATTGAGTTCACCAAAACTCGATGAGAAGCAGCTTTTCCCTTTGTTTTCTCCCAAATCTGCTGTTTCACGAACCAAAAGAGGGTTTTGTGATACCGAAGATTCTTTCTCTGAGGTTTGTGTTTTTTTTTTTTTAACCATGAATATTCATATGTGATAATTTACTTGTCTCATGAAAATTGCAATGTAAGCCTCAAATTTAATTATAACCCATGTGCCTCTCATTGCTTTAAAGGGTATGTAGTACGTTTAATATAGTGTTCAATGCAACTTGCACACTATTTCATATGTCACTATTCTGCGTAACAAATATGTATAATATTTTCATCGGTCAGAGGAAGGATATGATTACCGTAAGCCTTAAACATTTTCCATTCAGTAATTAGTTCAATATAAATGCAAGTTACACTTTGACTTTTCAGGCAAAGCATCTTTTCTGAATTTTCAAATTCAATTTTGATGTTGTATACTTGTATTTGGTACAAGACCCAATCTGAGCACTTGCTATGTCTATCGTTCGTAGTTGCCATCAAACTTTTAACTTAGATTTTGGAAATTTATTTGAATTTCCATTCGGATTTTAGTCTTAGTTGGCCTCAAAACTCAAATATAAGGCTTTTTAATATTTAAACCATCAATGATGTGTGTAGGTAGCACTTCGATCAAGTCGTGAGGTTCCTGCTTCAATTCAAGAAAGCCCTTGTATTGCTAACAACACCAAACAAAACTACTCAAATGCTGGAAGTAACCACAATATCGTCCCTACTCCCAAGTAAGTTCTAAAGAATGAAAAAGTTTGACCCTTGGTCAGATTTGATTATTGGTAGATGATTGACCTTTTATTTTTTGGGTACGCCAGGGCACAGGTTGTGGGTTGGCCACCTATAAGATCATCATTTAGGAGAAATTCAATGGGTATCACCACTTCAAAAAACGGAAATGTAGTAGAGCGGAAAGCAGGTGAGCGTGCCCTTTTTGTGAAAGTCAGCATGGATGGTGCACCGTATCTAAGAAAAGTCGACTTGAGAGTGTATTCTGTGTACCAAGAATTGTCTTCCGCACTTGAGAAGATGTTCAGTTGTTTCACAATAGGTTAGCTATTTTTCTATGCATAATTTGTCAATTTGAAGTTGGAAAACAATTTTTTTGACACTAATAGTCAAATATACTCCATGTTGTTGCTATACAGGTAAGTATGGTTCTCATGGGGCTCCTGGCAATGAGAAGCTGAGTGAGACTAAACTGAAGGACTTATTGCACGGATCAGAATACGTTCTTACATACGAGGACAAAGATGGTGATTGGATGCTAGTTGGGGATGTCCCTTGGGAGTAAGATTTAAGCATTTTCTTGATTATATATGCCGCTATTAGTATGATTTCATCTGATTTGATATATGCATGCAGGATGTTTATTAGTACCTGCAAAAGGCTTCGGATAATGAAAAGTTGTGACGCAATTGGTCTAGGTGAGTATCTCTGGTTTCAATTTTTTGCGAAAACTTCGTTACTTACAGTAAACACATTTAATTGATTGTTTGATGCAGCCCCGAGGGCCACGGGACAAAGTTGTAACGGGAACTAGCTAAGTCGTTCTGCACATTATTGTTGCTGTCATCCAACGCTGTAAAGGTCAACAAGTTCCGTTTCAACGGAGAAGCAAAACTAATCGTGAATAGACACTTGTCATATCTGGTTGCTGTGTTTTCTTTTGGCGTATTTTGTTGTTTTAGGAAGCTAATGTTAGGAACTGCTAACTACTTTGAGTTATCTCTTGAGAAAACATTCAAGAAGCTGTTCGTCTATTTGCTGCTTGTTATACGTTGTTTCCACTTGGACTATTAGTATTAGTGGTTAAAACAAGATAGTTCACTAAAGGTGATAGAATGGCAGGTTGGATGGGTTGGGTCATGATTTGAAATAAGTTCTGGTCAAAATGGGTTGGATCAGTTTGGGTTAACCAACAAACATAACTTTTTGAAAATAGTTAATGTATACATTGCTGTTACAAAACTATATCGTTACAATCAGGTGAGGCTCGGGAGGAAAGTACTATAGAAGAAAGTATTAAGGAAGGATTATGGCGCTAACGCAATTTTCATACTCAGATGCATCTTCTTTTCTCTTCATTTTTTTAAGGGTAAATTGACAAAATCGGCATTGAACTGCCACATTTTGTTGCAAGTAAGCAACAAACCCAAAGTATTACTCCGGTACGTAACATACCGGTTGGTTTTGGGTTCGTATCCAGCAAACTAAGAGTTTACCGTTTGAACGTTCAAAAAGCTGACCTGGCAGCCATGTCATTTGCCACGTATACAATTTTTGCTATGTGTCGATTCCAGCTGGCATCCACGTGAGCTGTAATAAAGTGCTTTTAAGAAATTAGAATTTCAAAAATTAGTGCTTTTCACATAAACCGTTCTTGATGTCATCGTCGGATTTTATTTATTCTTACGTGTCTATATTCATGGTTGTTAATGATGTCATCCTCGGAACCACCAGGTCAGAACTAAACACGTTATCCCGATGGTTTGATTTCAATTTGGCAATTTGTGAATCTGAAATCTTGAATGGTAGCTTGATATTCCCCCGGGAAATCGCCGACTCATAGTGGATGGTTTGGTGTACAAAGTTCAATTTTTCAGATGCTTTTAATCCCTAGCTTCAGAATTGGGGTAGCTTTGGAGATGTTGTAGATCATCTTGGCCGACTTGCAGGTCACCGGAATATGAAGTTTGTGCTCGTCGAAGTTGGAACTCGACGTTTGCAGGTCACCGTCGGCGACTATGAACAAATCTGGAGCGTTCCAAGCTATCACCGGAGATATTCACCTCCACTGAGTTATAGTAAATTTAAAGAACCTTAATTTCAAGTTTAGGGTTTGTTGGTAAATTTGGGGTTTGCGATTCTCTTTTTGTATGTGTCTGTCAAGGATATGTTTGAAGGTTTATATGTGAAACTATAACTTAATTAACGATTAGAGGTTTATTTGTGTGTGTTTCAACTAGGAAGATAATAGAGGTTTCTTGCAAGTCACCGGAATCGATCATGGTAGAAGACGTCGGAGGTGTGCCAGAAAATGGTATATGGTTACCATATTGCTTACCCGAACCAGAAACCAACCGGTATGTTGCGTACCGGAGTAATACTTTGGGTTTGTTGCTTACTTGCAACAAAATAAGGCTGTTCGATGCCGATTTTGTCAATTTATCTTTTTTTTTTTTTACAAATCATTTATGCCACGTGTGCATCTTATTTACAGGTCACGTTTAAAATAAAAATAAAAAATAGGTTTAAATAAAGGGTTACCGGGTGAGCCGGTAACTGGTTACCATATTGCTTACCCGAACCCGAAACCAACCGGTATATTGCGTACCGGAGTAATACTTTGGGTTTGTTGCTTACTTGCAACAAAATGTGGCAGTTCGATGCCGATTTTGTCAATTTACCCTTTTTTTAAGTGTCAATATATAAAATTCATGAATGTGTTCTCTACAAAAGCTCCTTCTTACTCTTTCCATTCCCTATTCCTTACAATAATGTTATAAGTAATTTTATATTGAATATAAAAGCAAGTACAAAGGTACAAGCCAGATTATGATTTTGTTGGTACATGTTGGTAAAGTTTGTCTCAGGTGCATGTTTGGTGAGTTGTATTATTGTACTGGATATGATTTTGTGTTGGCGTGGCAGGAGATTTTGATTTTGGTCAAACTTTGTGATTCTTAAAGTTGTGGAAAAGGGTTGATATGAATGTCAGGATCTTGATGCAGAGCTTCCATTATGAAACTGCACCATCAGAATAGTGTGTACCTTCCTCAGTAATAATGGAAGTATGGAATCTTAGGGGGCCTGCTTCTATGTACCATTCACCACCTACATTTTGGATCTCATGCTTTAATATGGTGTAAGATTGGTGAATCAATGAAACAATGAAATTGATGAAATGAGTCAAATGGGTTTTTAGAGAAATAATAAATAAATAAATAAATCTGACATAGTTCAATGCTTATTCAATCACTTTATTAATGAGGAAAATGCTAAGGGTAAAGTTCAAAAAACTGACTATTGTTTTTGTCTTAGAAGAATACTATACTACTATACTAGTATTATAAGAAAAAACGTCAAAGGGTGCGTTTGGTTTGACATTAGGAGTCACTATATCAGATTGATTGATAGCTGATCGGTAGGTAATGATTATGAATTACAAAACCCACCACCTATGATAGGTATGGATCTTTCGGTTTGATTCCCCTTTGTTTATTCATAAGTTAGCAGCCAACATTTTCAATGGGAATCAATTTGATTCCCATTAGGTTATTCCCATCCCTCAGACCCAAGAACAAACACACCATCCTACATACTCTAACTTTATAATTTTCTAATTTATATGAACAAAAACGGTATAAACACACCCATTAATTGGTGTCAAGAACATTTGTTGACAAATTAAATGAGTCAAAATTCAAAGGTATTAATACCAATAATATATTCACTCAGAAATAAGACCTGAAACCTGAATTTCATTTGAAGGACAGGTGGTGGGGACAAATGTACAATTTGCTTTTGGATCCTGTGGTGTTACCTTTCATAGAGCTAGAATGACTAAATCCAGACCAATGCAGCTTTGGGGACCTGTATTTAAAAGATTAAAGTAATATAGTATTCTGGGTTTAGTCATTCTTGCTCTGTAGAAACATGGGGCTCACAAATTTTATTTTTGGCATATGTAAATATATAAGTACTCCCTCCGTCCCATATTAATAGTCCAGTATTCCATTTTGGACTGTCCCAAATTAATTATCCACCTCCATAAATGGATAAAAATGATGAGATAAAATCCTTTTACACCCTTACTTTATATATGTAGGACAAAAAAGTAGGTAAAAAGTAAAGGGTAAAACTGTAATCTTATCAAAAAGTAAGAGGGAAGTTAATGTTTTCTTAAACTGCGTGTTTTTTGTCTGGGGACAATTAAATTGGGACGGAGGGAGTACATGGTTTCAAGTGTTGCAATGGCCCCATGAATCCGCATCATGAATCTGCAATCGGGCCAGATGTAAATTTAATAATGTGAGTCTCTTTTTTCTGTTAACACAAAATAATAAATAATGACACTTATAATTATTTGTGTATTCTGGTAGATAAAATCTTAAATGATGGTACTTGATCTATATTTTTATGTTACGCTGAAAAGTGATTTTTTTTTTTTTTACCAAGTTGTAGGATTATATGGTGTTTGGATTTCGAGTCTAAAGATTTGGAATTGGGTATAGCCGTATAGGAATGAAAACAAGGTGTTGTTTTATTAGTATAGGTTTGAATTTTGAGTTTATAAAATATGGGTTTTGGAAAACCCATCCAACCTGATGGGTTTTTATCGAAAAGACCTTTTTTAATTAGTCGTCATTACAATAAACCTTTTTCTTCCTTTCAGAAAATGAAAAATTGAGTACCCGAAATAAGAAATTTGATACATTTATATACCACTTTTCACGCTACAGGAGTCCATTGATGAGAAGGGGCCAAGGTGTTCTACCTATTATTGGATTTGAACCAATGACTCCCACCATATGAAAAGAGTATTCTAAACGCCAACTTAAGTAGGTTAACCTTCACAATTAAAATCAAAAGAGACTCTTCCCATTGATGGATAATAAATACTCCTCATATTACTTAGAAGCAATACCAATCAAAATGATCTTGGATCGTGTAATAACTCATCTTGACAAAAAATTATCTACATAATAATATATGTATTAGAAGAAAAATACTCACATTTTCATTTCAGTTTGTTGCAACAGAAAAATATTCACTTTCAAAAGAAAGTGATCAAATTTACATCTTCACTTTTTCTAGTACTTTTTTTTCATAAAGTCTATACCCTAAATGGGTAAAATAGACATTCAAATATAAATTATACTTCATCTAAAACCGTTCTCGATGGACGTTTTGGAACGTAGGGAATATCATTTAGCTAAAAGAACTTTATTTATTATTTACGGTGCGGTTCAAATGGGAATGAAATTTTTTGTGAGAATGAAGGAACCAACCAGGACGCGTCATGTGTCACAAAACACACTTTCCCCTACGTTTTTTAAACTTAAATATCTCCCAAACGGTAAATCGAAAAATCATAAAAATTGCACTTTAAAATTCACCGTTTTATTCTCTTCGGGCCTGCTCCCGAGATTTTGATCGAAAGAATAGAATAGAAGGGGATATATAATGATAGAAAAGAAAAGAAGATGAAAAACATTTTTGCGTTCCGGGTTAGAAAGAAAAGAATTGAAATTTATATGTTTCGTGTTCCCGAGTTGGAGAGAAATGGAAGGAAGTAACATTTTATAGCTTGTATAATCTTTCATCCTTCCAAATCTTCCCAACTTTGGAGAGAAAGTTTGGAGAGAAAAGAAGGTTGAATCTTCCTCCCACTTCTCTTCTCTCCATAAACAAAACTCGGGAACACAATGTAATTTTTATTCTTTCCACTTCTCTTCTTTTCTTTCAGAAAAACAACTCGGGAGCAGGCTCTTCGATTAGAGATGTGACAAGATATACTTTCGACGAACTTTTAATTTTTTTTGGGTTTTACAAATTGTACAAAATTTATAAACGCATGTGTTACTAGCTGGTATCATGTGTTACTCGCTAGTATCATATATGTTACTAGCCTCTAGCCTGTATCACATGTGTTACTAGCTTGTAACACATGTGTTACGCCGATAACACATGTGTTATCAGCTTCTAACACATGTGTTACTCGTTTTCAAAACTCACCAAAAAACGAAAAAAGAAATTCATCGAAAATATACCTTGTCACATCTCTAATCGAAGAGAAAAAAACGAAGATTTATATGGTGCAATTTTTGTGATATTTCGACTTATCGTTTGAGAGATATTTAATTTTTTAAAAATGTGGAGAAAGTGAATTTAGTGACACGTAGCACATTCTTATCGGTTCCTTCATTTTCACATAAAGTTGTTGTACTCATTTGAACCTTGCTCTATTTACATATATCAAATTACATTGCCAAGTCCATCTTTAAAGATAAAATGACCAAATCCATACTGATCAATGCTACATGCATTAGAGCAGTGAGAGTGGCCATTTGACCCTTTTGAAAAAAGTTTGACACACCAACACAGTATCATTTTCATACTGAAACTCACCAAAATCGGGTTCACATTCAAACATATTTTACCGTTGAAGTTATTATCATAATCATACAAAAAACCAAAACCGGACCATTAAAAATAGTAGCAACAACATTGCTCCTACAACACTATAGACCACATCGAAGATGAAGTGGTCACGCTAGTGTGGTAGGCCAACCACACTGGACTCTTGGCTTATATACTTTTATAGATGGCCATCACCTAAACATCATTAGGCTAGTATAGCTGAATACAAAACAAAAAACTGATATCACTGTCGAAGAAAATTTTCCCTTTTAGAACAAAATATGATTATGGGAAAAGTGCAATTTTGGAAACTATAAATGATTGTTTTATTTCTTTAATAACCATTATATTATATTATTTTAACAAGTGCAATTCTAGAGATTTATGCACTACAAAAACACTTGGACACCTTTCGACTTGTTTTCCAGAAAAATAAAATTTGCTTGACTCGTTAGAGATAAAACATAGCCCACATTGACCTTATTCAGTTTTTCGTAAGTAAAAGAGTCAGAAATCGCCACCTCCATGTTTAGCATCATCAATCCACAAGAACAAGAGGAGACTACTTAAACACGACTCTATATATTTTAACCTTTTGTTTCAAGTTTATGCATCAGGACCATATTGCACAGTTGGGACACGATACTTATTTTTTGTTCAGCCAAACCACAACTCAGAACAGAAAACTGTAACTTTATCATCTTTTAAAAGAAAAAAGACCAAATAACATACTACGGCTCACTGGTTGAAACAGCATCATCTTTATGCTTAATGATGCCAGAATCCACGAGAATCGGTATTTCTGCTGCAAGCCATGGTGCAAGTCCCAAACAAAGAGCATGTGCTATACCAAACCTAGGGCTGCAATACAGAAACATTTCCACTAAATTATTACTCAAATTTAAAGAACAAAAGCACTACAATACCATGGACGCGTAGCTAACAGTGGTCAAATGGCTAGTTCAGGAGTTCAAAAAAGTGGGGCGAAACTAGTAATGAACTAATGATACATAAATGGTTAGTGTGTTAGACAAGACTACCAAAACCATATTATTCTAATAATAATCAAAAAATTTTTTTTTTTTTTTTTTTTTTTTTTTTAGGTTTTGTGCATTGAAATACACTTAGACAACCCTCGACCTGTTTGACCTACTGGCCCATCTCCAATGAAACTAATTTTATTAGTCTGTTACTGTCGTTAGAGATAATACCTAACCCGAATCGACCATTCATAATAAACATGGATCAGAATAGCCACTATATTGTAAAGATAAGTCGCTAAGATATGAAAGTAGCCAAGTGCATCTCAAATTCTCAATGATACACGAAATATGTCCAAGTTGGTAAAGATTGTGTTCCGTATTTTTTTATTCATCTTAATAAATTTCATAAAAGATAATAGGAAACAGATTATAAATAGTTTGCGAGCTTGGACACTTAAAATTACTCCGTATCAGTTATGAGTTATGGCTGACAACTTATCAAATATTTAAAGCACTTCATTCCAACCATTTAATATACACACCCCAAGAAAAGTATTCCTCAACAACTTGGATGCTCATATCCATATCTACGTAAACCCTACTCAACTGAAGCGGGATCCTACAGATCTCGTTTCAAATAACTTTAATTCACGAATTTGGATGACGACAATATTAATCTATCATGAAAGTAGATGTGTATGAAACTGGCCACCAATGCTGGATGACGACAATAATAGAAACTTGTCACAACGAGCCTGTAATATGTCTCAATTACTTTGTTATTTTTCTACACTTGCTTAGATAACATCACTAAATAACTGGGAAAGAAAACGTTGATAGTTGATGTCATCAACCAACTGTAGGTAAGAGAGATACGACTTGTTTTGTTCTTAGTGGGAAAAATCATTCCTTTGTTGGGTTTGGGATCGACTTCTTATTGAATGTGATTTCTATATAGGAACATACACTTTACTTATTCCATCATGATTAAGTAGAATTCTCAGGAGACGTGAATTGATGGGAATTACTTACGAGTTTTTGGCCCATAGTGGCTTGAAATGCACGGTCAAGCAAATTTTCCCTCCTCTATACATCTGCAACCAGAAAATAAACAACTACTTCGTAAATACCAAGCAATAACTTCATTTTGTAGACAGCGGCTAGTACATAAGATCAACTAATATGAGACATACTTTCCATCTTTTTAACAAATACGAACTTCAAGCTCAGCATGACTCCATTATTTACTACCTTAAAAGTTGGAAATAAAAAAGATATGGTGTACTGCATTCCCATGGGAGTGTTATGATTTTATACATCAGCCAGCAAGAAGCAATTGTTAGTTCAAATACCTATTGTAGTCGAAACAGCAAGATTTCGTTGTTAAATAGGTATGTCTAGCATTCTTTTAACCATATACAGCCTTTCACTCGAATATGTATATTTAAGAAAGCATTTCTGAGCACGGATACGTAATTCGCAATTAAATTGCAGTTTCACTAGTTCAAAATTTGAATTAATTTTGCTAGAATGCTGATATTAAAACCCATATAGAAAACTTCAGAAATAGCAAATAATCCATAATATTCTCAAAAAGTAATCCTGTCACTTAATTCGAAATAAAGATAACACGTAGAATTTATCATATCATTCACTGGATCATTTTCATTGTAATTATTTACTCTATTCACTATAACATCTTCATTTCTAAAGGAAAAAACATGTAGAATCAGCAACTTAAAGTTGAAATCAGTCCTGCAACAACTAATAATCAGTGTTTTCCTGCTGAGTTATAAACAGCCAAAATTATCCAAACAGGGAGCGTGTATCTCATATATATCAAAGTGTTCAGAGTTTATATGTCACAGATACTTTGATGGATGATCAAAAGTCAAAACCACAAGATATGTTGTTTATTTTGGTATATGTGTCATTCTTTTGACCAAAACACAGTTTTTTCACTTGGGTATGCACTATTTAAGGAAGCACTTTGGAGCAGTTTACGTAGTTTGCAATCGAATCACAACCCAATAATTCAAAACATTACAACCCAATAATTCAAAACATAAACCAATTTTGCTCCAATTATACGACTCGTAACTGAAGTTTTTATTATACCTGAAGTCCATAATCCTACTATTCAGCATGAAATTCTATTTACCCTAAGGAGGTATTGCAAAATTAAAAAGAGAAATCCGCATCATTTTACTACATTCTATGTTCTTTTGATCGCACTTCGTGCACTTCGTTTCTCCTTATTGGACTCACGAATAACATCTTCATCATGAAATGAAATTCCTTAGAAAACAAACTGAACCTAGCAACGTGTAAAATCCATGCCAGCTTAAAGTTGAAACCTTAATGCTAGCAATCTAACATTTTCTTCATAGAATCACTAACAACAAAATCCATCTAACACACACTCAAATACTCAATCTTACAATAACATACAACAACATTATTAAAGAAAAAAAATCATGAAATCAAGAGAATATTGCCACGAATGGTAACCAAAGATCCCAAATTTGGCACGTGTGGCACAAGTAATTTTCTCTTGTGATTCAACTTTTTTACAATCATTGATAAATATAAGCAAAATAAAACTAAATTACGTGGGTGTTTGGGGGGGCTCTTTTTTAAGCTTATTAGCTTATTTTTATATGAATAAGCTTCCATCCAGTGTTTGTGTGAGCTTATTTGTTGAGCTTATATGCCCAGCCCCACATTACATGGAGATGAAAATAAGCTAAGATTTTCTAGCTGGGCTTAATTTTTTTGCTTATTAGCTTATTTGCTTATTACAACACAATAAGCTCATGTTATTGTGTTTGGATAAGCTTATTTGCTTAGCTTATTTGGTTCTTTGTGAGGGAGATTTCATAAGCTTGAATAAGCCTCATTTTTCTAGCTTATTTGCTTATAAGCAATAAGCCATAAGCAACAAAAATAAGCTCCCCCAAACACCCCCTTATTTGCTCATAAGCAAATAAGCAATAAGCTACATCAAAAATTAATCTTTCACTCCTTTACCTGTGTCAAAATTCAATCTTAACTCATAAGCATGTCAAAACTGAAAATTACTCATAACTACATAGTCAAAATTATATCTTTATCCACCTTTTACAATTCTAGGTAAATTCCCCTATACTTGATCACTAAACATATATATAAAAATCATCAATTCATACAAACCATATAAGTCTTACATCAATTCAAGAAAATGTAAGCTACTTCAAAACCTAAAAACAATAATTACAGATTATCATAATTCTGATAAAACTAGGGCTTTTTTTAACAAACCTTATGAGTCTTGCCATCAAGTTGTGGCAATTCAAGTTCAGGAGCAGTAGCAGGGTAAGTAACTGGAATATCAAACTGCAGATCAAATTCATATTTATGCAAATTATGCACATACCAACACTTTCCAGTCCACCTTGTTCCTTCTGGGTTTGCAGCTGAAATGCGAAACCAATCGTTATCTTTAGATTTGTTCATTGATGTGTATGCGATCAATGCTTTGTATTCTTCCTTCAGGCGTTGTGTCCAAACGGCGCCGTCTCGTGGACCGGCTTTGACTGTTAACAGAGGGATTTGGGTTAATGTTGACTTTGTTGTTGGATCCCATCCCTCCATTGTTTCTTAATTTTGGAGCCCTAACCCTAGAGAAAGAAAGTTAAGGAGGAGGATGATGATGATGAATCGGTTCTTCTTTGCTTAAGAATAAAACCCAAGTAAAAATTTTCTAAAAATTATTTTATTATTATTATTATCGAGTTAGGTTAAAAAATGTATGGAAGATCGAAAAAGAATACGTAAATGCATCTCACCTGCCCCATTTCATCAAGGGTGGAGGGCTATTTTCTAGGGGTGTTCAAAAATATCCGTATCCGAATCCGAAATCCGAATATCCAAAAATCCGATCCGAAATTATCCGAAAATTCGGATACCCGAAATTTCGGATATCCGAATTTTCGGATTCGGATTCGGATAGCAATTTATAGAAATTTCGGATATTCGGATACCCGAAATATCCGAAAAAGTATTACATCTAATAGTTTTAGGATGCTTTAGTGGGTTTTGTCAGTCATGTAAACAATGAATGGGACAAAAGCTTTCACATTTATGGTCCCCAATGCATTAAAAAGTCAAAAGGACAAAAGCTTTTCACTATTTATGTTCCCAATATCTTCATAAAAAATACATCTAATAAGTTTCATAATTTTTTCAAACACCTAATCTTCTCACTTCTACCTCACGAGCTAAACTCTTCCCATGAATCTCAGATTCAAACAAAATTTTCATCCATCCATTTAAAGAAAAATCATTATAAAAAATCTGTAAACCTTATCTATGTACCACTACCACCCCACCATCGCCCCAACACCCAGCCACACCACCATCGGTCCATCGTCACACCACCACCAGTCCACCACAGTCACATCACCACCAGGATTCCAATATCACCACCGAACCACCACTGCCATCACACCATCTTACCTTTCCAACAGTCTCAACACCTCTTTCAACAAACCAACATTAGTACCATCGAATTTAAATAGCAATTCTCATCTTTCTCTATTTTTCGGATATTTCGGATTATCCGGTATCCGAATCCGAAAATTTCGGATATCCGAAATTCGGATACGGATTTCGGATACCATAATTCACTATCCGAATTTTCGGATATCCGAAATTCGGATATCCGAATTTTCGGATATCCGACTTTGAACACCCCTACTATTTTCCACGTTTAACACTTCCTCATTTAATTTAATTTTAATTAAATAATACAGCAAATAACCAATGTTTAAAAAACCGGTTTTCAAGTTGAATCGTTTGAGGTCCCGGTTCCGGTTCAACCGGTCCAATCGCCGGTTGAACCGGTTTAACGAATTTGGATAGCCGTTTGATGGATTTTTAATATACAGAGACTCAGACTAGAACTTTAGTTTTCTTTTCATTTCACAAAGTCAAAGAAATGAAATGGGTCTTAAAAATGAAATTCAGAGAAATGAAATTGACCGAGAAATGTAACGAATTGCCTTGTTTGGTAATGTCAGAAAAATTAAGCTAAGAAATTACAAGAATACAATTGCACTTTTTGGTAGCAAAACCAGAGAAATGGAGTTTGCTTTTTAATTACTAGAATGATGTCGAGTTTTCCCCGTCTCTGTTTACATAATCATAAGTAACAAAACCAAAATTCAATGACATGATGAGTTTTAACATTCATTCACATAATAAAATAGATTTAGCAAACATAAGCTTGAGTTAACCCAACATTAAAACTAACGATACATTATAGTTCTCAAGAACCAAATGTTGGACATACGAGGTTTCTTCAACCTCTTTACTCTTGACTTCGTTTAAGATTCCGCCTAAAATTCTGATTTCAAAAGACTTTATATAAGTGCCTGAAAGTGGCTTGCTTTAACCGGGTATCCGCATTCTACTTAAAAGCCGAAACATACCACTGGATCTGCACTCGACCCACACAAACCACTCTAGCTAGTTAACTTTGACATGCTTAAAATGCAAAACAGATCCAGCCTGCATAGACCAATCGACCTGCACTTGAAGAAACACGACAATTAAACACACATTAACTCAAAATGCAAGATACATTTGTTTATAACTAGGTATAGATTATTTGGCCCACACATATGCAAAGACGATTCCATACACAGTTGATAAACAAAGCAAATACAAATCATATTATACACATCATCTTATGCACTCCATGTTGTTAGTAGAAATAATTCGGGTTATATAACGGTCATACGAGTATACAAGCAGTTACATTTGATGTTTACAGCAACAAGATGATTCTACTGCGGGAAGCTCGTAATTTACTTGAAACATGTTACTCGAATTGTATAAAACGAACATCTTTGTGGTAGGAGCTGTTAAAAGTCAAAATGATTGACTTTGAAAACATCACTTTGAATCTGTGGTCTAACTATCTATCTATATTATATATTAAAGGGCAGTTTAGGCTGATGTCATGCTGCTGACTTGGCCCAATCTTAAGCCGACTTGTTGATGATGTGGCATAGCTGAGAATCAAGGAATTTTCTCCTTTTTTTGAGTTTTTTTTAATTTGATAATTATTTGGTTTAATTTGTTTAATGTTTAATTTCTAGACATGCAAGCATTGAGCCGTCCATTACCTTGAAAATATGAACATTTGCACGCTTTTATTTTGATTGGTCCTTCACCACCCCCCACTTCACGCCTTTTCTTGTACGCCTCCTCCTTCACGCCTTTTCTTTTCTCTGCTAATTCCTCATCTTCTTCTCCTACTTTCTTCATCTTCTTCCATCTTCGTCATATCGAATTCGACCAAAACCTCATAGTCCCATCTCTTTAAGAAAGTTTTACACTTTTTTCCACCTCTTCAACCTCACTTCCAATTTCTAGGGTTTCATTAGGGTTTTTATTCTCTCTCGCCATGGGTAACAATAAGAAAGAGCAGCTAGACATGTCAGATCTCGGTGCTTCCTTACCGGCCGCCGGCGCCGGTACCTTCACTTTCTGTCATAAACTACCGTCGATTACTCTGTTATTTTCGTTCTTTTTGTAGCTCTTAGTGCTGAGGATCGTGCTGGCCTTTTAAACGCCTTTAAGGTATTTATCGTTAGTTACATACAGATGATTATTATGATGATGATGATGATCGATATTACTTCATTGATTTTTATTTTTTAATATGTATCTTATGGATGATTTAATAGAATAAACTTCAAAACTTAGCTGGAGAACACTTTGATGTACTTGAGAATTTGACTCCAACAGTCAGGGAATGACTTGAGGTTTTAAGAGACATTCAGGAAAAGGAGATTATTTGCTTATTATCATTAATTAATTGCATATTTCAGATGATATGTGGTACATTGATAATGTCTTTTTATGTGTGCAGTGGGAATAAATTTTATTAATATTGATAAGTGGATATGTGGTAGTCTGAGTTATGTAGTTTTGTAATTTTCATTATATAAACAGGTACCTTTGATACATTTTCTTAAATTTCATTGATGTGATACATTTCCTTAAATTTCATTGAGGTTTCATATTGTTCATTGTTTTCTACATTTTCAGTAGGATTCATCATTGGTGCAATAAAAGTTCTTATTACACTCAAGATCCAAACAAGTCTTGGCCAAGAGTCTCAAAGTGGTTAATATGCACAGAGAAGACGCATAGAGGATTATATGAATGAACTAAAAGTCCCACAGTAAGAGGGGGCAGAGCGTTATTCTCAAAAGCTTTAAGGACAGGATACTTCTGGCCTACAATGAAGAAGGATTTCATGGATTTTGCTCGCAAATGTGATGCTTGTCAAAGACACGGGAACATCCATCATCAGCCAGCGGAACCTATGCATCCAATTATCTCACCATGGCCGTTTATGAAATGGGGAATGGATATTGTTGGAAAACTACCTGTTGCTCCAGGAGGAAAAGTGTTTATGCTTGCAATGACGGATTATTTCTCAAAATGGATTGAAGCTGAAGCATTTGTTCAAGTGAAGGAAAAGGATGTTATTTCATTCATCAAGAGAAATATCCTCATAAGGTTTGGGATCCCGGCAGAAATAGTATGTGACAATGGATCTCAATTTATTGGAAGAAGAACGACCAAGTTTTGTGAAAATTGGGGAATCAAAATGATAACTTCAACACCAGTCCATCCTCAAGCTAATGGACAAGCGGAGTCTAGCAACAAGATCATAATCAATAATCTTAAGAAGAGGCTAGATGCTAAGAAAGGGAGATGGGCTGAAGAGTTACCTTTTGTTTTATGGGCTGATAGGACCACAGAAAAGGAGGCAACTAAGCAAACTCCTTTTGCTTAGGTGTTTGGATCTGAGGCTGTGATCCCGACAGAAATGGTGATCCCAACGGCAAGATCCCGGATGCAGACTTTGGAAGCAAACTAGGAAGCATTGGTTCAGGATCTAGACACTGTGGATGTATTAAGGGATCGTGCTAAATTCAGGATTGCAGCATACCAACAGAGGATTTCAAGATCCTACAACAAAAATGTTAGGATAAGAAGGTTTTGAGTAGGAGATTTGGTATTGAGAAAAGTATTTCAAAATACTAAGAATCCTGCGGAAGGAAAGCTAGCACCAAAGTGGGAAGGTCCGTACTTGATAGATTCGGATGCTGGAAAGGGGGCATACTGGTTGGCCAATATGGATGGAGAATTACTTCCAAGATCCTGGAATGCCATTCATTTGAAACTCTATCATGTGTAAGTTGAATATTTCTGTTCAACATATAAGGTATTTCTATGATCCTAAACTTTTCATTGATTTTATTCTTTAATATATATATATATATATATATATATATATATATATATATATATATATATATGTGTGTGTGTGTGTGTGTGTGTGTGTGTGTGTGTGTGTGTGTGTGTGTGTGTGTGTGTGTGTATGTGTGTATTATGATCATATATTAATATATGCATGAAAGTTTTTCATTATTATTACTATTCTCAATGAATACTGTACTGACTTAAGCATCGGAGGGGTGCTAAGCTAACTAACACCCACCTTTACCCAAGATTTTGTATTTGCTGTAGTTCATGCATTTAAGGATCATGGAATGAAGATTAGGGGTTGGCCACCTCTCCTCCGTTAAGGATCCCAGCGATTCTCTAAGGTTTAGAGGTTTCCGTACGGATAAACACCTCTCTACGAAAAGGGTTATGACACCTCGCCGGGTGCGCACGATGTTTGATTATAGTGCCATGGTTAGGGAATCGGTGATGCCTCTGGTACCCGACAACTTCATTTCCGTTGGCCTATAGATCAAGCGCTAACGAATGTCGATACTGATGTGCACTATACGTATCGATCTAAGGTTTGTGCCGTTTTCACGTCACTCTAAGGTTTGTAATGTTTTCACATTACCAATTGGTTAGGCATTTTCATGTCTCAAATGGCGTAGCCCAAGAATCAAACGGTTTGTAATGTTTTCACATTACCTAATGGTTTGGCATTTACATGTCACTTTTATAGTTTTCATAAACTATCCAATGGTTATAATGTATTCACATTATCAAAATTTTCATTGGTTAAGCCTAATAAATAACTTTATTAGCTCTAATGTTTTCATGATTATCAAAAGCTGTTTCGATCTAAGGATCGCAAAATCTTTTTAAGATCACAACATTTTTCAAAAAACAAATTGTTTTCACAATTATTTGACAAATTATTAACATTTATATGTTACAGGAATTACTCTTTGGGAGTTCCTCATTATCGGCAGTTTATTTTAGGATCTTGAAATCTCAGGATCCTAAATTCCGGTTTATATGAAATACGATTAAGGATCCTTGAATCTAAGGATCCCTATCCTTTTGTTATTTCAGATCCAGTTAAGGATCCTTGAAGCCTGTAATGTTGAGAAAATCTTCTCATTATCCTGGAAGTATTCTGAGGGAATCTCCTCAGGATTCTGTTTCTAAGCAAATATATATATATATGTATACTAAGGGAATCTCCTCAGTATCCTGAAGACACAAGATGTAGATAGTATCCTAATATTATTAGCAGCAAAAGATCTAAGGATTGTACAATCCTAAGATTAAAGTTCAAAAGAAGTGCAGAAGATAAAATTGTCTTGTGGCCTACATAAACCACAGTTATACACAACCATGATTAACCATACCAGGTCAATCTCTCCCCAAATAATTGTTTGTTACAGACACAACCCAAAAGGAACAAGTAAACATCAAAATAAAAGACGGGCTCCGGCTAATTAAATGCCATCCTCGCCCGAGGATCCTTCGCTGTCAATTGAGTCATCTGCAGGTGCAACGTCTTCAACGAACTTAGAAGTGGATGCCTCTCCTCTGCCTGGGATGTCGATGATCTTTATTGAGGGTGCCTTAGTTGCGCTTCTTTTAGGGATCTTAGATCCCCCTAGACCAATGAAGTATGGATTTGAGGGGAAATCGTCTTTCATTCTTGCTAGTTTGTCTTTCCAACCCTTGATATCCCACAGGCTAGTGTCTAGCCCGTTTTCGGCAGCTTCTGTGGCCATATGAATCTTGGATTCTTACACGGCGATAACGGCATCTCTTTTCATCTCTTCCAGAAGATTGTTGTTTGTATTGGATCCTTCTTCACGACCGGATTTGTCGGCAAGCTTGACTTTGAGCCCCTCGATTTTTCGCTTGACTTTCTCCAATTCGAGAGTTCTCTTGTTGAGAGCGAATGTCAGAGCGTTTACCGTTTCGACTTTATCGGTGTATTCTTCTATCATCACATCTGCAGCCTGATGAAGGAATTAATATTGGGTTTTTCTTTATTTAAAAGGAACTAAGAGGAAGGGGCCTTACTATCAGAAGATTTGAAGATGGATTGTTGATATCGTATAAATCTTCAATTTTTCTCTTTTTGGAGAGAAAGTGTGTTGGGAAAGGTTTAGAACTGGAAGCTCCGATTTTGGTTGCCTCTTTTCGAGATGGAATCTCTGAATCAATATCGGATAAACTGAAATGCACTAAAAGAATGTAAAAAAATTTAGAACAAAGAAGAAAGAAAATGTAAACAGGGAAGAAGGGAAGGAAAGAAAGATACATGACATGGTTGATCTTTTGTGATTGCTACGATTGCTCTTGTTGAAAATTGGGAGTGGAATTAGGTTACGGAGTACTTATGGGCCGAAATGACGAAAAAGAAGGATGAGAGATAACAGGATTTCAGTGATATGGTGATGACGGTTTGATGTGATAAGGGTTTAAATGTTATCATTACTGTTTGGACGCAGCCTCCGATACACGCAAAATATCTCACCTAACACGATTTGAGCTGTTGTCTTGAGAAATTATAACGTTTTAGGATCCTTAAAAACGTTACAACTTCGGGGGCAATTGTTGTGGGTAGATTTTTACTAACCTTTGCAGGATCCTAATTAGCATCATATGTACGTCTTGCAGGTATGAAAGTCGTTTATATTTTATATTCATATCTCAGGATAATGATGGTTTTTAAGCCTGTTTTCAGGATCACGGATACAGGTAAGGATCCTGGATATATTGTTATTATTTATCTTGCAGGATCCTATTCAGGATATATTTATCTAACACAATTATGCAGGATTCTGGACCAGGAAGATATTTGTTTAAGGATCCTATGATCAATCTCGGAGTACACATAGATCAGGATCCTGGACTTATCTTAGTTAAGGATCTTGAACTATATAACACGTTTATTTTTTGAGTATTGACCAGGTATTGGGAGGACGCGTCGACTGAACTGTACTCCTGATTATGTGGCAAGCTCTTGATACGATTTTATGAAGACTAAGTTGCCAGCACGTGTAAAATGAAGATTAAAGAGACGTTGGGAGTCTTCATCATTCCTCGGAGGATCCCTGATTTCTCGGAATTATTGTTATACACTCTTAGTATTTAAACGAGGCTCGGATGATCATTTAGGTTAACGAATACTTGCTATTTTCACCTGTAAACACTCACACACTCTGCTATCATTCTCGTTCACGATCAATACTTAGCTAAAATCACACCCAAATTCACTTAGCCGATCATCCTTGCGCTCTTAGTTTGTAATCATTTACTTTCATTTTAATAAGATTAACAAAGGCAATGATCGTTTGATCCTTCCCGAGGTTTTGTGCCGGCGATCAACCTTGATCAAGGGATTTCCTCGTATATCATCGTGTCGTTTTTGCTTATTTGTCATTAATTTTGCTTTAATTACATTTTACTTACATTTCTATCATCAAATAGCAATTATCCTTAATCTGCTCTTAACTTTTGATATTAACTCGTTTGTTCAACAAGGATCTACGTATTTAACACAAAAATATTTTCTTAGTAATAGAGATAATCGTGTTTCTACGTAATTATCTTGAGAGTAATTTTTACACCAGACCTCACAAACTAATTTTGATCACTTAATTGCTTTTAGTAAATTTTGACCAAAACAGGAAGGTCATCGTGCCAATCAGTGTTCGGAGGCTAAGAGACAGGGTTTTGGGTTGGTTGTTAGTTCGTCATCTTCCGTTCAGAAACAGAAGAATCTGCCATCTGCAGTTAGTAGGGCTTTTCAAATGACAGTGGATGAAGCTGTTCACACAAATGATGTTATCACTGGTACTTTTCTTGTAAACTCTATACCAGCACGTGTTTTGTTTGATTCAGGTGCAAATTGTTCTTTTGTATCTGTGTGTTTCTGTGATAAGTTGAAAATGATGCCTACTGTGATTACAAACCCTGTTGAAGTAAAAATAGCTAGTGGCAAATCAGTTTCTGTTACCACCTCGGTAATTGGAGCTAGTATTATGATAGATGGCCATACTTTCCCAATTTCCTTTCTGTTGATGCCGATTGCTAGTTTCGATGTGATTATTGGCATGGATTGGTTAAGTCAGTGTAAAGCAAGCATAGATTGCCACAATAAGCTGATTAGAATCCCAATTTCTGAAGAGTCATATGTAGTGGCTCGAGGAGAACGAGATAGTGGGTGTATACCATTGATTAGTATGATGAAAGCTAGGAAATCTTTGTCCAAAGGCTGTGAATCGTACCTAGCTTATGTGATTGATACTAAAGTAGAAAAGAAATCTCTTTCTGATGTCCCGGTTGTTTCTGAATATCCGGAAGTGTTCCCTGATGAATTACCTGGATTACCACCAGTTAGTGAAGTAGAATATCAGATTGATCTTGTTCCTGGCTCGTCACCTGTAGCCAAAGCTCCCTATAGATTAGCTCCATCTGAAATGCGTGAAATGATGAATCAGATACAGGAGTTGTTGGATAAAGGGTTCATTAGACCTAGTTCTTCTCCTTGGGGTGCACCAGTTTTGTTTGTGAAAAAGAAGGATGGGTCTTTTTGAATGTGCATTGATTATAGGGAATTGAATAAACGAACGGTAAAGAATAAATATCCACTGCCTCTCATAGATGATTTGTTTGATCAGTTGCAGGGATCTTCGTTTTATTCTAAAATTGATTTAAAATCTGGTTATCATCAAGTTCGTGTTTGTGAACGGGATATTCCTAAAACTGCATTTCGTACCAGGTATGGTCATTTTGAATTCCTGGTTATGCCTTTTGGTTTGACAAATGCTCCAGCAATTTTTATGGATTTGATGAACCGTGTATGTCGACCTTTTCTTGATAAATTTGTGATTGTGTTTATCGATGATATATTAGTATACTCTAAATTCGAATCAGATTATGGAATGCATTTGAGGTTAGTATTGGAAACCTTGAAAAGAGAACAATTGTATGCAAAGTTTTCTAAATGTGAATTCTGGATTCGGGAGGTACAATTTTTGGGCCATATTATTTGTAATGATGGTGTTAAAGTTGATCCTACGAAAATTGAAGCTGTAATGAATTGGAAAGCTCCAAAATCTGCTTCAGAAATAAAAAGTTTTCTTGGTTTGGCGGGTTATTACCGGAAGTTCATAAAGGACTTTTCTAAAATTGCCGGTTCATTGACTAAATTGACCCGTAAGGATGAAAAATTTGTTTGGACTGAACAACAGGAAACAGCTTTTCAGATTTTGAAACAGTTGTTATGTCAAGCTCCTGTGTTAGCATTGCCGGATGGGTCCGATGATTTTCTTGTTTACTGTGATGCATCGATTGCTGGTTTGGGTTGTGTTTTGATGCAGCGAGACCGTGTTATTGCTTATGCTTCTCGTCAGCTCAAACCTCATGAAAGGAATTATCCTACCCATGATTTAGAGCTTCCAGCTGTTGTATTTGCTTTGAAAATCTGGAGGCACTACTTGTATGGTACCAAGTGTGTTATTTGTACAGATCACAAGAGTCTTCAGTATATGTTTTCACAGAAAGAGTTGAATATGCGTCAGAGGCGATGGTCAGAACTAATCAAAGATTATGATTGTGAAATTAAATACCATCCAGGGAAAGCCAATTTGGTTGCTGATGCTTTAAGTCGCAAGGTAACTTCTGATCGAGTTTGCTTTATGCGTTTAGAAGTTTCTTCTGATTTGGTGGGTCAGATAAAAGCTGCATAGTTGGAGGCTTTGTTAGATCATAATTTGAAATCTGAATTTATGCTGAATCGAAAGGAATTGTTATTAGATGATTTGAGAGGATTAAAAACCTTTCAGTCTCGTGTTTGGATTCCTTTGTTTGGTGGTCTTCGGGATGTTATTCTGAATGAAGCCCATAAGTCCAAATTATCTGTACATCCTGGAAGTACGAAAATGTATAATGACTTGAAACCTTTGTATTGGTGGCCTACGATGAAGATGGACGTAGCAAGGTTTGTTAGTTCTTGTCATATTTGTTCTCAAGTGAAAGCTGAACACCAGAAGCCGTATGGGTCGTTGAAATAGCTTGAGATTCCTGAATGGAAGTGGGAACATTTGACTATGGATTTTGTAACTAAGTTGCCTCGAACTACCCGAGGAAATGATATGGTTTGGGTCAATGTGGATCGATTGACTAAAAGTACACATTTTCTAGCTACTAGTGAGACTGCATCTTTGAGTAAGCTTGCACAGTTATATGTGAATGAGATTGTCTCGCGGCATGGTATTCCATTATCGATTGTATCTGATAGAGATTCAAGATTTGTATCTCATTTTTGGCAAAGCTTGCAACATGAATTGGGTACACGTGTGAATCTTAGTACAGCTTATCATCCTCAAACCGCTGGTCAGTCAGAACGCACGATTCAGACGCTTGAAGATATGTTAAGAGCTTGTGTTTTGGAGTATGGTGGTTCTTCGGATTCTCATTTGCCATTGATTGAATTTGCTTATAATAATTCATATCATTCTAGTATTGGTATGACACCATATGAAATGCTTTATGGTCTCCGTTGTAGAAATCAAACTTGTTGGTTAGAAGCTGGGGAGAAACAGTTTGCAGGTCCAGATATTGTTCAGATGACAGCTGATAAAGTGGCAGTGGCTCGAGAAAAGTTAAAAGCTGCACGTGATAGACAGAAACAATATGCTGATCCTAAACGTCGACCTGTTACTTTTGTTGAAGGTGAACTTGTTTACCTGAAAGTTTTGCCTTGGAAGGGGGTAATTCGGTTTGGGAAACGTTGCAAGTTAGCTCCTCGATATATTGGACCATTTAGAATTCGTTAGATTGTTAATGATCAGTCAGTTACACTTGATCTTCCTCCAGAACTTGCTGGTATTCATGACACGTTTAACATTTGTTATTTGAGGAAATGTAACGTTGAAGACCAGTCTCAGATTCTTCCTTTGAAAGATTTGAAAGTTGATCAGAGTCAAAAGTTAATTGAAGAACCAGTTGAACTTCTTGACCGAAAAGTTACGAAACTTAGGAAGAAACAGATTCCCATGGTGTTAGTAAAATGGAAACATAGTTTAGGTTCAAACCTAACGTGGGAAACAGAGGATAGTATGAGATCCGGATATCCTGGATTGTTTGAATTAAGTTGAGATTTCGGGGACGAAATCTTCTTAAGGGGGGAAGAATTGTAACATCATCTCTTCTGGTCTGGTAATTTCTAATTTTAAATTGATATATTTAATTGTATTAGAAATTATGTGATATTATTTGTTTATTGCGGAACTTATATAAATAAGTCCCAGAACTTATTGTGAATAGTAAATTGTTGATTGTTGTAATTTACTATAGTTGACGGTAGAATAAAATAATTTTCTCGCAAATGATTTTTAGGTTCCAGGCAATAGATTGAAAGGGGACTAGTTTTAAGTGGAAACGGAGTCGGTGTAAAAGTTTAGGCCGACTTAAATATTTTTCCTTTTTGGGAAAGTTTTCATTTCTTTTGAAAACTTAACACTTCTTCTAAACTTAAACCCTGTTGATTTGGAATTGTGATCTCTTGCTAGCATAATCATCATCTAATTATTATCATCACCTTTTAATCTTCAAGTTGTAAGTGTTTCTATGTTCTAAGTGTTTATTATACTTTATGTGGAAAGTATGATTAAATGATGAACTTGATGAATTGATGATGATTCTTGATGTTATATAATGATTATTAACTGATCATAAGGACTGAATCATATAACTTAAATTACTGAGTTTATGATTTTGAATGAAGGTCTAAAACTCAAGTTTGTGGGTTATGCAATTAGTTATGATTTTGATATGGAAATGGATTAAATTGTTGTTGGTTTAAGTTGCTTAATGTAAACTTGCTGTTATATGATGTTTCCTTGGTATAGAAAAGTTGTCAAAGTGAATTAGTATGCTAAAATGGAGGTTTTGGTAAGTTTGAACGAGCTGGAAATGTGCAGAACAGGAACTGGATTGCTGGGTTTCATGGCAAAGCCGATCGGCTATGATAAACCGATCGGTTACTGTATAAAAAGCCGAACGGCTATTTTTAGCTAATCGGCTATTCCAGTTCAAAATCACCACAGAACTTGACCTCTTGAACCAAAGTATGAAATTAATGAAGAAAGCAGATCGGCTAATCAAAGCCGATCGGTTAAGGGTGTATAGCCGATCAGCTACTGCCCAAAACCGAACGGCTATGTCCATGTACAGGACTCAGTTAATTATGTTCAAATTATGTGTAGTAATTATAAATAAATAGTAATATTCTGAATAATAATTATAATTAGGAACTTACTTTTATAATATTGATAATGTTAAGTTCCTATTGTTGTGGATTGAAATAATTGTATATATGATGTTTTATTTCAATATAGAATTCGAATATAAGTTATGAATTAAGGATGTTGTTACTAACTTATATTTGATTGTTGATTCTCAGATACTCCAAAAGATAAGTGATACCTGAATTCTGAGCTTGTGAAGACAAAGGTATCGGTGAGTGGATTTGAAACTCACAGTTTGATTTGGTTGTGTCAGTTTGATTTCAATCAGTAATTATAGGATTACTATTGATAGAATGTTAACCTTGAAATGATATGCCAATTGATTGGTGGTTTGATTAGCCTGTGTGCTTGATTGATGAATCCAGAGGTCAACTAGATTGTCAGTTAGACTTGATTGCTAATGTTGGTCAACACAGGGTTGCGTACATGTGTTGATGGAGATTAGCATTTAGTTAGCGGTTAATCATTGTTTTGGCCTACAGTTGATTTAAGTGTTCTGATAGGGCCACCCGGCACAAGGTCCTTAGGAACCACCGTTCCTCTTGACGATATTTGTTACATTATTGGTTGTGAACAAATTGCTAGCTAAATTGAATTGTGGTTGATTATTCATTCACTTAGCTTCGTGCTAATCCCTCAATTTACTTCCTGCAGGTTATGTTTATATTGTGGGTAGTCAGGAATGGATGTTTTGATGCTGGGAATATTTGAAACTAGCAACTCTGATCAAGTTTGTTATAAATGATGTTTTGTAATATATAATGCCCCGGTGTGTAAACAAGTTAACTATATTTGGTTTAGTAGTTAAACATGTTGTATAAATGTTTACGAAAATTTCAAGCAGAATTCTAATAAAATATGTATTGTAAGTATACGCTTCCGTGAAACATAATATAATATTGTGATATAAAATGAGGGGTGTTATAGTACCTATGGTACAAGAAATGTGTATGTGGTTAATTGCAACTAGTATGAATTAAAATAAGAGTTAAACAAAGTGGAGGTCAGTTGATTGTGAATAACAATGTGTTGAATAAGTGACTAAAGACATCACCTTATGTTGTTGAAAGATTTATGCTAATGCAGCATGGTATCAACTGGTGCTGATTTAGCATCCAACTGGATATAGTAGGATGCTAATTGATTATGTGATAATAGTTTTTCCTATTGGATTTGACCTATACATACTGCTTACTCTTATGTATTTATGGTTATATGAATTGGATTCCTTTCGAGTAAAAAGTTTCATATAACCTAGTGGTGGTATATAAATACAAGTTGTAAATCAGTAAAGAACTAGTTGTGAAAGTAGATATACTAGCCATGTGTTAGCTAAAGAAATACACCCTCCATCCCAATTTTATTGTCCCCAGATAAAATGACACGCAGTTTAAGAAAATATAACTATCTCTCTCTTACTTTTTGATAAAATGACAATTTTACCCTATACTTTTTACCTATTTTTTTGTCTTATATATATACACTAGGGGTAAAAAAGAACTTTATTTCCTTAAACTTTCTATTTATGGAAGTGGACACTTAATTTGGTACAACCCAAAATGGAAATAATGGACAATAGATTAGGGACGGAGGGAGTACATAGTATTAGCTAAATTGCTAGTTGAAAATTGAGTAGAACTTTTATTGTTAATGTGTATATTGTGGTATTCATTACCACTAGTGTTGTTGATGTAACAATAAAATGTTCATGTGACTATGTGTGTTTTAAATTGTATACATGGCTAGTTATAAATAGTCGTGTAAGTGATTAGTTAACTGTTTAGAGACAGGATATATGTATAATACCTGTGCAGGGAAAAGATAGAAACATGTACATTCGGTTATGTGCATGTGGAAAGAATTAAATATATGTATATATATATTTATGAGTTGCTCAAGGGAGTAACGTATGATATGTGTTGATATCGCTCATTTTGTCTATATAAATATATCGCGATATCGCTGTTTTGCATTTGTATTTTAGTGGATTTCGAGAACTTTCGATACTTATTTTGTTTGGAAATCCATTTCAGGTGAAAAGCTGGAAACGCATGCGATTTGGTGTGGAATTGGTGAAGTTTGGATCAAAAGTGGCTGAGCTGGAAATTTGGTCTAGCCGATCGGCTTCATCATTAGCCGATCGGTTTATGTGCTATAGCCGATCTGCTAAACTTAGCAGATCGGTTTGTTCAGTGAATTTCCGTTGCAGAAATTGCCTCGTTTGGAGCTTGGTCTGACTTTCTAAAGAAGCCGATCGGCTAGTCTAAAGAAGCCGTTCGGCTATGACTATAAAGCCGATCGGCTATTCCTAACAAGCCGATCGGCTATGTGTGGATCTGGGTGTGAGGTATGGTGGTTGATGAGGTTTCCGTTTCTGATTGGTTGGCATTTAATGCCAACCGTTTTCCCATCCGTTTTTCAAAATTAAGAAAATAAAAAAAAAAAAAATTATGAAATGGGGGTGTTTGGTCGGCAGAGCTTCATTTTCATTCACCATCTTCATCCTCATTTACTCTCCATTACACATTACACACTACACACTACTCACTTCAACCTTCCATCCTCATTAACTCACCACATTTACTCCCTTCACCATCTCATATTTAATCCATTTTCAACAACCAAAATCACCATTTTAATTCACATTCACTAGAACAAAATTGTGATTTCGTTACACCAAAAAAGTGTGACGATATGCATATAGTCACACTTGGTTTTTTAACGTAGGTGTGACGAAAGGTCGAGCGACCATAGGGTACATACGGTGACATTAGCGAGTTAGTTGCCGTATCCATTTAAAATCAGTAACAAAAACCATAAAATGTGTGACTAATTATGTACAAGTTTATTTTGGTTGAATCAGTTTTAGTGACCGTAAACACTTTATCGTCACACGAGCGGTTTTTGAGAGTAGCTATTGTTCGTCCTTTGGCTACATGAATATATACATGTGGAATTTGCGATTATTTAGTCACAGAACGAATGTATTTCTAGGGAATTAGTCACATACAATTAAGCAAAAAGTGGTCAAAATTGTTAATGAGTGTGACCATATGATTGGTAAAATCAAGTAAGTGTGTATTTTGTGTGACTATTGTCCGTCCTTTGGCCACATGAATATATAATATATGTGGCCTTTGCGATGATTTAGTCACACAACAATTTTTTTTTTTTTTTGTGATTTAGTCACATACAATTAATCATAAAGTGGCAAAAAGTTTTAATAAGTGTGACCGTATACTTTTTAAAGACAAGTAAATGTGTTTATTGTGTGACTATTGTTTATCCAATGGCCACTTGAATTTTATGTTTGTGTGGCGTTTTGTAACATTTAGTCACACAACGATTGTTTTATTTTGGGATTTGATCACATAAAATTAAGCCAAAAGTAGCCATAAGTGTTAATAAGTGTGACCATATACTTTTTAAAATCATGTAAACGTGTATTTTGTGTTACTATTGTTCATCCAATGGTCACTTGAAGTTTATGTTTGTGAGGCATTTTGTAACATTTAGTCACACAACGATTGTTTTATTTTGGGATTTGTTCACATAAAATTACGCCAAAAGTGGCCATAGTGTTAATAAGTGTGACCATATGCTTTTTAAAGTCAAGTAAACGTGTATTTTGTGTGACTATTGTTCAACCAATGGTCACTTGAAGTTTATGTTTGTGAGGCATTTTGTAATGTTTAGTCACACAATGATTGTTTTATTTTGAGATTTGGTCACATAAAATTAAGCCAAAAGTGACCATACGTATTAATAAGTGTGACCATATGCTCTTTAAAGTCAAACAAACATGTATTTTATGTGACTATTGTTCATCCGATGGCCACTTTAATTTTATGTTTGTGTGACATTTTGTAATATTTAGTCATACAGTGCATGTTTTTTATGGGGATTTAGTCACATACAATTAAGCAAAAAGTGGCCAAAAGTATTAAAAAGTGTGACCATATGCATTTTAAAGTCAAGTAAATGTGTATTTTGTATGACTATTGTTCATCCAATAGCTACGTGAATTTTTTGTTTGTGTGACGTTTTGTAATATTTAGTCACACAACGAATTAAGCAACCAATGGCCAAAAGTGTTAATAGTGTGACCATATTATGTGAGTGATTTTTTTAGCCACATTTAAGAAAATAAATAATTTGTGTCACAATATGTTATATATATATATATATATATATATATATATATATATATATATATATATATATAGTTGCAATATATAACAAAACAAAACAAAATACACACAACAAATTCAAACACAACAAAATTGGAATGTACATAACTGAACAAAATATAAAATTGAATGTCGTACATAAAAAAAAATGAGACCCATTATGATTCTTTGACAATTGCACTATACTTCGCCGGGACTTCATTTAGATTTGAAGGTGTATTTTGTTTGGGCAATATGTATGTTTGTCTCAATTTCCTTATGAAATTCCTTAGTAGTCCACCAAGATGAGGCATTACACCGAGGTCTTACGTTGAAACAGATAACTGCGCAGGAGGTTCGAACAAGGCTGGGTTCAGTTGGGAACAATTCGAGAATCAGGCCTACAGTAGGCTGAATTCTGGTACGAGTCAGCCTGCTATTTTGCTGTAAATTATCCCTGCAATCAAGCCTACCAAAGTGCCGCGAGGGGGCCTGCAACCGGGCAACATTGCGGTTGCTAATCATGCAAGAAAGAGGTAGTGATCTGGCCCGAAAAAGTTGTTACCCAGGCTAAGATGAATATGACATTGTGATTCATTCAGCAGCAACTGGACTTTGGAAAGTTGACCTATCCAGTTCATAATATAACAGTAAAATTATATGTAATATATAAGTTCTGAAAATATTCTAGAGAACACAAACAGTAGAAGCTATACTAGAACAAGACTAAAAAGCTAGATGGAGAACTTACCTGTACATCTACACTTTCACTTCACTATTGATCCTTAAAGTCAATGGATTTGAATACTTGCTATCATTTTATGATATCCAGCAACCAATTGAGACCTTACAACAAAAAATGCAGCATGAATCATAACATCTCATAACAAACCAAAAATAAAGAACTTGGTAGCAACAGCTAGAGAACAACCAATAGCAACAGATAAAATTGAAAATTGAACAAACACAAAGTATCACCTAGCGCAGATGAAAACACAACAGAGAAAAAATGGTCTTTACAACTAAATCAAAATATGCATAACCTCTTTATAACTAAAGAATAATTTTATAAATTGAAAACAACTCAATCATTTAGCAAAAGAAAAAAAATGTTCTTATAACACAAGAAAACACCAAACAGTAAATTTAATTTTTGGTTATGTTCTATGCGGTTACTAACTTATGTTGGTGGTTTATTTAATATAGCTTATACCATTACAGTTTCATTTTTCTCATTCTCAAGCAGAATAAGTTAATGAGTATTAAGGCTCATGGATCTTACAATTTTTTTAGCAGCCTGCATTCCATTAAATCTTACACATCAAACTATTTGTTTCCCAATTGTATTCTAACCAGATACTTTTAGTTAAGTGGGTTCATTAGCAAAATTAATAATTAATAAGGTAATTTGATAGATGACTACATAACAATTGTAAGTTGTTGATTGACTAAGAGGATAAGTCTTCAGTCTTTAAAAAATCAATGCACAACAATCACAGCTTCATAGACCACATAACAATTTATTTCTGGAAGAAATTATACATACCCGAACACATTTGGCCCAAGTTGCGAATATACAGAGTAAAGAAAAAACTCCACACCATTTGTAAGTTGCGGTAAAGTTCTGAGTAAAGGGCAGTGATACACGTTAATGAGTATTCAAAGCAGACTCAAGAGTCTATTGTAGGATCATCTTAATTAGTTTTGGCAGGGTTTACTAATTATAAAGTTAATCATAAACACTACAAATACCAAGCGATAGCCAGCAAGCAGTATAATACTTACCACAACTGCTGTCTTCTTATCATCTTCAATGTGGTCACGCACTCTAATTTTCTCTCAATCGGTTGTTGTTACCCATAACCTGTTGCAGAAACCATCATACAACAGTCCGCAATAGACCGAGCAGTCTAGAGTGTAGAAGATAATATATGTGGCAAATGGGTTAATCCTGCGACATGTCAAAATAGATCATTACTTGGTATGGGTTGAATTGGCCAATTCAGCAAGAGTAGGCATGAGAATTACTATAACAAAACACAAACATACTTCTTAATACCACTATATACATAGAGATACATAGTTCAATTAGAAACTTAAGTGGCAGTACACACATGCATACACATGAATACTTATATCTATATGAACACAATTTCATCTAATTACAAAATCTTTTCAAAAAATTACATGCTTACTCTAATCACTTGGGTCAAACTAAACCAATTAAAACTGATGTATCAGATAATTTGGCGTGGTGAGTTTCTTATAATATCAAATTAAATTCAAGGCAAAATTTCAATAGGAGTTGAACTTTATAATTCACTATCAATGGAAAAAAAAGCACTAATATTGAATATTAAAGCCCTGTAACACGTAAATTAAATCCATCTAAACCTGATCCAAAATTGATTACTTCTTATTCTAGGTATGCAAGTGATAAGAAATGTACTGAGAATAGGATCTATAGAACTAATATCACCAATAAGCAATGAAACTAATAGTTCTATACAATTGAGTGTATTAGTATTTTTATAAGCATGTCATAAGCAAAATAATTAAACAATACATGCTACTGTATGAGTAAGTTGACAAGTTAATTATCATTATAAGTACGGAACCATGTTCCAATATAAGAGCTTCATGGACCTTTCGAGTAGCATCAGTTAAAATGGGCCTGCTGCAAACATATCCAGAAGCCCCGATACCCATGTCGCACAAGTTATATTTTATAAGATTTGGAGCACAAGAGTCATAAAAATGATTATTTAATTAAAATCTACTTGTGAAGAAACTCAATACCCCTTTCAATTCTAAGGTTACAACCCAATTATTTAATTAAGCCTTCCCATTGATCCATATATAACATCATCTGTTAACAAGTAACAAATCCAAATCCTCCATTATTTATCAAAAAAGCGAAAAGGAAGAATATTACCTTGGAAGTAAAGCCTCCCCTGTGCGGCCATAACCTAAACAAAATGCTTTTATATCCACAAATATAATATAACAAATATAACTCAGTTATAAAATGTCACAAGTCCTAACCTTAACAAACTTATGATAAATGCATAAGATACTTAAACAACAACAAAACACACAAGGCACTTAATCTATAATCAACAGATAACATAGCATATGGAAAAACTCACCATAAGAAACATGTAGTGTTTTAGCAAAAATAATAAAAGCTAAAGTCAAGAAAAAACCTAACAAATAAATGATAAAATGGAAAATGAAATAAAGGAACTCAAAGAGCATTCTTTCAAACCTTTGTTCTTGGACCTGCTACTTGTTACACTAGTTCCATACCAAAGTTGTCAAGAGTAGGGTCCCCTAATTTCACTAGTTTCATACCTGCAACTTGCAAGTTTCTTATGTGGCAACACATTCCAACCGACTGGAACTCAAAACAACTCAAATCGACTACATTTTCCTGCACCCAAAACCAACAAAAGTCATTAAACCAATAAAGTTTAACTGATAGAACCCAATTTCTCTAGAGAACAATTTCACTACAACCGTAGTTATTATCTCTTAACAAAAAAAAACCCTATCATACACAATCTTATCCAACAATAAACACATCAACATACAACTCTAATTTAAACAAAATAAGTAAGGACTACAACAAAATCAAGTTATCTACCAAAAGACGATAAAATTACCGCAGAAACCGTAATTGAACCCAACAGAGGGCTTGAAATGGGCTTAGCTTTAGCTTGACGGGTTACGGTGACGATGGTAAGGTCGAGGAGAGAGACCAACTACGAGGAGGAAGATGTGGTTGAGAGAAGAGAGAGTGAGATATGGTGTTCGATTCGATCTGGGTTTTGATTTGGGGGGGAATTAGAAGCGGGAGATTAGAAATGGATGAAAAGCTGGGGGGAGTAAAATATATTTTCAACGATTAATAAGATAAGATATAATAATAAATATATTAATATTAATATTAATAAAAATGATAAATGATAAATATAGTTAAATCTCGTAGAAGTCTAGAACTTTTTAAGATAAATTTTAATTTAAATTGAATTAATAAGATAATTATAATTATAATTATAATTATAATAAAAAGTTAAAACTTAAAACTTAATCTATAAAAACAAATTATGTACATAATTAATGCTTATACAGTATTACAATTTATATGTATCATTATATACATTGATAATGTCATATATTATATATTCCATTATTAAACTTATGATAATGTCATATATTTCAAATGATGAATTAATTTTATCCAAAGTTTAATAGTGACATATGTGATATTGGTAATGCCATATATCATATATTCCATTAGGATAATGTCATATATTTCAAAATGATGAATTAATTTTATCCTAAGTTTAATAGTGACATATGTGATATTGGTTATGTCATATATCATATATTACATTATTAAACTTAGGATAATATCATATATTCCAAAATGATGAATTTATTTTAGGGTAACTGGCGCAGATCGGCAATGAACTTTCCTTTTTTTGTCGAGTTAGGGTATGAACTCAATTTATTATACAGGTCGGTAACGAACTTTCAAAAAAAAGTTCGAGTTAGGTAACGAACTTTTTTTTCACCTAACTCGAAAAGTTTTACCTAACTCGAAACATAATTTAAAAGTTTGTTACCTAACTCGAAACATAATTCAAAAATTTGTTACCTAACTCGAAACATATATTGGACACGAACTTTCGAACTATGTTTCGAGTTAGATAACAAACTTCTAAATTATGTTTCGAGTTAGGTAACGAACTTTTCGTGTTATATGACAAAAGTTCGTTACCTAACTCGAAACATAATTTGAAAGTTCGTTACCGACCTGTATAATAAATTGGGTTCATACCCTAACTCGATAATGTCATATATCATATATTCCATTATTAAATTTAGGATAATGTCATATATTCCAAAATGATGAATTACTTTTATCCTAATTTTATTAGTGGCATATATGATATTGATAATGTCATATATAATATCATGTATTCCATTATTATACTTAGGATAATGTCATATATTCCAAAATGATGAATTAGTTTTTTTCCTAGGTTTAATAGTGGCATATGTGATATTGGTAATGTCATATATCATATATTACATTATTAAACTTAGGATAATATCATATATTCCAAAATGACGAATTTCCAGTGAGTAATTCTTCTTTAAACTTCTAACTTTAATAAAAACACAAACTTACAAATAGACCTAAACTCCTATCCTAACAAAGTTTATTATAAAATTTTCCCGTACATCAATAATGGACACATGACAATGATATGTTAATTACTTTTATATCGATAAGATAAGACGATAACCAAATGATATGCATTTGGAATTGGAATAGGTTTTAAATAGTTAAATTAGTCATTCGTTAAACCATGGATGTTTAAAGACCTTAATACGAGGCAGTAGTCAATTTTCATTTTCTAATTAACTTCCTCTCGAAATCTTATCTTTGGATCCATTATTCCATCCATAATTTTCCCCAACATTTTTAATTTTCATTCCCCAATCCCAATTCAAAGAAACAAGTAGCGTCAAATCTTTACCCACATTCTCTTCTATCTCGATAAATTAGTCATTGGGATAAATTTCTCTTATTGGATAATTTCATATCGGTAGACTGCGTTTTCCACCCTCATCAACCCTCATATGAGTGGCCCTGCATTCAACGACTACAATTTCTCTGTGTAATTAATTTAAAGGTACGGTTTAATCCTCAATTCTGCTTTTCATGATGTTGGTTCTGCTTCTATAGTACTTATCCCCTACGTTTTAGCCTGGTTAGGGTTTCAATTATTTATGTTTCTCTTAGGGCATATACTATTTTGCAGGATTCATTTGATTGATTGATATGTGTTTTTGCGAGGGTCTAAAGAAAATTGGTGAATACATGTATTGATTAAATATTGTGTCGTATTAGGAGTAAAAGGTTTAATGTTGAATGTAATTGATTCTTTTCATTCTGTGTTTGTGTCTATTAGCATGAATACTTCTTCTGATAATAAATTTTGCTAAATTTTTCAAGCAATAATTTAATTTGTTACTCATGCTACTTCACATATTCCTGCTTCCATTTAAAACTTGCATAGTTGTACATATACATTTACTGTTTGATTCCTTCTGGATTTATACATCTGTACCTTTCTTATAAGTTGCAATCTGTTTAATGAATATGTACGTTTTTTTTCTAATCGAGTCATATTATCTAAGAGAATGAATGAAGTTTTCGTGGTTTGGTTAAAAGTTATTTATCATTTTTATTTTTTGGTTATTGTGGTAGCTGTTAACCAAGCTTTTGGAAGGATCTGACTTGAATGCAAAGTTGGTAGTGAATTATCTATACTGGAATTATCGAAGATGTTCAAGCTTTACAACATGTAAAGGTATGTTTCTTATATAGTTTCTAATAATCTGTATCCATCTTTTACACTTCAAATTAACTTCTTATGGATAAATTTCTATATATTGATCTTTAACTCACATTGATTTTGAATTTTCTAAATGCTATGCTGACATTACTAATTTAGTATTTAGTGGTGATTACAGTGCTCATTATGTAACATCCTCGAAATGGACCTAGTTGTTTATATATTATTTCTTGATTTAAATTAGTATTTAAACGTGTTTGGAAATAATATTGTTTGAAATAGTTGAAATAATTGGAATAGGAGTCGAATATTCCAATGTGATAAGTAAATTATTAATTGTTGTAAATTAATATAGCTGACGGTGTAATAAAATGTTTGGGCTCGTAAGTGGTTTTCGGGTTCCAGACAATAGATTGAGATGGGGTATTAAATTATACCCGTATAATTGAAGGCGGTTTGTGAACCGACTATATATTTAGCTTTCTATTTTAGGAAAGTTTCATTAGAAACTTCAAAAACTCACAGAAACCTTATGAAATCCAAATCAAAAACTCGAAACCTACGAATTGGAGCTATGATTGATTCCAGTTTCACCATTATCATCTTTAAATTCAGTGTTCTTCAATTTAGAGGTAAGTTTGAATTGAATCAAATAGTTTATAAGTTTTGAATTTGATTGATTTGGATTGAAAAACATGAATTTGATGTTAGAACTTCGTTATAACTGTTGCATATTGATTATGTGAAGTTATTAAGTGTTTATAACTGTTAGAAAGTGAGTTTGGGCGATTTGGATGATTAAACCCGTAGGTTAGGGTTTGATCAGGGATGAAGATGAGCTGAAAAAGGCTCAAACGCGATCCCAGAACCCTAGCCAGGATCGCGTTCGTTAGTTATAAAAGGAATCGGACGAGTTTTGTTCTTGGGAACGCGATCCCAAGAATTTGTCCGGATCGCGTTGCTTAGTTATATTTTGTCACATAATTATTTTACAAAGAGGAACGCGATCCCACCATGGTTTTCTGGATCGCGTTTGTCAGTACCTTTTTGTAAATTTTGAAAATGCATAAGTGTTTAGAAGGTGGTGTTTTTAGCGACACTTGAAATTGATAAATTTTCATTAACTCGGATTGGGTTGAAATTTACATGGTGACTCGAAAACGGCCTAATGATCAAAGCTCTATTCTAAGAGTCTATATGGTTTTTGGCGTTTCGGGGTCGTTTAGGGGTCGAAAATGGCATTTTACAGTTTTTGAACCCTATTTCGGGACTTTTGATTTTGTTCCGAATTGAATCTTTGTTTGCTGTGATCTTAGGAATCACTTGATACATGTAATTATGTTATGATTGTATAACGATATTAATTACCTAAGTATTATCAGTTGAGACAAGCTACTAACTTATTGTTTATTGATTGTATTCTCAGATGTGGAGAAGGCTCAGTAATATTAGACCTCTGAGCTCGCGCCTGAGGTAGTCGGTGAGTGGATCTGTAACCTCAGTGTGATTTAGTTGTAATGATGTGATTTACAACAAGTAATTTATAGTATTACTTTGATATGATACATCTGTAGAGATATCTTGCCATGATAGTTTAATTAGTTGCTTACTTGGCCGATTGTGCTAGTATGTAAGATTTTGAGGTCAACTTGATTTGATGGTTGGACTTGTTGTTATTGTAGACGACAGGAGATCTCGGAAACTTGAAATGTTGGTTTAGAGATCTAGGTCGTGTGTGATTGACAACAAGTTATCGGTAGTTCTGTATGGGCCAATACAGATGATTGATAAGAGTTCCTTGAGTACCAAACCGGTATTAGGGTGTCTCAAGGACCACCGATCCTCATGATGTTGCGTGTATGACATTGATTGGATGTTGAGTGATTGATTGATTTTCTGTTTATTGTTATTTGATGTAAACAGATTGTTATGCTAGGTTGGACTGTTGCTTATAGTTTCATTCACTTAGCTTTATGCTAACCCCACCACAGTTCTTCCTGCAGGTTAAAATAGATGGGACATATTGGGCAGGAGGTTGTTGGACTGGATGGAATGTTTGACAAGCTTTTACTCTGATGTTATTTTGATAACTAAAGAGATGTTTTGAATTATATAACACCGAGTTTGTTGAAATGTCATGTAATAAGTTTGAAAAGTTTATTGACATTTTGAGTACATTGATAATATGTTTTAAATATACGCTTCCGAGTCGAAAATATTATATTATTGTTTATAATGAAACAAGGGGTGTTATAAGTTGGTATCAGAGCAATAGTTTGGGTGAATTGGACTTGATAGAATGTTCAATCCTAAACTTTGATTGAGTTGAGTCAAACATTCCAATGGGTGCGGGTTTAGTTGATTAGTGAATGTGTGAGAAAGTGATTAGTTGAGTATGTACTAACCCTTAACAAGTTGCAAAGTGTTATTTGATGCAGAGACGGAGGAACATGAGTAACTGATTGGTTTATTTCATGTTTCCTCAACGCTCGTGGGCTTAAGATTGTCAGGTAATCTTCGATAAGCCTGTGTTAATTTAAATTAACTTGAATTGTTTACTCTGTTATGTTGAGTAAGCCTTGTTATGAAGTTAATTGAGTCAGACTGATATGATTCCCCAGTTTTGAGTCAACTAATGATTGTTATAGGTTGACATAAGAATAGAAGTGATAAGTGAGCTGTTTATTGTTGCTCATTGTTGTGATTATTTCCGATTGAATTGAAAATGCAGAAATGTGATTAAATAAGTAGATAGAGAGTTGATTAAGGTTTTAGCAAGATTTATGTTAGAACCTAAGGAGTGTCTTTATTGGTGAGACGAAGATAATTGATAGCATTATGTTAATGGATTGATCACAAGGTGTGATCTAAATCCTTGTTAAGGAATGTTGTGTCATTTGATTTGAGGATGACTGCTAATTGAGAAAATATGTGGTTATGTGACTACATGATATGTTTTGATTGTAGTTAAACACTCGAGTTAAACCAAGATGAATAAGTTTATGAGGAAAATAACTTATGATAAAGCTAAATTGAATGAGAAAGTGATAGGTCTTTCTAGTCAATTGTGAATTAGTAAATGAAATGTTTATAGTAACATGATTGAGTAGGCTTGTTGTGACAGTTATGCTTGATAGTAAAGCATATGTCAAAGTAATGATAATTAATTAAGATGTGTCCTGAATTTTGTAGTAAGTAGGGACATTGAATTGTGTTAAGTATTGAAATTATGATGATGGGTTATCATATGTTTGAGGTTTCAGATAAGTGATATACTGAGTAATTCAGTGTTGAATATTAGAACATTGTGTGTATGTGAGATGGCTTGCATATGTAAGGTTGAATATGTAAGTAGTAAGCTGATTTTGAGTATGTATCAGCTGTTAGAAACTATTAAATGAATTTTGATTAATTTGAAATCATATGAGATGAAAATAGATCACATTGATAATTATAAAGTAGAGTAGCCTGAGAATGGATTGTGAAGAACATAATCTTGCAACGCCTGATCACCGTTGTTATATTATGCTGTGTCACATGAACTTGTTGAGGCTATTTAGTATAAAAAGAAATGTAATGTGATTTAGGAAAACTGAGCATGAAAGTATGCTAAGTGGTTTAATAGTTGTTTTGATAAGAAAACAATTGGTTGATAGAACTGTAACATTTAGAATGTAAATGTGAGAGTGTAAATAATGTTTGTCATTGATAGTTGTTTTGTTGATAAACATAAATGACAAATTGGATTCTGTTAAATAGGTAATTGTGATTAATAATGAGAGATTACCTGTAGGTAGAATTGCATAGTGTTGAAATGAATCACTATGTTATAGCTGGCTTGTATGAAGCCAAAGTTGAGATAGGTTGATATTATTTTGCTTGAGAAACTACTAGTAATTATTGAATATAATAATTTGAAATATATGTTTGAAAGTGAACATATAAGATAAAATGGTTTGTTGTGAGTTAATATTGATAGTATGTTAACTTTGAAAGTCAAACCATGAATAGAGAATTGTGAATAAAAATTAATTGCGTGTGATGGGTTTGAAGATAGGTCAAACTTGAGAAAAGCAGTTAGAAGATTTTATTGATTGATTGAAATTGAAGTTGACAAGTAGTCAACTGTGTGTGTTGAAATAGTCTAACATAGATTGAAATGTTATGATTGCGTGGAATGTGATTAAATTCCTAAATTGGTTTAAATTTGTGAAACTTGATTATTACTTAAAGCTAGTATTAAGTAATCGAAATATTGTTAATTGTAATTGAGTATTCAATTAAGTAATATTGGATATTTGAGCTGAATATATGTTAAGGAATTATACAGATGTGAAGTCATGTTATGATATGACAGTTATAATTTGTTGAAAGGTGCAAATTAAGTTACATTGATGAGAATTGTGATAAGAAATTTCTTACCAGTGTATGAGGCTTGTGATGATAGCTTTGATTGGGTAAGAATGTAAGATAAGAAATAATTGAAAGTTATTATTAATAGTGGCATAAGTTGATTGGATACCTTATGGTGAGTTACTTAAGTATTGAAAGAATTGAATGGATTCTTTAGTTAATTGTTGATTGTATACAAATGAAGTAAGTGATAAAGTAGTAAATTGGAATTAGATCCAAATAAGAAATGATATGAAAGGATATCTGGAAGTTGAATTGTTTAAGTTATATACGAGTTGGTAAGTATATAAGTGAAACATAGAGTTGTTGATTGATAAATTGTTCCATGTCCTGTGGTATGGATATATGATGATTGGTAATAATGTGAAGGCTTGATAAAAACTTTAACAGTCTGAATGGCCTAGGATATGGAATTAAATGGAATTGAGGTGTAAGTGTTCATTTTAGAGAGTTGTCTGAAATTGTGTATATATGTGTGGTATACATGAAAACAAATGGCAGGATGAATTTTAATAGAATGAATTAAAATATGACATAAGTTGTGTAAAGTTAGTTAATTGTGATTAACTTGATGTAGATTTTGTTAGAAGTGTGTTGAAAAGTAGCACATTGTGATATTATGATGCTTGACCTGTAGTATCATAATATTGATTAATGTTGACTTAGCTGCTAGATTGATGGAATTTAGTACTAAGTGATTGGGTGATTAAAGTCATATAAATTCTAAAAGCTTGTGATTAGTAGCTTAAGATTGTAAAGTAATTAATTGGTTGCTAAGATAAGATTATGGATGTCTTACCAATTTAAGTAATATACAAATTCTAACTTGATGGTTAGTTAAACTTTGGAGATATATAGTGAGTATTGATAGATGTACTGAACTGTATAATCATTAGTGTTGTGATTATTGGAAGTGTTATTGTTGTTGTTAACAATTGATAGGTTGTAATAAAAGGAATTACAAATGGAAATAAGTCAATGTAGAGGTTGGTTAAATGTAGGTAATAGTTGATTTTGGTACTTTTGTTGATCGATGCTAAGTACTTGTTGATTGTGGTTTTACCTACTGAGTTTGACCTCTGCTTTGCTTATTAAGGTGATATGAATCTGAAGTACTTTTAAGTAAAAGGTTTCATATGATTGAAATGATATGTGAATATGATAGGGTATTCAAAAGAAAGTAGGTATGAAACTTTTGGATGAAAAGTTGACCTAGATTTGGATTTCAGATCTTTGATGGTAGAGATTTAAGATTATGATTTGTATATTAGGCTGATTGTTAGTCGTGAACTGAAATTAACTTTCAGTGTTGTTAAGTGTGTTGTGGTTCTATAACCACTGTTATTGTTATTGTTGCTGCTGTTTTATTGTTAACAGTGATGAACAGTGAGAATAGGTTAAAGATTTTAGCATGTTGCTAATTTCTGGTTGCACCGACCTATTAAGTGATTGTAGATTTCACTTGTGTTTAAATGATAATGAATTCACTTGTTTAAGTAAGTGTTTGTTCTATAAGATATATCTGATTGATGATATTGATTAGATGCACTGTATGTGTGCATAGGAAAAGATAGAAGCATGTACATTTGGATATGTGCATGTGGAAAGAATTCAAATAGTCTAAGTATAGTTGTAAGTTGCTATTGAGGATTAATGTATGATAAGATATATGTGATTATATCACATTAGTTAGATTGATGGAGGTTAGATTTCGGGGACGAAATCTCTTTAAGGGGGGGAGAGTTGTAACATCCTCGAAATGGACCTAGTTGTTTATATATTATTTCTTGATTTAAATTAGTATTTAAACGTGTTTGGAAATAATATTGTTTGAAATAGTTGAAATAATTGGAATAGGAGTCGAATATTCCAATGTGATAAGTAAATTATTAATTGTTGTAAATTAATATAGCTGACGGTGCAATAAAATGTTTGGGCTCGTAAGTGGTTTTCGGGTTCCAGACAATAGATTGAGATGGGGTATTAAATTATACCCGTATAATTGAAGGCGGTTTGTGAACCGACTATATATTTAGCTTTCTATTTTAGGAAAGTTTCATTAGAAACTTCAAAAACTCACAGAAACCTTATGAAATCCAAATCAAAAACTTGAAACCTACGAATTGGAGCTATGATTGATTCCAGTTTCACCATTATCATCTTTAAATTCAGTGTTCTTCAATTTAGAGGTAAGTTTGAATTGAATCAAATAGTTTATAAGTTTTGAATTTGATTGATTTGGATTGAAAAACATGAATTTGATGTTAGAACTTCGTTATAACTGTTGCATATTGATTATGTGAAGTTATTAAGTGTTTATAACTGTTAGAAAGTGAGTTTGGGCGATTTGGATGATTAAACCCGTAGGTTAGGGTTTGATCAGGGATGAAGATGAGCTGAAAAAGGCTCAAACGCGATCCCAGAACCCTAGCCAGGATCGCGTTCGTTAGTTATAAAAGGAATCGGACGAGTTTTGTTCTTGGGAACGCGATCCCAAGAATTTGTCCGGATCGCGTTGCTTAGTTATATTTTGTCACATAATTATTTTACAAAGAGGAACGCGATCCCACCATGGTTTTCTGGATCGCGTTTGTCAGTACCTTTTTGTAAATTTTGAAAATGCATAAGTGTTTAGAAGGTGGTGTTTTTAGCGACACTTGAAATTGATAAATTTTCATTAACTCGGATTGGGTTGAAATTTACATGGTGACTCGAAAACGGCCTAATGATCAAAGCTCTATTCTAAGAGTCTATATGGTTTTTGGCGTTTCGGGGTCGTTTAGGGGTCGAAAATGGCATTTTACAGTTTTTGAACCCTATTTCGGGACTTTTGATTTTGTTCCGAATTGAATCTTTGTTTGCTGTGATCTTAGGAATCACTTGATACATGTAATTATGTTATGATTGTATAACGATATTAATTACCTAAGTATTATCAGTTGAGACAAGCTACTAACTTATTGTTTATTGATTGTATTCTCAGATGTGGAGAAGGCTCAGTAATATTAGACCTCTGAGCTCGCGCCTGAGGTAGTCGGTGAGTGGATCTGTAACCTCAGTGTGATTTAGTTGTAATGATGTGATTTACAACAAGTAATTTATAGTATTACTTTGATATGATACATCTGTAGAGATATCTTGCCATGATAGTTTAATTAGTTGCTTACTTGGCCGATTGTGCTAGTATGTAAGATTTTGAGGTCAACTTGATTTGATGGTTGGACTTGTTGTTATTGTAGACGACAGGAGATCTCGGAAACTTGAAATGTTGGTTTAGAGATCTAGGTCGTGTGTGATTGACAACAAGTTATCGGTAGTTCTGTATGGGCCAATACAGATGATTGATAAGAGTTCCTTGAGTACCAAACCGGTATTAGGGTGTCTCAGGGACCACCGATCCTCATGATGTTGCGTGTATGACATTGATTGGATGTTGAGTGATTGATTGATTTTCTGTTTATTGTTATTTGATGTAAACAGATTGTTATGCTAGGTTGGACTGTTGCTTATAGTTTCATTCACTTAGCTTTATGCTAACCCCACCACAGTTCTTCCTGCAGGTTAAAATAGATGGGACATATTGGGCAGGAGGTTGTTGGACTGGATGGAATGTTTGACAAGCTTTTACTCTGATGTTATTTTGATAACTAAAGAGATGTTTTGAATTATATAACACCGAGTTTGTTGAAATGTCATGTAATAAGTTTGAAAAGTTTATTGACATTTTGAGTACATTGATAATATGTTTTAAATATACGCTTCCGAGTCGAAAATATTATATTATTGTTTATAATGAAACAAGGGGTGTTATAAGTTGGTATCAGAGCAATAGTTTGGGTGAATTGGACTTGATAGAATGTTCAATCCTAAACTTTGATTGAGTTGAGTCAAACATTCCAATGGGTGCGGGTTTAGTTGATTAGTGAATGTGTGAGAAAGTGATTAGTTGAGTATGTACTAACCCTTAACAAGTTGCAAAGTGTTATTTGATGCAGAGACGGAGGAACATGAGTAACTGATTGGTTTATTTCATGTTTCCTCAACGCTCGTGGGCTTAAGATTGTCAGGTAATCTTCGATAAGCCTGTGTTAATTTAAATTAACTTGAATTGTTTACTCTGTTATGTTGAGTAAGCCTTGTTATGAAGTTAATTGAGTCAGACTGATATGATTCCCCAGTTTTGAGTCAACTAATGATTGTTATAGGTTGACATAAGAATAGAAGTGATAAGTGAGCTGTTTATTGTTGCTCATTGTTGTGATTATTTCTGATTGAATTGAAAATGCAGAAATGTGATTAAATAAGTAGATAGAGAGTTGATTAAGGTTTTAGCAAGATTTATGTTAGAACCTAAGGAGTGTCTTTATTGG
Organism: Helichrysum umbraculigerum; assembly: GCA_949592205.1. Lineage (NCBI taxonomy): Eukaryota > Viridiplantae > Streptophyta > Magnoliopsida > Asterales > Asteraceae > Helichrysum > Helichrysum umbraculigerum. The sequence continues at coordinate 65,083,881 of CATIUR010000006.1, forward strand.
TGAGACGAAGATAATTGATAGCATTATGTTAATGGATTGATCACAAGGTGTGATCTAAATCCTTGTTAAGGAATGTTGTGTCATTTGATTTGAGGATGACTGCTAATTGAGAAAATATGTGGTTATGTGACTACATGATATGTTTTGATTGTAGTTAAACACTCGAGTTAAACCAAGATGAATAAGTTTATGAGGAAAATAACTTATGATAAAGCTAAATTGAATGAGAAAGTGATAGGTCTTTCTAGTCAATTGTGAATTAGTAAATGAAATGTTTATAGTAACATGATTGAGTAGGCTTGTTGTGACAGTGATGCTTGATAGTAAAGCATATGTCAAAGTAATGATAATTAATTAAGATGTGTCCTGAATTTTGTAGTAAGTAGGGACATTGAATTGTGTTAAGTATTGAAATTATGATGATGGGTTATCATATGTTTGAGGTTTCAGATAAGTGATATACTGAGTAATTCAGTGTTGAATATTAGAACATTGTGTGTATGTGAGATGGCTTGCATATGTAAGGTTGAATATGTAAGTAGTAAGCTGATTTTGAGTATGTATCAGCTGTTAGAAACTATTAAATGAATTTTGATTAATTTGAAATCATATGAGATGAAAATAGATCACATTGATAATTATAAAGTAGAGTAGCCTGAGAATGGATTGTGAAGAACATAATCTTGCAACGCCTGATCACCGTTGTTATATTATGCTGTGTCACATGAACTTGTTGAGGCTATTTAGTATAAAAAGAAATGTAATGTGATTTAGGAAAACTGAGCATGAAAGTATGCTAAGTGGTTTAATAGTTGTTTTGATAAGAAAACAATTGGTTGATAGAACTGTAACATTTAGAATGTAAATGTGAGAGTGTAAATAATGTTTGTCATTGATAGTTGTTTTGTTGATAAACATAAATGACAAATTGGATTCTGTTAAATAGGTAATTGTGATTAATAATGAGAGATTACCTGTAGGTAGAATTGCATAGTGTTGAAATGAATCACTATGTTATAGCTGGCTTGTATGAAGCCAAAGTTGAGATAGGTTGATATTATTTTGCTTGAGAAACTACTAGTAATTATTGAATATAATAATTTGAAATATATGTTTGAAAGTGAACATATAAGATAAAATGGTTTGTTGTGAGTTAATATTGATAGTATGTTAACTTTGAAAGTCAAACCATGAATAGAGAATTGTGAATAAAAATTAATTGCGTGTGATGGGTTTGAAGATAGGTCAAACTTGAGAAAAGCAGTTAGAAGATTTTATTGATTGATTGAAATTGAAGTTGACAAGTAGTCAACTGTGTGTGTTGAAATAGTCTAACATAGATTGAAATGTTATGATTGCGTGGAATGTGATTAAATTCCTAAATTGGTTTAAATTTGTGAAACTTGATTATTACTTAAAGCTAGTATTAAGTAATCGAAATATTGTTAATTGTAATTGAGTATTCAATTAAGTAATATTGGATATTTGAGCTGAATATATGTTAAGGAATTATACAGATGTGAAGTCATGTTATGATATGACAGTTATAATTTGTTGAAAGGTGCAAATTAAGTTACATTGATGAGAATTGTGATAAGAAATTTCTTACCAGTGTATGAGGCTTGTGATGATAGCTTTGATTGGGTAAGAATGTAAGATAAGAAATAATTGAAAGTTATTATTAATAGTGGCATAAGTTGATTGGATACCTTATGGTGAGTTACTTAAGTATTGAAAGAATTGAATGGATTCTTTAGTTAATTGTTGATTGTATACAAATGAAGTAAGTGATAAAGTAGTAAATTGGAATTAGATCCAAATAAGAAATGATATGAAAGGATATCTGGAAGTTGAATTGTTTAAGTTATATACGAGTTGGTAAGTATATAAGTGAAACATAGAGTTGTTGATTGATAAATTGTTCCATGTCCTGTGGTATGGATATATGATGATTGGTAATAATGTGAAGGCTTGATAAAAACTTTAACAGTCTGAATGGCCTAGGATATGGAATTAAATGGAATTGAGGTGTAAGTGTTCATTTTAGAGAGTTGTCTGAAATTGTGTATATATGTGTGGTATACATGAAAACAAATGGCAGGATGAATTTTAATAGAATGAATTAAAATATGACATAAGTTGTGTAAAGTTAGTTAATTGTGATTAACTTGATGTAGATTTTGTTAGAAGTGTGTTGAAAAGTAGCACATTGTGATATTATGATGCTTGACCTGTAGTATCATAATATTGATTAATGTTGACTTAGCTGCTAGATTGATGGAATTTAGTACTAAGTGATTGGGTGATTAAAGTCATATAAATTCTAAAAGCTTGTGATTAGTAGCTTAAGATTGTAAAGTAATTAATTGGTTGCTAAGATAAGATTATGGATGTCTTACCAATTTAAGTAATATACAAATTCTAACTTGATGGTTAGTTAAACTTTGGAGATATATAGTGAGTATTGATAGATGTACTGAACTGTATAATCATTAGTGTTGTGATTATTGGAAGTGTTATTGTTGTTGTTAACAATTGATAGGTTGTAATAAAAGGAATTACAAATGGAAATAAGTCAATGTAGAGGTTGGTTAAATGTAGGTAATAGTTGATTTTGGTACTTTTGTTGATCGATGCTAAGTACTTGTTGATTGTGGTTTTACCTACTGAGTTTGACCTCTGCTTTGCTTATTAAGGTGATATGAATCTGAAGTACTTTTAAGTAAAAGGTTTCATATGATTGAAATGATATGTGAATATGATAGGGTATTCAAAAGAAAGTAGGTATGAAACTTTTGGATGAAAAATTGACCTAGATTTGGATTTCAGATCTTTGATGGTAGAGATTTAAGATTATGATTTGTATATTAGGCTGATTGTTAGTCGTGAACTGAAATTAACTTTCAGTGTTGTTAAGTGTGTTGTGGTTCTATAACCACTGTTATTGTTATTGTTGCTGCTGTTTTATTGTTAACAGTGATGAACAGTGAGAATAGGTTAAAGATTTTAGCATGTTGCTAATTTCTGGTTGCACCGACCTATTAAGTGATTGTAGATTTCACTTGTGTTTAAATGATAGTGAATTCACTTGTTTAAGTAAGTGTTTGTTCTATAAGATATATCTGATTGATGATATTGATTAGATGCACTGTATGTGTGCATAGGAAAAGATAGAAGCATGTACATTTGGATATGTGCATGTGGAAAGAATTCAAATAGTCTAAGTATAGTTGTAAGTTGCTATTGAGGATTAATGTATGATAAGATATATGTGATTATATCACATTAGTTAGATTGATGGAGGTTAGATTTCGGGGACGAAATCTCTTTAAGGGGGGGAGAGTTGTAACATCCTCGAAATGGACCTAGTTGTTTATATATTATTTCTTGATTTAAATTAGTATTTAAACGTGTTTGGAAATAATATTGTTTGAAATAGTTGAAATAATTGGAATAGGAGTCGAATATTCCAATGTGATAAGTAAATTATTAATTGTTGTAAATTAATATAGCTGACGGTGCAATAAAATGTTTGGGCTCGTAAGTGGTTTTCGGGTTCCAGACAATAGATTGAGATGGGGTATTAAATTATACCCGTATAATTGAAGGCGGTTTGTGAACCGACTATATATTTAGCTTTCTATTTTAGGAAAGTTTCATTAGAAACTTCAAAAACTCACAGAAACCTTATGAAATCCAAATCAAAAACTTGAAACCTACGAATTGGAGCTATGATTGATTCCAGTTTCACCATTATCATCTTTCAATTCAGTGTTCTTCAATTTAGAGGTAAGTTTGAATTGAATCAAATAGTTTATAAGTTTTGAATTTGATTGATTTGGATTGAAAAACATGAATTTGATGTTAGAACTTCGTTATAACTGTTGCATATTGATTATGTGAAGTTATTAAGTGTTTATAACTGTTAGAAAGTGAGTTTGGGCGATTTGGATGATTAAACCCGTAGGTTAGGGTTTGATCAGGGATGAAGATGAGCTGAAAAAGGCTCAAACGCGATCCCAGAACCCTAGCCAGGATCGCGTTCGTTAGTTATAAAAGGAATCGGACGAGTTTTGTTCTTGGGAACGCGATCCCAAGAATTTGTCCGGATCGCGTTGCTTAGTTATATTTTGTCACAGAATTATTTTACAAAGAGGAACGCGATCCCACCATGGTTTTCTGGATCGCGTTTGTCAGTACCTTTTTGTAAATTTTGAAAATGCATAAGTGTTTAGAAGGTGGTGTTTTTAGCGACACTTGAAATTGATAAATTTTCATTAACTCGGATTGGGTTGAAATTTACATGGTGACTCGAAAACGGCCTAATGATCAAAGCTCTATTCTAAGAGTCTATATGGTTTTTGGCGTTTCGGGGTCGTTTAGGGGTCGAAAATGGCATTTTACAGTTTTTGAACCCTATTTCGGGACTTTTGATTTTGTTCCGAATTGAATCTTTGTTTGCTGTGATCTTAGGAATCACTTGATACATGTAATTATGTTATGATTGTATAACGATATTAATTACCTAAGTATTATCAGTTGAGACAAGCTACTAACTTATTGTTTATTGATTGTATTCTCAGATGTGGAGAAGGCTCAGTAATATTAGACCTCTGAGCTCGCGCCTGAGGTAGTCGGTGAGTGGATCTGTAACCTCAGTGTGATTTAGTTGTAATGATGTGATTTACAACAAGTAATTTATAGTATTACTTTGATATGATACATCTGTAGAGATATCTTGCCATGATAGTTTAATTAGTTGCTTACTTGGCCGATTGTGCTAGTATGTAAGATTTTGAGGTCAACTTGATTTGATGGTTGGACTTGTTGTTATTGTAGACGACAGGAGATCTCGGAAACTTGAAATGTTGGTTTAGAGATCTAGGTCGTGTGTGATTGACAACAAGTTATCGGTAGTTCTGTATGGGCCAATACAGATGATTGATAAGAGTTCCTTGAGTACCAAACCGGTATTAGGGTGTCTCAGGGACCACCGATCCTCATGATGTTGCGTGTATGACATTGATTGGATGTTGAGTGATTGATTGATTTTCTGTTTATTGTTATTTGATGTAAACAGATTGTTATGCTAGGTTGGACTGTTGCTTATAGTTTCATTCACTTAGCTTTATGCTAACCCCACCACAGTTCTTCCTGCAGGTTAAAATAGATGGGACATATTGGGCAGGAGGTTGTTGGACTGGATGGAATGTTTGACAAGCTTTTACTCTGATGTTATTTTGATAACTAAAGAGATGTTTTGAATTATATAACACCGAGTTTGTTGAAATGTCATGTAATAAGTTTGAAAAGTTTATTGACATTTTGAGTACATTGATAATATGTTTTAAATATACGCTTCCGAGTCGAAAATATTATATTATTGTTTATAATGAAACAAGGGGTGTTATAAGTTGGTATCAGAGCAATAGTTTGGGTGAATTGGACTTGATAGAATGTTCAATCCTAAACTTTGATTGAGTTGAGTCAAACATTCCAATGGGTGCGGGTTTAGTTGATTAGTGAATGTGTGAGAAAGTGATTAGTTGAGTATGTACTAACCCTTAACAAGTTGCAAAGTGTTATTTGATGCAGAGACGGAGGAACATGAGTAACTGATTGGTTTATTTCATGTTTCCTCAACGCTCGTGGGCTTAAGATTGTCAGGTAATCTTCGATAAGCCTGTGTTAATTTAAATTAACTTGAATTGTTTACTCTGTTATGTTGAGTAAGCCTTGTTATGAAGTTAATTGAGTCAGACTGATATGATTCCCCAGTTTTGAGTCAACTAATGATTGTTATAGGTTGACATAAGAATAGAAGTGATAAGTGAGCTGTTTATTGTTGCTCATTGTTGTGATTATTTCTGATTGAATTGAAAATGCAGAAATGTGATTAAATAAGTAGATAGAGAGTTGATTAAGGTTTTAGCAAGATTTATGTTAGAACCTAAGGAGTGTCTTTATTGGTGAGACGAAGATAATTGATAGCATTATGTTAATGGATTGATCACAAGGTGTGATCTAAATCCTTGTTAAGGAATGTTGTGTCATTTGATTTGAGGATGACTGCTAATTGAGAAAATATGTGGTTATGTGACTACATGATATGTTTTGATAAACATCATTAATATAGATTATTATATATGTAACACTTCTTAATAGTCTCATTAATAATATTCGAGTTCATAATTTCTTTTATACAATAGTTGAAAGGTAATCGAGTTAATAATTCTTTTTTATTAAATATGTTCTAGTGGATCATTGTAAGTATCGACTCAGGACCATCGCTAAATGGATATTTTGTTTACCATGTATCCGGAACTAATTTTGCTTTTTAGTTGGAATTTTTAAATATATATTACAAATAAAGAACGATTTCAAAAACAAAAAGATAACAAATAAATAACTATATTAATGAAAGATGTTAGAGGTGATTGATTAGAGATATTAATAAGTTTAGGATACAAAACGGCATAAAAAGTTATAGTTTTATGCTTAAAATTGGCGTTTTGGTGTAGCTAAGTTGGCTACACCTAGGTGTAGCTAACATAACCCTATATATATATATATATATATATATATATATATATATATATATATATATATATATATATATATAGAGAGAGAGAGAGAGAGAGAGAGAGAGAGAGAGAGAGAGTAAATTGTTATAGAAAGTAGTGACTGCTTGCGGATGAATTGGCAAAGGATCAAGTGTATTTTTATGAATTGCGCGAGTTCAACTCCGGGTGACAAAATCGTTTTAGTTAGACTATAAAATCCCAGTATTTTCGTCTTTTTTTAGTGGAAGCGTAAGCTAATTTTTATATAACCATTAATTTGATTTCCATTGGAAATTAGGAATACATGAGCTGTCTATACGACCCGTTTTATTAACAAAATTTATCAGCGGCACATCAGCTATATTCCAAATTGAGTAACAACTGACTGACCACTCCCAATAAGGACACCATCACTTCAATTTTTAGATTTCACATTTACCAATACATCTTTACTTCTATACATTAAACAAAGAAGACTGATGCGTCCCTTTATTACTTCATCGGATATCCGACGAAATCAATCAACGGCCCTAACTAACTAAACATGGCGTCGGTTCTGTCGGTTGAAACCGACGGAGCAAGTGACTAACTATTGGGACAAGTCTTATAATCTGCTCAAAGAAGTCTATGAGTTTTAGGAGTTGGGATATTTTGGTATATTAATTTCGAATTTGTGAAGTAATTTATAGTTAAAACATTATAACAACAATACGATTCTCTCATAAGAAGTTAAATAATTAGAAAGACATATTATTAGTGTTATAATATTAAAATAAAAAATGATTAACTTACTATTTTGATCAATTAAACGGTTAATTTCTTAAATTTTTATATGGTGAAATTAATTAACATATTATCGTTTTTTAAGCTCATTAATTTAAGACAAGTAAAATCAAATATGATCTAGATCTTATAATCTTATAGTAAAAATCGAGATCTTAAGTTGATCATCTGATTTTTAAGACCCTAAGCAATATCGAATCATTTTTGTAAGTTAAAACTGTAAAATTGTACCAAAGGGCCTATGGTCTAGCAATATGTGGGGAACCTTTCAACCTAAGTAATAGTTGTGGGTTCAAGCCTCGTGGAGGAAATTTGTAATTATTTGTGGTTGTATATAATAATCGTGGGTAAGTTGTGTTGATTTGTCATTCTAAAAAAACAAATCTGTAAAATTGTAAGATTCTAGGATCCGAATATAGATCTTAACTATCTTGGTTGTATTATAATACTCATAATAATAGTAATTTAGCATTTCATTTTTTGTTTAACCTTTCTAACGTATAAATAATACACATTCTACATTTTGACAATGAAGTACATTAATCTCAATTGAATTGTAATAAGGTTTGACGATTAATTTTTTTTTTTTGGTAAAGAGTTTGACAATTAATAATGGCCAATGATATTTCCAACATTCAATTTGATGAATCCACCATTGATATGCATTAACAGTTTATACTGTACAAACTGTTAATGCATGTCAATGGTGGATTTATCAAATTGAATCACCTATATATTAGTTAACAAGTAAAAGACAAAGTATTTAAAAGATTTTACTAAACCCAAATTTAAAACGTATAATAATAATTTCATACTCCTATATTAATTACGTATTAAGTATAGACACCTACCTACCACTTAACTGTCTTACTCCTTATCATATGAGGTTTTCATAACATTTTTTTAATATAAATGCTACCAATACCGTGTGGTGAAAAATGAAAATGTAGTAAGAAAGAGGCGCCCAATTTCAGCGCCCAAACATCTAAAAAAATTAAAATTTCCTACGGATAAAACTCTAAAAGTGGTTAACCAAATCTCATTATCATCTGTTTTATTCAAATCAAAATTTCAAAGCCACTAATATGATTATTAGGAATCCTGATTATCAAGGTCAATAATTGGATCCAGTAGCAAGCTATATTCATTGTATTATGTGCGCTACAAATACCGATTTAGGGTTCGTTGTTGAAGACTAATCAACTGTTCCTGGCCTTTCAATCAAATTCAACTCAGTCTCTGAAACAATTTTATATTTTTCAACCATTCTTCTCCAAGTAAGATACTTTCTCCAATCTTATGATTATGTTTTCATCAGATATGATGTGTTTTATATTTTAGTTATTAATAATTAATAATATAGTTTAATATATTTTGTTACTTATTAGGCCGACTGTTTAAAACATTCATCGATAAATCGATCAAGTGATTGTAAGTTATATTAAGTATTTGATAGTTTCAATTGATGATACAGAACAACAAACGAGGGTTTCATATACACAGTGTTTTTTTGGGTATTTTTTAGTTAGTGTGCATATGTGGAATATAATCAAGATGTATTAGGAAAAGTATATAAATCGGTAAGGAATAATAGTATTTTATTTTCAAATTGCAATACTATTTATAAAATGTACCGATCTACAAGTGTATATTTTAATGTTTTAACTTTTAACTATGTTGTGAGACTGCCCTTAAGCCGTTTTTGTTATATTTGTCTTAGATGTGGAGAGGCTAAGAATTTTTATTTTGCAGGTAGCTGCAGAATTGGGTTGGGATCGAGTTGTATTTGGTATTCATGATGGCCCTTTGTTGAAACAGGTTCAACATTATGCCTTAGATCGTTCATACCAATACACTATGAACCCTCTTTTTTCAATTTATCAAGTTTATATATATACTCTTGCAGTTTGCCTATCTCATAACACCTATTGAACTCATGAATAAAATAGTTGATGACTACATCAAGGTGAAAAATCTTCTACGCTCACTCTTATTATAATGCTTCTTACTTGTGCAATCATGATCATGATCTAGTTAATCGATGTACAAGAAAATGTCTCATCATACACTTACTAGAATGAACTATAAGTTCATTTAATGTGCTTAAATTGTTTAATCATCCGTTAATAAGCTATCATATATAAAACTTGCCCCAATTGAATTTTTTATGTTTCTTTATTTCAATTTATCAAGTCTAACTGGTTTAAAAGTTGAACATATCACATATCTGTATGATCCTTCAATTGTTGATAATAACATGGAATCTTGGATGCCAATTTTGTTACGTTGGCTCCTCTGCAGAGTTTGAGTTTACTGTGTGGTTTACTTTCTGAAAATGTTATAACACACTAATGCTTAATGTTGACTTCTTTCTGTCTCCCAAGAAACACTACGTGGTGCATCATTGGTAAACAAGAAGAGAGCTTAGAGGGGCCTATCACAACTAAAGGTACACATATGTTTTAAGGTGCATCAAACATGTCCATGTTTAGAGGGTTTATTTTTAGTGCGGGTTATATGGATCACGATGGGTTAATGTTACATGAAATATCTTCTGTCAACATATCTATATGACATGGGCCAGTTTGGGCTGTATTCTACGGGTAAAGCGGTAACGTATAAAAAAATTTAGCTATAAGGGAAACGAGTCAAAAGGGTTGAATGTTGGCTAAGGTGCATTAAAATGCATTACGACTACACCTAAATAATTTCAATTAGAAAAAGAGAGATTATTATGTGAATGTAGTCAGGTTAATACATTAGATGGTTTGGCTCGGGTAATAAATTATTTCTTTTAGTTATTTGTTATCAGGTGTTTGGGAGATATTTCAAAACCCAACCAACCCAACCTTATTCTGCCCTTATTAATTATAGAGTTGTTAAGTAAATCAACCATATCGATTAAAGACTTTTGTGTTTTTACTTATATATCAGTTGATGTATTGTCCTAACTTAGATTATTTGACTACCAGATAAGTCTCCATCTTTTTGTATTGTATGATAAATTTATGAATTTGTTACTCCAAAATAATATGATTTCATCTCTTTGGTAGCTACTTCTTTGAGGATGCACATTAAAGTTAATCTGATGGTTGGCATTTGGAGCCTACATGTTCAAGAAGACTAAATACATTGAAGCTCCAACTTATCTTTTTATGATCTAACTATGTATCTTTAAGATAAATTATATGTAAAAATGTATATGCTTTTACTTGTTTGCAGTCAGCCAGTGAAAAAATTCATGCAAAAGAGCTACAAGGTCAACAGCTAATAATATTTTTCCAAACAAGAAGGAGATGTTGGGTTGAGTTTAAAGACTTATTGATGCTTGACGATCTCCATTTATATGCAATTTTGTTGCATCTCTTCTAAAGATTGATACTTTTTACTTATATATTAGGAGTGTATATACTTTAGATTAACATTATCTTTTTGTTGTACTAGTGTAAAGAATAGATCTATATTTATTGATTATTGTAAGTATCTTCGAACCATTGTAACTGAATTGACATTTTGGAACTATAATAAAAGAATCATTTTATGTTTATTTATTTAATTTTGTTACCGTAATGCACAATTATTAATTAATGACACATATTTTAGAATGATCGATGTTGATTTTGATCTTGAGAAGACTTTATTAGGACACTTGTTACTTTCATTTAGCCTTCTATTAGGACGCTAGGATTTGTCCTATAATCCATTTTTTAGGACACCAATATGTATTTACAAATGTGGTATTATGCAACATTTATAAGTGTCCTATTATGATCTATTGGGACACCAATTTGTGTTCTCAAATGTAGTATTATGCAACCTTTATAAAGCGTCCTATTATATCTATTGGGACACTCTATCTTATTATAACGCCTTTATATAGGACACTTATGTGTTTGGTCCTATAAAAGAAAAGGTCCTAAAAAGTAACTTATTAGGACATTTCTAGGTGTCCTAATAGTCCAAATTTGTTGTAGTGCAATCTCAATTAACTTCCAGATCCATGACCATACCATAATCCACATAACGGCTTATTACCCACATTTCACACCCAATGAAAAGTCAAACAACTGCATTTAGGTGACTTTTAAGTTGACTATTAAAAGTCAAATCATAATTGCATTCAAATACAGTACTGAAACAATGGTTTAATACACATGCATCAAGTAAAGTAATCCCTATCAACTGATGAACATTCCAGGGAATAAACCAGCTACGCAAATAGATTAATTTTAAATTTTGATTTTCATAATCATTATTAACCTGTTTGAGCACAGTAGTACCAAATTGAGAACAAACAATTCCACAATCCCAATTACTTATACATGCAATTCTATCATTCATTAAAAGGAATATGAAGTGGATATAACCTAGCCATTCAAATGATCTTTCAGATGCAAGTCCCACAATTCAGCAACTTCTCTTCATTGCTTTGACATTGTAATCTTTAGCCCCATAAGTCTCATTCTAATATCATTCTTAATCAAAGAAATGAGCCTTTCTTTACTTCTATCTTTTCTTTGAAATAAGATTCTTATGTTCTCCATACTGGAGTATTAGTTTCTATGCTACCTAGCTGCAGTTATATGTTAGTGTAATTTGTATAAAATATTTCTCAGTTGCAGATTTACTTTCTGCCTTTTTAGCTCCTAGTCATTTGGCACAAACTCTAAGATAAACTAGATTTATCATGCGTAGTTATAAAATGTATAAGTAGGTTTAGGAACAGTACTACCGTATGAACTGATTGTTTGATATATATTATCTTTGATTTTAGGAGTTTACACGGGGTCAAATTTTTTATCTACCTCAAGTACACTGATATTGGGTGAATTGGTTAAACTAGAGGTGGCAATTTTCAACTTGTTTGTATGAAAATGGTTTAATTCGGGTTGTATTTTGCTGATGACTCATTATATGGGTAACTTCTAAAACTATATCTAAACATGAAATGGGTCAGATCTGTCTAATGTGTGCCAACACTAGAAAGTTGAAATCTGTAAGTATTTTTGCATTGCTGACTTCACACTTAGCTTTGTGTAGCATATATTATAATGAAAATTGAACCCCCAACTTCTTGGTTGATGAGTTACCTTTACACTTTTAGGCCAAAGGCCCTTTGGTAAACTTATGTTTATTAGAACGCAAACAAGGCTCTAAAACTACAGATGATAGAATCATGTGTTTGATTGTGATTTCCGGGTAGTTGCAAAGAAGTTAGCTGAACTTAGTGGAAAGGGTGGGACTACAATCATTGGTGGTGGTGATTCTGTTGCAGCAGTAGAGAAAGTTGGAGTGGCAGACGTGATGAGTCACAGCTCAACGGGTGGTGGTGAGAGTTTGGAATTGTTAAAGGGCAAAATCATACCAGGTGTTGATGCTCTTGACGAAGCAAACATAACTTTTTCTGTTTCTATATAAATTTTGATTTCAAATCTTTTTAGTGTTGCTTATTATGTCATCTTCATTGGTCTGTAAACAATAAATATTGCAAAGAGGTGCGATATATAAGTTTGTAACTTTGTATTGTCACGTTCCAACACTACTAGCTTATCATAAATTGTGTATCATCACTTGGAGGTCTAAATAAATTTATTTTCGAGCCTATGCCAGATCGTTAGATCATTTTCACTTGCCTTATCATCCTTCTGCTATGATATATATGAGGATGGTTCTTTTTGACAATATATTGGTTACATATAATCACCTAAATTGTGGCTATAGACATTATTTAGATACACATTTGTGATATGGTGTGCCTATCATAACTCTATATAATCATATGATCGTGCTAAAAATAAATGTGACTATACATATTAGCTTTTGGCAAGCTAAAGTTTATACACACATAATGGTTATGTAACAACATGTACCGGATTTTGGCTACATTGAAATCATTTGTGACAAACTCAACTCTATGATTTAGACACATAAACAATTACTTCATGTGACCATATAAAGTCTCATGAATTAGACACACAAACACTCAATGTGACTAATATCATATTTAATGATAATCGTTTTTGCCCATTTTTGCTCTAAATAATAGCCACATGAATATTTTACGAAGTGACCGTTATGAATATATTGGTCACATATAATCACTAAAAGTGTGGCCATAAACATCATTTAGATACACATTTGTGATATGGTGTGGCTATAAATCCATATAGTCACATGATCATGTTAGAAATAAATGTGACTATATACATTAGCTTTTACCAAGCTAACACATGCTAAAGTTTAGACACCCATAACTGGATTTTGGTTACACTAAAATCAGGTGTGACAAACTCGACTCTATGATTTAGACACATAAACAATTACCTCATGTGACCATATAAAGTCTCATGAATTAGACACACAAACACTCAATGTGACCAATATCAAATTTAATCATAATTGTTTTTGCCCTAAATAATAGCCACATGAATATTTAACGATGTGACTGTTATAAATATATTGGTCACATATAATCACCTAGAGTGTGGCCATAAACATCATTTAGATACACATTTTTGATATGGTGTGACTATTATAAATCCATATAGTCGCATGATCGTGCTACAAATAAATGTGACTATACACATTAGCTTTTGGCAAGCTAACACACGCTAAAGTTTAGACACACATAATAGTTATGTGACCATATGTACCGGATTTTGGCTACACTAAAATCGTGTGTGACAAACTCGACTCTATGATTTAGACACATAAACAATTACCTCATGTGACCATATATGGCATTTGGTCACAGTGTTTCAAGTGTGTGACATAGGTTTGTCACGTTTTATATGTATATAGTGACTAATGCTTCAAACTTACTCTTCATTCGTCACGCGTTCCAATTCACATGTGGCTAAATAATCAGCCAAAAAATAGATGTGACCTATAGCCACATAAATGTTTGATGGTGTGGCAATACATTTCCGAATGGTCACACGATCGGAGTTCATATGTGGCTAACTAATAACTTGAATTTTATTTTGGTACCTTTAACCACATAAATATTCGAATGTGTGGCCGTTTAATTCTTCCTATGTGTGACCAAATCTCATTTTTGTACTAGTGATTTTCGCAAGGATTTAGCTAGGAATTTGTGAGGGAAACATCGAGCAAACATCATTTGGAACAATTGTGTAACAAATTTGGTATAATTTCGATTTAATCTAATTTCAAGTTATTTTATGGATTTGTTTAGTGTTTATGATTTTTGCTTGATGATTGTGATTATGTGTGGCTAGTTACCATTGTGTTTGCTTGGATGAAATAACTAGATGATTAGGGGTGTATATTTTGGATGTTAATTTATGCTTGAATTTGTGAATCATCCATGGATTTGTATGTATTTAGTTAGTTGTTGTTATGAACTTTCGGCATTTTAGCTAAACGATTATAGCGAATGTTCTTTGTTTAGTAAAAATACCTAAATAAGTTATTTGTCATTTGTGGATCAAAGCATTTGATGATTGTAACAACCCTAGCTAAATATATACAAGTTAACGATTATAGCGAATGTTTGTCGTGTGGATGATTTGCAAACTCACAAAATTAAATTTATGTTTAATCGGAGAACCTTATGTGATTGAGCTTTATCTTAAGAATTTAACCATTTGGTGATTTACTAATTGATATAGCGAACGTTTTCAACCTAGTAAATTGCTATTAATTGTTTGTCTATGAATGATTGATCAAAATTGCGAATGTAATTTTGGAATGTGTCAAATGGTTTAGCTAAGTTGTGTAAGTTTGTAACTATGGCGAACGTCTGTTACTTGATTAAATCATAGGTTTATCAACTGAAATTGAACTTTAGGACTCAGAGAACTTTGAGCTTAGGTTTGATGAATGTTACCATTTAGCATATGTGTTAACCGGTTATAATTCTACACCCCGAATTCACTAGTGAAATAGTCCAAGCAAGCATTGTTTTTAATATTTAAAAGTTCCAAATCAATCACTTTGACTCTTAAGAGTCCACCTGCCTAGATTAATCAAAGATTGTAGTTTTAAGCATCGTGACAATTCGGTCACACAAACCAACCACATTTTATTTTCTCTTTTTAAATTGCTCACACTTCTATTGATCATCCAATCTAGTTCCATGTGTTCGAACCCGAACTTACCCAACTATACTACCACACGATAGGGTCCACTGCCCGGTTGTGTTTCGGTCTAGCTCGGTACTTTCTTGTTCACTTTTCAACGATAATTTTATAACTAGATTTAGCACATCAAGTTTTTGGCGCCGCTGCCGGGGACCTTGATTTGTGAAATTGATTTAAGTGTGATTAATTGATCCTTTCTAGAATTTATTCTTGGAAAGTTACCTTTGTTTGTATTGCGCCGGTGCGTTTATGGTTTTATCGTTTGTGTACTTTCAGGTGTGATTTGGTTGTGGATGAACACAAGGAGCTCCGGTAAAGAGCTTCTAAGTCCTTTGTCCGATCCGGAGAAGACCAAAAAGAGTAAACGAAGGAGGAAACCAAAGCAAAGATCATCGGAATCATCTAGTAGTCAAACGGATACCGATACATCTTCGGGGAACACCATCGAGGTGGAAGAGACTTTTGTGGAGGAAATTCCATCACCCGAAGAAGATCTTTCAACACCCTCCGAAGGTGAAGAAGAGATGGCGGATGAGGATGATACTCCTATGTTCTCACGGACGAGAACCGTGGCACCGACACCCGAGGCGGCCATACGGGTTCAAGATATTGAAAATGATAATTTCTCTTTGAAGGGGCATCATATGCAACTCATTAGAGATAAATAATTCGACGGAAGGGTGCGGGTTGATCCGCACCAACACATTGCTAGCTTTATTGAAATCGGGAGCTATTTCAAGTATGGGGCGAATATGGATGAGGTGATTCGCCTACGGACTTTTCCTATGTCATTTTGTTGTGAGGCAAAGATTTGGTATCAAGAATTGGAACCAAACACCATCACTACTTGGGATGAGATGAGGGAAGCATTCGTTAGACGATTTTATCCTCCGGCTTTGGCCGAAAGACTTTTGAATGAGATTAGAGCTTTCAAACAACAAGAAGGCGAAACTTTGGTAGAGGCATGGTGTCGGATGAAAGAAATGTTGAGGAATTGCCATGGTCACGATTTGAAGAAGAGAGAAATCATTGGGTTATTCTACAATGGTCTTAACTTGGATTCGGCAAGTATTCTTGATGCCTCGGGAGGAGGTCAATTCCTCTACAAGACCCCGAATGAAGCATGGAAGCTTCTTGAAGACAAGGTTATCCAAAGCTTAAATTGGGCTAAGGATAAAGGAGGGAAACCGGTTAAGAAGCATGTTGCATTCGCCGAGGGTACTAGTAGTGGAAGTGGAGGCTCAAATGACTCGGCCATGATGAAAGAAATCAAGGCTTTATCTTCTAAGTTTGATGCACAATTCAAGGCTATCAAAGGTGAAATCAAAGAGCTTAGAGATGGTTGCGGTAATTGTGGCGGAAATCATGCCACGGCTAATTGTGCACAAGACGACTTGCCAATGGTAGGAGGTGAGGAAGGTGTTAACTTTCTTCAACAAGGTAATTATCAAAGCGGAAACTACTAACGAGGGGGTTATCAAAACCGAAATTCGGGAGGTTACCAAGGCGGAGGCTATAACCAAAACCAAAACCAAAACCAAATCCGATTTTCTAGACCTAACCAACCTTACAACCAAAACTCCAACCAATCTCAAAACCAATCATACAATCAAAACCAATCCCAAAACCAACCTTACAACCAAAATCGACACCAAAGCCCATCTAGAGAACAACAACCACCACCGGTTCAAAAACAAGAACCAACATTGACTCCAATGGAACAAATGATGAAGGAGTTTATGTCAAAGCAAGAAACCGCCACCGAAAGGATAAAAACTCAAATGACAAATATTCGGTTGAGCATGGAACAAGGGCAAAAGAATCAACAAGCTTCAATTCAAGATTTGGAGCGGAAAATGGAGAGGTTGTCCGAGGGGCAAAGTAGTAGGCCAACCGGTGGCTTACCGAGTAATACACAACAAAACCCAAGACCACAACCTTCACCCTCTAGCGGTTCCAAACCTTACCAACCACCACCCGCGAGAAATGAGCATGTGAATGCTGTAACCACAAGAAGCGGAAAGGAGCTTCCACCACCTCAAACCAAGGACAAAAATGTTTCTAACTCTTTTGTGCAGGAAATGGAGGAGGAAGACAATGAAGAGAATGTTGATGCTCCTACACCAATGGTCACACCGGTGTCACCTACTCTGGTTGTGAAAGCTTACAAGCCAAAGATTCCTTATCCTCAAAGGCTAAGGAAAGAAAAGATTGCGGCTCAATATGGGAAATTTGTGGACATGATCAAGGGCATTCGAATCAATGTGCCTTTGGTTGATGTATTAGCCGGGATGCCGAATTATGCCAAATTCATTAAGGATTTGGTGAGCAACAAAGAGAAATTGTCGGAGGCTTCGGCAATGTTTTTGAATGAGGAATGCTCAGCACTTGTCCAAAACCAAATTCCACCCAAGCTTGGAGATCCCGGGAGTTTCATCATTTCTTGTACATTGGGTAAAATCATCACTTTTGATGCACTTGCGGACCTAGGTGCTAGTATAAACTTAATGCCATATTCACTTTATGCTAAATTGGCCCTAGGATCCCTAACCCCCACTCGCATGAGCATCCGTCTTGCCGATAGATCTTTCCAATATCCCATTGGGATTGCGGAAAACATGCTAATAGAAGTAGGGCAATTTACCTTTCCGGTTGACTTTGTTATCCTCGAAATGGAGGAGGATAGTAAAGTGCCCTTGATTTTAGGACGACCCTTCCTACATACCGCGGATGCCATAATTGGGGTTAAAGATAAGAAATTGACCTTGGGGGTGGGTGATGAAAGGATTGCGTTCACGGTCGATAAGGCCATGAAGCATCCTTATTCTAATGATGATTCGTGTTTTAGAATTGATGTGATAGATGATGCGGTGGAGGAAGAAATGGAAAGCTTGCTTGGATTGGAATCGGAGCTTGTTGACTTGCTAGAGTCAAATGTTGAAGGAATGACCGAGGAGGAGTTGGTCATGAGCATGGAAGAAACAAATGACGAAGAAGAGCTCGAATGTGAGAATGCTTTTGAGGAGCTCACAAAGGATGACAATATGAGAATCAAAACGTCATTGGAGGATCCACCACATGATTTGGAGTTGAAAGAACTTCCGAGTCATTTGGAGTATGCTTATCTCCATGAGGAAAATCTCCTACCCGTAATCATTTCTTCATCCCTTGTGAATGATGAAAAACTTAAATTGTTGAATGTACTTAAGGCTCACAAAAGAGCTTTCGCTTGGCGGACATCCGACATACCGGGAATAAGCCCATCCTTTTGTAAACACAAAATTAATTTTGTTGATGATTTTAAACCCGTTGTCCAAAGATAACGGAGGCTTAATCCCAATATGGTGGATGTGGTCAAGAAAGAAGTAATTAAGCTTCTTGATGCGGGTATTATTTACCCCATTGCGGATAGTTCTTGGGTGAGCCCGGTACATTGTGTACCAAAGAAAGGGGGGATGACCGTAGTTGCCAATGACCAAAATGAAATGATACCCACTAGGACGGTAACGGGATGGCGTGTGTGCATTGATTATAGGAAGTTGAATGATGCCACGAGAAAAGACCATTTTCCCTTACCATTCATTGACCAAATGCTTGAGAGGTTGGCGGGTAATGAATATTATTGTTTCCTTGACGGATTCTCGGGATATTTCCAAATACCCATAGATCCCGAGGATCAAGAAAAGACCACCTTCACTTGCCCATTTGGGACCTATGCCTATAGGAGAATGCCCTTTGGTCTTTGCAATGCTCCCGCCACATTCCAACGTTGTATGATCGCCATTTTTCACGATATGGTTGAAACTTCCATGGAAGTCTTCATGGATGATTTTTCGGTATTTGGCGATTCATTCGAGTCATGTTTAAGAAACTTGGATAAAATGCGCGAGAGATGTGAGAAAGCCCACCTAGTCTTGAATTGGGAGAAATGCCATTTTATGGTGAAAGAGGGTATAGTGTTGGGTCATAAAGTGTCGGGATTGGGTATTGAAGTTGATAGGGCAAAGATTGATATTATTGCCAAATTACCTCCACCGACCAATGTTAAGGGCATTAGAAGTTTTCTTGGTCATACCGGTTTTTACCGTAGATTCATTAAGAATTTTTCAAAGATCACCCGTCCAATGACTAGGCTACTTGAAAAGGATGCCCCTTTTGTGTTTGATGGACCATGTTTGAGTGCATTTTCGACCCTTAAAGACCATTTGACCAAGGCACCTATCATAGTCTCACCCGATTGGTCCAAGCCCTTTGGACTCATGTGTGATGCAAGCGACTTTGCCTTAGGAGCTGTCCTAGGACAAAGGATTGATAAACATTTCAAACCTATTTACTTTGCTAGCAAAACCTTGAATGGGGCCCAACAAAACTACACAACCACCGAGAAAGAATTGCTTGCCGTCGTATATGCCTTTGACAAATTTAGGCAATATCTTGTGCTATCCAAAACCGTAGTTTTCACCGACCATTCGGCTTTAAAGTATCTTTTCAACAAACAAGATGCTAAACCCCGTCTCATCCGTTGGATTCTTCTTTTACAAGAATTCGACATTGAGATTAAGGACAAAAAGGGAGCCGAAAACCTTGCCGCCGATCACTTGTCAAGATTGGAAAATCCACATCTTGACAAGCAAGGCGATACTAATATTGATGATTCCTTTCCCGAGGAATTTCTTTTGCAGGTAGGTGATGAAAACAAGGATGAGGAAGCACCATGGTATGCCGACTTGGCAAACTATTTGGTTGGTGGAGTTTTGAGGAAGGGCATGAGTCGCCAAGAGAAAAGCAAATTTTTCTCTAACTTGAAGCATTATTTCTGGGAGGAGCCTTATTTATTCCGCGTTTGTGCGGATGGCATGGTGAGGAGATGTGTTTCGGGTGGCGAAACAAGAAAGATTTTGGATGAATGTCACTATGGGCCCACCGGTGGACATTATGGCCCCTCGGTCACCGCAAAGAAGGTCTATGATGTGGGTTTTTATTGGCCGACGATCTTCAAAGAAGCAAACACTTTGTGCCAAACATGTGATGCGTGTCAAAGAACCGGAAACATCTCCAAAAGGGATGAAATGCCACAAACTAGCATCCAAGTTTGCGAAGTATTTGATATTTGGGGCATAGACTTCATGGGACCGTTCCCACCTTCGTTCAAAAATGAATACATTCTTGTGGCGGTTGATTATGTGAGCAAGTGGGCGGAAGCTAAGGCTTTACCGAAGAATGACGCTCGTGTGGTCATTGATTTCTTGAAAAGCCTATTTTGCCGATTTGGGATGCCCAAAGCATTGATTAGCGACCGGGGGACTCACTTTGCGAATGCTCAATTGGAAAAAGTTCTCAAGAAGTATGGAGTGAATCACCGGTTCTCGACTTCATACCACCCACAAACAAGTGGTCAAGTCGAGAACACTAACCATGCATTGAAAAGAATTTTGGAGAAAACGGTGAAGGATAACCGGGCCATATGGTCCAAAAAGCTTGAAGATGCATTGTGGGCGTTTCGGACCGCCTACAAGACACCTATTGGAACGACACCGTATCGGTTACTTTATGGCAAAACTTGCCATTTACCCCTTGAAATTGAGCATAAAGCTTATTGGGTGCTAAAGAATTGCAATTTGGATTTGATTGAAGCGGGGGAAAAGAGAATGTTGCAACTTCACGAGTTGGATGAGCTTCGGTTGCAAGCTTATGAAAATTCTCGTCTCTACAAGGAACGGACAAAGGTGTTGCATGACCGGAAGTTGAAAGTGAGAAAAGAATTTAAATCCGGTGAAAAAGTGCTTTTGTTCCAATCAAGATTCAAGTTGAAACAACCAAAGTTCAAACCAAGGTGGACCGGCCCGTACGTGGTCAAGCATCAATATCCATCCGGATATGTGGAGCTTTTTCAAAAAGATGGCGGAACCTTTATTGTGAATGGGCACCGTTTGAAATTATACCATGAGGATGAACAAGAGAGCGAGTGGGAGGAACTCGCAACTTACCCCAAGGACAAATGAATTCGGGGTCGAGTCTAGCTTGGACGCGTTAATAAATGAAGCCCATACACGAGGAAACTCGTGTTTATATCCTTTTTGATAAACTTAGAATTTTTGGCCTGCATTTTTTTGATGATTTTGATGTATTTGCTGCTGCTGTGATTGTGTGAATTGTTAAGTGTTAGGGTGTTTATGTGTTGCTGCTGTTTTTGCTGATTTTACATTGGCAAAGCCGATCGGCTTAGAATAGCAGTTCGGCTAAAGATCATTAGCCGATCGGCTTCATATAACCGATCGGTTTAATCTTTGAAAAACGACCACAGAACTTGAGCCCTTTTCTGAAGCATTGGTTTTGTATGTTAAAAGCAGATCGGTTTATAGTTAGCAGATCGGCTAAAGCTTTTAAGCAGATCGGCTATATAAAGCCGTTCGTTTACTCTAGTTAAAATTCGATACAGAACTCAACCCCCTTCATCTTAAGCGCATTTTAACTACATAAACCGTTCGGCTATCGATTTGAAGCAGTTCGGCTAACATAGCCGTTCGGCTAAGTTGCATAAGCCGATCGGCTTTGGGGTATTGCTGGGCGATTTAGTTAAAAAGCAAAACATTGTCTTTTCCACAACCACTAACACAAAAGCAAAAAAAAAAAAAAAACCGATCTGCTCCTCTTTTTCTCTCTAAAGTAAAAACGAAAATCACATAAACCCTCACTAAATCATCATCCAACCTTCAAATCTTTCAAGGAAATCAACCTCTAATCATGTCTAGGCAACCTAAGGTATTTCATGTCTCCATTAAATTTTCCTACTAGTGATTTTTTGAGATGAATATCTTGAATCCGGGTTTGGGTTGATTCAAGTGTGGGGATGAATTCCTTTGTGATTTTGTTGTGTATTATGCTTGATTCATACATGTTAATCAGTTTATACCATGATCTTTTGTTTAAATTGCTCAATTTAGATGATTTATAAATTAGGGTTCATATGCTAATTTGGGGATAATCCGAATTTAGTGATTTATGCTTGATAGTTGGTGCTAATTGTGGTGTAATTCGTGTTTGCAAGTATAATGAAGTTAATTGGTGGGGTGATTTCCATTTGTGGATGATTTGGAAAAATTAGGGTTTATGTGGAATTTGGGGAAGAAGAAGTTGACTTTTCTGGTCAACTTTAACTTTTGTTTTGACTGACTTTTGTGTAACTTGCGATTGTAATACATGACTAGAAACCATTTGAGTGATCATTTTTGCTCAATTCAAGTTCATGTTTGATATTGAAGTTATGTGTTTATAAGGTAGTCAGTAGGTTTGGTATGTAACTTTGATTGTAAGGCTTGCTTGAGTCACATTGTATGACATTGGCATGATTCAAGCATGGTTTAATATTAGGTTGCATGTTTATCCTATTTGAGTTGAAGTTTTGGCTATGTGATTGATTGGTTACTGTCGGTTTATGCTATGCTTGCATTTGTTGATTGTTTTGCTTTGTGATTGCGGTTATTAACGTGTGTGCTCGGTTACTAGGGGGTGTGGTTGTGTTTGACATAAATCGCTCATTTTGTCTTATTTTTGCTAACTCTAACACACTTTTGGAAATTTTGTATCTTGTTGTGTTGTGTTGTGCAGAGAGGCAGGAATACCCAACCTGACACCTATGAGCCTCAGTACCCTGAAAGTATTTATGAGGGTTTAATGCCTGCAGACCGCCACCCTCATTTGATTTTCGGACGACATACGTATAACTACCTGGAATACACGGAAGCCTTGTATAAAATTCATAAAAAGGAATGCGAATACCCCCGGGGAAGTTCTCGTTTCTTTTTACCCCCGCGCTTTTGCTTATTTATTGATTATATTTGCATTGAGGTCAATGCAAACCTTAAGTGTGGGGAGGTATTCACTTGAATCTTGTTCCTAGTATATTGTTGTTTTATAGCCACTTATTAGGTCTGTTATTGATCTTGGATTTTCCAATTGAACTTTACGAATTCTAATAACGGGTTATGGAATTGTAGTATGCTAGGGATTTGCTTGTCCTTATTAAATTAATTGCTTTGGAATGTGTTAGTTAAAATCTATTAAAAGCAATTAAATATTTCCCTCTTGCAACATAATTTTTAGAGATGTGTCATAAAAGCAACCTAATAGGGTGAATTGCATGACTAGCACACTTGTAGCCCCCACTATGAAAAATTGTGAGAAATTTGAGCCTTATTGAGAAAAACACTTACCTTTAGTGTTTATATTGTTTGATTGCTATGAGTGTGCCGGTGATTGTAGTTTGTTCTAGAACTTGCCTTAGTGATGCATTTTGAGACCGCTGTGGGATCACAGAAATGTGATATAAGTGGGGTCAACGACGAGGAGGTATTCTTAGGAATTTTTTGAATTTATTTTGCTTTAAAACCATTTATATCCAGTTAACACAGGTCGTTAGCACTCATTTTTAGTGCTAAGAAACCCCTAGAAAACTTTCACATTCAATCACTAAATATTAGCCTTATTTTTGTGTAGTCAATTCCCGAACCATCACTTTTCTAAAATGTTGCCTAATTGAAATTTATGATGAATTTTACCAAAATGTGACTTAAATCGTTTTGAATTGGGATTCTAGTGTTAAATTCTATGATTGAGATTGGAAACAATTAAATGAATAGAAGTTAACATTTGAGCTTAAAGTTTATAGTTGGATGATTGTAGTCAAATAAATAGCCTTTGGATTCCTGAATAAGTAGTTCCCGAGGGGTGTTCTACACCTAGCCACCAAAGACCTTTATCCGGTCTAGGATGGTTGGTCCGAAAGTTCGTTACATAGGGTTCATAGAAAGTCATAGAATGCAATTATTCCAATCAAATGTGAAAAATCAACTTGAGTTATTTGTGCGAAATTGTTAAAGTATGAGTCATAAATGAGAACAAATAATAAGTTGAATCGATTTGGCACGAGAGTCCTAAGTTTCATTACTGTCACATGTTTAAACCAATAGGTAACATGTCCGCATTTTTCATGGGTCTTGACTACCACTTTTCACCAATTATTGTGTCTATCATACCCCTAGTCCATAATTAGCCTACATTGTTACAACACATGCTAGAATACCTCCTTTGAGATCTCACTTGGTGCTCACGCCAAGTCGGTGGAGATTTGATCCTCTTGCAAGCCTATGGTAACAATGCATCACGACTTGGCTTGATTGAGTGTTAAAATTGCTTACTTCCTTACCTTGTAGTCTTATCGGTTGAGAGTGAGTGACTAAACACTTATCCTTATGTGAGGTGCTAGGTCGTGCATTCGGGCTTGACAAACCAAAACATCTCGAGTTATAATGCTTATACATATGTTGCTAGCCTAATTGCTTTGGTGGTTAGTGTTAGTATTGTTTTGGTAAACTTGATATTCACCTATTGTTGTTGCAAGAGTGGGTTTTGAAATGGTAAAATTATGGTTTGCTTGAGGACAAGCAAAGTTCAAGTGTGGGGATATTTGATATCGCTCATTTTGTCTATATAAATATATCGCGATATCGCTGTTTTGCATTTGTATTTTAGTGGATTTCGAGAACTTTCGATACTTATTTTGTTTGGAAATCCATTTCAGGTGAAAAGCTGGAAACGCATGCGATTTGGTGTGGAATTGGTGAAGTTTGGATCAAAAGTGGCTGAGCTGGAAATTTGGTCTAGCCGATCGGCTTCATCATTAGCCGATCGGTTTATGTGCTATAGCCGATCTGCTAAACTTAGCAGATCGGTTTGTTCAGTGAATTTCCGTTGCAGAAATTGCCTCGTTTGGAGCTTGGTCTGACTTTCTAAAGAAGCCGATCGGCTAGTCTAAAGAAGCCGTTCGGCTATGACTACAAAGCCGATCGGCTATTCCTAACAAACCGATCGGCTATGTGTGGATCTGGGTGTGAGGTATGGTGGTTGATGAGGTGTCCGTTTCTGATTGGTTGGCATTTAATGCCAACCGTTTTCCCATCCGTTTTTCAAAATTAAGAAAATAAAAAAAAAAAAAAAATTATGAAATGGGGGTGTTTGGTCGGCAGAGCTTCATTTTCATTCACCATCTTCATCCTCATTTACTCTCCATTACACATTACACACTACACACTACTCACTTCAACCTTCCATCCTCATTAACTCACCACATTTACTCCCTTCACCATCTCATATTTAATCCATTTTCAACAACCAAAATCACCATTTTAATTCACATTTTCGCAAGGATTTAGCTAGGAATTTGTGAGGGAAACATCGAGCAAACATCATTTGGAACAATTGTGTAACAAATTTGGTATAATTTCGATTTAATCTAATTTCAAGTTATTTTATGGATTTGTTTAGTGTTTATGATTTTTGCTTGATGATTGTGATTATGTGTGGCTAGTTACCATTGTGTTTGCTTGGATGAAATAACTAGATGATTAGGGGTGTATATTTTGGATGTTAATTTATGCTTGAATTTGTGAATCATCCATGGATTTGTATGTATTTAGTTAGTTGTTGTTATGAACTTTCGGCATTTTAGCTAAACGATTATAGCGAATGTTCTTTGTTTAGTAAAAATACCTAAATAAGTTATTTGTCATTTGTGGATCAAAGCATTTGATGATTGTAACAACCCTAGCTAAATATATACAAGTTAACGATTATAGCGAATGTTTGTCGTGTGGATGATTTGCAAACTCACAAAATTAAATTTATGTTTAATCGGAGAACCTTATGTGATTGAGCTTTATCTTAAGAATTTAACCATTTGGTGATTTACTAATTGATATAGCGAACGTTTTCAACCTAGTAAATTGCTATTAATTGTTTGTCTATGAATGATTGATCAAAATTGCGAATGTAATTTTGGAATGTGTCAAATGGTTTAGCTAAGTTGTGTAAGTTTGTAACTATGGCGAACGTCTGTTACTTGATTAAATCATAGGTTTATCAACTGAAATTGAACTTTAGGACTCAGAGAACTTTGAGCTTAGGTTTGATGAATGTTACCATTTAGCATATGTGTTAACCGGTTATAATTCTACACCCCGAATTCACTAGTGAAATAGTCCAAGCAAGCATTGTTTTTAATATTTAAAAGTTCCAAATCAATCACTTTGACTCTTAAGAGTCCACCTGCCTAGATTAATCAAAGATTGTAGTTTTAAGCATCGTGACAATTCGGTCACACAAACCAACCACATTTTATTTTCTCTTTTTAAATTGCTCACACTTCTATTGATCATCCAATCTAGTTCCCTGTGTTCGAACCCGAACTTACCCAACTATACTACCACACGATAGGGTCCACTGCCCGGTTGTGTTTCGGTCTAGCTCGGTACTTTCTTGTTCACTTTTCAACGATAATTTTATAACTAGATTTAGCACATCATGTGTATATTGTGATTAAATAGTTGATTTTACTACACCTTATGCTGGTTTTAATCCCATAGGTACTGAAATGAGCTAAAGGTGCAACGAATATATTTACATGATTCTGTTACACTAGATGGACTACGTGTGATCAGATTTCGAAGACAAAATCTCTTTAAGGGGGAGAGATTTGTAACACCCACTCCTCGGGCCTAGTAGTATTATGATATTTTCTGACATAGAATTATTATTTAAATTGTTAGAAAATAGTTTCGTTGTATTAGTTGAAAATTTATTTGAGAAAAGAGTCAAATAATTTATTGTGACTAATAAATTATTAACTGTTTTAATTTAATTCAGTTGACGGTAAAATAAAATAATGTTTCCCCGCAAATGGTTTTTAAGTTCCAGACAATGATAAGCACGGGGGACAAAACTAGTACACAAAGTAACTAATATATGTGTGTAATACGTATGAAACTTCAGGAATGATCCAGTATAATCGATTCTTACGGGAGAAGAACTCAGGAACCAAAACTAAACCATAAATCATCATCAATCATCAAAGTTCTTGAATTAAATCACACTTTGTTCCTCTGTTCTTGTTTGGCCGTACAAACCACACCACAGGGACGATTCTAAAACTTCAAAACAAGCTGTGAGATGAAATTGAAGCCATAGAACTTGAATTCAAACTCCAAAAACATGAAGTAATCATCCTATAATCCTTACAAGTATTTTGTAAGTCTTAATTCTTTGATCTTCATAAACCCTAAAAAATGGGTTTTGGGTATTTGATTGAATTAGGATGAGTAATGTTAAATTGAAGCTTGTAATGCTTGTATAATTGTTAGTTGATGTTTAATTCATGATTATAAGTGAAACCCTAAGCTAGAAATGATAAAATTAAATGATGATCATGAAGAAAGTCGTGGGTTTAATTGATTATACATGAATTATGATATCTAAGCCTAAACTAATGATGTGTAATTGATAAAGTGTTGTTAATAATCATATTAGGGGTGATTATTGATGATGATTAGCATGATTCAAGCTAAAAAGCTATAACTTGATTAAGTGTTCATGAGGATTATTATAATAATGGTAGTTAACAATGATTAAGATGGATTAATATGATTTTATGATCATGATAATCATAACTTGGCAAGTAAATGATAACTCAATTGAATTGTAGTCGTAAAAGTGATTAAGTGATAAGTTAAGAAATTCGATAATTGATTTAAATATCATGTTGTATCATATGGTAGTAGCATATCACAGTTAGTGAACATGTTGTTGAAAACTATAATATGAATCCATGTAAGTATGGATTGAATAACATAATTGTGATAATTTAGTAAATTCATAGGAATTGAGTATTTTGGAATTTTGATGTAAACATAATTAAGGAATGTTGTATATAATTTGAGACAAGTGACTGACTTGTGTTATTCTGTTATATTCTCAGATATGAAGAAGACTCAATGACATTAGACTACTGAGTGGACAACTGAGGTATTCGGTGAGTGGATCTATAACCTCAGTGTTATTTAGTTGTAACAGGTTTGGTTACAACAAGTAACGTATTATTACTATTTTCGTTTTCCATTATGATTATGGTTAGTAGTAATAATACTGTTGATAGACTGTTTAGTCTGATATGTTGATCTGATTGAATATGTGATCACTTGTTATTTGGCCTTCGGGCATTATGGTATTGAGGTCAACACGATAGTTGGGTTTGGTTACTATTGTAAGACGACAGGAATTTCCTTGTACTTCTCGTTAATATGAAATTAGGTCGTATGAGATTAGTACAAAACTATCGGTCTATTCTGTATTGGCCTTACAGATTGACGGTAAGTGTTCTTGGAGAATCCCCGGGTATTATGATATCTCCAGAGCCACCGATCCTCATTGACATGTTATTGTATTGAGATGTTATCTCATTGAAATAGAATTGTATGTTCTTGGCTGAAGGTTTCCCCAAGAACTCTAGACACTCTGTGATATTGTATATTCACGATTATTTGATGTAAACAGAGTTGTTATGCTAAGTTGGGCTGTTGTTTATAGTTTCACTCACTTAGCGTTATGCTAACCCCACCACAGTCCTTCCTGCAGGTTAAAATTGATGGGACATATTGGGCTGGGCAGGAAGTTCTTGGAAATGAAGGAATGTTTGACAGCCGGAGTATACTCTGATATATTTTGATTTGATAAGAAAATGGTAAAATTTATATAACACCTCATTATGATATTATTATGGTTGTAATAGATTGATAAATGTGGTCTGTTAAGTTTTGAAAACAACTTATGTACTTTTATATGTTTTAAATTTACGCTTCCGAGTCAAGAATCATTATTATAATGGTTTACTGAATGAGGGGTGTTATAGTTAAATATGTCCTTGTTGTGATAAAGAGACGGAATCAATTAATCATTGTTTTTAGAAATGTAAAATAATCAAAGAGGTGTGGCTAAAGTTGTTTAATTGATGGGGATTGGATTGGGGGAATGATGTTACATTGGAGGAGCTTATAATGCACGAGGGTTTGAGGTCTTTTTCTAAGAGTAAAAAAGTTATGTGGAGGGCATGTATTTGGTCTTCATTGTATGTGTGTTGGAGTTTTAGAAACAAGAAGGTGTTCAAGTCAAAAGGAGATGTTGTTCTGGGTTTTTAAAGAGATTCAGGTTCGAACATTTGGGTGGATTTCGGCTAGAGATAATAACGCAAGAATTGCTTGGAATGATTGAAAAAGAGTTGCTGGGAGTCAATTGTAATGTTTCTACTTTCTGTAGCTGCTGATTTTTTAATCCTTTTACTTTCATGTGGGTTCAAAGTATGCTTGTTTAGTTGTGTGGGTCTACTGCTTAATCCACGTGAGGTGTAGTAGAGTATATCATGGTCATGATTTTATTTTTAATTGTTAGTTTGTTTGTTATCTCTGTTTTGCAATGGTAGTATAGTGGGTCACTTTTTACTAGTTGTCTCTATTTTGTTTTTATTTTGTTTTGATGGCCTCATTTTACATCTTGTAGAATGAGATTTTAACATCTTGGGTCATTTGGTTTTGTATTGATATACTACTGTACTTTTCTTTTTTAAGGTAATGATAGTCTGCAATTTTAAAAAATATATATATGATGAAAAATATAGAGAATGGTAGATCATATATATATATATATATATATATATATATATATATATAGTTAATAATAATTTATTATAATTAGAAAAATATTTGAATGAAATATATTTTTATATTAGATAGCATTGATTTTACTTAAATTTATTAAAATATTTTGTTAATATTGATAATATGTCATAAGAGTTGTGTTGGTTTTTATTTTTTGTGTTATTTTACTTTATTTAATAGTAGTATTGTATTAAGGTAATTAAGTTGCCTGTATGCCCATAAAAAATCAATTAAAATAGGAAAATGCTAGTTAAGATTTCTATATTTAAAATTTTATATTCAACTTAATTAATTACAACATATAAACATTACATTTTTATATCTAAATTTGGTAAGAGTATTTATTAATGATTAATGTAATCTATTATTATGGAATTAAATTTAACATGAGCTTTGACCATAACTGTAAGAGCAATAGTTAGCATTTTCCCATAAGATACTAAGAGAAAAAAATAATTTAGTATGTAAATTGATAATAATACATTTGTAACTAGTACGTGATGTCAATGAGTTTATGAAATGAAAGTACAAGACGAAAATCAGCAACGCCATGATGTATCATTGTTAAATTTCTATCATATATGCCATATTGATGCTCATAATATGATATATGTCACTCTTAATTATAAAAAAATATCATATATTCCCAGGTGAAATAATTAGTAAAGTCAACAACACTATTTGTGTGTTGTTGACTGATAGAAAATAAAGAAAATTTTCATAAACTAACAGCATGCTTCTATCAAAACTGCACAGAATATTTCCTCATCTACCCAAATTAATTAATTTATTCAATCTAAATAAAATACTAAAATGCTTAGTTACCCATAAACTTATATTTAACTATTAAGGTTAATAATGATTTAATCTTCAAAGTTTCACATTTTTTTCGTTTTAACCACTCAAATTTTTTTCTAATGAATTAACCCTCTAAGTTTCAAAAAATTTGTGATTTAAACTTAAAATTTCATTATACTTCAGAAATTTAATAATTTAATCCCTAAAGTTTATCTTTAATAATGATTTTGCCCTTTAAAGTTAGTCTAGTTTAATCATCTAACTTTCAAAAAGTTAATGATTTAACCCTTTGAGTAGTTAAACCAATAAATCAACGCAAACTTAAAGGGTTAAATCATAAATAAAAAACTTGAGTGGTTAAAACAAAAAAAAAATGAAACTTTGAGAATTAAACCATTATTAACCCTAATTATTATTAACCATTAATCCACTAGAACAAAGTTGATATTTTTAGTAGTTAACACAATGAACGAATTAACAAAATTACCATTCATAATTGTCCAATAATTAATATTAAGAAATTAGGTTAGGGTTCAAATGAGAATAGGAATTTGTGTGAGAAAATGAGGAAACCAATGATATCAAGCCATGTGTACAAAGAGAATGTTTCACATGTACAAAACCCATTTACCCCCAACATCAATTATCTCACAAACGACAAATCCAAAAATTATGAAAATTGCACCATTAAATTCAGCGTTTTCTCCTCTTCGATTTGACGTCCCTCAAGGCATACTTTCGACGAAATTTTTTTTATTCATTTTTTTGGTGGGTTTCACATTTACTAACACATGTGTTACAGTGTTGCGTTTAGGGCTTAGGGTTTGGGGTTTAGGGGGGTTTTTTTTTTTTTTGGGTAAAGGGGACGGTACCCCGGCAAAATGCATTAAAAGTAAATAAAGAAAATTATGTACAAAAAACTAGAGGCATACCTCTAGGGGTGGTTTTTAGTGTACCACCCAAACTGTTATACAAAAACCGAACACCATAATAACACTAGCAAAGTTGAACCTATTACCTACCATATCTATACAATTCACGACTATATCATTTCTATAGTTCAACTTTGCATACAAAATATCTCTATAAGTATTCCAAAAACAACGTTTCTTCTGTCGAACCATACACTCATTAATAGTAGAAACCATACTCAGCCCACAAGCAGCGTTGACCATAAGCTCATTAACAGCAGAAACAATACACAGACCACGATCAGCATTGACCATAGGCTCATTAACAGCAGAAACAAAGCACAGACCACAATCAGCATTGACCATAGGCTCATTAACAGCAGAAACAATTAACAGACCACTATCAGCCTTTGGTAACATTGGCATCATTCTCCAATCTCATAAATTCGACTGTAGCATTGACTTCAGAAGCAACATCGTCATCTTCAAAATTTGGATCCATTCCATACTCAGAACACTTAGTAGCCCAGAATTCTAATTGAGCAGCACTCCATTCATTTCTAACTTCAATGGATGGATACTTTTTTAACTCCAAATAAGCAATAATAGCCCTCTTCTGGTAAGTGTACATTGCTATATCCGTTTCCCAATCATCATCAGAATCCAAATCTTCCATTACATCAACATCACACCCATCACTATTCAATGCACTATACTTGTTTGAGGTAGCAACATCATTCACTTCAAGAACAGGCTGCACTTGTCTACTAGCTTCCTTCTTGAGCACAGCTGGTTGTTTCAAACCATTTTTATTGAGATTTTTTACATTGGATGGAATGACATGAGGAACCTTTCTTGAATCCATACTAATTGCTTCAGCTGGTTTAAACTCAGTTTTACCTCCACTCGCCATGCTATTCTTCTCATTAAGTAATCTGTGTGTTGTCATCTTAATACTATCACCCACTTTCACAATTATAGCGGGATTCATATTACTCTGATTAAGACCCCGAAGCCTTCCAAAAACACTACCTCTATTAGGTAATACACCTTTTGTTTGGAATTGATGATTCTGACCTTGATTCATCTGTTGACCTCCCATTTGATTACTCTTCCACTGGTTACCAGTATACAAACTTTGTTGCCAATTCAGATTCAATTTATCCACCATTTTGTTCCTCCTTCCGACTTTTTGAAATCCATCTTCATCCACCCCATACAGCCTACTACCACATGCTTCATGCTTATTGACTTTAAGTGCTTCTTTAATAAAATTTTCAGCCTTTTCCTCATCAGTTACAGGTCTACTTTTACAATGCTTAAACGTATGACCGAAGACTCTACAATGCACACATAATGGAGGTTTCCATTGATAGCTAACATTCAATTGACCAACCTTTTCAGGGAATGGTCCCATTTGAGGATAACTAAATTCAATAGTTGATGGCAGCTCTTCATCTGCAATTACCTCAGTTAATACTCGTGCAAAACCAAGTCTACCACTCTTGTTCATACATCTGTCCAAAGTTACTTTATCCATCAAAAGAGGCTTTCCTACACTGCTTATCAATTTCCCAATGCCTTTACCATTCCATAATTCTATTGGTAAATTATGCACACATACCCATATTGGCACCTTATAGGGTTCAATTTTTTCAAGCCACACACCAGGTTCCCATTGATTAATAAAAAATGGCACATTTTCTACTAACCATGGCCCACTTTCCAATACCTTCTTCATACCATTTTCATTTTTAAACTTACACAAATAGAACCCTGCAGCAGTTTTAGTTATCTCCTTCAAGTCATATGATCTCCACATTCTTCTTAGGCTTGAATTCACTATCTGATAGTCCATGGATGTTCCTATAAAATACCCATACAATTGAAGACTAAAATGACTTCCACCCTTTTTGACTTCCTCAACAGTAAACTGAACCCTTCTTTGTCCATTTGGAAGTTTAATTGGTGGTACATACTCCATCTTCATATCGTCATATTCATTTGATTTTCTGAGTAACTCAGCAAAAGAAACTCTAGCACTTGACCAAACATTTTGATTGGACATCTTAACATCTGATTATCTTTCAACTTTCTGTTCATGTATCCCTTCTGATTGCACATTGTTATTCACATTCCCTGGTATTCTAGTATCCCTTAATTCATCTCCAACGGTCACAGGAATGGATTGAACAAGATCAGATTGGTTATGTTGCTCAGAACTAACATTGCAGCCAATACCAATATCTTGTTGCTGCTAAGATATCTTATAGTGCATATCAACATCAGTATTACCATCTGTTATTGCAGCCCGCACTTCACTATTACTCTTTACTTCCCCTTCCACAGCCATATCATCAATCATAGTATTAACCTTAGCATTTTCATTAATACCTAAATACACATTATCAGTTTTACCATCACTCTTAAGCACATTAGTTACGAACTCAGAAGCTTTCTTATATAGCATAGTCTGATTCAGAGAATTAACATGATCTGAGGAAACATTAGAATCAGAACTTCTATTCAAAGAACACACAGGCAATTTCTCATTAACCTCAGAGACGATTGTAGCCTCTGTACTATGATCAATTTTAGACTCAAAATAACCAATAGTTTCTTTTACAGATTTACCCAATACATCATATGTTTCAGGCACTTGAGTATCATACAGATGAATTTCAACATTTTGAGATACAGGCCCCGTAGGTAAACCAATTTGAAATTCATTACCTGAAAGAGGCAAATTCAGCAGAGGAAACGGATCAGATGGTATCTTGTTCTTCTTTGGAACATTGTCAGGGTCAGAGAACCCTTGTACCACAGCCCCCTTCTTCAATTGTTGCTTGCGTTTTCTTGCTTTTGTAATTTTCTTTTTAACTGACGTTTGTAAGGAATTGATAACAGATTTGTGAGATTCATCTGCTTCGATAGCATCATGCTTTGCAACTCTTAATTTCGCTCGTGTTTGAGCTGGACTTGGTTGAAATACAGGAGTAGAATCAGACAATCGAGTGACGGGAGTATGAAAATGCTTCAAATCGCTTGGATCTGGAGGCTCAGGAGGCCGATCAAGTGATGCAACAGAGTTATTAGATGGATTCATGAGCTTAAACAATGAATTAGGTAGGTTTTAATTGGAAAAAAAGGCTTAAATCGATGAACATTGGCAAATCGCCAAAAATCGCCCACACATACGAGAGAGAAACAAAGGGTTTTTCGGTGGGGTTTAGGGGTTAGGGTTTGAGGTTTGGCCCAAACCTCAAACCCTAAACCCTAACCCCTAAACCCCAAACCCTAAACGCTTTACAAAACTCTAAACCCTAAATCATACTACACCCTAAACCTTAAACCCTAAACCATAATAAACCCTAACCCTATCCCTAAACCCTAACCTTAACCACAAATTAAATGTATAACCAATCTCTAACACATGTGTTACTAATTTGTAAAAGGTCAAAATGTATTTTACTACCTTGAATTTGGCTGACTAGGTTTAATAGTACCCTAAACTATTAAAGGTAGAGAATAGTACCCTGAATTTGGTAACTCGGTTAATTTAATACCCTGACTCAATTATCTTCGTCACGTGATATAGCACGTGATGTTCACGTTAACTTTTTCACGGAGTTATTCAAATACAGGTACCTGACCTTCTTTTCTTCTCTTTGTTTGTAACAATCGATCATCCCACTCTTGGTATAAATCAATTACTTTCAAGTTAACGAGGACACAATCAGATTAGGTCATCAAGATCAACAATAGTAATGGGATGGTTGATTTGAATAAAGAATATGTTTCTTCTTATGATGTGAATTGGTTCTTTTGTTCGTATTCATTTCCATATACCCCAAATTCACAGTTGATATAATAATTCGATTGGGATCATGATTTATGGCAGTGTAATATTAAATCGTGCGTCTGAATGAGGTGTGTGATATTGGGAATTGCAAAACAAATTTCGATTGGGATCATGTTTACCTCAACTCAATGACGTTTCATCAGAAATATTGTTTGAATTAAACATTTACTTGATCTCCTAGTTTGAAATTGGGATACTGAAAATTGCATTCATACAATCAATCACTTGAATTTCCATGAAAAGCACTTAGTGGGTAATTGATTTCATGATAACTGATTTGAAACACTGCAAAAGCATAAAAGAGAGAAGGCAGAAGCGTTTTGCACTTTTGCCCCAATTCCTAATTCCCCCGTTAAAAAGTTAACGTGAACAAGTCATGTTTTACATCAACTAACTGAGTTATTTGAGTCAGGGTACTAAAGGAACCGAGTTGCCAAGTTGAGGGTACTATTCTCTACCTTTAATAGTTTGGGGTACTATAAAACCTAGTTAGACAAGTTCAAGGTAGTAAAATACACTTTGACCTTTGTAAAACCCACCAAAAAATAGAAGAAAAAAAAAATTGTCAAAAGTATGCATTGAGGGACGGCAAATCGAAGAGGAGAAAATGCTGAATTTTATGGTGCAATTTTCATGATTTTTCGACTTACCGTTTGTGAGATATTTAATTTTAAAAAATGTGGAGGAGAGAGAATAAAGTGACACATGGCATAAATCTATTGGTTCCCTCATTCTCACTCAAAATTGGTGTACTTGTTTGAACCTCACTCTAAGAAATTATACCCTTCTTCAAAAAGTTTATCACTAAACATTATATACCCTAATACGTACACATATTTCAACCATCTTATATCATCGATCTTATTCGTTTTTGTTTATTAGAAATTAGTAAATCCTACGACTACTAATAAAAATGCACATCAGTTATTAAAAATTTCAATGTTTATCGTCTTTCACTGTAAATTATTAACAAAGAACATAACACTAACTTGACAATGCACTTTTCTAATTTGCCATTATATTCGAATTAGGCCGAACTAGATATTATTCCACTTTGAGATGTTCATATTCTCATAAAACTTGAAAGCAAAAGATAATTTAATAACTTGATTAATTTTCAAGAAAAATACGATGGCAACAAAATATGGTGTATAAAAGTCTAGGGATTAATATGTTGAAGAAGAAGGGTATAATAGTCAAATATGATTTAATATACAAATAAGATACGCATGTACAACTATATTAACAAAACCCCTAAGGGCTTCCATTAGCAAAACCTTTTAATAAATTACTTAAGTACGCAAGATATTTTCAAATAGTTAAAGAGTGACATATATGATATTATGAGAATCAATTGGGCAAATATGATATCTTGAACTTTAATAATGACATATATAAAATTCTCATTTATAATTCATTTATGATTGTTTTGTAAAACTCATATTATACACGGTGTCTGTGTAATAACACTCAAACATAATAACACTATTAAACATCTATTAAACGCTACAACTCAATCTCACAAGAAACGATAATAACACTCCCAACATAAACAATATGCATGCCATATTAGAATTTGTTTTAAAATCCATATAGAAAAAACCAATTTTAACTCATGTTATTAATATTTTTACTAAAACCTATTTAACTTCTGACTTGTAAAAATCCACATTTCAAACCTCAGTAAATTTCATATGAAATAAATATTGTAGTTAAAACCATAGCTTTCTGTTTTAATCAAGTTTCCAACAAAAACTACTTATAGCATGCAAATACCATTAAAAATTAAATGGTACAACACATATGTAAACTAGTGCATAACAGAGCCCACAAATCCTAATTCAGTTTTCACGAGCCAACATAAAAAACTGAGGTCAACCACCAAGGACAATTCAAAAAGGTTCGTTGATGTGTCTCCGACCTTCCCACTTGCCTCGCCATCGATACGGTAATCATCAGGTCTCGAGTAGGCCTCGAGTGGGTCGCCATCTCTATGTATCCATAACAACTTTATAAATCTTAATTTCTTCGTCTCGTGCAATCACATTTTGGAATACAAATGAAGAATGGAACTAAATACAAAAAATCTTAAGCTATTACAAGATTTGGAATCGATATTATAATCATCAGCACCAAAACTTGCCAGAGAAACCAAATACACAAGATTATAAACGATCACACACATCACAAATTCACAACCATAGGTTTAGAGGGTTTTCGCTATGCACAATCATTTACATATAAAATTGTAACAAAAACGCAACAAGCTCCACGGCTATATGGTTAATCCACATGGATCGATCTAAACATATACGAGATTTTTAACGAGTCTAGGAATGCGGAATCTTCCTAGACAAGTTTATTGAGATTAATCAAGCATTAATAAATATATACGACGAACAATAAAAATCAAGCGAGAATGGACACGAACAAAACGAAAATACTCATTTATATATATTAATCGAACCGATTACAATACCAAATGAGTATACGTCTCAGTTGATCCTAGGTTAAAAATAACCTTTTATCAACACACAAGACTAACCTAAGATATACCTATTTTAGA
Organism: Helichrysum umbraculigerum; assembly: GCA_949592205.1. Classification (NCBI taxonomy): domain Eukaryota; kingdom Viridiplantae; phylum Streptophyta; class Magnoliopsida; order Asterales; family Asteraceae; genus Helichrysum; species Helichrysum umbraculigerum. The sequence continues at coordinate 65,122,009 of CATIUR010000006.1, forward strand.
TCCATTGCATTGCGATTGTTATTTGCCAATACAAATAATTACCGACACAAGACCATCGCACCAAACCATGTTCGGCCGACCTCCTGTCTTTCGCACAAAACTTCGGCCGACACAATATTGTTCCCACTACCTCACATTCTCGTCTCCTTTTTATTTCTCACGTACATATACATAAACATTAAATGGGCTTGGCCCTTTTCCAGGCTCAAGATCACTAGCTGGCCCAACTTCAATTCTTTTTCAACCTTTTATATATATATATATATATATATATATATATATATATATATATATATATATATATATATATATTATATATATATATTGGGCTTTGGCCCAGAGACTTTGGGCTTGGGCAAAGACTTGACTTAGACTTTGACTTGGGCTTTCGCTATTTTAGCTAGCTAATAACGATTACATTTTACATTAACCATTATTAATTATCTAGAAAACTGTTGTCACACAAAATGCATCAACAGACTCCCCCTTACCAATAGCTTCTAGATAACTTCTTGATGTCTTCTAGATGTCTTCATTAATCTTCAAAATGTCTTCGTTAATCTTCTAGAACTAATTGTCACAGAGATGTACCAACATATATGGTGTATGATCATAGCCATGAATATATAAATACACTAAACAAATAAAACTTCTTGTTGTATTATTGCCTGCTCGCCGAGCGTGCAGCAGGAACTAAATGTTAGTAATTTAGTGTAATAGATGGATATTTTTATGTCACTTGAAAAATGGGTTTGGAGGTACGGAGTGTACACCCATTAAGTGAATGACTTCCCGGACCCAAATATGATTCTCCTTGATCCGTAGCATTATACATCACACATGTGTTCATGTTACAGACAACGCATTGTCGCATTATGTTTTGTCAGTGGACATGTTCTCTAAACAAGTAAAGTGGTTTTTTGACAGATACTTGCATCGAGAATATATACATATATATATATATATATATGTTGATTCTCAAGTGTGATGATGAGGGCATATGTATATATATATTATTAATTTAAAAGATGCATATTGTTTTAATACTTAACTGATATGTTTGATTACTATATGTTGATGGAATTCATTTCTGATTATTTTATGTCATGATGGAATTCACTTTTCATACTTCCAGGCTTGCCACGTTTGAATCAACATATAATATCAACAACTTTCTAAATTAGGCATGCTTCATATTATATTAATAAAATCATATCTCCACTTGTTTGGCTATCGGTGATTTATATAAGGAGAATCGGAGTTTATGAAGAAGAAAAAAACAGACGAAGTACTATACACTCTTTTGCAGCAAGTTTCTTGTATTTGCCAAAATCAAGAATTAATTCTCTGAATTATCCCAAAGTGATATTCGTGTAACCCAGGCAATAAGGGTCGAATAATTACTTTTGGAAAGTGATACCACGATTCATTGAAATATCCGGTTATTGATTATCTTTACCCTGTTACACGAGTTTACCACCAACAATCAAAAAATATCCTCCCCAATTTAGTGCAATTCCGTTACATGAGAAAACAACCAAAATAAAACTTACGCGTAAATGAAAATGTCTTGAAGATTGAATTTTCATCTTAGTATATTACACATTCCAAATATACGAGAATCGGGGTGTTCTAAGAATTGAACCCTTCAACCCATTTGAATACCTGAAAATAATATACACACAAATTTTCAAACACTCTAAAGCTATCCTGACACTTTACAAGCCATGTGTCCATATCCATTCATAAATGTATACAAAGCTAAAAGTCCAAAACTTTCTTGAAGCGGCAAAACTTCACATTCACATAGGTAACTCCTTTCCTCATGCACCTACTATTACACTTTTTCAAAGGAGCTATTAAGAAGTAAACTTCAACCTAACCTCAGCAGGTCCGAGCACATACCCTTGGGATGACATATATAATAATGTGCTCCAATTTCTAAGTGTAAGCTTTCCACATTGAATTCAGCTCCTAACTCATGTAAGGAGGGAATTGGGTATCTTACAATCAAAAATTATAGGTGGACTTTAAACTCATCCCATCAGCAGACTTATTAACCAAGTCTCTAGCTAATCCCTTCGTCAAGTGATCAGCTAAATTTTGTTGTGACCTCACAAACTCTATAGAAATCACCCCATTCATGATAAGTTCACGAATCATGCTATGTCTGACACCTAAGTGTCTAGACTTCCCATTGTACATCTGGCTGTAAGCATTTGCCAATGTAGCAGCACTATCATAATGAATAGAAATGGGTGCTATAGGTTTAGGCCACAATGGAATCTCATAAATCAAGTTTCTTAGTCATTCCGCTTCTTTACCAGCAGCAGCTAACGCAACAAACTCAGATTCCATTGTTGAGTTGGTAATACAAGTTTGCTTCTTGGAAGCCCAAGAGATAGCACCTCCACCAAGCAAAAATACCCAACCACTTGTTGAAGAGTGGTCTTCAGCATTGGTTATCCAACTCGCATCAGAGTATCCTTCTAACACCGAAGGAAATCTAGTATAAGATAAACTATAGTCCATAGTTTTCTTCAAATACTTCAGTACCCTCCTAATTGCTTGCCAGTGATGAGTACTAGGACTACTAGTAAACCTACTCAGTTTTCCTACAGCAAATGCAATATCAGGTCTTGTACAAGTCATGGCATACATCAAGCAGCCAATCACCTTAGAATACTCAAGTTGTGATACAGCTTCACCTTTATTAGGCATCAGTTTCATACTTGGATCCACAGGTGTACTTACAGGAGTACAATCAAAACAATTGAATTTCTTTAGCACTTTCTCAATGTAATGAGATTGAGAAATAGAAATTCCTTTGTTTTCTCGTTTGATCCTTATGCCAAGGATAACGTTAGCCTCCCCCATATCTTTCATGGAGAACTTTGATGATAAAAATTCTTTTGTTAAGTCAACCTGATTTTGGTCAGTCCCAAAGATCAGCATGTCATCAACATAGAGACAAATAATAACTCCTTTTCCAGAATCATCAAATTTGCTATATACACATTTGTCAGATTGGTTTAAATGATAACCATTAGACAAAACCACTTCATCAAACTTTTGATGCCATCTTAGGTGCTTGTTTCAATCCATATAGGGGATTTTACAAGTTTGCACACCTTACTTTCATTTCCTGGCATGACAAAACCTTGAGGTTGGTTCATATAAACCTCCTCATCCAAGTCACCATTCAAGAATGCTGTTTTCACATCCATATGGTGAATGACCAGATTGTGAATTGCTGACAAAGCAATCAGCAGTCTAATGGTAGAGATACGAGCCACTGGAGCGTAAGTATCAAAATAGTCAATTCCAGACTTTTATCTAAAACCTTGAATGGCCAACTTTGCCTTGAACTTTTCAATAGTTCCATCTACCTTCATCTTCTTTTTGAAGATCCATTTGCAACCCAAAGGTTTGCAACCAGGAGGTAGATCAGCCAACACCCAAGTGTTGTTGCCCATGATGGAATCCATCTCATCATTAATTGCTTCTTTCCAGAAAGCAACATCCTGAGACTTCATTGCTTCATCAAATGTTTTAGGATCATCCTCAACATTGAAGCAATAGGAATATTGGGTAAAATTATCATCCCTGGAACCCTCAATTAAATATAATTGAAAATCTGTTCCAAACGACTTAGGTTTCCTTTCTCTTTTGCTTTTCCGAAGCTCAAGTGACTGATCATCAGTCTTTTTAGAGACTTCATTATTACAATCCTTATTAGTTCCACTGGTGCTTAGAACCATATCCTTTGGTCTAGGTATAGATGAGAAACGATTCTCATTAAAGATTGCATCCCTTGAATCAATTATAGAATTAATTGAGACAAAATCATTAGACTCTATAACATAGAACCTATATGCCTTGGAATGTTCAACATATCCAATAAATATGCAATCTATACATCTTTCACCCAAACTTTTCTTCTTGGGATCAGGCAATCTTACAACAGCCCTACAACCCCATACCCGAAGATAATTCAAGTTTGGTTTCCTTTTATTCCAAAGTTCATAAGGTGTAATTTTGTTCCTTTTGTTAGGAACTCTATTAAGCAAATAACAAGCTGTTAACAAAGCTTCCCCCCAAAATCCTTTACTCAAACCTGAATATGATAACATAGAATTAACCATTTCTTTAAGAACCCTATTCTTCCTCTCAGATATACCATTTTGTTGTGGTGTATATGGAGCTGTAGTCTCGTGGATAATTCCAACAGATTGAAAATATGTTTGATTAATATATTCACCTCCCCTATCTGTTCTAAGTCTTTTTATCAAAGCCTTTTGTTGCAATTCTACTTCAGTTTTAAATATTTTAAATTTATCCAATGTTTCATTTTTAAAATGTAACAAATAAACATAGCAAAATCTAGAAGCATCATCAACAAATGTCACAAAATATTTATTGTTTCCTAAAGTAGGAGTTGCATGCAAATCACATAAATCACTATGTATTAATTCTAAAATCTCAGAATTACGATTCACATTTTGAAATGGTTGCTTAGTGATTTTTGTCAACATACATGTTTTACACTTTTCATTGTTCATGTCAAAGGCCGGTATTAATCCATCTTTAGACATATCTTGCATTCTTTTATAATGTACATGTCCTAATCTAGCATGCCAAAGAGTTGTATTATTTATGCTAGAAGTTGACATAAAAGCAATGTTGACATTCATGTGATTAATATTAAGTCTAAACATTCCATTGCATAAATAACCAAAACCAACAAACAAACCATGTTTAGATAAAACAAACTTATCAGATTCAATCACTTGTTTATAACCACAATTATTTACACTACTTGAAACCAAGTTTTTACGAATTTGTGGTACATGCAAAACATCAAACAAAGAAACAACTTTTCTAGAACTAAAATTCAAATCCACACTTCCACGTCCTTGAACTGGGGTTGTTGACTCATTTCCCATATGAAGAACTGATCCGTCAGTTACAAACTCGTAAGTCTTGAACCAACATCTATCCTTACACACATGGGTATTAGCACCCGAGTCAACCCACCACGCAACATCATCATCCTGCACAAAATAAGCCTCAGTAATATATGAAACATAATAATTCTGATCCAAATCATTATATATATACTGACCTTTCGAGTTTTGGTTATTAGAACCATTTCCCGAACCGCTTGTGCTTGCTCCATTGGTATTTTTAATACCAACTTTAACTTTGCAATCCCGTTTAAAGTGTCCAGTTTTACCACACTTCCAACAAGTCAATTTAGACTTCTTGTTGGGATCAACTTTGTTATCTCCTTGATGTTTACGTTTCCCTTTTTTGTCATTTTATCCGGTGAATTTTTTATGTTCCACCATATTGACAACAGACGTATCAGCAACATTGTTGCTTTTTGACTTGTCACTTTCTTGCACCCTGAGAGATTCCTCAATACGCAAATGACTGCCCAACTCAACAAGAGTTAACTCCTCCTTTTTATGTTTCAAAGTATGTTTAAATTCTTTCCAAGAAGGAGGGAGTTTATCAATGACACTAGAAACCGAAATGGCTTCATCCATGTGCATTTTGTGTTGTGTGTATTGACCAAGTATACGAAGAAGTTCATTGTATTGTTCCATGACCGGTCTAGAATCGACCATCTTGTAATTATTAAAATTACTCACTAGGAACGTTTTACTAGAAGCATCTTCAGACATATACTTGGCCTCAAGAGAGTCCCAAAGTTCTTTAGCAGATTCAATATGTTGATAAATATCAAAAAGGGAATCAACCATACCGTTGAGGATTAAACCTCGAGCAATATAATAATCATTCTCCCATTTGCTTTTTCTGCGAATCTGTTCAACAGTAGCATCATCACCATCTTCAGGACAGGGAGTGCTTAACACATAAACAGCATTCATGCTGGTGAAGAAAAAAATGCATCTTCTTTTGCCATCTTCGAAAATCCATTCCTTCAAACTTATCAAGTTTGGATAAATTAGCCGTGGCATGCTTCATTGTAGCCGCCATTGATTATCACAGGAATAATTACTTTTGATTGTTGGTGGTAAACTCGTGTAACAGGGTAAAAATAATCAATAACCGGATATTTCAATGAATCGTGGTATCACTTTCTAAAAGTAATTCTTCGACCCTTATTGCCTGGGTTACACGAATATCACTTTGGGATAATTCAGAGAATTAATTCTTGATTTTGGCAAATACAAGAAACTTGCTGCAAAAGAGTGTATAGTACTTCGTCTATTTTTATCTTCTTCTTCATAAACTCCGAGTCTCCTTATATAAATCACCGATAGCCAAACAAGTGGAGATATGATTTTATTAATATAATATGAAGCATGCCTAATTTAGAAAGTTGTTGATATTATATGTTGATTCAAACGTGACAAACTTGGAAGTATGAAAAGTGAATTCCATCATGACATAAAATAATCAGAAATGAATTCCATCAACATATAATAATCAAACATATCAGTTAAGTATTAAAACAATATGCATCTTTTAAATTAATAATATATATATATACATATGCCCTCATCATCACACTTGAGAATCAATATATATATATATATATATATATATATATATATATATATATATATATATATATATATATTCAAGATGCAAGTATCTGTCAAAAAACCACTTTACTTGTTTAGAGAACATGTCCACTGACAAAACATAATGCGACAATGCGTTGTCTGTAACATGAACACATGTGTGATGTATAATGCTACGGATCAAGGAGAATCATATTTGGGTCCGGGAAGTCATTCACTTAATGGGTGTGCACTCCATACCTCCAAACCCATTTTTCAAGTGACATAAACATATTCCTCTATTACACTAAATTACTAACAATAAAGATAATCAATAACCGGATATTTCAATGAAGCATATGACGGCTAATTTCTCCAAACTTGATAAGTTTGAAGGAATGGATTTTCGAAGATGGCAAAAGAAGATGCATTTTTTTCTCACCAGCATGAATGCGGTTTATGTGTTAAGCACTCCCTGTCCTGAAGATGGTGATGATGCTACTGTTGAAGAGATTCGCAGAAAAAGCAAATGGGAGAATGATTATTATATTGCTCGAGGTTTAATCCTCAACGGTATGGTTGATTCCCTTTTTGATATTTATCAACATATTGAATCTGCTAAAGAACTTTGGGACTCTCTTGAGGCCAAGTATATGTCTGAAGATGCTTCTAGTAAAACGTTCCTAGTGAGTAATTTTAATAATTACAAGATGGTCGATTCTAGACCGGTCATGGAACAATACAATGAACTTCTTCGTATACTTGGTCAATACACACAACACAAAATGCACATGGATGAAGCCATTTCGGTTTCTAGTGTCATTGATAAACTCCCTCCTTCTTGGAAAGAATTTAAACATACTTTGAAACATAAAAAGGAGGAGTTAACTCTTGTTGAGTTGGGCAGTCATTTGCGTATTGAGGAATCTCTCAGGGTGCAAGAAAGTGACAAGTCAAAAAGCAACAATGTTGCTGATACGTCTGTTGTCAATATGGTGGAACATAAAAAATTCACCGGATAAAATGACAAAAAAGGGAAACGTAAACATCAAGGAGATAACAAAGTTGATCCCAACAAGAAGTCTAAATTGACTTGTTGGAAGTGTGGTAAAACTGGACACTTTAAACGGGATTGCAAAGTTAAAGTTGGTATTAAAAATACCAATGGAGCTAGCACAAGCGGTTCGGGAAATGGTTTTAATAACCAAAACTCGAAAGGTCAGTATATATATAATGATTTGGATCAGAATTATTATGTTTCATATATTACTGAGGCTTATTTTGTGCAGGATGATGATGTTGCGTGGTGGGTTGACTCGGGTGCTAATACCCATGTGTGTAAGGATAGATGTTGGTTCAAGACTTACGAGTTTGTAACTGACGGATCAGTTCTTCATATGAAAAATGAGTCAACAACCCCAGTTCAAGGACGTGGAAGTGTGGATTTAAATTTTAGTTCTGGAAAAGTTGTTTCTTTGTTTGATGTTTTGCATGTACCACAAATTCGTAAAAACTTGGTTTCAAGTAGTGTGTTAAATAATTGTGGTTATAAACAAGTGATTGAATCTGATAAGTTTGTTTTATCTAAACATGGTTTGTTTGTTGGTTTTGGTTATTTATGCAATGAAATGTTTAGACTTAATATTAATCACATGAATGTCAACATTGCTTTTATGTCAACTTCTAGCATAAATAATACAACTCTTTGGCATGCTAGATTAGGACATGTACATTATAAAAGAATGCAAGATATGTCTAAAGATGGATTAATACCGGCCTTTGACATGAACAATGAAAAGTGTAAAACATGTATGTTGACAAAAATCACTAAGCAACCATTTCAAAATGTGAATCGTAATTCTGAGATTTTAGAATTAATACATAGTGATTTATGTGATTTGCATGCAACTCCTACTTTAGGAAACAATAAATATTTTGTGACATTTATTGATGATGCTTCTAGATTTTGCTATGTTTATTTGTTACATTTTAAAAATGAAGCATTTGATAAATTTAAAATAATTAAAACTGAAGTAGAATTGCAACAAAAGGCTTTGATAAAAAGACTTAGAACAGATAGGGGAGGTGAATATATTGATCAAACATATTTTCAATCTGTTGGAATTATTCATGAGACTACAGCTCCATATACACCACAACAAAATGGTATATCTGAGAGGAAGAATAGGGTTCTTAAAGAAATGGTTAATTCTATGTTATCCTATTTAGGTTTGAGTAAAGGATTTTGGGGGAAAGCTTTGTTAACAGCTTGTTATTTGCTTAATAGAGTTCCTAACAAAAGGAATAAAATTACACCTTATGAACTTTTGGAATAAAAGGAAACCAAACTTGAATTATCTTCGGGTATGGGGTTGTAGGGCTGTTGTAAGATTGCCTGATCCCAAGAAGAAAAGTTTTGGTGAAAGAGGTATAGATTGCATATTTATTGGATATGTTGAACATTCCAAGGCATATAGGTTCTATGTTATAGAGCCTAATGATTTTGTCTCAATTAATTCTATAATTGATTCAAGGGATGCAATCTTTGATGAGAATCGTTTCTCATCTATACCTAGACCAAAGGATATGGTTCTAAGCACCAGTGGAACTAATAAGGATTGTAATAATGAAGTCTCTGAAAAGGCTGATGATCAGTCACTTGAGCTTCGGAAAAGCAAAAGAGAAAGGAAACCTAAGTCATTTGGAACAGATTTTCAATTATATTTAATTGAGGGTTCCAGGGATGATAATTTTACCCAATATTCCTATTGCTTCAATGTTGAGGATGATCCTAAAATATTTGATGAAGCAATGAAGTCTCAGGATGTTGCTTTCTGGAAAGAAGCAATTAATGATGAGATGGATTCCATCATGGGCAACAACACTTGGGTGTTGGCTGATCTACCTCCTGGTTGCAAACCTTTGGGTTGCAAATGGATCTTCAAAAAGAAGATGAAGGTAGATGGAACTATTGAAAAGTTCAAGGCAAGGTTGGTCATTCAAGGTCTTAGACAAAAGTCTGGAATTGACTATTTTGATACTTACGCTCCAGTGGCTCGTATCTCTACCATTAGACTGCTGATTGCTTTGTCAGCAATTCACAATCTGGTCATTCACCAGATGGATGTGAAAACAGCATTCTTGAATGGTGACTTGGATGAGGAGGTTTATATGAACCAACTTCAAGGTTTTGTCATGCTAGGAAATGAAAGTAAGGTGTGCAAACTTGTAAAATCCCAATATAGATTGAAACAAGCACCTAAGCAATGGCATCAAAAGTTTGATGAAGTGGTTTTGTCTAATGATTATCATTTAAACCAATCTGACAAATGTGTATATAGCTAATTTGATGATTCTGGAAAATGAGTTATTATTTGTCTCTATGTTGATGACATGCTGATCTTTGGGACTGACCAAAATCAGGTTGACTTAACAAAAGAATTTTTATCATCAAAGTTCTACATGAAAGATATGGGGGATGATAACGTTATCCTTGGCATAAGGATCAAACGTGAAAACAAAGGAATTTCTATTTCTCAATCTCATTACATTGAGAAAGTGCTAAAGAAATTCAATTGTTTTTATTGTACTCCTGTAAGTACACATGTGGATCCAACTATCCAAGTATTAAACTGATGCCTAATAAAGGTGAAGCTGTATCACAACTTGAGTATTCTAAGGTGATTGGCTGCTTGATGTATGCCATGACTTGTACAAGACCTGATATTGCATTTGCTGTAGGAAAACTGAGTAGATTTACTATTAGTACTCATCACTGGCAAGCAATTAGGAGGGTACTGAAGTATTTGAAGAAAACTATGGACTATAGTTTATCTTATACTAGATTTCCTTCGGTGTTAGAAGGATACTCTGATGCGAGTTGGATAACCAATGCTGAAGACCACTCTTCAACAAGTGGTTGGGTATTTTTGCTTGGTGGAGGTGCTATCTCTTGGGCTTTCAAGAAGCAAACTTGTATTACCAACTCAACAATGGAATCTGAGTTTGTTGCGTTAGCTGCTGCTGGTAAAGAAGCGGAATGGCTAAGAAACTTGATTTATGAGATTCCATTGTGGCCTAAACCTATAGCACCCATTTCTATTCATTGTGATAGTGCTGCTACATTGGCAAAGGCTTACAGCCAGATGTACAATGGGAAGTCTAGACACTTAGGTGTCAGACATAGCATGATTCGTGAACTTATCATGAATGAGGTGATTTCTATAGAGTTTGTGAGGTCACAACAAAATTTAGCTGATCACTTAACGAGGTCACAACAAAATTTAGACTTGGTTAATAAGTCTGCTGACGGGATGGGTTTAAAGTCCTCCTATAATTTTTGATTGTAAGATACCCAATTCCCTCCTTACATGAGTTAGGAGCTGATATCAATGTGGAAAGCTTACACTTAGAAATTGAAGCACATTATTATATATGTCATCCCAAGGGTATGTGCTCGGACCTGCTGAGGTTAGGTTGAACTTTACTTCTTAATAGCTCCTTTGAAAAAGTGTAATAGTAGGTGCATGAGGAAAGGAGTTACCTATGTGAATGTGAAGTTTTGCCGCTTCAAGAAAAGCTTTGGACTTTTAGCTTTGTATACATTTATGAATGGATATGGACACATGGCTTGTAAAGTGTCAGGATAGCTTTAGAGTGTTTGAAAATTTGTGTGTATATTATTTTCAGGTATTCAAATGGGTTGAAGGGTTCAATTCTTAGAACACCCCGATTCTCGAATATTTGGAATGTGTAATATACTAAGATGAAAATTCAATCTTCAAGACATTTTTATTTACGCGTAAGTTTTATTTTGGTTGTTTTCTCATGTAACGGAATTGCACTAAATTGGGGAGGATATTTTTTGATTGTTGGTGGTAAACTCGTGTAACAGGGTAAAGATAATCAATAACCGGATATTTCAATGAATCGTGGTATCACTTTCCAAAAGTAATTATTCGACCCTTATTGCATGGGTTACATGAATATCACTTTGGGATAATTCAGAGAATTAATTCTTGATTTTGGCAAATACAAGAAACTTGCTGCAAAAGAGTGTATAGTACATCGTCTGTTTTTCTCTTCTTCTTCATAAACTCCGATTCTCCTTATATAAATCACCAATAGCCAAACAAGTGGAGATATGATTTTATTAATATAATATGAAGCATGGCTAATTTAGAAAGTTGTTGATATTATATGTTGATTCAAACGTGGCAAGCCTGGAAGTAGGGGTGTTCATCGGTTCGGTTTTCGGTTTCCTCGGTTTATTCGGTTCGGGTTGTTCGGTTTTGAAATTTTTTTGGGCAAAACCGAAAACCGAACCGAACACCGAATTCAAACCGAAAACCGAAAACCGAAAACCGAATTCGAATTCGGTTCGGTTTCGGTTAAAACCGAAAAAACCGAATTCGAACAAAAACCCGAAAAACTTTAAAAAAAAACTGAAAACCGTACAAAAAAACCGAAAAAACCGAACATAAAAACCGAAAACCGAACCGAAAAACCGAAAACCGAACCGAAAAACCGAAAAAATAATATTATTTTTATGAATTCGGTTTTGAATTCGGTTTTCGGTTAAACCGAATTCAAATTTTTTAAAACCGAAAACCGAACCGAAAACCGAATTCGAATTCGGTTTTCGGTTTTATCGATCCAAAAACCATTTTCAAAATTCGGTTCGGTTTTTTTTCGGTTTTTATTCGGTTCGGTTTTCGGGTTAAACGGTTTCAAACCAAATACTGAACACCCCTACCTGGAAGTATGAAAAGTGAATTCCATCATGACATAAAATAATCAGAAATGAATTCCATCAACATATAATAATCAAACATATCAGTTAAGTATTAAAACAATATGCATCTTTTAAATTAATAATATATATATACATATGCCCTCATTATCACACTTGAGAATCAACATATATATATGTATATATTCTCGATGCAAGTATCTGTCAAAAAACCACTTTACTTGTTTAGAGAACATGTCCACTGACAAAACATAATGCGACAATGCGTTGTCTGTAACATGAACACATGTGTGATGTATAATGCTACGGATCAAGGAGAATCATATTTGGGTCCGGGAAGTCATTCACTTAATGGGTGTACACTCCGTACCTCCAAACCCATTTTTCAAGTGACATAAACATATCCCTCTATTACACTAAATTACTAACACTAAAAACCTAATTTTCGATTCCTCCTATGTTCATACGTTATGCATAAGTGGCTCTGATACCATGGTGGGCCTTATTAGGTTTTATCAAATCAAAATAATCATATCGGCGGAATCAAAATAAATAATCAATTAATATGTAACCAATTTCCCACCAAGAATCCATATGCATAACAGTAAAAGCAAATATAAAGAGCACGTGGCTCAAGCTTAAGTGAAGAATATGTGTACCTTGAAAGCATCCTTATGATCTTCAATTAAGATGTAACCAATTTCCCTCCAAGAATCCATATGCATAACAGTAAAAGCAAATATAAAGAGCACGTGGCTCAAGCTTAAGTGAAGAATATATGTACCTTGAAAGCATCCTTATGATCTTCAATCAACTCCTCAGCAGCAATGAGCTGAGTGGTGAATTCCTACAAACGATTTATAAGTGTTGTGATGATTGCAACATAATTTCATAACCAGTTTTCAAGGGCATCAAAACCCATGTTTATAATCTATAGCTAACCTTTACATAAATTTGTGTGACGTATATCAAAAATAAAGAGCCAATCGGCTGCCAACCGATACCTAAGAAAACAGGAGTAAAATTAAGAAAAGAAGGGGAATTATGACTCACCCCAAGGTCATCCATTTCCCAATCAAACTCACACACAACTATAAGAAGTCAAGCAAAGTAAACAAAGCACAATTAGTGGTAATCCAAGTCAAAAGTAACAATATGGACGGACTGCAGTATATCGGGTTGAAACAATATTGCGAGAGAGTTGTATAGTTGTAGGCATCAGTTAAAAGTTCATAACTAGCATAAACCATTGATTCAAACTGGTGCAAAAAATAAACAAGCAAAGCGTATGAAAGGTGAAAAAGCAACTTTCAGGCTTCGGCTCAATTGGATACATGCTATTCACAATAGTGTTCTGTTCCTTAAAGGGATGATAAAAATCTGCAAAAATATAAAAAAAAATGTTTAAAGGCATCTTCAGAATAATTAGATTTACAGTTAAGAAAATCACGTGAGGAAATAAGGAACCGTTCAGCACATCCAAGGGTGAAGTTCTATAACCCACATTTAGTGATAGAAAATTCAAAATACTTTTAGAAATAGTGATACATCTATTTCAATGATATCATACCTAGATCTTAAGTTAGTTAAAACCCGTGCTTCATAAAAGTAAGCCAGCTGTATCATGTCATCCACTCCGCATGGCGGTGCTTCGGCATCTTTTGGATGTACATTTGTTGACTTGGCAACAGCCTAGAATTAGCATCAAGAAAAGACAATAAGGAATCTGAGCTGCACAAATCCACATAGCAACCTTAATAGTGTGAATTATCGCACAAATCCAAATCATGCAAAAGAAACCAGATTTTTCCTTGACTAATCTAATAATCAGTTAAATAAAAAAGACACAGCTAAATCAATAGCGGGTTACTATTGAAGTTCAGAAAATATATCAGCCTTTAACTGTTATAACTGAAAACAATAGGTATAATACTCACCGCCTTGCTGAAGTATAAGCAACCTTGATATCTTCACCTTCTCCATCTATCTAAGCGTCGTCTTGATCCTCCCCCCAAACAGGTGGCCAACCCCTAAACTGCCAGTCTTGCCACGAACAGAACCTGTTTATATATCTATGAGAATGCTGCTCCGACCTGGTCCGTTTTGATCTGTTACCCAAGCCCCTCTAAACTGCCAGTCATGCAACATCAATGCGTGTAATTTATGGCAAAAAATAAATACGTAAACCTTAAGAGGTTGAGAAATAAAATTGATTAACCAATCTAATATACTTGGACTTCTCACCTTGGCATGAAGTAAAGAAGGTTTGTCAAAAAAGTAGCGGCCCCCATGACAAAATCAGCTGCATTCTAAAAGATAAATGGCAAAAGGGTACTTATAAGATACACTTCAAAATATATTCCATTACTCCGGTGACTTAACATATTAAGCAAAAAGGGGTACCTGCTCGAGAGCACTGCAATTAGTGCAGGAAACATGCAGTTGGGTGCTCCTGAGATATCTTCTTAAGAGCTTGCAGAGACTGTTGAGAGAACGCTAAACATCAATGTCAATATTACCAGCATAAAAAATAACTCTACCAGTAATGATTACAAGACACCAGCACAATCCTATTTAAAACATACACGATCTAATTTCTACATTGACTTACCATTTGCTACTATTGAATCACTCATAATAGCTGACATATGCACTCCAAGAATAGTTATAACGGAGATCAATCCAAGCCATGATATATTTTGAGTCCCAAAGAGTTCTTCATCCATTCCAAGTCAATGGGTACCATCTAAACCCTGATTAAGATCGAATCAAAATTATGGAACAATTGACATCGAAACTAATAAGATTAAAAAAAAAACCTTATTGAACCATGTATAACAATATCCAATTCCATCAGCAGTTAATATATACCTGTTCGCAAATCTGACAAAACCGCAACCTATTCCTTAGTGATTGGACGGCTGTGAACGGTGTTCTGGGTTCCGGGTTCTCGGGTTCCGTAGTCATTGGCGACCGGTGTGCGGGAACCGTTTCCTGGTTTCCGGTATCCGGTTCCGAATCTTGGGTTACGGTTTTGTACTCCGGATTTGGGGTTATTGTTCCGCGCTCCGGGTTCCGTGTGCCGGTTTCCGGGTATTACGCCAAAAATATATATATATATATATATATATATATATATATTGTTAAAAATTATTTTCTGACTGATCTTATTATCCATAAGTTTACCGTTTCCCAAAAACACATATAAATGTACAGTTTGACTTTTGAGTCAAACACACTCAAAATATTGTAACGAGTAATTACTTGTGAAGAAATAAAGTATTGATATAAAAAAAGTATTTTGTAATTCGCATATCGCGAACCTTTTATCCGTTTTTCCAGTAACCATAAGCCCTATCCAGTTGTATAAAACCATATACCCGTTTACGTTTACCCACGTATTCCGTCTTGCCGTATTCCATCTTCCGTTTTTCCAGTTCTCCCTCGTACGTTGTCCGGCAAGATCCCATATTACGTTCACATTCCGTATTCCGCATCCTTGTAATATCTTTGCAACTTCTAATCTATAACAACAACAACAACAACAAAAAAGACATTTAATGGGCAATAATTGAGTTTAACACGTCACGTTTAACTAGTCCGGGAAAAAAAAACTCTTAATATATTATCTTGAATGGAAGTAATCGAACCTTGACACTTGAGAAGTAAGGAGTATCGGGCTAAGCAACAGGATAAAATTTAAAAAACATCATGTTCTCAAATGCAGCCACTTTATCTTGACTCATTTCCTCCCGAGCTTTCTTTCGCTTTTCCCTTGCCTAGAAGATGTTAGAATTAGAAACAAACCAACTGAAGATCCAATAGAAAAACAATCAATAACAAAGTTACCTCACAATTAGCTCTCTTTCCTCTCGAACCTTTTCCTTGACAAATCCTGTATTAAAAGTAAATAAATAACTGACAAGACAGTTAAAGAGCACATAGCTCAAGCTTAAGTGAAGAATATATATACCGTGAAAGCATCCTTATGATCTTCAATGAACTCCTCAGCAGCAATGAGCTGAGTGGTGAATTCCTACAAAAGATTTATAAGTAAATAAATAACTGACAAGACAGTTAAAGAGCACATAGCTCAAGCTTAAGTGAAGAATATATATACCGTGAAAGCATCCTTATGATCTTCAATAAACTCCTCAGCAGCAATGAGCTGAGTGGTGAATTCCTACAAAAGATTTATAAGTGTTGTGACGATTGCAACATTTTTTCATGACTGTCTAAAGAAGGTCATTTTAAGATTACACAAAAATTAAATAAAGAACTGTAGACATTCAGTTTATAGCACACTTTAACCTAAGCCACATTTAATGGTATATAAAGGACGCGTCTTTAACTTGTGAACCAGTTTTCAAGGGCATCAAACCCATGTTTATAATCTATAGCTAACCTTTACATAAATTTGTATGACGTATATCAACAATTAAAGAGCCAATCGGCAGCCAACCGATACCTCATACCTAATAAAACAGGAGTAGAAAAAAGAAAAGAAAAGAAGGGGAATTATGACTCACCTCAAGGTCATCCATTTCCCAATCAAACTCACACACAACCTATAAGAAGTCAAGCAAAGTAAACAAAGCACAATTAGTGGTAATCCAAGTCAAAAGTAACAATATGGACAGATTGCAGTATATCGGGTTATAATGATAAGTCAAAAGTAGCCTGAATTTTAAAGACTTACAAGCTTTCCAATGTGAGCTTAAATAAGCCCGTAAGCTTAGAGTTATAATGATGTATTTGAGTCTGCTAAGATTTATTATGTTTTTATTTGTTGAAAGTACGAGTAACGAGTACAATGGTTTAAACCTTTGAATACTAATTTCTCAAGACTTGTACACCATATGTTGATATATATGAATATTCAAAGTGAAGGTGCATTTAGTGAAATATTATCTGACCCTTTTCGAGGAAATACCGACACAAAGACTCTGAATTGTTAATCAAACCCAAAGCCATCAACCTGTACGCCGTAGTAATAGCTGAAATTAAAAAATAGGTAGAATGCACCCTGCAAAACTTAGGTGTTCAAGTCCTTCCAGATACAAATCATGTGGTAACCTTGTAAACGATGATATATAGATATATATAAATAAATTAAAAGAAAATTGCATAAAAAACTACTAATCTTCTATAACCAACTTTAGTCTGATTTCTATTTCAAGCAACCAACTGAAATATAAATTTGATGAAAGTTGGTTACATTTTAATGGTTATATTTTGTCTGTTTGAAGGTAGCAACAATAAAGGTACTGGTACCTGAGGTTCAGATATTTTGACATCATCTAATTCTGCAAAAGCTCAGACCAAAAAATCTAGTCGTTCACGAAATGCTTTGACCATATGTGATACGACATCTCCACCAGCATATCCGATTCCTAAAGCAGCAACAGCTGCTTTCTGAAATATACTACTCGCACCCGAAGTCGACTGAATCAACAAACAAGAAGATCCAATTGAGTCGTTATGTGGAGGATGTCATATTTAACAAGAGATAATAATGGACAGTAGTTGTTAATGTAGCATTATATACCCGACTTTGAATTTTATATTTTTATTACATGCAGCAATGAAGTGTTTAGGACCAGCAATATATCCAAGTCTCCAACCGGTCATTGCAAAAGTCTAGGCAAAATACACATTAAGTGAAGCATTATATACCCGACTTTGAATTTTATATTTTTATTACATGCAGCAATGAAGTGTTTAGGACCAGCAATATATCCAAGTCTCCAACCGGTCATTGCAAAAGTCTAGGCAAAATACACATTAAGTGAAGCAAGGCTAATATGATATTACTGAAGTATACACCTTTAGACTGCTCTTGTAGAAAACTAAATTATCAATGCAATTATATACCTTAGAGAACCCATTGACCGTCAGTGTACGTTCCCACATGCCTGGCAAAGATGCAAAGCTCGTGTGGATGGCTGGCTTATAAATTATGTGTTCGTATATTTCATCAGAGATCACCTGAAAATTACCAACAACAATAAGCTTAAAAGTAGAGGCGACCCGCGACTATTTCAGCCCATTTATTATCATTGAGTCCATTTGAGTCATGTTTTATCTCAAACAGGTCGAATGGATCATATCAAATAATCTAACAAAAAGAGGAACGTGTTGAAAGTTTCCCCTAGTCTAATAATGTATTTGCAATCATAATCAGCACATTCATTATTAATCCCCAAAAAATGAAATAGACAGAAAATAGTGTTAGCAGGTCAACCCACCCGAACTTGTTTTGACCCATTTACCGACCCGCCCATCGTCTACCGAAAGGAAGCAAGTCATAGTAAGAGGTGAGATTGAGGTTCGTTTTATCTACCAAGAGTCTTGGATGCTTTGCAACAACTTGGGCAATTTCTTCGAACAATTGCTTAGGATAAATCGAGCCCGTCGGGTTAGATAAAGAACAAAGAATAAGCAGTCTTGATTTCTCAGTAAGCTTAGATTCAAGTAGCTTTGGAACCAAGAAATTTTCTGAGATGCTTGCAGGAAGAATCACAGATGTCGCGTCAGCCAACCTTGCCATTTCAGGGTAACTCACATAAAAGGGAGCTGGGATTATAACCTGAAATTCGAAAAAACATTGTAAGATAATGAGATGCTATGAGTAGTCGATGACTATCATTCATCCAAAAGTAATAGCGTTTCACCTCGTCTCCTGGAGAACAAACAGCAATGACAGCTTGCAGAGTGCTTTGCTTTGCCCCATTGCTAACCACAATCTGGACAGGTGTATATGAAATTGTCCTTAAAACTGTCATCAAGTCTACAAAGCTTTTATGTTACGAAATTACTTGATAAAGAAACTACCTCCATTACACCAAGACATTCCCTAATGATGTCAATAACAGCATCAAGTTCTCCAAGATCTGTAAGTTTCCCTTGAAGTTCTACCCCATCTTTCGAACAGTACTCGTTGTCTCTGGAAAAAAAATACAATTTACTATTGATTATTCACTGATATTATTAAATCCTTCACTATATTAGATAATTTAATATATAATATTGTTAAAGAACAATTGACATCGGGTGCAGATAGAGAGATTTGTATGTACCTTCAAGAAAAACAGTTGACAAGCAAATTTTCTCCATTGTTAGTAACGCAATCCATTTTGGATTTAGTTCTGGCCATTTCGAGTCTCTGTCATCAGTGGCGGTACCAGGGTGTGGGCCATGTAGGCACTGCCCACACAAGGGATTTTTACAGAAGTGTTAAATATATATTAAGTTGATATGAATGAGTTGTTGCCCACATAGCTCAGTGGTTGAGCTTTTTATTGCCAAATCAAAGGTCAGCTGTTCGAACCCCTGTTCCTAATATAGCAGATAGTTTCCTGCTCTCAACTCCCCTTTATTTTGCCCTCTCTTTATAATTAGCATTCATCCTATTGATTAATCATAATAATACACTCTACAATTACAAAAAGATATTTTAACTTTATATATTCTTTAGAGTTAGAAGGTGATAATATTCTCTACAATCTGAGTACATGAAAAACTATTTAAGCACTAAAGAAAACCTTATACTTCATATAGTTTAGAGATTTTAAAAAGTTAGAAACTTTCAGAATAACAAAGAATGGCAAATAGATACTCTAAAAAATCACAACATTTATTAGTTTCACACTAACTTATGAACCATTGCTAAAGAGTTACACATAGAAATATTATTTCGAATATGGTATTTCTATCAACTCAAACCGAATTGGTTTTCTGTGCGGTAGGGTTTGTACCAACATAAGTTTGAGTTGATTTACCATATCATTTGAATAACAGTTCGCCCCGCTTGATCTTTTTTCTGGTACCGCCCCTGTCTGTCATCTTTACCTCTTGACTTCACTTCTTTAAAGCACACTAGATATTACTCAAATTTTTAGAAAAAAGCAACAAATCTATTTAATCTGCATATCTATAGGGCTAAACATGCATTTCAACAAACCATATATACGCCCAAAAGGTTATTGCCTTGGATTATTATCTTTTATTTTTTTATATTTCATTGAAAAATCAACAGCATATACAATTTATAATAGATGCACAATTAATCCATCAAAGCTTCATCAAACAACAGTCATACGATTACTTAATAAATTAAATAACTGCATAAAAATTTGAAAAAGATGAAATTAAAATAAATAAATAAATAAAGAGTGAATGAGTTGAATTAGGGTTACGAAATTACCATGAGGATTTGTGAAGATCTTGATGACGAAGAATTGTTTATCGAATTAGGGTTAGAGAAATGGGATTATCGAGTAAAAACAGAAGAAGGGTTTTGCGAGTAACAACGGCTACCATTTGAATCGCATGATATGTAACCGTTGGTTCTGCTTCTAATATAAAAGCGCATCCCAAATTTATTACTTGCACCGTAAAACAGTACTAACGTTCTGTAATGTACCAAGAAACCATGGACCAAATATGTCTATTTCAAACACCTAAAGGATATAACTTGTAACTTCTTGTTTTAATTTATTCTCCACTTTTATGTAACGCATAGTTAGGTTCAAAAAAGTATGAAAGATCCAAAAAGAATATATTAATGCATCTCAGACGTCCAATTTCATTAAGGGTGGAGGGCTATTTTCATCCTTTGACACTTCCTCATTAAATTAAATAATTAAATAATACATCAAACAAACTGAATAATGAACACGCAGACCCGTACGTGCGCTAGGGTTTGAGAAGATCTCATCGTCGATCTCAAAAAATCACCAAATCGAAGGTACGACTTTCATTAATTCGAATCAATTGCGTAAACTACAAACTACAGACGATCGATTTCTACTGGATTCTACTGATTTCAACCGATTCGATATTTTTTTTTCATAATACAAGTTTTCACGTTTTTTAGGATTTCATATCTATATTGTGATTCATAATCACACATTCTACTGA
Source organism: Helichrysum umbraculigerum (assembly GCA_949592205.1). NCBI lineage: Eukaryota > Viridiplantae > Streptophyta > Magnoliopsida > Asterales > Asteraceae > Helichrysum > Helichrysum umbraculigerum. Next base: position 65,143,219 of record CATIUR010000006.1, read on the forward strand.
TTTCTATTTGATTTTACAACTAATTTCAAGTGATTTGAGAAGAAGAAAAAGAACTGAAGATGATAATGAGATGTTGAAATTGCGTTATAATTCGTTAAATTGATTCACATGCGAAACTAATTTTTTCAATAACGAATTGTCATACAGATGGATGAAATTGAAGGATTGGAACAAGGTGTGCAACAGCCTTTACAGCAAAAGCTACAGGTATGAAATCAGTGAAACTGAGTTATACCACATGTGGTAATATCTAGTATGACATTTGCATATGAAATTCGATGAAAACTGAACAGTACCATATGTGGTAAGACTTGTCTCTATGGGGACGTCGGTTGCCCCTTTCTTCCAACTGACGGGAGTGACACCATAAGCACCACCCTTCAGTTTGTGCCGTCGGTTTGGGGGCGTCGCTTTGGCGACGTCCGTCAGCTTCTTTTTTTTTTTGTTTTTTTTTTGTTTTAGTATATAGAATAAAGGGAAATTTGGTAAAAGTGGGTCCAGAAAAAAGAGAAGTGATGTTACTGTAGGGAGTGAAACGTCAGTTTGTGTCAGCTAGGAAAAAAACTGACGTGGCGCAGAGGTGGCACAAACTGACGCATCAGTTTGTGTCACCCATTGGGAGCAGTCTAATAGATACTTACACATGTGGTAACCATTATCATATAAAATTAGAGAAACTTACTTGTACCACATGTGGTAGTAGCTTGTGGTAACCGTTATCATACAAAATTATAGAAATTGAATTGTACCACATGTGGTAGTAGCTAAATATCATATGTGGTAATCATTATCATGACATGAAATTAAAAAAGAAATGATTGATAAAAATTACAAATAAATAAAATTGTATCACATGTAATCTTGTGATTTAGAGTAGTAAAAACGTCATCATATATGACAATGTTAATTGTCGACTGCGATATATGGTACTACCACATGTGGTAGTATTTGCAACCACATGTGGTATTGTACACTACCACTTGTGATAATGTACACTATTATTTTTTTTATTTACAGGTTTACAACATGCACCCAAGACTACTCTATAGGTCTTAACTGAGATTCAAACACCTGGTGGAAGTACTGTTTGGGTACATCAAGAACTAAAGAAAGACAAACCGTTTGTAGGACAAGTTTTTCAAAACCTTCAACAAGCATATCTCTATTATGTACGATATGGAGTGAGCGGTGGATTTGGGGTAAGGAAATCAACACAGAAGAGGTTGAGTGATAGTAACAAAACCATATGTGAAAAGCACTTTGAGTGTAGTAAGGCTGCATATCCCGAAAAAATGCAAAAAGACAAGCTAGAAGAAGAAGAAATTGAAAAATCTAAAAGGAGTTCGAATATTATAATAACATGTTGCAGAGCTCGAATCACACTGAAGTTGATAGATGGCAGTAAAACAAATTTTAAAATAACTGTTTTCGAGGAGACACACAATCACATGATGTGTCGACAGAAGCATAAACATATGTTGAGAAAAGCAAGACAATTATCTTATCTGGAGCAGCTTTTTATCTTTAAACTCGGAACGTTAAATATTGGTGCAACAAAGGCTCATAACATATTAAAGGGTCTAAAAGGTTCGTACGATAGTGTGAATGGTATGGTAATAGACTTTAAGAATTTTAGAAGAGATATCAATGCTCACATTAGAGTCGGTGATGCACAGATGATAGTAAACAAGATTAAAAATACTAAATCATACGTAAGAGATTTCTACTTTGAGTATCAACTCAACAATAGTAAACTGGATGCTATGTTTTGGGCTGATGAGGTAGCAAAGGCAAATTACCGAGAATTTGGAGATATAGTTTCCCTTGATGCTACCTACCGCACCAACAAGTAAGTACATATATATTAAAAAGGTAAATCTGACTTCGTATCACATGTGGTAGTAACTATCATATATTACTATCACATGTGATACCAGATACTAGCATACGTGCTATAAACAGTATCACATCGTATTATATGCTTTTTATCACATGTTATGTATACATACAAAGTAAACTTTAATTTACAAATTTGTTAGGTACAATATGATCTTTGTCCCTTTCACCGGGATTGACAACCATCAAAAATGTGTGACACTTGGTACGGGATTGATAAGTCACGAAACGATGGAATCTTACAAATAGCAGCTTAGAGCATTTGTAAAAACCTTTGGAGTGCAGCCTAGAATCATCGTCACATATCAAGACAAGTCCATGAAGGCTGCTGTAGCTGAAGTTCTGACTGATTCAAGACACAGACTTTGTATGTGGCACATCACGCAGAAATTGCCAACAAAGGTATGATGTTTACTATAAAAATTAAACGTTAGTTGAAAAAAAATCTCATGTGATAGTGATCAGTACCACATGTTATAGTTATCTGTATGACATGTAATACTAAGCAACTTGATAATTGCATATTTGTGGCAATATTCTTGAAAACGGTGACTTCAAGTAACGATTCAACAAAATCATTCGGAACATGTTTATTACCCCTTTAGAATTTGAAGAACAGCGGGCGAGATTGATAGAAGATTTCAAATTACAAAACCACAAGTGGTTAACCAAACTGTATGATATAATGTAACATCCTCTCTTCTGGTCCGGTAATTTCTAATTTTAAATTGATATATTTAATTGTAATAGAAATTATTTGATAATATATATTTAATTGCGAAACTTAGTTAAATAAGTCTCAGGACTTATTGTGCTTAGTAAATTGTGGTTTGTTTTAATTTACTATAGTTGACGGTACAATAAAATAAGTTTCTCGTGAAATGGTTTTAGGTTCCAGACAATAGATTAAAAGGGGAATAGTTTCAAGTGGATACGGAGTCGGTGTAAAAGTTAGGCCGACTTAAATACCTTTCCATTTTAGGAAAGTTTTCATTTTCTTTGAAAATCTTAACATCACTTCTAAAACTTAAACCCTAGAATAAAACCAAAGTAAATCACAAACAAAACTTGTTGATTTGGAGCTGTGATTTTGAGCTGATTTTGATCTTGATCTTGGCTAGTTTATCATCATAATCATCTTGCTCTTCTTCTTTGTAAGTGTTATTATATTCCTTAAGAACTTGATAAAGTGAAGTTAGCTTATACATGAACTTGAGGAATTAATTGATTTCTGAGTTTTATATGATGTTATATAATGATATAAGATGATAGTAAACTGATTTCCATAGTTGCATAAATGAATTGAAGTTCTTGATTTTGAATGGAGATTCAAGCTTCTAATTGTGGGTTATTATGAATTGACATGAAAGTAAGAGTATGTGATGTTACTGGCTGTTAGAATGAAGTAATTGGATGTTCAAATTCGTTTTTGGCACCTGGACTTGTGTGATTAAGAGTATGAAATCGGGAAGGTTATGTAGTTGCAGGTTCAGGGGTTCTGCACGAAACACGGGAATCCGACGGATTCCTTTGAATCCGGCAGATTCCTTCGAAAAAGTGAAAATCAGATTTTGTGAATACGGCGTATTCAAAAACGTATTCAAGAACGTATTCGTTTGAAAATGGTCTGGTCAAAACTGGACATGAAATAGTTGGGAATCCGGTATGGAATCCGGCGGATTCAACCCTTATGCAGAGATTTGATTTTTTTGAACAAACTTCTTTTAATCCTTAATGTATTATTGTTACTTGATAGGTAAGTTGATATAGTTAACAAATGTGCATATATTGATTGTGTTATACATGTTGTGAGATGTATTAATATATGTAATATTCGAATATAAGCTTTGGTTTTAAGAATGTTATTACTAACTTATATTTGATTGTTAATTCTCAGATCCTCTGAGAACTCAGCGAGATAAGGCAGCTGAGTAAGTGAACTAAAACAATCAGGTGAGTGGATTTAAAACTCACAGTTTGATTTGGTTGTGTCAGTTTGATTTCAATCAGTAATTATAGGATTACTATTGATAGAATGTTAACTTTGAAATGATATGCCATTTGATTGGTGGTTTGATTAGCCTGTGAGCTTGATTGAGGAATCCAGAGGTCAACTAGATTGTCAGTTGGACTTGATTGCTAATGTTGGTCAACACAGAGTTGCGTACATGTGTTGATGGAGATTAGCATTAAGTTAATGGTTAATCACTGTTTTGACCTACAGTTGATTTAAGTGTTCTGATGGGCCACCCGGCACAGGGTCCTTAGGAACCACCGTTCCTCTTGACGATATTTGTTACATTATTGGTTGTGAACAAATTGCTAGCTAAATTGAATTGTAGTTGATTATTCATTCACTTAGCTTCGTGATAATCCCTAAATTTACTTCCTGCAGGTTACGTTTATTATGTGGGTAGTCAGGAAGGAATGTTTTGATGCTGGGAATGTTTGAACTAGCAACTTTGATCAAGTTTGTTATAAATGATGTTTTGTAATATGTAATGCCCCGGTTTGTAAATAAGCTAACTGTAGTTGGTTTAATAGTTAAACAGGTTGTGTAAAGGTTTGCGAAAATTTCTAGCAAAGTTTTAATGAAATATGTATTGTAAGTATACGCTTCCGTAAAACATAATATAATATTTTGATATAAAATGAGGGGTGTTATAAGTTGGTATCAGAGCAATAGTTTGGGCAATTGAATATGATAGTATGTTCAATCCTAAACTTTGATTGTGTTGTGTCAAACATTCTTGGAAATGGGATTATGTACTGAATGTGAATTGGTTAGTAGGATAGGTGCTAACGATTAACGATTTGTGAGCTGTTGTTGTGTTAACAGAAATGGCGGATAACGAGCAACCACCTGTTAACCCTAATAATGTCTCAAGGCCAGAAGTTACTGTTGAGACTCATGATAACTGGATTGAGCCAGCTGGTACTTCTTTTCATGCTAGAGATGAATTAGAGAGAGATGAGTATCTACTTCATTTGGAAGAGGAAAATCAAGCACTCAGAATGTACAAACAACAAAAAGAGGCTGAATCATCTCATCCTGTGTTTAGTACGATTGCACTGCCAAAGCAAAAGGTGTGTTCTTTTAAAACCTTTATGAGCAGTAACCCGTCTGTGTATTCTGGTAGTACAAATCCTTCCGTAACTTTAGATTGGTTGAGTGATATTGAAAAGAAATTTTGTAACACCCCCAAATTTGATGATTTGCGGAAGCTTGATTTGGGTGTTACTAATCAATAACAAAACACAAAGATATATAGTAAACGACTCTATATGCGTCGTTTTAACAAAATATATTGATAATAGAAATGTTTACAACATTTAAGTTTTACATAGCTCGAGTTTAAATCAAATGAGATTTCAGTACATAAGTACTTGTACAAAATATACTAATGCAAGAAAATCTCAATCTTCTGTATGCTGACTCGAGCTAAAATCCTGAAGCAGAAACATCCTACTGCTTGGTACCTGCGATATATGCTAAAAGGTCAGCTAAAAGCTGGTGAGCTCACAGGTTTGAAATCAGTTAATATAGTGTGAACCGCAAGATTTAAATAATGAATTGCATCCAGCAATTTAATAATGAATTGCATCTAGCAATTAAATGATTGTCATCGTGTATACAGCCATGAGCACATAGTTGAGCTTAACTCGAGGGTCGGGTCCCCTATAGAGAATTCCGGGCGAGGTGCCTCCACGAATGCCTAATCAACATTCGTCTTCCCAAATATTAGTACGTCCGTTTACCCGGTTAGTGCTTGCTAACCCGGACGAGGTGGGTCAATCCTATATGGTACCATATACTAATATTCACGCTACAACGTATTAACAACTATGCTGACGGAGGACTTTAAAATGATTAGTTTCGGAAAACTCATGTAGTATATGAAAAGTTGGTACTTGCGTTCACATGTTAAAAGTTGAGCAATATATCACACCCCTGAGTAAAACAGTAAAAGAGGGGCTATGAGACTCACCTGAGTCGTTGAGTTTATGAAAATAAACTGAGAATGATTAGCCGAGAATCGAAGTCCAAAGACTTGTAACCTGAGGGTGTCCACGACACGCGATGGTTATAATATGCGAAGGTATCTAATAAGACTACCTTGTAGTTGTTCGTCCAACTATAATGTCCAAATTACATTTAGTTGATTTATTCGAATGTTTGAAAATATGTACGGCCCGTTGGTGACGGATTTGTAATAATAATCTCAACTATTATCATTTTGATTTCGTGTCGTTTTACTTGAAAAATGTGTTTTGATTGTGTTTTAGAAGCCGTTACGGAATCTAAGTACGGGGGTCCGGGGGCAGCGCCCCTGGTAGCGGGGTCCAAGGGGCGGCAGCCCCTGGCGGGGTCCAAGGGGCAGAGCCCCTGGCTGGGGTCGAGCTGCCAGGTCAGCTTGGAAAATTTTTATTTCTACTATATTGCTTTGACGAAAAACGCATCTGGGATCTGAATTTGGGTAAATCGAGTGATAAATTTCGAGTCTCGACACTTAGTAAAAATCTATGTTTTTGAGGTTCTGATTTGTGCGACGTTGGGTGCGACGTCGCAGGTAGGGTTGCGACGTTGAGCATGACGTCGCTAAAGGCGACGTTTCGCAATTTAATGCGACGTAGGGTGCTGCGTCGCTAATGCGACGTTGGTTAAGTTGGCGACGTTAAGGTCTGCGTCGCTATGTGCGACATTCGCAAGTCAATGCGACGTAATAGGCTGCGTCGCTATATGCGACGTCGAGGATTCGTGCGACGTTGTGACTGACGTCGCACTATGCGACGTTACGAGGGGTTTTGCGACGTCGCAGCTGACGTCGCATAAATCTGGGTCCAAAAGCGACGTAGCGTTCTATTGGCCGGAAAATGTGTCGAAAACGAGTTTTTCGGTTTCCGTTTGGTCCAAAACTTTTACCCAACCCATATTTGGACATTATAAGTTGATATAAACTACTAACAAGCAAAAACACTTGAAAACGGGAGATTTCGGGATTTGTCGGAAACTTACAAATTGTCGGATCAAAAATCCGAAAAGATAGGATGATAGATCGTGGTGTCGTGGTCGTTTTTCTCCAAAGCGATGCTATGATCCGAGTGCGTTTAGTGGTAGTATTTTGAGGATTAGTGAGTTTGGTGGTGATGAACTTTTTAGAGAGAAAAGGAGAAAGAGAGAGGAAAGAAAAGAGAAAGAGAAAGATGAAATGAAAGAAAAAGGTGGGGAATGGGAGGTTAACTCCCATTTTTCGCCCCGCGTTCCCGCTCCGTGTGGTGTTCGTTCGCTCCGTCGTTCAAACGTTAAATAATCATTTTACATATTAATTGGTACATTTTAAAATACAATCTTACGCGATATTTTATTTAATTATTTTACGAATCCATTTACATTTGAGTTATAAAATGTAAGTTTGTTTATTTAGTTTGCGCGTTTTAATATTTTATATTGTGTAAGTTTTGTTTGTACGATACGAATGAATACGAAATATTATCATAATAATATTTTTGACATAAGAGCGTTATTTAATAAAATTGGTTACCAACGTCCGTATTAAATTGAATCGAAATACATTCGATTTAAATTGCGTACGATTTAATCAAATCGCATTTTCGTATATATTCAACAATATATATACAATTCGATACATTAATTAGCCTAACACAGAACTAATTACATGTATTAACGTATGATTAGGCACTATTTACTAGTCCTAAATTGGCGGGTGTTACAAATTTGAAGTCTGTCAATGTGAGGAAGAATTAAAAGTTCCTTATGCAACTCAACTTTTAAAAGGAGCAGCTATGAATTGGTGGGATTCGATTACTTCTGTGTTATCTCCTTTTCAGAAAGCATCTATCCGATGGTCTGACTTTCGTAATGAAGTTTGTAAGCAGTATTCTTCAAACTATGATATAGCTCGAATTAGAAAGGAGTTTATGGATTTGCAATTAACCGATAACATGTCAATGGATGATTTGATAAATCAATTTACAGAGAAACTCAGGTTTGTTCAGCAGTGGGTTCCTGATGAGAGAACTCAAATAGAACATTTTGTGGGTACTTTACCTAATCATTATCGAACTTCAGTTAGATTAGCGGGCTCTCTTTCTCAAGCTTTTATGTTAGCTCGATCAGTTGACAGTGATTTGAAACCTCAACAAGCATCAAGTAAGGAAATGACTACTCAGAAATCTAGGAGTGAACCTTCTAGTAAAGGTAAACAGCGGTGGCAAGGAAATCAGCAGGGTAAGAAACAAGAAAGTCGTGGTGGTACTTTTGATCGTCCCAATTGGTGTATAAAATGTAGAGCTGGACATTTTGGGCCGTGTACTATTCAAACCACTAGATGTGTGAAATGTGGAGTGATTGGTCATGAAGCCAAAGATTGTGTTTTTCCTACTTATGTGTGTTGGAATTGTCATAAGGAAGGTCATCGTGCAAATCAGTGTTCGGAGGCTAAGAGACAGGGTTCTGGGTCGGTTGTGAGTTCATCATCTTTCGGTCAGAAGCGGAAGAATCCGCCATCTGCAGTTAGTAGGGCTTTTCGGATGACAGTGGATGAAGCTGTCCATACAGATGATATTATCACGGGTACTTTTCTTGTAAATTCTGTACCAGCTCGTGTTTTGTTTGATTCTGGTGCAAATTGTTCTTTTGTATCTGTGTGTTTCTGTGATAAGTTGAAAATGATGCCTACTATGATTACAAACCCAGTTGAAGTAGAAATAGCTAGTGGCAAATCGGTTCCTGTTACCACCTCGGTAATTGGAGCTAGTATTATGATAGATGGCCAGACTTTTCCAATTTCATTTCTGTTAATGCCGATTGCTAATTTTGATGTGATTATTGGCATGGATTGGTTAAGTCAGTGTAAAGCAAGTATAGATTGCCACAATAAGCTGATTAGAATCTCAATTTCTGAAGAGTCATATGTAATGGCTCGAGGAGAAAGGGATAGTGGGTGTATACCTTTGATTAGCATGATGAAAGCTAGGAAATCCTTGTCTAAAGGCTGTGAATCGTACCTAGCTTATGTGATTGATACTAAAGTGGAAAAGCAATCTCTTTCTGATGTCCCGGTTGTTTCTGAATATCCGGAAGTGTTCCCTGATGAGTTACCTGGTTTACCACCGGTTAGGGAAGTTGAATATCAGATTGATCTTGTTCCTGGCTCATCCCCTGTAGCCAAAGCTCCCTATAGATTGGCTCCTTCTAAAATGCGTGAAATGATGAATCAGATACATGAGTTGTTGGATAAAAGGTTTATTAGACCTAGTTCTTCTCCTTGGGGTGCACCAGTTTTGTTTGTGAAAAAGAAGGATGGATCTTTTCGAATGTGTATTGATTATAGGGAATTGAATAAATGAACAGTGAAGAATAAGTATCCTCTGCCCAGAATAGATGATTTGTTTGATCAGTTGCAGGGATCCTCATTTTATTCTAAAATTGATTTAAGGTCTGGTTATCATCAAGTTCGTGTTTGTGAACGGGATATTCCAAAAACTGCATTTCGTACCAGGTATGGTCATTTTGAATTCCTGGTTATGCCTTTTGGTTTAACAAATGCTCCAGCAGTTTTTATGGATTTGATGAACCGTGTCGACCTTTTCTTGATAAATTTGTGATTGTATTTATCGATGATATTCTAGTATATTCTAAATCCGAATCAGAGCATGTAATGCATTTGAGGTTAGTGTTGGAAACCTTGAAAAGAGAACAATTATATGTAAAGTTTTCTAAATGTGAATTCTGGATTCGGGAGGTACAATTTTTGGGTCATATTATCTGTAATGATGGTGTTAAAGTTGATCCTTCGAAAATTGAAGCTGTAATGAATTGGAAAGCTCCAAAATCTGCTTCAGAAATAAAGAGTTTTCTTGGTTTGGCGGGTTATTACCGGAAGTTCATAAAGGACTTTTCCAAAATTGCCGGTTCTTTGACTAAATTGACCCGTAAGGATGAAAAATTTGTGTAGACTGAACAACAGGAAACAGCTTTTCAGACTCTGAAACAGTTGTTATGTCAGGCTCCTGTGTTAGCATTGCCAGATGGGTCCGATGATTTTTGTTGTTTACTGTGATGCATCGATTGCGGGTTTGGGTTGTGTTTTAATGCAACGAGATCGTGTTATTGCTAATGTTCTCGTCAGCTCAAACCTCATGAAAGAAATTATCCTACCCATGATTTAGAGCTTGCAGCTGTTGTATTTGCTTTGAAAATCTGGAGGCATTACTTGTATGGTACCAAATGTGTTATTTGTACAGATCACAAAAGTTTTCAGTATATGTTTTCACAGAAAGAGTTGAATATGCGTCAGAGGCGATGGTTAGAATTAATCAAAGATTATGATTGTGAAATTAAATACCATCCAGGGAAAGCCAATGTGGTTGCTGATGCTTTAAGCCGCAAGGTAACTTCTGATCGAGTTTATTTTATGCGTTTAGATGTTTCTTCTGATTTGGTGGGTCAGATAAAAGCTGCACAGTTAGAGGCTTTGTTCGATCATAATTTGAAATCTGAAATTATGTTAAATCGAAAGGAATTGTTATTAGATGATTCGAGAGGATTAAAAACCTTTCAGTCTCGGGTTTGGATTCCCTTGTTTGGTGGTCTGCGGGATGTTATTCTGAATGAAGCCAATAAGTCCAGATTGTCTGTACATCCTGGAAGTACGAAAATGTATAATGACTTGAAACCTTTGTATTGGTGGCCTATAATGAAAATGGATGTAGCAAGGTTTGTTAGTTCTTGTCATATTTGTTCATAAGTTAAAGCTGTACACCAGAAGCCGTATGGGTCGTTGAAACAGCTTGAGATTCCAGAATGGAAGTGGGAACATTTGACTATGGATTTTGTAACCAAGTTACCTCGAACTGCCCGAGGAAATGATATGGTTTGGGTCATTGTGGATCGATTGACTAAAAGTGCACATTTTCTAGCTACTAGTGAAACTGCATCTTTGAGTAAGCTTGCACAGTTATATATGAATGAGATTGTCTCGAGGCATGGTATTCCATTGTCGATTGTGTCTGATAGAGATTCGAGGTTTGTATCTCATTTTTGGCAAAGTTTACAGCATGAGTTGGGCATCAGAGTTAATCTCAGTACAGCTTATCATCCTCAAACAGATGGTTAGTCAAAACGTACGATTCAGACATTGGAGGATATGTTAAGAGCTTGTATTTTGGAATATGGTGGTTCTTGGGATTCTCATTTGCCATTGGTTGAGTTTGCTTATAATAATTCATATCATTCTAGTATTGGCATGCCTCCATATGAAATGCTTTATGGTCGCCGTTGTAGAACTCCAACTTGTTGGTTAGAAGCTGGGGAGAAACAGTTTGCAGGTCCAGATATTGTTCAAATGACAGCTGATAAAGTGGCAGTTGCTCGTGAAAAGTTAAAAGCTGCTCGTGATAGACAAAAACAATATGCTGATCCTAAACGTAGACCGGTTACTTTTGTGGAAGGTGAACTTGTTTATCTTAAAGTTTCGCCTTGGAAGGGAGTAATTCGTTTTGGAAAGCGTGGAAAGTTGACTCCTCGATACATTGGACCGTTTAGAATTCGCCAGATTGTTAATGATCAGTCAGTTACATTAGATCTTCCTCCAGAACTTGCTGGTATTCATGACACGTTAAACATTTGTTATTTGAGGAAATGTAACGTTGAAGACCAGTCTCAGATTCTTCATTTAAAAGATTTGAAAGTTGATCAAAGTCAGAAGTTAGTTGAAGAACCAGTTGAACTTCTTGACAGAAAAGTTACCAAACTTAGGAAGAAACAGATTCCCATGGTGTTAGTAAAATGGAAACATAGTTTAGGTTCAAACCTAACTTGGGAAACCGAAGATAGTATGAAATCCAGATATCCTGGATTGTTTGATCGTGATGAGATTTCGGGGACGAAATCTTCTTAAGTGGGGGAGAATTGTAACATCATCTCTTCTGGTCCGGTAATTTCTAATTTTAAATTGATATATTTAATTGTATTAGAAATTATTTGATAATATATGTTTAATTGCGAAACTTAGTTAAATAAGTCTCAGGACTTATTGTGCTTAGTAAATTGTGGTTTGTTTTAATTTACTATAGTTGACGGTACAATAAAATAAGTTTCTCGTGAAATGGTTTTAGGTTCCAAATAATAGATTGAAACGGGAATAGTTTCAAGTGGATACGGAGTCGGTGTAAAAGTTAGGCCGACTTAAATACCTTTCCATTTTAGGAAAGTTTTCATTTTCTTTGAAAATCTTAACATCACTTCTAAAACTTAAACCCTAGAAAAAAACCAAAGTAAATCACAAACAAAACTTGTTGATTTGGAGCTGTGATTTTGAGCTGATTTTGATCTTGATCTTGGCTAGTTTATCATCAAAATCATCTTGCTCTTCTTCTTTGTAAGTGTTATTATATTCCTTAAGAACTTGATAAAGTGAAGTTAGCTTATACATGAACTTGAGGAATTGATTGATTTCTGAGTTTTATATGATGTTATATAATGATATAAGATGATAGTAAACTGATTTCCATAGTTGCATAAATGAATTGAAGTTCTTGATTTTGAATGGAGATTCAAGCTTCTAATTGTGGGTTATTATGAATTGACATGAAAGTAAGAGTATGTGATGTTATTGGCTGTTAGAATGAAGTAATTGGATGTTCAAATTCGTTTTTGGCACCTGGACTTGTGTGATTAAGAGTATGAAATCGGGCAGGTTATGTAGTTGCAGGTTCAGGGGTTCTGCACGAAACACGGGAATCCGGCGGATTCCTTCGAAAAAGTAAAATCAGATTTTGTGAATACGGCGTATTCAAAAACGTATTCGTTTGAAAATGGTCTGGTCAAAACTGGACATGAAATAGTTGGGAATCCGGTATGGAATCCGGCGGATTCAACCCTTATGTAGAGATTTGATTTTTTTGAACAAACTTCTTTTAATCCTTAATGTATTATTGTTACTTGATAGGTAAGTTGATATAGTTAACAAATGTGCATACATTGATTGTGTTATACATGTTGTGAGATGTATTAATATATGTAATATTCGAATATAAGCTTTGGTTTTAAGAATGTTATTACTAACTTATATTTGATTGTTAATTCTCAGATCCTCTTAGAACTCATCGAGATAAGGCAGCTGAGTAAGTGAACTAAAACAATCAGGTTAGTGGATTTGAAACTCACAGTTTGATTTGGTTGTGTCAGTTTGATTTCAATCAGTAATTATAGGATTACTATTGATAGAATGTTAACTTTGAAATGATATGCCATTTGATTGGTGGTTTGATTAGCCTGTGAGCTTGATTGAGGAATCCAGAGGTCAACTAGATTGTCAGTTGGACTTGATTGCTAATGTTGGTCAACACAGGGTTGCGTACATGTGTTGATGGAGATTAGCATTAAGTTAGCGGTTAATCACTGTTTTGGCCTACAGTTGATTTAAGTGTTCTGATGGGGCCACCCGGCACAGGGTCCTTAGGAACCACCGTTCCTCTTGACGATATTTGTTACATTATTGGTTGTGAACAAATTGCTAGCTAAATTGAATTGTAGTTGATTATTCATTCACTTAGCTTCGTGATAATCCCTCAATTTACTTCCTGCAGGTTACGTTTATTATGTGGGTAGTCAGGAAGGAATGTTTTGATGCTGGGAATGTTTGAACTAGCAACTCTGATCAAGTTTGTTATAAATGATGTTTTGTAATATGTAATGCCCCGGTTTGTAAATAAGCTAAGTGTAGTTGGTTTAATAGTTAAACAGGTTGTGTAAAGGTTTGCGAAAATTTCTAGCAAAGTTTTAATGAAATATGTATTGTAAGTATACGCTTCCGTAAAACATAATATAATATTTTGATATAAAATGAGGGGTGTTATATATAAGATCTACATGGATACCAACTTATTTTATAGAAATTGACCTGTGTGGACTTATGAGAACTACCTCAAGATCAGAGAGTGAAAATTCGTTTTTCGGAAACTTCTTGGAGAAAATGACAACACTTGTGAATTTTTGATATGTTTCGAAACAGCAATGGAGAAGCAGAGGAATACACAAGAGGTGCTAGACAAAAAGTCGACAGATACAACTTCAAAGTATACAACACAGTTGAAAATTGAAAGGCATGCAGCCCAGATATACACGCGTGAAATTTTTAATCTTGTGCAAATAGAGATACTGAAATCACTGTGGGCATGTTCAATACATCAGTTAAAAACGAACGAAGGTTGTCAATAGTATATCATAAAGAAGAAAAGGGAGTTTACAGAAAAGGAAAAAATTGCAAGTAAGGAATGGGAGGTTGAATTGTGGCCAGAAGATAAGACTCCAATGACATATGATTATAAGGTACATTAGCTTTAAACACATAATTCTCAAATTAGATTATATTATAAGTTTATCACATTTGACTATGTCTTGCTATCACATTATCTCATGTGATACTATCTAATACCACATGTGATACTATGTAATACCACATGTGTTACTATCTACTACCACATGTGTTGCTATCTACTACCACATGTGATACAATCTCTTATGTTCTCTGACTAGTTTAATTGTTTCGTTTGTTTTACATGAGTGAAGGTGATTTACATAAATGAAGAAAATATAAATAGTAACAATTAAGGATAAAGTACCTGGAAGCTAATTAAGAGGAAACTCTATAAAACTACCGAAACCCATTTCTATAAGGCGAAGCTTCTGTTCTACACTAAGACGCCTAGTAGCATAAAAAAGCGGTTGTGACGTGGTGCGAACACACACGACTGGAACCTTTGAAGTTTCTTCAGATTCAACTTCCATAGGCTTCTCGATCTTAACATCTTTCTCTTCATCTTCTTCCATAGGGTTCACAACGCACTTCTCCTTCACAACCTTTGACGTCTGTTTCTATTATGTCATATAATCTTCGTCAACATCAGGCGACTTGTGCTTGCGCTTCACAACAGCCTGCTTCTTTTGTTCCCCAACAGCCTCATGTTCTTTATCGGCTTCCTCATCCTTCTTCTTTTTTTCAACTTCTGCAGTCTTATGTTGTTTATCGGCTCCCTCATTCTTCTTCTTCTTTTCAACTTCTGCAACATTCTTTTTCTGCTCATCTTGAAACTTTCTTTCTTTTCTTCTTCCAATTTCTTTTTAGCTAACTCGTCAGCCTTCTTTTTTTTCTCCTCTTCATCAGCCTTCTTTTTTTTTCTCCCCTTCTTCCAACATCTTCTTCTTTTTAGCTAACTCGACATCTTTCTTTTTTTTCTCATCTTCATCATCCTTCTTTTTTTTTCTCAGCTTCTTCCAACATCTTATTCTTCTTTAGCTAACTCGTCAGCCTTCTTTTTTTTTTTCTCATCTTCATCAGCCTTTTTTTTCTCATCTTCTTCCACCATCTTATTCTTCTTAGATAACTCGTTAGCCTTCTTTTTTTCTGCTCTTCATCAGACTTCCTTTTATTCTCTGCTTCTTCCAACTTATGATTCTCCAACTCTGCAAGTTTCCTTTTCTTAGTGTCTTCTTTCACTGTTTGTTTTTGTTTGTCTTGAACCACACTTGTTTTTTGACTTGTCACCTTTTGCTGAACATTTTTAGCAGGTGAAAATGATACTCTAAAAGTAGTGGCTTTTATCAAACCCGCCTTAGAAGGAGACTGAGTGGCGGTGTTCGATTTGGTAGTTTTACTACTTCTAAGGCGGGTTCGATATGCTAGTTTTACATAAGAGATTGACCAAATCGAACACCGCCACTCAGTCTCCTTCTAAGGCGTGTTTAACAAAAGCCGCTACTTCCAGAGTATCATTTTCACCTGCTAAAAATGTTCAGCAAAAGGTGACAAGTCAAAAAACAAGTGTGGTTCAAGACAAACAAAAACAAACAGTGGAAGAAGACACTAAGAAAAGGAAACTTGCAGAGTTGGAGAATCATAAGTTGGAAGAAGCAGAGAATAAAAGGAAGTCTGATGAAGAGCAGAAAAAAAAAAAAAGGCTGACGAGTTATCTAAAAAGAATAAAATGTTGGAAGAAGATGAGAAAAAAAAGGCTGATGAAAATGAGAAAAAAAAAGAAAGAAGGCTGACGAGTTAGCTAAAGAAGAATAAGATGTTGGAAGAAGCTGAGGAAAAAAAAAAGAGGGATGATGAAGATGAGAAAAAAAGAAGGATGTCGAGTTAGCTAAAAAGAAGAAGATGTTGGAAGAAGCGGAGAAAAAAAAGAAGGCTAATGTAGAGGAGAAAAAAAAGAAGGCTGGCGAGTTAGCTATGAAGAAAAAGATGTTGGAAGAAGAAAAAAAAGAAAGTTTCAAGATGAGCAGAAAAAGAATGTTGCAGAAGTTGAAAAGATGAAGAAGAATGAGGGAGCCGATAAACAAAATAAGGCTGCAGAAGTTGAAAAAAAGAAGAAGGATGAGGAAGCCGATAAAGAACATGAGGCTGTTGGGGAACAAAAGAAGCAGGCAGTTGTGAAGCGCAAGTCGCCTGATGTTGATGAAGATTATATGACAGAAAAGAAACATACGTCAAAGGTTGTGAAGGAGAAGGGCGTTGTGAACCCTATGGAAGAAGATGAAGAGAAAGATGTTAAGATCGAGAAGCCTATGGAGGTTGAATCTAAAGAAACTTCAAAGGTTCCAGTCGTGTGTGTTTGTACCACATCACAACCGCTTTTTTATGCTACTAGGCATCTTAGTGTAGAACAGAAGCTTCGCCTTATAAAACTGGGTTTCGGTAGTTTTATAGAGTTTCCTCTTAATGGGCTTCCAGGTACTTTATCCTTAATTGTTACTATTTATATTTTTTTTCATTTTTTGTAAATCACCTTCACTCATGTAAAACAAACGAAACAATTAAACTAGTCAGAGAACATAAGAGATTGTATCACATGTGGTAGTAGATAGCAACACATGTGGTAGTAGATAGTAACACATGTGGTATTACATAGTATCACATGTGGTAGTAAATAGTATCACATGAGATACCACTAACTACAACATGTGATAGCAAGACATAGTCAAATGTGATAAACTTATAATATAATCTAATTTGAGAATTATGTGTTTAAAGCTAATGTACCTTATAATCATATGTTATTGGAGTCTTATCTTCTGGCCACAATTCAACCTCCCATTCCTCACTTGGAATTTTTTCCTTTTCTGTAAACTCCCTTTTCTCCTTTATGATATACTATTGACAACCTTCATTCGTTTTTAACTGATGTATTGAACATGCCCACAGTGATTTCAGTATCTCTATTTGCACAAGATTAAAAATTTCATGCGTGTATATTTGGGCTGCATGCCTTTCAATTTTAAACTGTGTTGTATACTTTGGAGTTGTATATGTTGACTTTTTGTTTAGCACCTCTTGTGTATATCTCTGCTTCTCCATAGTTGTTTCAAAACATATCATAAAATTCACAAGTGTTGTCACTTTCTCCAAGAAGTTTCCTAAAAATGAATTTTCACCCTCTGATCTAGAGGTGGTTCTCATAAGTCCACACAGGTCAATTTCTTTAAAATAAGCTGGTATCCATGTAGATCTTATATCATACAGTTCGGGCAGAATTAATTACAAATAAGCAAAAACGACACGATGATATACGAGGAAAGCCCTTGATCAAGGTTGATCGCCGGCACAAAACCTCGGGAAGGATCAAACGATCCTTGCCTTTGTTAATCTTATTAAAATGAAAGTAAATGATTACAAACTAAGAGCGCAAGGATGATCGGCTAAGTGAATTTGGGTGTGATTTTAGCTAAATGTTGATCGTGAACGAGAATGATAGCAGAGTGTGTGAGTGTTTACAGGTGAAAATAGCAAGTATTCGTTAACCTAAATGATCATCCGAGCCTCGTTTAAATACTAAGAGTGTATAACAATAATTCCGAGAAATCAGGGATCCTCCGAGGAATGATGAAGACTCCCAACGTCTCTTTAATCTTCATTTTACACATGCTGGCGACTTAGTCTTCATAAAATCGTATCAAGAGCTTGCCACATAATCAGGAGTACAGTTCAGTCGACGCGTCCTCCCAAGACCTGGTCAATACTCAAAAAATAAACGTGTTATATAGTTCAAGATCCTTAACTAAGATAAGTCCAGGATCCTGATCTATGTGTACTCCGAGATTGATCATAGGATCCTTAAACAAATATCTTCCTGGTCCAGAATCCGGCATAATTGTGTTAGATAAATATATCCTGAATAGGATCCTGCAAGATAAATAATAACAATATATCCAGGATCCTTACCTGTATCCGTGATCCTGAAAACAGGCTTAAAAACCATCATTATCCTGAGATATGAATGTAAAAAATAAACGACTTTCATACCTGCAAGACGTACATATGATGCTAATTAGGATCCTGCAAAGGTTAGTAAAAATCTACCCACAACACTTCCTTATGACAATTCCAACACACATAGGTAGGAAAAACACAATCCTTGGCTTCATGACCAATCATTCCACATTTCACACATCTAGTGGTTTGCACAGTACACGGCCCAAAATGTCTAGCTCTACATTTAATACACCAATTGGGACGATCAGAAGTACCACCACGACTCTCTTGTTTCTTACCCTGTTGATTTCCTTGCCACCGCTGCTTACCTTTACTAGAAGATTCACTCCTAGATTTCTGAGAAACCATTTCTTTACTTGGTGCCTCTTGAGGTCTCAAATCACTGTCAACTGACCGAGCTAACATAAAAGCTTGGGAAAGAGAGCCCGCCAATCTCACTGAAGTTCGATAATGATTAGGTAAAGTACCCACAAACTGTTCAATTCTGGTTCTCTCATCAAGAACCCACTGCTGAACAAACCTAAGTTTCTCTGAAAACTGATTAATCAAATCATCCATTGACATTTTATCAGTTAATTGCAAATCCATAAACTCCTTTCTAATCCGAGCTATATCAAAGTTTGAACAATACTGCTTACAAACTTCATTATGAAAATCATGCCATCGGATAGATGCTTACTGAAAAGGAGATAACACAGAAGTAATCGAATCCCACCAATTCATAGATGCTACTTTTAAAAGTTGAGTTGCATAAGGAACCTTTAACTCTTCCTCACATTGGCAAACTTCAAATTTCTTTTCAATATCCCTCAACCAATCTAGAGTTATCGAAGGATTTGTACTACCAGAATACACAGACGGATTACTGCTCATAAAGGTTTTAAATGAACACACCTTTTGTTTTGGCGGTGAAATCGTACTGAACACAGGATGAGAAGATTCAGCCTCTTTTTGTTGTTTATACATTCTGAGTGCTTGGTTTTCCTCTTCCAATTAAAGGAGATACTCGTCTCTTTCTAACTCCTCTCTAGCATGGAAAGAAGTACCAATATGCCCAGTCTGATCATCATGAGTCTCAACTGTAACTTCCGGCCTTGAGACATTATTAGGGTTAACAGGTGGTTGCTCATTATCCACCATGTCTGTAAACACAACAACAGCTCACAAATCGTTAATCGTTAGCACCTATCCTCCTAACAATTTCACATTCAGTACATAATCCCATTCCCAAGAATGTTTGACACAACACAACCAAAGTTTAGGATTGAACATCCTATCATGTTCAATTCGCCCAAACTATTGCTCTGATACCAACTTATAACACCCCTCATTTTATATCACAATATTATATTATGTTTCACGGAAGCGTATACTTACAATACATATTTTATTAGAATTCTGCTTGAAATTTTCGCAAACATTTATACAACATGTTTAACTACTAAACCAAATATAGTTAACTTGTTTACACACCGGGGCATAATATATTACAAAACATCATTTATAACAAACTTGATCAGAGTTGCTAGTTTCAAACATTCCCAGCATCAAAACATCCATTCCTGACTACCCACAATATAAACATAACCTGCAGGAAGTAAATTGAGGGATTAGCACGAAGCTAAGTGAATGAATAATCAACCACAATTCAATTTAGCTAGCAATTTGTTCACAACCAATAATGTAACAAATATCGTCAAGAGGAACGGTGGTTCCTAAGGACCCTGTGCCGGGTGGCCCTATCAGAACACTTAAATCAACTGTAGGCCAAAACAGTGACTAACCGCTAACTAAATGCTAATCTCCATCAACACATGTACGCAACCCTATGTTGACCAACATTAGCAATCAAGTCCAACTGACAATCTAGTTGACCTCTGGATTCATCAATCAAGCACACAGGCTAATCAAACCACCAATCAATTGGCATATCATTTCAAGGTTAACATTCTATCAATAGTAATCCTATAATTATTGATTGAAATCAAACTGACACAACCAAATCAAACTGTGAGTTTCAAATCCACTCACCGATACCTTTGTCTTCACAAGCTCAGAATTCAGGTATCACTTATCTTTTGGAGTATCTGAGAATCAACAATCAAATATAAGTTAGTAACAACATCCTTAATTCATAACTTATATTCGAATTCTATATTGAAATAAAACATCATATATACAATTATTTCAATCCACAACAATAGGAACTTAACATTATCAATATTATAAAAGTAAGTTCCTAATTATAATTATTATTCAGAATATTACTATTGATTTATAAGTACTACACATAATTTGAACATAATTAACTGAGTCCTTTACATGGACATAGCCGTTCGGTTTTGGGCAGTAGCCGATCGGCTATACACCCTTAACCGATCGGCTTTGATTAGCCGATCTGCTTTCTTCATTAATTTCATACTTTGGTTCAAGGGGTCAAGTTCTGTGGTGATTTTGAACTGGAATAGCCGATTGGCTAAAAATAGCCGTTCGGCTTTTTATACAGTAACCGATCGGATTTGCCATGAAACCCAGCAATCTAGTTCCTGTTCTGCACATTTCCAGCTTGTTCAAACTTACCAAAACCTCCATCTTAGCATACTAATTCACTTTGGCAACTTTTCTATACCAAGGAAACATCATATAACAGCAAGTTTACATTAAGCAACTTAAACCAACAACAATTTAATCCATTTCCATATCAAAATCATAACTAATTGCATAACCCACAAACTTGAGTTTTAGACCTTCATTCAAAATCATAAACTCAGTAATTTAAGTTATATGATTCAGTCCTTATGATCAGTTAATAATCATCATATAACATCAAGAATCATCATCAATTCATCAAGTTCATCATTTAATCATACTTTCCACATAAAGTATAATAAACACTTAGAACATAGAAACACTTACAACTTGAAGATTAAAAGGTGATGATAATAATTAGATGATGATTATGCTAGCAAGAGATCACAATTCTAAATCAACAAGTTTTGTTTGTGATTTAACTTTGGTTCTATTTTAGGGTTTAAGCTTAGAAGAAGTGTTAAGTTTTCAAAAGAAATGAAAACTTTCCCAAAAAGGAAAAATATTTAAGTTGGCCTAAACTTTTACACCGACTCCGTTTCCACTTAAAACTAGTCCCCTTTCAATCTATTGCCTGGAACCTAAAAATCATTTGCGAGAAAATTATTTTATTCTACCGTCAACTATAGTAAATTACAACAATCAACAATTTACTATTCACAATAAGTTCTGGGACTTATTTATATAAGTTCCGCAATAAACAAATAATATCACATAATTTCTAATACAATTAAATATATCAATTTAAAATTAGAAATTACCAGACCAGAAGAGAGGATGTTACAGGTACCACAGTTTAACAACAGATTAGTGGTTTATTACTTTTTCATTTCAGTCAATCATTGACTATTTCTCCACTACAGGTCAATATATCTTACCTGTTATTTCAAACTCACTTTATTTTCTCTGGTACTTGGTAACCTCAACAATTCCATTTAAAATGGCATAATACAAATACGTTGGCCAGACGTCGTCATATTATGTCAAGATACACTTTATTTTCAGGTTACTTCATACCATCAATTTCCAAAGTGATTAACTTTTACTTTCACATATCTCACAAAGTGATATCAATAATTATAACACGTATAATAACACTTTGTAGCAGTTATATGACCACTTATTAACTTGCTATCAATTTCATCTATCACTTTGAGTGTGCATCTAATCACATAATCAGGTAGATATAACACTTTTCATTATTTCATTAACACAGATGTAATGTCCAACACAATTACATCAATCAACCTCTTTATTACCT
Organism: Helichrysum umbraculigerum; assembly: GCA_949592205.1. Lineage (NCBI taxonomy): Eukaryota > Viridiplantae > Streptophyta > Magnoliopsida > Asterales > Asteraceae > Helichrysum > Helichrysum umbraculigerum. The sequence continues at coordinate 65,165,260 of CATIUR010000006.1, forward strand.
GATTCAATGTTAATTACTAGTTACATCATTTAATATTTATAGTATATTTAGTACCACACACTGTTGTCAATACTATGTGTAATACTCAACACATATTCATCAATCTAGACAACTTTAGTTGAATTACAATTGAGCATTTCATGTTCAATTATTACACAAATATAAGCTCATGTACTTTTCTTGCAATTTCTTTAAATGTTCAATTCAACATATTCTAATACTCTACATGATTCAAATACTTTATCATGTTTCAATTGATTCACATATATGATCCACATAATCCCATAATCAATGTTTACTAACTCTTGTTAGCAACAATCAATTATACCAGTTACTACCCGATTTTGCATTTAATTTAACTACTTGAAAACAACACATACACCATAACATATGTGAACCTCTTAAAACAAGTTTTAATATTGCACATATACACATGAATACTCTCTGGGCTCAAAGAAATAAAAGCCCAATACAGAACTTAAGTCAAAAGTCCGAAATAAGGTCCGAAAAACAGTAAAATGCCATTTTCGGGGCCCAAACGACCCCGAAGTGCCAAAAACTGACAGGGCTCATGGCGATACTATGAGCTTTAACCGTTGGGCCGTTTTTGAGTGGACTTGTAAATTTCGTCTTATTCTGACACTGAAATTTCCTAGCGGAAATTTCTACGTCAAGTTTTACGTCAAACGTCGAAATTTACGAATTTTCATTACAGATTTACATAATGCAACACTTAATACAAGAAATGGCTGAAGGACAAAGGAATCCGCCGGATTCTGAGGGAATCCGCCGGATTGAAGGGAATCCGCCGGATTCTCTTCAATTTTTTCATGAACTCGTGGGACAGAACCATTTTAACGAATCCGGTCAAGGAATCAGCTGGATTCTGCTCGAATCCGCCGGATTCTAACTAAATCCCCCGGATTTAATCTGCTGCACAAGTCTGCAAATTTTTAGTGCAAAAACACGAAATTCAAACGCGCATATCTCACAAACCGTAAAGAGTTAGAGTCTGAAATTTTGCAGGCACCTTTATATAGTCAAAATGCAACTTTCCATTTTTCCACTTTTTCAAATTTCACATTTATCAAGAAAACGGACGTATAACTCATTTTTGACCATTTTTGTTCATTTTGGTGACACGTCAAATTTCAAATGGCTTGGTTTCTGACTTCCATCCTTTGCCAACATGTTTCTACATACATTTATGACGTGTAGGCATATTCATCATCCTGATATACCCATTCTATCATATTTTGACTAGTTGACCCGTTTGAGGGTCCAATTGGACACTTTCACCCATTTCAACCATTTTGACTACTACAACACTTTCAACACACTTTGCTACTATATTTATGACTTAAAGTCACTTTAGCATTCGTTATATACGAACCACCACTCGTTTTAACCATTTATCCAATAAGTGACCCATTTGGGCACTTTAACAACCCATTTGGGTTTCAATCTATATAACTACCATTTCATCACCCATATCACATTACGTTGACTATTATAAGTCAAACTAACCCACTTTCACTGTTGGTGTCTTATTCTACCCTCATAACACCAATTTCAAATTAAAGTCATCATATTTAGGCCAATTACAACAAATTTTCAACCTTGACCTTTCACAAACTTGTCAACGCATATAAAGACTCGTTGACCACTTTGACTTTCAATTTTACCACTTTTAACACCTAGATCATAATTCAACCCCAATCATGATCAATATTAAACAAATAAGCATCTAGCCACATTTATCACTTTATAATATAGTCATTACACAATTTGACTCTACCAATTTCAACTTTGACTTTTCCTAGTCAAAGGAACACATTCCAATCAATGTACACTTTCTAGATTAAATATCAACATGACTTCGAAATTATTGATTGCGATATACCAATATCTCATCAATTTTACTATAAGGGTCACATTGATTCAATTTATCATGTAACAACTAATTTCCTAGCAAGGATTCATAACTACACCTTGCATTTATCAAATCATAATTACCCAATGATTTATGCTTTATTTTCACATTGTAGACACACTTAAATCCAATTAATACAACTGTTACACTTTATTCAACAAGGTGTCTACAAAATCCATTTCTAGTTCATTTTGAACTACTCATGATGCTAAACATCTCAACTAATATTCCTAGCATCACATTAACAAGTAATAATCACCAATGACTCATAACTGGGGAATCATATTAGTCTGACTCAATCACTTTACTACTAATCATCATTGTAAAGCAAGCAATTCCAATTAAGGTAAATCCAAGTAAGCTTATCGAGGATTACTTGATATAGCCGAATTGCCGAGAGTACCAGTCAGTACTCATGTGTTACCGTCTCTGTATTCAAAACAACAATCTCACAAGTTGTTAAGCGTTAATACATATCACACTAACTAATTCTCATACCACCACTAATCCCACACTCATTGGAATGTTTGACTTGACACATCTTATAGATTTGGGATTGAACATAACCAATGTCCAATTCACCCAAACCTATGCTCTGATACCAACTTATAACACCCCTCATTCAGTAAACCATTATAATAATGATTCTTGACTCGAAAGCGTAAATTTAAAACATATAAAAGTACATAAGTTGTTTTCAAAACTTAACAGACCACATTTATCAATCTATTACAACCATAATAATATCATAATGAAGTGTTATATAAATTCACCATTTTCTTATCAAATCAAAATATATCAGAGTATACTTCGGCTGTCAAACATTCCTTCATTTTCAAGAACTTCCTCCCCAGCCCAATATGTCCCATCAATTTTAACCTGCAGGAAGGACTGTGGTGGGGTTAGCATAACGCTAAGTGAGTGAAACTATAAACAACAGCCCAACTTAGCATAACAACTCTGTTTACATCAAATAATCGTAAATATACAATATCACAGAGTGTCTAGAGTTCTTGGGGAAACCTTCAGCTAAGAACATACAATTCTATTTCAATGAGATAACATCTCAATACAATAACATGTCAATGAGGATCGGTGGCTCTGGAGATATCATAATACCCGGGGATTCTCCAAGAACACTTACCGTCAATCTGTAAGGCCAATACAGAATAGACCGATAGTTTGGTACTAATCTCATACGACCTAATTTCCTATTAACGAGAAGTACAAGGAAATTCCTGTCGTCTTACAATAGTAACCAAACCCAACTATCGTGTTGACCTCAATACCATAATGCCCGAAGGCCATATAACAAGTGATCACCGAATACCTCAGTTGCCCACTCAGTAGTCTAATGTCACTGAGTCTTCTCCATATCTGAGAATATAACATAATAACAAAAGTCAGTCACTTGTCTCAAATTATATACAACATTCCTTAATTATGTTTACATCAAAATTCCAAAATACTCAATTCCTATGAATTTACTAAATTATCACAATTATGTTATTCAATCCATACTTACATGGATTCATATTATAGTTTTCAACAACATGTTCACTAACTGTGATATGCTACTACCATATGATACAACATGATATTTAACTCAATCATCGAATTTCTTAACTTATCACTTAATCACTTTTACGACTACAATTCAATTGAGTTATCATTTACTTGCCAAGTTATGATTATCATGATCATAAAATCATATTAATCCATCTTAATCATTGTTAACTACCATTATTATAATAATCCTCATGAACACTTAATCAAGTTATAGCTTTATAGCTTGAATCATGCTAATCATCATCAATAATCACCCATAATATGATTATTAACAACACTTTATCAATTACACATCATTAGTTTAGGCTTAGAAATCATAATTCATGGATAATCAATTAAACCCATGACTTTCTTCATGATCATCATTTAATTTTATCATTTCTAGCTTAGGGTTTCACTTATAATCATGAATTAAACATCAACTAACAATTATACAAGCATTACAAGCTTCAATTTAACATTACTCATCCTAATTCAATCAAATACCCAAAACCCATTTTCTAGGGTTTATGAAGATCAAAGAATTAAGACTTACAAAATACTTAGAAGGATTATAGGATGATTACTTCATGTTTTTGGAGCTTGAATTCAAGTTCTATGGCTTCAATTTCATCTCACAGCTTGTTTTGAAGTTTTAGAATCGTCCCTGTGGTGTGGTTTGTACGGCCAAACAAGAACAGAGGAACAAAGTGTGATTTAATTCAAGAACTTTGATGATTGATGATGATTTATGGTTTAGTTTTGGTTCCTGAGTTCTTCTCCAGTAAGAATCGATTATACTGGATCATTCATGAAGTTTCATACGTTACACACATATATTAGTTACTTTGTGTACTAGTTTTGTCCCCCGTGCTTATCATTGTCTGGAACTTAAAAATCATTTGCGGGGAAACATTATTTTATTTTACCGTCAACTGAATTAAATTAAAACAGTTAATAATTTATTAGTCACAATAAATTATTTGACTCTTTTTTCAAATAAATTTTCAACTAATACAACGAAACTATTTTCTGACAATTTAAATAATAATTCTACGTCAGAAAATATCGTAATACTACTAGGCCCGAGGAGTGGGTGTTACATTAACTATGCAAATCTACACCCATATTATCAAGAAGTTAGGGAAGTTAGGGTTTTGAGTTGACTTAAGAAGAAGATGAAGAGATGATCAGGAGGATTTTAGGGCACGATATTAGCTTTCGATCTTATTTTTAATCAATTATAATATGATATTAAATTTAATTTATTTAAATTTTTATATAATAATCTTTAGGGGTAGGAAGTGTAAATATATTTCTGAAGTATAATGAAATTTTAAGTTTAAATCACAAATTTTTTGAAACTTAGAGGGTTAATTCATTAGAAAATTTTTTGAGTGGTTAAAACGAAAAAAAATGTGAAACTTTGAAGATTAAACCATTATTAACCTTAATAGTTAAATATAAGTTTATGGGTAATTAAGCATTTTAGTATTTTATTTAGATTGAATAAATTAATTAATTTGGGTAGATGAGGAAATATTCTATGCAGTTTTGATAGAAGCATGATGTTAGTTTATGAAAATTTTCTTTATTTTCTATCGATCAACAACAAAAAAATAGTGTTGTTGACTTTACTAATTATTTCACCTGGGTATATATGATATTTTTTTTTATAATTAAGAGTGACATATATCATATTATGAGCATCAATATGGCATATATGATAGAACTTTAAAAATGATACATCATGGCGTTGCTGATTTTCGTCTTGTACTTTCATTTCATAAACTGGAAGTTAGGGTTTTGAGTTGACTTAAGAAGAAGATGAAGAGATGATCCGGAGGATTTTAGGGCACGATTTTAGCTTCCGATCTTATTTTTAATCAATTATAATATGATATTAAATTTAATTTATTTAAATTTTTATATAATAATATTTAGGGGTAGGAAGTGTAAATATGAAGATAAAATTTAGATCGTAGGATCGATTTAAGAAATTCATTTAAGGGCTAGGATTCCTTCATGATATTTTGGTTTAAGTATACGTTACGTTATGTTATAGATAGATTAGAAAGAAAAGTGAAAGCATCTACTTCTATTTCTCATTTTCTTTCGTTAAAAAAAATATATAAAAAACACATCTATTTTTTTCTTTCCATTTCATTTCTCTATCGAATCTTTGGCACTTAAAAGTCTCAAATTACAAAAATACCCCTTATTATTATTTTAAATTTTAAATCAAAATTCTTTTTCTTTGAGCGTGTTAACCAAACACATGGCGCACGATCAAATTTAATCGGGATCGAGTGAAGTAGGGTTTGGACTTGGAAGGGACGAATTGCGAATTCCACACAACACAACAAGATGATCGGAGCAGGGAAGATGAAACAATACACAAATGTTGTCGATAAACCTCTCAGTAAAGGCAGACAAGAGGTGCTTAATTCGTATTTTACCCAATTTCCCCCTTTATTTAACCTAAGATCCCTGATTCCAATTTCAAAGAATCGAAATGAATTTTATAAATCAAATGATGAAAACTGTTTTTCAGGTGAGTTTAAGTGGATTTGCTTACTTATTTTCAGAGCTTGTTCAGTACAATCAGACTCAGGTTGACAATATTGGTGAACTAGAAAGGAGGTAATAAAATGATTTTATTTCTGATTTACAATTCGAGCTTTTTAGAATTTGATATCTAGTATTATGAGTTGTGTTTGATTCTTCGATCGATATAATTCAAGTTTTAATTTTTATGTGGATTATATAGCTTTTTAGGGATTTTGTCAAGTGCTACACTTTGAAAAAGGGAATATTTATAAGAATGTAGATAGTTGATTTTTTTCCTTGATCTAGGTGAAAGGAACGCAATCTCTTTTATAAGTTCAATTTAAGTGCAATAAGGATAATGTGCAAGAAACTCGCCTTTATAGACATCATGTTTGGTTTCTTTAATTGGGAAATTTTTGACGATTATATTACCTTTTTTTTTCGTGTTTCAAATTATATTTAAAAGTAACACTGAAATTGTAATCCTTTTTTTGTTGTTGCTGAAATAGTATAATGATATATCGTCTTAGGTTCCCCCACTTAGGAAATCTTGACAATTATGTTAGTACCTTTGTTCTAATATTTTCCCATAGAAAAATCTGCTAGTAACATTTTAATGATTATATAAGGTAATTGATGTCTCTTAAAAAATGATCTATGAAATTTTCGTTCTTTTTACGAAGACTTGCATGTCTTGGGATCAGGGAAAGGGAAAGGGTCTTGGGGTGGCTAGAGAAAGGGTCGGAAACGGTCTTGAAATAACCCGGTTAGGCCGCGTACATATGAGTGAAAATACTTGCCCTACCCAGGTTACATGAACAGGGAATCCTCCTCCGTTTACCCGTTTTGCATGTCTACAATTGAGACTTGAACCCACAACTTCTAGGTTGATGAGTGACCCAGATATTGCTAGGCCAAAGAGTGGTTGGTAAAAGAAAATGATTCATGAATTTCACTTATGAATGAAGTGTTTTAATGGATTTTTTATATGATACTGTGATGTTAGCTATACAATTATGTGTTATGGATCAGATTGGAGGATGCTGGCTATGCTGTCGGAGTACGAGTTTTGGAACTACTTTGCCATAGGGAAAAGGTATAACACATTAGCCATCTTCAATGTTTGGAGGTTGAGTAAACTTATTGGCCCTTAATATTTTATTTGCACGTTCACCTGCTTGCCATTTCTCCTATTGATGGAGTAAAAGGTTGACTGGAGATTATTGTTAAGTTTCATCAAGAGAAAGATGTTCTGATTTTCATTCCTCATATCTTTGCATTTAGGCCTTTTGATCTAATTGCCTGAAATCACTAGAGGTTAAAGCAGCTAATTTAGGCCTTTTGTTAGGTACAAGTATGAAAAGCATCTAATTTCAGAGGTTTGTGCTTCAAGCAGCTAGTCTAGAGTCTAGAATATTTAGGTACAGCTTCACAGATCCAACTGTTACGAAAAGAAATTATTTTTTTCTGTTTTCTCATTTTTGCTGTGGAGAGTTCTAACGTAATAGGAAATATGCTGCTTTGTTTTCACGTATACTCTTAACATTGACCCTGAATGCAGGCAATTGTTAAACCATGTATATACTATATACTGTCTTAAATTTAACTTTTCCCGCAACAATTATAAACGGTTGTGTAGTCAGCGATCAGAAAATTTACGTTATATCCACAATATGTGGTAGTTTGATCCATTTAGTAATGAGTTAGTCGATTTGCTCTATGTTTGGTAAATAGAGTCATAAGGGAATGTGTTTATAATATTCCCAAAATATAATTTTGTTTCATAGAAGTATAGAACCGATGTTTTATTCTTGTAGGTTATAGTTGTGATAGTATATTTTATGTAATCCAAAGTTATAGTCATAAGGGAATGTGTTTATAATATTCCCAAAGTATAGTTGTGATAGTATACTTTATATAATATAATATAGAAGTGGACAAACAAGTATGCGAGTCAACGAATTTGACCCAGCATAATTCACTCACACTTAATACTGATCAGTTTTGAGTTTTGACACTAACCCAAGTCTCTTAACCAGACCAGTTTTTGACATCTAATTTCATGTTTGTGATACATTTCTTCATGTGAGTCAGATTATTTTATCAAATTTTGCTTAACTGTTGTTTGTTTTGTGTTGTTACCTTATGTGAGTAACTCTTTTTTTCTTTTGTCTCAGGGAAACAGAAGGGAGACACGTTTGTTGGGCATTTTGTCTTTCGTACATAGTACAGTATGGAAGGTGCTTTTTGGAAAGGTTTGTGATATAGTTATTTTGAAGTTTTTTTTTAATTAATTTTTTAACTTTGTGTTCACTCTCCAATTATGGCCTATACGTTACAAATGTATAACTTACATATTGTTTGGCTTTCTCTGGCTTGACTTTATAAGTTTGACCATCTTACTTTAACAACTTGATAGGTAGCTGACTCGCTTGAGAAAGGTACTGAACACGAAGATGAATATATGATTAGTGAAAAGGAGCTCCTAGTCAATAGGTGCATTTTTTTTGCTGCATATGGTTTGTGTGCATGCTCATTTCCTTCAATATCCTCTCATATATATCTCACTGCTTATACACCTTCTTTTTGTCAATTATAGATTTATTTCAGTACCAAAAGATATGGGGTCGTTCAACTGTGGTGCTTTTGTTGCTGGGGTAGTAAGGGTATGTGTTCTATACTTCTATTGTTTGTATATGCACATATTTTCACTTTTATTTATCCATAAAATTTCTGACGTTTGTTTTCACCCTCCTTAAAGGGTGTATTAGACAATGCAGGATTCCCAGCTGTTGTGACTGCTCATTTCGTACCGGTGGATGGTCAACAAAGACCCCGAACAACTATATTGATTAAGTTTGCTGAGGAGGTAAGATATATCTTTTGCCAACGGTATTACTTACATATTCTGATTTGTTGGCTTAAAATGCTCTTTATGTTTGTAAAAGTTGCTTTATAAGTGCTATCTAATTCTGTCCTACAACACTTCACCTAGAACAGGACATTGTAATTCCAATGTTAGATAATTGTGGCTTGGTAGATTGTGAAATTGTAATTTTGCCCCAATACTTCTATATTATTTTCTCAAGGTATACCATTAACTAGAGTTTCAAACTATTTTGTTATAGATGGGTCAAAGTGGGTGATGTTTATATTTTTAACGGGTCAAATGGGTTAAGCTTAATATTTGATGATAAAGGAACTAAATTAAATGTCTAGGAAATAATTTAAAAGGTAATTATGTGAAACCTTTTGAATTGGTTTACTAGAACGTGTTTAATTATAATTGTGTGAATGTAGTTCTTGTAATTATAATTAACAGGTTTGTTAAAAGGCTTAAAAAGAAAATGCCCAAACCAACCTGTTCCGTCTTGCACTAAGAATCAGCTGTTTGACCTGTTACCCAACTTGCTTGACCCGCTCATTTTCCCAGCTCTATGGTTAATTTGCCGTTAGACAGTTGAATTGATTTGAAGGGAGTAAACGCTCAAATACTGCTGAGTTATTGTTCTGTCTTATAAAAGTTGGAATTTTCACCAGTGAAAAAAATGAATTGGCATAAACTAAGATTCGCGTGGGTCTAGTTTATCATGATCCATTTTCACATCTGCCTATGGTCTATACAAATATCAATAATAATAGATAAATTTCATTACATTAAATTTTTTATCTTGAAAATAATAATTGGACGAAAAGAGGCCTGCACATCAAACCACTCGACCTGCCTACTTTCAACCTCTACCCAAGATTAATTCGGGTAGGAGACACTTGCGGGAGTTGTGGGGATATGTTCCCGTCATTTATTTTTTTCTATTAAAAGGCTTTGAGACAAACACTCTCTGATTTTGACGTAGGTATTGCGAAGAGAAGCAAGATTAGGATGATTTCTGTCAGATGTAACCTGGCTTCGGAGTTTGACAATGGAGTGATTGCCGAAGGTATACATGAAGAATGCGTCTGAATTGGTCTAAAGTTTGTAGCAGCAATAGGTATGCTTTTATTGAATCCAAAGAGTGATCATAGCTTAAGTTTGCTCGTATTACTTATAATTTGCAAGGAAGGTGTATTACTGTTTTAGTACTTGTTTTCGTATTCAATGACCAAAGATATAACTTGTAACTGTCTACATGTCCATTGTAAACGTTTATTTCATTTTATTTTGTCTTCATTACATATATATTGACATGTCATAACTCTCTGAAATATGAAGTTCACTAAAGATGATATCAAATATACTGGAATGGTGGTGTTAGTTTTTTTTTTTCCTTAACTTGATCTCCCCTAAACTTATTAAATACTCATGTCACTTCAGAAAGTGTTGTAAAAAAGTACATTAGCAAGTAGTAGTTTAATTAAAATGGAAGAAAAAGAAACATCACGAGATATATAAAAAACGAAATCGGATAAATTCGAATTTCTAAAAATTGTTAAATAAATTAATAAACGTACTATAACGGGTGCTGCAATCTACAATTCTATCTATATGAGGCTATTAGATGGGAATCACAATAAAGATCTAGGGTAGGGTTCAAATGAGAATATGAATTTGTGTGAGAATGAGGGAACCAATGATATCAAACCATGTGTACAAAGAGAATGTTCCACATGTACAAAATTCATTTACCCCCAACATCAATTATCTCACAAACGACAAATTGAAAAATTATGAAAATTGCATCATTAAATTCGTCGTTTTCTCCTCTTCGATTTGCCGTCCCTCAAGACATACTTTCGAAAAGTTTTTTTTTTCTTCATTTTTTTGGTGGGTTTCACATTTACTAACACATGTGTTAAAGTGTTGCGTTTAGGGTTTAGGGTTTGTGGTTTAGGGGTTAGGGTTTAGGGTTTAGGGTTTGAGGTTTGGGGTTTCTGGGGAGAAACCCCAAACCTCAAACCCTAAACCCTAACCCCTAAACCACAAACCCTAAACCCTAAACGCTTTACAAAACGCTAAACCCTAAATCTTTCTAAACCCTAAACCTTGAACCCCTTCTAAACCCTAAACCCTTATAAACCCTAAACCATAAACCATACTAAACCCTAAACCAAACCCTAAACCCTAACCTTAACCACAAATTAAATGTACAACTAATCACTAACACATGTGTTACTAATTTGTGAAACCCACCAAAAAATGAGAAAAAAAAAAGTTGTCAAAAGTATGCCTTGAGGGACGGCAAATCGAAGAGGAGAAAACGCTGAATTTTATGGTGCAATTTTCATGATTTTTCGAATTACCGTTTGTGAGATATTTAATTTTTAAAAATGTGAAGGAGAGAGAATAAAGTGTGGAGGAGAGAGAATAAAGTGACACATGACAGAAATCTGTTGGTTCCCTCATTCTCACTCAAAATTGGTGTACTCATTTGAACCTTACTCTAAAGATCTAACCCTTAATCTAATTAATGACATATGTAATTCCATTTTATGTAATTCCATTTTATGTGATTTAAAAACTAATATACCCTTTTATATATGCAATATACATCCTTCTATATTTACAGTATAAATCATTTGTTTTTCCTTAATTGTAGATTACTTCAAATTTTTTAGTAAAACTTAAATTCAATAACAACATTATTTCTAGCATAATGCAAACTCTTCCTTCTATCTTATTTATTTTTATGAGAAAAGCCCCAATACGCTATTTTTTTATTTCAAGAAATTCATAGATTCATTCCTTCACCCAGTTATTGAAATTCTTATACGATCGTCTTTTTTTGAATTCCTTTATCAAATTCTAATTTACAATTCTTGGATCAATGAGCCAAACCTGAATTGTGAGTTTAACTCAATTATCAGTGAAGCACGACTATCTTGTAAAATCATTTCCCTTGATTTCTGTTTGAAGTATAATAAGAAAAATTATGTTTGTATTCTATATTGAAATTCCTATTTTTTTTCATTCTTCATAAATTTGTTAAGTTAACTTGTTACAATAGTGAAAATGTATCTGGACAATTACTCGAACAAGGTAAGTTATATTCAAAAAATTAACTGGTATTAGTGAAACTTTGGGGATATATGATTCTAATAACAATTTAAGTTATATTCAAGAAAATTGCTAAAACTATGAGATTGTTACTATATTTCAAGAACTCTAACATGCAATAATTTTTGAAATAGTATAGGGGAAAAAAAAGCAGCCATAAACTTAATATTTTTAGATTAGCCGTTCATATTAAATTTTCAATGCACTTTTATTGGTTATGGATTCAGACGGTAAACTTGAACAGTCTTTTGGTCACAAGTTATTTGATCCACTAATGCAATTCATAAACGCATTCGGTATATCTTACATTTTGTTTCATATGCTAAAAAGACGTGACTAATTGACCATTAATGTACATTGATAACGTAACTTAGTCCGTACATACATATATATATGAGGCGACACGTATTTTTTATAGACGATTTTACGAACTTCACGGGTCCTAAACTAGTTAAAATTGTTAAAAGACGTTATGTTAGAATTTATAAGACTAAGATGGCGAAAAATGTAATATACCCTATATAAATTTAATCGACAATTGCAATGTAATAATGAAATGAAATACACATCACATATAACTGAGATAAAATAAAATACAATTATGTGAAAATTTTGGATCATTTATTGCAATATTTATATCTTAGTCATCAAATTTCAAACCCCCTTTAAAACTTGGAGAGTTAAATGCAATTTATTGCAATTTCTTTAGTATATACTGCCTTTCAAAAAAAATAAATCTTAAAATAACTTATCATATGAAGATGATGATGTTAATCAACAATAGTTTGCTACATTTGCTATTTGTTCTTAGTCTTCTGGTTTTATGTAAGTTACTATTTTAATTCTCATACTCTTTAATCCAATCATTAGGATCTTTAGTTTTTCATATTATATTTAAACTTTATATGCCAACATTACCATTTTACATGATCTTTGTCGAGTCTTTTAAGATCGTTGTATTTCATCTAATGTGTTTTTAAATGTAGGTATTGATGGAAATAATAACGATAATGAAAACATGGCTAATAGCATAACGAAGACCGATTTTGATACATTGATTGCTACGACGTCTATCGAGGATTCTCATCCATTTGACCCCCTTAATCCTATGGGTGAATGTATACGAAGTGATATCAAGCTATGTAAAAGTACTCCAAAGGCAAAAGTTTGTTATTGTTGTTACAAACCACATGTGAGATTATGTGCACCAGATTTGGATTTATGTAAAAAGCTATGTTAGTTTAACCAAATATAAGATGCATTGGCTTGGTTTAGTTTAAATTTTTTTTATCTATTATTATTTTTTATATTTTTCTAAGAAAGGCAATATAACTAGCTCATACATTATATACACAACCATGAATAGAGGATCATAGTATCATCATACAATATTATTTTAGTCCACAGATAACCCAATAATATATAAAATATATTAAATCTTGCGATGATAATTACAAGGTTGCGAGAGATTTTTTTTTTTTAGAAAGACAAACCTACATTACCTACCCACGATTATTATATACAATCACGAATATTTACAAATAGCCTCCCACGAGGTTTGAACCCACAACCATTAGATTGAAAGGTTGCGAGAGATTGAAGATCAAAATAATATCTTGATTATAATTGATACTCTATGACATATATCATACTAGACATTGAGCCCGTGCGATGCACGACCGTTTGAAAGTGCAGTTATATAGTAATTTGTAAGTAGCCGAATATATTAATGGGCATATAATTAGTGTTATCGATAACACAATTGATTTGTGGTGTTGACCAATTACTTTATGTTTACTTCAATATTTTTCATATATATTATTTCTTTACTTTTCAGCATAAAGTTATAAACCAAACTTCTTTGTAAACAATGTTCAAGAGTCTGTAAATTAATAACACGTAATCGTTAACTAAAATAATACGTTCTAACAGGAAATTAAAAAACTTTATTTTATATATAAAAACTAAGCATTGAGCCCGTACGATGTACGAAATTTATATAATATCATTAAATTAGTTTGTATGTTATTATGTTTAAGTTTGAATACATAATACAATTAAATTAATTTGTAAGTTATTGTATTAAGTTTTAATACATTTGTTGAGCTTATGCAATGCAAGGTAATTAAAAAAATAAAAATTAATCATATGTTTTTTAGGTTTTCAACTGTATCTTAATATTGTTGAAAGTTTAAAATTTAATACTGAAATTCAATACTAATATATACCAAAATGTACAGAAAATAATCAATTTCAAATACCTTTATTATAACTAATTTTCTTAAAACATGGTAGTTGATGATGATAATATTTGTTAAATGCAATGTATAAGATATGGATTAGAAAATGAATCTTTTTTTATGTAGGTAAAAATTGTTATATATATTAAATATAATATAGGAATTTAGGCTATTATAATGAAGTATAATTGATAAATAATAGTCTTAGTAATTAATAATTAAGATTTTTAAGAAAAAAATAATATAATGATGTGGCAAGTTAGGAGGCTTTAAAAAAAAAAGAAATGTTATGATATGGCATGTATAAAAATCAAGGAAAAATCTTTGTTTTATAAGTATAGATAGATAGATAGATAGATAGACAGATAGATATGTACTTATTTAAATTACATATTGGCATTTGAAAAACCTTACTTTAAATATTTTTTTATATATATAAATAGCGTAGTTAATTTATGAGAATAAAATTCTTTGTTGATAAGTAATAGCAGAAAGTCAAAGTTCTATTTCGTAAATTGTATCTAATATATGTATATACTAGATATAAAACCCATACGATGCACGGTATTTATTATGGTTATATGATTGTATGAGGTAATTGAAAAGATAGTGCAAAGACTTAATGTTAGAATTATAATTTATTAATCTATACTTTTTTATTAAGAAAAAATCTCTTTTAGCATTGAATTTTATCATCGAGAATATATATGACAATAAGATATTGGTTTCAAGAAACATTAATAATTGCCATTGTGTCTTTGTAACTCGTAAATAGTGTTTGAATCACAAAGTAGCAAGTATATAGAAGTTCACTGCTAAAACAAACTTTAATATTTGAAAATTATATTTATGTACATCAAAACTCAAATACTAAAGTATACCAAAATAAGAAGCAATAGTTTGTCAATATCCCATGCAAAACGATATTGTAATACCAAATTATAGTTAATCATACGAAACTCACAATTGATTCATGAGTCGATTTTCATAGAAACAGCAATAATATTAAAAGCCTTTGTACTTAGAGCATTAACGAATTAAAATTTTGTAATATCGACTAATAAATTTTTAATTAGCATTAGATATGTATTAGGAAATTGATATGGATCAATCAACTACATAAATATATTTGCCAAAAACTTTAAACAGTTTGGACTTTGGAGTTTGTTCACACTGACCAACATGACGAATATTAATAATATTACAATTCGTTGTTTCCCTGTCATTGTTTATTTATATTTATTTATTTATTAATTAAATAAAACAAAATTTTATTAATTGAAAATATGAGTTAAGAGTTTGACATAATCGATGACTCTTTTATAAGATTACTAGCCCTTAAACCCGTGTATACACACGGGTTATGTAAAGTAAAATTAAAATTTTTTATTATCTAATATTTTGTTCTCATTAGTTAATTTGATGATTAAAAGTAAGGGATATAATTGAAAGAGGGAAAGATAAAATAATAATCCATATGTGATTATTTTCTTGAAGAAAATAGGAATCCTAAATATAGTCAAATAGCTCTCATCCTATATTTAATTATTATTATTATTATATTATTTATGACTTAATTGTATCCTAAATTTTAGCTAATTAGACAGAATTAAAGAATTTAATTGGTTAATTGATTATTTGATGACATCATGTGATGTTTCTTATATATATAATTTAAGATATGATAAATAATTAAATTTGTTGATTAGAATTATAACATGTTGACACGTGTCATTGTTGCCTACGTGGCAAATCCTGGAGCAATCTTGTGTACTCGCTTAGTATATACATAGATGATGATGATTGACATATCGTCATGCTTATACCCCTTGGAATGGTGATACATAAGTGTCATCGTTGCCAACACAATTACATATCTTGGTACGATTGCTCGCAATAGTAATTTTCTTGACGGTTCATGACTAAAATCTAACACCCATATTTTTTTAAATTTCATTTTTCTTAAAAATAATTAAATTTAATAAAATGAAACTAATTAATTAAAATAATTAAGAACACATTAAATTATATAAATAATTTTAGAAATTACATTGTGGGTGGCTTTTAATTAAATACAAAAATAATTAATAAAAAAAGTATATTAAAAGTCCAATTTAAAAAGCTCAAATAAATAGTGACTTTTTACCCTTAATAACATTTTGGCCACACTAAAAAAATAAATTTATAAAGCCCTAAAGATTTAGGGTTTAAAATAAGGGATTTTGCTAAAAGTAACCCTAAAAACTATGTTTAAGAATTAATGTAGTGCATAGAGTAGTGGTACATTAAGTTGGTTTGGAGTGATTAAATTCAAAGGGTTGGTGGTTATTATTAGGATACAAACAATTTATGCGGGAATAATACGCAGATATGTCACTATACTTTACGAAAATGTGTATCTGGGTTACCAAACTTTTAAAATGTTCAATTAGATCATTAAACTTGTTGATTAGTGTCATCCCACATATTTTGCTTAATTTCGGTTAAGAAAAATAGTGACCCAATTGAACATTTTTAAGTTTAGTAAACGGCGTCATCTTGGCTATAGCAATTATGCATGTCTAAAGTTTGATAACCTAATTGAACATTTTTACAAGTACATGAACCCAATTGAACATTTTTGAAGTTTGGTAACACAGATGAACATTTTCGTAAATTATAATGACCTATTTGTGTATTATCTCATTTATGCGTGGCTAAATTTTTTTATGTTTGACATTTTCCAAAAATTAAAAAAGAGAACAGTTTGGCCATCTTCTTCCTTGCGCATGCTCATCACGACCCATTGTAAGGCCACTCCCAACCCTAAATCAAACTGACCGAAACTGACCGAGCCACGTCAGCGCCACGTCAGCTTTTTCACAAAACTGACCAAAACTGACTGACCACTCCCATCCCTACTCCGTCACTTTAACTTTTGGGTCCCGCATTTACCAATTTACCTTTTATTTTATACACACAAAATTTAAAAAAAAAAAAAGAAAAACAAGCCGAAGCTCGTCGGATAACCGAAGATGTGTAAACCGACCAACAAGTGACCACTTGGTGCCATCCGTGTCACTTCGTCGGTTGGGAACCGACCACAACCGAACACTTGCGTTGGGAGCAGACTAAGTGGTCTTATTATCATTTTTTGTGTACTATTTACATGTCTCACATTAAAATCCACGTGTTGTATTGTTAGTGTTTTAGTTTTGGCTAATGATATTTTCACATTCCAAATTGATAGATCCACCATAGTTATGCATTAACAGATTGTACAGTACAACCTGTTAATGCATAATTATGGTGGATTTATCAATTTGAATGGTGAAATTATCACCACCCTTTAGTTTTTAGTGGGAGCAATAATATGTTGGGAATATAATCCAAAATTGAATGTAACGAGGTAGCAATTGCCCGCACTTCGTGCCGGGTTCAGAAATCATTTTAAAATTACATTATATATATATTAGTGTTACTCTCCGCGTTATAGTTAAAGTGTCCATTTTGACTTTGCATACAGTTTTAAGATTCTTTATTAACTACATTTTTCACCAATCAAATAACATATCTACTCACTAAAGTCTTTTTCGATTGGTTGTAACATGAAAGTGGATACTTATTTGGGACAACCCAAAATAGTAATATTGATGTGTGCTAGATTGCCTTTAAAAATAACAAGTTTAAATAAATATAAATACTAAATAATACTATCACACAATACAGACAAGAATAACCTGATCGAATAATAATATAGATTTGGTAAGTCCGAATCGAACAACAGGGAAACGGTGTAAATTATAATTACTAATTAAACTTATTAACAAATATATTACAATTAAAAGGGGGGCATTTTAGTTCCGTTCGAATGTATTTTAAATTGATACTAAATTAAAATAAACTTAAAACAATTAAAGTAATTTAAAAACAAATAAAGTTAATCAGATGGATAGAAGATGTATTTGTTTAGACTATCTTTATTTTGATTTTGGTTTTCCCTTATGTATATTAGTTGTTGGTTGATTTCATGGTAGATTAACAAAAATAGAAAGTTTCCTCGTCAAAGTTATTTTCATATAAAACGTAAGTAAACACGATATTCGATGTGAATATACTACAGAAGTCATTCTTTAAGTATTGTTTACCCAAACCTTATTCAATTAAACCCTTCCACAATTTATTATAACTAATCAATTAACTTTGCGTCAACAAGAGTTTATGATTACCACATTAAATATATTTAAAAAGCTATTAAGGTCTTAACCTATTACCAGTCACAGTTTCAAGTTAAAAGTAAATAATATATTGTACATAATCAATCAACTTATAAAAATGTTAGTTTATAATATTAATTAATTAATTATGTTAAGAACAACTTTAATCATATAATCAACACAATTATCCTTTAAGCATAATAAATATTCATGAAATCAAATCCAACATAAACATAAGTTTAAACCATTACCTAAATAACATTCATTTAAACAAATACAATAAGAGTACTAGTTCATTATTAAAGTACAGAAAATCAGATCCAAGTAACAATTAATAAGCATTATTAAAGATAGAAGGATCGAGATCCAAACCAAAAGACGAACTAGATCTTCGTAGGGTTGAAAACCTCCAAACCCTAGCTTCCTTGCCTCCAAATTCGTAACCCTAGTCGTTACTTAAACCCTAAAATTGAATTTTGCTTCTTGAAATTGTATGGGTTAATGGCTGGAATGGGGTTTTATTTATAGTTTTGCTGGACCGACTCCCAACCGTCGGCTGGACTCCCCAATCGGCGGTTGGGTTAACTTTTCGCCCACCAAACCCGAATCTTTACCCGCGCTATCCATCGCCTTCTACATTCAACTCCAATCGTCGGTTGAACATTCTAACCGGCGGTTGGTTCTTGATTCTGGAATCTTCTGCTGGCCGATCCAGCTTAAGCCCAATAATACTTTAATCCGATTTTAATCTTTGGTCTTGGCCCAATTCTTCTCTATTTCGGGTTGAATCTTCTTTTTAGGCCCGATTAGCTTGAACTTTTGATTTTCGCTTCATTTTCTTCAATTTAAAGCCCATTTTCGTTCCTTTTCACCAATTCTTGATTTTAAACACTTTTTTGCAAATATGAACGAAATCAATGCCAAATATCAATTAATTGCAATAAAAATGTTTAAAAATGAGGAAATATAACGAACTAAATACGATATAATTTGATGTTATCAAATATGAACACTTGTGGTGGGACGGAGGGAGTATTATATTATTTGATGTGCATAAGTTCATATATGTGACACCCGTCAATTTAGGACTAGAATTTAGTGCCTAATCAAGTTTTAATACATGTAATTAGTTCTGTATTAGGCTAATTAATGTATCAATTATCATATATATTGTTGAATATATATCTACACAATTATGCGGTTTGTTTAAATCGTACGAGTTTCAAATCGAATGAATTTCGATACAATAAACACGGACGTTGGTGAGCAATTTTATTAAGTAATACAAATATTATTTAATAACTAAATGTTATTCAGAATGTTATTTATTGTGACATTTCGTATCCAAGTTTTATTACACAATTAATGTATACGCAATTAAAAATACAAACGCGCAAACAAATAAAACGAAATTCGTTTTAAATACCATAAATAGATAATTGGTGAAATATTACAATAAAACATTCTATAATGATTTGTAATTTAAAACGGACAATTAAATGAATAAAACAAATATTTAATGTTAAATGACGGAGAAAACGAACACCACGCGGAGCACGGGACGGAGACTGCGAGGTGAGGCTTTCACCTACACCCCACATCTCCTTTCCTCTTTCTTTCATTTCCATTTTCCATAAAACACACACTTACACCCAAAAACCTCTCAACCAAAAATCACCAAATTTTCGGATCTCGCAAAACCGACAACAAAAACCATATTTTCGGAATCACCATTTCAAGGGGAACAAGAATTACAAAAGCTCTACCATCATTTTCGGCCTCCATCGTCTTCGATTTGCATTTGTAAGAAAAATTCTAAAAAACTTAGATTTGTTTATTTTGATGTAATCTTTGGATGTTTTGATGTTTACACAACTTATATATGTCCAATACTAGGAAGATAACAAGGTTTTATAGTCTAAAAATGAGTTTGATTTGAGTTTTGGCCGGAAAAATCACGAACAGCCGATGTTTCTGGGCTGGTGTTCTTCAGTGCGACACAAGCCTTGTGTCGCATACTGTGTCGCATAAAACCTGTTATGTCGCACCTTGTGTCGTACCAAATCTTTAGTGTCGTAACTCATGCGACACAATATTGTGTCGCACTCTATGTCGCATATTATGTCGTATTTCTATACGACACAACCACTATGTCGCTATTAAATTAGCATTTCGTATCTGATGCGACACAATCCTTGTGTCGTATCCTTGTGTCGCATGACGTCTGCGACACAACCATTGTGTCGCATGTCAAATCTTTGTGTCGCATGTTGTGTCGCAAAACACAGAAAAACCAGAATTTTGAAGTCAAAGTTACTGTTCAAAAAAGTCAAATTTACTGTAGCAGTACTGTAGCAAAGTCAACATTTTAGAATTATTATTATTACAAACCGTCACCAACGGGCCGTACACATTTTCAAAACTTACAAAACAGATTATTCAATCAACCAAGTCGTAGTAACTTGGATAATTTAGTCAATCAAGTCGTAGTAACTTGAAACAAAACAATTAATCAACCAAATCGTAGTAATTTGGACATATATAATTAAATAACAACTACAAATGTAGTCTTTCGAGATACCGGTACAATTAATAACAATCAAGTGTCGTGGACACATTCAGGTTTCAAGTCTTTGGACATCAACTCACAGCTAATTACTTCAAGTTTATTAACTTAAACACTCCAAGACTCAGGTGAGTTTCATAGCCCCATTTTCACTGCTTTACAACTAGGGGTGTGATATTACTACTCGATTTTGTTTTACAAGTAGAACGCAAGTGCCAAACTTCAAATACTACATGAGTTTCAAGCTAATCAATTTAAAGTCCTCCATAAGCATAGTCTCTAGTATTTTATAGCGTGAATGTTAGTATATGATATCATATGGGATTGACAATCCTCATCCGGGTTAGCACGCACTAACCGGTCAAACGGATGTATTAGCATTTGGGAAGACGAGTGTTGATTAGGCACTCGTAGGAGGCATTTCAAGTTAGGTTTCCTTAAGTGGGCCTGACAAATCAAGTTAAGCTCAGACTATGTGCTCATGGACAGTATAACTTTTATTTTGCTTAATTGCATTTTAAATTCAATATAAATCTTGCGGTTCTGACAACTATACATTGACATACAAACCTGTGAGCTCACCAGCGTTTTCGCTGACCCATTTTAGTATTTATCACAGGTACCCAGCAGTAGGTTGGCTGCACAAGCAAGAAATATTAGCTCGAGTCAGCATACATACAACTAGAGATTGGACTGCATTATTATATTTTGTAAAAGTAATTATGCTATGTAATCTCTCAATTTCAGGAATCGAGCTAATGTAACTATATTTTGATGTAAACATTTACTTTATCTATACAAGTTTAAAACGACGCATATAGTGGTCGTTCATTATATCTTATGTGCTTTGTATATTGATTAGTGACACCCAAATCAAGCTTCCGCAAATCATTAAATTTGGGGGTGTCACAATATAGTCTTAGCGCTATTCTGTGAGTTGAAATACATAATTTGATACTAAAAATACACCAATATAAAATAATTTTACCATTATATCTGGAGCCACATACCCAACTAGATGTTAAGTTGAGCGTAAAGATAAACGCATTTTTTACCAACGGGCCATTGGTCTAGCGTTATCGAGGTAACCTATCAATCTTGAGATTGTGAGTTCAAGTGATGGAGTGAGACTATTTGTAAATATTCGTAGATTAAGATATATATTCGTGATATAGCTTTATGAGTGTTTGTCTTTCTAAAATATATATATATATACCCCTTTTCTTTATCCAACATTATGTTCAATATTTTCTTAACTATTTTTATTGTCAAAACTTTGAGGATTGTATATTACTTTTATTTTTTTTGAATAGCAGACTTTTATTAAATAAAATCCGGCAAGATGCCGAAACTAAAAAACAGAATACAAAAATTACATGAGAAAAGAAGGGCTCATAGCCCATAACGACCAATGAATGTTCGTTTTCCTAGATCGAAATGTTAATCCAGGAAAAAGACATCGATACAATTAACTGAAACATCTCTATCGTAGACATCAAGCTCCCCTTGAACACGATATGATTCCTTTGTTTCCACATCGCCCACCACCAAACAAAAGTAATCGCTTCCAATATACACTTGAATCTCCTATGATAGCTAGAACAACGAATCCAATCTAGAGTTTCAAGGGGGGTAAGACACGGCATATCAATCTGAATCCAATCATTAATAAGAGAGTGAAGATCTATAAAGACACTGCAAGAAGAGAATAGATGATTCGATGTTTCCACATTCCTTTCACAAAAAGGACAAAGGATTGATTGGATCTCCAATCCACGTTTGCTGAGAATTAAATCTAGTAGGCAATCTATCTTTCAAAAGTATCCACACAAAGATATTAACTTTTTTAGGCACCTTGTCATTCCAAATAGTCTTGCACCCTGTCGAGGGGAGAAGAGAAGTGTCTATATATCGGCGTAACGTCTTAACGGAAAAATACGATTGGCCTTGGAAAGACCAGACCCAAGCATCTTCAGCTTCCGTAAGACAAGTACCCTGCAGTAAAGATAACAAGTCATCAAATTGCTGGGCCTCATGTCCATTTCTCACATCCCGTCTCCATGACCATACCCATTCATTATTATGACGTTTTCTCCAAATAAGACAATCTTTATTTACTTCTAGCACATACAAGCGAGGAAACCTGGACAACAGAGCAATCCCATCAAGCCACACATCCTTCCAAAACTGGATTTTACCACCTTTCCCAAGTCTTAACGATGCCACATTAACTGGGAGCGGGCTAACAGAATGTGCCATAAAGAAGGAAGAACATATTTTAGACCATATCCCATTACCTCTCCCCTTGAAAGTGATTAGGCTTTCACTACCATGAATTTCAGTAACAATTTTCGTCCAAAAAGAACCATATTCCGATAAAGCTCGCCATCACCATTTATAAAGGAGAGCAAGATTAAGTGCTTCTAAACTTCCAATACCAAGACCACCAACCTTTTTAGCAGCCATAGTTGTTTTCCAACTTACCCAAGCAAGCTTTTTAGCACCTGTTGATTTACCCAAAAAAAAAAAAAAGACGCACGAGTTGATTCAAGTTTAGCATTAATAGTACACGACATCTTGAAAAGGGACAAATAATAAATACCAAGAGAACCTAAAACCGACGAAACCAAAGTAGATCGACCACCAACTGAAAAAAGTTTTACATTCCAATGGGAAAGACGTTTCTTGAATTTATTAACAATAGGATCCCAGTCTTTAGCTCGAGACATATTTGACCCAATAAGAATACCCAAATATTTAAAAGGTAAAGAAGCCGATCCACATCTCACCAAGCAAGCAAAAGAGTCCAACTTAGTTTTTGAGACACCGATACCATACAGAGAAGATTTTTGGATATTAATCCGCAAACCCGACACCATGTATATTACATTTATTAATAGCTGATATTCTAATATTCTATTGGTAATGACATACGTAATCTGGAGGACTCGAAACAAAGTTATTTTCAAGGACAAAAAGGCAAGTCAAATCGATTTATGTGCTGAGGTAAAACTTTTGTCATATTTTGAAACGCCCCGATTTTTTTTTGTTAAATCCTTCGTAGTTACGCGATCATAGACACTGTCTGGGATCGCGTAACTAAGTGCAAATTGGTTACATTCGATTTTCTTCACAAGTACTCGATCCTGTAAACCTCAAAAACGAAAATTTTAGGTATTTTTATGATTAAAACACGAAATTTCGACCGTCAACGAACCAACAAACTTCCAGATAATAATTTTAGTTGTAAATACGTATTAATACACGTAAAAACAACCCTAAATCACACGTTATAATCACAATAACCTCGAACCTACAAGTATTTAGCCCGAAAGCTTTGATACCAATTGTAAGTCCCTAGTTCTATGGATCGATAACGAGGTTATCTATAGTATTAATGTGCGGAATCCCTTAATACGTGTTATATGATTATAACAATTACTAATAAGCTTTGTTTTGATTGTTAATAACATTAACCGATCTAAACCAAGCCGTTAGTCAATAAAATTCGTAGGGGTTTGATTACTGAAGTAAAATTCGTAATTCACAGATTGTAAAATCGTTGTTAGGTTTTCTAAACCTAAAATTATATTAATACTCGGTTCAGTTCGCAGGTTTAGGCTCTACGGACTGACTCAGTTCGCAGCCCATTGGTCCAGCGAACTGACCTCATTCTTTAACCACCTTGCGAACGGACTCATCTCTGTTTACATTGCAGCTTCAGTTCGCAGTCAATATTATTATCGAATACTTATATATATATATATATATATATATATATATATATATATATATATATATATATATATATATATAACAACAATAATAACCACAAAACCAATATCATTTATATATCAAAACTAAGATTAATGTACAAAGCTTGATTACAAACTAAATGCTATTACAAGCTAGAACTGTTGTCACACAAACATGTCCCAACAATATGTGAACATTGATTTAAGTTAGATTAAGAAAGGAAAAATAGTAAAAAAAAAATCCTAAAATTACATCTTAAAACACGTTTTACCTAATTTGTTCACATTATCGTTCACATGTGAACATATATTTGTTTTTTTGTGTTTTTTGATATAATTTTAGGATTTTTTTGACTTTTTTTCTTTATCAATTAAATGTATATTAATGTTTACAAATGATTGAAGTTAATCACATGTGAACAAACACGTAATCTAGTAGTTCTCAAAGTTTTCTACTTTTAGTTGGTTCTCATTTGAACCTTACCCAATGAACACTAAACTGTTTTTAGTTACAAAGTATTAAAGTGTGGTACTTAATTCATTATCTTGTATCCATCAAAACATATGGTCTATGGCAGTGGTGGTTGTGACTTTTATCCAAGAGTTTTGATTTATAGAGAATAAAGAGAACATGGTGTTAAACCATCGCAAGATTGTCTAGTGGTTGGCGTCTTGTTATCCTCATAAGAGGTCTCAGGTTTGAACCTCACTAGAAGCATATATATCTTGGGGTGGCCACGGGAAGGTTCGGAAATGGTCACGGTAACTGTTAGACCGTGTACATCACAAGCATAAGCTTGACCAACCCAGGGGAATATGTTATAAAACCGGAATACCCTTGAAAAAAAAATGGTGTTAGAGTTTAGAGATAAGTGCATGAAAAAAATGGTATATGAGGATTAAAATATGATTTTATATATTTATATGCTATAGTGGGGAAAATTAAAACCTTCAAAAGGATCACGAAATCATTACTTCACGTGATAAATTTTGTTTATTGATTTTATCATGATAAATTGATGATAAGTAATCAATCATTTTCTCCTCACTAACTCACGAAATTACTTGGGCAATTGAATATAAAGGTAGAATTTGGTAAGAGTATTGAAGCATTTATTTCAACCACTTTCTAAATTTGGACACTAAAAAATGCAATTTATTGCAATCTTTTTGGTATAAATATCACCATCAAAGGTCATAAAAATAATACTTGTATATCTTATTAGGAAGAAGATGTCAATCAACAATAACCTACTGGTACTACATTTGCTCTTTGTTCTTAGTCTTCTAATATTATGTGAGTCACTATTTCAATCTCATATAATTTGATTTAATCTATTGAATTAAACATGTGGTTTTCCGATTTATATCAAAACTTTATACTCCAATGTTATCACGTTACATTATCTTTTATCGTATGTTTTTTTTAATGCAGGTATTAATGGAAATAATCACGTTGATGAAAAACTCGCTACGTCAATCACATCAACAACTATTGAGAGTTCACATCCATTAGAAGCCTGCGTACCAAGTGATTTAAAATTATGTGGTAAAAATAAAAAAGAATGTTATTGTTGTTATAAATCTGGAGCAAGAATTTGTGGCTCTTTACCGTCGTGTAAATGGTGGTGCGATTGAATAAGAATTTAATAGTTGGTGTGGTGTTTGTGTAATTAACTTTAAGAAATGGTTATGTTGTTTGTCGCATACTGCACCAAATTGTCATACGTACATCTTATTTCGTCGAAAATATTATGTGATTTGATAGATAACCCCATAATAGATAAAATTACAACGTGTGTCTAAACAAGTTCTTTTCAGTCTAAAATTAACTTTTTTTGATAAATAAGTTATTAAAGTCGAATTTAGTAGGTAAAACAAAAAAGACGTTATGTAAGAAATGATAAGAGTACGTGGACGAAAGATGTAATTTACCCTATATAAATTTGCTTGATACTTGCAATGCAATGAAATATGCATCAATATAACTAGGATAAAAAAGAATACAATTATGTGAAAATCTTGGACCATTTTATTCCAATATTTTATATATTATTATTACGAGTCACTAATTTCAAACTACTTGTTTATATGTCCCTACCAGTAGGCGGATGTATTTGGATGCAAGAAGTAGCATATGCCACGTATGGTTTTTATATAGGGTTAATATACAAATATGTCACTGTACTTTGTAAAAATGTTCCTCTATGTTACTAAACTTTAAAAATGTTCAATTGGGTTACTGTAATTGTTGATTGTGTCATCCCGCCTATTTTGCTTAATTCTGGTTAAAAGTTTAGTGACCCAATTGAACATTTTTAAGTTTAGTAAAACGGCGTCATCTTGGCTATAGCAACTATATCGAAAGTTTGGTAACATAATTGAACATTTTTACAAGTATAGTAACCCAATTGAACATTTTTAAAGTTTAGTAACCCAGATGAACATTTTCGTAAAGTATAGTGACCTATTTATGTATTAACCTTTTTATATATATTTAATTTAGAAAACAATATTACTATCTTAATATAGTTTAAGCACTACACATAATTAAATCCCTATATGATTTTTATGTAGTTTATTAGAGTATTAGACCCGTTATTTAAATAAAGCCCAATTCATTAAATTAAGCCCAACCTTGAACGCACTTGCAACTGAACTTTAGATATGTCCAACTATTTAGAAAGAAAAAATAGAAAATAAAAATTGCTAGATACTAATTGTATTAGTAGTAGTAGTCTTGTAATAGTAGTTTATAGTGGTCTTTGGTACTTTTGTTTGAGTTCTTTTAGCTTATGTCTCCAGTTTACATCTTGTAGCTTTGGTAATGACACGTCGCTTGTTTTAGTTGTTTGTATATTGTGACTGCTGGATTTGTATTTTGTTTTTGGTAATGATAGTCTGTAATATTCAATAAAATCGTACAAATGTTTTTTTTTTCTAGTTATAATTTATATACTTAAATTTTTTGCAACCTCCGAGATTTTTTTCCAGCTCCGCCACTACCTCATTAGTAATCTTAAAAATAATCTATCATATGAAGATCCATGACGATGTCGATCAACAAAATTTTGCGACATATGCTATTTGTTCTTAATCTCCTGGTCTTATGTGAGTTACTATTTCAATTCTCATAATGTTTGACTCATCATTTATTTTTCATAATAAATTTAAACTTTAGATGCCAGCATTACCATTTTACATTATCTTTTTCGAGTCTTTCAAGATCGTTGTATTTCATCTAATGTGTTGTAAGATGTAGGTATCGATGGAAATAATAACTACAATGAAAACATGGCTAATAGCATAACGAAGACCGATTTTGATACATTCATTGCTACGACGTCTATTGAGGATTCTCACCCATTTGACACCCCTAATCCTATGGGTGAATGTATACGAAGTGATATCAAGTTATGTACAAGTACTCCAAAGGCAAAAGTTTGTTATCGTTGTTGCAAACCACATGTGAGATTATGTGCCGTAGATTTGGATGTATGTAAAAAGCCATGTTAGTGAAACCAAATATCAACAGATTGGCTTGGTTTGGTTTAAGAAATGGCATTGTTGTTTATCACATATAATAAAATAATATATTTGATATATTGATCATAGTAGCATCATACGATATTTGAATCCACATATAATCCAATTGAATAATTAATATATAAGATATATTAAATCAACCTACGATAATAAGAATTTGAGAGATGTTGAAGATCAAGATATATAATGTTTTAAATCTTTTTTAAATAAATAGTGTTTTTAATTTATGAAAACAAAATTTCTTATTGATAAGTAATGGTAGAAAGTCAAAGTTCTATTCCGTAAATAGTATGTATAGATGATGATTGACAATTTGACATATTATGATGTGGAGTGTTGATATATAAGACCTTAAAAATAGAGACTCAAAAAGATGCCTAATTCACACAATGAGTGACACGTAAATCCCACTTAATTATTGAGATTTAAGTGTTAAGGCATGATATGCAAATACGTAAATTTAAGATTAACATACTTGAAATCTATTAACCATTGCAACATAGCCTAGTGGTTGACGTCCTGTTATTCTCACAAAAGGTCTCAGGTTCGAACCTCACTAGAAGCATATCTTGGGGTGGCCAGGGAAATGGTCGAAAACGGTCACGGGATAACCCGGTTAGGCCGTTCTGTTATTCTCACAAGATGTCTCAGGTTCGAACCTCACTAGAAGCATATCTTGGGGTGGCCACGGAAATGGTCGGAAACGGTCACGGGATAACCCGGTTAGACCGCATACATCTGAGTAAAAATGCTCGCCCTCTCCTCCGTTTATACTTGAAATCTAGCAAAATTTACTGGATTTAAGACATGTTTGATGAATATCAATTTTACCCTTATATTTAAGGTATGTTTGACTGAAAATATGTATGAAATAAATGAATGAGAGTAATAAATGATGGTAAATTGAAGAGTTTAATGATTTTTTATAGTTATTTCTTGTAAGTGGACAATATTTTTGAAACAAACAAAAATAGTAATTAACAATAAAAATGGGATACAAAGTTTGACAAAAGTATCTGATAGCTATAGCTATTAGACACATATCCAAAATATATAGAATGTAATTTTGCAAGAGTCTTAGAACCATTTATTGCAACCACCTTCTCAACTTCGAGACTTAAATGCAAATTTAATGCAATCTTTTTATCTTTTTAATTTAATATAAATGTCACCATTAATAATCATAAAAATTAAAGGTGACAAAATAAATGGGTCGGGTCGGGTCACGAATCTAGATGGGTTTGGGTCTAGATGGGTCATTTAGAATGATGAGTCTAAACGGGTCCGGGTCAAATGGGTCTCGGGTCATCGGGTTCACCAAATTTTTTTTTTTATTTGAGTGAAAAATGAAAAAAATGAAATGAGGTGAAAAAAAAAAAATTACCCGCTAGACCCGTCTAAACCCGTTGGTTAATTGTTACATAATTAGAGGTTATATTGAAAAACCCATTTAGACCCATCCAAAAAATGGGGAGGAGACCCAACAAACCCTCCCCCTCCTAAAAATTAACCAAATTGACCAAAAATTAACCAATGGGTCTAAAATTGCCACCTCTAATAAAAATTATAGTCGTATATCATACGATGAAAATGTCAATCAACAATAAATTGATGCATTTGCTATTTGTTCATAGTCTTCTAGTCTTATGTAAGTGACTAAATTCAATTCTCGGATGATTTGATCCAATCAATTAAATTAAACACATAGTCTTCCAACTTTATATCTAAACTTTATACCCCAATATTATTATTTCACATTATCTTTTACACGTCTTGCAAAATCGTTATATTACATTTATTATTAATATGTGTTTTTTAATGCAGGTATTAGTGGAAATAATCATGAGGATGGAAAAATGGTTAATGTTGATACCTTAATCGCATCAACCTCTATTGAGAGTTCACATCCACTTAAACACTATAAATGCGTACCAAGTGATCCATCGTTTTGTGATAAAGACGTAAAAGAATGTTTTTGTTGTTATACACCAACATACAGACTTTGTGGCAATTTATCGATGTGTAAATGGGCGTGCGGCGACTGAATAATATTTTAATAGTTGGTTTGGTATATGTGTAATATACTTTTAGATAACCAGTTATTAAAGTCAAATTTAAAAAGTATACATAATTGAAAAAACAAATAATGTTGATCTTGTGACAATTATCGCATAACGCATATACATCACATATATAAGTGAATTAGATGATGAAGATTTGAATGTACATCGCATATTTTACAATATCCTTTTTGTCTTCACTATATTGTCACACACACGTGTGCACACACTTTTATATATATATATATATATATATATATATATATATATATATATATATATATATGGGAGAGATCCTTAGGGAAGTAAAATAATTAGGGAAGGAGGGAAGTGATTCTCAGCCACACATTCTGGTCAACTCAAAAGTCAACGCGGTGACATTTTTGTAAATAACTTGAAATCACCTCCCAGCACGTTAACATGCATTTCAAAAGCATGTTAATCAAAAACAACTAAAAACGTGATTTTCATCTTAAATTCATCAAATTAAAGCTTGAAACTTGCAAAAATAAATTTAAAAACACTAATATACAACTCGTTGAGCAAGATTGATTAACAATTGTTAGATTCAATAAAAAAAATGTTAGAAAATAGATCTCATGAAGAAAAATGTATAAACCCATAAAAAAATCACAAATTCATTCAATTGAGTACAAAATTGAGATGTATATAAAGCAAAATTCAAATATATCGATCATATACATCAATAATCAAACAAACTTGTAGTTATTTTACGTTTTACACAAAAAAAATCTCAAATCAAAATTTTCAAAAAGTTAACACTCATTTGAAATGCATGTTATAAAAAATTACAATTTAAATATTCATTTATGATGAATATTTTAGCTTATATATGTTATTAGTGTATAATAACTCATATTCATCATAAATGCATGTTAACATCTCATTGAGTTTTTAACATTCATTTATGACGAATATTAAGTTATATCATGCTGATGAACATTATAACATTCATTTATAATGCATATTAACTCATATATATTGTAATACATTGATGAATGTTATGTTATAACGTTCAACGATGTATAATAACTTATATAAGGTAATATTCAACAAATATGAATGTTTAAGAATCTTACTTGTAATTTTGATTAACATGCATTGCAAATGTATGTTAACGTTCTGGATATTTTCAAAAACTGTGAAATTTGATGGTTAATGACAACCATAATTCGATTAATTACATGTTATAAGTTTTGTATGATGAAATTCGTTTAATTTTATTGTTTTCATTGGCAAAATAAAATTTTATATAAAAACCGAAAAGTTATACTCAAAATTCAAAATTTTTGATGATTTCAAATCATGACGAATTGAAGATATGTATGAATGTGTTTGATGGATTGAAAAGTTTATAATGTTTTTGATTGATGAATCATTGAATTTGATGCTTTAATTTTGGATTTTAGACTAAATTTGATTAAATGGGTATTGTATATGTATTATTTATTGTATGAAAAGGGTGGGAGAAAATTAGTGGCTGGGATTTGCTTCCCTCCTTCCCTCAAACTTGATGTTTCCCTCTTGATCCTTACCCTATATATATATATATATATATATATATATATATATATATATATATATATATGTTGTACTGAATATTCACCACATATATGCATCTTAAGATCATTCCCGACAGTGACAGAAACTGCTTTTTCCAAAATTGACTGAAACTGACGGACCCCTGCCATCAGTGACTCCGTCACTTTAAATTTCGGGCCCACATTTAACAACTTACCTTTAGTTATATAAACACAAAAAGAAAAGAAAAGAAAAAAACCGACGCAACGTTGGATATGTGACGAAATCAAGCGACGGACTCCTCACATTAACGTCGGTTAAGTGACGATCGTCACTTGAAAAGTGACAGAGGAACCGACTCTCCGCTGGGAGAGCTCTAATAACACTATTAATGTGAAGGAATGACTAAATTATTTTGCTTCATAATGCAAAGTCAATCTTGTGTCTAAAATTCAATATACATCTTATTAAAAGTTGACACTTTATTATTTCTTTTGTTTTCCAAAACACATCTTAAGCCTCAAAAATGACTTATCTTTAATATATGTTATTATCTAAGCAAAAGTAACATTTTTAGTAAGTACATGCACTTGGCTTATTAAATATGTTAAAACATACGATTACAAATATATAAACCGAAGCTTATAAAATGTTACTATGTTAAAATAGATTGTTTATAAAAATATATCAAATTTAAAATAACGTTTATTATAAATTGATTCAGGATCAGAGGAGAACAATTGTTAAAGAGGGCAAGGAGGGCAAGGGCATCTGGACCATCCATTTCCTTCATCAATGGTCCATATCAAGCCAAGTCACGCGGGGTTTTTTTTGCAAATACTTTTTTGGGCGGAGGGGCTGTTTTGCAAATATTTTGGGCGGAGGTACTAAATTGCAATTTTTGTGTAACTTAGATGGATGGGTCAGATTTTTGGGCACCATCATTTTCTCACTTTTCACAAAAAGCACAAACACAAACTCTCTCTTTTTCTCTCTACAAAACATACAACTACAAACCACAACCACCACCTTCTACCACCACCTTAATCATTTACCACCACCACTCCACCGCAACCAACGTCACCACCGTCGCTGCACCACCGCAACCACCTCCACCACCGTGGATGCACCGCCGCCACTGTCGCTACACCGCAACAACCACCGTCGCTCCACCGCCACCACCACCGACTTCGTAATCGGAGAAAATATGCGGACAAACGATGGCATATTTTATGGCGGAGAGTTTGAGGTGCGAACCACCACCGTTGGTGAACCGGCATCCACCGGACGTAACCAACCGTGATGTTTCTCCACTTCTTCCGCCGCTCCACGCCACCACCGCCACTATCGCTTTCGTCATCATCTTCACAACACCACTACTTTGTAAACTTTTTTGATTTAAGATGAAATAGACCTTTGAAATTTGTAGATCAGAGCTGTAAAAAGTAGATCTAAAAAGTAGATCTACTTTTTAGATCTAGATCTACTTTTTAGATTTTAAAAAAAAAAACGACTGCATCTTGCATTTTTCTGCTGTATCTTAACTGCATCTTCCGTTCAATTTATGTATATTTGTAGTACTACCTATTTAGATCCGGATTTACTTTTTAGATCTGAAAAAAATTGACTTCATCGTTCATTTTTTCTGCTGCATCTTGCAAACTGCATCTTACGTTCATTTAATATATATTTAGTAGTACTTATTTACTTTATCTTGTGAAATTGTTAATATTTTTTTTACTGCATCTTGTATATTGTTACTTCATGTTATGTTGTTTTTAGATCTTAAAAAATCGACTGCATCTTGCGTTTTCTACTGCATCTTGCGTTACTGCATCTTGCGTTACTGCATCTTACGTTCAATTAGTGTATATTTGTAGTAGTACTTATTTACTGTATCTTGTGAAATTGCTAATATTTTTTTACTGCATCTTGTATATCGTTACTTCATTTTATGTTGTTTTTAGATCTGAAAAAATCGATTGCATCTTGCGTTTTCTACTGTATCTTGCGTTACTGCATCTTACGTTCAATTAGTGTATATTTGTAGTAGTACTTATTTAATATATATATATATATATATAAGTAGTTTTTTACTGCATCTTATGTTGTTTTTTTAGCTTTTTATGTGTTGAAATAAAAAAACTACTTATACTTATTTACTGCATCTTATGTAAATCTTTGATTTTATTCTTGAATCTAAAAAATTAATATTACATGTTTCACTGCATCTTGTATATTTTGTTATTGCATCGTTTTTAACTTTTTATGTATTGAAATAAAAAAACTAGTTATATTTATTTTTACTGCATCTTGTATATTTTTACCGCATCTTATATTTTTAAACATTTTTTACATAATCTTTAATATTAAAGGTTTTTTGATTGAATTTTTTTTTTTTTACATTTTTTAATAATTTTCGGGCAGTTTTTTAGGTCAGATCCAAAACTTTGTTATAATTACAAAATAGTCCCTGCCCTCCCTTCCCCCTACCCCTTTTGTTCTCCTCTGAACTGTACCCTTATAAATTAGTCTAACATCAAATTATAAAATGATGTGTAAAATGGTGATTTAGGTACATTGTAAACACTATAAGCTATGATTTCGTATTTTTCATGAACAAATTGTCTACCGTTGACACATTTCAAATTATTTAAATATTTAAGAATCTATATAAAATTAAAAGACAAAAGTTTATAAAATAATATCAACTTGAACTTCATAGAGAAGAGTCTATATACTCAAACCACTAAGCTCGATCATCATTTTGACAATGATGATAAAAATAGAAGACAAAATTACACGGATCGTCCATGTGGTTTGCTCCAAATAACACTCCCCATCCGTGTGCTTTTTTTTTTTTTTTTTATGTAGATCATCCCTATAGTTGCATTTTGTTGCGTAGATAGTCCCTATGTCTAACGAGCGTTAATTTAATCCGTTAAAGAATCTTGAATGTAACATTTTTAATGGCAGATGCTATTTGTATATTTTTTAATTTTGAAAATTTAAATTTATATTATATTCTTTTCTAATTGAATTAAATAATTTAACTTTTTACTAAACTTTTCAATTCAATTTAACTATTTTTATAGAAAATTTAATTTAAAATATTTTTTGTTTGACAATAAAAATGATCAACTTAATCATTCTAGTTTGTGCAAATGATTTCATCTACACTAATTCACCAAGATATTATTGAAATCTTCAAACAATCACTACCAATAATTATCACATTTGATCACAATTATTTTCGCCGACAAATACAGATGAATTAACCGTTTCCTAAATTTATCAAATCTAAAAATTACAAAACAAAATTGAATTTTTTTGATAAAGTTATCTCAAACTTTGAAAAAACAAAACCTAGATTAAACAATAACTTGTATATATGAACCTTGAGGTTGTGGCTTCAAGTCGTGAGGTAGACTATTGTGTAAATATTAATGGAAAATGTATTTATTCTTGATATGTGTGTTTGAGTACTTGTTTTTCTTAAAAAAAGATACTGAAAAGTGAAAACGAACACAAGCTATGTGAAATCGAAACTAGAATAAACAAGTTGATCATTTCAATTGTCACAAAAAACAAATATTAAAAAAATTAATTAGAATAGTTAAATTAAATTGAAAAGTTTATTAAAAACAACTTGCTTAATTTCAACTATAAAAGTCATTAAATTATTTTCATGTTTAAAAAATAAAAATTACACGAATAGCATCTGCCATTAAAATTGTTACATTCAAGGTCTTTTAACGGATTAAACTAACGCTCGTTAGACATAGGGACTATCTACGCAACAAATTACAACTACAGGGATGATCTACGTAAAAAAAGCACATGGACAGGGAGTATTATTTGGAGCAAACCACAGGGACGATTCATAATTTTGTCAAAATAGAATGTAATCTTTTAAGAGTCTTAGACCATTTAAGTAAAGGTACTATTTTCTAAAAATTAATATTTGGATAACGTAAGCAAAAAAATGTCAGCTCACAAATTCAATTCTCAAATATATGAATATGTTGGTTATAAGATCGAACAAGTATGTCAAGTTCCAACTCTATATTCAAATCAAACATCACAATGGCAAACGTAGGGAGAAGAAAAATACCTAATAAATCTTGTGTCTTCTCATCGTGGTATTCTAATGACCAATATTATGGATGGTTGGATCATTAAGGTTGATCCTCCATCTAATGACCCACCCTCTTTCAAGGTTTTTCTTATATATATTAATATTATATAAATATATAAATTATATATTAAGATAGAAGATTTAATTGACAATCGCAATGTAATAAAATACGCATCAATATAACTAGGATCAAATAGAATATAGTTATTTGAAAATATTGGATCATTTATTGCAATATTTCATATTTTAGTCATAAAATTTCAATCCACTTCTAAAACTTGGACAGTTAAATGGAATTTATGGCAATTTCTTTACTATATATGTCCCATCACTAATCTTAAAGTAATCTTTTAGATGAAGATGTCGATAATAGCATGCTACATTTGGTATTTGTACTTAGTCTTCCGGTCTTACGTGAGTTACTATATCAATTCTACTTATAATGTTTCATTAAATCATTTAAGGAGTAAAAGGGTAAACCGACCCTCTAACGCCCTCTACCAATCGGTCTCACGGTCAACATGGGAGAGGTAAATTGCGTAATTCGCGGTTTGAGGAACATTGGGACGACGAGGTTTGAACTCGTGACATCTGCCTTTATGTTGCATGTCCTCCACTATTAGACTACCATCGTTGAGACTTAAATTATCTGTTTATATCTTTAGTTTTCATATTATATTTAAACTTTGTATGCTAACATTACCATTTACATTATCTTTGTCGAGTTAACGGTGTTTCTAATTCGATCACAAGTCTTTCAAGATCGTTCTATTTCATGTAACGTGTTCAGGTATTGATCAATATAAGTACGACCAAAACATATGCTAATAGCATAACGAATATCAAATTCTATTGTATGTATCTAACTTTCAAATATTTATATTGTATTAATTTATTGAACGTTATTTGTGATGATGTGTTAAGTTATATGGATGACACATGACAAATTTTAGGAATGACACAACATCAAAATTGCCGTTCAATAAATACGTATAGAAATCTGGAAGTTAGATAGATAAAATAGAAGTATATAAAAAAAAAAAAAAAAATCCTATTGCAAAATAAATATACCTACTTACTTCTCTATCATAATCCTCTAAATATAGAATGTAATATGGTAAGAGTTTTCAACCATTCATTGCAACCACTTTCAAAACTAGGACACTTGAATGCAAATTTATTGCAATCTTTTTACCATTCTAGTATAAATATCACCATCAAAGATCATAAAAATAATACTCGTATATCATTTGAAGAAGATGTCGATCAATAATAACTTGCTACATTTGCTCTTTGTTCTTAGTCTTATGGTCTTATGTGAGTCACTAATTCAATCTCATATTGTTTGATCCAATCAATTGTATTAAACGAGTAGTACGTTTTTCAATTATATATATATATATATATATATATATATATATATATATATATAACTTTATACTTCAATATTATCATTTCACATTATCCTTCATCAAGTAAAAGTTGTCTCTAGAC
This sequence comes from Helichrysum umbraculigerum, assembly GCA_949592205.1. Taxonomy (NCBI): domain Eukaryota; kingdom Viridiplantae; phylum Streptophyta; class Magnoliopsida; order Asterales; family Asteraceae; genus Helichrysum; species Helichrysum umbraculigerum. Next base: position 65,202,820 of record CATIUR010000006.1, read on the forward strand.
TCTCTGGAGTCTTATATTTTACTAGTCTTGCAAGATCGTTATATCACATCTAACTAATATGTGTTTATAATAATTGTAGGTATCGATGGAAATAATAACGGCGATGATCAAATGGCTTCTAGGATACCGAAGACGGAATTTGATAAATTAGTCGTATCAACCCCTATTGAGAGTTTAAACCCATTCGATCATCGCCCTATGAATGAGTGTGTACCAAGTGATTTAAAGTTTTGTGGTAAAAAGGCAACAGTATGTTTTTGTTGTTATAAACCAAAAGCAAGAGTTTGTGGTCCTTTATGGGCGTGTAAATATTTTTGTTAAAATAAATATTGCAAATAGTTGGTTTGGTTTGGTTTTATTGTGTAACGCCTATTAATACAAATTTTAGTCATGTTGATCATACTTCAAAGTTCTCAAAAATCCAATAAACTCAAATCAATAACTAAATAACTAACTAGATTATATCCCGCAAAATTTGCGGGCTACTTCATGCTTTTAATACGAAGGTCTATATTATATAAACATTTATCTTTTTATATATACATCATGATAAACAAATCAAGAAAATTTATTAATCCAAAAGGGCAAAATGTAAAACTTAAAACAAATAATATTATTACTTCAAATAAGAATTTATGGTTAATAATAAGAAAACATTAATACCTGAAAACCGAATCGCCATCACTAATGAATAATATGATAAATTACGTCCGTTGCCAAAATGGTAAATCTAATTGTTCCGATTCAATTGACTATCATCGTGTATCTCTGCATATAATTCGATTACGTGCACGTTGGTGTGAGCATCCGTAATATAATCAATAGAATTGAATTCTGGTGGAGAAAAAAAAAAGTTGAATAAAAAAGAAGAATAAAATACTATTTGATTTGAAAAGCGAATTAAAATGAATTAATTATACCCTAATTCATAAGATTCTACGATTTCTTTTACATAGTTTTGTCTCTTAATTATTTTCTAACCTAACCCGGATGAGTATATTTTCGATTATACTTGTAAGTTTAGAGTATGTGCATAATTAAGGCAACATGGAAAAATGAATGTCATTAAAATGCAGTTAACTTTTCAAAATTCAAGTTTAGTTCAGACTAAATTTAGATTAAGAAAATTCGTCAAATGAAAAAACCAAATAAATGCAATAAAAAAAAAGGTTACATTAGGATAAATTCATACTTTATTTGGAAGTTGATCTTACTCCGTTGATGAGTTTGATTTTGAAGTAGTTGCTTTTTCTACTACATATTAAAGCCTAATTATAACATAATTAAAAATTGTAGTATAACGTTATATATGTTTCTTAATCAGTTTATTAATATTTCTAAATAAGTCATCTAACAATAGTACTCTAGTAGAAATGGATATTTAAAATATAATAATATGTAGTTATGTAATATGTGAGGTAAGCTCTAAGTTTGTCAATAATAATAATATTAATAATATATAATATCAAATAAGTTGATGAAAAGTAAGCACCTTATATTTTACTTAAAGACTGATGCCTTTTATTAATTAATAATAGTTATACTAAAAAAAGAAATAAAAAAGACGAAGTGAATGTAGATAAATGGTCTTGAACTTAGGTCTCCAATTGTGAGATTAGTAACTTTTTTCCATTAAGCTAGCTTCAAATACATTCATTTAATGCTAAATTAAATTAATGGTTCATAAATTGTTTGAGAACATTAAATGTTGATTATTTTAAAAGATTTTTAATTGATTGCTTATTAAAAAGGTAGGGGTAATTTAGTCAATTTGTCACCTCATCTCCACTATTTAGGTTAGGTAGTCATCTTTTTTAATTTAATCCCAATGGTTCACATTTAATATATTAAATCATTTAAAGGGTGAGATTAAATTTGACTACCTAATTAACAATTTCTTTTAATATATAAAGAAGATAAGTCGATGAAATACCAAAGAGCTTTTAGTCTTGCGATATGAGAGAGACGCATCAATTAAGAAGTTGTATGTTAAATATCACTTGAGACGGTACGTGTATATATTCGTGAATTTAATAGTTGTACACTTGCTCATAATATGTGAAATTCGATAGATTGTTGCTCTAAAAAAAGAAAGTCGGTAAAATATATCGAACTTTATAAATGCGCGTATGTCACATGAGTGAAGTAAATAATAAATTTGAGCTTATCTTCGATCCATCAACTTTCCCCCCCTCTTTTCATTCCTTTTTCTTTCTACTTTATACTCCGTATAATCGTATATTACTCCGTAGCACCAAGATAAAAGAATAGAAAACAATAACTCCTACATCCGGATTTAAGGGTGCATGTCCACCAACACTGAACCACCATCATTAGTAATAACCGAAGTATGAATATTGTAAATAAAATTACTCACGACGACTAACATTTGTATTGCTGATGGGTAATGCTAAATAGTCCTACTTATGCAGACTTAAAAGTACGCCTAATTTTTTGATTGGTTGAATTTTTTTATCTCTTAATCTTATCCAATTAATTTTTCAACCGACCTATCACATCTATGTAAATTTAAGTCTACTAATCATTTTACATTCCTAATCATATACAACGTCAAGAACTCCTAGAAAAGGCATAAATAGCGGGTAGGTTCATTAAAGGTAAGTTAATTTTGTTTTTGAGCAAAAAAGTAAGTTAATTTAATATGACATTGGATGACAAATGATGGATTAACCACATAACTTAAGTAAATAAACAAACGAACAAAAAAGTGAAGTGCTAATGAGAATTTTAAATTTTTTAAGAAACTTGACATAATTTTCTTATGAATAATGAGCCTATGAAACGGCTCTTTAGAATATGTAAAAAGGTTTCAACCAAAAAAACTGGGGGTCACCCTTTTTACAAAACTATACAACATAACCTCTCATATGGCCACCAAGAGTATTAAGGGGCCTATTAAAGCTACCCCCTGGCCCACCCTTTTTTCCTGCTCCTACCCCCTGGCCCATCCTTTTTTATTTTATTTTTTAGGTATACCCCATCTCAGCCTTCTGTTTAGTCTAAAACTGAAACTGATTCTGTACTGAACTGGATCAAATTTAAATAAAAGTATACCGAAATGGTGGGCCAGGGGGTAGATCCAGACTTCAGGGGGTGTCTTTAGATTCCCCCTTTAAGAAATTTTGAATGTTAAGTGCCAAACGAGCTTCACTGATCTAAAGTCGAAAGAAATGGGCTTCGACTGGATGATCTATATATAGACAAAAGTTCAATTATATATATATATATATATATATATATATATATATATATATATATATATATATATATATATATAGTAAGGTTTAAATGAGTACACCAATTTTGAGTGAGAATGAGGGAACCAACAGATTTCTGCCATGTGTCACTATATTCTCTCTCCTCCACACTTTATTCTCTCTCCTCCACATTTTTAAAAATTAAATATCTCACAAACGGTAAGTCGAAAAATCATGAAAATTGCACCATAAAATTCAGCGTTTTCTCCTCTTCGATTTGCCGTCCCTCAAGGCATACTTTTGACAACTTTTTTTTTTCTTCTCATTTTTTGGTGGGTTTCACAAATTAGTAACACATGTGTTAGTGATTAGTTGTACATTTAATTTGTGGTTAAGGTTAGGGTTTAGGGTTAGGTTTAGGGTTTAGTAGGGTTTATGGTTTAGGGTTTATAAGGGTTTAGGGTTTAGAAGGGGTTCAAGGTTTAGGGTTTAGAAAGATTTAGGGTTTAGCATTTTGTAAAGCGTTTAGGGTTTAGGGTTTGGGGTTTAGGGGTTAGGGGTTAGGGTTTAGGGTTTGAGGTTTGGGGTTTCTCCAGATTAAGAAAAACATCATCATCTCTCTTACTTTTTGGTAAGAAGACAGTTTTACCCTTTACTTTTTACCTACCTTTTTGTCTTACATATAGTAAATGTGAAACCCACCAAAAAAATGAAAAAAAAAAAGTTTTCGAAAGTATGTCTTGAGGGACGGCAAATCGAAGAGGAGAAAACGACGAATTTAATGGTGCAATTTTCATAATTTTTTGATTTGTCGTTTGTGTGATAATTGATGTTGGGGGTAAATGGGTTTTGTACATGTGGAACATTCTCTTTGTACACATGGCTTGATATCATTGGTTCCCTCATTCTCACATATATATATATATATATGTATATGTATATATAATAATTTAAATTAAAAATTATAGCACTATTAAATTTACTAATGTAGAGATATAAATAATACTAATCTTATATACAATAATAAATAAATGAAGTAGAGTTAAAACATTACCAATTAAAACCAAATTCAATTAAAATCCGATTAATCAATTAGGTCCCTCTATTTTAATTAATTTAAAATTATAACTTCTATTTTAATGAAAGAATTAACGCCTCGTGTGTATACACGGGTTTAAGATCTAGTATATATATATATATATATATATATATATATATATATATACTAGTTGAATGACCCGCGACAACGCGGGTTTTTGATAGTTTTCCTTGTTAAATAAATTTTGTAAGTTAAATTATGTTTTAAATTGTTTTGCTAAATTTTAGGCATAATAAGTAAACTATTTTTTTACATAACTTTCATATTGAAGGATATTAATTTGACATTGTATTTTAACATGTATTTTTGTCCAAGTTATAAAAATATGATTGCTTTCATCATTAATCAAATTTTTTAATTGTTTATATTCATTTTTATAGTTAATTACAAAATGAGAGTTAGTTTTACTACGATGATTTAATTAAAAGATTTGTATATAAACATTTTATTTGTAGAAAAAATAACTCCATTTCCCTTTAAATATGTTGCAACTTTTCGGTGGTCCCATTGTTCGAAACACGAATGGGGCGTCTCACAACAGTATATCTGATGGTTTCAGATATGGTATCCTAGGATATCTATGTGACTAACTCGGACTTGCTCAATCAGGCGCACCCTAACATATGTACGTTTTTTGATATGCATGGATATGTATAAAGACAGACAGAGAGTGAGTACCGCTCCTGATGTCCACTGGATCGATTTCAGTTTCTCTCGCTCAAGAACGCTTCGAATGCAGTAAAAGACCAGAAAATAACAATAGACTGGCAAATACGCAATGCACTATAATGCTAATGGTAACCAACTAAGATAAAGCGATATTTCGTGAAACTATAAGTAAATTTTTTTTTTTATAGTTTATAGACTCTCGCTATAGATAAACGTACCACCTTAAACTATTATGGAAAAGCTATTTTATGAGTGAAACTGAATAAGGATGTTGAATAACCTCTTCATATCATAATGTAAGAATATATTGAAGCTAGCTAATATGTTATTGAGATTTTATTGATATATACTACAGTCAATAACATAAAAATAAAAAAACATGATGATACCTATTTGAAAATAGTGCTTGTACGTGATCTTTACAGTCCAAAAAGCATGATATTTGAACTCTTAAATGCTCCAATTTGAGAGTCATCAACATTTTCCTTTTGGGCATTGACCCTAGGTTAGCTGATACGCAATCACAATCCTTATACCATTGAAAGTCAAACTATGTTATTGAGATTTTAATGATAAATTCCAACTTACTCTTATTTAGTTAAGGTTCGATTGTGTGATAAGCATATTGTAAACAATGGACCTCTGCCTACAACTAAAAAAACTAAAATATGATCAGTGATTGACTAACAAAATAATCATGACATTAAAGGTTGCAATTTAACCCATTTACTTATAAATGGGTCGATTTGGATTCCATGCAATGTCTAAAAGCTCAAATGGGACAATTTGCAGCAGAAAGCAACTGGCGTAAGATAGTTTGTGAAACCTCTTCAGTTTTAAAGAGCGCAAACATAGATCCAATACATCTTATTGTAATTTAATATATAAATAAATATGTAACAGGAGCAACAACTTATGTTTTTGTATATGCTACAATTGTAAAGTTATAAACATAAATACATGGTAGCAGGGAAAGAAATATTTTTCATGAACACAACCCAAATAATGTAACAGAGATACTGGATTTGGAGCAGCCCAGATAATAACAGCAGACCGAAAAGTCATAACCTATAAAACAAATAATCGACTTACTAATGCCTTAGATAATTGAAACTGAAATTCGAAATAAAAACAGCAAGATAAAAAATTCACAATCAATCAATTGTGCTAAATAGAAAGTGGCTGATAAAATGGAACAATGTGCTTGAGTAATAACTTGCAATTAGGCTAACCTTTGATATTGCCAGCTTCAATGTTTCTCTATAAGATACTGCAAGTCAAAGCATCAAACCAACTGTACAGCTTTCGTGTTACTACAAATATGACAACATTATCATGTGGTGATCACCACATGATGCAACTTAAGTGCTATTGAATAACAATTCTAAAGTTTCAGGTCTCCTGGTTTGAGAAGAACGAAACTGAGGCACATAATTATGACTGTAAATCCACATCAAAATTTTGCTACAAAGCACGTAAAACTTCAACAAATGAAACTATAGGTCATATACTTCCTCGTGGTATGTGCACATTATTAAAATAATATATAGCCACATACCTTCAATTTTTATATAGCAAAACTTACCTACGACTTCTCTAATCAAACATGGAATGCCCCTGCACAAACATATAGCCAAAAATTGCGAAACCAGTGGAGATTGTAAGGTTAAAAAGGAAGCTCATTAATTCATAAAATGAAGACGTATAAACGGTGAATAACATTACACATGTTAGCCACTTCACCGAGCCCAATCCAACCCAAGGCATAAATATGATATCAAACTATGTCACCTTTACTATTTTGAATTTTTTTTAGTTGACAACTCAAAATTTTGGACAAAGAAACCACTTACAAACATGCAAATGAGATATGTTGGTAAAATAATTTTTAAGATCGTCAATCTACATAAATTATATAATAGCTGACTATATAACTAATGGGTTAGTAGTTGATTAATTTCATTGAGATTATACTTGCTTCAATCTAAAGATCACCTCACAACGTTAATTACACAAAATCATATGAATCATTGCACAAAAGCCGTGCACTATCCCTACACATTTATATAGCTAATGAAGAAGCAAAACCTCCAGAGATGAAAAACACCGTCCATTGAAATGCCTATGAAATGCATCGTCGAGTTTTGGTCATCAAACCTGACTATGCGTATGTCCGTGCCATTTTGTCAAGATGTCACCTCTAATCTCTCATTTGTCTACCCAAACGATGTATAGAACATGTGGAATTAAATACATACGCTGAATAAACAACCAACCCCACAGCAACAGCTGCAAAATGCCAACTTCGTTTAAAATTCAATGGTAAAGCTCAACTATTTTTACTAACCTTTTTGTGGTACACAACGATGCATATTCAACAAAGTCAGATTTAGCATTGTAGATCCACTAATTTGCATTCTATATTGGCACAAACAATCATCAAAAACATAATTATCAATGATTTACATGGTGGGAAGTCACATACTAATTGGTTAGCTTTATTATGATGCATAAAAGATTTAAAGGATCTTGCAAGATCTCACCTTTAGTAGGACTGACACCAGATTAAAATAGAAACATAGCTGCTGCAAAATCCAGCATATGGGAACACTTATGAATGTGTACTTGAATTATAACGATCTTAATGAATTAATAAAGTAAGATTTAAGTCTACAAACCTATGATTTGTTCTCCCAAGGCTAGCACCTCGTTTTGCCTTAAGATTTACACCAACACCATCACTAACCTGATCTAAAACAAATGATACCAAAACAAAAATATATATATACAAATGTAACCAACACAAGCAATTTTATGTATATCTGATTTTAAATTACCTTTTAAACAAATAAAGCTAAAAAAACTAAACTAACAAAATAGAACAAAATAAAAATCCTAGATCAAAGTATATGGGTTACCTGAAAGCATTCATTGTACCTGCGATTTTGAACAATTAGAAGGAAAAAAAAGAAGCCTAAAATCATTGTTGAGAAGAAAAATAATACGCATTGCGGTATTTGCTCTGGTGATCACGTCGCAATTAAGGCTTTCAATTTCACAAATAAATTCAAATGACGACCACAGGGAAACAAAGAGGGTGGCGGCTGTTTTAATTATTTAGGGTTTATTACAGACAAAATACTCCGTATAAAATTGGGTAGGCTATATGGATGGACTATTTTTTTTTTATTAAAAGATAAAAAGATAAAGGATTTGCCGGGGAGATTTTTATAAAATTATATATTTTTTAAATATACATTAATACATTAAAAATGTTTAGTTTATAGACTCTCGCTATAGATAAACGTACCACCTTAAACTATTATGGAAAAGCTATTTTATGAGTGAAACTGAATAAGGATGTTGAATAACCTCTTCACATCATAATGTAAGAATATATTGAAGCTAGCTAATATGTTATTGAGATTTTATTGATATATACTACAGTCAATAACATAAAAATAAAAAAGCATGATGATACCTATTTGAAAATAGTGGTTGTACGTGATCCTTACAGTCCAAAAAGCATGAATGGTGTGATTGAACAAGTGTTCGGGGGAGAAACCCCAAACCTCAAACCCTAAACCCTAACCCCTAAACCCCAAACCCTAAACCCTAAACGCAACACTTTAACACATGTGTTAGTAAATGTGAAACCCACCAAAAAAATGAAAAAAAAAAAGTTTTCGAAAGTATGTCTTGAGGGACGGCAAATCGAAGAGGAGAAAACGACGAATTTAATGGTGCAATTTTCATAATTTTTCGATTTGTCGTTTGTGAGATAATTGATGTTGGGGGTAAATGGGTTTTGTACATGTGGAACATTCTCTTTGTACACATGGCTTGATATCATTGGTTCCCTCATTCTCACACAAATTCCTATTCTCATTTAAACCCTACCCTATATATATATATAGGGTAGTGATCAAGAGGGAAGTGCCTTTTTGGGGGGGAAAGGGGGAAGCGTTAGTATGCATCAAGAAGCATATTACAATTATCAATTAAAACGTCAAAAAAAAATTATTTTTATTGGTAAATAGTAATCAAAATCGATGCTATAAAAAATATTTTAACGAATGAATTTCATTTTTAAGTCATAACATTAATTGATAAATATTTATTTAATAAATTTTTAATATGCAGTGTGATGCATATTAACAAATATGCATCGAGATGCATATTAAAACTTAACATTATTTGAAAGATATTTTTATTGTTAATATGCATCACAATGCATATTAACTAATATGCACCCCGATGCATATTAACGGATTTGGATCTAATATTTATAAATCGATGCTATAACTTGAAGAAAGAATTTATCAAGAAAGCTTAACATTCATAGCATCGATTCTGATTAACATTTACTAAATTTCAGTTTGCTTTTTTCGAGATTTGTATGGGTGAAGGTAATATGCTTCCTGATGCATACTAACGCTTCCCCCTGGATCATTCCACTATATATATATATATATATATATATATATATATATATATAGACTTGGGATCCTGTGAGAACAAGGAGATTCCGTGAGAACGGTGAGAACACATCTTAGCCATCCATTTTTGGATCAAAAAACCTGATTTTGGAGGTGACATTTTTGTAAATACTTTATTAAACTTTGATTTTGAAAGGTTAACATAAGGATTGCTAGGTGAAGTTTAATTTTTTTTGCTTCACAATAGTTTTAACATGGTGAAGTTTTATTTAATTTTTGTTAATCAACATATTTGAAGTAGTGAATTGATAAGTATAAAAATTAATCTTTTCAAAAAGTAATGTTAACAAAAAAATATTTACTTAATCTCATTAAAACTATGTGAATCTATAAAAATAAAAATTCATAGCATCGTAACTTTATGTTAAAAAAAAATATTAAACTTAACCTCACCAAAATGATGTGAAGCTAAAAAAAAGAAGTTTCACGTGAGCAAAATGATGTGAAACTAAAAAAAAAAACTTCACAGGAGCAAAATGATGTAAAACTAAATAAAAAAAAAAGATTCACATGAGCAAAATGATGTGAAACTTAAAAAAAAAAAAATTTCACATGAGCAAAATGATGTGAAGTTAAAAAAAAAAAAAACTTCACATGAGCAAAGGTGATATGAACCTTCCAAAATCAAACTTTAAAGTATTTACAAAATTGCCACCTCCAAAATCAGGATTTTTGATCAAAAAATGGATAACTAAGATGTGTTCTCACCGTTCTCACGGAATCCCCTTGTTCTCACCAGAACCCAACCCTATATATATATATATATATATATATATATGTAAGTATATGTATATATATATATATATATATATATATATATATGTATATGTATATATAATAATTTAAATTAAAAATTATAGCACTATTAAATTTACTAATGTAGAGATATAAATAATACTAATCTTATATACAATAATAAATAAATGAAGTAGAGTTAAAACATTACCAATTAAAACCAAATTCAATTAAAATCCGATTAATCAATTAGGTCCCTCTATTTTAATTAATTTAAAATTATAACTTCTATTTTAATTAAAGAATTAACGCCTCGTGTGTATACACGGGTTTAAGATCTAGTATATATATATATATATATATATATATACTAGTTGAATGACCCGCGACAACGCGGGTTTTTGATAGTTTTCCTTGTTAAATAAATTTTGTAAGTTAAATTATGTTTTAAATTGTTTTGCTAAATTTTAGGCATAATAAGTAAACTATTTTTTTACATAACTTTCATATTGAAGGATATTAATTTGACATTGTATTTTAACATGTATTTTTGTCCAAGTTATAAAAATATGATTGCTTTCATCATTAATCAAATTTTTTAATTGTTTATATTGATTTTTATAGTTAATTACAAAATGAGAGTTAGTTTTACTACGATGATTTAATTAAAAGATTTGTATATAAACATTTTATTTGTAGAAAAAATAACTCCATTTCCCTTTAAATATGTTGCAACTTTTCGGTGGTCCCATTGTTCGAAACACGAATGGGGCGTCTCACAACAGTATATCGGATGGTTTCAGATATGGTATCCTAGGATATCTATGTGACTAACTCGGACTTGCTCAATCAGGCGCACCCTAACATATGTACGTTTTTTGATATGCATGGATATGTATAAAGACAGACAGAGAGTGAGTACCGCTCCTGATGTCCACTGGATCGATTTCAGTTTCTCTCGCTCAAGAACGCTTCGAATGCAGTAAAAGACCAGAAAATAACAATAGACTGGCAAATACGCAATGCACTATAATGCTAATGGTAACCAACTAAGATAAAGCGATATTTCGTATAACGCTCCTCATTTAATACAACAATATAATACTAAGTTTGGCGGAAGCGACTACTTGAAATACATATTCTATTAAAACCTGCTAGAAATTTTCGCAACCCTTTATACAATATGTTTAACTACTAAACAAACATAGTTAACATGTTTAGAAACCCGGGGCATTATATACTATAAAACATTATTTATTACAAACTGGATCAGAGTTGCAAGTTTCAAACATTCCCAGCATCAAAACGTCCCTTCCTGGCTACCCACATAATTAAACATAACCTGCAGGAAGTAAATTGAGGGATTAACACGAAGCTAAGTGAATGAATAATCAACTACAATTCAATTTAGCTAGCAATCTGTTCACAATCAATAATGCAACAAATATCGTCAAGAGGAACGGTGGTTCCTAAGGACCCTGTTCCGGGTGGCCCCATCAGAACACTTAAATCAACTGTAGGCCAAAACAGTGATTAACCGCTAACTAAATGCTAATCTCTATCAACACATGTACGCAACCCTGTGTTGACCAACATTAGCAATCAAGTCCAACCGACAATCTAGTTGACCTCTGTATTCATCAATCAAGCTCACAGGCTAATCAAACCACCAATCAAATGGCATATCATTTCCAAGTTAACATTCTATCAATAGTAATCCTATAATTACTGATTGAAATCAAACTGACACAACCAAATCAAACTATGAGTTTCAAATCCACTCACCTGATTCGTCTCAGTTACTTACTCAGCAGTCTTATCTCGCTGAGCCCTTGGATTATCTGAGAACATAAAATCAATCATAAGTTAGTAATTTGTTTTTAACTAATGATACTTATGTAATTAAACACATTACACAAGTAATCACATTGTTAATCAATTCCAAACGTAAGTAACAATAATATCTTTCTACAAAAGTGCCACTAAAACATCAATAAAGTGCCACTAAAGGAATATTATATACAATACTCAGTCGACGTTAAATTTCTTTACTAAGTCTCATAACTCATTAGAATTATCCACATTATAACATATATTTTCAATGGATAAGTGCCACTAAAGTACCACCTAAATGCCACTAAAGGAATATGACATAAGAAGTGCCACTAAAAACACCATCTTCCAAACACTTATGCATTTTCAAATTTTGCAAAACTCATCAAATTTATTCATTCAAACGCGATCCAGGCAAGGGTGGTGGGATCGCGTTCGTCAGTTGAAAAAGTTCTGTGACGAAATTTCACATGGTAACGCGATCCGGGTAACATGAGCTGGATCGCGTTCCCAAGAAGAAAAAGTTCTGTAACCGTTTTTCATATAGCAACGCGATCCAGGAAAAGGGTCAGGATCGCGTTCCTACGCGTTTCAGCTCTTATTCTGACCTGCAAACACACAACTCAAACCCAATTTCGAAAATTATACAAGCTAACCATAATTCAAGTACAGCAACAGTTTTCAGCTCACAAATCATTATATATACATACCATAACATGTTTAAAGCATAAGTTCAACATCAATTCATGTCAAAACTTCAAATGATCATAACCATGAATTTGAACATGAAAACAAACTTACAATCAAGGAATTACCACTAGAAGATGATGATGATTATGATAACACAAGATCACAGCTCCAATTCCACAAGTTTTTTGATTATGATTTGCAAGGGTTTTAAGGTTTTAGAGGTTTTAGGTGTTTGTTTCTAAATAAGGAAAGTAAAGAACTTTCCTATTTGGGAAAGTTTATAAGTCGGTTAACTTTTTACACCGACCCACATCCACTTAAAACTAGTCCCTTTTTCAATCTATTGCCTGGAACCTCAAAACCATTTGCGAGAAACTTATTTTATTTTACCGTCAACTATAGTAAATTACAACAAACAACAATTTACTAAGCACAATAAGTCCTAAGGCTTATTTAACTAAGTTTCGCAATTTAAACATATTTATCAAATAATTTCTAATACAATTAAATACATCAATTTAAAATTAGAAATTACCGGACCAAAAGAGAGGATGTTACATTTCGTGAAACTATAAGTAATTTTTTTTTTTTATAGTTTATAGACTCTCGCTATAGATAAACGTACCACCTTAAACTATTATGGAAAAGCTATTTTATGAGTGAAACTGAATAAGGATGTTGAATAACCTCTTCATATCATAATGTAAGAATATATTGAAGCTAGCTAATATGTTATTGAGATTTTATTGATATATACTACAGTCAATAACATAAAAATAAAAAAACATGATGATACCTATTTGAAAATAGTGGTTGTACGTGATCCTTACAGTCCAAAAAGCATGATATTTGAACTCTTAAATGCTCCAATTTGAGAGTCATCAACATTTTCCTTTTGGGCATTGACCCTAGGTTAGCTGATACGCAATCACAATCCTTATACCATTGAAAGTCAAACTATGTTATTGAGATTTTAATGATAAATTCCAACTTACTCTTATTTAGTTAAGGTTCGATTGTGTGATAAGCATATTGTAAACAATGGACCTCTGCCTACAACTAAAAAAACTAAAATATGATCAGTGATTGACTAACAAAATAATCATGACATTAAAGGTTGCAATTTAACCCATTTACTTATAAATGGGTCGATTTGGATTCCATGCAATGTCTAAAAGCTCAAATGGGACAATTTGCAGCAGAAAGCAACTGGCGTAAGATAGTTTGTGAAACCTCTTCAGTTTTAAAGAGCGCAAACATAGATCCAATACATCTTATTGTAATTTAATATATAAATAAATATGTAACAGGAGCAACAACTTATGTTTTTGTATATGCTACAATTGTAAAGTTATAAACATAAATACATGGTAGCAGGGAAAGAAATATTTTTCATGAACACAACCCAAATAATGTAACAGAGATACTGGATTTGGAGCAGCCCAGATAATAACAGCAGACCGAAAAGTCATAACCTATAAAACAAATAATCGACTTACTAATGCCTTAGATAATTGAAACTGAAATTCGAAATAAAAACAGCAAGATAAAAAATTCACAATCAATCAATTGTGCTAAATAGAAAGTGGCTGATAAAATGGAACAATGTGCTTGAGTAATAACTTGCAATTAGGCTAACCTTTGATATTGCCAGCTTCAATGTTTCTCTATAAGATACTGCAAGTCAAAGCATCAAACCAACTGTACAGCTTTCGTGTTACTACAAATATGACAACATTATCATGTGGTGATCACCACATGATGCAACTTAAGTGCTATTGAATAACAATTCTAAAGTTTCAGGTCTCCTGGTTTGAGAAGAACGAAACTGAGGCACATAATTATGACTGTAAATCCACATCAAAATTTTGCTACAAAGCACGTAAAACTTCAACAAATGAAACTATAGGTCATATACTTCCTCGTGGTATGTGCACATTATTAAAATAATATATAGCCACATACCTTCAATTTTTATATAGCAAAACTTACCTACGACTTCTCTAATCAAACATGGAATGCCCCTGCACAAACATATAGCCAAAAATTGCGAAACCAGTGGAGATTGTAAGGTTAAAAAGGAAGCTCATTAATTCATAAAATGAAGACGTATAAACGGTGAATAACATTACACATGTTAGCCACTTCACCGAGCCCAATCCAACCCAAGGCATAAATATGATATCAAACTATGTCACCTTTACTATTTTGAATTTTTTTTAGTTGACAACTCAAAATTTTGGACAAAGAAACCACTTACAAACATGCAAATGAGATATGTTGGTAAAATAATTTTTAAGATCGTCAATCTACATAAATTATATAATAGCTGACTATATAACTAATGGGTTAGTAGTTGATTAATTTCATTGAGATTATACTTGCTTCAATCTAAAGATCACCTCACAACGTTAATTACACAAAATCATATGAATCATTGCACAAAAGCCGTGCACTATCCCTACACATTTATATAGCTAATGAAGAAGCAAAACCTCCAGAGATGAAAAACACCGTCCATTGAAATGCCTATGAAATGCATCGTCGAGTTTTGGTCATCAAACCTGACTATGCGTATGTCCGTGCCATTTTGTCAAGATGTCACCTCTAATCTCTCATTTGTCTACCCAAACGATGTATAGAACATGTGGAATTAAATACATACGCTGAATAAACAACCAACCCCACAGCAACAGCTGCAAAATGCCAACTTCGTTTAAAATTCAATGGTAAAGCTCAACTATTTTTACTAACCTTTTTGTGGTACACAACGATGCATATTCAACAAAGTCAGATTTAGCATTGTAGATCCACTAATTTGCATTCTATATTGGCACAAACAATCATCAAAAACATAATTATCAATGATTTACATGGTGGGAAGTCACATACTAATTGGTTAGCTTTATTATGATGCATAAAAGATTTAAAGGATCTTGCAAGATCTCACCTTTAGTAGGACTGACACCAGATTAAAATAGAAACATAGCTGCTGCAAAATCCAGCATATGGGAACACTTATGAATGTGTACTTGAATTATAACGATCTTAATGAATTAATAAAGTAAGATTTAAGTCTACAAACCTATGATTTGTTCTCCCAAGGCTAGCACCTCGTTTTGCCTTAAGATTTACACCAACACCATCACTAACCTGATCTAAAACAAATGATACCAAAACAAAAATATATATATACAAATGTAACCAACACAAGCAATTTTATGTATATCTGATTTTAAATTACCTTTTAAACAAATAAAGCTAAAAAAACTAAACTAACAAAATAGAACAAAATAAAAATCCTAGATCAAAGTATATGGGTTACCTGAAAGCATTCATTGTACCTGCGATTTTGAACAATTAGAAGGAAAAAAAAGAAGCCTAAAATCATTGTTGAGAAGAAAAATAATACGCATTGCGGTATTTGCTCTGGTGATCACGTCGCAATTAAGGCTTTCAATTTCACAAATAAATTCAAATGACGACCACAGGGAAACAAAGAGGGTGGCGGCTGTTTTAATTATTTAGGGTTTATTACAGACAAAATACTCCGTATAAAATTGGGTAGGCTATATGGATGGACTATTTTTTTTTTATTAAAAGATAAAAAGATAAAGGATTTGCCGGGGAGATTTTTATAAAATTATATATTTTTTAAATATACATTAATACATTAAAAATGTTTAGTTTATAGACTCTCGCTATAGATAAACGTACCACCTTAAACTATTATGGAAAAGCTATTTTATGAGTGAAACTGAATAAGGATGTTGAATAACCTCTTCACATCATAATGTAAGAATATATTGAAGCTAGCTAATATGTTATTGAGATTTTATTGATATATACTACAGTCAATAACATAAAAATAAAAAAGCATGATGATACCTATTTGAAAATAGTGGTTGTACGTGATCCTTACAGTCCAAAAAGCATGATATTTGAACTCTTAAATGCTCCAATTTGAGAGTCATCAACATTTTCCTTTTGGGCATTGACCCTAGGTTAGCTGATACGCAATCACAATCCTTATACCATTGAAAGTCAAACTATGTTATTGAGATTTTAATGATAAATTCCAACTTACTCTTATTTAGTTAAGGTTCGATTGTGTGATAAGCATATTGTAAACAATGGACCTCTGCCTACAACTAAAAAAACTAAAATATGATCAGTGATTGACTAACAAAATAATCATGACATTAAAGGTTGCAATTTAACCCATTTACTTATAAATGGGTCGATTTGGATTCCATGCAATGTCTAAAAGCTCAAATGGGACAATTTGCAGCAGAAAGCAACTGGCGTAAGATAGTTTGTGAAACCTCTTCAGTTTTAAAGAGCGCAAACATAGATCCAATACATCTTATTGTAATTTAATATATAAATAAATATGTAACAGGAGCAACAACTTATGTTTTTGTATATGCTACAATTGTAAAGTTATAAACATAAATACATGGTAGCAGGGAAAGAAATATTTTTCATGAACACAAACCAAATAATGTAACAGAGATACTGGATTTGGAGCAGCCCAGACAACAACAGCAGACCGAAAAGTCATAACCTATAAAACAAATAATCTACTTACTAATGCCTTAGATAATTGAAACTGAAATTCGAAATAAAAACAGCAAGATAAAAAATTCACAATCAATCAATTGTGCTAAATAGAAAGTGGATGATAAAATGGAACAATGTGCTTGAGTAATAACTTGCAATTAGGCTAACCTTTGATATTGCCAGCTTCAATGTTTCTCTATAAGATACTGCAAGTCAAAGCATCAAACCAACTGTACAGCTTTCGTGTTACTACAAATATGACAACATTATCATGTGGTGATCACCACAAATATGACAACTTAAGTGCTATTGAATAACAATTCTAAAGTTTCAGGTCTCCTGGTTTGAGAAGAACGAAACTGAGGCACATAATTATGACTGTAAAGCCACATCAAAATTTTGCTACATAGCACGTAAAACTTCAACAAATGAAACTATAGGTGTGACACCCGTCAAATTAGGACTATTAATTAGGGCCTAATCCTTTGTAAATACATGTAATTAGTTCTGTGTTAGGCTAATTAATGTATCGAAATATATATTGATGAATATATACGATTATGCGATTTGATTAAATCGTACGCTTTTCAATTCGAATGTAATTCGAATCAATAAATACGGACGTTGGTGAACGATTTTAATAAATAATATAATATTATTTAATAACGCTATTATATTCCAAAAATATTATTGTTATAATATTTCAATTCAACTCGTATCGTACAAATAAAATTTACGCGATTAAAAGGTAAACGCACAAACGAAACAAAAATAAGTTAAAGTTATGATTTATAACTAAAGCATTAAGTATTTTGATAAAATACTTCAATAAATTTTATCAAGAGATTAATTACAGTTTCAAAAGTATATTTTAACGTTTTAAAATAATTAATTAACGTTTAATTAATCGGGAAAACGAACACCACACGAAACGAAATCACAGGAAACGAGAAATGGGTGAAGCCCACACCCGTGGACCCCACCCGATCGGCCCACAAAAAGGGGGAAAACCCCCTCCATCCCTCATTCATCATCATCTCCACCTCTCTTTCTCTCCTTTTTCTTACAAAATAAACACCAAACCACCATCACCTAAACTCAACAAATAACACCCGTAAACGCACTCGGATCATATCACTAGTTTGGAATAAAAGATTCACGGAGTCACGATTTACATTCCTATCTTTCCGGATTTTCATTTCGGCATTTCGTAAGTTTCCGACAAAACCCGAAACTCTCCGTTTTTACTCATTTTTACGTTTTTATGGTTTATATAGGCTTGAAATGTCCAAAAATGGGTTGGGTAAAAGTATTAGATCGAACGGTAGCCGGAAAACTCGTTTTCGGTCCAAAATCCGACGATCAGTGGGAAGTGTCGCTAGTGTGCCAAAAACAGTACTAGGGACACTAGCCAAGTGTCGCTAGGCCTAAGTGTCGCCCCTATAGCGACACTACTTAAGTGTCGCTGAATTACTTAACCAGATTTAACTTAACGACACTCCCCTAGTGTCGCCAAAAATACATAAGTGTCGCTATGCCTAAGTGTCGCCTAAACCCGTAGCGACACTACCCAAGTGTCGCCAAAAACAGAGAAGTTAGAATATTTTCCCAAGTCTTGAAACATTTTATACCAACCAAATCGGATACGATACAAATTATACACGAGACATATATACTTTGTTAAGTATACAATCACACTAATATCATAATAAAAGTCGAGATTATTATTTTAAACAATCACCAACGGGCCGTACACGTTTTCAAAACACAAGTTGATCAAACAACCAAATCGTAGTAATTTGGACATTTTAGTTGAACGAGCAACTACAAGGGTAGTCTTTGTAACTACCTACCCATATTAATAACCATCGGGTGTCGTGGACACCCTCAGGTTATCTGTCTGCGGACATCTCACTGCTTGATTAAGCACCGTACGTTTATTGACCGAACGCTCAAGACTCAGGTGAGTCTCATAGCCCATCTTTTTATCGCTTTTCACTCAGGGGTGTGATTCAATGCTTATTTTAACATATGAACGCAAGTACAAACTTTACAATATACTACATGAGTTGTTTTCCACTAATCATTTCAAAGTCCTCCGTCAGCATAGTTTGGTAATACATTGTAGCGTGATTATTAGTATATGGTACCATATAGGATTGACCCTCCTCGCCCGGTTAGCATGCACTAACTGGGTAAACGGATGTACTAATAATTGTTCAGACGAGTGTGGATTAGGCACTCGTGGAGGCACCTCGCTCGGAATTCTCTATATGGGACCCGACCCTCGAGTTAAGCTCAGACTATGTGCTCATGGCTGCATACACTATTATTATTTATTTGCTGATTGCAAATCACTGCTTAAATCTTGCGGTTCATACGATATTACCTGATTTCAAACCTGTGAGCTCACCAGCTTTAGCTGACCCATTTTAGCATGTTTCACAGGTACCCAGCAGTAGGTTGGACTGCCATCAGGGATACTATAGCTCGAGTCAGCATGCAGATCTTAGAGATTTTCTTGCATTAGTATATTTTGTACAAGTACTTATGTACTGAAATCTCTCATTTTATCGAACACGAGCTATGTATAGCTTTAAATGTTGTAAACATTTCTTATATTAAATGTATTTTGTTCAAACGAATCATATAGAGTCGTTTGCTATATATCTATGTGCTTTGATTTTTGATTCGTAACACCCAAAGTATGCTTCCGCCAAACAGTAAATTTGGGGGTGTTATAGATTGGTATCAGAGCCTAAGGTTATAGTGAACTAGGTTGCATTTAGTGGGCCTAGACTATGACTGTTAGGCAGTATTTCCTTACTAGGCATGATTGGTTCAGGAATTACAGCATACGACTTTAATTTAACATAGCCTGATCAACTATGTACAATTAAGGAAAGATGATGTAAGGTCTGAAATGGTTATGTTGAACGGGAATACACTAGTTGACTCTGATCTCGAGAGAACCAAGACTCAAACATGTCTGTGTTAGACCCCCTAGGCTATGATATTATATTATTATTTATATACATAGATAGGCCTCATTTT
Organism: Helichrysum umbraculigerum; assembly: GCA_949592205.1. Taxonomy (NCBI): domain Eukaryota; kingdom Viridiplantae; phylum Streptophyta; class Magnoliopsida; order Asterales; family Asteraceae; genus Helichrysum; species Helichrysum umbraculigerum. The sequence continues at coordinate 65,223,180 of CATIUR010000006.1, forward strand.
CTCTAACGCTTTGTCTCAGAAATGGCAAACATCCCACCCAATTCATCGCGCTCTCAATCCGGGTCGCAGAACCCAAGGGTAGTTAGGAGGAACGCCAGGTTGCCTCGAGCTGGCCCGTACCCCACTCACATCACCTTACCAACCTTAGCCGCTAGGGTGAACCTACACGAGCAGCAACTTCGCACCATGGACGTCGTGTTGCAGGAAACGAACGAAAACTGGAGACTTACATCTCTCGAACGCATCGAACAAGTCTCCGAGGATCACGAAACAACCGTTAACAATGTGGAAGTTCTTTTCAACAAAGTGGTGAAGATAAGCGTAGAAACCGCCCTTTTGAAACACAGACTAGAAGAATGTGAACAACGCTCACGGGAAACGGAAGAATATGCCCGTGGATTGGTACAGCGACTAGCATTGGCTGAAGACAATGCCCGACAGGCCAGCAGACTTGCAAATATTGTGGACCACCTCATTGAAATGATGGAACAGATTAATCTACGTTGAGACTAGTGTAGTCGTTGTCTTGTAATCTATCTTGTAATCTAGTAACTACTTAAGCGCTACCTTATGATTCGGTCGGATGTAACAATTCCCGACACCTTTTGTAATACATCCATGAGATGTAACCTTTGAACTCATATTATCTATCAAATATTCATTGCTGTTTCAACTCATATTAATTGCCATTTTTCATATTGATGTTATGTATTACCGCTTTTATACACGAGCATCTGTGATAACTACAAATTTCCTACAAAATCTCATTTATCTTCACTTCTTTTATTGAAGAATCATGCCGCCAAAGACAAGACCATACACCGATGCTCAGCTTGCATCCCTCATAACCCAGGCTGTGACTGAAGCCCTGGCTCGGAATACTCCACAGAATTCCGGGAGAAACAGCGATGCCGCTGAAACCACCACTGCTAAACCTTGTTCTTACAAGGACTTCCAGAGCTACAAACCCTCAAGCTTCAAGGGTACTGAGGGAGCCATCGGACTAATCAGATGGTTCGAGAAGATGGAAACTGTTTTCCGCGTCAGCAAATGCGTGGAAAACGACAATGTTAATTTCGCCACCTGCTCCCTCGAAGATGATGCCCACTCTTGGTGGAACTCATATTCTCAATCAGTGGGTGCTGACACTGCTTACCAACTCTCTTGGGAGGACTTGAAAACCAAGCTCACCGCCAAGTACTGTTCGATAGACAAACTCCAAAAGCTGGACGAAGAGTTCTGGAACCTAAAGGTTCAGAATGGTGATATCGATGGTTATACCACCAGGTTCCAGCAGCTCGCTGCCCTCCGCCCAGTTATGGTGAGCACGGAACCCGATAAAATCAGAAAGTACATCCTTGGCCTTCCGGAACCTGTCCGGGGGAACGTCGCCTCCTCAAACCAAACCACTATTGACGGTGCCATTCGATTAGCCCATGACCTCATGGCTATGAGCGAGGGCTCAGAACCACCCACTTCGTCCTCCCACAACAACAAAAGAAAGTGGTCTGATCACCACAACAACTACCAGAACAAGAAACCTGACACCATCAAAGCCTACAACTCAACCACCGAACCCAAACGAGGTTACACCGGGAACAAACCCTACTGTTCCAAGTGCAACCGTCATCACGAGGGTCCCTGCGAAACTCCCTGCAATAACTGTAAGAGGTACGGACACCTCACCAAAGACTGCAGGTCCCCCAACAACTCCAACCGCAATGCCAGGCCGACCAAAACCTGCTACGAATGCGGAAACCCGGGGCACTACAGGAACGAGTGCCCAAAACTGAAGAACAAGGGCAACAACAACAACAACGCTAAAGGTAGAGCCTTTGTACTCAACTCTGGGGACACCCGTCAAGACCCGAATGTGGTCACGGGTATGTTCCTCCTCAACAACTTAACTGCATCTATTCTGTTTGATACTGGTGCCGATAGGAGCTTTATATCCGATGAGTTTTGCCCACTACTTGACATCACCCCCGTGGCCTTAGATGTTAAGTACACCGTAGAACTAGCAGACGGTAAACTCGTAGAAACCGATAGTGTGATACCTAATTGCACTCTAAACCTAGCGGACGAAATTTTCTCAATTGACCTCATGCCTGTTAGAATCGGAAGTTTTGACGTCATCGTGGGTATGGACTGGTTGTCCAAGCATCGGGCCGAAATTGTTTGTCATGATAAGGTTGTTCGCATTCCTCTCGCCGTCGGTAGAACCTTGATCATACAGGGGGAGACCGGTGGGTCGAGGCTGAATATCATCTCTTGCTTGAAAACCCGAAAATTTCTGAGAAAGGGTTATCCAGCCATCCTCGCACACATCATGGAGAAAAAGTCGGAGGAGAAGCCACTTGAGGATGTGCCAATCGTACGAGACTTTCCAGAAGTCTTTCCCGGAGAACTACCTGGCCTACCGCCGCCTAGACAGGTTGAGCTCTCGATCGATCTCTTGCCAGGTGCTGCACCGATAGCCCGAGCTCCATACCGCTTAGCCCCATCCGAACTTCAGGAGTTGTCCACCCAATTACAGGAACTCCTGGATAGAGGATTCATCAGACCGAGTTCTTCGCCTTGGGGAGCTCCGGTCCTGTTTGTGAAAAAGAAGGACGGTTCGTTCAGGATGTGTATCGACTACCGAGAGTTGAACAAATTGACCGTCAAGAACCGTTATCCACTTCCTCGAATAGATGACCTGTTCGACCAACTTCAAGGGTCGAGTTTTTACTCAAAGATCGATCTTCGGTCAGGTTATCATCAGTTACGTGTTCGCGACACCGACATTCCGAAAACTGCTTTCAGAACCCGTTATGGGCATTATGAATTCCAAGTGATGCCCTTTGGATTAACCAATGCACCGGCTGTATTCATGGACCTTATGAATCGGGTGTGCAAACCCTACCTCGATAAGTTTGTCATTGTCTTCATCGATGACATACTCATATACTCACGCAACGAACAAGAACATGCGCAACATCTCAAAACCATTTTAGAACTACTTAGACACGAGGAGCTTTACGCCAAATTCTCCAAGTGTGAGTTCTGGATACAAACCGTTCAATTCCTTGGACACGTGATTGACAGTCAAGGAATTCATGTAGATCCTTCAAAAATCGAAGCTATCAAGTGCTGGCAAGCACCTACCACACCGACCGAAGTACGGCAGTTTCTAGGACTTGCCGGGTACTATCGGCAATTCATCTAAAACTTCTCAAAAATAGCTCAACCACTCACGACACTGACTCAGAAAGACAAAAAGTTCGATTGGACTGATAAACAAGAGTCAGCCTTCCAACTCCTGAAACAAAAGCTTTGTAGTGCTCCAATTCTATCACTACCCGAAGGCACCGATGACTTCATGGTATACTGCGATGCTTCCCATCAAGGTCTCGGTTGTGTGTTGATGCAACGAGACAAGGTCATTGCTTACGCCTCACGACAACTCAAAATCCACGAAAAGAACTACACTACGCATGACCTCGAACTTGGAGCTGTCGTATTTGGTCTCAAAATCTTGAGACATTACCTCTACGGCACTAGGTGCACAATTTTTACCGATCATAAAAGTCTCCAGCACATATTCGATCAGAAGGATCTCAACATGAGGCAACGTCGATGGGTCGAGTTGCTTACCGATTACGACTGCGAAATCAAATATCATCCGGGCAAAGCAAATGTTGTTGCCGATGCCCTCAGTCGAAAAGAACGAACGAAACCACTTCGAGTCCGAGCCCTCAGTATGACCATTCACAACGATCTAAACATTCAGATCCTCACTGCTCAACTCGAAGCCCTGAAAATCGAAAACATCAAGAACGAAGCCTTGCGGGGCATGGATAAACAATTCGAAATCAAACCTAATGGCGTTAGGTATTTCTCTAGTCGAATCTGGTTGCCTATTTTTGGGAACCTACGAGACTTGGTGATTGGGGGATCCGACAAAATGTATCACGGCATCAAGGAATTTTATTGGTGGCCGAACATGAAAGCCGAAATCGCCACCTACGTTAGCAAGTGCCTTACTTGCTCAAAAGTCAAAGCTGAATATCAAAAGCCTTCTGGCTTACTTCAACAACCCGACATTCCCGAATGGAAATGGGAACAAATCGCCATGGATTTCATAACCAAACTACCAAAGTCATCGAGCGGTTGCGATACCATTTGGGTGATCGTCGATCGTCTCACGAAATCTGCTCACTTCCTGGCAATCAAAGAAACCGACAAAATGGAACGCCTTACCCGAATTTATCTGAAAGAAATCGTAACCCGACACGGTGTTCCAATCTCAATTATCTCCGATAGAGATAGTCGTTTCACATCTCGCTTTTGGCAATCACTTCAGAAATCGTTGGGTACTCGCCTCGACATGAGCACCGCATACCACCCTCAAACCGACGGCCAAAGCGAACGAACAATTCAAACACTTGAGGATATGCTACGAGCCTGCGTAGTTGACTTGGGTGTAAACTGGGAACAACACCTACCATTGTGCGAGTTTTCGTACAACAACAGCTATCACTCCAGCATTAAAGCTGCACCATTCGAGGCACTGTACGGTCGTAAGTGCCGCTCACCTATCTGTTGGACCGAAGTTGGGGACAGCCAACTCACGGGTCCAGAAATCATTCACGAAACAACCGAGAAAATCTTCGAGATTCAAAACAAACTCAAAGCCGCACGTGATCGTCAGAAAAGTTATGCTGACGTGAGACGCAAACCACACGAGTTCCAGATTGGGGATCGAGTACTCCTAAAAGTATCGCCTTGGAAGGGCGTAATCCGATTCGGCAAACGCGGGAAGTTAAATCCCAGGTACATTGGACCATTCGAGATCCTCGAGAGGATTGGTCTAGTGGCATATCGATTGCAGTTGCCATCCGAGCTCAGCAGCGTGCACCCCACTTTTCACATTTCTAACTTGAAGAAATGTCTATCTGATGAGTCACTTATTATCCCATTCGATGAAATTCGTGTTGACAACAAACTTCACTTCGTTGAGGAACCCACTGAAATTATGGACCGGGAGGTCAAACAACTCAAACAAAGTCGTATTCCCATCGTTAAAGTCAGGTGGAATTCGCGGCGTGGTCCGGAATTAAGTTGGGAACGGGAAGACCAAATGCGACTCAAGTATCCTCAACTCTTCGCTGACCCTGCATCAAATCCGACATCGAACTAAATTTCTGGATGAAATTCTTCTAACGGGGGGAGAATGTGACACCCGTCAAATTAGGATTATTAATTAGGGCCTAATCCTTTGTAAATACATGTAATTAGTTCTGTGTTAGGCTAATTAATGTATCGAAATATATATTGATGAATATATACGATTATGCGATTTGATTAAATCGTACGCTTTTCAATTCGAATGTAATTCGAATCAATAAATACGGACGTTGGTGAACGATTTTAATAAATAATATAATATTATTTAATAACGCTATTATATTCCAAAAATATTATTGTTATAATATTTCAATTCAACTCGTATCGTACAAATAAAATTTACGCGATTAAAAGGTAAACGCACAAACGAAACAAAAATAAGTTAAAGTTATGATTTATAACTAAAGCATTAAGTATTTTGATAAAATACTTCAATAAATTTTATCAAGAGATTAATTACAGTTTCAAAAGTATATTTTAACGTTTTAAAATAATTAATTAACGTTTAATTAATCGGGAAAACGAACACCACACGAAACGAAATCACAGGAAACGAGAAATGGGTGAAGCCCACACCCGTGGACCCCACCCGATCGGCCCACAAAAAGGGGGAAAACCCCCTCCATCCCTCATTCATCATCATCTCCACCTCTCTTTCTCTCCTTTTTCTTACAAAATAAACACCAAACCACCATCACCTAAACTCAACAAATAACACCCGTAAACGCACTCGGATCATATCACTAGTTTGGAATAAAAGATTCACGGAGTCACGATTTACATTCCTATCTTTCCGGATTTTCATTTCGGCATTTCGTAAGTTTCCGACAAAACCCGAAACTCTCCGTTTTTACTCATTTTTACGTTTTTATGGTTTATATAGGCTTGAAATGTCCAAAAATGGGTTGGGTAAAAGTATTAGATCGAACGGTAGCCGGAAAACTCGTTTTCGGTCCAAAATCCGACGATCAGTGGGAAGTGTCGCTAGTGTGCCAAAAACAGTACTAGGGACACTAGCCAAGTGTCGCTAGGCCTAAGTGTCGCCCCTATAGCGACACTACTTAAGTGTCGCTGAATTACTTAACCAGATTTAACTTAACGACACTCCCCTAGTGTCGCCAAAAATACATAAGTGTCGCTATGCCTAAGTGTCGCCTAAACCCGTAGCGACACTACCCAAGTGTCGCCAAAAACAGAGAAGTTAGAATATTTTCCCAAGTCTTGAAACATTTTATACCAACCAAATCGGATACGATACAAATTATACACGAGACATATATACTTTGTTAAGTATACAATCACACTAATATCATAATAAAAGTCGAGATTATTATTTTAAACAATCACCAACGGGCCGTACACGTTTTCAAAACACAAGTTGATCAAACAACCAAATCGTAGTAATTTGGACATTTTAGTTGAACGAGCAACTACAAGGGTAGTCTTTGTAACTACCTACCCATATTAATAACCATCGGGTGTCGTGGACACCCTCAGGTTATCTGTCTGCGGACATCTCACTGCTTGATTAAGCACCGTACGTTTATTGACCGAACGCTCAAGACTCAGGTGAGTCTCATAGCCCATCTTTTTATCGCTTTTCACTCAGGGGTGTGATTCAATGCTTATTTTAACATATGAACGCAAGTACAAACTTTACAATATACTACATGAGTTGTTTTCCACTAATCATTTCAAAGTCCTCCGTCAGCATAGTTTGGTAATACATTGTAGCGTGATTATTAGTATATGGTACCATATAGGATTGACCCTCCTCGCCCGGTTAGCATGCACTAACTGGGTAAACGGATGTACTAATAATTGTTCAGACGAGTGTGGATTAGGCACTCGTGGAGGCACCTCGCTCGGAATTCTCTATATGGGACCCGACCCTCGAGTTAAGCTCAGACTATGTGCTCATGGCTGCATACACTATTATTATTTATTTGCTGATTGCAAATCACTGCTTAAATCTTGCGGTTCATACGATATTACCTGATTTCAAACCTGTGAGCTCACCAGCTTTAGCTGACCCATTTTAGCATGTTTCACAGGTACCCAGCAGTAGGTTGGACTGCCATCAGGGATACTATAGCTCGAGTCAGCATGCAGATCTTAGAGATTTTCTTGCATTAGTATATTTTGTACAAGTACTTATGTACTGAAATCTCTCATTTTATCGAACACGAGCTATGTATAGCTTTAAATGTTGTAAACATTTCTTATATTAAATGTATTTTGTTCAAACGAATCATATAGAGTCGTTTGCTATATATCTATGTGCTTTGATTTTTGATTCGTAACACCCAAAGTATGCTTCCGCCAAACAGTAAATTTGGGGGTGTTATAGATTGGTATCAGAGCCTAAGGTTATAGTGAACTAGGTTGCATTTAGTGGGCCTAGACTATGACTGTTAGGCAGTATTTCCTTACTAGGCATGATTGGTTCAGGAATTACAGCATACGACTTTAATTTAACATAGCCTGATCAACTATGTACAATTAAGGAAAGATGATGTAAGGTCTGAAATGGTTATGTTGAACGGGAATACACTAGTTGACTCTGATCTCGAGAGAACCAAGACTCAAACATGTCTGTGTTAGACCCCCTAGGCTATGATATTATATTATTATTTATATACATAGATAGGCCTCATTTTCTCTAACGCTTTGTCTCAGAAATGGCAAACATCCCACCCAATTTATCGCGCTCTCAATCCGGGTCGCTGACACTGCTTACCAACTCTCTTGGGAGGACTTGAAAACCAAGCTCACCGCCAAGTACTGTTCGATAGACAAACTCCAAAAGCTGGACGAAGAGTTCTGGAACCTAAAGGTCCAGAATGGTGATATCGATGGTTATACCACCAGGTTCCAGCAGCTCGCTGCCCTCCGCCCAGCTATGGTGAGCACGGAACCAGATAAAATCAGAAAGTACATCCTTGGCCTTCCGGAACCTGTCCGGGGGAACGTCACCTCCTCAAACCAAACCACTATTGACGGTGCCATTCGATTAGCCCATGACCTCATGGCTAAGAGCGAGGGCTCAGAACCACCCACTTCGTCCTCCCACAACAACAAAAGAAAGTGGTCTGACCACCACAACAACTACCAGAACAAGAAACCTGACACCATCAAAGCCTACAACTCAACCACCGAACCCAAACGAGGTTACACCGGGAACAAACCCTACTGTTCCAAGTGCAACCGTCATCACGAGGGTCCCTGCGAAACTCCCTGCAATAACTGTAAGAGGTACGGACACCTCACCAAAGACTGCAGGTCCCCCAACAACTCCAACCGCAATGCCAGGCCGACCAAAACCTGCTACTAATGCGGAAACCCGGGGCACTACAGGAACGAGTGCCCAAAACTGAAGAACAAGGGCAACAACAACAACAACGCTAAAGGTAGAGCCTTTGTACTCAACTCTGGGGACACCCGTCAAGACCCGAATGTGGTCACGGGTATGTTCCTCCTCAACAACTTAACTGCATCTATTCTGTTTGATACTGGTGCCGATAGGAGCTTTATATCCGATGAGTTTTGCCCACTACTTGACATCACCCCCGTGGCCTTAGATGTTAAGTACACCGTAGAACTAGCAGACGGTAAACTCGTAGAAACCGATAGTGTGATACCTAATTGCACTCTAAACCTAGTGGACGAAATTTTCTCAATTGACCTCATGCCTGTTAGAATCGGAAGTTTTGACGTCATCGTGGGTATGGACTGGTTGTCCAAGCATCGGGCCGAAATTGTTTGTCATGATAAGGTTGTTCGCATTCCTCTCGCCGTCGGTAGAACCTTGATCATACAGGGGGAGACCGGTGGGTCGAGGCTGAATATCATCTCTTGCTTGAAAACCCGAAAATTTCTGAGAAAGGGTTATCCAGCCATCCTCGCACACATCATGGAGAAAAAGTCGGAGGAGAAGCTACTTGAGGATGTGCCAATCGTACGAGACTTTCCAGAAGTCTTTCCCGGAGAACTACCTGGCCTACCGCCGCCTAGACAGGTTGAGCTCTCGATTGATCTCTTGCCAGGTGCTGCACCAGTAGCCCGAGCTCCATACCGCTTAGCCCCATCCGAACTTCAGGAGTTGTCCACCCAATTACAGGAACTCCTGGATAGAGGATTCATCAGACCGAGTTCTTCGCCTTGGGGAGCTCCGGTCCTGTTTGTGAAAAAGAAGGACGGTTCGTTCAGGATGTGTATCGACTACCGAGAGTTGAACAAAATGACCGTCAAGAACCGTTATCCACTTCCTCGAATAGATGACCTGTTCGACCAACTTCAAGCGTCGAGTTTTTACTCAAAGATCGATCTTCGGTCAGGTTATCATCAGCTACGTGTTCGCGACACCGACATTCCGAAAACTGCTTTCAGAACTCGTCATGGGCATTATGAATTCCAAGTGATGCCCTTTGGATTAACCAATGCACCGGCTGTATTCATGGACCTTATGAATCGGGTGTGCAAACCCTACCTCGAAAAGTTTGTCATTGTCTTCATCGATGACATACTCATATACTCGCGCAACGAACAAGAACATGCGCAACATCTCAAAACCATTTTAGAACTACTTAGACACGAGGAGCTTTACGCCAAATTCTCCAAGTGTGAGTTCTGGATACAAACCGTTCAATTCCTTGGACACGTGATTGACAGTCAAGGAATTCATGTAGATCCTTCAAAAATCGAAGCTATCAAGTGCTGGCAAGCACCTACCACACCGACCGAAGTACGACAGTTTCTAGGACTTGCCGGGTACTATCGGCGATTCATCGAAAACTTCTCAAAAATAGCTCAACCACTCAAGACACTGACTCAGAATGACAAAAAGTTCGATTGGACTGATGTGACACCCCCAAATTTAATGTTTTGCGGAAGCGAGTTTTGGGTGCCACTAATCAAATATCAAAACACCAAAGTATAAGCAAACGACTCTAAATGAGACGTTTTAGAAAGTACATTACATTACAATACGTTACCAACAGTAGTACAAGGTTTTAAGTTATAAGTAATACATCATTAGCGAGTTCGCAAAGTTATTCAAAAGATTTTAAACACATAATCAAGGTACAAAAGATTATGCCAATAAAATCTTCAAGTGTTTATGCATGCGACTCGTACTAGCCTAGCATACCCTGCGGGCCATCCTACTGTTGCTGTGTACCTGAGAATACATCACTTAAAAAGGTCAACCAAAAGGTTGGTGAATCTCACAGGTTTGTATGTACAGTAGTAAACAGTTTGCGTAAATCAGTAAGTAAATCATTCACAATAGTAAAACAGTAAAGTATAATTGTACAATAGTAGTAAGTCATTAATCAAGTATTTCACCAAGTATTTCATAAATACAGTAAGGTCAGTATAGTTGGTCATATCATGCCATGAGCCATCATAGTCGAAGCTTAACACGTCTGTAATTTGCCCCCGTGAGTACTAATCCAAAAATACTCATATGAAACGAATAAGAAATGCCTGTTTAGACACTTGCGGTTCGTGGTGGCGCTACCACCCCAGGCGGGAATTGTCAGTCCCATATGGATCCATATACTAAAATTCGCGCTTATCGTATAACTGACGACTATGATTCAGAGGACTTCATTGGATTAACAGTAAACTCATGCTATTCAGTAAGGTAATACGTCGGTAAGTAAGTAATTCAGTAAGACAATACATTTGTAAATGTATTCAAGTCAGTAGTAAATAAGTCGGTATAACAATACATATTGTATATGTATTACAGTCAGTAAGTAAATAAGTTTGTAAAACAATATATTTGTAAATGTATTAAAGTCTGTAAAATAATACATTTTGTACTTGTATTAAAGTCTGTAAAATGATACATTTTGTACTTGTATTAAAGTCAGTAAATCAATACAGTTTGTACTTGTATTCAAATCGGTAAAACAATACATTTTGTACTTGTATTCAAATCGGTAAAACAATACATTTGTAAATGTATTTAGTAATTCAAGTAATCTTAGTAAACAATCACTTTCAGTAAACAAGTATATACAGTAAACAAGTATATTCAGTAACAATACATTTAGTAAACAAGTGATGCATCTCCCCCAAAGTAAAACAGTAAAAAGGGGCAGTGAGACTCACCTGTTGAGCAAGCAATCCTAAAGTGCGCGTGTGTAGCAACGTAATCTCCTAATGTCCTATACACGCGATATTATATAATTGTAAGTGTACGTTTAATAAATCATTCGTTGCACGTAAGTATATATATCGATATACTTATTAGTTGAATATATATATTTTTATATATATTACTTGTCGTCCTTGAATATATGTATATATATACATATAATTGTAGTTGTCTTTTCAAAAACATAATTTGTTTGTTACGAATGTTGATTTCGTATATATATATATATATATATATATATATATATATATATATATATATATATATATATACGTATATACATACCAAAACATAGTTTGTATAAAAGTATTCTTATCCGTTCTAAATATTTTCCATATCATTTAATGACTCTCTATATAGTTACTACGCGTTATGCACCTAGTTCAAACCATTATGCACCTAGTTTTCCATTATGCACCTAGTTCAAACCATTATGCACCTAGTTCAAACCATTATGCACCTAGTTTTTCCATTATGCACCTAGTTTTTTCATTATGCACCTAGTTTTTCCATTATGCACCTAGTTTTCCATTATGCACCTAGTTTTTCCATTATGCACCTAGTTTTCCATTATGCACCTAGTTTTCCATTATGCACCTATTGTAAATTTGGGTCATGGAGATCCGCCGGATCATGGCTGGATCAAGTAAAAAGGCAGGTTTTGGAATGATCCGCCATTTCACAGTATGATCCGCCGGATCAACTATCTGATCCATCAGGGCCTGGTTCCAGGGTCTGTTGGTGCAGGAAGTTTACAAAACCAGTTTTAAATCCAATTTCCGCAACCAATAACTTAATATTAAGCTAGTACATGTTATACTACGTAATTTAAACATGAAATAAAAAGGAAAACAAAATTGTTTCTTACATTTTTTGAAAACGAAACGGGTGGTGATGATGAGGATGATCCGATGATGAAGATGATGATTTTTGAAGCTAGATGATGATGATGATGTTACTGATCTTTGTTGTTGTTGTTGTTTGAATTGGAACGAGAGAGAGAGCAGAGAAGAGAAATATAGATTGAATGTGTGCATGTGTGTGTTTGCATTATTGAGGTCGGGTGTATATACCGGCCTCAATAATTGAAGTTAGGTAGTATTTTTCGACCTGAGTTTGCGTACCCGATCGTAATGTAGTATAATATTTAAAAATGAAAATTTTCTAAATATTATTTCTTATACATTTTTAAATTGAAATATTCTATAAAATTACTTTCAATGAGATATAAAAATATATCTTAGTTTAACTCAAAATACACGGATAGTTTTCTGTATCTGAAATGTATATTTAAATTTCAAACGGAGTACGTAATTATTATCCTCAATAATAATACTTGATTTAAAAATGTTTTTCGCTTGCTTTCATTTTGAGTTTCTACGTTTTGTTAAATTCGTGTATTTGTGATTATTAATTAATCGTTTCGGTTTATATATATACATATATATATATATATATATATATATATATATATATATATATATATATAATACTTGTGTACTTGAGTATTGACACGTATGTAATTACGTGTTTTAAAAGTTTAAATTAGGAGCTAATTTTGGGTTATTTTGACCGGGTGTCACAACTGATAAACAGTCTTCAACCACCGACATTTCCTTAGCTCCTACGTATTTGTACTACACTAAATGTGTTTCCAACGTTACACGAAGTACAGTGCCGTTTACCGTGGTCTTTCCGGGGTCACATACTTTATGGTCACTCTAGACTAGTTTAAACTAAGTTTGTATTAAAGCCCAACCATCTATGTTATAAACCAGCCCTCACTATTTCCCAATAAATCCCTGATTGATTCACGGTGTACTATATGAAAGGTTTTAAACAGTATTTCCACATCTACGCAATTCAGACCATGTTTACAGTTTCAGAAAACATAGATAGGTAGTGACCGTTTGATCAAGGTTCGCGACTCCTTGTCATAAAGGTTCTAACCACGTTTAATTGGAGGAAAGGCGATTTGGTTTAGAAATTCATAAATACAAGATTAATAGATCACCGGTTTTCATTTATATAATATAACTGGAAACATTATTTCCACAACGGATTGTGCCCACGACTTTCATAGTTTCCACGTTCCGTACTACACACATAAGTGATGATTCCGGCGCTATACAAATGAAAGCTGTATAACGTTACCTCCGTTATTTCATAATGTTATCCAATTATATGTTTAAAGCAGCATCACCCCACACATATATAAACTAACTACATCATAACAAACACACAAGGAAACTACTCACTACGCATAATAACATATCCTAAATCTAGCATAATAACAATAGCAATCTCTCTATTATATTATTTGAGAGATTGATTAGGAAATCATTATTGCTTAAGCTTGACCAATTACTAACTAAGTAAAATGGTGATTAGCCAATTAATCCCGGCCTTTATTATGTAATTACTATATTACCCCCAAATTAATCTCTCAAATAATATAATAATAGAGAGATACGTTGGAGCCTTTTAAATTATCTTCATTTTTTTATTTGAAATTTGAAACAAGAAAATTGTGCAATACGAATCAGGGAAGGTTTCTTGCACACGAGATCAAGGTAACAATAATCGATCTTTAGAAATCATCTAACTTTCTTATTTGAAATCTGAGCGATTCTGATTTTGATTGCTTGCGAGAAACATTTATGAAAACTGCTTTGATACTTTGATATAAGGGTTTTCGACAAATGACTTCGATGATTCGAATATATAAAGCACAAAATCATTTCAAACACTAAGCTAAACTTGAGGATTCAAGGTTTATTTTCATCTCAAGGTTTATTTAATTTTTGCAGGTATTTGTACTTTTCACTATGTATACATTTAATCAACTTCATCCTCTGGTTTGGTGAGTTTTTTTAGCTTTGATTTTTCTTATTGTTTCTCATCTCAACATTTAATGGCAAGTTCAATTTTTTGAAAACGTATCTTCTGGTTTTAGCATCAAAGGGGTAATACTTGTGTAGCACATTCCTTGGTTTTAGCATCAAAGGGGTAATACTTGTGTAGCAGTTTTCTTATGTTATTTTCAATGAGAGTATAGTTTATGCACACCAAATGTTTGATAATATGTTTCAATGAACAAAAAGACATTTAATTCATATTCATTTTATTGAAATTTCGATTATTTTATATTTCCTCTATTTTATAAGTTTGGTTATATGATGTAAAATGTTCTTGTAGGCATGAAAGGGAATCTGACCGAAGGTATAAACTTCTATTACATTTATAAAATAAAATTGATTGTTTGGCTCCAAAATTGCATGCTTTGTAGTGAAGTATTCACAGCTAATGTACTTCATTAACAGGAAGGAAGTGATAATGATCAAGAGATTAATGATTTTCAAATAGTTCGCAATCCTAAAAAACATAGCAATGCATTGGTCCAAAAAAATGGTGAGAAAGAAGATAAATTTCAATCCAGACAAGTTGGTTCTAGTTGTCACAACTGAAGATAAGAGAATCTGATGATAAACTTCAGCAATCTTCTTGCTATGATTAGTTAGTTAGTATAATACTGAGTTGGGCAGTAGTATCTATTTTCTTGCTCCCCTTTAAATTTTATTATACGAAATACATTGCTATACTTGGTTTTGGGGTTCAACTTGTTTGAAGTATAATTCTGCTATGTTTGTTTGCCTATATTGACTTGTCTCATGGCAGAACCCTGTTTCCGTGTAACACAAAGAAATTAGAATGTTGGCATATATATATATATATATATATATATATATATATATATATATATATATATATATATATATATATGTTGTGCATTTACACCGCACTGAGGTAGTATATGGTAGTTAAAGCACCAATCTTTATCTATCTAGCAACATTACTTTTTTGCATAGTTGTCTGAGATAAAGTTATCATTTACTGTTTTAAAGATGCTTATCATAGATAGATTAGGCTTTTAGCATTTACAAATTTGTAAATGTTACGCTTTTAGGCACTATGAAATTTGATACATGTGTGATTAAAGACTTTTTATTGTAGGTTATGGCGAGCAAGACAAAAACATACACTGTGTTGGAATTTGTGATTTGGGGGGGGGGGGGGGGGGGTGAACTATTAGACAAAATTGTAAGTTGATGGTAGCTTGAAACTTTTCACGGCCTTCACAATTGACGTCAGCCATATTGGATTTGTATGAATGTATATTTGCAGCTGAATGAAAGCAAATCAGCACAAGCCATCTGTCAAGTTTATGCAACTTTGTCTTACATATGCAATTATGCATTGATGATCCAGATTCCAATGCAAAGGTAATACTTGGTGTTCTCTCATTGTCGAGTTTTTTCTTCATCCCTCGTGATTAAAAACTTCTTGTAAATGCAAGCTTTAGAGTTGGCTTGACCAATCTATAAAATAATTGATTTGTTTGGAGTACTAAATAAAACTACTACTCCTTTTGCATATGGATATTCTCCAAGTTAGGCAGGAGAATGTACAAGAAGCACGGTAATATCTTCATTCTAAAAAGTTAGCTCTACTAAACATATGTTGAAGTGCGGGTAGGCTGATTAACAGGTCAAAACGGTTTTGGGTCGAAATGGTCCGGGTTGACCCAAAACTTCTTTTGACCAAATTCAAATATTGATTTTCGTTTAGATATTCCATGTGTCAAATGTGACTAGAGACTATAGTATCAACAAATAATCCGAATCATTTAATAAATATGATTTAGACACTTTTATGCATTGAAATTGCACTTTCGACAAGCTTTCGACCCTTGTAATACCATTCCTTTATGTGAGTCGGTATTTCACCATAAGTAGCTTTTAGTGCATGCTTCGATTAGACATTGACAACGAGATTTATAATATATCAACTCAAATATCTGTCCTATCAACTCTGAAAAGTATGTTCAATGTTTTAGTCCATCAATCGGTTAATTGCTATGTATTGCGTGAGCTAAATCGGATTACATTTCTTATGCAGCATTCTACGAGCAAGATGGTGAAAAGGGGAATGAAATGGAGAATCAAGAATTTTTGAAGAAAAAGTTGGATGAACTGCAAAAAAGCAATTCTAATGCGCATGCTTCTACCGATCATCTTGTAAGTCTATATGTTCATCAATTTTTTATTCAGCACTTTTTACTCCGTGCATCCAGTAGAAGTTATAGTGTTTGAATGTGCATTTGAATTAGAGGTGATTAAATGAGTTGATCGAAAAATAACAATGATTATAGGTAAAGCGGGTTGGTGGAACACAATCAGATATCCGTTAAACGTTTAGAAAAATATAAATCTATAAAATATGAGTAATAGATTTATACTCTGATGGTTCTTGGCAATCTAGCACCATCTCTTCTTGATATGAGTCACGACCAAGAGATCTTGAGGTCCAAACAGACATTGGCAACGACCTCTATGATATTTCAACTCAAATATGGGTACTATCAACTCTGACAAGTATGTTCTACGTTTCAGTCCGTCAATTGCTTTATTGCTATGTATTGCGTGAGGAAAATCGGATCACATTTTCTACGCAGCATTGTATGAGCAAGTTGGTGAAAAGGGGAATGAAATGGAGAATCGAGAATTTTAGAAGAAAATTTGGATGAGCTGCAAAAAGCGATTCTAATGCGCATGCATCTGCTCATCATCTTATAAGTCTATATGTTTCATCAATTTTTATTCGGCACTTTTTACTCTTTGCATCCGGTAGAAGTTATAGTGTCTGAATGTGCATTTGAATTAGAGGTGATTAAATGAGTTGGTCAAAAATTAAAAATGATTCTAGGTAAAGCGGGTTGGGGACCGCATTCAGATATCTGTTAAAGGCTCAAAAAATGTAAATCTATAAAATATGAGTAATACATTTGTACTGTTTATAATATATATCGTATTTCTTTAAATATATCTGACCACTAGATATAAGTAAATTAAATTAACCCATTCTTAAGTCAATGGGTTAATCTTGATATGTCTGATATGAATCCGTTAGCTAATCATTGGTTAAAATTATTAGTGAAGAAAGCTATTAGTTTGTAGTATTTTGTTTAGAAATTATATATTTTTTAATTCGTTACATTTTATAACCCTTGTAACCCGCCAAAACATGAGACAGAACTGGTCAAGAGTAAATAATTTCACACTAAAAAATATCATTTATATTAGAGGTGGCAAAATGAATGGGTCGGGTCGGGTCAGGTCACGGGTCTAGATGGGTTTGGGTCTAAATGGGTCCGGGTCTAGATGGGTCATTTAGAAGGATGGGTCTAAACGGGTCCGGGTCAAATGGGTCTCGGGTCGGGTCGGGTCATCGGGTTCACCAATTTATTTATTTTTTATTTGAGTGAAAAATGAAAAAAATGAAATGAGGTGAAAAAAAAAATTTACCCGCTAGACCCGTCTAAACCCGTTGGTTAATTGTTACATAATTAGAGGTTATATTGAAAAACCCATTTAGACCCATCCAAAAAATGGGGAGGAGACCCAACAAACCCACCTCCTCCTAAAAATTAACCAAATTAACCCAAAATTAACCAATGGGTCTAAAATTGCCACCTCTAATTTATATATTCGTTAGATCAATCATACTAGGATCAACACTTTAAAGGAAAGTTCCACTAATACACGAGGGTCATATACTACAATGATAAACGTTTTGAAAGAATAAAACAATAATAAAAAACCATGCAATTAGTACAAATACACAACTACCTATGACGTTCATTAAACACATTACCATGTCTCAGTCAACAAGCACAAAAACAATTATTATTATATCCTTGAAAGAGAAATCAATTTGGTATCCTGCAAATTTTGCGGGTCTTAAACTAGTTATCATTATAACAGATAAGGAAAGAAGTAACCGTTAATAAAGCGTAGATTGAATAAGCGCTTAGAGAGAGAGTACAAGCAGAACTTCCGCAATATCCTTGACAATATTACAATAAAAGCCCCTGAACTATTCCCTATGCTATTACAAAAGTAGTCCCTCCGTTAGTTTCAGTTAAATATTAACTGAGAACTAACTGGATCAAACCCTAATTTCTAGAGAGAGAAAGAAAGAAAGATAGTTTAGAGAGAGAGAGTGTGTGTGAGAGAGAAAGTGGAAATGGAGAAATGAATGGAATGTTGAAGTGTGTGTGTATGATGGAGGGGTGGCCTCCTATTTATAGGCAAAGCTTGAAATCAGCCGTACAACTCGCGAAGCACGCACGTACAAGCAAACGAAGCACAAACGGGCAGCATATGGGGTACCAAGGGCCGTATACGGCCTTCATAGGGCCGTATACGGTGTATAAGGGGCCGTATACGGTCTATGAAGGTCCGTATACGGTGTGCAAGGCCGTATACGGCTTCCGTCTGATTTCGTTCGTTGCTTAAAACGTCCGTATCTCCTTCGTTATGCGTCCGTTTGACCTGATTCTTTCGCCTGTGTCTTTGTAATTCCGTTACGCTTATAATGGTGCCAATATCACTGAAATTGGATGTGTACAACTTTAGCATAGCTGAAATCACTTTATAGGAGTTTGTAATCGTCCAGTCTTTTCCGTCCTTTATCCGATTTGCATGATTCTTGATTTTCTCGTCTCGATTTTACCTATTACATCATATCATAAGGTTAGAATATGTTTATCATAGGATAAATGAGGGTGCGAGAATTGGTTGTTGCGTATTTGCTCCGTTTTGTTCGTTATTCGGATGTTTTTACTGATTTTTGTAGCAACGCCTATATTTTGAGCACTTTAGTGAATTTTAATAAATAATGATTGTTTTGGAATGTTTTCACTAAAGATGTGCCCAAAAGGTGTGGAATAATGGTCTACAAAACATGACTTTTTGCGTCACATCAACCCTCCTCGTCCGGGTTAGCATGCACTAACTGGGTAAACGGATGTACTAATAATTGTTCAGACGAGTGTGGATTATGTAACACCCCCAAATTTAGCGATTTGTGGAAGTATACATTGGGTGTTACTAATCAATATACAAAGCACAAGATTAATAGTAAACGAACTCTAAATGAGACGTTTGTAAAATAGTTACATTTCATAATTAATAATCGTTTGAAAACCGTAGGTTTTCGTATACAAAATGTAATTCCCTAGAGCCCACGCGTATAGCGGGAGATTCTATTACATCACCATAGTTACAAAAGATAATGCCAAAGAATCTCCGTTAAATGCAGTTTGTAAATCATGCGACTCTAGCTAGTAATCCTGGAGTAATCCTACTCCGTAAGTGTACCTGAGATACAAAGCTAAAAAGTGTCAACCAAAAAGGTTGGTGAATCTCACAGGTTTAGTAATAAGTAGGTGTTATGATCCACAAGTATGTACCCGTATTGCTATCAAGCAAAGTAAGTAAATCAGTAAACCAGTACAGTGCCATGAGCGCATAAGTTGAAGCTTAACCGTGTAGTGTGAATATATCACGTACCCCCGTGAGTGCTATCCGCACACTCATATGTAACAAATACTAATATGTCTGTTTCTACGTGTAAATCAGTACGTGGTGGCGCTACCACCCCAGACAGGGATTGTCAGTCCCAAATGGATCCATCTATTAGTAATCGCGCTTAAGTCCATAACTAACAACTTACGATTAGGAGGCTTTCAGTGGATAAAAGTAACTCATGAGTTTGTTTGTAATCAGTAATGTTTTCAGTTCAGTACATTGTGTTCATACGTAAAACAGTTGCTAAGTATCTCACCCCAAAGTATAAAACAGTAAAAGTGGGGCTGTAAGACTCACCTGAGTCGAGCAGTGGTAACTAGCAAGTAGTAGTAAAGCAAGTAGGTTCTCCGAACCCGTAACCTTCTAGTGCCTAAACACGTAAGGTTAAGTAAGTAGATGTCTCGCAAGACCATCTAGGCTAGTTGTTCATACAACCCGTTGTGTTTAAATGTTGGTTTGTTCGCGTTCGTATCAAAGTATACGGCCCGTTGGTGATTTGTTATATTTAAAGTTTATCATTCAACATGCAAATTAGAGTAATTGTAATAGGAAAGTATGTTTTATTATGATTGTTAGGTCGTATCGTATAAGGATTTGAGGTTGTAAAAGTTCGACACTTAGTGAAAATGTGAGTTTTCAAGGTTCTGGTTTGTGCGTCGTAGCATGCGACGTTGCAAGCAACGTAAGGTGCGACGTAGGCAGGTACGTCGCATGATGCGACCTTCGCAAATCAATGCGACGTAGGGGGCGACGTCGCTAATGCGACGTTGGTTCGGTTTGCGACGTTAAAGTCTACGTCGCTACGTGCGACGTCCGCAAGTTAATGCGACGTAATAGGCTGCGTCGCTAGTGCGACGTTGAGGTTTTTGTGCGACGTAGGTCGCGACGTCGCAGAGGCCCCTGGCCAGGTGCGACGTAGCGGTTTGATGGCTGGAATTTTGGTCGAAAACGAGTTTCCGGGTTTCCGTTGGGTCCAAATCTTTTACCCAACCCTTATATGAACATATTAAGCCTATTTAAACCATAATCTAGTAAAAATGATCAAAAACGAGAGATGTCGGGATTTGTCGGAAACTTACAAAGTGTCGAATTGAAAATCCGAAAAGATAGGAATGTAGATCGTGTAGTCGTGGTCACTTTTCTCCAAACGAGTGGTATGTTTCGGCGAGGTTTGATGGTGTTATTTGGTGATTTAAGTGGGTGGTGGTGGATTGTTAGTTGAAAGAAAAAGATGAAAGGAGAGAGAGAGAAAGGATGAAAATGAGAAGAAAATGGAGGTGGGTGGGGTTTTGGTGAAGCTCCCCCACCTTCAGTCTCCGCTCCGCGTTCCGGGCGGTGTTAGTTTTCTCCGTCGTTTTACATTAAATATGTATTTTACGCGTTTAATTATATTTATGAAATCACAAATCTTGTTAAATAATTAATTAAATTATTTCCCTAAATCTTTAATAGATTAAATTAAATTTAATTACTTTTTGTTTTTAAATCGTGTACGTTTTAATCGAGTAGTATAAGGCAGTTACTAGTTATTATAAAATAGCATTTCAGTCATAATTGCGTTGTTTTAGTTTATAAACATTTGTTCACCAACGTCCGTGTTAATCGAATAGAATTTCATTCTATTTTAGTTGCGTACGATTTAAGCCAAATCGCAAAGTTGTATATATTTACCAACATATAATCTGATACATAAATTAGCCTAACACAGAACTAATTACATGTATTAACAAAGAATTAGGCGCTAATACTAGCCCTAATTTGGCGGTTGTTACATTCTCCCCTTGTTAAAAGAATTTCGTCCCGAAATTAGTTCGATTGCACAGTCGGTGCGTTGTCTGGGAAGAGATGTGGGTATTTCTGTCGCATTTGGTCTTCCCGTTCCCAGGTGAATTCAGGACCACGTCTAGAATTCCACCTGACTTTTACGATGGGAATACGACTCTGTTTTAGTTGTTTGACCTCGCGGTCCATGATTTCCATAGGTTCCTCGACAAAATGAAGTTTGTCATCGATTTGAATTTCGTCGAGTGGTATAATCAGTGTCTCGTCAGACAGACATTTCTTCAGATTAGAAATGTGGAATGTGTTGTGAACGCTGCTAAGCTCAGCAGGAAGTTGCAGGCGGTATGCCACTGGACCAATCTTTTCAAGGATTTCGAAGGGTCCGATGTATCTAGGATTTAGTTTGCCTCGTTTTCCGAATCGAATGACACCTTTCCACGGTGCCACTTTGAGAAGTACCTTGTCCCCTACTTGGAACTCAAGGTGTTTGCGTCTCACGTCAGCATAGCTTTTCTGACGATCACGCGCGGCCTTTAGTCGGTTTTGTATGCCGACGATCTTTTCAGTTGTTTCATGTATGATTTCTGGACCGGTGAGTTGTGTATCCCCCACCTCAGTCCAACAGATAGGTGACCGGCACTTACGACCTTACAGTGCCTCGAAGGGTGCAGCCTTTATGCTGGTGTGATAACTGTTGTTTTACGAGAACTCGCACAACGGTAGGTGATTTTCCCAGTTTTTCCCGAAGTTAACTACGCAGGCTCATAGCATGTCTTCCAGTGTTTGTATGGTTCGTTCGCTCTGGCCGTCGGTTTGAGGATGGTAAGCCGTACTCATATCCAGACGAGTACCAAGAGATTTTTGCAGTGACTGCCAGAAGCGAGAAGTGAATCGAGCATCTCGGTCGGAGATGATTGAGATGGGCACGCCGTGTCTTGATACGATCTCTTTCAGGTAGATCCGTGTCAAGCGTTCCATCTTATCAGTTTCCTTGATGGCTAGGAAATGAGCAGATTTAGTGAGTCGGTCAACGATCACCCAAATGGTATCGCAACCGTTAGAAGTTTTCGGGAGTTTAGTAATGAAATCCATGGTGATCTGCTCCCATTTCCATTGTGGTATTTCGGGTTGTTGTAGCAAACCGGAGGGTTTCTGGTGTTCAGCTTTAACTTTGGAACAAGTAAGACACTTGCCAACATAGGTTGCAATGTCAGATTTCATGTTGGGCCACCAGTACATTTCCTTGATGCCGTGATACATTTTGTCGGCACCGGGGTGTATAGAGTATTTTGACTTGTGAGCTTCATTCATCACCAAGTCTCGAAGGTTCCCAAAACTTGGTAACCAAATTCGATTCGAGAAGTATTTGGCCCCGTTAGGTTTGGTTTCAAATTGTTTGTCCATGCCCCGCAAGGCCTCGTTTATCAAGTTTTCCGGTTTGAGTGCTTCGAGTTGAGCTGTGCGAGTTTGATTGATGAGGTCGTTGTGAATGGTCATACCGAGAGCTCGAACTCGAAGTGGTTTCACTCGTTCTTTTCGGCTTAAGGCATCGGCGACAACATTCGCCTTGCCTGGATGATAGCGAATTTCGCAATCGTAATCAGTGAGCAACTCGACCCATCGACGTTGCCTCATGTTGAGATCCTTTTGATCGAAGATATGTTGGAGACTTTTATGGTCGGTAAAGATTGTACACTTGGTACCGTATAAGTAGTGTCTCCAGATTTTCAGAGCGAATACAACAGCCCCCAACTCTAGGTCATGAGTTGTGTAATTCTTTTCGTGGACCTTGAGTTGTCGAGAGGCGTAAGCGATAACCTTGTCTCGTTGCATCAGCACGCAACCAAGACCTTGGTGTGAAGCATCACAGTATACCACGAAGTCATCGTTGCCTTCGGGTAAAGATAAGATAGGTGCACTGCAGAGTTTCTGTTTTAGTAGTTGAAAAGCTGACTCCTGTTTGTCAGTCCAATCGAACTTCTTTTCTTTTTGAGTCAGTGCAGTGAGAGGTAGGGCTATTTTCGAAAAATTCTCAATGAACCGCCTGTAGTATCCGGCGAGTCCTAAGAATTGGCGTACCTCGGTTGGTGTTGTAGGTGCTTGCCAACACTTGATAGCCTCGATTTTTGAAGGATCGACATGAATCCCTTGATTGTCAATGACGTGTCCAAGGAATTGAACAGTTTGCATCCAGAACTCACACTTAGAGAATTTGGCGCATAACTCTTCGTGTTTAGCAGCTCTAGGATAGTTTTCAGGTGTTGCGCGTGTTCTGGCTCGTTGCGCGAGTAAATCAGGATGTCATCGATGAAGACGATGACAAACTTGTCAAGGTAAGGTTTGCACACCCGATTCATAAGGTCCATGAATACAGCCGGTGCGTTGGTTAAGCCGAATGGCATCACTTGGAATTCATAATGCCCGTAGCGAGTTCGGAAAGCTGTTTTAGGAATATCTTCATCACGAACTCGGAGTTGGTGATAACCTGACCGTAGATCGATCTTTGAGTAGAAACTCGACCCCTGAAGTTGGTCGAACAGGTCATCGATGCGAGGAAGTGGGTAACGGTTCTTGACAGTTAATTTGTTGAGTTCACGGTAGTCGATGCACATGCGGAAAGAACCGTCTTTCTTTTTCACAAACAGGACCGGAGCTCCCCAAGGTGAGGAACTTGGTCGAATAAATCCCTTGTCCAGGAGTTCCTGTAACTGAGTAGACAACTCCTGAAGTTCGGATGGGGCTATTCGGTAAGGGGCTCGTGCCACGGGTGCTGCACCGGGCACAAGATCAATAGGCACATCCTCGAGTCGGTAGGCCAGGCAAGTCTTCAGGAAAGACTTCTGGGAAGTCTCGAACAATAGGCACATCCTCGAGTCGCTTCTCCACCGACTTTTTTTCCAAAACGTGTGCGAGGATTGCCTGGTACCCTTTTCTCAAGTATTTTCGGGTTTTCATGCAAGAAATGATATTTATTCTCGTCCCACCGGTCTCCCCTTGTATGCTCAAAAGTTCCACCGGTGACGAGAGGAATGCGTACAATTTTCTCAAAACAAACGATTTCGGCTCGATACTTGGACAACCAATCCATACCGACGATGATGTCAAAGCTGCCGATTTCGACAGGTATCAAGTCAATGGAAAAGAGCTCGTTAGCTAAGTTCAAAGTGCAATTAGGTATCACACTGTTGGCCTCAATAAGTTTTCCGTTTGCCAATTCTATTGTGTACTTAGAATCTAAGGCAATAGGTGCAGTGTCAAGAAATGTATAAAACTCATCGGAAATAAAGCTCTTATCAGCACCAGTATCAAATAATACAGAGGCAGTCAAGTTGTTGAGAAGAAACGTACCCGTGACCACATTCGGGTCTTGACGGGCTTCCCCAGATTTCAGCACAAAAGCTCTTCCTCGAGCATTGTTGTTATTCATGTTGTTGTTGTTGTTCAGCTTCGGGGAGTCTTTCTTGAAATGCCCCGTACCGTTGCACCCATAACAGGTCTTTGGTGCAGAGGTGTTGGTGTCAGTGGTGTTTGATCTACAGTCCTTAGCCAAGTGTCCAAATCTCTTACACTTGCTACAGGGACACGAACCATGGTGGTGTCGTTGGCACTTTGAGCAATAGGGCTTGGTTCCCTTGTACGCTCCCTTGTCATCAGAACTGGAGGTGTAGGCTTTAATGGTCTCGGGTTTCTTGGTTTGGTGGTTGTTGTGGTTGTCGGACCATTTTCGTTTATTGCTGTTGGAGGATGGAGTGGGTAGTTCTGGGTCCTCATTCATAGCTAGAAGTTCATGGGCCAACCGGATGGCACCATGAAGGGTGGTTTGGTTTGATGAGGCGACGTTTCCCCGGACGGGTTCCGGGAGGCCGCGGATGTATTTCTTAATCTTGTCGGGCCCAGTACCTGCCATAGCTGGGCGAAGGACGGTGAGTTGTTGGAATCTGGTGGTGTATCCAACGATATCAGTTCCTTGCACTTTTAAGTTCCAGAACTCTTCGTCCAGCTTGTGAAGTTGTTCGGACGGGCAATACTCATCCGTGAGCATTTTCTTCAGATCCTCCCAAGGGAGTAGATAAGCGGTGTCAATCCCCACGGACTGGGTATAGGAATTCCACCACGAGAGGGCACCATCTTCGAGGGTGCAGGTGGAGAATTTGACCTTGTCGTCTTCCGCACACTTGCTGATGCGGAAAACAGATTCCATCTTTTCGAACCATCTGATAAGTCCGATGGCTCCTTCGGTTCCCTTGAAGCTCAAGGGTTTGCAGTTTTGAAAATCCTTGTATGAACAAGGTTTAGCAGCAGAGGTTTCAGCGGCGTCGCTGCTTCTTGTGGAGTTAGGTGGAGTATTCCGAGCCAAGGCTTCAGTAACAGCCTGGGTTATGAGAGACGTGATCTGAGCATCAGTGTAAGGTCTTGACTTTGGCGGCATGATTCTTCAATAAAAGAAATGAAGATACATGAGATTTTGTAAGAAAGTTGCATTTATTTCAGATGTACATGTATAAAGGTGGTAATACATAACATCAATATGAAAAGAATTATGGCAATTAATATGAGTCGAAACAGCAAGAAATATTTGATAGATGATGCGAGTTCAAAGGTTACATCCTACGGATGTATTACAAAAGATGTCGGGAATTGTTACATCCGACTGAAACATAGAGTAGTGCTTAGATAGTTACTAGATTACAGGATAGTTTACAAAACGAAGACTATGCTAGTCTTAACGTAGGTTAATCTGCTCCATCATTTCGATGAGACGATCCACAGTATTTGCAAGTCTGCTGGCTTGTCGAGCATTGTCTTCAGCTAATGCTAGTCGCTGTACCAATCCGCGGTTAGATTCTTCCGTTTCCAGTGAGCGTTGTTCACACTCATCAAGTCTGTGTTTCAAAAGAGCGGTTTCCACGCTTATCTCCACCACTTTGTTGAAAAGAACGTCCACATTATTAACGGTGGTTTCGTGATCCTCAGAGACTTGTTCGATGCGCTCAAGTGATGTAAGTCTCCAGCTTTCGTTGGTTTCTTGCAACACGACATCCATGGTGCGAAGTCGTTGCTCTTGTTGGTTCACCCTAGCAGCTAAGGCCGGCAAGGTGAAGTGAGTAGAGTACGGGCCAGCTCGAGGCAACTTGTTGTTCCTCCTTGCTACCCTTGGGTTCTGCGACCCGGATTGAGAACGAGATGAATCGGATGGGATGTTTGCCATTTCTGAGACAAAGCGTTAGTAAGATTAAGGCCTATATTCATATAGTTCCTATATAATATAGCCTATTGAGTGTCTAGCATAAATATGTTTAAGTCTCGGTTCTCTCGAGATCAGAGTCACTAATGTATTCCGGCTCAACATAACCATTTCAGACCTTACATCATCTTTCCTTAATTGTACATAGTTGATCAGGCTATGTTAAATTAAAGTCGCATGATGTAATTCCTGAACCAATCATGCCTAGTAAGGAAATACTGCCTAACGGTCATAGTCTAGGCCCACTAAATGCAACCTAGTTCACTATAACCTTAGGCTCTGATACCAATCTGTAACACCCCCAAATTTAGCGATTTGCGGAAGCATACATTGGGTGTTACTAATCAATATACAAAGCACAAGATTAATAGTAAACGACCTCTAAATGAGACGTTTGTAAAATAGTTACATTTCATAATTAATAATCGTTTGAAAACCGTAGGTTTTCGTATACAAAATGTAATTCCCTAGAGCCCACGCGTATAGCGGGAGATTCTATTACATCACCATAGTTACAAAAGATAATGCCAAAGAATCTCCGTTAAATGCAGTTTGTAAATCATGCGACTCTAGCTAGTAATCCTGGAGTAATCCTACTCCGTAAGTGTACCTGAGATACAAAGCTAAAAAGTGTCAACCAAAAAGGTTGGTGAATCTCACAGGTTTAGTAATAAGTAGGTGTTATGATCCACAAGTATGTACCCATATTGCTATCAAGCAAAGTAAGTAAATCAGTAAACCAGTACAGTGCCATGAGCTCATAAGTTGAAGCTTAACGGTGTAGTGTGAATATATCACGTACCCCCGTGAGTGCTATCCGCACACTCATATGTAACAAATACTAATATGTCTGTTTCTACGTGTAAATCAGTACGTGGTGGCGCTACCACCCCAGACAGGGATTGTCAGTCCCAAATGGATCCATCTATTAGTAATCGCGCTAAAGTCCATAACTAACAACTTACGATTAGGAGGCTTTCAGTGGATAAAAGTAACTCATGCGTTTGTTTGTAATCAGTAATGTTTTCAGTTCAGTACATTGTGTTCATACGTAAAACAGTTGCTAAGTATCTCACCCCAAAGTATAAAACAGTAAAAGTGGGGCTGTAAGACTCACCTGAGTCGAGCAGTGGTAACTAGCAAGTAGTAGTAAAGCAAGTAGGTTCTCCGAACCCGTAACCTTCTAGTGCCTAAACACGTAAGGTTAAGTAAGTAGATGTCTCGCAAGACCATCTAGGCTAGTTGTTCATACAACCCGTTGTGTTTAAATGTTGGTTTGTTCGCGTTCGTATCAAAGTATACGGCCCGTTGGTGATTTGTTATATTTAAAGTTTATCATTCAACATGCAAATTAGAGTAATTGTAATAGGAAAGTATGTTTTATTATGATTGTTAGGTCGTATCGTATAAGGATTTGAGGTTGTAAAAGTTCGACACTTAGTGAAAATGTGAGTTTTCAAGGTTCTGGTTTGTGCGACGTAGCATGCGACGTTGCAAGCGACGTAAGGTGCGACGTAGGCAGGAACGTCGCATGATGCGACCTTCGCAAATCAATGCGACGTAGGGGGCGACGTCGCTAATGCGACGTTGGTTCGGTTTGCGACGTTAAAGTCTACGTCGCTACGTGCGACGTCCGCAAGTTAATGCGACGTAATAGGCTGCGTCGCTAGTGCGACGTTGAGGTTTTTGTGCGACGTAGGTCGCGACGTCGTAGAGGCCCCTGGCCAGGTGCGACGTAGCGGTCTGATGGCCGGAATTTTGGTCGAAAAAGAGTTTCCGGGTTTCCGTTGGGTCCAAATCTTTTACCCAACCCTTATATGAACATATTAAGCCTATTTAAACCATAATCTAGTAAAAATGATCAAAAACGAGAGATGTCGGGATTTGTTGGAAACTTACAAAGTGTCGGATTGAAAATCCGAAAAGATAGGAATGTAGATCGTGTAGTCGTGGTCACTTTTCTCCAAACGAGTGGTATGTTTCGGCGAGGTTTGATGGTGTTATTTGGTGATTTAAGTGGGTGGTGGTGGATTGTTAGTTGAAAGAAAAAGATGAGAGGAGAGAGAGAGAAAGGATGAAAATGAGAAGAAAATGGAGGTGGGTGGGGTTTTGGTGAAGCTCCCCCACCTTCAGTCTCCGCTCCGCGTTCCGGGCGGTGTTCGTTTTCTCCGTCATTTTACGTTAAATATGTATTTTACGCGTTTAATTATATTTATGAAATCACAAATCTTGTTAAATAATTTAATTAAATTATTTCCCTAAATCTTTAATAGATTAAATTAAATTTAATTACTTTGTTTTTAAATCGTGTACGTTTTAATCGAGTAGTATAAGGCAGTTACTAGTTATTATAAAATAGCATTTCAGTCATAATTGCGTTATTTTAGTTTATAAACATTTGTTCACCAACGTCCGTGTTAATCGAATAGAATTTCATTCTATTTTAGTTGCGTACGATTTAAGCCAAATCGCAAAGTTGTATATATTTACCAACATATAATCTGATACATAAATTAGCCTAACACAGAACTAATTACATGTATTAACAAAGAATTAGGCGCTAATACTAGCCCTAATTTGGCGGTTGTTACAGATTAGGCACTCGGAATTCTCTATATGGGACCCGACCCTCGAGTTAAGCTCAGACTATGTGCTCATGGCTGCATACACTATTATTATTTATTTGATGATTGCAAATCACTACTTAAATCTTGCGGTTCATACGATATTACCTGATTTCAAACCTGTGAGCTCACCAGCTTTAGCTGCCATTTTAGCATGTTTCACAGGTACCCAGCAGTAGGTTGGACTGCCATCAGGGATACTATAGCTCGAGTCAGCATGCAGATCTTCGAGATTTTCTTGCATTAGTATATTTTGTACAAGTACTTATGTACTGAAATCTCTCATTTTATCGAACACGAGCTATGTATAGCTTTAAATGTTGTAAACATTTCTTATATTAAATGTATTTTGTTCAAACGACGCATATAGAGTCGTTTGCTATATATCTATGTGCTTTGATTATTGATTCGTAACACTCAAAGTATGTTTCCGCCAAACAGTAAATTTGGGGGTGTTACAATAGGTCATATACTTCCTCGTGGTATGTGCACATTATTAAAATAATATATAGCCACATACCTTCAATTTTTATATAGCAAAACTTACCTACGACTTCTCTAATCAAACATGGAATGCCCCTGCACAAACATATAGCCAAAAATTGCGAAACCAGTGGAGATTGTAAGGTTAAAAAGGAAGCTCATTAATTCATAAAATGAAGACGTATAAACGGTGAATAACATTACACATGTTAGCCACTTCACCGAGCCCAATCCAACCCAAGGCATAAATATGATATCAAACTTTGTCACCTTTACTATTTTGAATTTTTTTTAGTTGACAACTCAAAATTTTGGACAAAGAAACCACTTACAAACATGCAAATGAGATATGTTGGTAAAATAATTTTTAAGATCGTCAATCTACATAAATTATATAATAGCTGACTATATAAATAATGGGTTAGTAGTTGATTAATTTCATTGAGATTGTACTTGCTTCAATCTAAAGATCACCTCACAACTTTAATTACACAAAATCATATGAATCATTGCACAAAAGCCGTGCACTATCCCTACACATTTATACAGCTAATGAAGAAGCAAAACCTCCAGAGATGAAAAACACCGTCCATTGAAATGCCTATGAAATGCATCGTCGAGTTTTGGTCATCAAACCTGACTATGCGTATGTCCGTGCCATTTTGTCAAGATGTCACCTCTAATCTCTCATTTGTCTACCCAAACGATGTATAGAACATGTGGAATTAAATACATACGCTGAATAAACTACCAACCCCACAGCAACATTAGCAAAATGCCAACTTCGTTTAAAATTCAATGGTAAAGCTCAACTATTTTTACTAACCTTTTTGTGGTACACAACGATGCATATTCAACAAAGTCAGATTTAGCATTGTAGATGGGAAGTCACATACTAATTGGTTAGCTTTATTATGATGCATAAAAGATTTACAGGATCTTGCAAGATCTCACCTTTAGTAGGACTGACACCAGATTAAAATAGAAACATAGCTGCTGCAAAATCCAGCATATGGGAACACTTATGAATGGGTACTTGAATTATAACGATCTTAATGAATTAATAAAGTAAGATTTAAGTCTACAAACCTATGATTTGTTCTCCCAAGGCTAGCACCTCGTTTTGCCTTAAGATTTACACCAACACCATCACTAACCTGATCTAAAACAAATGATACCAAAACAAAAAAATCTATACAAATGTAACCAACGCAAGCAATTTTATGTATATCTGATTTTAAATTACCTTTTAAACAAATAAAGCTAAAAAAACTAAACTAACAAAATCGAACAAAACAAAAATCCTAGATCAAAGTATATAGGTTACCTGAAAGCATTCATTGTACCTGCGATTTTGAACAATTAGAAGAAAAAAAAAGAAGCCTAAAATCATTGTTGAGAAGAAAAATAATACGCATTGCGGTATTTGCTCTGGTGATCACGGCGCAATTAAGGCTTTCAATTTCACAAATAAAATCAAATGACGACCACAGAGAAACAAAGAGGGTGGCGGCTGTTTTAATTATTCAGGGTTTATTACAGACAAAATACTCCGTATAGAATTGGGTAGGCTATATGGATGGACTATTTTTTTTTTATTAAAAGATAAAAAGATAAAGGATTTGCCGGAGAGATTTTTATAAAATTATATATTTTTTAAATATACATTAATACATTAAAAGTGTTTAAATAATTATTAGGGGTGTTAGGTGTATTTATTTGAAACTTTTTTAAGCCATTGATCTTTAATTAGGAACCCTAATCAAGGGTTCAAACTTCTTAATGGTATCCTCTTTTAATTATATATATATATATTCAATGCCTATGAATCTATAAATTATAAATGAAATTTATCACATGAATTACATATAATTAAACCAAAATCCCATGGAGCAATCTAGGCCCTTCGATGAGATTTTTCAATTTGATCCGACGCTTTAGATTTAATCAAAATAATTACACTTCTCCCCTTAAATATTAAATATTATTCAATATAAATCTTTTCTTATTTATAATTCTTTATTTTGTAACCCTATACATGATTTATCATTCTCTACATTTTTCCTCATACTGATATCAATATATCCGCAAAGATCTCAACCTCTTTCAAAAAGTTATTCATCTCAAAAATCACGTGTAGTTGAATATCCTTCCGATACATATACGAAATATAATACTTTATATTTAACACACTAGCATGTATACTATCTTATTTAATTAAATAAGTCAAAATAAAACTTTAAATCTATAACAATTTCAATTTAACCGTCCGTGTTATCGCAGAACTTTAAGCTAGTAAATTATAAATGAAATTCATCACACGAACTTGTAAATATGCGAATCTTCAAAAACCGACAAACTAGTAACCTTTAGACCCCCACCCAAAGCCCAATGTATTGTGTTAAATCGGCCCAGGCCCGTACCCATACCTAGAGGCCAGAGCCCACCATCATATGATTGACTATGAGGGTGTTTGGTCTGGCTTTTGACTTTTTAGCTTTCCAGCTTATGCTTTAGCCTAATGCAATTTTGGAGATAGTGTTTGGATTAGCTTATGCTGCAAGAAGCCTTCTTCACCTAAAAAGCCAGTATCCTCACAAGGTAAAAACTAAAAAGTCAGGATTTTCTGGCTTTTCCAAAAGAGCTTTTAAGGATTTGAAAAGCTAAAAAGCAAAAAGTGTTTGGATTAAGCAAATCAACAAAATGGCTTTTTAATGATAGCTAAACTCTAAAAAGCATTCTTCAAAAGCTAGGCCAAACACCCTATGTGTCTCCTGTCAACGTTGGCGTAAGTCAATAAAAGGAAATAAGTCAAATTATTTCTCGGAAAAAAGAAAAAAAAAAAGGTTTTCAATTTCTTTTATTGTTTTAGGGTTTATACCATTTTCTCTTCTCTGCAACCACCGAATTTACTAGCTAAATCCGTTTCACATAATTTCTGCAAAAGAAAAGAAGATAATTCATCAATTTCACTATCATCATCACTTATCTTAGTTAATTCACAAGGTAACTTTAACAATTACTTACATTGTTCCCATATGTCTATCGCTATATATTTTGTAATTATACGTATTACTTTGATCAAGTATATAATAATGAGTTTGAATATTGTCTGTCCTACAATCTAGCAATGGTGTATTGTAATTTACCCACATTTTAGTAATTTAGTCATCTTTTCGAAGTTTCTTCAATATTTTTATATATATGATGATGCAATAACTCAACATTTGGACAGATAATCAGTTTGTTCATTATAACCCTGCAGTTATTATTTAATAAGTAGAAATAAGATGAATTCAGCGATAGTTCCGTGTTCGGCTTTTAAGGATGGTGGATACTTTATTTCCAAGCTTCAGGTATGTAACTATAAAGGTCTAAAGGAATTTAATTGACAAAAATAACTATGACTTGAGATTTTGGTATTTATGAAATTTGGATTGAATTATAGGATAAACCGAAATCACCGTATGCTGGGAAAAGGCCTACGAGTGTTTCTGTGGTAGCAGCTCAGAAATCGGACAAGTCTATTAAAGTTGGTATTCTTGGAGCAAGTGGGTACACAGGCGTAGAGGTAAATTTTTCGTTCACCAACTAAATAAATGTCTCATTGTGTAATTGTTAGTGTCTAGACTCAACATTCACACGATATGCATGTAATGTTTGTTAGGTATCCCTTGTATCTTGATAGCAACATATTTGTGTCTAACTTTTTGTATGATACCATTTTGTGCGTGTTCCACTCGTGGCCAAAAAAAAAAAAAAGATATATGTGCCTTATCTGTATACTCCATCTCAAGTTTAACGATAGCATTCGCTCTTCATTTCAGCTTATTAGATTTATTGCAAACCATCCTTACTTTGGCATTTCTCTAATGACTGCTGATAGAAAAGCTGGTCAATCGATCGGATCAGTATTTCCTCATCTGATTACAAAGGTTCGAATTTGTTCATAGTTTTGATCATTTTCTTTATAAGTTTCGCAGTATTGCATTTCTTAAATAATAATAACAATAAAAATCCTAAATGTGGGGTTGCTTCTATGTTTGCAGGATTTGCCTGATTTGACTGCTGTCAAAGATGCGGATTTTTCCAGTGTAGATGCTGTTTTTTGTTGTTTGCCACATGGCACCACTCAGGTTTTTAATTTTGATTCTATAGTTTCATATAATTTGCTTATAATTTCTAGATGCGATGTAATGTAAGATTCTTGCAGTCAGGAAGTTGTGTATACTAACTTATTATGTATAAACTTATTGCAGGAAATTATCAAAGGTCTTCCAGCTAAGTTAAAGATTGTCGATCTTTCTGCGGTACATTTTGGCGACTTAGTATTCTTGCTTCAAAATCTAATAGGAGTCTTTGAGTATTAGTTATTTTTAAGTGTTAATACATGTAATAATAAGATATGTGCAGGATTTCAGATTACGAGATATTAATGACTACGGAGAATGGTATGGTCAGCCTCACAAAGCAACAGAATTGCAGAAAGAAGCTGTGTATGGTCTGACTGAGATATATCGAAACGAGATTCAAAGTGCACGTCTTGTTGCAAATCCTGGATGTTATCCTACTACTATTTTACTCCCTTTAGTTCCCTTACTCAAGGTTTGGTTCTTCCTCCTCTTCACATCCCAAGAACCTTTATAATTATTTAACACATAAATTTGTGTGGTACAACAAAAAAATGTGTTTGGCTGAAATTATTTAGAGAAAGTGACATATACATTTACAACCAATCGTATTACCTTGTTGTACCATGTCAGCACAATGACTTGGCACAACAATTATTGTCAATATCTTCTTGTCGAAAGCACATTTGGCAAATATCTCATGCTTTTGTTTTTCTGTGTCAGGCTAGCCTTATTGCATTGGAAAATATTGTTATTGTTTCAAACTCTGGAGTTAGTGGAGCAGGTTATTTATCAGAACTCTTGCTACCTTTACATATCTAATTTTGGTGGTAGTTTCGACCCTTTTAACGGATCACGTAAAAACATTAACTCAAAATGACACAACTCAAATGGGTCGAAATGGACCCAAATTGTATATATAAATGCTTACACCTTGTTAAATCTCTTTATTCAAAATAATCAGATTAACATGATAATGATATATATTTAATCATGTTTAACACATTATATATAGATAAATCAAGGTAAAGGGAGCATAAAATGTTGATGGTTCAACCGACCCAAAGTGAAAACTATCTTTTTCGACCCGTTAAATATTGCCACCTCAAACATAAATATTGACCTCAGTTGAAGAATTTCAAATAAGTTTTTTCTTGAAATTACAGGGTGTAGTGCAAAAGAGTCAAATTTATACACAGAAGTATCTTATATATAGATAAATCAAGGAAAAGGGAGCATAAAATGTTGATGGTTCAACCGACCCAAAGTGAAAACTATCTTTTTCGGCCCGTTAAATATTGCCACCTCTAACATAAATACTACCTCAGTTGAAGAATTTCAAATAAGTTTTTTCTTGAAATTACAGGGCGTAGTGCAAAAGAGTCAAATTTATACACAGAAGTATCTGAAGGGATATTTTCTTATGGCATCACAAGACATCGTCATGGTCAGTGCTTTATCCATTAACAGGACACATCGATGTTTTAATGCAATTTTTTATTTATTAGCAAACATTATTGTCATCATAGTTCATGTGGTGATAGTCTGCCTTTTACTTTCAGTGCCTGAAATTGAACAAGAATTGTCAGGTGCTGCAAATTCAAGAATAACCGTTAGCTTTACTCCTACCTTAATGCCAATGGTAATTGTTACTCACTTCACAGTTTACAACTGTCTTTATGTTATTTATCTTACTAGGCATTCCTTTTATGATTGGTTATAATAATATGCGATTTTAATCAAACTTGAATTTGTTATAAACTATCTTAACTTCTAGAGCCGAGGCATGCAATCAACTATAAATGTACAAATGGCTCCTGGAGTTTCAGTTGAGGATTTGAAGGAAAACTTGAAGAGCTATTATGAGGTAATCTTTTTTCTTTTCTCTTTTATATCCAGTCTGATCATTAGAGGTGGCAAAATGGCTGATGGCTTGATTAACGTGATCAGATCAAAACGGGCTGGGTCGGGTTGAATTGTCCCTCTGATAGTTTTTTGTTACATTCAAGTAGCAAAACTATTAAATGGGGCTGTAAAAACTATAATATAAAGTAATGAAGTGTTTTATTTAAATAAAACGATTAAGGACATTGTAAGCATTTGAATGCACTCAGAACTCGTTTACACGTCCCGTTTCATTTTAGCCAGTTTTCTATTCCCGTTACGGTTTAAGTACAATCTGAAAGAAATGGGCTGAAGCTGCCTACTGTTTTTTCAGATGCTAAAGTTCTTTATCGTATTGTTTGTGTAGAATGAACAATTTGTAGTGGTGCTACCGGGTGATCAAGCTCCGCACACCAAATATGTCCAAGGTTCCAACGGTTGTCATATAAACGTCTTCCCGGATCGCATCCCTGGGAGAGCAATAATCATATCTGTTGTATGTCCCACTCAAACCGTACTCTATGTTTGAAGTCGTTCTTTTTTAATTCTTACCTTAGTTATATGCTAATTCTACAAAACCATATTTTGCAGATTGATAATCTTGTAAAGGGAGCTTCCGGTCAAGCCTTACAAAATCTAAATTTGATGATGGGAATTCCAGAAAACACTGGGCTCAGCTGCATGCCTTTATTTCCTTAGATGTAACGAGCATGACATAAATATGCCATCATGTGTAATCCTTTTATGTTCTTTTTGACTAATTGTTATTCAGATTTAGTCAATTTTCAAGATTCTTTCTTTTTATTAATCTAATAATAATTCATACGCACTATATAAACCAAGTTTTCTACAGTATATGATTACATTTTTGCATACCATAGACATGCATGCAGCATACAATTAGTGTTTGCACCGTAACATGAGTTGTTATATAAACTACCATGTGCAATCCCTAATTTATTACCCTTGTTAGCATGTTGTGGACATCAAATTTATCAAGATCAAGAAGTTACTCATGATTGTTTTTTTTCCTTGCAAGATCGTGATCGAGATCGTAAGATGCTTTTTTGATGAACTAGTTTATTTCATGGGTGGTGATTTTACCAAGAATTAGTTAGTTAACCAAAATGATGTTGTTTTGTATCAGTTATTCCGCGGATAAGTAAATTAGAAAGTTACAAGAGGTACAAGATGGATCTGTGGCGCAATGGTAGCGCGTCTGACTCCAGATCAGAAGGTTGCGTGTTCGATTCACGTCAGGTTCACTTTTTTTTTTTTTTTAATTATTAAAATTGACTATATCTATTGTCTCATCTTTATTTAATTATTTATATTTCTGGAACTAGTTCATTGGCATGAGAGAGACAGGGATAATATATGATTAAATGATATAAGCAGTTTACCAATTTAAGTTCATTTGCATATCAAACTTAAGAAATCACTCGCCTAATAAAAGGTATATTATAATTTTATACGATAAACAAGTACCGTACAAAAATATAGCAAAACTGTTATATATATATATATATATATAGGGGGGAGATCATGAGGGAAGGAGGAAAATGAGGGAAAGAGGGAAGTAATTTTCAGCCACACATCCCGGTCAATGCAAAAGTCAACGCGGTGGCATTTTTGTAAATAACTTAAAATCACCTCACAGGCTCGTAAACATGCATTTCAAAAGCATGTTAATCAAAATCAAATTTTCAGCACGTTAACATACATTTCAAAAGCATGTTAATCAAAGTTACAATTTAAACATTCATTTAAGGTGAATATTAGCTCATATTGTTATTATTGTATAATAACTCATATTCATTATAAATGCATGTTAACATCTCATTGAATTTTTAACATTCATTCATGATGAATATTAACTTATATCATGCTGATGAACATCATAACATCATTTATAATGCATATAAGCTCATATATATTGCGATACATTGATGAATGTTATTTTATTACGTTCAACATATATAATAACTTATATAAGGTAAAAAACAACAAAAATGAATGTTTAAGAATCTTTATTGTAATTTTGATTAACATGATTCGCAAATGCATGTTAACCTTCTGAAATTTACATTTTTAAAATTCAATGATGAATGGCGATTATAATACAATTAATTCCTCGTTTATAAGTTTTGAATTACGAAATTCGTTTAATTTTATTGTTTTC
This sequence comes from Helichrysum umbraculigerum, assembly GCA_949592205.1. Taxonomy (NCBI): domain Eukaryota; kingdom Viridiplantae; phylum Streptophyta; class Magnoliopsida; order Asterales; family Asteraceae; genus Helichrysum; species Helichrysum umbraculigerum. Next base: position 65,261,277 of record CATIUR010000006.1, read on the forward strand.
ATTGAAAAATAAAATATTTCACAAAAACCCAAAAGTTACACCCAAACTTTAATATTTTTGATGAATATGTATAACGAGAAATTGATGATCTAAATGAACGCGATTGATGAATTCGAAATTTTATAATGTTTCTGATTGATGAATCAATGAAAAGCATACTTTAATTTGGGTTTTTTGACAAAAATTGGTGAAGTGTGTAGGAAAAAAGTGGGGAGGAAATGGGTGGCTGAGAGTTGCTTCCCTCCTTCCCTCAAATTTAGTACTTCCCTCTTGATCATTCCCCTATATATATATATATATATATATATATATATATATATATACTAGGCATTGAGCCCATGCGATGCACGGCCGTTTGAAAAATGCAGTTATATAGTAATTTGTAAGTAGCCGAATATATTAATAGGCATATAATCAGTGTTATAGATAGCACGTGGTGTTGACCAATTACTTTACATTTACTTCAATAATATTTTTTTAATATATTGTAAATTAATAATACGTAATCGTTAATTACAATAATACGTTCTAATAGGTAATTAAAAAACTTTATTTTATATATAAAAACTAAGCATTGAGTCCGTACGATACACGATCATTTATAATACTATTAAATTAGTTTGTATGTTATTATATTTAAGTTTGAATACATAATACAATTAAATCAATTTATGTTCAATTAAATTAATTTGTAAGTTATTTGTTAAGTTTTAATATTTTTGTTGAGCCTATGCAATGCACGGTAATTAAAAAAATAAAAATCAATTATATGTTTTTTAGGTTTTCAAATGTATGTTAATATTATTGAAAGTTTAAAATTTATTAGTTAAATTCAATATGTTGAGCCTATGCAATGTAAGGTAATTAAAAAATAAAAATTAATCGTATATTTTTTAGGTTTTAAACTGTATCTTAATATTTTTGAAAGTTTAAAATTTATTACTGAAATTCAATAGTAATATACCAAAATGTATAGAAAATAATCAATTTGATATGTCTCATTAAAACTAATTTTCTTAATAAATGGTAGTTGATAATGATAATATTTGTTAGTTGCAATGTATAAGATATGGATTAGAAAATGAATTTTCTTTTATGTAGGTAAAAATTGTTATATATTATATGAAAAATAATATAAGAATTTTAAAGGCTATTATAATAAAATATAATTGATAAATAATAGTCTTAGTAGTTATTAATTAATTTTTTTTAAGGAAAAAATAATATTATGATTTGGCAAATTGAAAGGCTCTAAAGAAAATAAAATATTATGATGTGGCATATCTAAAATTCAAGAACAAATCTTTGTTTTATATATATATATAGATAGATTTCTAAATTAAATCATTTATTTTTAAGTGAATTAATAAGTTTGGATTTTTGGAGTAAACGGAAACTAATATTACTTGGCCATTACCTAACTGTATTAATTTATATGTTACATTGTTACAATTCAGCTCTCTTAGGTATAATAATCTACAAAATACAAATGGTAGCTTGGTGGTACACTATAAACTTAGTTGTAAACACTAGGACCCTACTTATTTAGTTCCGGATTTAAACAAGTATGTCACTGAGTACCTAGGCTATCATGAACCCTGATCAGATCAGACTGTTTTCAAACCCCCCCTGAACTTGTCTTGAATAAGACCAAGTAACCCTTAAAGTATTTAGGGTGCAGGCATAAGGCAACAGACCGCAATTGTATTTACTGACCTTTCTTAACCCCTAAGTCTATTTGTTATTATCTAACTGTATACTAGTTGTTAACTGTAGTTATTCTAAACTATCGGTTATGTAGAGTTAAGCATGGTTGAGCATCTTAAACTATAGATAAGTCCTTGCTCATACAACAGAACTCCGTGTTTATCTATTTTAAGCATATATTCAACCGTTATAAACATAGACCCTCCTTTACATTCAGGCGTTCATCCCTAGGAATACTCACGGTGTACAGGGCAATTAGGCATTTCCACAGTGTTCCTGACCTTAGATGTACTAACGGTGTACCGGGCATTTAAGCATTTCCATAGCTTTCCAGATCTTAGGTGTAATAACGGTGTACAGGGCAACGAGCATTTCCACAGCTTTAATTCCTAGACCAAAGTTCTAGAAGGATCACTTATAGGTAATCCACGATGAGATGATCCTAGGCATTTCCTTAGCTTCCACGTATTTGTACTCCACCAGTGGTGTTTCCAACGCTATACGAAGTACAGTGCCATTTAAAGGAGTCTCATAGCTTCATACTGTAACTTGAGATAACTATATCTACGTAGCTAGGGTTTGCAAAGTCCTAAAACTAAGGCAATAGTCACGTGAAAGTCTGGAAAGGGTGAAGAGAAACTAGATCTATATTCAGGATAAGTTTAGACAGATAACAGAGTATAACAACTCCCAAACATCATCAATAACTATCTAAATCATGGCAAACATACAAGCAACTACTCACAAAGCATAGTAATAAACATTTCTAACATTAATAAATCACAAACATCAAACAAGAACATTAAGACAAATTAATACTAGAAAGGATAGATAATACCGATACGAATTGCGAGCAGAATAACATCTTCTATTTCTTCGTACAATATCCAAGCATTACAATACTAGCTTCTACTAATTAAATTACATAATTAAGAAAGAAAAGGAAATGATTCTCCCCTAGTCTTCCCACTAGTTCCAAGGGTTAAACCCTAGAGAGAGAAACTAGAGAGAGAGACTAGAGAGAGAAAGTAGAGAGAGAGTGTGTGAGAGAGAAAGTGAGAAATGAGAATGAGGTGTGAAATGGTTGGAGAATGAAGGCTCTATTTATAGGCAAAGTCCCAAATCAGCCGTACAAGTCGCGAAGCACCAACGTACAAGCAAACGAAGCACAAACGAGCACCAATTGGGGTACCAGGGCCGTATACGGCCTTCATAGGACCGTATACGGTGTCTAAAGGGCCATATACGGTCTTGGTGGGGCCGTATACGGTCTCCAGGGCCGTATTTGGTCCCCATCTGATTTCGTTCGTTGCTTAAAACGCGCATATCTCATTCGTTACACGTCTGTTTGACCTGATTCTTTCGCATGTGTCTTTGTAATTCCGTTACGCTTCTAATGGTGCCAATCTCACTGAGATTTGATGTGTGTAACTCAAGCATAGATGAAATGACTTTTAACGATCTGTAGAAGCCGTATCTTTTCCGTTCTTTATCCAATTTGCAGGATTCTTGATTCTCCCGTCTCATTTTTACCTATTACATCATACCATAAGGTTAGAATATGCTTATCATAAGGTAAATGAGGTTGTGAGAATTGGTCATTGTTTATTCGCTCTGTTTTGCTCGTTATTCGAACATTTTTAGTGATTTTTGTAGTAACGCCTATATTTGGAGCACTTTAGTGAATTTTAGTAAATAATAATTATTTTGGAATGTTTTCACTAAAGATGTTCCCAAAAAGTGTGGAATATCATACTTAAAAACATGACTTTTTGCTTCACATCACTTCAGCAACAACAGCTTTGATATAGATCATTTCTTCATTGAGTTGTATATTACTGAGTTGATCAACGACCAGTGAATTTATCATGATCAGCGATCAGTGACTCAACAGCATATTAACTAATATTCACCGCAATGCATATTAACGGATTTGGATCTAATATTCATAAATCGATGTTATAACTTGCAGAAATAATTTATCAAGGAAGCTTAACATTCATAGCATCGATTTTGATTAACATTTATTAAATTTCAGTTTGTTTTTTTGAGATTTGTATTGGTGAAGGTAATATGCTTCTTGATGAATACTGACGCTTCCCCCTTCCCCCAAAAAATGCACTTCCCTTTGGATCATTCCACTATATATATATATATATATATATATATATATATATATATATATATATATATATATATATATATATATATATATATAATCTCAATATATTATAAAATAATATTATGAATCAGAACTAACCTATGGTTGTATCTATCGTTAAACCTCTAATGAAATCAATCTTAGAGAAAAACAATGAAATGAAACTTAGAGAAAGAGAGGGAATGTCACCGTGTGATTTTTCTTTCTGGTTTTATGTTTATATTATAGTTTCAGTTTTCAATTAGGGTTTGGTTTTGGGTGTAAAAATTGAATAAACGTAATAGGGATTTTTTTTATCATGGCCGGATTTTTTTTAATATAAAAATTAATCAAATCAAATATTTGGTGGCTTCATAGTTTAAATCAAGTTTTGTTGGAATCGGAGGCCCATTTACTTCCACTCCTCGGGAGACACATGAGATTTTGCCCCAATTACGAATGAGTATTGCCATCCAAGACACAACCCTTATAGATCTCCCAATCCTCTCTCCCACCAACCTATTGCATACTTTAAGTATCAATTGAATCTTGCCGCTTCGAGTATCATAAACACAACGCAAGATTTGATCTAATTCGGTATTTCCATACATTCATTGATTCATTGTCAAAGTTTCTTATATCACCTAAAGCTATAAAGGAATTGTCAAAGGCAATTTGACCAATGTTGATATCAGTTAGTTGATCCGCTCCCATTGCCTTGTAGCTTTCTTTGTACCCCATTTTTATGGACTTAGCAAACACACGACGGTATTTGCACACATCTGCACTTCTACCGAATTCAAAAAACCGGTCTTGTACCTTAACCCCAGCAAGATATAAATCATATCTATCAATGTATAGTCTAATGTCTTTCTCTTCAATGGCGCCAGGGCCGTCTCTAAACTTTTAGAGGCCCTGTGCGAAGCTGTCGTTTTATAAAAATGAGACCCTATCACTAGATGTCAAGTAAGATAAAGGTTCGATGAAACTGAAAACGATCCGATTTTCAAATAATTTATTTATTTCTCTGATACTTATTTATTTCTTTGATAATTATTCTCTCAAATCCTAGTTGTTAGCTATTAACACTCTTAGTCAAACTCTAATACGTCAATATAAATTTTCAATTTCGGACTATTCAATTGACCTATATATTAGTTTAAATATATATTTAGTCTAAATCTAGTTACTAACAAAAGATCTTTTACTACCAAATAAAAAAGATGTCAATCTCTTATGGAATCATCATATATATTATACATATTACATTACTTGAGAAAAAAATTGGAGGCCCTCGAAATTCAGAGGCCCTGGGCGGTCGACCATCTCGTCCACCCTCAAAGACGGCCCTGAATGGCGCTCTTGAGTTTCAATCCTATTAACTGACCTACAATACGTTCCCCACCTAACAAATTGCTTTGAATTGCATGTAAAGTAGTTATGTAGTTATTAGGTACATGAACTTTAAAAGGCAAAACCTTAACAATTTTTTTGCATGTATGCTCATCCGATTTATGATTTTTGTCATCTCGGCCATCTTTTCTCATCAAAGATTTCCTACCACCACCCACCATACTCTTAACTTCCCCCCTGTATATAACACATGGAAAATCAAGATTAATAGGCTACACTTTAACATGACTAACTATATGGAGTATATATCACAGTGCACGTATGGCATTAGTAGCACTGCTTTATACTCTACTAGCCTGATAATAAAGCACTAAGGACTACAAATGTATCAACAAATATAAGGATACAAACTCCAATATTTTAAATGTAATTTCACCTAAAAGTCTCTTCTATTTATAACATTAAACCAACCAACTATTGAAATAAACACTTTCCAAAAGTATATAGCTTCAAAAAAATAATAACGAAATGCATATAGTTGAAATTTATCATGCATTTTACCATATTCAGATGTGATTTCAAAATAATCATATCAAATATATTAACGTACAACAAATCACGACAAAAAGCATACTTGAGTATGACAATATAAGCCTCAATATAGCATATATTAACCTAACTTAAAGCTATTCACAAATATTTAGTACGTGCAACTCAATCACAGATAGTAAAAGTTCAGAAACCTAAATATTAACGATTCAAAATATACCTAGGTGGTGATATCAGTAGCATTTGTTGATAGCAAGGGGAGTTAGATCAGATATTGAGCTAATTCGAGAACTACCGGTGAAATTGTAGCGGTGATCTTCAATTTGGGGCTGAGCTAATGGAGAATTCAACAATGTCTCAATCTACAGAACCCCATTTTTCTTCCATCGTCAGCCAGATAATAGCAAAACGTTATGGATTAAGGGAGCAATAAAAACGGCAGAGTGAAGGTTTGTCAAATTAGGGTAAAATTTTTGGGGGAAATAGAAAATTGGGCGAACTAGATTTTGGACGAGGGCGGGAATTAACAATTTAGGAGCCTACTCGAAAGTTTGAGTGTCAAATAGAGAAAATACTTGCACTATCTTTAATCTTTCATCTTTAATCTTTAATCTATTAATAATTTTAATTAATTAATTTTAATCTATCTTCTATATATCTTCTATATATATAAAAAAAATACCATGGAGAAGGTTTGACCATTGATTAGGTTCCTTCCTAATGATCCAACGATTACTTTTGCTTTGGAGTCAGTAAAGGACTTTTTGCTTGTGGTTTAATCAATTATGTACGAAAGTGTGATAAGTCTATAAAACTTTATTGGTGTAAGAACAAATACGGTTTTTGAAATATATTACAAATTGTGTTTGAATCCTAAGTTTAGATGATTTAACGTTTGACCACTAATGTAAAAAGAGAACATGCATGTTTCGGTGATAGCTGCAGTTAGCTAATTTGAGCTGTGAATGGAATATACTGATATGCTTATCTAATTTATTTTAACTTTTCATGGCAGGATGTGTTGACTAAAGCTAAGGATGTGTTTCAGCAAGTTTAGTCCAAAAAGGATCGTTAAGGTTGTCATGTGTGTTTCGTTATTAATTTTGGTCAATAGTTGTTCTCTAATAACTTATTTGTGGCAAAATGTTATTTTCTTTAGCAGTTCTCATGTCTATTATGGAAATTATTCTACAATGTTTGGGTTCAAAGAAGTACCCATCATTACATTCATAAAACAGATGGGCTGACAGGAATAAATTGAGCTGTATGCAAGGGAGGTCCAACTGGCTGACCTTTGTCGTGGGTTGCCTCTGTCGTTGTTAAATCGAAGACCTCTAAAAGTACCCACCTATGAACGTCAGCCGCTTTGGAAGCCAATGTATTTTCACTGCTGTAATACATTCGGAATTAAAGTTGTACAATATCTGTGTGCGCCGAAAGAAAAACTAATTAGTTATCAAGTTCAAAGTGAAGTGTGGAGCATTTTTTGCGTCAATTGAAATCATTCTTTGTATTGCTTTGGGATTTGTGGAGTGTAGCTTTAATGAAATACCATAAGTCATGTATCTCTACAATTTAAGCTTTATTATAAGGAAGATACTATTATTATTTTGTATTTGCACCGCTTGAACCAAATATGAACAAATAAAGTCATGATATTTTCTTCATTTTGTAATATTACCTTACTAAAATACTACTTAACATTTAATAACTTAATTAGAGGGGGGGAAAATCTTAAACCATACAAAAATGATGGGGTATATTTTAAATGTTATTGGTTAACGATTATATTATATAAAAGTATGTTTTGTGATAAAGTTTCATTTAAGTTTTCAATAATAATATAATATAGAGAGGTGTTTGTTCAAAAAAATATAGAGGAGAACTTAAATAAACGAAAACAAAATTAATATCTTCTCACCATTTAACAATATTCATTGTAGGAAATCATGTTACCAGGTCACAAATTTTTCCCCATCAATCTTGACCAAATTTTATACATGTATAAACGGCCAGTCGGCCATTTTGCTTCTTGCAGGCCCAATAACAGGCCTTAACTAAAATCTGGGCCAAATTGAATACAGCCTAAATGATTTCCAGGAAGCATAATTTAGGCCTGCAATTTTATAAGGAACTTGGCCTGGGATTTTTTTTGGGCCTGGCATTGTATTTGGGCCTGGAATTTTACAAGGAAGTGGAACTCATGTTCCAGGGATTTTTTTGGGCCTGCAATTTTACAAGAAACTTGGCCCTAGGCTTGAACAAAAAAACCGGGTATTAAACCATACCCGGTTTCAAACCCGAAAACCCGACCCGGTCAAACCCGATTTGACCCTACCCGGTTTGGGTTTTTTGAATACCCGTCGGGTACGTACCCGGGTAGGATTTTTAGAATTTGAAATCGGGTTGGACCCGGGTTGAAATAGGGTCGGGTTGGAAACCCGGTCAAAAACCCGAAACCCGGTCAAATACCCGGTTGAAAACCCGAAAAAACCCGATTCGGGTTGGGTCCAACCCGGTTTTTGACTTTTTGACCAAAACCCGGTTCGGTTTTTGGGTCGGGTCGGGTCGGGTTGGGTGAAAACCCGGTTTTGTTCATGCCTACTTGGCCCTGGGATTTTACAAGGAACTCATGTTCTCTTTCAAGTTCCAATAAGATTGTTATGCTCATGGTGATTTCTCAGTTAGGAATTCTCATTGCCCGGTTACAGGACTAGGGCCCTACTAGCCTCATCGGCCGATGTCTGCCGTCTCGCGATTCTTACGTTTATGGACCGAAGGAAAATAACTCAAATCCTTTTCTTTTCTTTTTTCCCTGTATCGATAGAATGAGCACCGTGAACTATCTGCTTCAAAAAAGATAGTTGGGGATCACATTAGTAGGAATATATCGTAGTGGAGAACTCTTTCAGTAAGCACCCCTTCCGAAATATGGGTTGTGTTCTACCAACGAGCAGCCAGAGCCTAAATAAAGCACTGAGAAAGAGATAAGTGTTCCGTATAGGTTCGTATATACTGTGGCGCTATATGATCTTTAGCTATAGGTCTCGTGTACTTGCTATAGAAAATACATAAATCTACGAGTCGGGAGTAAGAGGAAGTGGTAACGGTCGATGGATGTTATTTTAGTATTTGCTGACGGAATGCCTCACATCAAGGTGATAGGATTCGAACCTATGGCCCTCTGTACCCAAAACAGATGCGCTGACCAGACTGTGCTACACCTCGTCTCACCACCCCGGAGCATATAGATCCACCCGATCGATGAACACTCAAATCGAACTCACCCATCCTTTTGGGCACTGGGATTTTTTTGGGCCTGGAATTTTACAAGCAACTTGAGCCTAGGATTTTGTTTGAGCCTGAAATTTTACAAGGAAATGATTCCATGCTGAAATTTTACAAGGATGATGTTCATGATTAAATAATTAGATGTTTTTATAATGGGACGTTAATTAAATAATTTACATTATTTAAATAATTAAAATTGGCATATTAAAATTTATTTATATTATAATAATTACAAAGGGAAAAGGATGATCCTATGAATTAGGGCAAAGTTTATATTAATGCAACTAACATTTTATTCTAGCTATCCTCATAAAAAAAAAAGATGAATAAGAAGAAGTAACATTTGATGATTATTATTTATTACTACCACTAATATATACGGAGTCTAAATATTAATAAAAGAAAACCTTTTTAATGGAAATTTGTTGAAAAATTGAGAGCTATTGACCAATCAAATTGCTTAATTTTTTTATACTTTCAATTAACCAATCAAATACACCCATTTAACTAAAGAATCTCTTTTAAAAAACCACTCAATATAATTAATTAATAAATTCACCAATTTCCTAAAACTTTGCTAATTAATTTTTTTTATATAATCTACGTATACAATTTTATTTAATTCTATAATTTCAATTTTATCCAACTAAAATTTTTCATGACTTCCCTAAAACCTTACCAATTAGTTATTCTATCTCTTTTGGTAATCTACGTAGAAATATTACGTTTTCATTCAATATTTGTGGAAAATCAAATTTTAACTATGTAAATATATATTTAATTATTTTATATTTAATTAGTATTACTATGTAATGTGGTACAAGTATTATATAATATAAGCCAGAACATTTACCGAACACTACAACAAAAATATCATATATTCACACTTTTTTTACACTTCTAAAAAATGTTTGAAATTTTGTTGAATTATTCACACTTATAATTGTGTATAAAATTGTTACAAAGTGTGAATAAATATCAACAATCATCACAATCTTTACATATATAAGTGTAAGGAGGAAAAAGTTTACACTTAAAAGTGTGAAGAAATATAAATTTATCCACATTTATAGGTTTGAACTTCAAATTGTAGCACGTAATTTATTCACACTTCCTCTTGCGTGATAAAAACATGTGTTACAAATTAAGGGATAAATATTTATAAATATATTTAACTTTAGTCAAAAAAATATAGTATTTATTCAACTTATAACATTTATATTGTATGCATCCAACTTTCAAATATCTCTATTGTATATATTGGACAAATTTTTTTATGAAGTGTTAAGTTATATGTATGACATGTGACATATTCTAAGAATCACACGTCATCAAAAATATTGTCCAATACATACAATAGAAATTTTTAAAAGTATAATACATACAATTAAAATGTTATAAGTTGGATACTACTATAATTTTTTTTATCAAAGTTGAATACGTTAACCAATAATTAGGTCCACACTTTTAAGTGTTGAAAAGTTATAATTTTACTTTCGATACTTACAAGTGTAAGTTTTTCCTTTTTACATATATATGTGTGTGAAAAATCTTACCTTTTTCAAAAAGTTTTACACAATTCCTAGAATCATGGAGATAAAAAATAAGGTAAAATGACATTTTTTTAGTGGAATCAAGCTTTCCCGTTGAGTATATATAAAGTAGAATTTAAACTACATTATAAAACTAATATTTAACCTAAGAAATTATTATATTATCAACTCTTTTTAAGATACTTCTAAAATCTAAAATCCAGTTTTATCAATTAATCAATTTTCCTCGGTTAAAAATAGCTTTGATACCGTAATAATAATAATGAGCTACATATATAAACTTTGTTAAATATAGATATGAACCCTACCAAAATTTTTACCATTAACATGATTTAAATGGATACATATGTGTTATAAGAATTTTATGAAACCATAAATACGATGTTTTATTATTGCTCACACTTTTTAATGTTTTAAATAGAATAAAAAGAACTATACACATTTATTTTTATGCATTATGAGATAATTCGTTAGTATTACACATTTATTTTTTCCTTATTCAATAAATAAAAATCAATATATTTTTTCAACATCAAGATACTATACTTACAATTTAATATTTAACATTATCATCGTATATTTAACTAATTTAACTAATGTTTATATCGTACCAGTAAGATAAATTTTATATTATTTGATTAATCTAAATATTAATAAATAAAAACTCCCATATGATTTTTTTTTGAAAAATTGAAAGTAATTTACCAATCAAGTTCTTTAATTTTGTTATACTTTCAATCAACCAATAAAATACATCCATTTACCAAAAAAATCTCATTTGAAAAACCCCTCAATATCATTAATTCACGAAGTTTTGAAAATAAACTAAAAATTGTATCTAAAACTTTCTATTAAACGACGTACATAATTTCATCCAAATCAAATATGTATTTAATTATTTAGGATTGACTAACTTGTGCTGCAAGAGTAGGTTAAGCTTCATTAAACTCACTTAAACATTTCAAAAATATCATAAAATTCATTTATTAAACTTACTATTTTCCTATTATACATGTATATTAATTTTGATTCATATTATCTATGAAAAATTTACTTCATAATGAACTTTAACTTGTGCCCTTAGAGCATATTAGTTAGATAAACCCAATTATTTAATAACTATTAAACTATTTATAATATATTGTATCATTAGCTACACATTTGAATAAGATGATCTAAAACTTTCTAATTATATTTGTTGAGAGTAAAATATACTTTATATTGTAGATTGGATTAAACAACATTTTATTCGCATGTTCTGTACAAATACTCATAGGAATACATGTTACTCATTTTTTTTTTAGAGTTTCACTGTAATAACATGGTTTAAGAACCACAAATAATAAGACTTAAGTGCAAAAAAATAAAAAATTAGCATTCGAAGAAACAGAAGATATTTTTATTCAACATTCGCGTATATTCGTGAGTTTAGCATTCAAGCAAATGAAGATAGTTGTATTCGACATCCATATGTAGCGGGTTTGAATTAACATTCAAAAATCATTAATATAATTTATTCTAACTTCAAAGTATGTGTAAAAATTGAGACCTCTTAACTAATTATAGTATTTCTTTTATTTATATTATTTAAATTATTTACTTATACAACTACGTACATAACAAATATGATGTTTTCATCTATATTGTAGATGATAAAACAAAATTAACATTTATTTTAAAAGAAAATAAACATGCAAATAAGCGAAAGATATTATATGTGACATTATTGTATTCAAAGATTTGGTTTAAAATTTAAATAATCGGACATAGTTTTATGTGGCATACATATGTAATAAAGGATTTATCCTTTGCGTAAACAAATGATAACTTCATTTATATTTAAATAATTTAGTTCTTATGGAGCCCGTGTATACACGGGTTTTTAACCTAGTAACATAATATAACAATACGCTAATATAAATTAGTTATTTGAGGTTTATGAATCAATACTTGATTTTAGTGAAGCTTTTTTGAAGTTTTTAAGTGAAACCGCTTATCTTAATTGGGTCATTTTAAACCTCTTATTTGGTGGAACTATTTTGGTGCATGTAACCTCCTTTTGAAAACCACCTATCTTGGGAGTTACAAAATCAAAATGTACATACGATCAAATTTGTGTCTTCTTCTAATTTGGATGGTGCTATAATTTATAGTTGGTTGACGAAGTAGCAAGAGCATATGTTCCATACAACTCAACACAATCAGTGGAGTAGGTTACAATAAAAATTATTGTGAAGAGTGGATAATTTTGCAACTCAATCCTCACCTCTACTTGACAACCATATCCGACAACACTGCCTTTCATGACTTCTTTGCCAAACATGGCATCCGTATTCGATTCTCATGTTCTCACACATCCCAACAAAATGGTAAATATGAACGAATGCTTCGCACGATTAACAACATAAGCCGCTCACTCATGTTCCAGGCCCGTCTTCCTCCTGTGTATTGGGCGGAAGCCCTTCATATAGAGAGAGAATTATTTCATAATAATAAAAATTTGTAGATACATTTAATAGTTTCGAATAGTCGTGAACAAAACCGGGTTTCGGGCCTACCCGACCCGTACCCGGAACCCGAACCGTGTTTTAGTCAAAGGGAGAAAAACCGGTTTGTTGACCTACCCGACCCGACCCGAACCGGGTTTTTGACCCACGAATACCGGTTTTTAAACCGGGTTTTTCCGGGTTTTATACCGGGTTTTCCAACCCGATTGTGAGATCCGAAAACCCAAACCGGTTCCGTACCCGGCGGGTACGAAAAAAACCCGAACCGGGTTCAAAAAACCGGTTTTTTCCGGGTTCGGTTCCGGGTTTTTTTCGGGTTCGATTCCGGGTTCGGGTTTTTTGTTCATGCCTAGTTTCGAACATAATTCTGAATCAAATGAGCTAATTTGATAAAGATGGACATATAATATTTCCCCAGAAAATGGTTGTCATAATCCTTCATCTTTGCACTATGCTGATATATATGATGGTGCACAGTAAACAAATTTATTAAAAAATTGTTTGCGTAATAAACATGAAAAACATGTAGAGAAATCAAGGGGTAAGTGCACGAAAATGTAATGAACTATGCTCTGACATTCATTGTATGTAACGAACTATTCTGACATTCATTGTATGTAACGAACTTGCTAATTTCCTCCATTATATGTAACGAACTAGTATTTTCCTTGATTTTTCCAAGTGTTGATTATGTAGGGTGACACGTGGCGTTCTTAGGACCGTTGATCTGCCCAAAATACAAGTTCGTTACATACAATGAAGTAAATTAGAAGTTCGTTACATACAATGAATGTCATAGTAGTTCGTTACATACAATGAATGTTAGAGCATAGTTCATTAGATTTTCGCGTACTTACCCCAGAAATCAACTTCTTTAATTACTAAAAGAAATCCTGAATTTTAATTTTAATTATAAAATATGAGAAGGCAAGAAAAGGGGAATTCCATGTCATGCAGATCAATAAAAAGATGCCACATCAATCTTCTTTATACTATATATATATATATATATATATATATATATATATATATATATATATATATAATAACAACATCAGCAACAACAACAACAATAATAATAGTGGGTATCTTTGCTTTGGAATTGCATTATTGAGTAAAAACTCGTATATGTTTCGACACATACATATATTCCCCTAAACTCATTGTATGTATAACTAACAGGACGAATGTATTCGTGTAGTTTGTTATACGAAATATATTCCTAAAATGTACGAGTGTCATAAACTATAGTCGAGAAAATTATATATGTAGCAATTAATTCTTTCATTGTATTTATTTTTACAATATATATATATTTACTTCAGTACTTGACATTCCCATCATAAAAGTTACTTGACAAATTATTGCAATGAAGTTTTCGCACATGAGTCAAGTACAGGTACTAGTTAAATAAATTCACCATCACTTTCGATAAATTCACCAAAGTTATGCATTCTTTGTGTGTACAATTGTACAATTTGTTAATGCACAGATTTACTGGATTTTATCAAAATTGGTGGTGAATTTATCATTGCCCAAATAAAAAACTCGATTACCATATCTACTATAACAAAAGGACTACGAATTTTGTAACATCAATTTGACTTTGAACAAAGATGCCTTAGGATTGATAGTAGGGATTACTAGTCACAACGACAATTCGACAAGCTACGATTCTTGACGTATTGGAAACCATACGTAAGAAGCTAAAGTAAAGTCACTACTCGTTCGCTACTTAATCGAACCATATATGAAGCTACAACTTAGTATTGATTAGGTTTGAATGAATATATCTCAAAAGCAGAGGACCATTATATATTCTCCCATTGTGGAACTTGACAAGCAACTCATATCTTTGCAAATCATATATCATATTCATAAAGTTTACATCTTTTTTAATTTAATCAACCTGAACGTTTATGATATGATATAAACAGGAATAGGAATATTGTCTAAACTTGTGCTTTGTCTTACTCTAATAATGTTTATATGGAAACATGGTCCTGACCTTTAGATTCTTATTTTAACTCCAGGCCAATGGGAATAATACTGCAATTCTAAATTAACCACTTGCAGGAAACTGATCAGAAGACCATCCGTACCATTTTTGTATGTTGTACACGTTGACATTTGTAACTAATGGAAGCTATTTTCAAATGGTCCCAACTCCAAAAGTCAAACAAGTGAAGGATGAACATATATGCATTGTGCATCAAGGTTTACTTGCTCTGACATACTGAAATTCAATAACAGTCTTTTAAATTAATTTTTTTCAAAAGTTGTAAGAAAAAAGAAGCAGCATTTCTTGCAATATGAACCAGCTACTGATTAATCACCTAAGATGTAACTTATTGATTGCTTCAAAACTAGTTCCGTAAGTCGAAAAATGTAAGAATACAAAAATAAGATGCACATAAGAGAATGCTAATTTTGGAAATAGATCAGTAACAAAGATGATCTTTATCTACTACATTCTAAGATTTCTTTAAATTGTGCAAATCTTGCACGTCACAATGTTTCTTTGCAAAAAAAGAGATTACTTTAAAGCAGAGAATTGAATCAAGTATCATTAATTGCTAGAAGTATTATCATTAACTGATCAATAAGCATATGCTAAGCCTTTGATTACTTGGAGAAACATTAAACATATATTCCATAAACCACAAAAAGAGGTAAAATCAGAAATAATAAAAAGAAGGGACCCTTTTAATTTGGTGTAACAACACCAAGAGAATACTTGAATGGCTGAAGAGATCTTTAAGCCAAACAAAAGTATATGGAATCGGGTTTTTGACGAAAATAGTTACTCAGCATTCTACGGAAGCAAATGTATACAAACCTGTACGCTTAAGATATAAGGATAATTCTTAAAAGAAAATATGTTAATGTGTGACTGGGCTTGGTATAATGGTTATAAATTTTTTTTGTGTGGTATGAAGAATAATGTTGTGGAGCGCACTGCGCACGTACCATATAAAGTTCTATTGATCGACCAATAAGGATCTTCGTGCGGGTCTTCAAAAAATCACTAAATATCGCGAGGAATATCGTTTGAGGACCAGATGGGCTATCAAACAGCAAGTGGTAGTAAGTATCTGATGCAGTTCATGTACAAAACATGGCATCTATATATGTAAAGGACACTCTTTTGCATTTATCGTTATTGTCTATAACAGATAGTGGGAGGGTATAACATAAAGCTACTTTATGCCCAAACTTATTTCTATGGACCACTAGATATCTAATATGCAGGTGTCCATACCCTCACTGCTGAACTGAAGTAAAATAAAAGACAATGTAATTAATGAATAAATAGCATATTTGTCCCAAAATAGACAACCGTGATTTTCATGTTGACTCATGTATTTTTCACTGTGTAAGTGTACTGGTTTTGGATATGGGCCAAACACAAATTTGTCATAAAGTTAATAGGCCCAAATCATGTACAAAAACCTCTTCCCTCCCAATGATTTAACCAATCATTCCATTTAAATATCTCTTCTCTTCATCACCTCTTCTTGTTCAGCATCACCAACCATAACAACAACTACAACTCTTTAGTTTTTTCACTTTATTTTTTGAAGCTTAACAACCTTACCTCTAATGGGTTTTCCCTATTATTTCATCTTCTATCTTATATTTCTCATCTCACTTTCAACCTCTTATGCAACCACAATACTAAATCAAACTGAGTTCTTCACACTTATAAAGAACTCTCTTTCAGGCAACTCTTTTAGTGATTGGGACGGAGTCAACGTATGCAACTACACCGGTATAACTTGTAACGATAAAGGGTACGTCGTGAAGATCAATCTTTCGGGCTCAAACTTATCAGGTCAATTCCCAGAAAACATATGTTCTTACCTTCCACAACTGAAAACACTAAATCTTGGACACAATGATATTCATGGCAACTTTCCGTATAGTTTCACCAACTGTTCATTACTTGAAGAACTCAACATGACACACACAAGTCTCACCGGAAAACTACCCGACTTTTCTCCAATGGTATCTCTCCGGTTACTTGATTTGTCATCATGTTCTTTTACAGGAAAGTTTCCTATCTCTTTTATAAACCTCACTAATCTTGAAGTGGTGAGTTTCAACGAAAACGGTGGTTTTGATCTATGGAGATTGCCGGATGATGTTTTTAGGCTGAAAAAGCTCAAGTCCATGATCTTAAGTACTTGCATGGTGAGTGGTTTGATCCCAAAAACAATTGGGAACATGACATCACTTGTTGATCTTGAATTAAGTGGCAACTATTTAGTTGGCCCAATTCCAAAAGAAATTGGTTTGTTAAAAAACTTGCAACAACTTGAGCTTTACTACAACGGGCTCATTGGAGAGATACCAGAAGAGCTCGGAAACCTGACTGGTCTGACCGATATTGATTTGTCGGTCAACAAGTTGACCGGAAGTCTACCTGAATCCGTATGCCGTTTACCAAACTTGGAAGTGTTGCAGTTGTACAACAACAGTCTCACTGGACAAATTCCACGTGTTCTCGAGGACTCAAAGACCTTGATCATGATATCAATTTACAGCAACTATTTAACCGGAGAAGTTCCTAGGAATCTAGGAAAATTTTCACCTTTAGTGCTGTTTGACTTGTCAGAAAATAAGTTGACCGGTGAGTTGCCACCGGAGATATGTAGTGGAGGTAAGTTGGTTTACTTGCTAGCACTTGACAATATGTTTTCTGGTGTTTTGCCTGAAAGTTATTCTAAGTGTGTGTCTTTAGTACGTTTTCGACTTAGTTCTAATCGTTTGTCTGGAACTATACCCGAAGGGGTTTTAGGACTTCCTTCTGTGTCGATTATTGATTTGAGTTACAACTTTTTCACGGGTTCAATCCCTAGATCAATTGGGTATGCTAGAAACCTATCAGAATTGTTCTTACAAAGTAACAATATTTCTGGAGTTATCCCTTTTGAAATTTCACAGCTTTTTAATCTAGTAAAGATTGATTTAAGTAACAATCTCATTTCTGGTCCAATACCTTCTGAAATCGGCCATTTGAAACGGCTCAATCTTCTCTTGCTGCAAGGAAATAAACTTACTTCTGATATACCAAATTCACTCTCTTCATTAACATCGTTGAATGTTCTTGATCTGTCAAGAAATCTTCTAACTGGTTCTATCCCTGAAAGCCTGTGTGATTTGCTTCCAAGTTCTATGAACTTTTCATATAATCAACTTTCAGGGCCAATACCCGTTTCTTTCATCAAAGGAGGACAGTTAGAAAGCTTTTTAGACAACCCAAAACTTTGTGTTTCTGAGCACCCTAGTTTATCAGATCAAAACTTCTCCATGTGTTCAGAGAATTACAATCAAAAGAAAGTTAATTATGTTTGGGTTATTGTTGTTTCGGTTGGTATCATTTTACTTGGAGGTATTTTGTTTCTTCGACGATGGTTTAGTAAAGAAGGAGATGTTCTAAAACACGAAGAAACATGGTCGTCTTCTTATTTTTCATACAATGTGAAAAGCTTTCATCGAATAAGTTTTGATCAAGATGAGATAGTGGAAGCAATGATCGATAAGAATGTGGTTGGACATGGTGGGTCAGGTACTGTTTACAAGATTGATCTTAGCAATGGGGAAGTCGTTGCAGTTAAGCGACTTTGGAGTCAAAAAACAAAAGATGAATCGTCAGACGACCAGCAGATTATGAACCGGGAATTGAAAACAGAAGTAGAGACTCTAGGAAACATCAGGCACAAGAATATAGTGAAATTATTTTGCTACTTTTCGGGTTTTGATTGCAATTTGTTGGTGTATGAATATATGCCAAATGGGAACCTTTGGGATGCACTTCATAGAGGTAAATGTCTGTTGGATTGGCGAACTCGTCATCAGATTGCGCTTGGTGTTGCACAAGGTTTAGCCTATCTTCACCATGATCTGATGCCACCCATTATTCATAGAGACATCAAGTCCACCAACATCCTGTTAGATATAAACTTCCTACCAAAAGTTGCAGATTTTGGCATAGCAAAAGTCTTAAGGGCTAGAGGGAAAGACTCCACCACCACTGTGGTTGCAGGCTCCTATGGCTACTTAGCACCAGGTATCCTTTTTAAACAAACTTTCATTTGGAGTTGCCAGAATTGATTTGTTATTTGTTACAGGTTGGGTCAGGTTGATAAGAAACATTTTTTTTGTCCATACATACTTATCATAAAAGCTGCTATATGATTCCATTAGTACTGATATTCCAAACGAAATGATTTAGGAGGATTTATGTATTTTTTAAAAATGCACTTTTGGGCGTCTTTAAACCCC
This sequence comes from Helichrysum umbraculigerum, assembly GCA_949592205.1. Taxonomy (NCBI): domain Eukaryota; kingdom Viridiplantae; phylum Streptophyta; class Magnoliopsida; order Asterales; family Asteraceae; genus Helichrysum; species Helichrysum umbraculigerum. Next base: position 65,280,665 of record CATIUR010000006.1, read on the forward strand.
TTCTAACCCATTTGACCCGTTTCCTTTTAAGTTATTTCTTTTACTAGGTGTTTTACATGCTACAATGAAAGATAAAACATAACATGGAGTTGGCCCATAGAAAACTAATTGGGTCAAACTTACCACCACGTACTAGTCTTTTTACTTTCCTACTTCAGGGCTACCACAATTTATGTTTTTTTTACACTTGATGTTTATTATCATAGAGTATGCCTACTCGTGCAAAGCAACAACGAAGTGTGACGTCTATAGTTTTGGGGTAGTACTGATGGAACTGATAACCGGAAAGAAGCCCGTTGAGGCAGAATTTGGAGAAAACAAGAATATCATATATTGGATTTCAACCAAAGTTGAGACGAAAGAAGGAGCAATTGATGTTTTGGACAAGAGACTTTCGGGGTATTATAATAATGAGATCATTAAGGTTCTTCGCATAGCCATCCGTTGTACATGCAAGACAGCGGCCCTTCGTCCTAGCATGAATGAAGTTGTCCAATTGCTAATTGAAGCAGACCCTTGCAGATTCGAGTCTTGCAAGTCGCCAAATAAGATCAAAGAACCAATAAAGTAAATGTTTGATCACAAGAATAACTTTCTTTGGTTCTTTGAGGCTTCAAAACAAAGTAGCATAGCATCTATATATTGAATATTTCTATTGTCTTTGAGAAGATTTGAGATAAACTCATTGTAGATATCAACTTACCCTCTTTGTCCCCATAACATAAGTAGTATTATAGCTATTACTAGTAATTACTAATTAGATTTTATTGCATCTTTTTCTTCTTGTCACTTGCCTATATATGTTCTCGCCTCATATATATAATAAATTCATGCTTTGAGATAACAGTACGTTTATATATCTTCGCTCGTAAATAACTCGAGAACTTACAAAAGAAGATAGTTACAGTATAACATAAGGATGATTACAAGTCATTTTTCCAGCATATATAAGCCACTTATATCTTGGCATTCAAACAAACTGTTGCTTAATTTCTTTGCTACCTACTCTTCCTTAATGGCATCAACTAAGAATAGTAATAACAACTTGAAATGTACAAGTTGTTGGTGCTCTTAATTATGTATGATTGGAAGATATGCTTCTTTTTATTGCCTATATCAGAGGTAATGCATGTACACCCAAGTGGAGATGTTAAAGTCACACAAAAGGAAGAATTTATCAAAGCATTTATATATATATATATATATATATATATATATATATATATATATATATATATATATATATATGTATAGTATAGAGTCACCACTATATGAGTGGTATGTTAATCGGGTCCCAATAAAGTGAAAAAGATTCAATGGGAGGATATATTTCTTTGCATGGTGGAGAATCCATACATTAAAGTTGATAGCTTTTGTGAATGATTAGCATTCATTCTTTTATAGCTTCTAGCAATCAAATATTCATATTCCTATTCCTATTAAGCATGCCTTTTTAAATATACCAAAAGCTGATGAATATATTTACATGCATGAACAACCACTTGATATTACAAGACTTGATTTTTTTACAGTTATTATACCCATGATCAAACTTATGTTACACACATTATAACTGCAACGAGATAGCTTTCAACAAAATTAGATGATTTATACTTTAGGCAATTCATTGAGTTGGGTTTTGACTAAAATCATTGAGTTGGTCAAAAGAACGAGTGATGTGCACTAGATAAAGAGTCGAGAAGGGGCTAGGGGATATGCTCCTATCACCTCAACTTTCTTTAAAAGAAAAAAAAGGTTGATAACATGTTTACCAATTCGTTTGTAATCTGTTGATAATTTATATGCGTGACAATTTATACGTTGTCACTTTTTTTTAGACAAAATTGCATGGATCGTCCCTGTGGTTTGCACAAAGTTACATGGATCATCCCTGTACTTTTTTTTTTTTGCATGGAGCATCCCTGTACTTTCACTTTGTTGCATGGATCATCCGTGTACCTGCATTTTTTTGACATGGATCATCCTTGTACTTGCATTTTTTTGACATGGATCATCCCTGCATTCATAAGGCAGAAGGACGACCCGCGCAACAAAGTGAAAGTACAGGGATGATCCTTGCAAAAAAAAAAGTACAGGGATGATCCATGCAATTTCATGCAAACCACAGGGACGATCCATACAATTTTATCTTTTTTTTATCATACACCACTAAGCATATATAATATTGTATATTATAAAGCATATGTAACGTTGTATGGATAAAAGATAGCCGTATAAAGTTTACTTCCCAATTTATCCGCTTCAACTTATTTATTTATTTAATACAATAGCGTATGCGTATGCATATATTTTATAGCAAGAAAAATGAAAATTCTGAAATTAAATTTTTTCTTCATTTACAACCAAGCCTGAAGAAATCCTGAAGTTTTGGGCCGAACTCGAGCCCAAAGACCTAGACCTCATTTTGAAATTAAGTGTATAGAGAAGAGTTCAATTGATACCATTTATTTTGTGTGAGAATGGAGGAACCAACCACAATATGCCATGTGTCACTTTTTTCTCTCTCATCCACGTTTTTAAAAATTAAATATCTCACAAACGACAAGTCGAAAAATCATGAAAATTGCACCATATTTTTCAGCGTTTTATCCTCTTCGATTTGCCGTCCATCAAGGCATAGTTCCGACGAACTTTTTTTTTTCATTTTTTGGTGGGTTTTACATATTAGTAACACATGTGTTAGTGATTGATATACTTTTGATTTAGGGTTTAGGGTTAGGGTTTAAAGTTAGGGTTTAGCAGGGTTTAGTGTTAGGGTTTAGCAGGGTTTAGGGTTTAGTATGATTTAGGGTTTAGAGTTTTATAAAGCGTTTAGGGTTTAGGGTTTGGGGTTTAGGGGTTAGGGTTTAGGGTTGGGAGTTTGGGGTTTCGGGACGAAACCCCAAACTCCCAACCCTAAACCCTAACCCCTAAACCCCAAACCCTTAACACAACACTGTAACACACGTGTTAGTAATGTGAAACCCACTAAAAATAATGAAAAAAAAAAAAAAAAAACTCGTCGAAAGTATGCTTTAATGGACGGCAAATCGAAGAGGATCAAACGCTGAATCTAATGGTGCAATTTTCATAATTTTTCGATTTGTCGTTTGTGAGATATTTAACTTAAGGGGTAAATAGGTTTTGTATTCTCTTTGTACACATGACACCATATCATTGGTTCCTCTATTCTCACACAAATTTTTAGTCTCATTTGAACCTTACCCTAAATGTATACTTCATTTTTAAATGTATGTTTTGCTCCAAAGAAAAATAATACTTTTTCCGTCCCAGTTTTATTGTCCTATTTTGACTTTTAGAGTCTTTCTTTGACAATTTTGACCATCAATATTTTTGTTTGTGTTATATAATATTTGATGCAAAATATATGAATAGATTGGGTTTTGAATGTATTTTCATTGATATAATTTGCATCAAGTATTATATAGCACAAACAAGAATATTTAAGGTAAAAGTTGTCAAAGAAAGACTCCAAAAGTTAAAAGAAGACAATAAAACTGGGACGGAGGGAGTAATAAAATAAAAAATTAATGTTTTTCTGATAAATAACGGAGTATTGGTACTTTTTGATAGTTCCCGTGTATATTTTAGTGCATTGACGGTTTAATTGATACGGGTTAAATGATACGTAGTGCATTCCCGACTAAGTTACTAAATTTCGGGGTCAGGGGCAAAGTACCCAGCTAATTTCGAAAAAATCCGTTTTGGACAAATTTGACCCGAATTAGTTAATGACACTTATACATTGCTATTAATTTTTGTATTTGTTGCAATCTTTATTTTGAGCTTAGTATTTATTGATAGAATCAAGTTTTGATACTGTTATGTCTATTATTTTGGTGTGTGAGTAATTGAATTGGAAGATGATATAATACATGTTGAGCTACTTGACTGTTATTGTGTTATGTTAACTTATTATATATTGTTTTAATGAAGCGCTTATAATTTTTAATTTGTACAGGGGAAAAGATTGCTAAATAGATTGACCAACAAGTAATCTGCAATAATCTGAGGATACATAGTAGCTAATTCTGAAGGTAAACTAGGCAAATCAATTTTACGACATTAATTCTTTAGTATTAGTGATCTTAGAGCTCAGATAGATGCTTAGTGAACATGTCCAAATCCCTTATCGATGTTCCTTCTTTGACTACCTTGGTTGCTGCTTGGCTTAGCTCCTTGACTTTAACTCGCTCGGGTGTATCACTATTGAGTGACTCGTTCAACAACCGTGCCAACTCAGTTGAATCAGGAACACTCTCGGGTCCACCTTCACAAACTCGTTTCCCCACACCCAGCTGATCAACTAGTAGCATAGCATTTGCAAATTGGTCTGCACCCTTTGGCCATGTCAACATCATCACACCTGCAGCAACACCTTCCAATGTCGAGTTCCACCCACAATGAGTCACAAACGACCCCACAGCCTGATGTCTCAGTATCACAAGTTGTGGGGCCCAACCTTTTAATATGAATCCTCGACCACCCACCCGATCTTCAAACCCACTAGGAATTAACTTTGATTCGCTTGCCTTTACACACAAAATGAAATCTATATTACTGAGCTTGAGTGCACTTGTTAATGCGCTCATTTGCCTCTCACTTAATGTCTCCCGTATCCCAAAGCATATATATACAACAGAGTCGTCACACTTTTTGTCCAACCACTTGAGCAGGTCATGAGGTGGCACTACATTAGACCTACCACGTCCTCTGCTACATATTGGGTCATTTATATCAGGAAGTAATGGGCCCATGGCCCAAACCTGATCATGACCCATTTCTTTCTTCACATAATCAATATAAACACCTTCCAATTTCCAAACCTTCAAAGGTGTTGAACACCATTCCCCAACTTGTCATATTGCGCAAGATACCCTTCCTAAAATTTTCAAAACCCGGTTCACCCTTTTGATAACTACGCCACAGTTCTGATAACTGACACCGTGCTAGTTCCGGTGAGTTGGGATTTCAGTGAAGGAAAGTAAGAAACTTTCATCTTCATTACTATGACGTGCATTAATCTCGGATACCACAGCATGTAAAAAATGGAATAACCAAGACTCCCTGAAGGTGAAAACACCAGATGTCGAATGCCCAATTGAGAGGAAAGTTGATTTGTCCACCCAAGAAAGAAGTCGGAAATGATGACGATTGGGGGTGAAGGGTGGGATTCGAACCATTTAACAATTGGATCGAGTAGTTTTTGGGTGGCAAGTACCTTGCCAATAAGCGAATGATCTGAGGACGGGTCGTGGTCAGGGTCAGGAAAGACTAGTTTGTGGAGAAAAGAGGGGTGTGAGGCGATTAGAGGGTCGAGAAGTGAGAGATTGGAAGTGGAGATAATGACAGTGATGGTGAGGCCACGACGGAGAAGGAAGTCGGTGAGGTCGAGTAACGGGATTATATGGCCCGATGCAGGGAAAGGGTAAACCAGCAAGTGAGTGTTGCTGCTAGTTGAGTAAGACATGTTTAATTAAGGTTCTGAATGTTGATTTGGGGAAGGTTGTAAATGTATTAGTGTGTTACAAATACTTGGTCGTCGTCATTTATAAAAGAATAGATTATTGTTGGAACTTGGAAGCCAAGAATAGGTATTTACAACTGACATCATGCCTGACGTTCTTTTTTATTAATGGTTATGGCTTCATATTTAACATTATATAAAAATAAAATAGAAGGTCTTATCCTTTTTGTTTTTTTATGTTTCACGGTACGGTATATTTCCTAAATCCCTAGTAAAAATTGCGATTACCTGAAAGATGGATTCGATGTTAATCGATGTCATCTGGTTCTCAAAGTGTGTAAAGAGAGGCACCTGGTTTTTAGTCCCATTATTTAATGAGCAGGTCATCAGGTGACTGCAGACTGCATTTGACCCGCACATCTGATGATAGTCGTGCTCTTTGGCATGCAATGGCCAATGGGTCATCAGTCATCACCCAACTCGATCAGCTGTTCGTTTGTGATTGTTAAGATTTCTGTCTGAAGTTCGTTTTATGTTTGCTTGTTTCTTTATTTGTGCGGAAAGACATTTTCAACCTAGGTTGTTAGTTAACTGCTTTCTCTTTGTCATGAGTCATGACTCATAGTTCTACAAAGCGATAGTTCTTAAAATTGTCGGTATAAAAGAATGAACTATGCTTGGAAACAAGAAGAGTATCAGAATAGGAATATAGGATACCACTAAAAGGATTGAGGATGAGATTTGAACCAATGACTTCCGATCAACATTAGTTGCCCATGGCCCGCCATTAGACTATAACACAGTCATGGCTCAGGTTGTTTTCATTAGGGAGGTGATCCTCACACACCAAAATTTGTCCATACACACCATTTTAATGCAAGTTGACTATTTTACCCCTGAATTGAAGAGTGAAGATTAAATGGTGTAAAATAAACTTAGGGGTAAAATGGTCAACTTGCATTAAAATGGTGTGTATGGATCAAAAAGGGGTGTGTGAGGATCACCTCCCTTTTCATTAAGAGGTCATGATCATAAGATATAGCCAGTTAACCAGTGACCAGTGTGCTGGGTTGACCTAGATCACAGTTTTCTAATAATTTATGTCGTCTTCAGAAAAATATTAGTTAACTACTAGTCAAGCCAAGTGTGACGGCCTTTCTCTAGGACGGAGACAAAGTTTAGAATTTAGTCCATGGAAGGTAATTAGGGATGAGGTAAAATTCTTTAATTATGTGTGTGCGTATTAAAAATGTTATCATTCTGTATGGAAGGCGCGATAGATATTTTATTTTAGTTAGTTACAGAACACCCAATAAACAAATAGTTTATTGGGTACTATATGAAGTATATGAAATTTGGAGAAAAAATTTACGATTCGGGTAATATTTCCGAAGGATTTGCAAACAGATTTGATCATACATGCTATCATAAAAATATAAAGTTAACAAGCATTAGTTGTAACTAAGAACACCTTGTACTTTAAAGACTAGATAGATACTTGAAAAATATACTTAGAACAAGAAAATTAAGAAATTTATTTCGTCCATCGCTTGCTGTTTGATGGTCTTAGAGCTCGGATAAAAAAGGTTAACAAATTAAGATGTTCAAATCTATCATTGAAGTTCCCTCTTTGACTGCATTGGTGGCTTGTTGACTCAGCTCTTTGAGTTCAACTCACTCGTATCAACACTTAGTGACTCGTGCAACAACCAAGCTCGGACAAAAGGTTAATGAAGATGTTCAAATCTCTTATTGAGGTTCTCTCTTTGATAGCTTTATTAGCTTCTCGACTTAGCTCCCTGACTTTAACTCGCTCAGGTGTATCGTCATTCAGTGACTCGTCCAACAACCGAGCCAACTCAGTTGAATCAGGAACAATCTTGGTTCCACCTTCACAAACTCGTTTACCAAACGCATATCAGCCCGTATGTTCTTTCCGGCCTATTATATACGTATAAATACGCAGTCCAAACAATACCCACAATTTTGCCCTAATTTTTGTTCTACTAAACCCTAGCGTTCACAACAGATTTTAATTTCTAGCAAACTCAACGATTTCTGACCGAATTCACTATGTCATACGATGACGTTGAGATCTAAGACATGGAATGAAACGAGGAGCTTAAAGCGTACACGTATCCGTGTCCATGTGGTGATTTGTTTCAGATTACAAAAGATGAATTGAAGATCAGTGAAGAAATCGCTCGGTGCCCTAGCTGTTCGCTATATATCACGGTTATATATAATATGGAAGACTTCATTGATCAGAAATCAAAGACTAAAATCGAACCGACGAAACAACAGCAACCTGTAGCTGTTGCTTAAAGAGATATTTATATGCTATTAATTTTTGTATTTGTTGCAATCTTTATTTTGAGCTTAGTATTTATTGATAGAATCAAGTTTTGATAATGTTATGTCTATTATTTTGGTGTGTGAGTAATTGAATTGGAAAATGATATAATACATGTTGAGCTACTTGACTGTTATTGTGTTATGTTAATTTATTATATATTGTTTTAATGAAGCGCTTATAATTTTTAACTTCTATATGGGAAAAGATTGCTAAACAGATTGACCAACAAGTAATCTGCAATAATCTGAGGATACATAGTTGCTAATTCTGAAGGTAAACTAGGCAAATCAATTTTACGGCATTAATTCTTTAGTATTAGTGATCTTAGAGCTCAGATAGATGCTTAGTGAACATGTCCAAATCCCTTATCGATGTTCCTTCTTTGACTGCCTTGGTTACTGCTTGGCTTAGCTCCTTGACTTTAACTAACTCGGGTGTATCACTATTGAGTGACTCGTTCAACAACCATGCCAACTCAGTTGAATCAGGAACACTCTCGGGTCCACCTTCACAAACTCGTTTCCCCACACCCAGCTGATCAACTAGTAGCATAGCATTTGCAAATTGGTCTGCACCCTTTGGCCATGTCAACATCATCACACCTGCAGCAACACCTTCCAATGTCAAGTTCCACCCACAATGAGTCACAAACGACCCCACAGCCTGATGTCTCAGTATCACAAGTTGTGGGGCCCAACCTTTTACTAGGAATCCTCGACCACCCACCCGATCTTCAAACCCACTAGGAATTAACTTTGATTCGCTTGCCTTTACACACAAAATGAAATCTACATTACTGAGCTCGAGTGCACTTGTTAATGAGCTCATTTGCCTCTCACTTAATGTCTCCCGTATCCCAAAGCATATATATACAACAGAGTCGTCACACTTTTTGTCCAACCACTTGAGCAGGTCATGAGGTGGCACTACACTAGACCCACCACGTCCTTTGCTACATATTGGGTCATTTATATCAGGAAGTAATGGGCCCATGGCCCAAACCTGATCATGACCCATTTCTTTCTTCACATAATCAATATAAACACCTTCCAATTTCCAAACCTTCAAAGGTGTTGAACACCATTCCCCAACTTGTCATATTGCTCAAGATACCCTTCCTAAAATTTTCAAAACCCGGGTCACCCTTTTGATAACTACGCCACAGTTCTGATAACTGACACCGTGCTAGTTCCGGTGAGTTGGGATTTCAGTGAAGGAAAGTAAGAAACTTTCATCTTCATTACTATGACGTGCATTAATCTCGGATGCATCTCGCCACAGCATGTAAAAAATGGAATAACCAAGACTCCCTGAAGGTGAAAACACCAGATGTCGAATGCCCAATTGAGAGGAAAGTTGATTTGTCCACCCAAGAAAGAAGTCGGAAATGATGACGATTGGGGGTGAAGGGTGGGATTCGAACCATTTAACAATTGGATCGAGTAGTTTTTGGGTGGCAAGTACCTTGCCAATAAGCGAATGATCTGAGGACGGGTCGTGGTCAGGGTCAGGAAAGACTAGTTTGTGGAGAAAAGAGGGGTGTGAGGCGATTAGAGGGTCGAGAAGTGAGAGATTGGAAGTGGAGATAATGACAGTGATGGTGAGGCCACGACGGAGAAGGAAGTCAGTGAGGTCGAGTAACGGGATTATATGGCCCGATGCAGGGAAAGGGTAAACCAGCAAGTGAGTGTTGCTGCTAGTTGAGTAAGACATGTTTAATTAAGGTTCTGAATGTTGATTTGGGGAAGGTTGTAAATGTATTAGTGTGTTACAAATACTTGGTCGTCGTCATTTATAAAAGAATAGATTATTGTTGGAACTTGGAAGCCAAGAATAGGTATTTACAACTGACATCATGCCTGACGTTCTTTTTTATTAATGGTTATGGCTTCATATTTAACATTATATAAAAATAAAATAGAAGGTCTTATCCTTTTTGTTTTTTTATGTTTCACGGTACGGTATATTTCCTAAATCCCTAGTAAAAATATGGATTCGATGTTAATCGATGTCACCTGGTTCTCAAAGTGTGTGAAGAGAGGCACCTGGTTTTTAGTCCCATTATTTAATGAGCAGGTCATCAGGTGACTGCAGACTGCATTTGACCCGCACATCTGATGATAGTCGTGCTCTTTGGCATGCGATGGCCAATGGGTCATCAGTCATCACCCAACTCGATCAGCTGTTCGTTTGTAATTGTTAAGATTTCTGTCTGAAGTTCGTTTTATGTTTGCTTGTTTCTTTGTTTGTGCGGAAAGACATTTTCAACCTAGGTTGTTAGTTAACTGCTTTCTCTTTGTCATGAGTCATGACTCATAGTTCTACAAAACGATAGTTCTTAAAATTGTCGGTATAAAAGAATGAACTATGCTTGGAAACAAGAAGAGTATCAGAATAGGAATATAGGATACCACTAAAAGGATTGAGGATGAGATTTGAACCAATGACTTCCGATCAACATTAGTTGCCCATGGCCCGCCATTAGACTATAACACAGTCATGGCTCAGGTTGTTTTCATTAAGGGATAATTACATATATACCCAATATAAGCCTCATATTATCAAATTTACCCAACCTAAATACATAATATCATATATACCCATCCTAACTTCAATATATATCATATATACCCAAATAATTATAAAAATCATTTAAATTAAAATTACATCAATATATTCACATTCTACCCCTTATAAATCAGTCTTCTCAGCTCCTAATTACAAATAAATATATCCAACAATCAGACGCAATCCATCTACAACTAAAACCAATACAAAAAACATCTATAAACATATTAATTTACACTACAAAATCAACCAGAGATCATGTAACATCCTCGAAATGGACCTAGTTGTGTTATATTATTTCTTGATTTAAATTAGTATTTAAATGTGTTTGGAAATAATATTGTTTGAATTAGTGAAATAATTGGAATAGGAGTCGAATATTCCAATGTGATAAGTGAATTATTAATTGTTGTAAATTAATATAGTTGACGGTACAATAAAATGTTTGGACTCGCAAATGGTTTCGGGTTCCAGACAATAGATTGAGATGGGGTATTAAATTATACCTGTATATTGAAGGCGGTTTGTGAACCGACTATACATTTAACTTTCCTTTTTAGGAAAGTTCATTTAGAAACTTCAAAACTCACAGAAACTCTCAGAAAACCTCCAAATCAAATTAGAAATCAAATCAGGAAGTTGTGATTCTCGTGAAACTTCACCATGGACAGATTATCATCAGTATATTCTTCAATCAGTAAGTGTTCTTGAGTATTTAAGAATTTGATTTCGATTGAAATTTGGGTGAATTGATAAATTGGAAGAATTGGATGTTAGGAACAAGTTATAAGTATTACATGATGATTATATGAAGTTAATTGAGTTGTTTATAACATTAGAACTGAGTTTGATAAGCTTGATTTATCAAAAATGGTTTTGAATTCGGAGCTGGGCAATTACAGGGATGAAGCTGAGCTGAAAGACGCTCAAACGCGATCCCAGAACCCTAGCCAGGATCGCGTTCGTTAGTTATAAAAGGAATCGGACGAGTTTTGTTCTTGGGAACGCGATCCCAAGAATTTGTCCGGATCGCGTTGCTTAGTTATAATTTGTCACAGAATGATTTTACAAAGAGGAACGCGATCCCACCATTGTTTTCTGGATTGCGTTTGTCAGTACTTTTTGTAAAATTTTAAAAGTGCATAAGTATTTAGTAGTGATTTTTGCCACGGAAAAATTGACAAATTGTCTTTAAACTCCGATTGGGCTGAAATTTACATGGTCACTCGAAAACGGCCCACTGATCAAAGCTATATGCTATAGCCTAGTCAGTTTTTGGACATTCGGGGTCGTTTAGGGGTCGAAAATGGCATTTTACAGTTTTTGGACCTTATTTCGGGACTTTTTGATTTTGTTCCGAATTGAACTTTTGTTTGCTGTGATCTTAGAGATCATTGGATTCATGTAATTATGTTATGATTGTGTAACGATATTAATTACCTAAGTATTATCAGTTGAGACAAGTTACTAACTTATTGTTTAATTGATTATATTCTCAGATGTGGAGAAGGCTCAGTAATATTAGACTTCTGAGCTTGCGGTTGGGGTAGTCGGTGAGTGGATCTGTAACCTCAGTGTGATTTAGTTGTAATGATTTGATTTACAACAAGAAATTTATAGTATTACTTTGATATGATGCATCTGTTGAGATATCTTGCTATGATAGTTTAAATAGTTGCTTACTTGGCTGATTGAGCTAATATGTAAGATTCTGAGGTCAACTTGATTTGATGGTTGGGCTTGTTGTTGTTGTAGAAGACAGGAAATCTCGGAAACTTGAAATGTTGGTTTAGAGATCTAGGTCGTGTGTGATCAACAACAAGTTATCGGTAGATCGGTATGGGCCAATAAAGATGATTGATAAGAGTTCCTTGAGTGCCAAACCGGTATTAGGGTGTCTCAGGGACCACCGATCCTCATGATGTTGCGTGTATGACATTGATTGGATGTCGAGTGATTGATTGATTTTATGTTTATTGTAATTTGATGTAAACAGATTGTTATGCTAGGTTGGACTGTTGATTATAGTTTCATTCACTTAGCTTTATGCTAACTCCACCACAGTTCTTCCTGCAGGTTGTAATATATGGGACATATTGGGCAGGGCAGGAAGTGTTTTGACTGGATGGAATGTTTGACAGGCTTTTACTCTGATGTTATTTTGATAACTAAAGAGACGTTTTGAATTATATAACACCTAGTTTGTTGAAATGTCATGTATTTAGTTTGAAAAAGTTTATTGACATTTTGAGTACATTGACAGTATGTTTTAAATATACGCTTCCGAGTCGCCATTATTATATTAATTGTTTATAATGAAACGAGGGGTGTTATAAGTTGGTATCAGAGCAATAGTTTGGGTGAATTGGACTTGATAGAATGTTCAATCATAAACTTTGATTGAGTTGAGTCAAACATTCCAATGGGTGCGGGTTTAGTTGATTAGTTGATGTGTGAAGAGTGATTAGTTGAATATGTACTAACCCTTAACAAGTTGTGAAGTTGTTGTTTGATTGCAGAGACGGAGGGACATGAGTATCTGATTGGTATATTTCATGTTTCCTCAACACTCGTGGGTTTAAGATTTGTCAGGTAATCTTCGATAAGCCTGTGTTAATTTAAATTAACTTGAATTGTTTACTCTGTTATGTTGAGTAAGCTTTGTTGTGAAGTTAATTGAGTCAGACTGATATGATTCCCCAGTTTTGAGTCAACTAATGATTGCTATATGTTGACATGAGGAGAGAAATGTTAAATGAGATGTTTATTGTTGTTCATTGTTGTGAGTATTTCTGATTGAATTGAAAATGCAGAAATGTGGTTAAGTAAGCAGAAAAGAATTGATTAAGGTTTTAGCAAGATTGATGTTGGAACCTAAGGAGTGTCTTTATTGGTGAGACAAGATAATTGATAGTATTATATTAGTAGATTGGTTACAGGGTGTGATTTGAATCCTGTTTAAGAACTGTGGTGTCATTTGATTTGAGGATGACTGCTAATTGAGAAAATATGTGGTTATGTGACTACATGATATGTTTTGATTGTAGTTAAACACTTGAGTTAAACCAAGATGAATAAGTTTATGAGGAAAATAACTTATGATAAAGCTAAATTGAATGAGAAAGTGATAGGTCTTTCTAGTCAATTGTGAATTAGTAAATGAAATGTTTATAGTAACATGATTGAGTAGGCTTGTTGTGACAGTGATGCTTGATAGTAAAGCATATGTCAAAGTAATGATAATTAATTAAGATGTGTCCTGAATTTTGTAGTAAGTAGGGACATTGAATTGTGTTAAGTATTGAAATTATGATGATAGGTTATCATATGTTTGAGGTTTCAGACCAGTAGATATACTGAGTAATTCAGTTGTTGAAAATAAATTATGTGAGATGGCTTGCATATGTAAGGTTGAATATGTAAGTAGTAAGCTGATTTTGAGTATGTATCAGCTGTTAGAAACTATTAAATGAATTTTGATTGATTTGAAATCATATGAGATGAGAATAGATCACATTGATAATTATAATGTAGAGTAGCCTGAGAATGGATTGTGAAGAACATAATCTTGCAACGCCTGATCACCGTTGTTATATTATATTGTGTCACATGAACTTGTTGAGGCTACTTGGTATAAAAGAAATGTAATGTGATTTTGGAAATGGAGCATGATAGTATGCTAAGTTGTTTAATAGTTGTTTTGATAAGAAAACAATCAGTTGATAGAACTGTGACCTTTAGACTGTAAAGGTGAGAGTGTAAATGATAGTTGTCATTGATAGAGGCTTTGATGATAAACCTAAGTGACTAATTTGATTGTGTTGAATATGTAATTGTGATTGATTGTGATAGATTACATGTAGGCGAATTTGATAGTGTTTAAATGAGTCACTATTTTGTATTTGGCTTGTATGAAGCCAAAGTTGAAATAGGTTGATATTGTCTTGCTTGAGGAATTTCTAGTATTATTGAATGTAATAATTTGAAGTATATGTTTAAAAGTAAACATACAATATGAAATGGCTTGTATGGAGCCAAGATTGATGTAGGTTGACCTTGTCCTTGTAAAAGATTGATAAGATTATGGAAAGTAATAATTTAAAATATATGTTTGAAGGTGAACATATAAGATGAAATGGTTTGTTGTGAGTTAAAATTGATGGTATGTTAACTTTGAAAGTCAAACCATGAATAGAGAACTGTGTAAAAATTAATTGCTTGTGATTGGTTTGAGGATAGGTCAAACTTGAGAAAAAGCAGTTAGAGGATTTTATTGATTGGTTGATTTAAATCAAAGTTGACATTTAGTCAACTGTGTGTGTTGAAATAGTCTAACATAGATTGAAATGTTATGATTGTATGAAATATGATTGAATTCCTAGATTTGCTTAAATTATGTTGAAGGGGGTCATTTAAGATCCAGAGGAGATAGATGAATTGTCTAAGTTTGTGAAACTTGATTCATTACTTAAGGCTAGTATTAAGTAATTGAAATAGTGTTAAGTATAATTGAGTATTCAGTTAAGTAATATTTGATATTTGAACTGAATATGTGTTAAAGAATTATACGAATATAAAGCCATTGTTTGATATGACAGTTATAATTTGCTAAGATATGTTAGAATAATTAAATCACATTGATTAGAATTGTGATAAGAAAATCTTACCAGTGTGTGAAGCTTGTGATGATAGCTTTGATTGGGTAAGAAGGTGAGATAAGAAATAATTGAAAGTTATTATTAATAGTTGTCTAGGTTGATTTGTACCTTATGGTGAATTACTTAAGTATTGAAAGAATTGGATGAATTCTTTAGTTATTTGTTGATAGTATACAAGTAAAGTAAGTGATAAAGTGGAAAAACTGGGATTAGATCCAAATAAGGTATGACATGAAAGTATATCTGGAATTGGATGGTGTTAAAGATTTAGTTGATCTTTGTTTGATAAATTGAGGAAATATGAATTGAATGATTGTTCATATTTTAAGAAATTGTATGTGTTAGAGAGTAAGAGAAACCTTGAAATTGTGTAGGTATGTATGTGTGGTATACATGATAATAAATGGCATGATAAGTTTTAATAGAATGAATTAAAATATGCCATAAGATATGTGGAGGTTAGTTAATTATGATTAACTTGATGTAGATTTTGTTGGAAATGTGTTGGAAAGTAGCACATTTTGATAATGTGATATTGTGATGCTTGACCTGTAGTATCATAATATGTGGATTAAGATTGACTTAGTTGCTAGATTGACGGGATCTAGTGTTGAATGATTGGGTGGTTAAAGTTGTATAATTTTCTAATGGCTTGTGATTAGTAGTTTATGATTGTAAGGTTGAGTTGAAATAACTGGTTGCTAAGAATAGATTTTGATGTCTTACCAGTTTAATAGTATATAAATTCTAACTTGATGGTTAGTTAGAGTTTGAAGACAAATATTAAAGTACTGATAGGTGTACTGGAATGTATAATCACTAGTGTTGTGATTATTGTTTGAGCAGTAGTTGTTGTCGACTTTGATGTTGTTGACAATTGATAGGTAGTAATGAAAGGAATTACAAGTGGAAATAAGTCAATGTAGAGGTTGGTTGATTGTAGGTAAGATTGATTGTAGTACTTTTGTTGATTGAGCAAAGTACTTGTTGATTGTAGTTTTACCTACTGAGTGTGACCTCTGCTTTGCTTATTAAGGTGATATGAATCTGGATTACTTTTAAGTAAAGAATTTCATATGATTGAAATGATATGTGAACATTATAGGTTGTACAAAAGAGCATAGGTATGAAACTTTTGGATGAAAAGCTGACCTAGATTTGAATTTCAGATCTTTGATGGTAAAGACTTAAGATTGTGATCTGTATATTAGACTGATTGTTGGTCGTGAGCTGAATTATATTTCAATGTTGCTAGGTACATTGGGGTTTAATAAACACTATTGTTGGGATATTGTTGCTGCAGTTTTATTGTTAACGGTGATGAACAGTGAGAATAGGTTAAAGATTTTAGCATGTTGCTAATTTCGGGTTGCATAAACCTATTAAGTAATGTTAAGTTTTATTTGTTGATTAAGTGATTGTAGGTTTCACTTGTTAAAGTAAGTGTTTGTCTATAAGATATATCTGATTGATGATATTGATTAGATGCACTGTATGTGTGCATAGGAAAAGATAGAAGCATGTACATTTGGATATGTGCATGTGGAAAGAATTCAAACAGTCTAAGTATAGTTGTAAGTTGTTATTGAGGACAAATGTATGTTAAGATATATGTGATTATATCACATTAGTTAGATTGATTGAGGTTAGATTTCGGGGACGAAATCTCTTTAAGGGGAGGAGAGTTGTAACATCCTCGAAATGGACCTAGTTGTGTTATATTATTTCTTGATTTAAATTAGTATTTAAATGTGTTTGGAAATAATATTGTTTGAATTAGTGAAATAATTGGAATAGGAGTCGAATATTCCAATGTGATAAGTGAATTATTAATTGTTGTAAATTAATATAGTTGACGGTACAATAAAATGTTTGGACTCGCAAATGGTTTTCGGGTTCCAGACAATAGATTGAGATGGGGTATTAAATTATACCTGTATATTGAAGGCGGTTTGTGAACCGACTATATATTTAACTTTCCTTTTTAGGAAAGTTCATTTAGAAACTTCAAAACTCACAGAAACTCTCAGAAAACCTCCAAATCAAATTAGAAATCAAATCAGGAAGTTGTGATTCTCGTGAAACTTCACCATGGACAGATTATCATCAGTATATTCTTCAATCAGTAAGTGTTCTTGAGTATTTAAGAATTTGATTTCGATTGAAATTTGGGTGAATTGATAAATTGGAAGAATTGGATGTTAGGAACAAGTTATAAGTATTACATGATGATTATATGAAGTTAATTGAGTTGTTTATAACATTAGAACTGAGTTTGATAAGCTTGATTTATCAAAAATGGTTTTGAATTCGGAGCTGGGCAATTACAGGGATGAAGCTGAGCTGAAAGACGCTCAAACGCGATCCCAGAACCCTAGCCAGGATCGCGTTCGTTAGTTATAAAAGGAATCGGACGAGTTTTGTTCTTGGGAACGCGATCCCAAGAATTTGTCCGGATCGCGTTGCTTAGTTATAATTTGTCACAGAATGATTTTACAAAGAGGAACGCGATCCCACCATTGTTTTCTGGATCGCGTTTGTCAGTACTTTTTGTAAAATTTCAAAAGTGCATAAGTATTTAGTAGTGATTTTTGCCACGGAAAAATTGACAAATTGTCTTTAAACTTCGATTGGGCTGAAATTTACATGGTCACTCGAAAACAGCCCACTGATCAAAGCTATATGCTATAGCCTAGTCAGTTTTTGGACATTCGGGGTCGTTTAGGGGTCGAAAATGGCATTTTACAGTTTTTGGACCTTATTTCGGGACTTTTTGATTTTGTTCCGAATTGAACTTTTGTTTGCTGTGATCTTAGAGATCATTGGATTCATGTAATTATGTTATGATTGTGTAACGATATTAATTACCTAAGTATTATCAGTTGAGACAAGTTACTAACTTATTGTTTAATTGATTATATTCTCAGATGTGGAGAAGGCTCAGTAATATTAGACTTCTGAGCTTGCGGCTGGGGTAGTCGGTGAGTGGATCTGTAACCTCAGTGTGATTTAGTTGTAATGATTTGATTTACAACAAGAAATTTATAGTATTACTTTGATATGATGCATCTGTTGAGATATCTTGCTATGATAGTTTAAATAGTTGCTTACTTGGCTGATTGAGCTAATATGTAAGATTCTGAGGTCAACTTGATTTGATGGTTGGGCTTGTTGTTGTTGTAGACGACAGGAGATCTCGGAAACTTGAAATGTTGGTTTAGAGATCTAGGTCGTGTGTGATCAACAACAAGTTATCGGTAGATCGGTATGGGCCAATAAAGATGATTGATAAGAGTTCCTTGAGTGCCAAACCGGTATTAGGGTGTCTCAGGGACCACCGATCCTCATGATGTTGCGTGTATGACATTGATTGGATGTCGAGTGATTGATTGATTTTCTGTTTATTGTAATTTGATGTAAACAGATTGTTATGCTAGGTTGGACTGTTGATTATAGTTTCATTCACTTAGCTTTATGCTAACTCCACCACAGTTCTTCCTGCAGGTTGTAATAGATGGGACATATTGGGCAGGGCAGGAAGTGTTTTGACTGGATGGAATGTTTGACAGGCTTTTACTCTGATGTTATTTTGATAACTAAAGAGACGTTTTGAATTATATAACACCGAGTTTGTTGAAATGTCATGTATTTAGTTTGAAAAAGTTTATTGACATTTTGAGTACATTGACAGTATGTTTTAAATATACGCTTCCGAGTCGCCATTATTATATTAATTGTTTATAATGAAACGAGGGGTGTTATAGATCAACCATCTTTACTAATAGCAAATCAAGTACTATATAACTCTCCAAAACAATATAAAAGTTCAGCAACTAGTTAACCAAACTTGACAAAATACCCAAAATAAAAATAATATGTAGTATCAAAACTCCACATTTTTTATATGTGTCCATGTAAATACATTTTTGATAGCCAAACCAATATCTTTTTCTACATGAATTCTTGACTAACCGATAGAACTCACCGTATTTCAATTTTAGCTTGCACTTGGATGGTACTTGTCTGAAAAATAGAAAATTAAAACAAAATACTGTTACAAATTTTCAAAAGATAAAGGAAAATGTACAAAACAAACGTAGCAAAAATATACTCGATCACGGGTGATTCGACCATGTTCTCCCACCTTGGCCTTGAGGAGTCATGATGACTAGATTGATTCATCTAAACATATATACGCAAGACTTATAAGCAGTATACTAATCAAACTCATTACATCTATTAATTTATGCACATGCAAAAAGTGTTATTACGTAGACAAAAGATCCATTAAAAAACACTCATTTGTATGGCAATATAATA
The DNA here is from genome assembly GCA_949592205.1 of Helichrysum umbraculigerum. Taxonomy (NCBI): domain Eukaryota; kingdom Viridiplantae; phylum Streptophyta; class Magnoliopsida; order Asterales; family Asteraceae; genus Helichrysum; species Helichrysum umbraculigerum. The sequence goes on from CATIUR010000006.1 coordinate 65,300,055, forward strand.
ATAATCATAATCATATATAATATAATATAATAAATTAGGGTTTAGGAAGAATAAAAACAAAAATTAAAGGAAAAAAATACCTTGAAGATAGTAGACAAAGCGGGGGATGAAAAACAGGGAATGAAAAACTAACTGATCTTCCATTTAGATGGAGGCGATTACATACGGCAGGAACATTTTGGTGATTTGGCGCTCATAGGTGAAGGGAAAAACTGTCCAATTGTTATTATGAGATAATTATTTTTGAGTTTATATATTTTAATTATTGTTAAATAAATTGTTTGGGTATGATATTAAAGTTGCAGTGGGTATATATGATATTATGTATTTAAGTTGGGTAAATTTGATAATATGAGGCTTATTTTTGGTATATATGTAATTATCCCTTTCATTAAGAGGTCATGATCATAAGATATAGCCAGTTAACCAGTGACCAGTGTGCTGAGTTGGCCTGGATCACAGTTTTCTAATAATTTACGTCGTCTTCAGAAAAATATTAGTTAACTACTAGTCAAGCCAAGTGTGACGACCTTTCTCTAGGACGGAGATAAAGTTTAGAATTTAGTCCATGGAAGGTAATTAGGTATGAGGTAAAATTCTTTAATTATGTATGTGCGTATTAAAAATGTTATCATTCTGTATGGAAGGCGCGATAGATATTTTATTTTAGTTAGTTACAGAACACCCAATAAACAAATAGTTTATTGGGTACTATATGAAGTATATGAAATTTGGGGGAAAAAATTTACGATTCGGGTAATATTTCCGAAGGATTTGCAAATAGATTTGATCATATATGCTATCATAAAAATATAAAGTTAACAAGCATTAGTTGTAACTAAGAACCCCTTGTACTTTAAAGACTAGATAGATACTTGAAAAATATACTTAGGACAAGAAAATTAAGAAATTTATTTCGTCCATCGCTTGCTGTTTGATGGTCTTAGAGCTCGGATAAAAAAGGTTAACAAATTAAGATGTTCAAATCTATCATTGAAGTTCCCTCTTTGACTGCATTATTGGTGGCTTGTTGACTCAGCTCTTTGACTTCAACTCGCTCGTATCAACACTTAGTGACTCGTGCAACAACCAAGCTCGGACAAAAGGTTAATGAAGATGTTCAAATCTCTTATTGAGGTTCCCTCTTTGATAGCTTTATTAGCTTCTCGACTTAGCTCCTTGACTTTAACTCGCTCAGGTGTATCGTCATTCAGTGACTCGTCCAACAACCGAGCCAACTCAGTTGAATCAGAAACAATCTTGGTTCCACCTTCACAAACTCGTTTACCAAACGCATATCAGCCCGTATGTTCTTTCCGGCCTATTATATACGTATAGACTAGTAAGTCTCTTGGCTTTGCTAAGCAAAGCCCAAGCATAAAAAAATAAACATTAATTTAATTAGGTTGATATTTATATGTTTAGTGTAATTTTTGACAAACTTAGCTTTCTAAAATAATTACTGCTTCAATATTTAATAAATCTTAATGTTTTTTTATAGAGTAATAATGTAATAAGAGTGTTTATGAGTTACGCAAAGTTTTATGCAATTGAGCAATGACTTTCTTAAAACTGGTGGAAAAAACTTATAAAAACTCTCCAGGCCATTAGAGAGATGTCGTTCTTATCAAAATGATTTTTTTGTCTGAAGGTGTATAATACATACTTATATAATATATATTTATGTATATAAAAAAACATATACATCATTTCGTCGAATGTCTTTCTGGAACCAGTCTCTCTACCATAGAGTAGAGGTATGACTGTCTATATCTTACCTCCCTCATAGCCTACTTTTTGACGGGATTGAGTAATGTTGTTGTTCTATGTCTCAATGTCAGAACTTACTATCTTTTTAATGTATGCTAAGGCTAAAGTTAAGATTAAGGTATGTAAAAAAATTAACATTAAAAATATTATGGTTTTTTATATTTTGCTTCTAATAAAGAGTTAAAAAGTGATTGATAGATATGTATTAAAATAAGTTTACCACTGTATTCTCGAGAATTTCTTTAGTAGAAAAAAATGGGATGGAAAAGAATTGAGGAAAAAGGAATAGAAAAGAATGTAGTACAAGATATTGTATATGTATTCTCGAGTTGAATGGAAAATAAAAGAAAAGAAATAAAACTATTTAGTTTAATTATTATATATGTATATGTATATTTGCACTGCTCTGATTTTAGTTGGAAACCTGCTCTCCACATATATATATCATCATCATCATCATCGTATAATCTTAAATTATATATAGGAAACATGGTTATGACATCATCAATTTAAATCAAACTTAATTTATCAATTAAGTCCTTCTATTTTAGTTAAATTAAAATTAAAACATTTAGTTTAATTAATCAATCAACACCCCGTGTGATACACGGGCTTACGTTCTAGTAAATACATATAAGAAGTTATAAACCAACAGCATTAAGGTGTTATAATACAATTGACTGGACATTCATGCGTTGGTTTTGCTAAAACCGATTTTGATAATAATAAAAAAAAATGCTTTTATTTGCACCTTTACACCGTCATGCATTTTAGATGTTGAAAATTGATTGCGGCAGGAGATGACGAGTAGACTGTAGGTTAATCTTGTACACTTTTTTTTTTCTTGGTATGTCGTATTAAAAAAGGGAAGAAGTCAGTTTGTTACAGATGATTGCAGAAAAGTTTGTTAATAAAAAACTCATCCTAATCCTTTCCTTCCTTTTCCTTTCCACTCGAAAAAAGAACTCGAGAATGACCAATTATTTTTTTATCAGTTGATTTCTTTTCCTTTCCACTCAAAAAAACTCGAAAATGCAGAGTACATCTCTTTTTAGGGTGTTAATATATTTGTTATAAGTGTGTTAAATTATGATCAAAGTTAGTTATATAATATATTTTTTTTAAAAAATATGACCAATCTTTAAAAATAATGAGGACACATGGCATCTTGTTAGGTGGACATGTGGCCTCATATGGATGAATGTGGTTGAAGTTGTTTTCTTTATACTAGGAATATTTTTGCCATGCAAATGCACTGCCCACAAAGCATAATGAATAGCTAGCGTAAGATATTTTAGAAGGCATATATTTACATAATGTACGAATATTAATCATTACTTAAGTATACAAAGTTGTGCCAAAAACATAGTATATTTGTACATCAATTGCTAGTATAACACAACATTTTATAAGAAGCTCAAATAAAAGAGCTTCATATGAGTAGGAATCACACAACGGAAGTGTTGCAGTCATAAGGCCTTGAACAATAGTTGTGTTGTAGTTCGAAAAATCAAGTAGAAAAGTAGTTTAGGGTGATAAGAGTTAAATTAGTGTTCACTTTCACGTTTCAACAAATCGAAAAAGATTTTAGTGGGTTGATATGTTATTTGATTGGTGAAAATGTGGTTATTGAAGAATCCAAAAACTACATACAAAATCAAAGTGGACATTTTAATTGAGAATTTGAGATGGAGGGAGTATATTTTATGTAAAAGTTGCAATTAAATATTTTGCTAAGAAAGTATAAAAAATAAATAAAGATAATTTACCCATCCTATAAATACATGATGTTAACAAGAAAAGCGAAATTAAAAATTAGAATTCAAAAGTTGTATTTTGGGAAAGTAAAAAAAGAAAAAAAAATGAAAAAAGTGTGCAAGCTAAATAGATTATTAAGGTAAACTATAAAATATATAAAAATTCGTATCAATCTTGAACACTAAATATATACTCAAGAATGTTTTTTTGAATATTCTCATAAAATACATCGTTAAGAATCTGAAGTTGATATTATACAATTAAAAAGATGGTAAGAAAAAAGAAAGAAAATAAACTCTAATAGCAGTAGAGTGATCACTTGGCAACATTTCATATCCATTTTATTTTCTAGAATTTTAAAAGTGTCCTTTAAACCAAGAGTGGGAACCCACCTTTTTTTTAAAGGCAGTAGAGTGATCCCGGGCGATTACGGCCACTAGGCAAGCTAGTGGACTCGATGCGCTAGCGAGGTCACTATCCCCCACTGCTTCCAGAAGGAAAAACCTCACAAGGTTCCGAACGAGGCTCGAACCTGGGCCTTGTGGGTAAAACTCCACTGCATCAAACCAGCTAGGCTGGCCATCATTTGCCTATTGTTCACGTGGCCTCCCAACGAAACTATGGTGCGAAGTGTAGACGTCAAACTTGACCAAACAAGCAGGAGGTGTCAAACTGACGACGCATCATGGTGGGCTTCTTTTTGAAGGGGTAAAATTGGGCTTCTATATACTAACAATAAATATATTATTACTATATGTAAGGATACGCAGTCCAAACAGTACCCAAAATTTTGCCCTAATTTTTGTTCTACAAAACCCTAGCGTTCACATTAGATTTCAATTTCCAGCAAACTCAACGATTTCTGACCGAATTCACGATGTCATACGATGACGTTGAGATCGAAGACATGGAATGGAACGAGGAGCTTAAAGCGTACACGTATCCGTGTCCATGTGGTGATTTGTTTCAGATTACAAAAGATGAATTGAAGATCGGTGAAGAAATCGCTCGGTGCCCTAGCTGTTCGCTATATATCACGGTTATATATAATATGGAAGACTTTATTGATCAGAAATCAAAGACTAAAATCGAACCGACGAAGCAACAGCAACCTGTAGCTGTTGCTTAAAGAGATATGTATATGCTATTAATTTTTGTATTTGTTGCAATCTTTATTTTGAGCTTAGTATTTATTGATAGAATCAAGTTTTGATACTGTTATGTCTATTATTTTGGTGTATGAGTAATTGAATTGGAAGATGATATAATACATGTTGAGCTATTGTATACCTGTTCATAATTTCCAACAACTTCCCACTTCTTGCTTTTAACTCATGGAAAACACATATCTCCCTAATGATTCTCTTTTTTTAGGCCTTGACAACTCTACTCAGTAAGTTCATCTGCTATGTTTTTTTGTTTCTCTAGATTTTTAAATAATCATTAATAATTCAATCAGGGTTTTGTTTATTCTTTGACTGTAGCTAATCAAAATTGAGTCTTTTGATGAACCCAATAACAATCGTGGTATTTTATGAATTGGGTATTTTAGGGGGTGTTTGGCCTGGCTTTTTAAGGTGGCTTTTTAGCCTATTACGTTATGATACAGCTAAGAAGCTCTCTTGAAAGTGTTTGGATGAGCTTTTCTGACAGAGCTTTTAAAATTTTAAAGGTTAATAAGCTGAAAAGACAAAAGCTCCATTTTTCTGGCTTTTAGATTAACACATAAGCTAAAAAGCATAAGCTAAGCCAAACACCGTGCATGATAAAATGCTGAATCTTTATACCTGAAATCTTGGTTATTTTGTAGGTCATTAAAGGCAACTGTGTTAGATTCAAATCTCAACATTGTATGTACAGAAATAGTCAATTTTGATTTTGAATTACCACATTACAAAACCAAAGATGGTGTTTATAGAGATCCATTCATTAATGGCAGAATTGTTTCACCTACCTTAATGTGGGTGGAAGCATTAGACCTCATTCTACAAAGATTACAAAATTCCGAAAACCTTGATTTTGATAAAATTGCAGCTGTTTCAGGCAGTGCACAACAACATGGTAGTGTGTATTGGAACAAGGGCAGTTTAAGGATTTTATC